>OX336388.2:1718101100-1719499434 GCA_946902985.2 Meconema thalassinum | reverse complement strand
TGATAGATTCGAAGATATTGAGAACCGTCTAAATATTTCAGATGGTTGCCAGGTTGGATATTTAATTTTGTACTATCACATTAAGATTATTGTGTACGTGTGGTATTCAAACATCAATCGCATGATTAGAACACAAGAAGTAAAAACGAGATTTTAAAATTTCAAACAGCTGCCATCTTGTGATTATGGAAACAATTGAAATAAATTAGATGCCCTTGGATTAACATTTGTATAAACATTTAACGTGCAACGTTTCACTGCACTCGGATAGTTAATTCGCGAGAAACGCCCATTTAAATATTTATACTTCGTATCGCCGCCATGTTGGATTTGTGCTCACCAGGTTACTGAAAGTCCTAAAGGTGAACATATGTTCATAGCCTCTATGAACATTTAAAAAAATCAGTTTGATTGCTGTAAAAGATTCATAGATGTTGAGAACCGTCTAAATATTTCGGATGCTCGCCATTTTGGATTGTTATATGTATATGTCATAGAGTTATGTACCATTCAAGGACAATTATTGCCTAGGTTCATTATTCAAACTTTCACTTCGATCGCATGATTACAACACAAGAAATAAAAACGTACAGTAATTTTAAAATTTCGCACAGCCGCCATCTTGAGGTTATGTAAACAATTGAACTAAATTAGAAGCCAGTGCATTGCAATATGTAAAATCATTTACTGTACCACATTTCACTGCGCTCAGAGAGTTAAATCACGAGAAAGGTATATTAAAATGTTTTAACTTCGCTTGGCCGCCATGTTCGTTTTGTACTTTACAGGTTTATGAAAGTTGCATAGATAAACTTTTATCAGTATCCTTTATCACCGTACCAAACTTAAGGGTGATATCTGTAATAGTTTCGGAGATACAGAATGTCAATTGAATATTTCCCACAGCCGCCATTTTGAGGTTATGTAAACAATTGAACTAAATTAGACTCCAGTGCATTACAATGTGTATAAACATTTGCAGTACCAAGTTTCATTACGTTTGGATAGTTAAATCGCGAGAAAAGTCTATTTAAAAGTCTCAACTTTGCTTGGCCGCCATGTTGGTTTTGTAGTCACTAGGATTTTATAAGTCTCACAGGTGAACTTCTAGTAGTGTCTTTTATCACCGTACACAATTTCAGGGCGATATCGGTTATAGTTTCGGAGATACAGAATCCTGGTGAAATATTTCGCACAGCCGCCATGTTGGATTGTTGAAACACAATAAAATTTGAAGGTCACGGTCGGGGTCGGCCAGATTAGTGCTATGATCTTACCGAGTTTCATTGTAATCGCTCCATCCGTTTAGAAGTTATTAGGGACACACACACACACACGGATAATAAGCCTATTTTTTTTTTTTCATAAAATGAAAATAGGCTAAAAATTGTGTGTCTGTGTGTGAGTGTGCGTACTCTGAATGTCTGCCCCCCCCATATCAATTCGAACACTGTATAACCGAATTGAACGAAATTTGGTACAGAGGTAGCACTAGCAAAGGGCACCTCAATGTCATGTTTTATATCGCCGCCATTTTGACGGAAACGTAATGGTGCTCACCCAAATGTTCTAAGCTTAAATCAAATTACGACTAACCTAATCATCCGATCTCTACCAAATTTTGCAACAACATATATTTATATGTCGAGCGTCTTTTGACTAACTACAAGGTCACCAGCTCAATAGTTTGCAGATGGCGGCCATGTATGTGTGCAAATCGATTCCCCCCATCGATTCATACACGGTGAATCCGAATTGAACGAAATTTGGTACAGAGGTAGCTATAGGAAAGGGCACGTCAGTGTCATGTTTTACATCGCCGCCATCTTGACAAAACTTAATGGTGGCCACCCAAATGTTAAAAGCTTAAATCAAATTACGACCAACCTAATAATCTGATCTCTACCGAATTTTGCAACATTATACCTTGATGTACGAAGAATCTTTTGACCGAACTACGAGGTCATCAGCCCAATAATTTGCGGATAGTGGCCATGTATGTGTGCAAATTGATTCCCCCTATCTATTCGAACACGGTGAAACCGAAATGAACGAAATTTGGCACAGAGGAAGAACTAGCAAAGGGCACTACAGTGTCATGTTTTATATTGCCGCCATCTTGACGGAAACGTAATGGCAGCCACCGAAATGTTAAAAGCTTAAATCAGATTACGACCAACCTAATCATCTGATCTGTACCAAATTTTGCAACAACATACTTTTATGTGAAAAACGTTCTTTCACCAGTCTACAGGGTCATCAGCCCAATAGTTTGCAGATAGCGGCCATGTATGTGGGCAAATCGATTCACCATATCAATTCAAACATGGTAAAACTGAATTGAATGAAATTTTGTACAGAGGTAGCACTAGCAAAGGGCACCTCATATTCATGTTTAATATCCGTATAACACGTTGTATTTCAACAAGCTACAGCAACCAACATTCAATTATTCTCCTTGAAAAGGACAAAGAGTTATAACAATATCCATGCATTTAGGAGAAAGTAGGCTGTATGTTCTTTACTGAATATCTTGTTAATCTCATGTAATTCTTTTCAGGATTAGTGTATAACCCAACTCTTTTGGGTACATTCATGTTGACAGACTGAAAAGCACCAAACTTTTGTTTACTAAGGCAACACTGAAAAACCCGTATTCAAAGTCAGGGGTATATTCTATTACATGCCAAGACACTGGTCGTCAAGCTAATTACATTGGACAGAGTGGAAGACGAGTAGACACACGTTATATTGAACATAGGAATGCGATACGATACGGAACACATTCAGCCGTATGCGCACATATGTGTGACACGGGGCACAGCTCCACTAAAATCGAGACTGACCTAAAAATAATTCATCACGAATCGAAAGGCAGAGCTCTCGACATAAAGGAAGCAATCGAGATTTACCTAGCCAATCGAAACAATCCCAACAATCTAAATGAACACTTTTTTTATGGAGAGTTCACCCCTTTTCACTCTACTAAAAAACACACCCTGTCGGAAACAAGACACAACTTAGCGATACAGACAAGCTAGATACAAAAAAAAAGGGTAGGGGGGGATAGCGGTGGTTATAGGTAAATGTTATCTGGATCAAGTGTACTATGTACTTTTTTCTGCAATAAACCTAGGCCGGTATCCGCGGCAGTATTAAAGGTGCCGGGACGTTTTCAATAGACCGTGTACCGCTTAGACCGCTTAGTTGAATGGCTTTTTAGTCCACGCATGGCGAAGACAGTTCCACGGTCTTTAATAGTTGTAGATCTTCCTGTATTCAATAACATACATTCTCATCTAGACTTGGCAACGTCACACAAATAAACATTGCACTGACCTCAGAAACCACATAGCAACAAAAGGGGAAGGGGGGGGGGGGGGTGAAAGGGAAATACCAGTTTCGTCCAGTTAACACCCGGGTTAGTTGACCAAAACTGGTGCCAGAGTGAACACAAAACTGCTCGAAGTTCCAGTAAGGAAGACAAACCGGATAAGTATCAGCCTGTCTTATCACAGTATAACCATAGTTGATTTTGTATAAACATATTTTCACCCCAAACAGACAAACTCCGGATTTTTATCACCATTTTAGCATTTCACCTAACATTAGATATACTACAATTAGCATACACCGACAGTTGCATTACCAATACTGCAACTAAATAATTGTACATATTGTAAATATTTTTCACCTGTATTCTCAAACATAGATGTTATAGCCTAAGTGTAATGGGTCTGATGATGATCGCTTGACGATCGAAACTGGTCATCCTAGTGTATTTATTAATCTCATGTAATTTATTTCAGGATTAGGGCACAACCCAGCTTTTTTTTGGGTACATTCGTGTTGATCGACTGAAAAGCACCAAACTTTTGTTCTCTTTTTCTGATATAACAGCTTAGGCTTTCACGGCCGGACGCAGTTTCCGGTGAAACGTCGGGAGATATCCTGTCTGGACCAAGGCCTACAAGCCCGAAAAATTTGTACTTCTCTTTTTCTATTTGTTCTTTTTAATTTGCTATTCTGTAGTGTATATTTTCACAATTTCTTTATAGCATTTTATTTTGTACTTAAATTGCGTACTCCTTTTTTCCTTAATTTTTCTTTCATTGATATATTTAATATTTTTGAACTTGATATGTCAAGAAGGAACGTAATTAGGTTTATGCCCGTGTACCTTCCTATTGTTAATAAAAAAAAACAAGTAGTTCCTTGAATAACTACACAGCCTATTTTCATGTATCCTACATATGTCAATTGCCTCTTATCAGCATAAAAAATGTCCGGCTCTGTGGCTAAATGGTTAGCGCGCTAGGCTTTGGCCCAAAGTGCCCCGGGTTCGATTCCCGGCCGAGCCATCAGGGATTTTAATCTCCTGGAGTTAATTCCCGTGGCTCGGGGAATGGTTGTATGTGACGTCTTCATCATCACTTCATCCTCATTACGACGCGCAGGTCGCCCACGGGCGTCAACTAGAAAGACCTGCACTAGGCCTCTCCGGAGGCCACACGATCATTATCATTAGCATAAAAAATCAGTTTGATTGCTGTAATAGATATTGAGAACCGTCTAAATATTTCGGATGGTCACCATGTTGGATTTTTATATATGTAGACCATAGAGTTTTGTACTATTAGATGACGATTCTTGGGTAGGTTCATTATTCAAACCTTCATTTCGATTGCATGATTAATACACAAGAAAAAGTTAAAATTGCGCACAGCCGCCATCTTGAGGTTATGTGAACAATTGAACTAAATTAGATGCCAGTGCATTACAGTGTGTATAAACATTTACTGTACCATATTTCACTGCACTCAGATGGTTAAATCGCGAGAAAAGTCTAATAAATTGTTTCACATTCGCTTGGCCGCCATGTTAGTTTTGTATTTTACAGGTATTCGAAAGTTTCATAACTGAACTTTTAGTAGTACCCTTATCACTGTAGAAAATCTCAGGGTGATGCCAGTGATAGTTTTGGAGATATAGAATGCCGATGAAATATTTCACACAGCCGCCATATTGAGGTTATATAGATAATTGAACTAAATTAGATGCCAGTGCATCACAAGGTGTTTTAACATTTCCTGTACCAAGTTTCTTTGCATTTAGATAGTTAAATCGCGAGAAAATTCTAATTAAAAGTTTCAACTTTGCTTGGCCGCCATGTTCGTTTCGTAGTTAAGAGGTTTTTGAAAGTCTCTTAAGTGAACTTTTAGTAGTGCCCTTTATCATCGCACAAAATTTCAGGGCGGTATCGGTAATAGTTTCGGAGATATAGAATGCCGGTGAAATATTTCACACAGCCGCCACGTTGGATTGGTGAGACGTAATAAAATTTGAAGGGCACGGTTGGGGTCGGACAAAATATTACTATAACCTTACCAAGTTTGATTGAAATCGCTCGAGCCGTTTAGATGTTATTATAGGGACACACACATCCGCACACATTGACCAAAGGTGATCTCAAAGGCCTATGTTTTTTTTTTTCATAAAATGAAAATTGGCTAACAAGTGAATAAATGAATTGATAAATACATACATAAATGAATGAATGAATATATAAATTGAACCCTTTATCCTCTGTTGGATAAATGATTCTATGTTTTATTTCTTCAATTAATAAATACTTCTACAAGCATCATGAAAATAGCCAGACGGAGATGAGGAAATTTCAAGCAGTTGCTGAAGACAGGGGGGACATACCTGAAGCTGTTTGACAAAAGGCTAAATACTTAGGATTGTGAAAAGAATGACCATAGCTATGATTCAGAAGGACAGGTGGTGGCCGCCTCAAAATAGAAGCGACGCGCAGTGAGACATGCTGCTGGTATGTTCATTGTGATATTCGCGCCTAGAAGAAAGATGATGCAGTAACGTGAGTGGCTGATGAGCATGCTAGACACTCCTACTAAGCCAAGGTATGATAAAAACCGCCAAGTTACAGAAAATGTGGGAACCAATGAGAGAAGAATGCCTATTTAGCGCGGCAGGTCTAGCGTGGGCACGCTCGGCTAGCATTCACGCGGGAGATCGCCTAGACAACATCTCTACGATCGATTCTAGGATTAATGGGCATATTCTTGACCTGCGCTATTTTTCGAGTTCAGTGATATTTATTTCATTCCTGTATCACTATTATTTTGTGAAATTTTTATCTAATTTCCCCCTCTATCTACACCTAGGGTTGGTTCATTTATAAGTGGCGTGAAAAGCCAAGACAAGGACTTTTTACTCTGTGCGTCTACGGACATAGGCTGTTATTTTGTGTGTCAGTGGACACAGGCTTTTATACTTTGCGCGTCTAAGGACGTTGACATTTATACTTTGCGTGTCATGAAGGACACAGAAATTATTATTAAAAGTGTTAAATTCAGTGTTAGATAGTCACAGTACTACATTTGTAGGGACAGTATCTTCGATAATTCGCCAACATACAGTTTTGGGGAAAGAAGTACCCGAACGGCGAATTTAGTAGTCAGACATCAAGTGTATAATAATTTAATTTTTGAAACAGCACGAGAGATGACATCATTGACCATGGAGGAAGCCTGGAAATATCAAGACTCCATCAAGATGGTTGAGATGAGATAAGAAGGATCCAGTTGGGAGATGGCTGCGGATGTTCTTTTACGGGTGGCTGACTGAGGATGAGTACTGAATAATATTTATTATTATCTGATAAATTAGCTTATGGTGTATGGGACATATTTTGTTTTGTAAATAATTTGCTTGTGTGATTAACGTAGTCTATTTAGTTTTGGTCTGACACACCTTTTGCATGGAAACAGCTCGCATATATTATTAGTAGAAGGTTCTTTTCTTGTTTGTTGTTTTAACTAACGTAACTATGTGGACGACCGTGTTTGCATATGTTACGCGATGCGGTTAAAAACGTCTCTCGGAGATATGTTGTGTTTCAGAAGTAGGACTGAAGTAAAATAATTATACAGTAGATTGGAGGGTAATTAATTTCTTTTGTTTTATTATTGATCAGATTCAGTGAGACTATTGACTTTGGAGCAATGTGATTTGTGACGAAGAGCAGTCAGCTCTATCGTAGGTTTTAATATTTTTTTAAATTGTCGGCGAGCATCCATTCAGCCGATCTGTGTGAAAAAACGTATTGTCATTCCCAAATGTGTGTGTGGGAGAGTGTGTATTTGTGTCATTACAAGCGGGAATTTCAGCGTAGACTGATTTCTGGCAGCTTGATGACAAATCCATATTGTGACCTCGCGAGGGCAATTCTGGATATTTTGATTAATGTCTGACCATATGTTGAAGTGGTTGAGTTTGTTGCTGTTGATTCCTTGAGATAACGGCACAGCTGGTCAGGTATTTATACACACTGGAGTGGGACAATGACAGGTGATTGAGGAAGAGGGGAGATGTTTCACAATACGGACTGAAGGTTGCCAGCCAGGTCATTAGTGGAGAGTGCCTGTGTGGCTCAGTAATAACTTTAAATACAGAATTAAGAACTGATCAATGATAAAAATTTGTTTAAATAAATGGGAGTTGCCTACGAATCACGATAATCTCCGAAGCGTTAGCTTAACATGCAGTTTTGTTCATATAAGTAATGTCAGCCAGTCAGGCTTTTGTTGTTGTTGGTTTATTCCATGTTTATATTTCATTCAGTGAACCGTGAGTCACGTGCTATGCTGTATTTCCTTGTTTGTGTTGAGCAATTTGGCCAGTGTTGGCAGCTCATAGTCAAGTGCGTCTTCGCGCTAATGAGGGTCCCGAGAGAGATTCCTGTAAACAGTAGATTTAGTGCGTGTGTCAGCATTACTTTGTAAGGGTTTTTATTTAATGTCATGTTCCATATCCGTAAACGTTGATTTACGAGATGATTGTTCGTAAGCATCGTGGCTGTTAACCCGTTGTAAACGAACAGTCATCCAAAGTACTCATTCCTCGTAGTTAGTCATTACGCGCACATAAAACCCAAATTGCAAGGTAGTGGAACCAGGATCCACATTTTAAATAAAAGGGGAGATCCGTCTGACTCCTCAAATTTATAGATATTCCTATCATGGGAAATTCAGGGAGGATTGTTTTATATTTTATTGTTGTTTATTTCTTTTTATGCACTATTAGTCGTTAAATCATTATTATTTTACATCTTGTCACCTTTCTTTCTTGATTTATAGTTTATATCCTATGACCCTTACCTCAGTAGAGCATGTTGTTTGGCGAACGTAAACATCACATAGGAACTGAGCGCGACCCCTTGATTAAGATTTCTTACATTAAACACTGCTTTTCTGAAGGGTTCATAGGAGTAAACTGGCGCGGCCAAGCGTGGGGAGGTTCACTGTGGTGTAACGGCAAAGATTTTGCACATGTAAATGTAAGCGTAGTTGGGTTTTCAAACTGACGCAACAATGAAGGTGTAATTTTATTGCTGGTTCGCTGCTGGAACACATTTAAGTGGCGTATTTGAATAAAACTGACATGCCGCAAGTGCAGGCAGATATGGCAGTATTTTAATCACCGGGAAGTGATATTTTATTAAAAGTAAGTGAGGCGAAGAGGATACCGCCAAATGTGTGAAATATAAATTAAAATCAGGAGTTTGCAATGTAAAATACGGTTCACGTTTTTGTCTATTGAATTAAAGTAAAAGGTAATAAATATGTGATACCGGGCGCCCAATGATTAAAGTTAAAATTAGATTTGTTTAGAAAGTCAAACTCGTGAAAATGTTAGGAGGCTGTAGCCTTAAATGACAATTAATACTTTGTTAATTAGTCAGTGTTAATATCAGATCAGGATAACAATTTAATGACTGAATATGTGTTTGGGTTTAAATTAAATTGAGTAAAGTTATAACTACTCAGAGATGCAATCGACTAGTGGGATTAATAGTAAAAATAAATGAACTGAGTAGGGTAAAGAAATTAAATGTGCTTTGGATTTTATGTGTGTGTCAAAGGGCATTGCTTTATGCCATTTCCCTAATGTCTCATATAAAGTGTGTAATATGGCAACGGTTGAACAGATTCAAGAAATCATTGAGAGTGCAGCTAGGAGAACACAGGCATTGTTGGACACTAAATTGGCGGAACAGAGTCAATCATTAAACAATAGTATGTTAGAACAAAGTGAAGCATTAAACGCTAAATTATCAGAACAGAGTCAATCATTGAACACAAAATTATCTGAACAAATAAACACTAAACTATCAGAACAGAGTCAATTATTAAACAATACTATGGTAGAACAAAGTGAAGCATTGAACGCGAAGTTATACGAACAAAGTGAAGCATTAAACAATACTATGTTAGAACAAAGTGAGTCGATAAACAAATTATCCGAACAAAGTGAATCATTGCGGACACAATTAAATAACAGTAGAATTGAACAGAATGAATATCAGGCGGAACAAGCTAGGTTATTAAAAAGTGAAATTAATGACACTATCAATTCACAGTTAGAGACGCTAACCGCAGAGATGAAAGATCACACTAATCAACAGATGGTATTACTGGCCCTAGATGTGAGTAAAAATAATGAAAAGCAATTAGACCAGATTAAGAAAATGGAAAGTATTTTTGATCAAAAACTTAGCATTCTGGATGAAACGGTGTTAGCTAAATTAGAGCAAATTGAAATAGCGTGCACTATGAATACAAGCGAGGTCAAGATAGCTCAGGAGAAGTTAGAAGGACGATTTATGGAGATGGAAGAGAGCGGCAAAGTCATCCAACAACAATTATCAGCGGTAGATGAGAACATATCCGGCATAATTAAAGATATGGATCGTCTCGAAATAAAATCAGCAGAGCAGTGGTAAAGCCTAGAAGCGGATCAGGAGCAATTAAAGAGTACCTTAGACGACACTAAAAGCCAGATTGAAGAGAAAGTAAGCACGATTAAAGAGCAGATAAGAAAAGATTGGAAAAAAATGAATATCGATTCTAAAGAGGAAAGATCCACCATTCTTAAAACAGTAGGCAAAAATCACACTCGTATTCAAGCATTAGAGCAAGAAATGAAGAGCAAGCTTAAAGAACAGACGGACAGGAACATTAAAGCCGAACTCAGGTCATTAGAGCAATCGTCGATATTTAGAACAGGAACATTGAAAGACAAGCAGGATGACTCAAATAGCCCGGAGGCAAGCACAGCAGGAAGTCAGACTCAGGCGGAGAGCCCATTAACAACAAACACGGAAGGGTTTCGCAAGAATATCGATAGGAGCTCAACACCACAAGACGGTCATCAGCCTACACAACTTATCCAAGTAATTCGCTCAAGTGATTATAAACCACAGAAATACACGGAGAATTCTGGGGTAACACCGAAAGCTTTTATTAAAGAAATTGAAGACCATTACAATGACACTGGAGTACCTGAAGCACGTAGATTGAGGATGATGGAGAGATTTTTATCAGGAAATGTCCTTACATGGTTTTTAAGCTTCAAATATACATTTGGAACCATGTCAGATTTTAAATTGGCGTTTCTGCGCAAATATTGGTCGCCCGCAACACAACAGAGTCTAAGGATGGAGCTTTACTCTAGAAAGTACCAAACCACCCAGCAAACAAAATACTCAGATTTCTTTAACATGCAAATGTTAAAATTTCGCGACCTTGATTACCCTTTAAATGAAGCGGATCTGGTGATGACAATAGCGAGGAAATTGCCAGTCAACGTGCAACAAGTACTAGTCGCAGCGAACGTTAGTACGGCCATACATGCAGAGCAGATATTACGCCAGATAGTTGAGACTACGTCTCATAGTCATTATAGAGGGGAAGACAGCTGGAGTTAGTCAATACGACAGAGGTCATAAAACCTAAGCAGGCAAACACTAAAACGCAGGGCACTAATACAAGCACTTCCACACCTAGGCGAAACCAGGAAGAAGGAGAAAACAGACCATACCAGCGTAACGAAAATAACTACAATAATAGATCATATCAAGGCAACAATAGGTATCAACAGAGAGGATATCAACATTGGCGTGAAAATCGAAGAAATGACAGGCCTTATGGAAGATACGGTGATTACAATGCTAATCAAAGATGGAAAGGAAGAAGAGACCAAAATCAAGGAGAGCCACGAAATTATCGAAATGACTGGGATGATAGGCACGCTCAATCACAAAATTACCTAGAGGAATTACACGCTAGTCAATGTGGAGAGCTAGGAAGATGGGAAAAAGCCATTGGGAACATGAAGAATCCTGATACACATACTGAGGAAGCAGGAAGTCTACTGAGACAAGAGGAATATCAAGGGCATCGGCGACAAACGGATGATGGGAGTCGCACCGGAGCTAAAAAAAAAATGCTAAATTTGGATAAAGAAGACAGCCTACAAACGCAACAGTCGGAAGTTGGAGAGGGATGGATAGTAGCGAACATACAAGAATGGATTGCTTTGCCAGAAGACTGCCTGGAGGAGACGGTGAAACCACGGAACAATGAAATTAGGCAATTACCCATTATTTACGCGAGGATTGGTGGAATTAATATAAGATGTTTATTGGATACGGGATCACAGATCAGTCTGGTATCGGAGGCCTTGGTTCGAGAGTTGGGACGGAGTCAAAATATTCCTGTAATTCCCGTACCACAGGTCAAAGTGAGGGGTGTTATACCTGAACGCACCGTCACTTGTAAACGTCAGGCATACTTAGAGCTGAACATATTGGAACACACTTTTGGGCAAACATTCATTATCATGGCAAAGATGAATTTCAATATAATTCTTGGTGCAAATTTTATTTGTGACTATCAAGCAGTGATAGATTTGCACAAGAATACTGTCAGTTTTAGAGAGTATGATCAGCTGAAGAACGTGGGATTGCATATGGATGAAATCACCACCGGAAGAGATGTAAATTCTTGGGCATTGGAAGCAATATCAGAAGAGACGGAAGAGGAGGTACGAAAGGCAGAATATAACATCATAGAAGGAGCTGTTGTGGAACTAGACGAGGAGAGTGAATCCCAGGAGATATGGTCTTTATTAACGGAAGGAGACGACAGTGAGGCACAATTTGAAGAGTTACTACAGGAGCGGCTCAATGACATTCAACTTGGGGGTGAACACAGAAAGCAATTGGAAGAGATTTTAAGGAAGCACAAAACAGTATTTGATACAGTACCTGGGAAAATATTACATTTCAAATATTCTATGCAAGTCGAGGACTGGTCACCTTTCAAAAGCAGGTTGTACCCAATTGCTGAAAAATATCGTGGTCAAGTTAAGGTCATTATAGATGAGATGTTACAAGCTGGAGTGATAAGGAAGACACCTACACCTTATCTAAATGCGATTTTGGCAGTCACAAAACCAAATGGATCTATTAGACTTTGTTTAGATGCCAGAAATCTCAACACGAGACTCATTTTTCCTGAGTATGACAGAGCGCCAATTATCAGAGACGTATTAAAAGGCTTTAAAAACAAAAGCATTTATTCATCAGTCGATCTGACGAGCTCGTTCCACCATATTGAATTGGATGAGAAGTCACAGCTTCTAACTGGCTTCTTATTCGATAACCAGACGTTTTGCTTCGTTCGAATGCCCTTTGGAGACAAAACAGCGGGATGTGCTTTAATCCGAGCCCTGGACCGGAATCTAACCGAGGAAGTTAAGGAGATGACGGTACGCTACATTGACGACATTTTGCTGGCATCCGACAACATTGAAACTCACATGGAAAATTTAGATAAAGTATTGGGCAACCTGAATGCATCGAATTTCAAAGTAAACCTGAAGAAATCGCATTTCTTCAAGAGCGAGATCTTATATTTGGGTCACATCATTGACAAGGAGGGAGTGAAGCCAAATCCAGCTAAGATCGAAGCGATAAAGAATTTCCCTACACCAACGAGAGTCAAGCACATTTGGGCTTTCTTAGGCGTAACGGGATTCTTTAAAGAAAACTGTCCAGGTTATACGGAGACTGTAGCTCCCATGCAGGAAATGTTAAAGAAGAAGAATAAATGGTTATGGAATGCGGAGTGTGAGAAGGCATTTCAAGCAACAAAACAGCTATTGGAAAACTGCATTAAATTAGGATATCCAGATTTCAAGCACAAATTTATAATCCAAGCGGATGCTTCACTAATTGGTATAGGTGCTATGCTCTACCAAGAGGATCCAGCTAACCTGCAGCATAAAACATATTTGGCATTTGTCAGCCGAAAATTGCGTAAGCACGAGCGCAATTATACGGTAACGGAACTAGAGCTGTTGGCCATACTTCATGCGCTACAACAATGGAAACGAATAATTTACGGCTACCCTATTGTTGTCAGGACCGATCACAAGGCACTAATATTCTTGTTTAAGACGTCGATGGCAAGCGAACGTGTGACACGTTGGTCTATATATATTCAGCAGTTTAGCATTGAGATTGAACATTGCCCAGGGAAGATGAACGTGATTCCGGATGCACTCAGCAGGAACCCAGAGCCTGATAATGAGGGAACAGCGATGGTACAACACTTGGAGTTAACACCGAAGGACCGGGAATTCTTGGAGGAGTTACGTGAGATACAGCGAGAACAAGAAGCGGAGCCATGGATGATGCTATTAATTCAATACTTCAGAAAGCAACTACCTACAGGAACACCTGCATTTCGAGAAGCGAAAGCCAAAGAAGGAAGATATCTTTATGTCAACAATTTGCTGCACAAATGTGTAGATAATGACCACACCAAGTTACGCATATTAGTACCTGCTTCGTTACAACGAGGACTGACATGGCATACTCACGAAAGTTACGGTCACGTGGGCGTAGATAAGTGCGAAGCGACAATAGCAGAGACATTTACATGGCCACGTATGAGAACAACTATATGTGACGTCATTACGACTTGTGATCCTTGTCAGAGGACAAAGCCAAATAATTATTTAATGAGGCAGTATCCTAGACCATTGTTACCTCAGAAACCATGCGAGCTACTGGCACTCGACTGTTTCGGTCAAATCCCGAAGGGAAGGCGAGGTTGCCGACACTTACTAGTATGCATTGATGTGTTTTCTAAGTTTGTCGTATTATTCCCCATTCAGAAAACTACTTCAAAACAGGTACTCAGTCGTATTCGGAATAGAGTTATTCCAATCCTTGGAAAACCAGAATTTATATTATCAGATCATGGCAGCTATTTCACAAGCGCCGAATTCAAGAAAGGTATGGAGGACATGGGTATAAAACACATTTTAAGCAGTATCCGACATGCTCAAGCAAATCCAAGTGAGAGAGCAATTAAGTGTGTAACATCATATTTGAGAATCTTCATTCCAAATGAACATCACAGATGGGTGGATAAAATCAAGGATGTAGAGACATGCATGAATTCTACCAGGCACGAGTCAACAGGACAGATCCCTATGGTCCTACACAAAAACGAGTATCCAGTGAGATCGTGGAAAAGCATCATTAACTGCCCACAAGATCCAATGATAGCACCTGACTTGCGAATTGAGAGGACGAGAGCCTACATGAGAAAACAAGCAGACCGCAGATTACGGCGAGTAAGAAATAAGAGGTTTCACAGTGATCTTGAAATCAACCAGCTCGTTTTGGTGAAACGACCCGCTACATCGGACCCAGAGAAGAAAATCTTCAGTAAATTCTGCGAAAAGTTTATAGGACCCTATTCTATCGTAAGAAACCTTGGAAATAATGCTTACAGAGTGAAAGAATTGAGTACAGGAACAATCTCAGTCTACAACGCTGCCAACTTAAAAAAGTATCGTAGAAGTGAGCCGTGGGAGCGCAAAAACAATGATGCAGTTTGAATATATGGACGTCCTACTGTCAACAAAGTGCACGGGGAGCAGTTGAGTACGGCACGTGAAGGAGGAAGTAGAGTTGGTGTTGACAAACATTAACGAGGCGAGCAGAGTGTTGCCTCAGGCATCAGCGGGTCATGCAAGCAGACTGAGAGGGGAGATACAAGCAGGAAATGAAAACGAGTAAATGCCACTCCATACAGGAGCGACTGGACCAAGTAATAGAAAAGGGGTGATTCCGAAATAAAACAATTTGGCCTACTGAAGTTTTTTTTTTAAATTATCGACTTTCTCCGAAGTTCGAAATTTTGTGAGTGGGAGAGTTGTGAACCCTTTATCCTCTGTTGGATAAATGATTCTATGTTTTATTTCTTCAATTAATAAATACTTCTACAAGCATCATGAAAACAGCCAGACGGAGATGAGGAAATTTCAAGCAGTTGCTGAAGACAGGGGGGACATACCTGAAGCTGTTTGACAAAAGGCTAAATACTTAGGATTGTGAAAAGAATGACCATAGCTATGATTCAGAAGGACAGGTGGTGGCCGCCTCAAAATAGAAGCGACGCGCAGTGAGACATGCTGCTGGTATGTTCATTGTGATATTCGCGCCTAGAAGAAAGATGATGCAGTAACGTGAGTGGCTGATGAGCATGCTAGACACTCCTACTAAGCCAAGGTCTGATAAAAACCGCCAAGTTACAGAAAATGTGGGAACCAATGAGAGAAGAATGCCTATTTAGCGCGGCAGGTCTAGCGTGGGCACGCTCGGCTAGCATTCACGCGGGAGATCGCCTAGACAACATCTCTACGATCGATTCTAGGATTAATGGGCATATTCTTGACCTGCGCTATTTTTCGAGTTCAGTGATATTTATTTCATTCCTGTATCACTATTATTTTGTGAATTTTTTATCTAATTTCCCCCTCTATCTACAACTAGGGCTGGTTCATTTATAAGTGGCGTGAAAAGCCAAGACAAGGACTTTTTACTCTGTGCGTCTACGGACGTAGGCTGTTATTTTGTGTGTCAGTGGACACAGGCTTTTATACTTTGCGCGTCTAAGGACGTTGACATTTATACTTTGCGTGTCATGAAGGACACAGAAATTATTATTAAAAGTGTTGAATTCAGTGTTAGATAGTCACAGTACTACATTTGTAGGGACAGTATCTTCGATAATTCACCAACAAACTGTTTTGGGGAAAGAAGTACCCGAACGGCGAATTTAGTAGTCAGACATCAAGTGTATAATAATTTAATTTTTGAATCAGCACGAGAGATGACATCATTGACCATGGAGGAAGCCTGGAAATATCAAGACTCCATCAAGATGGTTGAGATGAGATAAGAAGGATCCAGTTGGGAGATGGCTGCGGATGTTCTTTGACGGGTGGCTGACTGAGGATGAGTACTGAATAATATTTATTATTATCTGATAAATTAGCTTATGGTGTATGGGACATATTTTGTTTTGTAAATAATTTGCTTGTGTGATTAACGTAGTCTATTTAGTTTTGGTCTGACACACCTTTTGCATGGAAACAGCTCGCATATATTATTAGTAGAAGGTTCTTTTCTTGTTTGTTGTTTTAACTAACGTAACTATGTGGACGACCGTGTTTGCATATGTTACGCGATGCGGTTAAAAACGTCTCTCGGAGATATGTTGTGTTTCAGAAGTAGGACTGAAGTAAAATAATTATACAGTAGATTGGAGGGTAATTAATTTCTTTTGTTTTATTATTGATCAGATTCAGTGAGACTATTGACTTTGGAGCAATGTGATTTGTGACGAAGAGCAGTCAGCTCTATCGTAGGTTTTAATATTTTTTTTAATTGTCGGCGAGCATCCATTCAGCCGATCTGTGTGAAAAAACGTATTGTCATTCCCAAATGTGTGTGTGTGAGTGTGTGTATTTGTGTCATTACAAGCGGGAATTTCAGCGTAGACTGATTTCTGGCAGCTTGATGACAAATCCATATTGTGACCTCGCGAGGGCAATTCTGGATATTTTGATTAATGTCTGACCATATGTTGAAGTGGTTGAGTTTGTTGCTGTTGATTCCTTGAGATAACGGCACAGCTGGTCAGGTATTTATACACACTGGAGTGGGACAATGACAGGTGATTGAAGAAGAGGGGAGATATTTCACAAAACGGACTGAAGGTTGCCAGCCAGGTCATTAGTGGAGAGTGCCTGTGTGGCTCAGTAATAACTTTAAATACAGAATTAAGAACTGATCAATGATAAAAATTTGTTTAAATAAATGGGAGTTGCCTACGAATCACGATAATCTCCGAAGCGTTAGCTTAACATGCAGTTTTGTTCATATAAGTAATGTCAGCCAGTCAGGCTTTTGTTGTTGTTGGTTTATTCCATGTTTATATTTCATTCAGTGACCCGTGAGTCACGTGCTATGCTGTATTTCCTTGTTTGTGATGAGCAATTTGGCCAGTGTTGGCAGCTCATAGTCAAGTGCGTCTTCGCGCTAATGAGGGTCCCGAGAGAGATTCCTGTAAACAGTAGATTTAGTGCGTGTGTCAGCATTACTTTTTAAGGGTTTTTATTTAATGTCATGTTCCATATCCGTAAACGTTGATTTACGAGATGATTGTTCGTAAGCATCGTGGCTGTTAACCCGTTGTAAACGAACAGTCATCCAAAGTACTCATTCCTCGTAGTTAGTCATTACGCGCACATAAAACCCAAATTGCAAGGTAGTGGAACCAGGATCCACATTTTAAATAAAAGGGGAGATCCGTCTGACTCCTCAAATTTATAGATATTCCTATCATGGGAAATTCAGGGAGGATTGTTTTATATTTTATTGTTGTTTATTCCTTTTTATGCACTATTAGTCATTAAATCATTATTATTTTACATCTTGTCACCTTTCTTTCTTGATTTATAGTTTATATCCTATGACCCTTACCTCAGTAGAGCATGTTGTTTGGCGAACGTAAACATCACATAGGAACTGAGCCCGACCCCTTGATTAAGATTTCTTACATTAAACACTGCTTTTCTGAAGGGTTCAAAATGAATAAATAAATAAATAAATAAATAAGTAAATAAACAAATAATCATACCTAGGTATAAATAAGTAGCAGAGGTTCAATTATGTATTTTACAAATGTTATTCAGTTACTCTATGACACTAAATAAGAAACTCTGCGCAGTCGCAGGATCCACGTTTGTGAGGATTTTAACGTGGATATGTTTTTCGGCACCTAGTTACCATGACAAGAAGTGCAAGTGCACATAGTTTTCAAGTGTGGGTTGGAAGATAGCACGTAATCGGTGTTGGTCATTTAGGGACTTCGTGACATCGTGGTCGTGTAGCCCCATGTACTTGGGTGTGTGTAGAATTTGTCTGAAAACCTGTGTCACTGTAATGTCTGTAATAATGTGTGTATATATAAGTGAGGTAGGATTTAGGTAAGAAGCAGCTGTGCCCTTAAGTTAGGAGCCGTCCCGGTATTTACCTGGAGTAGGAGTGGGAAACCACGGAAAACCAATTCCAGGATGGTAGAGATAGGAATTGAACTCATTATGTGCCTTATGAGCCTGAGTGTACCCTGTTTCAACCCTCAGACAGAATTAAATTTCTTGGCATAGTCGGGAATCAAACCCGGGCCTCTACATTGATAGCCAAACGGTAATCAGACAGAAACCAAAAGGAAGATAATTCTTGGGTCACCAGAAAGAGATAACTACTAAGAAATCTAGATCAATAAACAATGAATATTCCCACATTTTCATCTAATATACAGTGCGTTCAACCAGCTCAGTGGTGACAAACGGAGTTTAACGGAGGCCATTGACCTAAACGATTCGGCTACTGACGGTGTAGAAGAGGTGGCACCAACATGACTAGAAGCTAAAGAAGCAGGTCGGGCGTATTGCCAGCACTTAATCGTCAAGAGCATTGCGCTATAAAAATGGGTGGGATGCTAGTCACATTGGCATCTGCATTCTTTGTCGAATGGTTGGTTGTGTGTAAGCACCCGCGTTATTTTGTTGGGAACAAGTTTATACAGAACCGGTTATCATAACCTCACTTCTGTATCAGTTCTGTCGTCAATATAAAATAACTTTGTATTTGACAAATCAACTTTGTGGTCTAAGATAGCACAGGAGCTTCTGACCAACTGGATGCACATTCCTCTGATCGTTAGTCTGGCAAGTGGACTGAAACGATGTTGACCCGAAATGTGCCGCCTCTAGACCAGCGCAGTAGTCGCTGAGAGGAAGAGCTGATATAGATTTTTAATGTTGTTATTGGTTTAACGTCCATTTTAACTACTCTGGCTTTTAGAGACGCCGGGGTGCCGGAATTTTGTCCCGAAGGGGATGTTTAACGTACCAGTAAATCTACTGACACGGCTCCCTCGCATTTGCGCACCCTCAAATGTCAGCTGACTGTGCCAGGATACGAACCTGCAACCTTGTAATGTTGAAAACATTTCTTAGAGGATAAAGTAGGGGTCCCCATCTCAGCAAAAAAGTAAAACGTAAAATCGATTTCGTCAATTGTGCCAAACGTTAAAAGGGCTCAAGGTCCCGGAAAGGTTTCAATTATTGTGAGCCTTGGAGAGCTCTATCAAACTAAAAAACTAAATTTCGAAAATCACTTTCGGGCTAAATGCAGTTCCGGAAAAACAGTCTAAAATAGCTTGATTGTTTACTTGTTTTCTTTTTAATTCAAATCCTAGCCAAATTAACATATTTACATAATTCATTCTTTAATGTATTCCTCAGGTTTTTTATTTATTTATTGAAAACTCTTCACACGGGAAGTGATTATGAGCGTTTAAGTGAAACTCTGCACTTATTCACACTAGCGCTCGTAGTAGTAGAAAAGGCAAACTGCTAATCTAATCGACCGGATATGGTAGAGTACCCAGTCTACCACGTGTCATCATACCGGCAGCTCGTAAGAAACGTTTAGTGTGTCCTTTACGTTTGGGAAAGTGGAGAAAACAACGAAAATCCATTACAAATGCACCAACAATAAGATTCAGCGATGAACCAGGTTTGAGTCGGCAATCGGACGAAACTGTAATAGAATGTGTTCAACATTGAGCTGCTTGCCTGAACGGCTAAAACAGAGGATTTTTTAAAAAACTAAGGGCACATTATCTTGTTGTTACACCCCCCAAGTCAGATAGAAAACTTCCGAACCATTACTACAGATCCATAATTACACAACTTAACGGACGAAATACATGCACCGAAGTATATGGGACTGATGACTACTATGATCACGCCCCTATAGTGAAGTTAAGTCTATCTTTTTTAAAATGGGAATACACATGAGTGGTATTGATTTAGTTTTACGAAACTTACAGCACGTTATGGTTTGCTTACAAGCTTTATCAGAGTGAAACGTTGGGGACCCCATCAAACTCGATCCCGAATCATCCCGTTGTCTATGCTGCATTTTTTCTCATCTTGCAGTGTTAGTCTTTTCTTGTTTGCTAATGAAGCAACACTTTGCACTGGTATGCGATGTATTTTACCTGGATAGGCGTGATGGAGCAGCGGTCTAGCTCCTCACCTGCCACCAAGGAGGACCGGGTTTGGTTCGCGGTTAATGAATGAGGAGGTATTTAGAGGTGATACCAGTGATTCGGATCCCATGGCTCATGATCGTGATATTAGTGGTCACGTAAAAATGTTTTAAGTAGTGGAATATTGAGGTCATCTGCCCTTTGTAACTCTATTAAAATATTTAATAATTTTCACCATCCATCCTTCCTTCCTTCCTGTCCCCTTCCTTCCTTTCTTTCCGTCTTTCCTTCCACCTTTCCTTTCATCCTTCGACCCTTCCTTTCTCTCTTTCCGACCTTCCTTCCTTCCTCCTTCCTTTCTTTCCGTTCTTCCTTTCTTTACCATCAACTTCTCTGTTTAACAATACAGTTGTTAGTCCTACAATATAATTGAACAATGTTTGATTCTAATCGTTAAGTATGAGTCAGCTACTACATCCGGTTATACAGGCACGATCTGCGCCCGCATCTCACAACATAGGCTACTGTACTAGCTCAAGCATGTAGTCTATTTCCGCGACTTCCATAGACAAGTTCCCGTAAATATAATCTATTGTATGTGCTTGGCTCATCTCCGGTACATCGACAAAGCAAAGAACGGGCAAATCACCAATTTATATGATTTTATTAAAATATGTGTGCATTTGGAACCATATTGTTTATGTTCTGTTTCTAAGTAATTAGGGTTGGGTATGTAGGATTTTATTCGGGGTTACGCACACGAAGAGACAGACGGACCTCACGGGCATAAAAGAATACCACATACCAATTTCCTTTCTTTCTTTCATTTTTAATGAGCGTAAAAAGTGACCCAATAACTTATGATAATAATACAATAATGTTATGGGATTTACGCCCATTTTAACTACTGCAGTTTTTAGAGACGCCAGTGTGCCAGAATTTCGCCCTGAAGGATATCTTGACCGTGCCAGTAAATCTACTGGTATGCTCCGTCGCATTTAAACTCCCTCAAATGTCAACTGTTGTGCCAGGATTCGATACTGCTACCTTGGAAACAGCAGGCAAGAACGTTATTGCTGTGCCGCGCAGCCAGTCAAATCCAATAACTGTACAGAAGTGCTGTGTTATAGCTTTAGTCGTTGGGGTGCCAGAATATTGCCCTGGAAGAAATCATTAACATGTCAGTCATAAACAGTCCACATCGTGGCGTATGACTTGCATTCTTGGCTGTCCGAGCGGAGATCCCGGTTCGATTCCTGGCTCTCACCAGACATTTAAATCTCAATTTTGACCTGAAGGTTGAAATGGGGTTCACTCAGCCTCGAGGGGCTTAACTGAGAAAAAAATGGCTCCAGTTCCTACCGCAGCTATCCTATAAATAGGTGTCCATGCTTTCCCGACTTCTATTCCAAGCGAATGCCTGGAAAGTACCTAAATTAAGGCCATGGTCATCCCAAATCCGAGCCCCCTTTAAAAATACAAATACCAGCAAAGCCATCACAATGACATAGGTTATCAGACAGATTCCACGCACAACCAAATACACGGGATTACAAAGCCACTATGTCCCAAAGCCACTAAATGATTCAATAACAAAAATAATTAATCAGAATCACGTCAGTTAATACGACTCTATCGCATTTAAGTACTCTAAAAATATCAACTGACCGTCCCGGGATACATCCCGCACTGATATGCACAGGAGGCATATCCATCACCACATAGCAGTGGACTACTGTCTCACCACCACCAATTTCTCCTGAGATACTACATCTTTAGTGGAGCTACTGTACAAACGACAAGGACAGAAGCAGTGTAGATCCGGGTTCGTGTCCTGCCGCCTGAGGGCTGCTAACTGCACGGTACCGGCTCTACACCATCGCTATGACACACTCGGACCGGGAAGTCAACAAGACACCTTTGTGCACAATATAATCAATTCTGCCTAGTTGTCTACTCCTTCACCTGAGTGCAGTGTTTCATTTCCTTATGTGTAATTTTGTAGTTAGTTAGTTAGTTAGTTGTTGTTGTTGGTTCGAGGAGTGGAACAGCGAGATCATCTCACGCAGAAATTTTGTAGTTAAAGTCTAGACTTTTAGCTGTTTTGATTCAGCTTTCCAAGCCTCCTTGTCCTGAGCTATACGTAGCCTATCACCCTACATCCGAGGCAATCTGTTTAACATATTCTAACCTTGGTCTACCCCTACAGTTCTTGTCCTCGACCCTTCCCTCCATAACTAAGTTTGCTATTCCTGGGTGTCTTAGAATGTGTCCTACCAACCTATCTCCTCTCTCCATCAGCAGCCGCCAGAAACATCTCTCTCGCCCGCTAGTTCAATAGCTCTTCATTTGTTACTCCATCTACCCATCTGATCTTCACCATTCTCCTGTAACACCACATTTCCAGACATAGGCTTTCAAAAAAGACTTTCATGTACGAACCGCGATAACATTTGCCACATACAAAACTCACCTCACCTCACCTCATCCTTGAACCCATTAAAATCTGAATAATAAATGGAAGACATACAAAATACTGTATCTGAAAGTGTTGGGATGAATTATTATTATTATTAATACTCGTATTATTGTTATTTTTAATATTATTATTGTTATTATTAATAATAATAGTAATATTATTTACTACTATTATTATTATTGATATTATTATTATTAATGTTATTATTATTATTATTATTATTATTATTATTATTATTATTGAGCCTCCGTGGCTTACGCGGCAGCACGCCGGCCTCTCACCGCTGAGTCCGTGGTTCAAATCCCGGTCACTCCATGTGAGATCTGTGCTGGACAGAACGGAGGCAGACAGGTTTTTCTCCGGGTACTCCGGTTTTCCCTGTCAAAATTTCATTCCAGCAACACTCTCCACTATCATTTCATTTCATCTGCCATTCATTTAATCATTGCCCCAGAGGAGTGCGTCAGGCCTCGGCAGCCGGCACAGTTCATATCCTCGCCGCTAGATAGGGGCTTCATTCATTCCATTCCTGACCCGGTCGGAGACTGGAAGCAGGCTGTGGATTTTCATTTCATTTCATTATTATTATTATTATAAGAGTTTGTCTGAATGATACATGTAATTGGACAGAAGTAGATGACAATTAAAACTAATCCCCCTGGCTGTACTGAAAATGCGGAAAGTATGTAAATTAATTAAGGATTTTCTTCATTCGTATGAAATATTATACAACTATAGTAGCGCCATCTTCATTCACTGCTGTTCTACATGCGATTTTCTTGTGTCTGTTTCAAGAAGCTGGTGCACTGTAAGCACAAAGCCGATAGGCAACGACTTAGTAGCTGGCGTTACCTGATGGTCTGGCGCCACTCCCAATGGAGGGTGCGGCTAGCATGTGGCGCCATTCACATTACTACTGCAATATACATAAATAGTAATAGTAATAGTATTTATTTATTTATTTATCGTATGATGATACAGAGTTAAAATAAAAGTTCATACACTACATATAAAGTTATATATACAGTTATATACATAGTCATAAACACAAGTTCTTGGTTTAAACTTCTACATCCAGGCCATCAATCCACTGAAGTGCCTCAGAAGATGCATGATGAATGTCACCTACTGATCCTTGGAACGCTCGTTGCGGACATTCACCAACAATATGTCCGATGGTAATAGTAATAGTAATAGTAATAGTAATAGTAATAGTAATAGTAATAGTAATAGTAATAGTAATAGTAATAGTGATAGTGATAGTGATAGTAATAGTAATAGTAATAGTAATAGTAATAGTAATAGTAATAGTAATAGTGATAGTGATAGTGATAGTGATAGTGATAGTAATAGTAATAGTAATAGTAATAGTAATAGTGATAGTGATAGTCATAGTAATAGTAATAGTGATAGTGATAGTGATAGTAATAGTAATAGTAATAGTAATAGTAATAGTAATAGTAATAGTAATAGTGATAGTGATAGTGATAGTGATAGTGATAGTGATAGTAATAGAAATAGTAATAGTAATAGTAATAGTAATAGTAATAGTGATAGTGATAGTGATAGTGATAGTGATAGTGATAGTGATAGTGATAGTGATAGTAATAGTAATAGTAATAGTAATAGTAATAGTATTAGTATTAGTAATAGTAATAGTAATAGTAATAGTATTAGTATTAGTATTAGTATTAGTAATAGTAATAGTAATAGTAATAGTGATAGTAATAGTAATAGTAATAGTGATAGCAATAGTAATAGTAATAGTGATAATAATAGTAATAGTAATAGTAATAGTGATAATAATAGTAATAGTGATAGTGATAGTATTAGTAATAGTAATAGTGATAGTGATAGTAATAGTAATAGTGATAGTGATAGTGATAGTAATAGTAATAGTATTAGTAATAGTAATAGTGATAGCAATAGTAATAGTAATAGTAATAGTAATAGTGATAGTGATTGTAATAGTGATAGTAATAGTAATAGTAATAGTAATAGTAATAGTGATAGTAATAGTAATATTAATAGTAATAGTGATAGTAATAGTAATAGTAATAGTAATTTTTTTTTTTTTTTTTTTTTTTTTTAGGGGAAGAAATGCATTTACGCACAGAGTGTCGGGCTCCTGCTCCTGAGTAGCAGACTACCGACTAAAACTCCCCCGTTACTTCTGAACACTAGCCTGGAACCGTTTAGCACATTACTTCAGGCTAGAGTCATTTTATATTTGCCTGTAGGGCACTCTTCCGTAATGAATCATCTTCAGTGGCGATCCAGGTCCATCTTCTTTGTTCGGAGGATATCTTCAACAAAGCTTGCTACCAGTTTCCAGTTTTCCTCATTTTGTAGCATCACTGCAACAATATTGTCCGGGGATATCTCTACATCAATGTGATCTTGAAGAGACTGCCTATTTTGGACCCACCGTCCACAAGAGAAGAAGGTGTGATTAGCATTATCTAATTCATTGATACAGTAGATGCAATCTGATGAATCCACCTTCCTCATCTTCTTAAGGTAGGAACAGAAGTACCCATGGCCAGTCAAGAACTGAGTGAGATAGTAACCAACCTCACCATGTTTCCTCTCTGTCCAAACCTGCACCTGAGGGATCATTCTCTTAGTCCATTGGCTTTGATCTCCTTGCTCCCATTTGATCTGCCAATTTTGAAAGGTTTGTACTCTTGCCGATCGTCTTGCATTTTGTAAACCCATATCAGATTTCCTCAAGTAAATGTTCTTGCGTTCTTTCGCAAGAAAAAAAATCGGAATAATCCCGGCAATAACGAGAACTGCTTCCTCAGAGACCGTGCGATATGCAGATGCCACGCGCAAAGCACCCCGCCTCTGCACTTGCGCCAGTGGCTTCCTATAAATTTCCTTATCCAGGGCATCCGCCCATATTTCCGCTCCATACAGCAGAACTGAATGGATGGCTGTCATCAATAGTCTTCTCTTACTAGATTTTGGCCCACCAACATTGGCCATGAGCCGACTGAGGGACGTTACTCCTCTGGCTGCCTTATCTGCAGTCCGTCTAATCTGTTCTCCAAAATTCATTTTACTGTCGATCATGATGCCCAGGTATTTTGCTGCTGGCTGCGTCTCTACTTGAATTTGTCCTACCTGTATTGGAAGTATTGTCTGAATTCTCTTCTTTGTTAGGATGACAATTTCCGTCTTACTAAGTGCTAGAGACAGACCATGTTCCTCCATCCATCTATTGATTTTGCGCATTACCATATTGAGTCGCAACTGTGCCTGCTCGACACTTCTTCCTGCTACAAGAGCAGCAACATCATCTGCATATCCTACTAGAATAGTTTCTTCAGGCATTTCAAGCCTCAACAAGCTGTCGTATGTATCATTCCAGAGATCAGGTCCTAGAATCGAACCCTGGGCAGCCCCAGCCGTGACTTGTACTCTACGGATCCCTTCTGTAGTATCGTAGAGCAGAGCACGATCCTTCAAGTAAGAGTCTAAGATCCGAAGGAGATACCTTGGAACATGGAATGAAAATTCTAGAGCATCCATGATATCAGTCCATTTGACAGAGTTGAAAGCGTTTTTAACATCCAGTGTAACAAAAAGAATCACCCGGCGAGAGTAATGATTATAACTCTCCGCTCCTCGTACTTTATCGGCGACTTCTTGCACTGCATCCAGTGTCGACCGGCCTACCCTGAATCCAAATTGTCTTGGTGATAAATCGCCGGCTGCGATTATTGCTTCAAGCAATCTCCGTCTTATGAGTTTCTCAAATAGTTTGCCTGTTGTGTCAAGCATACAAAGTGGGCGGTACGATGATGGTAACTCAGGGTCACCCATGCCCTTACTAATGAGCACTAAGCGACAGATCTTCCAGCGAAAGCTAAAGATTCCTGCTTTCATGCACACATTGAACATTCTCAACAATAACAACAACATATCTTGATCAACTATTATTTTCAGAACCTCATTAGGAATCCCATCCGGCCCCGGAGCCTTGTTGTTCCGTAAAGAATGCGTTGCAACCCGAAGTTCATCTTCAGTAAACAGTGGGAAATCTAGATCACATTCAAAATTCCTCTCAGGTCTTGTGGGATGAGTTGGAAAAAGGGTTTGAACAATGGTGTTCATAATATCATCCTCCATGATGCACGATGTTCTGTGACTTCCAAGTTTCTGTGTTACAATTTTGTAACCCAAACCCCATGGATCAGTGTCAATATCTTCCTGAAGCTTTCTCCAACTCTGAACCTTGCTCGTAGTTATGGCTTTCCGAAGTAGCTTCTTTGCTGCTTTATGCTCCGCTGATTTTTCATTAGCTTCTTCCCGATTTCTTGCTCTCTGGGCAAGACGGCGAAGCCTGAGGCAGTTCTTCCTTAATTCTGCTATCTCTCTGGTCCACCAGTATACAGGGCTCTTTCGGTGACGTGGTACTGAGGAGGGCATCGAAACATCACAAGCTGACGTAATAATTTTCATGGTTGCAGAAACCAGATCCTCAACCTCAAACTCTCTCCGTGCTTCAGCACTTCGAATCTGTTCTGCACCCTTCCCAATGATATCTTTGAACTGGTCCATGCTAATCCTATTTACATTCCACCGTTGACATTTCTGGGGAGGTACTTCCCGTCCCTGAACATTTGATTCAAAGTCAAAGGCGATGAATTGATGATCGCTAGCACAATAATCTTCCAACACTTTCCATCTCTTAATGAATGGCACAATTACTTCTGATGCCAGGGGGACATCCGGAATTGTTCCTTCACATCCTGGACGTCGGAAAGTTGGAACTCTACCAATATTTAATATTAGAAGGCCTATCCCGGATGCCATCTCTAGAATGTACTTACCCCGGGAATCTGTACTTGGCATACCCCATTCCACTGCTTTGGCGTTAAAGTCTCCAGCCACTATGACACTATCTGTGGCGTTTAGAATTGCATCTTCCAAAGAATTTACTTTGCGGCGGAAGTGCTCAATTGCCTCATTAGGAGTTAGGTAAACACTAAAATAGGTGACCCTTCTGGTCTTCACCCAAACATAACCATCAGAACTTCCATGATCCTTTATAATAACTTTTCTAGAATCCAACACCCAAATTGCAGAAGTGCCAAGTGTGTCACTGAACCAAAGAGATGACTCTTTATCTTTATACTGTTCGCTGATTAGCAAGAGATCGCTTTGCTTCTCTGTGACTAGCTGATATAGCAGATCATTGGCTGTCTTACTTCTATGTAGATTGGCTTGAAGTATACGAATCATTTGAACCTCAGTGCCTTTTCTTTGTCCAAAGCTTCTCTGAAGACCTTACACTGGCCAGATCCCATAGCATGCGCTAAATCTTTGATAAAACCTCGTTCTTCACAAAGAACACATTTCTTTGAGGCCGTACATCCTCTAGCTTTGTGACCTGTCCCGCCGCAATTGTAGCAAAGTTTACTTCTATCTGTGCCTTTGCAGTTGCTAGCAACATGTCCATAGTCCAGACATCTATAACAACGAGATACCATGATCCTCCGTCTAATCCTGCAATTGACCCATCCTATGGTGATATGATCTTGCCTCAAGAGCACATCTGCATCACTAGTTGTTAATGTGACAACAGCCATCTTCACTTCCCTCGTATTCGTCCTCGTCAGCAGCACCTTGGTATCTGGAGAGAGTTCTGGGATAGTTCTCTGGATAGCTTCCATGACCTCTTCGGAAGTAGTTAGAGCATCAAGGTCTCTGATTTCAACAGTTGCCTTCGCTTCAAGCCTATGAACTGTAGCATTGGACCCCAGAACATTTCGCAGAGAATTACCAAAAGCTGCTTTATCCCTGGAACTTGCTCCCAACTCGACAAGGACGTCTCCCGCTTTAGTTTGTCGAATGGACCGGACTTCAGTTCCTGTATCATTAGGGTTTGCTTTTTGGCGAATCTCCTTCAGAATATCGGCATATGATTTACCTTCAGCTGGTCTGATCAGTAAGGCTGCTCGCCTTGGCCTACTAGGTCTCTTCTGTCTGTTTGGGGTTGCTTGGTGGGTAGATATGTCAACATTATCAGCAAAATCCTCCTGCCTATTCTCAGCATTTTCTCTAACCTTTACCAATCTTCTGTCTCTCCTCGATGTAACAGGAGTCCATATTTCTGACGACTCTGTCTCATTCTTCTTATCCCCCTCCTGAGCAGCTACAGTTCCCGAAGTAACTTCGTTCCTGCTGCTAGAATTGGGGGTCATGTCCATCGGTAGATCATTCAATACTACCTTGTGAGCTTCGTCTTGTGCCGCATGTGAAGTACGATCACAATAGGCTATAGAATCAATGGCCTCTTCTAGTTCCACTATGCCATTCTTCTTCAATAGTAATAGTGATAGTAATAGTAATAGTAATAGTAATAGTAATAGTAATAGTAATAGTAATAGTAATAGTGATAGTGATAGTAATAGTAATAGTAATAGTAATAGTAATAGTAATAGCAATAGTAATAGTAATAGTAATAGTAATAGTAATAGTAATAGTAATAGTAATAGTAATAGTGATAGTAATAGTAATAGTAATAGTAATAGTAATAGTAATAGTAATAGTGATAGTAATAGTAATAGTAATAGTGATAGTGATAGTGATAGTGATAGTAATAGTAATAGTAATAGTAATAGTAATAGTAATAATAATAGCAATAGTAATAGCAATAGTAATAGTAATAGTAATAGTAATAGTAATAGTAATAGTAATAGTGATAGTGATAGTGATAGTGATAGTAATAGTAATAGTGATAGTAATAGTAATAGTGATAGTGATAGTGATAGTGATAGTAATAGTAATAGTAATAGTAATAGTAATAGTGATAGTGATAGTGATAGTAATAGTAATAGTAATAGTGATAGTGATAGTAATAGTAATAGTAATAGTAATAGTGATAGTAATAGTAATAGTGATAGTGATAGTGATAGTGATAGTAATAGTAATAGTAATAGTAATAGTAATAGTAATAGTAATAGTAATAGTAATAGTGATAGTGATAGTAATAGTAATAGTAATAGTGATAGTAATAGTAATAGTAATAGTAATAGTGATAGTGATAGTGATAATAATAGTAATAGTAATAGTAATAGTAATAGTAATAGTAATAGTAATAGTAATAGCAATAGCAATAGTAATAGTAATAGTAATAGTAATAGTAATAGTGATAGTGATAGTAATAGTAATAGTAATAGTAATAGTAATAGTAATAGTAATAGTGATAGTGATAGTGATAGTGATAGTGATAGTAATAGTAATAGTAATAGTGATAGTGATAGTGATAGTAATAGTGATAGTGATAGTGATAGTGATAGTAATAGTAATAGTAATAGTAATAGTAATAGTAATAGTAATAGTAATAGTAATAGTAATAGTAATAGTGATAGTGATAGTGATAGTAATAGTAATAGTAATAGTAATAGTGATAGTGATAGTGATAGTGATAGTGATAGTAATAGTGATAGTGATAGTGATAGTGATAGTGATAGTGATAGTGATAGTGATAGTAATAGTGATAGTGATAGTGATAGTGATAGTAATAGCAATAGCAATAGCAATAGCAATAGCAATAGCAATAGCAATAGCAATAGCAATAGCGATAGCGATAGCGATAGTGATAGTGATAGTGATAGTGATAGTGATAGTGATAGTAATAGTAATAGTAATAGTAATAGTAATAGTAATAGTAATAGTAATAGTGATTAGTGATTAAGTGACCCACCCTTTCCCGGCTCTTGGAGGGGCCAAGACCTGGGGAGGAGAGGTTAATTTATTAATAATGATCAGTATACATACAGTACATAAACATGAAAGTAAAATTACAGATAAATTATACAATAACTTGACAAATAAATTTACAATACAGTATATACAATAACAGTAATTTCGTGGTCCCACAAAGCCATCAAATGTGGCTTATCTGTGGGGGCCGTTTTAAATACATACATGAGATAGAACTCGGAACAATTAATATCTAGTGACTATACCTATTTCATTTATCAGCTACTTTAAAATTGACATAAATACAGGGCTACTGACTTATTTCTTGAAATATTTTTTGATTTGGTCTTTAGCTTTATTTTTTGGTTTGATGCTTCTTAAACACAGGGGTAATTCGTTAAAAATTGTTGGTATTACTACCCTTAATTCTTTTTTGCCGTATGAATTTATCCATCTGGGAATAGTATATGTCCCTCTATCTACTTGTCTAGTCAGTTTACCATGTTGTATTTCATTTTTAAACCTGTTGTCATAGTAATACATATTTATTACATTTAATTTATACAGGTCTTCCACAGAGAGGAATACCTCCTTCTTGGTTAGTTTTTCCTTGATTAGCTTAATAAATCTCTCCTGGATGTCGTTTATTATTTTCAACTGGCTCTTGCTTGAACTTCCCCAGGAAGCAATACCATAACTCATAATGGACTCGACCAATGCTGAGTAGGCCATAAGGTATATGTGTGCGTTTGCACAGTAAGCTAAAGTGTGAAAGAAGAACAGAGTCCTTCTCAGTTGCTTCGCCAGCTGTAATATTTGTGCGTTCCATTTGAAATGGTCATCAATAATAATTCCAAGATATTTGTAGGAATTGACTCTCTCAATGAAGCTATTACATGCACAATTTGATATAGGGTAATCTCCCTTGTTTACGTGTAAACAGTCATAATTATGGAATTTTACCTTAATATTTTCTTTAATATTGTGTGACATGCGGATATTCATTAATTTAGATTTTTTGTAATTTATTATTAACCCATTATCATGGCTCCATCTTAAAATATTATCGAAGTCTGCTTGAATCATGCTGTGTGCTTTCCATGGGTCTTTGTGAATTGCAATTAATATAGTGTCATCAGCATACATAAGTAGTTTAGTTTTTGATACAACCTTTACCATATCATTGACAAATATGTTATACATAATAGGTCCCAAAATAGAACCTTGAGCTACGCCACTGTTAACTTCAAATTGCTCACTTTCCATGTTATTTATTTTAATGACCATTCTCCTTTCCCTCAAATAGCTATCAAAAACTTTCAACTCATTTCCTCTTATACCAATGCGTTCTAATTTATGTAACATCCGATTAAAGGGCAGAGTGTCAAATGCCCTCGAGAAATCTAGGAATAGTACCAGAACTTGTTTGTCATTGTTTAGGGCACCATTTACAATGTTGGAAAATTCTGTTAACAGCAATTGAGCACTTTTACCTCTACGAAAGCCGTATTGTCTATCATCAATTATATTATATTTATCAAGGTAGTTGGAGACCCTTGTTTCAATACATCTTTCTACAATTTTGTCAATAATTGACAGTATACATACAGGGCGATAGTTACTAAGTGCTAGATGATCACCACCTTTATATATAGGTCTAATAATTCCAAACTTTAATCCTTTTGGAAAAATCCCTGTTTTAAAAATTAAATTTACTAGGTGAGAAATAACTACACTAATATCCGTAACACAATGCTTAATGTCCTTTACTCGAATTTTGTCCATACCAGGTGACTTAACCTTCATATTTGTTATGATACTAGTGATTTCTTTTGGTTCCACTTCAAATAATGCCATTGACTGCAGAGAGTTCTCATCCTGATGACTATATGCAGGTATTTTACAGGTGTGGATAGTGTTTTTTATTTGATCCACGAAAAACGACCCAAATTTATTTGCAATGATACTATTCGAGTAGATATTACCTAAATATTTTTGAATAGTGTCATCTACTGAACTTACATTTCTTCCTAATATTTCGTTTATTGTCTTCCATGTAGCTCTTAGATTATTTTTACTACTATTTAGTTTCTGTTTGTAAAAGTTTATTTTAGATTTACGAATTTCTTTATTCAGTGCGTTTCTGAACTCTTTGTATTCATTACTATATGAATCATTACTTTTATTGTTTTTCCATCTTTTATATAAGGAGTCTCTTTTTTTACAATTTATTTCTAGTGTCCTAGAAAACCAAGGTTTTTTAACTCTGACTCTTTTTTTAGCTACAAAAGTACACTTTCCATAAATACCATTAAATTCTTCTGCCACATTATTGTACAGTTCATTTGGGTCTTCTGACCTGGAAAATTTTGCCCAATTTATTTTGTCTAGTAGTGTATTTACTTTGATATCGTTCAGAACCTGCTGTGCATGATTTTCATTATTGAAGTTAACTTTCATTTTCGGTGATAGACCAGCAGCTGTTATGTAGTGGTCAGCCACGTCAGAAGAGATTACGGCTGAATATACTATATTCTGTATATTCCTGCAAATAATATGGTCTATTAAGGTTTTGGAACCTCTATTCAAATCGACTCGGGTTGGATACTTTAGCAATGAATATAAACCATGTCCTGCCAAGGTATTTTCGTAACTATTTACCCTAGAATTGTTGATATCAAGCATATCAATATTTATATCTCCCAATACTAACAGATCTTTATAATCACTAAACTTTTGTAGACATAGATCCAGTTCTTCAGTAAAATTACTGGTATTAATAGAGGGAGGTTTATAAATACAGATAATCCCTATCTTACTGCCTTGATTATTTATTTTTAAATCTATGCCAAGGACTTCAAATGATTTACATTGCAAATTTAGTTTATTTATGATTAAATTTTTCTTAGTGAATAGAGCGATTCCTCCACCTCTTTTATCTGGTCTGTTGTAAAAATTTGCATTGAACTCATCCAAAGTAAAAAGTATGTTTTTATAATCAGCTATACCTATTTCTATTAGACATATAATGTGCAACTCACCAAAGATGTGTCCAAATAATATCTTGAAATAATCCCAATTTGTAGATATCGATTGAATATTTAAACACACTATATTTAAAGCCGCTTCTGAGCGTGTATATTTACCATCATCAATGTAATTTTGAACACTGTCAAACTTAAAACATTTCACATCGGGTTCACTGATTAGGTCTTCGCTATTCATAAAACGCACTTTCACTTTATTATTTCACAAACTCGTATCCGTGTTCACGCCATTTTCTTCAGGTCATCTTCTCTCGTTACTCGTAAAACTGGGGCATCTTCGTTCTTCCTGGCAATTATCTTTCCAAACTTGATCCACACATATTTCCATCCGCACTCTTTGGCTTTCATCTTTGCTTGCCACAAGAGATTCCTGAAGTATGGAGTCAGGCTTTCGTTGATGTATATTTTCTTGTCATTAATAGTGCAATTACGCTTCTTAAGAAACTCAGTTCTGGTAGATTTAGAACTGAATTTCACTACAATGGGAGCAATTTTATTTTTATTTCTTATTGGCACACGATAAGCTTCTTCTATGTCAAACATATTTAGACCAACGTCCATTTCTTCTGCAACCCTATGGACCATATCCAGAACTTTTTCATCTTTGGTTGGCACTACCCCGCAAAGTTCTAAGTAATTTTGCCTATTATCTTGTTCCATCTCGTATAATTTTGTACTAAGGTCCGAAATCACTATGTCTTGTTTTGCTTTTTCGTCTTTCAGTTGGCGCACTTCCGTCGACAGGGATCTCACTATTTCCTTACTGGATTTTATTTCTGAGAGTAGTTCATCATACTTCTTGGAAATAAACTCCACTCCATTTACACTTTCTTCCACTTTCTTCTTCAAGTACACAATCTCCTTCTTTAATTCAATGAGCAGTGCCTTGACGTCATCTCCGGACTTCGCCTCGTCCGCGTCAGGTTCCACGTTCTCACTTGCTGATGTGGACTCTTTACGCAGCCGACATGGGCCACATCTCCAGTTAAGGCGATTACTTTTACTCATACTTCTCCATGTTCTGGGTGTAACCGTGGTACATTCGTAATGATAGTAGCGTTTACACCCACTGCATTGAATACAATCACCATCGGTTGGAAGTGGCTCCTTACAATACTCACAAACCATGACGAAAAGCGAAAAGCGATAGAGCGACACAGAAACACGTCCGCACTCTCCGGGTTCTAACTCAGTAGTAATAGTGATAGTAATAGTAATAGTAATAGTAATAGTGATAGTGATAGTGATAGTAATAGTAATAATAATAGTAATAGTAATAGTAATAGTAATAGCAATAGTAATAGTAATAGTAATAGTAATAGTGATAGTGATAGTAATAGTAATAGTAATAGTAATAGTAATAGTAATAGTAATAGTAATAGTAATAGTAATAGTAATAGTGATAGTAATAGTAATAGTAATAGTAATAGTGATAGTAATAGTAATAGTGATAGTGATAGTGATAGTAATAGTAATTTTTTTTTTTTTTTTTTTTTTTTAGGGGAAGAAATGCATTTACGCACAGAGTGTCGGGCTCCTGCTCCTGAGTAGCAGACTACCGACTAAAACTCCCCCGTTACTTCTGAACACTAGCCTGGAACCGTTTAGCACATTACTTCAGGCTAGAGTCATTTTATATTTGCCTGTAGGGCATTCTTCCGTAATGAATCATCTTCAGTGGCGATCCAGGTCCGTCTTCTTTGTTCGGAGGATATCTTCAACAAAGCTTGCTACCAGTTTCCAGTTTTCCTCATTTTGTAGCATCACTGCAACAATATTGTCCGGGGATATCTCTACATCAATGTGATCTTGAAGAGACTGCCTATTTTGGACCCACCGTCCACAAGAGAAGAAGGTGTGATTAGCATTATCTAATTCATTGATACAGTAGATGCAATCTGATGAATCCACCTTCCTCATCTTCTTAAGGTAGGAACAGAAGTACCCATGGCCAGTCAAGAACTGAGTGAGATAGTAACCAACCTCACCATGTTTCCTCTCTGTCCAAACCTGCACCTGAGGGATCATTCTCTTAGTCCATTGGCTTTGATCGCCTTGCTCCCATTTGATCTGCCAATTTTGAAAGGTTTGTACTCTTGCCGATCGTCTTGCATTTTGTAAACCCATATCAGATTTCCTCAAGTAAATGTTCTTGCGTTCTTTCGCAAGAAAAAAAATCGGAATAATCCCGGCAATAACGAGAACTGCTTCCTCAGAGACCGTGCGATATGCAGATGCCACGCGCAAAGCACCCCGCCTCTGCACTTGCGCCAGTGGCTTCCTATAAATTTCCTTATCCAGGGCATCCGCCCATATTTCCGCTCCATACAGCAGAACTGAATGGATGGCTGTCATCAATAGTCTTCTCTTACTAGATTTTGGCCCACCAACATTGGCCATGAGCCGACTGAGGGACGTTACTCCTCTGGCTGCCTTATCTGCAGTCCGTCTAATCTGTTCTCCAAAATTCATTTTACTGTCGATCATGATGCCCAGGTATTTTGCTGCTGGCTGCGTCTCTACTTGAATTTGTCCTACCTGTATTGGAAGTATTGTCTGAATTCTCTTCTTTGTTAGGATGACAATTTCCGTCTTACTAAGTGCTAGAGACAGACCATGTTCCTCCATCCATCTGTTGATTTTGCGCATTACCATATTGAGTCGCAACTGTGCCTGCTCGACACTTCTTCCTGCTACAAGAGCAGCAACATCATCTGCATATCCAACTAGAATAGTTTCTTCAGGCATTTCAAGCCTCAACAAGCTGTCGTATGTAACATTCCAGAGATCAGGTCCTAGAATCGAACCCTGGGCAGCCCCAGCCGTGACTTGTACTCTACGGATCCCTTCTGTAGTATCGTAGAGCAGAGCACGATCCTTCAAGTAAGAGTCTAAGATCCGAAGGAGATACCTTGGAACATGGAATGAAAATTCTAGAGCATCCATGATATCAGTCCATTTGACAGAGTTGAAAGCGTTTTTAACATCCAGTGTAACAAAAAGAATCACCCGGCGAGAGTAATGATTATAACTCTCCGCTCTTCGTACTTTATCGGCGACTTCTTGCACTGCATCCAGTGTCGACCGGCCTACCCTGAATCCAAATTGTCTTGGTGATAAATCGCCGGCTGCGATTATTGCTTCAAGCAATCTCCGTCTTATGAGTTTCTCAAATAGTTTGCCTGTTGTGTCAAGCATACAAAGTGGGCGGTACGATGATGGTAACTCAGGGTCACCCATGCCCTTACTAATGAGCACTAAGCGACAGATCTTCCAGCGAAAGCTAAAGATTCCTGCTTTCATGCACACATTGAACATTCTCAACAATAACAACAACATATCTTGATCAACTATTATTTTCAGAACCTCATTAGGAATCCCATCCGGCCCCGGAGCCTTGTTGTTCCGTAAAGAATGCGTTGCAACCCGAAGTTCATCTTCAGTAAACAGTGGGAAATCTAGATCACATTCAAAATTCCTCTCAGGTCTTGTGGGATGAGTTGGAAAAAGGGTTTGAACAATGGTGTTCATAATATCATCCTCCATGATGCACGATGTTCTGTGACTTCCAAGTTTCTGTGTTACAATTTTGTAACCCAAACCCCATGGATCAGTGTCAATATCTTCCTGAAGCTTTCTCCAACTCTGAACCTTGCTCGTAGTTATGGCTTTCCGAAGTAGCTTCTTTGCTGCTTTATGCTCCGCTGATTTTTCATTAGCTTCTTCCCGATTTCTTGCTCTCTGGGCAAGACGGCGAAGCCTGAGGCAGTTCTTCCTTAATTCTGCTATCTCTCTGGTCCACCAGTATACAGGGCTCTTTCGGTGACGTGGTACTGAGGAGGGCATCGAAACATCACAAGCTGACGTAATAATTTTCATGGTTGCAGAAACCAGATCCTCAACCTCAAACTCTCTCCGTGCTTCAGCACTTCGAATCTGTTCTGCACCCTTCCCAATGATATCTTTGAACTTGTCCATGCTAATCCTATTTACATTCCACCGTTGACATTTCTGGGGAGGTACTTCCCGTCCCTGAACATTTGATTCAAAGTCAAAGGCGATGAATTGATGATCGCTAGCACAATAATCTTCCAACACTTTCCATCTCTTAATGAATGGCACAATTACTTCTGATGCCAGGGAGACATCCGGAATTGTTCCTTCACATCCTGGACGTCGGAAAGTTGGAACTGTACCAATATTTAATATTAGAAGGCCTATCCTGGATGCCATCTCTAGAATGTACTTACCCCGGGAATCTGTACTTGGCATACCCCATTCCACTGCTTTGGCGTTAAAGTCTCCAGCCACTATGACACTATCTGTGGCGTTTAGAATTGCATCTTCCAAAGAATTTACTTTGCGGCGGAAGTGCTCAATTGCCTCATTAGGAGTTAGGTAAACACTAAAATAGGTGACCCTTCTGGTCTTCACCCAAACATAACCATCAGAACTTCCATGATCCTTTATAATAACTTTTCTAGAATCCAACACCCAGATTGCAGAAGTGCCAAGTGTGTCACTGAACCAAAGAGATGACTCTTTATCTTTATACTGTTCGCTGATTAGCAAGAGATCGCTTTGCTTCTCTGTGACTAGCTGATATAGCAGATCATTGGCTGTCTTACTTCTATGTAGATTGGCTTGAAGTATACGAATCATTTGAACCTCAGTGCCTTTTCTTTGTCCAAAGCTTCTCTGAAGACCTTACACTGGCCAGATCCCATAGCATGTGCTAAATCTTTGATAAAACCTCGTTCTTCACAAAGAACACATTTCTTTGAGGCCGTACATCCTCTAGCTTTGTGACCTGTCCCGCCGCAATTGTAGCAAAGTTTACTTCTATCTGTGCCTTTGCAGTTGCTAGCAACATGTCCATAGTCCAGGCATCTATAACAACGAGATACCATGATCCTCCGTCTAATCCTGCAATTGACCCATCCTATGGTGATATGATCTTGCCTCAAGAGCACATCTGCATCACTAGTTGTTAATGTGACAACAGCCATCTTCACTTCCCTCGTATTCGTCCTCGTCAGCAGCACCTTGGTATCTGGAGAGAGTTCTGGGATAGTTCTCTGGATAGCTTCCATGACCTCTTCGGAAGTAGTTAGAGCATCAAGGTCTCTGATTTCAACAGTTGCCTTCGCTTCAAGCCTACGAACTGTAGCATTGGACCCCAGAACATTTCGCAGAGAATTACCAAAAGCTGCTTTATCCCTGGAACTTGCTCCCAACTCGACAAGGACGTCTCCCGCTTTAGTTTGTCGAATGGACCGGACTTCAGTTCCTGTATCATTAGGGTTTGCTTTTTGGCGAATCTCCTTCAGAATATCGGCATATGATTTACCTTCAGCTGGTCTGATCAGTAAGGCTGCTCGCCTTGGCCTACTAGGTCTCTTCTGTCTGTTTGGGGTTGCTTGGTGGGTAGATATGTCAACATTATCAGCAAAATCCTCCTGCCTATTCTCAGCATTTTCTCTAACCTTTACCAATCTTCTGTCTCTCCTCGATGTAACAGGAGTCCATATTTCTGACGACTCTGTCTCATTCTTCTTATCCCCCTCCTGAGCAGCTACAGTTCCCGAAGTAACTTCGTTCCTGCTGCTAGAATTGGGGGTCATGTCCTTCGGTAGGTCATTCAATACTACCTTGTGAGCTTCGTCTTGTGCCGCATGTGAAGTACGATCACAATAGGCTATAGAATCAATGGCCTCTTCTAGTTCCACTATGCCATTCTTCACATCGTTGGATATATTACGCTGCCTGTCAGTTGCAAGTTTCATCTTATTGAGAATGTTTCGACACCGTTGCAAAAGATCCTCCATACTCGGTCGAAGATTCCCAATGCTCTCTTGTTTTGACTGGTCCTCAATAACATAAACTCTCTCCAAGCGCTTCGCTTTGGTAAGTCACTTCACAATACAATAATAATAATTTAAATGTTTTTGCGCAACTGTAACACTTTAGCCTTATTCCGTCTGCATGAGGCGTCTAGTTCATTTTCCTGACTGAAAGTCTTTACACATTGCTAGCATGTACCTTTGCTCGCTCCGTGTGGTGTGAAATGTTTGTGCGCACCTGCTACACTTGAGCCTTGTGTTGCCAGTATGGACTACCCAGAGTTTACTCTTTCGGTGGGCGATCCGTGACTCTGCTAACTTAACCTCACTTATCGGGCTAGCACGCCAATGGATTTGTCATGAGACTTTTTAACTATGTACCCTGGTATATGTTTGTAATTGATTAGTACCTTCGTAGTACGCCTCTTTCTGTAACACTTGCACTTCATTTCAGCTTACCTCCTAGGCTTAGCTTCTTTCTAATTCACTTTACACTCCGCACTGAACACTCCCGTGGCCACTCCTAACAGGCCAGTTAATAATCATAATAATAATAATAATAATAATAATAATAATAATAATAATAATAATAATAATAATGATAATAATAATAATAATAATAATAATAATAATAATAATAATAATAATAATAATTGCTGGTACAGGTTAGGTTAACATTACCACAAATACTTCGTTTAAAATAGTTTAATCTGTGCCCTGTATTGTGTGTTTATTACTCCGTTTACTCAAGTAGTCCAATTGAGCCCCTATAACAGATATTCATTGTGTAATGTGTAATAGTAATAGTAATAGTAATAGCAATAGTAATAGTAATAGTAATAGTAATAGTCATAGTGATAGTAATAGTAATAGTAATAGTGATAGTGATAGTAATAGTAATAGTGATAGTAATAGTAATAGTAATAGTGATAGTAATAGTAATAGTGATAGTGATAGTGATAGTAATAGTAATAGTAATAGCAATAGTAATAGTAATAGTAATAGTGATAGTGATAGTAATAGTGATAGTAATAGTAATAGTAATAGTGATAGTGATAGTGATAGTGATAGTAATAGTAATAGTAATAGTAATAGTGATAGTGATAGTAATAGTAATAGTAATAGTAATAGTAATAGTGATAGTAATAGTGATAGTGATAGTGATAGTAATAGTAATAGTAATAGTAATAGTAATAGTAATAGTGATAGTGATAGTGATAGTGATAGTGATAGTGATAGTAATAGTGATAGTGATAGTGATAGTGATAGTGATAGTGATAGTAATAGTAATAGCAATAGTAATAGTAATAGTAATAGTAATAGTAATAGTAATAGTATGGAGTCAGGCTTTCGTTGGTGTATATTTTCTTGTCATTAATAGTGCAATTACGCTTCTTAAGAAACTCAGTTCTGGTAGATTTAGAACTGAATTTCACTACAATGGGAGCAATTTTATTTTTATTTCTTATTGGCACACGATAAGCTTCTTCTATGTCAAACATATTTAGACCTACGTCCATTTCTTCTGCAACCCTATGGACCATATCCAGAACTTTTTCATCTTTGGTTGGCACTACCCCGCAAAGTTCTAAGTAATTTTGCCTATTATCTTGTTCCATCTCGTATAATTTTGTACTAAGGTCCGAAATCACTATGTCTTGTTTTGCTTTTTCGTCTTTCAGTTGGCGCACTTCCGTCGACAGGGATCTCACTATTTCCTTACTGGATTTTATTTCTGAGAGTAGTTCATCATACTTCTTGGAAATAAACTCCACTCCATTTACACTTTCTTCCACTTTCTTCTTCAAGTACACAATCTCCTTCTTTAATTCAATGAGCAGTGCCTTGACGTCATCTCCGGACTTCGACTCGTCCGCGTCAGGTTCCACGTTCTCACTTGCTGATGTGGACTCTTTACGCAGCCGACATGTGCCACATCTCCAGTTAAGGCGATTACTTTTACTCATACTTCTCCATGTTCTGGGTGTAACCGTGGTACATTCGTAATGATAGTAGCGTTTACACCCACTGCATTGAATACAATCACCATCGGTTGGAAGTGGCTCCTTACAATACTCACAAACCATGACGAAAAGCGAAAAGCGATAGAGCGACACAGAAACACGTCCGCACTCTCCGGGTTCTAACTCAGTAGTAATAGTGATAGTAATAGTAATAGTAATAGTAATAGTAATAGTAATAGTGATAGTAATAGTAATAGTAATAGTAATAGTAATAGTAATAGTAATAGTAATAGTGATAGTGATAGTGATAGTGATAGTGATAGTAATAGTAATAGTAATAGTAATAGTAATAGTGATAGTAATAGTAATAGTAATAGTAATAGTAATAGTAATAGTGATAGTAATAGTAATAGTAATAGTAATAGTGATAGTAATAGTAATAGTAATAGTGATAGTGATAGTGATAGCAATAGTAATAGTAATAGTAATAGCAATAGTAATAGTAATAGTAATAGTAATAGTAATAGTAATAGTAATAGTAATAGTAATAGTAATAGTAATAGTAATAGTAATAGTAATAGTAATTTTTTTTTTTTTTTTTTAGGGGAAGAAATGCATTTACGCACAGAGTGTCGGGCTCCTGCTCCTGAGTAGCAGACTACCGACTAAAACTCCCCCGTTACTTCTGAACACTAGCCTGGAACCGTTTAGCACATTACTTCAGGCTAGAGTCATTTTATATTTGCCTGTAGGGCACTCTTCCGTAATGAATCATCTTCAGTGGCGATCCAGATCCGTCTTCTTTGTTCGGAGGATATCTTCAACAAAGCTTGCTACCAGTTTCCAGTTTTCCTCATTTTGTAGCATCACTGCAACAATATTGTCCGGGGATATCTCTACATCAATGTGATCTTGAAGAGACTGCCTATTTTGGACCCACCGTCCACAAGAGAAGAAGGTGTGATTAGCATTATCTAATTCATTGATACAGTAGATGCAATCTGATGAATCCACCTTCCCCATCTTCTTAAGATAGGAACAGAAGTACCCATGGCCAGTCAAGAACTGAGTGAGATAGTAACCAACCTCACCATGTTTCCTCTCTGTCCAAACCTGCACCTGAGGGATCATTCTCTTAGTCCATTGGCTTTGATCTCCTTGCTCCCATTTGATCTGCCAATTTTGAAAGGTTTGTACTCTTGCCGATCGTCTTGCATTTTGTAAACCCATATCAGATTTCCTCAAGTAAATGTTCTTGCGTTCTTTCGCAAGAAAAAAAAATCGGAATAATCCCGGCAATAACGAGAACTGCTTCCTCAGAGACCGTGCGATATGCAGATGCCACGCGCAAAGCCCCCCGCCTCTGCACTTGCGCCAGTGGCTTCCTATAAATTTCCTTATCCAGGGCATCCGCCCATATTTCCGCTCCATACAGCAGAACTGAATGGATGGCTGTCATCAATAGTCTTCTCTTACTAGATTTTGGCCCACCAACATTGGCCATGAGCCGACTGAGGGACGTTACTCCTCTGGCTGCCTTATCTGCAGTCCGTCTAATCTGTTCTCCAAAATTCATTTTACTGTCGATCATGATGCCCAGGTATTTTGCTGCTGGCTGCGTCTCTACTTGAATTTGTCCTACCTGTATTGGAAGTATTGTCTGAATTCTCTTCTTTGTTAGGATGACAATTTCCGTCTTACTAAGTGCTAGAGACAGACCATGTTCCTCCATCCATCTATTGATTTTGCGCATTACCATATTGAGTCGCAACTGTGCCTGCTCGACACTTCTTCCTGCTACAAGAGCAGCAACATCATCTGCATATCCTACTAGAATAGTTTCTTCAGGCATTTCAAGCCTCAACAAGCTGTCGTATGTAACATTCCAGAGATCAGGTCCTAGAATCGAACCCTGGGCAGCCCCAGCCGTGACTTGTACTCTACGGATCCCTTCTGTAGTATCGTAGAGCAGAGCACGATCCTTCAAGTAAGAGTCTAAGATCCGAAGGAGATACCTTGGAACATGGAATGAAAATTCTAGAGCATCCATGATATCAGTCCATTTGACAGAGTTGAAAGCGTTTTTAACATCCAGTGTAACAAAAAGAATCACCCGGCGAGAGTAATGATTATAACTCTCCGCTCTTCGTACTTTATCGGCGACTTCTTGCACTGCATCCAGTGTGTAATAGTAATAGTAATAGTAATAGTAATAGTAATAGTAATAGTGATAGTAATAGTAATAGTAATAGTAATAGTAATAGTAATAGTAATAGTGATAGTGATAGTGATAGTGATAGTGATAGCAATAGCAATAGCAATAGTAATAGTAATAGTAATAGTAATAGTAATAGTAATAGTAATAGTAATAGTAATAGTAATAGTAATAGCAATAGTAATAGTAATAGTAATAGTAATAGTGATAGTGATAGTGATAGTGATAGTAATAGTAATAGTGATAGTAATAGTAATAGTAATAGTAATAGTAATAGTAATAGTGATTAAGTGACCCACCCTTTCCCGGCTCTTGGAGGGGCCAAGACCTGGGGAGGAGGGGTTAATTTATTAATAATGATCAGTATACATACAGTACATAAACATGAAAGTAAAATTACAGATAAATTATACAATAACTTGACAAATAAATTTACAATACAGTATATACAATAACAATAATTTCGTGGTCCCACAAAGCCATCAAATGTGGCTTATCTGTGGGAGCCGTTTTAAATACATACATAAATACATACATGAGATAGAACTCGGAACAATTAATATCTAGTGACTATACCTATTTCATTTATCAGCTACTTTAAAATTGACATAAATACAGGGCTACTGACTTATTTCTTGAAATATTTTTTGATTTGGTCTTTAGCTTTATTTTTTGGTTTGATGCTTCTTAAACACGAGGGTAATTCGTTAAAAATTGTTGGTATTACTACCCTTAATTCTTTTTTACCGTATGAATTTATCCATCTGGGAATAGTATATGTCCCTCTATCTACTTGTCTAGTCAGTTTACCATGTTGTATTTCATTTTTAAACCTGTTGTCATAATAATACATATTTATTACATTTAATTTATACAGGTCTTCCACAGAGAGGAATACCTCCTTCTTGGTTAGTTTTTCCTTGATTAGCTTAATAAATCTCTCCTGGATGTCGTTTATTATTTTCAACTGGCTCTTGCTGGAACTTCCCCAGGAAGCAATACCATAACTCATAATGGACTCGACCAATGCTGAGTAGGCCATAAGGTATATGTGTGCGTTTGCACAGTAAGCTAAAGTGTGAAAGAAGAACAGAGTCCTTCTCAGTTGCTTCGCCAGCTGTAATATTTGTGCGTTCCATTTGAAATGGTCATCAATAATAATTCCAAGATATTTGTAGGAATTGACTCTCTCAATGAAGCTATTACATGCACAATTTGATATAGGGTAATCTCCCTTGTTTACGTGTAAACAGTCATAATTATGGAATTTTACCTTAATATTTTCTTTAATATTGTGTGACATGCGGATATTCATTAATTTAGATTTTTTGTAATTTATTATTAACCCATTATCATGGCTCCATCTTAAAATATTATCGAAGTCTGCTTGAATCATGCTGTGTGCTTTCCATGGGTCTTTGTGAATTGCAATTAATATAGTGTCATCAGCATACATAAGTAGTTTAGTTTTTGATACAACCTTTACCATATCATTGACAAATATGTTATACATAATAGGTCCCAAAATAGAACCTTGAGCTACGCCACTGTTAACTTCAAATTGCTCACTTTCCATGTTATTTATTTTAATGACCATTCTCCTTTCCCTCAAGTAACTATCAAAAACTTTCAACTCTTTTCCTCTTATACCAATGCGTTCTAATTTATGTAACATGCGATTAAAGGGCAGAGTGTCAAATGCCCTCGAGAAATCTAGGAATAGTACCAGAACTTGTTTGTCATTGTTTAGGGCACCATTTACAATGTTGGAAAATTCTGTTAACAGCAATTGAGCACTTTTACCTCTACGAAAGCCGTATTGTCTATCATCAATTATATTATATTTGTCAAGGTAGTTGGAGACCCTTGTTTCAATACATCTTTCTACAATTTTGTCAATAATTGACAGTATACATACAGGGCGGTAGTTACCAAGTGCTAGATGATCACCACCTTTATATATAGGTCTAATAATTCCAATCTTTAATCCTTTTGGAAAAATCCCTGTTTTAAAAATTAAATTTACTAGGTGAGAAATAACTACACTAATATCCGTAACACAATGCTTAATGTCCTTTACTCGAATTTTGTCCATACCGGGTGACTTAACCTTCATATTTGTTATGATACTAGTGATTTCTTTTGGTTCCACTTCAAATAATGCCATTGACTGCGGCGAGTTCTCATCCTGATGACTATATGCAGGTATTTTACAGGTGTGGATGGTGTTTTTTATTTGATCCACGAAAAACGACCCAAATTTATTTGCAATGATACTATTCGAGTAGATATTACCTAAATATTTTTGAATAGTGTCATCAACTGAACTTACATTTCTTCCTAATATTTCGTTTATTGTCTTCCATGTAGCTCTTAGATTATTTTTACTACTATTTAGTTTCTGTTTGTAAAAGTTTATCTTAGATTTACGAATTTCTTTATTCAGTGCGTTTCTGAACGCTTTGTATTCATTTCTATATGATTCATTACTTTTATTGTTTTTCCATCTTTTATATAAGGAGTCTCTTTTTTTACAATTTATTTCTAGTGTCCTAGAAAACCAAGGTTTTTTAACTCTGACCCTCTTTTTAGCTACAAAAGTACACTTTCCATAAATACCATTAAATTCTTCTGCCACATTATTGTACAGTTCATTTGGGTCTTCTGACCTGGAAAATTTTGCCCAATTTATTTTGTCTAGTAGTGTATTTACTTTGATATCGTTCAGAACCTGCTGTGCATGATTTTCATTATTTAAGTTAGCTTTCATTTTCGGTGATAGACCAGCAGCTGTTATGTAGTGGTCAGCCACGTCAGAAGAGATTACGGCTGAATATACTATATTCTGTATATTCCTGCAAATAATATGGTCTATTAAGGTTTTGGAACCTCTATTCAAATCGACTCGGGTTGGATACTTTAGCAATGAATATAAACCATGTCCTGCCAAGGTATTTTCGTAATTATTTACCCTAGAATTGTTGATATCAAGCATATCAATATTTATATCTCCCAATACTAACAGATCTTTATAATCACTAAACTTTTGTAGACATAGATCCAGTTCTTCAGTAAAATTACTGGGATTAATAGAGGGAGGTTTATAAATACAGATAATCCCTAACTTACTGCCTTGATTATTTATTTTTAAATCTATGCCAAGGACTTCAAATGATTTACATTGCAAATTTAGTTTATTTATGATTAAAATTTTCTTAGTGAATAGAGCGATTCCTCCACCTCTTTTATCTGGTCTGTTGTAAAAATTTGCATTGAACTCATCCAAAGTAAAAAGTATGTTTTTATAATCAGCTATACCTATTTCTATTAGACATATAATGTGCAACTCACCAAAGATGTGTCCAAATAATATCTTGAAATAATCCCAATTTGTAGATATCGATTGAATATTTAAACACACTATATTTAAAGCCGCTTCTGAGCGTATATATTTACCATCATCAATGTAATTTTGAACACTGTCAAACTTAAAACATTTCACATCGGGTTCACTGATTAGGTCTTCACTATTCATAAAACGCACTTTCACTTTATTATTTCACAAACTCGTATCCGTGTTCACGCCATTTTCTTCAGGTCATCTTCTCTCGTTACTCGTAAAACTGGGGCATCTTCGTTCTTCCTGGCAAGTAATAGCAATAGTAATAGTAATAGTAATAGTAATAATAATAGTAATAGTAATAGTAATAGCAATAGTAATAGTAATAGTAATAGTAATAGTAATAGTAATAGTAATAGTAATAGTAATAGTAATAGTAATAGTAATAGTAATAGTAATAGTAATAGTAATAGTGATAGTGATAGTGATAGTAATAGTAATAGTAATAGTAATAGTAATAGTATTAGTATTAGTAATAGTGATAGTGATAGTAATAGTGATAGTGATAGTGATAGTAATAGTAATAGTAATAGTAATAGTAATAGTAATAGTAATAGTAATAGTAATAGTGATAGTGATAGTGATAGTGATAGTGATAGTGATAGTGATAGTGATAGTGATAGTGATAGTGATAGTGATAGTAATAGTAATAGTAATTTTTTTTTTTTTTTTTTTTTTTTTTAGTTTTTCGAGGGAAACGTGGGGAAATCTTCAAAAGACAGATTGCAAGCTTCCGGACTTACAACTGTGCAGGATTCTTACCTACTAAAAAACCACAAACCCTATACTTGGCTTAAGGCCACCCCGGAACTGCCTGTTCAGCCTTACTTCAGGGTGGAGCCTCTGTTACGACCAGAAGTCTCAGTCAATTTCATTAAATGTGATGATAATGAAATTACTCATCATCATCTTCACTGTCTCGTGCCTCGTTGGCAGAGAGCGTGGGTTCGAATCTCACCTCAGTTTTCATTTTTTCCCATTTCCACCACCAGACAAACGCCGGGACGGTTCCTTTCAACAGTTCACGGTCGAATTCCTTCCAAAAATCCTCCCCTGACCCTTCCTTAATTAGACTCAAATTAGTGGGCGTCTGGGCGATCGGCCTGCCACCATCCCCAGTTGTATCTGCCGACAGTGTGACACCGTCCTTTGTGAATGATCCCTCGCAATTCGTTGGAGAAACCGAGCTGGGAGGATAAGTGATTATTTTAAAATAATAATCAAAATAGCGTTCCCTTATTACAGTATTTCCGTTCATACGAGGTCAGGAATGAGTTGAAATGAGTTTGCTATTTGTCGGAGGTTTTTTCATCTGATGACTTTCCCGACGCCAGCCCCATCTGAGGCGTTAAAGAGACATGAATTGAATGAAACTGTGTGAGAGGTTGAAGCAAAACAGCTGTGTTCTAATAGAAGGTAGGCTACCGTACCAGTATTTGCTTGGAGTTCAAAAGTGTAAACCACGCAAGTCGTTTCCAAGAGAGCTGTGGGTTGAACTTATCGAGGTCCGTGGTTTACACGAGTTCACTAATTTCCAAATACAACCGCAAATAGCTGCACCAACTATCCACAACAGACAATTTGCATATTGGCCACCTCGTGGTGTAGCGGCTAGCATTCTTGGTTGTCACCCCGGTGGTCCGGGTTCGATTCCCGGCTCTGCCAAGAAATTTAATTCTGGTTTTTATTTATTCGTGTCAGAAGCAAACAAAATACTGGATTACACTAAAATTACATACATATTTACAAAGTAAACCATACAACACACAATGTCTTTTCAAACCACGGTCAACCAAAAATGTGCAACCTGTATAGCATTGGAAGTTGCTAGTAAAAGATCTTCTGCTGTACAAGTGGCAGGGCACAGCGGACAATTCAGTAGATGCTCCATGGTATGGGGCATACCGCAGTCGCAGTTGGTGGAGTCGACGGGGAAGTGCCATTTCTGCAAGTTATCCTTAGATCTTCCAACAGCAGAACGGAGACGATTAAGTGCCCTCCACACGATCCATTTCTGATCATGTCCAGGTGGGAGGCTTTCCGAAGGGTGATCCCATAGAGAGTTATTCCCAAGCCGAGAAGTCCACAATTGTTTTCTAGCTGTAGCTGGTGTAGTTAGCAAGACTGCAGTGGTGTTGAGGAAACTTCTCCTGGACTTCAACCTACGGGTGGCTGGTACATAACCGTACAACGGATGGGAAAACTGATTAACCTGTTTAGCTCTCTCTTCATTGGCTGCTACCTCACGACGTATATCCGGTGGTGCTATCCCTGCAAGCTGGTAAAGTTTTGCAAGAGGTGTAGGCTTCAAACAACCTGTAATAAGCCTACATGTTTCATTAAGCGCCTTGTTAACATTATTTGCATGGGTGGATTTGTACCACACTGGACATGCATATTCTGCAACACTGTAACATGTTGCAAGCGCTGTCGTTCTCAAGGTTGATGGTTGAGAGCCCCAGGTGCTACCAGTGATCTTACGTAGGATGTTATTTCTAGCTTCCACCTTTAGTCTGGTATTCCGGCAATGCTGTTTGTAGGTCAGAGTACGATCGAGGGTAACTCCCAGATATTTTGGATGAGGAGTGTTAACTAAGCGTGTTCCTTGCCAAGAGACGTTAAGTTCACGACGAGCCTGCTTGTGCTTCAGATGCAATGCACACAACTGAGTTTTTGATGGATTTGGACGAAGTTGATTATCATAGTAATAGACATCCAACTCAGTCAATGCTTGTGTTAAATGAGCTTCAACATCTTCGAAGGATTTCCCCTGACAAGGTAATGCTAGATCGTCGGCATAAAGAAAACTTCTAGTGTTCCTTGGAAGTGGTTGGTCGTTAGTGTAGACGTTAAACAACATTGGAGATAGAACACTACCTTGAGGTAAGCCATTTCTTTGACGTCTCCATCGACTGCGCTGTCCTTGGAATTCCACATAAAATCTCCTGTTTTGAAGGAAACTTTCAATAAGTTTTGTGAAACTGTAATCCTTCGTGATTCCATAAATCTTCTGTAACAAAGCACGATGATTGACAGTGTCATAGGCAGCGGTCAAATCGATAAAAGCTACTCCCGTGATATTCCGTGTTTCAAAGCCATCCTCAATGAATTGAGTGAGGTTAAGGATCTGGGATGTACAACTTTTCCCTGGTCTGAAGCCTGCTTGTTGTTGTATGAGAGCAGGCTCTACGACATGAACTAGGCGGTTCAGTAACATTCGTTCAAAGATTTTAAGCAGGTGACACAACAAGGATATTGGCCTGTAGTTTTGAGGTTCAGTTGACATTTTTCCAGGTTTCAGAATCGGTATGACTCGTGATTTCCTCCAGGTTTTTGGGAAATTGCAGGATTTCAAACAGTTGTTGAAGAAAGCTAGGACCCATTCTCTTGCTCGTTCCCCAAAGTGTTTGATCTGCTCTAATCTGATATCATCTACTCCTGCTGCCTTGCCGATCTTACACCTATCAATGGCTGCCGTCAGTTCTGCCATGCAAAAAGGTTGCATAAGTTGACTAGTCTCGAGTTCTTCTGACCGAGCAATTTTATGATCTGACCTGCGTAATGGATGGTCAGATTTACCATTTTCCACGAGCTGACGAGCAATCTGATTAGCTGTTATATTTTTGTGTCCCTCTTTTGTTGTTGGATCACAACTCAGGTACTTAAGGAGTCTCCAGGCTTTCTGACTACTCTTACTTAGATCCGTCTCCTCCATCAATTGGCACCATGCATCGTTCCTGTTCTTGGAAATCGCTGTTAAAAGATCTTCCCCAGCTTGAAGGGTATCGTTACCAAATGGGTCATTATCAAAGAGGTCAAGATAGTTTTTCAAAAGTTCCTCAGTTTCCGAAGTCAGACCTTTTATATATTGTGCTCTGCAGCCTCGGGGAATTGAAACACGGGAACAATACTTCACGATATTTACAAAGTCGTCATATAATTCAGGAACTGGCTCAATATTTAGAATATTCTCTTCTAGAGAAATGGTAAATTTCTCCCAATCAGCCTTCTTAAAATTGTATCTACGTCGGAAAGGAACTGACTGTGGTCGAATGGCAGCATAAATCTGGCATATAATAGGCCGGTGTTGCGTGTGAGGAATAGCTTGACCCACTGATTTTATTGATAAATGAGATATGTTTTCACTCACAAATATCATATCGGGATTATATCCACGCCTCCATCTTGCACTGTTGAAAGATGCTGGAAGCGTCATGGGGGAAAACTGATAATAGGTGGGTTCAGTTCCCACCTCAGTCTACCAGGAAATGGTTTTCCGTGGTTTCCCACGTCTACTCCAGACAAATGCTGGGATGATTCCTAACGTAAGGTCACGGCCACCTCCTTTCCAATCTTCTCCTAAATTACAAACACATATACACACTCCGCTACAGATACCACAATAACACAGGTTATCAGACAAGTTCTTTTCACACACAAGTCCATGGAGTGAAATGACCACGATGTCCAAACCCCTCAAATGAAGGATCAATTTACTCCTAGGCCTATACCAGGACTTTTCAATTACATTTTCCCTAGGGCCACATGGATTAATTGTTCGATTATTTATGGTATTTGGGAGGCTGGAAATGAAAAAAAGAGCAGAATTTAGGTCAAGCATCTAACCGAAGTCGCAATAGCGAAGTATTCCGTCTTTAGAAAAGTGACATATTTGAAAACAAGGTGGAACAACTCTTACAACTTGTAAGAGTAACATTTAGAAACATACGTTTTCTTTGAATTAGACTATTCAAACTTAATTTTTCTCGCTTTTCATGGTGGGCCAACAGAAATCTCTCGGCGGGATGAATGTGGTCCGCAGGCCACCAATGAGAAGGCCTGTACTATACTGTATTCGTAAACACGTATTTTGTGATGAAGTAATAACGAAATACTGTATCTCTCTTGATACATTGTTTTCACGTGTGTTTATCTTAGGTGTTAAGGCCTTAGCCCATTATTCGATTGTAGTACCAACCTTGCTTACGAACAGACAGCCAGCCTGAAGCAACCTGAGAGTGATCTCACTAGCTATATCAAGTCGGCATTTGCCAGAGGAGAGTGTAGAAAACCCCGGGTGAAACCAAAATCAGGATGACCGCTCTGAGTACCGAGATTCGAACCTCAGATCGTCGAAATTGCAGCTCCCTATTGCAATCGTTTATCATGACTTACTATGCTTGGCTAAACTGCTGAATGATATAAATAGAAGAATGAAATATAAAGTGCTGTAGGTGGCTAATTATAACGTTTCCTACAAAAGTATTTTCCTTTGTCACTTATCTACGTGCGTCGACAAACGAGCTCAGGAAATAAAACCACACATAAATAACTGTTCGTTGAGTTTCTTAGAACTCCGCGCTATATGAATGAGGATAATACAACCTTCCTGGTGTAACCTTTAACCATTTCACGGACATGTTCTCTGTGTCCCGGCATGGTCTCACTTACTTACTACATGGACTGGCGCAATAGAGAGAACCTCGCGAAAAGGATTGTCCCGATATCGCTGAGCCTTACCGTATGTGTTGGTCAGATCGCAAACGAAACATGTCTTATGGTATTTAATTTCCTTAGGCCATACTTATAGAGGGCGAAATTCTGTGAGACTTGGAGCAGCTCATGTGGATACTCACGCCGAGTTCTTATCTCCTGTACGACCAATAGCACTACTAGAACAATTTCCTAGCAACCTACTGTACTTCTACATTAGAGGGCCTACGGTGATGAAATAATATCACAGGTGATAACCTTGCTGTGTTTCAGCATGAACGGGATGTTCCCTTGTCCCTTGTCCACTGACAAGTTGAAACGACAGCCGCAGTGGCTCGGCAGACAAGTGAATTCATCTTACTATGTCAGCCAACCATAAAACGACCATCTGTGGTTTCCCAATTCAGGGAAATGCTGGTATGGTTTATTTCCCACATGAATTCCAGCTCCCAAATCGTCCCGTGCCCGAAAGCAGTAGTACAACCATGGTTTCTTTCTTTCTTTCTTTCTTTCTTTGGCTTTTCCTAATTAATTGGGGTCGCCAGAGCCGACCAGGCTCATTTAGATTTTGGCCGGGGATTTAAGGCCGCATGCCCTTCCTGACACCTCGTATATTTCAGGTGAAAATTCCACCCCGCTGTCACTGGGATTCGAACCCCGGCCATCCGGGTGAAAGACGAGCGGCTAAGCCACTGCGCCATCACGCTTCCCAGTAGTACAACATGGGCCATAGGGTTATTGTGTTCAATCTCCAGAGGAAAACAAAAAGAAATCACAAATTTCTAATTTCCAACATATTACATTCTCAATAAATAATAACCCCTGGCACTACAGCCCATGAAGGACCTAGGCCTACTATTCGACCGCTACCCAGCCATTTGGCCTGCAGATATTGGGGTGACGTGTGGTCAGCGCATCGGGTCCCCTCGGCCGTTAATCTTGATTTTCGTGACGTGGGCGCTGCCTCACTTTCAGACAGCTACTCAATTGTCCTTACGAGGCTGAGTGCACCCATTTCCAGCCTTCACGTCAGTTTCTAAACTGGGACAGATGACCTCGTAGTTCTGCCCCTGAAAACAACAATAACTAACTAGTTTCTTAACTCCCTGATGGAGCCGGGAATCGAACCCGGGGTCTCCAACTGAGAGGCAGGTGCTACCCCAAGACCACGGGGCCGGCTACATTCTTAATAGCCACGTCTATTTTGTCAAGAAGACGAATCCCTCAGAATGAATGTGACAGAAAGATGTCCTAGTTGAAGAAAAGTGGGACTTATTACTCAGCATTCTTTGGGAAATGTTGTTCGTTCCTTGGCTCATCCCGTCTTTGTAGCCTCTGAAGCGTCATAAGAATAAACTTCCTAGACTTAAAATGAAAGTAATTAAAGCATAGTTTTCGCAATCCTGTGACTACTTTTTGACTTGACCAGTGAACAGGTAATGAAACCATGACGCGCACTTTTCCATTCAATTTGCCTTCCAATCATGACAAGACTCTCACAGAATACTCTACTGGAAAATGTTAACGTGATTACGGATCGAGAACAACCGCCACAATGACACTTGTTTATGAACAGTTTTCTGCGAATAGTCCGGTCTACCTGTCTTTCAGTTTTCAGTCTTCTATTGTTTCAGGAAATAGATATATTATCTGGTTCTTTCCGTGAATAATAGAACAAACTCTGACAGTGGCTTGTTCGAGGCTGCTGGGCACGTACCCGATATTTACTGTATTTGCAATTCAACTTCATCTACTCATAGAAACTATCGTATTTCTGTGCAGCACACATATAGCACGAGTTAATGTTTCATACTTCTCGAAAATATGTTAAATATTAAAGATCTTATGGATTCATTTGTGTGTGTGTAGACAGGAGTGTCTAAAAGAATTATAGGCTTATCAATTGAAAATATATTTAACGTCGGATGAGTGGCACAGTTGTTGTGCCTACATCATTTAAAGGCTACATGATGGCCATACGCTTTTACTTCGGTATGTTTTGAATATGTGACTGTTACCGCGGGGGCCCGGGATCCATTTCCGACTCTGCCAATAAAAGCAATTCTGGTCTGAGGGATGGAACGGGATACACTCAGACTCAAGAGGTAAAACTGAGAAGAGGTGGAATCGATTCCTACCTCAACCATCCTGGAAGTGGTTTCTCGTGGTTTTCCACTTCTACTCCAGCCAAATGATGGTAAGGTACCTAACTTAATGCCACGGCCGCTTCCTACCCAAAATCCTACCTCAATTCAATTACAGTTACACAGGTTATCAGACAAATTATACACACACCCAAGCAAACGAGGCTGCATAACCACGATGTCGCAAAGCCCCTATTATAATCCACAACTGAATATGTGTGATAACTTGTACTTTTGGGCTGACTCTAGTAGTGTGTTTAGCTGTCAAAGATGCCTTGGGACTTGAAATAAGGGACCATCTCATATTTGCCAGCAGGAAGTGTGGGAAACCTGCGGGTAAACCACACTCAGAAAAGCCGCTATCAGCGCCTGAATTCGAGCTTCGATCTCCGAGTTTGCAGTCCTCATTAGTCTATATTCGTGGTGTGATTAAACGCTCTCAGCTACGCAACAGTTTAGACTATTACCTTACGAAAATATTTCCCGATTTGTTAGTGACAAAATATCTCCGCGGTCTTCGGTCGGTCTTTAAGATCCTAAAATACCCACGTGCCGGTATATCATTAATACTAAATGCTGTATAACGGTGATATTCAGTATCCATTTCATGTATGTACTCTTATCTGGGCAGAACACTTCTGGACGTCGGTTAGTTCAATACATCGCACACCAGTCTTTCCTTTATTGATGTCAAACAAATCACAATATTGGAAGAGTTGAAATTTGGAATAAGCTCCAATACTGTTATTGACAAAGATTTTTCTCCTTCTCGAGGTAATAGTGTGTCATAAATTGGGGGCAGATGACCTCGTAGCTCCGCCCCTCAAAACATCAATAACCAACTAACTACTGTCGACCAAAATATTATGTGCACTCGAGTTTGAAGGTTGTTTGTGAAGTAACCAATATACCTACATAGAATCCAATAACATCATCTTTTGCGTCGTTCTATTGTACGTTAGTTCATCTAGGTTTGGAATTTCTAATTTATATTTGAATATATTTTATCGCAGTTGTAACACAAAAAATTGTCCATTTTTAAGCGTTTCAACCATGCGTCAGGTTTAAGAATTGTTATCTCAAAAACCCGTCTTCAAATTGAATCCAAATTTTAAAAAACATATACAATGGAATGTTTTATAACTGGTTTATTAATTTCAAAATTTTGTGTGTCCAAGAAACAAAGTTGTTATCATTCTGTAAGGTAACTTTTTCTCGACTCGGGGTGGTTGGAAAATGTAGTTCTTGGTCGCATTGTAATCCTTATACATCAAAAGGTTATGCTGTATGACTGTGAAATACGTAAATGAATTCATTTATTTTATATCGGTTTGTATTTGTATGGGAAAATAAGACATGGTTCAGCAGGTAGCCGATACAGAGAAAGCTGTACAGTGTTGCGTCATGGCGCGCCTCACTGGGAAGAGATGAGCTGCATCTCGGCAACGCTGTACAGCTTTCTCTGTATCGGCTACCTGCTGAACCATGTCTTATTTTCCCATACAAATATAAACAGATATAAAATAAGTGAATTAATTCACGTATTTCACAGTCATACAGCATAACCTTTTGTTGTATAAGAATTACAACGTGACCAAGAGCTGCATTTTCCAACCACCCCGAGCCGAGAAAGAGTTACTTTACTAAAATGATAACAACTTTGTTTCTTGGACATACACAATTTTGAAATTAATAAACTAGTTATAAAACATTCCAATGTATATGCTGTTAAAATTTGGATTCGATCTGATGACGGGTTTTTGAGATAATAATTCTTAAACGTGACGCATGGTTGAAACACGCATAAAACAGGGCACTTTTTGTGTTCCAACTGCGATAAAAAATATTAACATATAAATTAAAAATTCCAAACCTGCATGAACTAACGTACAATAGAACGTCGAAAATGATGATGTTATTGGATTTGATGTAGGTTTATTGGTTACTTCACAAACAACCTTCAAATTCGAGTGCACATAATTTTTTGGTCGACAGTAACTAACTAACTATCTAACTAACTAACTAACTTACTAACTAACTGTGTCATAAATTAGCTCAGAAAATTTAATAACACGTCAGAACAGCAATTAACACTTTCGGCTTGGCCACAGTAAAATAATTTGTTGTTGCTTTGAAAGAATCAGCATTGAATTGGCATTTAATAACTAAATTCCCTTTATGTTCGACGATGTCGATATGTAAATATTATACTATGTCAAAAAACTGTTTCATAATGGGGGTCATTAAAGTACTACTTTTAATTATAACGCAGTTTTTCCAACCAATCAGAGCGCAATATTTTCATTCATGACCAATTAGGTAAGGATAGCTTATGACATGCACTCAAAATCCAACATGCCGGACATGAATTACATGTTTTGAAAGTTGACAACGTAGCCTATATTGGATCAACCATTGTAGTTACAATGCATAAACAAACTGGAAAATATTGAAAAAGAAATAGCACTGTACCTTAATATCCGCAACTCCAATTTCTACACATTCGTAAGATTTCGCCGACAATTTTAGTGAATGCTGTTGTTGACATAAACACACCAGAACGTGATGGAGGAAGCAGGCTTATGACATTAGTTCCACGGAAATTATAATCCAGCTCTCTGTTCAGTAAATCAATTTCTTATGCGAAACTTGTTCGTGAGATGTCATAACTGTCCTATTTGGGACTCAATTGATTTGCATTCCGTTGACATTCTATACGCATCGAATTTGAAGAATAACTAGTTGATAATACGATACATTATAAGTTAAAACGTTTGTAACAGCCTATTTTGTGTTATTTGAGCAAAATAACAAAATGATCCAACATAGTACCTGTGAGCTATCTGTTGGTGCTACTTCCGGATAAGCAATGTTTCAAAGCCATTATAGGCTCGTTGCATAATGTACTATTCCTCTATGAACTGTAAGATCGCCTCATGGTGTCGAGGTTTAGTGTTATCGACTGCCCCCCTGGGATCCTGGGTGGAGATCAACTGCTGAGCCCACACAATTCCCAAAAAGAAGATTCAACCGACGGAATCTCGACAGACATTTATGAATATTTATGTTAGAACATATAATAAGAGTTACAATTATCGTCGAACATAAGTTAAACAGTCGTATGCAACTCGGCTATAATGGTAATTAAGACACTCGTATACTCGTGTCTTAAGTATTGCCATTATAGGCTCGTTGCATAATGTACTATTCCTCTATGAACTGTAAGATCGCCTCATGGTGTCGAGGTTTAGTGTTATCGACTGCCCCCCTGGGATCCTGGGTTCAATTTTTGACTCCTACGCTTACTAGGGACTTGCCTTGCAAGTAAGAGGTAAAACCTTCACTAAGCATATAGAGCAAAGATGTTCTGCAGCGATAACGGCCTCGTTTGATATTAAGATGCTCCAGTTCTATCTGGGAACTACATTAAAACTTTTCAATATCAAAGTTGCCCGAATTGTGTTTTACGCTATCAGCACAAAATGGGATCACTTAACTACTGCGAACCTGAGGAGACTTGAGGCAGTGAAAGCAGCCTTCATCAATAGAACTCTCCAAGTACGGTATCTAAATCTACTTGATCGAGGATAATCTATTTGCTAGCGGATACAGATTATTTTGTGAAAGAGATAAGACAAGGATACGGTATTCCTGTTACATTGGCTTATGAACACCACATCAAAAACAGAGAAGATAAAGCTACAAACATAGACCCGAGCTTCTACCTAACCCCAGCCATGAATTCTGAAGAATGGAAGAAGTCTAACTTTGAGTTACGACATGTATTCACGAGAACAGCAGCTCATGGATTCCATTATAAAATCTGTGGACTACGAGGATATCACTTGGTGTCGGACTTGTGTACGTGCAATCTTTGCGGACAGATTTGTGGGCAATATCACATACTTACATGCAAATCAAGGACTAAATCATTGGCAGCCTATGCAAGAGACGATCAAATTTGAAGTTGACCATACCATTGTATTCTTCATATGTACACATTGTGTTCAATAAATCTTGTACAATTTTTGACTCTGCTAAAAAAACTAAAGTCTTGGTATGGTATTGTACGGGATATTTCAGCCTTGTGAAGTCATTTGGAAACCTTTCGGGAACTGTGTCAAGAGAAGAAGTGGAAAAGAACAGACCACCCTACCGTACACTCCTGCTCAGAATGCCTGGTTAGCTCCCTTGTCATAGTCGAGAACTCTGATCGGTTCGCCTACGCCTTGTGGATATGACGCTCAATTTGGATATGTACAACATTTCCATTATTTATTCATTCTAGGTTAATGAATTGTTAATCTTAAGGGATTAACATCGAGGTCATCAGCTATACTAGAATTATAAATATCAACTGCCATGATGAAGAAATGTGAAGTTTTGAAGTCATTTTTTCAGTGTTGCCTGTACTAGCTATCAATTTATAGTTTTCGGTCGGTCAACACACTTTTTCCCAATTATATTAGGAGGGGGAAACAATTATATACAACACGATTCCTGAAAAAAAAAAATGCTTGTATTAATATTATTATTATTATTCCCCGTTTATCAGTAAATATTGTTAATACATGTAATGGTATGATGAAGAAAATTAATTATATCTGGAGGTACGTAACAAAAGAGTGGTGGTGCATTAATTTCCATCTTCAATGAAACGACAAGCTCGTCTTTCTTATTTTCCAATCATCACCTGTTTACCATGGCGCGGCGTCACAGGTTAATTAATGAAATTGTGGGTTCCGTTATTCCAAAAAGAAGACACATTATATGCCTGGAATAAAACAAAACGTGAGCTTGAAGCAAAACTGGATGATCACCCGAACGATAAATTAGCATCAACGTTGTGGCGTTCCGAATTCTCACGAGAAACGTGACACAAATGTTAAGTTGTTTTCATTTACATAAACGTTTTATGCTTTTCTTCTGTTGTCCAAGAATTAACGTCACCAGTAAATCACAAGACATCATGTTACAAACCACACATATCTAACATTCAGTGCATGGAAGATTGACGGAAGTTATTTAATGTTGCGAAAGAACCTCATTTCTGAATTACCCTCAGCTACAGGGTGAGCCAATAAACTCCGGACTGGCTAATCCATGCGCACAGTGGAAAAACACGACCAGCCGGTCCAGAGTTTATTGGCTCTCCCTGCAGAAGGCACTTGGTGAACTTTCCATTCAGTATACACTAGCTTGAATCCTGACCAAAGAGCAAGTACCACCAATAATCCCGCAACTGAACCAAAAATAGCTCATCGGGTAAAAATCATAGGCTTTAAACTCAAGTCAAAGTAGATGCAGTGGCTCAATTTTCTGATCATTCTGTTATATGTTACTTTTTCTTTTCTTTTTTTTCTTCTTTCTTAATCCCCCAGTTTAGCAGCTATGGTAATTATTGGATGATAATAACTTTTTCTATCATGTAGTCGAGTGTAACTATGACCTACAGTATGATGTATTCACCAAAAGTACCTTTTCTGAAGTAGTGTTGTATAATCATTCATAATCATCCAATGTTATAACTACATTCATGTAGAAATGGAATTTTTTAAATGACTGTTAGATAACTGTTTTGTTATAGACTCAGTTTATGTTATGTGCAACTAAAGGAATGCTCTTGTCAAGTAATTAACTGAGGAATATCTTCAGCACGCCTGAGATATTCAATTTTCGACCACATAATTACGTTTCTCACGTACATTATTAGAGACTTCAATGCACGCATACGATGCTAAGCTGGCACAACTTGCTACGTGGCTAATGCTCACATACCCTAACGAATATATTCACTGTCAATAAGGGGCGTTGCTTAGTCAGAGAGAATTCCGTTAAGGATAGCTGTCCTACTTATAGATCACCAATAGGCTTGGCCTACGTACTAGCAGTGACAATAGAAGTAATAAAATTAAAATTAATTCAAAATAAGAAATCGAACCCAAACCTTGTTTCAAAATATTTTGAACCATTTGTAAATGTAATCGAATCTCAATGCATGTGAATTCCAAAATTATAGTTGAAGAAACATGGATGCCTATCAGCTAACCTCTACATTTGAAAAACGAACGGTCTCCTGACTAGAAATTAATAATACTAGATGTGATTAATGGAAATGTCACCAATAATAATCAGCGTTTCCTTCTGTCATTTTCAACAGCAGTAATGATCCTAAGAATGTCATAGCCACCTTTGTCAAGAACGATATAGCAAACTGTGAAGTAATGGAACACGTTACAAACGAAGCATTCTTCTCCTCGTCTATAAATGTAGATAATGTTGTGATTACTAACCTATATAAACCACCTAGCGTCAAATGGCCAGATCACAGAATGTTGGTACCATCAGAAAACAGCATCATTCTTGGAGACTTCAGCAGCCACCACACGCTATGAGGATACGATGAGTGCGATGAAAATGGAGACTGGCTATTTGAATGGATGAATGCAAGAGATCTTAAGCTAGTGTACGATACCAAGGACAAAGGAACTTTCCACTCTGGTCGTTGGAAGAAAGACTAATCGCCAGATCTTTGTTTTGCCTCCCATAACCTCATGTCAACTACCTCAATACACAGACAAGTACTGAACAATTTCCCTCGGAGCCAACACAGACCCATAAACTATAGAGTTGGTCTTCAGATCCCTGTTATTAGGTCTGTACCCATACCTAGATGGAACTTCCAGAAGGCTGACTGGAAGACATATGCTTTGTACACATATGCCAACATTAGGTGGATAGCTCCAACGCCAGAAAATTACTGGAGGTTTGTTGGGCTAATAAAATCAGCTGCAAAAAGAACCATCCCTCGTGGCTATCGGAAGGATTACATACCTGGTTGGAATGAGGAAACAAGTCGCTTATCTGCTGAATACTTAGAAGAAAACAGTCAGGAGAAAGCAACTGAACTTCTGAAATCTCTAGATAATGCTAGAAGAGAGAAGTGGATAACAGCAGTACAAGATCTCAACTTCACACACTCTAGCAGAAAAGCATGGTCACTCATCCGCAAACTAGATCCAACTTCCACACCACTGAGGATGCAGACCTCCATTAATGTGGAAACTATAGCAAACTACCTGGTCTCTGTAGCACGGGCTCCGGGGAATAGGAAATTCACAAAGAAAGTTAAGTCGGAACTAAGACAGAGAAAACAAGAAATCCAACCAAATGACCAATATTCAAGTCCATTTTCCTCAGTAGAAAATGGTCTCGACTCTCTTCGTAGTGGTAAAGCTGCCGGACTTGATAGCATATTTCCAGAACTTATAAGAACTGTGGTCCATCAACCAAGCGCTGGTTTGCTTCTTTCTTTAGTAATGTTATGCAGTCAGGCCGACTGCCTCCCTTGTTTAAGAAAACTAAAATTATTACTATCTTGAAACCAGGCAAGGATCCAGTGGCGGCGCGTGGAAAAAACATCTGGAGGTTCACTACTTTGAAAAATAACGTGGCCAAATTTAATGTTACTTGATGTTTACATAGACGTAAAATAGTGACATTGCATGACTAGAAAGGTGACTTTCCTTTGAAGACACACGATTGCAGCTCGAAGAAGTTACCAAAACTATGAGAAATGAAAGACAGAGAATATAATGTGTAATTACCTTAAGCTGATCCAGTTTCGTCTGATGTTGAAGACGTTGCTGGCGTTGGTATAACAGCTGTCGTGTGTGTGTACAGGAAATCCATCCTCCTTTCCTTCCTGGCGGCGAATAAGTCAATTACCTTCTCATTAAAATCGACTAATTTATGAGTCATCTCCTTCTCGATGGACAACATAGCGAGAGCAGACAGTCTATCTTCATGCATTGTACTCCACGGGAATGTCTTATCCGCTTTAAAGTGGAAAAACATCTTTCTGCTTCAGAAGTAGTCATGGGGACAACAATAATTAATTTCAAAAGTTTCATCACTTCTCCGAAAGGTTCCTTGAGATTGTTCTCTATCAAAAAAGCAAGGAAGTCAGCTGCATCTTTCATTTCTTGAAAATCACTTCTTGAATAAATCACCTGCAGTTCGGTTTTCAGTTTATTTTTATCAAGAAAAGGATAGGATTCTATAGCATACATAAGATTCTCCTCTGGAAAATTATTTTGGAAGGATGGGAAGAATTGGTGGTCAAAGAAGGTAGAGGCCAGTAAGTGGTTGGAGAAGTTGAATCTCTCTTTGCTGTGATTTATAATCACGTTACACACCTCCTTCGCCGCAATGTGTCTCGAGTAATAACTATTTTCGCATCGTCTTTTCCCTCTGTTGTCTTCTACATTTTCCTCCACAACGATGCTGTCAACATTGTCCCTAACTTTCAAAATTGCAGTTTCGAAGGAGCTTACTGCACTTCGCACTGATACAGGGTTAGCACAACGCTTTTGTAATTGGTTGTATAGAATGTCCACGTGAGGCATAACACTGTAAAAGAACTCTAACCAAAAAGTAAACGTTGGCTGTTGTATTTTCAGACGCAGTCCATGTGCTTGGTTCATAGTAGCTGTTTGTCTGCTCGTGTCTTCGATTTTCTCCAAGCATTCCAGAATTGCATCCTTATGCTCATGCAATGTAAGAAAGCATCTTGATTTAAAGTTCCATCTCGTAGCTGAGCCCTGCGGAACTCTTCTGCCCACAACCTCATCAAGAATGCCCACTCTCTGAGGCGAATGAGAAAAAAATGCTGGAATCTCTCCAATGGTGGCTAAGAACAATCGCACTTCTTTGTTGTGGCTAGCAGCCTGAGCCAGAATTAAATTCAATTGATGGGCGTAACAATGCACAAAGTAAGCAAATGGGTAGTCTTGTCTTACAATTGTTTGTACTCCGGAGTGTCGGCCACTCATAACATTGGCACCATCGTAACTTTGGGAGACTACTTTTTCTTTGTGCTCTCCAACTACGTGAGTGAGGACTCCTTTTATACAATCGGCTAATGAGCAGGCGTCGTTTCCTGCTGGGTTTAAGAAAGTCCAGAACCTTTCAACAGGCTTCCCATTAGCTAATACATATCGAAGTACAATGACTAACTGACACTTTGAAGACACATTAGATGTTTCATCTGCTATCAGGGAGACGAAGTCTGCAGTAGCTACTTCAGCTAAAATATTATCGCGACACACATGCAACATACATTCCAGAATGTCATTTTGAATGTCCTTCGACGTACCCTTGAAGACTGTAGCACTGTTGAAATGACCCCTAACGACGGTATCCAATGCCGACGTAAAATTAATGAGTCCTCTGAATACGCCTGGATGGTTTGAATCGAGTGTTTCGTCATGACCTCTCAAAGCAAGTTCAAATTTACCACAGAATTTCACGCAGTCAATGATCTTCGAGAGCACGTACCTATTTTTTCTGACACTATCATTATGCCTCTCAATATTCCTTCTGAAAGCGCTACTTAGCTGCTGCCTAATATCTGTTTTCCCCAGAACTGAAAGATCTAAACATGCACTCTTATGTGTAATAGATGCTTCGTGCTTATTGATCTTTTGTGTTAAATGGCTGAGATCTGATACCCCAGTTTTTGTCCAATTCGTGTCCTTACCCTTAGCAAAAAGCAAGCACGGGAAACAGAAAAGCCTATTAATGGTATCGCAACCACATAGCCAAGTATTCCTCTCGTAAATCTGTGGCTTAAATGTTCTACAAAAATCCTTACCTCTACTAGTTTGCTTCTGAATAATGTTCAGGGAGGGAAGAGGCCTGCCAAGCTGCTTTATTTTGCACTTTTCTTCTATACTATAATTCTTGTAGGGACTGCACACGATCAATTTCAAGTAGTTCGTACTTTCGCTACCAAATGATACCATAAACGACACCTAGCTATGAACTTGGCTACTTGATGCCACCGCAACCGGCGCCTGTCGGCGAACGTTGGGACTTAATAGAGCGTTAATCAAATCTAACCTAGAAATTTAGCTTCACACAATTATTCTTATTATTTTTATTCTCAGTTGCATTTTGTGACTATTTTGAATCTAAATTATATTTTGTAAGTATTTTCTATCTAAATTGCATTTTGTAAATATTGTCAATTCAAATAACAGTACAGTAAGTATGTAGTTAGTTGTAGTTGTAAGTAGGTAGTTAGTTTGTCTATTAGAGGTATGTCATTGTTCTATTAGACTGTGGTGTGTGAGTGTGTCTGGTAGCAGTTGCATTGTTTATTAGTTATAGTTCATTGTTTCAGTAGACTGTGATGTGTGATTGCATGTGAGTGTGTCTGGTGACAGACTGTTTTAGTGGTAGTATTTGTTGTTGGTGGAACTTTAGTATTTTTTCGTTAGTAGATTTTTTGTATTTAATTGTTAGTACGGTAGAAGGTTAGTATTTTTGTTAGTAGAATTGCTCTTTACTTATTCTGAAAGGGAGTAGCAGCCTTTCAGAATAAATCAATTCTTTACTAGTCTTATAGACGGTTAAGATATTGATAATATAAGCCAAATAATGGCTACACTGCGTCCTGCTGCACGGCTGAAAGCAACGGGAAACTACAGCCGTATGCTATTCCCGAGGATATGCACCTCTCTATGCATAAATACATGTGATGATGGCCTCCTCCCTTGTAAAATTTCAATCCGGAGGTAAACTAGTCCCCCGTTCGGATCTCCGGGTGGGGACTACTCGAGAGGGGGTTAACATCACAAAAGTGACAAAGAGGAAATCTGACATTCTACGGATCGGAGCGTGGAATGTTAGAAGTCTGCTAGGAAATGGAAGGTTAGAAAACTTAGAAAGGGAAATGGATAGGTTGAGGTTGGATTTGGTTGGGATTAGTGAAATGCGCTGGCAGGAAGAACAGGACTTTTGGTCAGGAGACTATAGGGTCATTAGCACTAAATCAAACAATGGCCAAGCAGGGGTTGGCCTCATATTGAGTAGGAAACTTGGACAGCGGGTGGAATATTATGAGCAATATAGTGAAAGGATTATTGTAGCAAAAATAAATACTAAACCTACCTGCACCACAGTGGTACAAGTATATATGCCTACTAGTCAAGCTGATGATGAGGATGTTGAAAAGGTCTACGAAGAAATAGACGAAAATCTGAGGTATATCAAGGGTGATGAAAATGTTATAGTAATGGGAGATTGGAATGCTGTGGTAGGAAAAGGGAGAGAAGGGAAGATAGTAGGAGATTTCGGATTAGGTGAAAGGAATGATCGAGGAAGCAGGCTGGTAGAATTCTGCACTGAGCATGAGTTGGTCATAGCTAACACCTTATTCAATAACCACAATAGAAGAATATACACATGGATGAGACCAGGAGATACAGGGCGTTACCAAATCGACTTCATTATGGTCAAGCAGAGGTTTCGAAACCAGATTTTGGATTGTAAAACATATCCTGGTGATGACATAAACTCTGACCACAATCTGGTTGTAATGAAATGCAGATTAAAGTTGAAGAAACTGAAGAAAAGTCAAAAGCCAAAAAGGTGGGCAATAGACAGACTGAAAGAGAAGGATGTAAACGAAAGATTCAAGACGAGTATAAAGGAAGGACTAATGAAAAACCCTAAACGAACTTCAATTGCAGACGAATGGGCACTTTTGAAGAATGAAATAACAAAATCCGCAGAAGAAAACATTGGTAGGAAAGAGAGAATAGGTAGAAAACCGTGGATCACTCAGGATATACTCGAATTGATGGATGAAAGGCGGAAGCACAAGAATGTAAGAGATGAAAAGGGGAAAGCAGAATACAGACGTCTGAGAAATGAGGTTAACAAGAAGTGCAAAGAAGCGAAAGAAGAATGGTTGAAAGAGAAATGTGCTGGTATAGAAAATTGTCTGAAATTAGGAAAAGTAGACACAGCTTATCGAAGGATTAAGAATACTTTTGGGGAAAAGAAGACTAAGTGCTGTAATATTAAGGACACAAATGGAAAGCCTCTAACAGATAGGAAAGAAAAGGTTGAGACATGGAAAGCTTACATAGAGAGTTTGTATAAGGGAAAGGAGATTGAGAATCATGTAATGGAAAGGGAGGAGGAAATTGATGAGGATGCGAAAGGAGATTTAATATTGAGATCAGAATTTGATAGAGCTTTGGAAGACTTAAGCAGGAACAAAGCACCAGGCATAGATGATATACCGATTGAGTTGCTATGCTGCATAGGAGATGAAGGTCTGATCAGGTTATTTCACTTGGTGTGTAGGATTTATGAGACAGGTGAGGTACCCCCTGATTTCAAGAAGAATGTAATCATCCCTATACCAAAGAAAGTGGGAGCTGACAGATGTGAAGATTACCGTACAATCAGCTTGATTACTCATGCTTCAAAGATCCTGTCTAGAATAATTTACAAGAGGATTGAGAGCCAGATAGAAACGAAGTTGGGTGAAGACCAGTTTGGTTTCAGGAGAAGTGTAGGAACAAGGGAAGCTGTACTAAGTCTTAGGCTGATTTTGGAAGGTAGAATAAGGAAAGATAAGAGAACGTTCATGGCTTTTGTAGACTTAGAAAAGGCTTTTGATAACGTTGATTGGACTAAATTGTTTGACATTTTGAAATCGATTGGAATAAAGTACAGGGATAGGAGGGTGATATACAATCTATACAGAAACCAGACAGCAGTCATTCGAGTTGAAGGACATGAGAGAGAAGCTGGTATTCAGAAAGGTGTAAGGCAAGGCTGCAACTTATCACCCATACTTTTCAATCTTTACATTGAACAAGCAATGAAGGAAATTAGAGAAAAATTTAAAGTGGGAGTGAAGATTCAAGGAGAAATAATTTCAATTCTGAGATTTGCTGATGACATCGTCATCTTGGCCGACAAGTCTGAGGATTTGAATGAGTTTTGAATGGTATGGACTCCGTCTTATGGAAAGAATTCATGATGAAAATTAATAAATGTAAAACAAAAATACTGGAATGCAGCCGAAATAAATCAGAAACCTCTATGGAGATCAAATTGGCAGGTGAAAAGCTGAAGGAAGTAGGAGACTTCTGTTACTTAGGAAGCAGAATAACCAGTGATGGTCGAAGCAAAGAGGATATAAAAAGTAGGTTGGCTCAGGCAAGAAAAGCATTTCTACAAAAAAGGAATCTGCTGACATCGAATATTGATTTAGGTATTAGGAAGTCATTTTTGAAAGCCTTTGTCTGGAGCGTGGCGCTGTATGGAAGTGAAACTTGGACTATTGGTGCAGCAGAAAAGAGGAGAATTGAAGCATTTGAAATGTGGTGTTACAGGAGAATGATGAAGATCAGATGGGTGGATAGGGTTACAAACAAAGAGGTATTAAGACGAGTGGGAGAGGAGAGATGTTTCTGGCGACTGCTAATGAAGAGAAGAGATAGGTTAGTAGGACACATACTAAGACACCCAGGAATAGCAAGCTTAGTTATGGAAGGAAGGGTCGAGGACAAGAACTGTAGGGGTAGACCAAGGTTAGAATATGTTAAACAGATTGCCTCGGATGTTGGGTGTGGTAGCTATGTAGAGATGAAACGATTAGCTCAGGACAGGGAGGCATGGAGAGCTGCATCAAACCAGTCAAAAGACTGAAGACTCAAACAACTTCTATACTAGGCCTAAGTGTTGGAAAGGTATTCTCTAGAAGAAACCTAACGGTATTCATTTTCACACTGATGAATACACGACACACGCATCAAGACACCGCCACACACCGTGATAACGAACGTCAGATACAATAGAGCACTTCGATAAACACAGACTTGAGAAGATATTCGCTAAGGCACTGTTCCGAAGGAAGTTGAACTGACGGGTCAGAAATAAACACTGCTTCAAGAACGTGTTAGGCAGACTGTTATTTATGTTCTTATCTTGACGTATTTTGCTTTATGAGCACTTCTAAATAATGAAAAGTTTACATTAATTACATAAACATAGGCTACGTACGCCTATTGATGTTATACAAATCGTAGTTACCAAAATATTCTGGTTCAATGCGGTTAATTATATCTATAACGCAAAATCGTGAAAATAAAATCCCTTCAAAACGTACCATAAGAGGCAAAGTTTAAACCGCACGCTTGGAGACAATACATCGCCTAGGGCTACATCGGCTAACTTCGGGGTGGTTCGAGGTAGGTCGTGTCGAGCGCTGGTTTGAGCTGGTCCTTTCACCCAGGGCCGGCGAAAGCATGTTAGTATCAATAAAATCTTTAAGAGTGTAACCGAATTTATTCAGTTACAGTAGCTCACCCTCGGGTTTTGCTTCGTGCATTTAGTTTGGGGTATTTTATTCATATCTTATTATATTGGGTTAATGTGGGGTTGCAGAGGTGATTTTTATTGTGCCTGTGTGTTTTTGTGTGGACGGATTCATTTTTGGATGGTCCGGACAACCTAGGATCACTGTTTATTAATTATCGGTTTTTGGATATTTGATATTATAAAATACGGGGTTTATTGAGATTTATTACGTTTTGGGAACAGGGATATAAAAGACTGTATTATTACCTGTAGTAGAAGCATTATTTCATTTTGGTTTGGGGTTAATGTGTTTATTTTAACTAGAAATGTTAAAAGTTTCTATTGCTGGCTGTACTATAGGTACACGAGTCAAAATTTTCGAAGGCTGGAAGTTGGGGCATATGGAAAAGTTAAACGGTAATTTGACTTATTTGTGTCAAGCCAGGAAATGCCTGGGCTAAGAATAGCCTTAACTCTGATGACCCGGCGTAGGAAAAGTACTCAGTGAAGTTAGTGTGCGCTCAGCAGAATTACGATCGTCAAATGTTCCAATGTTGCCACGAATATCCGCTTGGAGTGGGCGCGCGCCAATGAGTTCCGGCAGGCAAAAGGACAGGACTGTGTGGAAGGATATTGCTTCATGTGTGTTTAAAATGGCGTGTTTGATGCTGTTACGATGTCTTCTTGCGAATCAGGGTCGTGCTATGTCATAGTGCGGTAACCAACAGCAAAGGCAGTTATAAGCCTCCTCTGAGCTTCGGCTATTGTACCATGGGTTGTTGGTGCAAATCACGCCCGAAGGACGATTATAACACATGATATACATCTAGGCCTAACAAGCTATTTGTGGTCCACGTGTTGGAAAGTGGTGGCGAGCGACTTATCGTGGATCGAGCAAAAAGACCGTGGAACAACGCTATAATCGCCGACTGTTGGAACTTGTGCACACTTTCCGTACAAACTACAAAAGTGTAAATATGATAGGAGGCTGAATGCCTGGGGTCAAACTGACCAGAAGTGTTGTTGCTCTAAGAGCGTAGAAGCAGTGAACAAAAGGTACTGTACAAAGTTTTATTGCAAGTGTATTTTGTGTTGTATATTTGTGTACATATGTGTTAGAACAGCCAATAGATTATTTCGTTAAATTCATGTGTGTTTATATTCCTGTCTTGTATGAACCTGGTACATCAGCAAACGCATGCCAAATGCCCTACTCCTGGGGGAAAGAGTTTTCATAGTCGGGGCAACAGCTTTATATTTATTTCTATTTTATTCAGGAAGACCCATATGGTCAACCTTGGCGCCCATTAAAAGTCGGGAAGTAACGTTAAAATCACTTGTGGCCTGTATTTAAAGGCAGTAAATTCTGTAGGTTTGTAATAAATGAGGGTAGTTAAAGTTAAATAAACTCCAGCGAGGAGGTGAGAGTGTTTCAGTGGCGCCCAACGTGGGGCCTTAGACATGCTGATGTGTACCAGGACACAGGAATTAAACTGTAGGCATATTTGCATAATTTCACGTATTTCAATTAGGGATGGCTACGTTAGAGCCAGGATGCAATTCTGCTTTGTTGGTGGACGGTGCTGGTGAGCGGCAGAATCAGGCAGGGGCTGATAGGCAATTTGCTGTAGGGATGGGGGAAAACAGTAGAGTCAGGGGAGATTTGCCAGGCAAGGGGGGAAATGAATTAAGTATGATGGACATGTTGGAGAAGCTCCTGTGTCGTAGTAACAGTTCCGTGGAGAGGATAACCAGTCAAATGTCCTCCCAGATGAAGGAAATATCAGCAAAGATAGATGAGGTCAAAGAGCAGGTGACTATCCTAGACAGCAGTGTTACTCGCCAGTTTAGTGAAGTCAGAGTAGAAATCACTAATCTGGAAATTAAGCTAGGTGGTCAGATTGCTGTTCAGGAAGAGAGCGTAGACTCGGAAGTAGATGAGTTGGATGCTCAACAAGTGATGTTGGCAGGGGAGATTTCTAGCCAGACACTGGAGACTAGCCAGAAATTTCCCAGGGTAGATAGGAAGTTGGGAGAGCAGAAAGTGGAAATTGTAGGCATTGTGGAAGAGAACGTTGTGGTTAGTGATGCCAGTGCTGGGAGAGTGGAGAAGGATGAGAGCGCTGAAGTTAGTGGGGAGAGTGCTGGGAGAGTGGAGATGCTTGAGAGTGCTGAATTTAGTGAGGAGAGCGGTGAGGTAGTGGAGATAGATGAGCGAGTCGAGATTAGGTTGCTAGGGAATGGTATGAAGAAGGTAGATGAGAATATTAGCCAGGTTAGCGAGATAGTGACTAGTATGGAGGAAGATACTGTAGGTAGAATTCTACGTGGTCAACATTTGGAACTAGGAGGGAGTGGCGGTTTTGTTAGAAAGTTAGTATGTAATTTCTCTGATGACATTAGGACTGCAGTGTGTGTGCAGGAGATAGTCGCTATTACAGGCATAGAGAGGTCACTTGGAAGGTTAGGTACCTTGAGAAAGACAGGTAGGCAACGTCAGAGAAATGGGGGTAATCGTAGGGAAGGAAATTATAATCAGAGGAGAGAGAAGAACTGGGATCCAGGTAGGGGAGATAGGTACATGTGGTATAAGGATCATGGGAGAGGAAGAAATAACAATGTGTGTCAGGGGTACGGGAAGAACAATCAACCGGGGAACAGACCACGTGAGGTAGAGCAGGCGAATAGGGGGCGCGGCATGGAAAGGCAGGTTGAGAGAAGCAATAGGCCAGGAAGTTTAAACTTCGCCAGGACTCACTATATGGAGCAGGGGGAGAGTCCTTGCATAGTATTCCTGCTCACGCTCTGGAAGAGAAACATAATTTAGAGTATAATGTCAATGTAGGATCTGATAGGTTAGGAGACCAGAGCTGTAAATTAGGTTACAGTAAGGCGCAAGTGAAGTTTGGGTGGAGTGAGCAACAGGATTGGGTTAGGTTAGATTATCAGGTTGGTGGTAGAGATTTTGTTAGTGTCGTTGGATGCATTCAGGTGATAAAAGAGGTTTCTGAGGAGGAAGAATTAGGTGTCGGCATGGTATCAAGTTGTATTTTGGTCATGAGAGATGATCATGTGTTGAGTGATGTGGATCACTGTTGTTTCTGGATCATGGGAGATGATCGTGAGTTGAGTGATGATGATCACTGTGTGGAGGCAGTTGTTAAAGATACCATGTTGGACGAGGGTCAGAAGTCAGAGGTGTTTGACGTTCTGAGGGAACACAGGGAGGTGTTCTCGGGGAAACCTGGATGTACTCACGGCTACGGGCAGAGTTTTGACATCGCAGATAGGTCTGGCTTGAGCGGTCCTAGGTACCCTATAGCTCATTCTTACATGGAAGGTGTTGTTGAGGTGATTGGTCAGATGCTTTTTGAGGTTATATTTGAGATTAGTAACAGTCTGTCTGTTAGTCTTCTTGTGGTGGTGACCATGTGGTATGGTACCATTAGGTTATGTTTGGAGGGCGTGGCAGTCAGTAGTTTGCAGGAAGGATTTCTTTTTGTGTGTGTCGCAGGATTTTGGGATTTTCAACCGGGGAAGCTGTACCCTAAGAGATTAAATAAATTTAGGATTATTGTAATTGTAGGTAAGATGGTTTTGAAACAGCAGGGAAGGGAGGGGGTAAAGATTAAGATAGGTGATCTGGTGTTGTTGCGAGCTGAGCGTCTGCTGTCGATAGAACAGAGTTGCATTCTTGAGGTTTTTCATTCGGGTCCAGTTGCTATAGACCGCAGAGTAGGTGCATGTGCCTACAGCTTGATTTCCAACGATGACAAGGTCCTAGGTACATATAACGTTGCTTACCTCAAGCTATATGTCACCTAGAGATCTTGCTCACGATGACAAGACAGTAGTACTAGTGTATTTGTGTGAGGGACAAGGATAAATCTATAGCCTTGTAGTTTAGAGATTGATCCTTGTGGGGGCGTCTGTAACCGAATTTATTCAGTTACAGTAGCTCACCCTCGGGTTTTGCTTCGTGCATTTAGTTTGGGGTATTTTATTCATATCTTATTATATTGGGTTAATGTGGGGTTGCAGAGGTGATTTTTATTGTGCCTGTGTGTTTTTGTGTGGACGGATTCATTTTTGGATGGTCCGGACAACCTAGGATCACTGTTTATTAATTATCGGTTTTTGGATATTTGATATTATAAAATACGGGGTTTATTGAGATTTATTACGTTTTGGGAACAGGGATATAAAAGACTGTATTATTACCTGTAGTAGAAGCATTATTTCATTTTGGTTTGGGGTTAATGTGTTTATTTTAACTAGAAATGTTAAAAGTTTCTATTGCTGGCTGTACTATAGGTACACGAGTCAAAATTTTCGAAGGCTGGAAGTTGGGGCATATGGAAAAGTTAAACGGTAATTTGACTTATTTGTGTCAAGCCAGGAAATGCCTGGGCTAAGAATAGCCTTAACTCTGATGACCCGGCGTAGGAAAAGTACTCAGTGAAGTTAGTGTGCGCTCAGCAGAATTACGATCGTCAAATGTTCCAATGTTGCCACGAATATCCGCTTGGAGTGGGCGCGCGCCAATGAGTTCCGGCAGGCAAAAGGACAGGACTGTGTGGAAGGATATTGCTTCATGTGTGTTTAAAATGGCGTGTTTGATGCTGTTACGATGTCTTCTTGCGAATCAGGGTCGTGCTATGTCATAGTGCGGTAACCAACAGCAAAGGCAGTTATAAGCCTCCTCTGAGCTTCGGCTATTGTACCATGGGTTGTTGGTGCAAATCACGCCCGAAGGACGATTATAACACATGATATACATCTAGGCCTAACAAGCTATTTGTGGTCCACGTGTTGGAAAGTGGTGGCGAGCGACTTATCGTGGATCGAGCAAAAAGACCGTGGAACAACGCTATAATCGCCGACTGTTGGAACTTGTGCACACTTTCCGTACAAACTACAAAAGTGTAAATATGATAGGAGGCTGAATGCCTGGGGTCAAACTGACCAGAAGTGTTGTTGCTCTAAGAGCGTAGAAGCAGTGAACAAAAGGTACTGTACAAAGTTTTATTGCAAGTGTATTTTGTGTTGTATATTTGTGTACATATGTGTTAGAACAGCCAATAGATTATTTCGTTAAATTCATGTGTGTTTATATTCCTGTCTTGTATGAACCTGGTACATCAGCAAACGCATGCCAAATGCCCTACTCCTGGGGGAAAGAGTTTTCATAGTCGGGGCAACAGCTTTATATTTATTTCTATTTTATTCAGGAAGACCCATATGGTCAACCTTGGCGCCCATTAAAAGTCGGGAAGTAACGTTAAAATCACTTGTGGCCTGTATTTAAAGGCAGTAAATTCTGTAGGTTTGTAATAAATGAGGGTAGTTAAAGTTAAATAAACTCCAGCGAGGAGGTGAGAGTGTTTCAAGAGACATGTTTGAACAGCTTCAGGCGGACTATGGCATTAAATATATAATTACTACTCGTCTTACTCAAGATGCTCTTGAAAGTTTGTTTAGCCAGCTTCGTGGGCTAGGACGATTTCATGACCACCCTTGTCCTTCTGATGTTATATCCCGTCTCAGAACACTTATGATATCAAACAAAATGCCCATGCCTTCAAGGAAGACGAACATCACGCCAACTGAGGAGATATGTAAAGAAATTCCAGCATATTTGACCTCGGACTTACTCCAAATGGCTTTTACACCCGAGGAAATAGGATCCATGCAATCAAGTAATATAGGGAGCAATGCAGACGTCAACTTCTTGGAGGAGGATATAACAGTGCCAGGTAATTATTAATCATACTCATCCATATTACGCGAATTTATTGTAATATATTTCAAACGTCACAAAACAGTTTTTAAAACATTTTACATAATTTGTACATTCATAGTTTCATCAAAAATATATTGAATAGGTCTTTAATATTTTAAATTGTGATATTAAAGTATTTATAAAGCAATGTAATTATTTATGATATATTTTTATGTATAAAAACATATTTGTGGATTGGTATGGTTTTATTACAGAAGATCACGATGTCGAGAGCGAAATGACATGGGCTGAGGACGAAGGAGTTAAGTACATCGCTGGCTACGTTGCTTTCCGTGTTCGGGATATTGACCCTAGCCTTGGAAGAATTACAAAATTCGCTCCAAATCCGGAAGGGGGGCAGCCATCGTGGATACGAACTCTATCATACGGCTGCCTTACTGAACCAAGTGACCAGTGGTTTAGTTTAGTGAAAGAATTTGAAAAGGTGTTTTTAGAAATACATGGTCCTCTATTCGGGTTTAATCGGCAACCGGGAATAGTGAAAGTGTTAAAAAATAGGCTGCATTCGCTATTCCCGAGTGTATGTAAAGAAGCCATTAACGTGTATGCAAGACTCAGAACATTTATTAGAATTAGAGAAGTTAATAGAAACAAATTTAGTGAGAGAAAACAGATGAAAAAAGCTATTAAATGGGTAAGATACAAGAAGTAAGCATATCTGTAACTGATTTGTTGTGATTTCGAACATTTTACCTTGTCTAGGTGCATTAGCCTTTAATTAAAGCATTATTTATTGACTGTTGAAAGTGTATAATATCTAAGAGGGTGCCACTAGGGGTAGAATGGTATCATGGGGGTCATTAAGTACTGAATACATGCTGCCGGCTAATGAAAAGCAGTGGTGGTTGTATGGCAGTGTTAGCGCGAGTTACAACCCAGTGACGTCACAGTGTTGAACCGGCTGGCAGCACGTATCGAGGCGAAGTGGCTGAGCCCTTACTAGCTCATTCTCGCCGGCCCTGCTTTCACCAGCGATAGTTTAGCTTTGTTCTCGGCTTACCCCCCCCCCTTGCCTCACCCGACTCCGCGCCCATCGCTCCCTCCTTACGTCCCACCGCCGCGCGCCTGTGATCCAGAAATTGAACCCTTCGCGCGCCAGCGATCCAGAAATTGAACCTTTTCGCTGGTTCCGGAGAGTAACCGAGTGTTGATGTCAAAATTACCCCCTCCGAGCGCAAATTTACATATGTAATTAAAGAAATACGCACTTGATTAACCATTTTACTAAGAGTTATATATTTCTAGGGGGTTCACTGAACCACTGAACATATAGAACGCGCCGCCACTGCAAGGATCCCATATTACCCCGAAGCTACGGACCAATAGCCCTACTAAGCGTAACTTACAAGCTTCTGGAAAGACTGATTCTTAACAGGATAGCTCCTACGATTGAGCAAGCTGGTTTTCGTCATCGTCGTGACTGTAGCTATCAGTTGCTCGCTTTGACTTTCTATATAGAAAGTGGATTTGAGAGGAAGAAGAAAAGTGTATCTGTGTTCCTCGATCTTACCGCTGCCTATGACACAGTCTGGAAAGAAGATCTCCTCCTGAAACTCAGTAGAGCAATACCATGTCCCAAGATCTTCACTCAGATAAAAAAAATATGTTGGGAAACAGATTTTTCCAGGTTCATACAGAAGATGTCCGCAGTCGTTTCCACAAACTCAACAATGGTTTGCCACAGGGTTCAGTGCTGTCTCCAATTCTCTTCAATTTATACATACACGACCTTAAAGAAACCACATCTCGCTAGTTCATCTATACAGATGACATCAACCTCACCATACAAAGAGCAGACTTCGGTGAAGCTGAAGAAAACCTATTCCAGGATCTTGAGAAGATGGACGATTATTTCACAAAGTGGCGATTGACACCTAGCACTTTAGAAACCGAAGTAGCTACGTTTCACGTCAGTAACAGAAATGCAAACTACCAACCGACAGTCAGGTTCAGAAATCACACACTGCGATGTAATGCTACCCCCAAAAGCCTTGGTGTAACTTTAGATAGATCTCGAACCAATCGCAATCACCTTCAGAAACTGGCAGCTAAACTGAAAAGTCGTAACAACCTTCTGGGAAGACTAGCTGGAACATCCCCTCACTTCAGTCGACAAAATGCCCTTGTCAGATTATGGACTAAGGTGATAATGAACAGCTCACTTCCCATCCACCAGGATACAGATGAAAACGACGTAGCGAGACTGAAATCCCGGAAACCTGATTGGAAGACGGCCAGGAATCTAGCTGACATACATTTTAGACCTGACGAAGCATGGAAGCAAGAATGGGCCAGATTACACCCACATGGTCTAATCAACATCGATGACCCAACAGCAAAACCTCCTGGGTTCAACCTCCCAAACACCATCTGGACCAGACTAAACAGGATACGCTGCGTCGTTGGAAGAACTGCTTCTGCACTACACCAATGGGGGTGGTTGGAGTCTCCATCCTGCAACTGTGGTGCTAAAGTGCAAACCATCAGCCTCATCGTGAATGAATGTCCTCTACGAGCATTCACTGGGCCTATGGAGGAGCTACATCAAGTAACCCCTGCGGCACTCACTTGGTTGGAAGGACTAGACATCAGCTTGTGATGAAATCTCAGAATCTGCAGCTGTGGATGTGTGTGTGTGTGTGTGTACGTGTGTGTGTGTGTGTGTGTACGTGTGCCTCCTAGTTAGTCTGTAATACTTTATATCCATGTATATAAATATGTATATATTTTTTCTAATAACAATTATATGTAAAATACATTTCAAACGATTGTCAAATGAAGCATCATACGCTAAATAAATAAATAAATAAATAGCAGTAATTAATAATATCGAGAAAATAAGACAAAGCATACAATCAGCTGGACATAGCTATAAAACTTCTGTTTCCTCTTGGAATCAGAGCACCACAAAAACAATACAAATTATTTCCTAAACGTTTCACTCATGGATTGTATTTTTACTTATTCGTCTTATTTGTTTCCTTTGAAATACAAACAAGTGACGTTCACTGTATTTGAAAAGGCAGCAAAAATCATCATAGAAGGGTGTTTTACTTAATGAAAGCAGAAATTGGTGATATCGAGCGGGTCTCTGTTCAGGAACGGATTCAGTGCTTAGGTACATACTCATTTCCCATATTCATGTTGGATTGCTTACGTGGGTAAGAAGAGAGAGTTGTTGAAAGTTTGTTGATGAATGATAGAATATCTTAATTTAATAGCGATATTTATATTTAGAGATGATGAGATCACATACGATTATTCTAAAATTATTATTAATAAAATAATTTCAATTTACAAGTTGCTAACTGCTTATGAATAGAATATTAACATGAAAGAAGAACTCATTTCAATCAAAAAGCCGTCCAATAAAACTAGACGTTGCACAATGATCAAGGTTATATAACTCTTACCTATCAGACGGCTCCTGGTAAACTCCTCCAAGTGTGAAAATCGAGTTACGGAGGGATTTTCTCCATGGGAGGAACCTCCTTTAGGTGTAAAGGCTTGTCGAGGCGTAATGTTGCCTTCACTGTCCACACTGTCTTCATCTTTAGTACCGTAGCTCAAATACAAAGTTTAGCCTTGTGCTTTACATCTTCCATTGTTGGTTTAACATTACTATACTCATGAATGCAAGCTACCCTCTGGGTGTCAAATAACAAAGCTTACACCCAGGTCCCGAGGCCATACGATATTATTATTATTTCTAAATTAAATGATTGCTCAGGATCATTACTTAGTAGCAATGAGTCATACATAGAACCTTACAATACACCAATTGAGAAAAAATTGTCTCCATTATTGGAGGGGACACGTTAGGCAAAATAGTGTGTAGTAGAGGGTGTCTTGTGTGATAAGATCTATTCCTCATTCCTTGTAACTTGACAACCGATTAAAACACATGTGCCAGGCCAAACTTGAGGTTCGCCTGTAGTGATTGGTCCACTTCTTGTGGTAACCATGTGACTTCCGTGAACTGACCAGTAACAGAGCATCTTCTCCGAGATGTTTACAGTTTCAATGTTTTGATCGGGCGTCTAGTTATTTGATATACGTATTAGCTCTGAATGTTTGACTACGAAAAACAATGCTGGAAATAAAATTCCCTCTTACTGAAATGAGGAAGAGATGGTATGCGATGAGACAAGATCGTGCAACATCCGAAATTATATTATCCACCAGGTTGTGAAGTAACACCATCAGAGCAACCACAAGAAAGCCGATTAAAATTGTTTGGACACAACGCAAGAAGACCAAAGAAATATTTGGCGCAATGACTGGAGTGGTTGACAGTAAAAGGCGAGCCTAAATGTGGTGGAAGCATCAGATTTGAAAGAACCACAAAATATCCAGTGCTGACGGGGTATGTTCCAGAAAAGAAAGAAATGGATGAAAGCGACCAGGAAAACTAATTCCACTTGGCTGGAATGACGTCTGGAAGAAGAAGAAGAAGAAGAAGAAGAAGAAGAAATTTTAGAGACGGTTTTTTCAGAGCAGCTTTCCAGACCGTGCTCTGTGATTCAAAATGTCTGACGATGCGGATGGATGTTCATAGTTTTTGTTCTGATGGCTTGAAGTGGTGCTCGTGTGTGTTTACTTCAAGCTATTCAGAACAAGTCTTTGAAAATACCATCCACACTTAATGGTGAAATGTCTGACATCATGAAGCATAGAGAATGGTTTAACAACCCGGAAAGCCACTCTGAAGATTCTTTCGCCGGTCGTGAAAGCCTACCTCAGTATAAGAGACGATTTGTCAATACTTGAGACAACAATGACGTCCAAAGAAAATCATTTTGAGATTTTTGCCTTATCATAAATATACATCTCTATAAATAAAAGCGGCTTCGGTGGCGTAGTTGTTAGCATTCTGAACTGCTGTGCCCAAGATCGGGGGTTCAATCCAGGCCGAAGTCGACTGATTTTTTAAGAGCATTAAAATCCTTCAGTATGCTTTCCTTCGGAGGAGAAGTAAAGCCGGCGGTCCCATGTCATAGATTTATGGCATGTAAACGATCCTTCCAATAACTTAACTTGTGTGAAGCTAAATTTCTAGGTTAGATTTCGTTGAAACGCTCTATAAAAGTTCCAACGTTCACCACTAGGTGTCAGTGACACCTGGTAGTGAAAGTTGGAACTACCTGAAATTGAACGGAACTTGTAACTCACCCTAAGGGTGTCCGCTTGAAGCAGTTACAGCCTCTGGCGAGCCGAACATGTCCTCGTTTTCTGTCTGAACATTTTGGACTAAAACTTTGTATTTATCCCAGATGAGGTAATAATGATTATTGATCACATATATCCTCAGTTTGATTTTTGGCTGTTTGTTGGTTTATTATGGATTGGTGTCAAAACTACTGAATCAAATAACATACAAATTCGCATGTAAGTAACCTTAGGAAAACCTAAAAATAAAACTATGCTACAAATTATTTATATAATATTAAGTGGTGAGAGGTTAAGTGGCAGTTTCAAATCCCACCAGTAAGGCAGATATACCATGCATATCCATCATTTGACATGAAACCGAGGGGTCAGACACGCAGTCGTTGAACTTGCGACTGGATATCTCCCGCGATAAGGTGAGAAGCGGGGCGGGGCGGGGACACTGATGAGCCAGCTTGGTGTCCTAGGCGAAACCCCACACAAGACACGGCACAACCCTAGAGTTTTGAGAAACACATGTGTCCCAGGCATGGATTGTGTCCATATTCAGGCTACCTATACTCCGGCATCTCCCTGGAGTAGGGATGATCGATTCTCTTCCCAGTTATTCTATGTGTCCACTAGGTTTTTCCCGACGAACATTGATTTCTTGCTATAGAATCCAATGTTGGTAGGTATATAGTAAATGGGCCGATCATTCGTGGCTGATCGTATGCACGTGAAAATTTAGAGCGAGTCTATGTAATATCACGTGATATCCCCTTGATAATCTTGTGACACACCCACCCAGCACCTCGTTGGCACTCGCGCGGTACCATGTTATCTGCACGGTACACAAGAACATTCGTTATACGCATGCGCTTTGTGAGGAGGCATTGCGCACTTCATTATTTGCACTAGGCACAGGCTCGCTGTGCGTGGATACACCATTGTGCTCGTAGATTGTACCGGCCTAGAAGAAACGGCCCATTTATACTTACTCTTCAAGTAACATCGTGTTAGTGTAATTTAGTCCACGATTAGCGATTTACAGGGCGAGACTATCCTCCATTTTGCTGTCATAGAACTTTGGGCCTCTTTAACTGTCTTCCTTCACTTTATTACCCCGTCAGCGTGGGTATATGTTTTCCCCAAAGTTTTCGACCGACTCCAATACAAAGTGCTGACACCAAGCTTTGAGCTTTCACAATTCCTTTCCTACCATGGAAAATTTGAACTATACTTCAAGCGTTTCAAAATTAAAATAGAAGACGATTACTCTTGCTTCTTTGGATCTGTGGAGTGTTAGTAACAAACCCAACCGCTTGGACTCTTTTTTACGTCAGAACAAGTCCTTGTCGCTTGTTATATTTGTATTCATTGCTGATGGTTACTTAAGAGAAATAAAAGTGAGTGAAGCAGAGCCGGTAAAAAATATTGGTGTCTGTAATTTCATAAAAGGATTGTAAAAGGGAACATTGACCGGGCAGGTCGAGAGTGACTCCCACATTGTGTTGTTTCAACGCGAGTCAACTTTCTGAAGTGATAGTGGCAAGTAACGTGGGTATGCACTTTATGATTTCTACTGCATAATTCAGGTGAGCCCTATCATAATATTTGGTGCGATGGAAATACTTACAAAGAAGAGAAGAGTGACCAGAGCGTCTTTTACGCGCTCTTATAACTATTTGAATCGGTTATTTGGTGAAAGTAATCCGGATGAAAAAACTGTTAAGGTTAAGTTCAATACATTGATAAGACTTTCAAAGGACTTAAATAATATTGAGAGTGAATGGTATGAACTAATCAAGCTAGAGGACGGGACACATGATGATTTTGATGCTGAATATGCGGAGTTAGAAGAGCATAAGGAAAAATTCGACGAAGTGGAAGTGAAGTACAATGTGTTTCTCGCCAAGGTTATGGCCAAAGCACAAAGTAAAAATGCTATGTCGTGTTCGTCTCCAACTTCACGGAGAAAACTCAGGCTACCTAAAATAGATCTTAAACAGTTCAACGGAAATGTTAAGGACTGGCTTGGATTTTGGTGCCAGTTTAGTAGAATCCATGAGGATAAAGAAATGCCTGAGGAGGACAAGTTTCAGTACTTGATACGTGCGACGGCTAGGGAGTCTAGGGCCAGAGAAATAATTGAGAGTTTTCCCCCAACTGCTGATAACTATCAAAAGGCTATTGATAGTCTGAGGAACAGATTTGGAAGAGACGAATTACTTACGGAGTAATATGTAAGAGAGCTTTTGGGGTTAGTTACCAAAAATTTCACTTCGAGTAAGAACTGCTTAACTACACCTCAGCTTTATGATAAACTTGAGTTATATTTGAAAGCATTGGAATCCATAGGTATGACGTCTGATAAATATGCAGCAATGCTGTTCCCCTTGGTGGAATCTTGCATTCCGGAAGAGACTTTGAGGGTTTGGCTACGCAATTCAAAATCGTCCAATCAGATGTCGACAGGCACGTATAGTGACAAGCTGAGTCTCCTTTTATCTTTCCTCAGATCTGAAGTAGAGGGGGAAGAAAGAATAACCATGGCAAAGGCAGGATTCCAAGTTTCGACCAAGACACCGAAGCCAAGATGCTTAAAGAATTCTGAAAATGAGGAGGAGGTACCTACTGCTCTCAATCTTCTGACTGGGGAGAAACGAAGGAGGATGGTCAACTGTCTATTCTGTGACAAGACGCATGAAAGCAAGGAGTGTTTCCGAGCACAAAGAATGTCTTTGCCAGAGAAGAAGGATATTTTAAAGAAGAAGAAGGGTTGCTTTCTATGTTTGAGGCAAGGACACAGATCCCACGACTGTAAATCTTACTTAAGATGTTTGATCTGTGGCAAGAAGCACTGTACAATTATGTGCCCAGACCTACCAACAAATAAAGATAGGATTGGAGAGGAGTTGATGGGACCTGGAACACCAGATAGCACAAGCATTGTTGGAGCCTCACAGTGTGTATCAAATGAGATTTTACTCCAGACTCTACTTGTGAAACTGAAGTCTGGAGGCAATCAGCGGATAGTGAGAGCAATAATTGACACAGGATCTCAACGATCCTACATCTTGAATCAAACTGCTATCGACATGAACTGTAGGAATGTAGGATCAGAGACCTTAGTCCAAGTTCTGTTTGGAGGTGTTACGTCTAAGAGGAATGTTCATCAGTGCTATCAGATATTGCTCGAGAGTTTATCTGACAATTATTCTTGTAAACTGCGAGTGCTTGATCAGCAACTTATATGTGGTTCGATTCCAAGACTGAAGCAAGAATCATGTTTGAGGGAGTTGACGACAAAGAATATCATCATCACTGACAAAGGATGTGGACAGCCTGATATAGAGATATTGATTGGCTCTGATGCAGCTGGTATGTTGTTCACAGGTAACATGCACAAACTGGAGTGTGGCTTGACCGCTATGGAGACTCGTCTAGGTTGGGTAGTGATGGGCACACTCAACAATGATCCGAAGGAAGAATCCGCTGCTACAATGACTATTTCATTGTTGACGCACAGCCACGACTTGTCTCATCTGTGGAGACTTGATGTACATGGCATCACAGACCACGTTGAACAGAAATCAAAGACCGAACTTGAGATTGCAGCTCTTGATCATTTTAACAAGACTGTTTCTATTAATAACGAGGGTAGATATGAGGTCTGCTTGCCATGGACAGAAAATAGAGACGACCTGAAAGACAATAGAGATGTAGCCGAGAGAAGACTTGCCGCGATGACAGCTAAACTCATCGCTACGAGCAAGTTTGAGGAGTACGATTCAACCTTAAACGAGTGGGTGGCAGACGGTATTATTGAAGATATTACGGAAAAGCTAGAGGGTACTGGTGGATACTACTTACCTCACCGAGGCGTGTTTAAGGGTGGTGGAACCCCGGACTTTTTACGTCAGAACAAATGTGTTAACGTAACTAAGAGATTTCAGCATCTGCAGCTGTTGCGTCGAGACATGAAACAGAAGTTTAGAAAAGAATACTTGGGTCAGCTGATGCAGAAACGTAAGAAACCAGAGACTGAAACAGTGAAGGAGGGTGACATCGTACTAATTGGTTCAGAAGGAAGGAGAAGGATTGAATGGCCGTTAGCAAGAGTGCTACAAACATTTCCCGGACGAGATGGAGTTGCCAGGGTTGTGAGATTGCGAACTGCGACCGGAGAAGTGATTCGTCCTATTCAGCGGTTGTATCGGTTGGAGGTTTCAACGCCAGTGGCTGATGGACTGGATACCACTACCTCATCTCCACCTTGTAAATCACCTGAGGTGGATGATATCGATCAGAAACCAGTGATCACTAAAAGTGGAAGAAGAGTGAAAGTGCCAGTAAAACTTTCCATATAGAGGAGGGTATTCATTTATGATTTGCTTGTTCTGTAACTCAATTGTTTTAAGTTATTGCACCTCATAAAAGGTCGGGAGGATGTGGAGTGTTAGTAACAAACCCAACCGCTTGGACTCTTTTTACGTCAGAACAAATGTCTATCAAGGAGGCCTTGTTGCTTGTTATATTTGTATTCATTGCTGATGGTTACTTAAGAAAATAAAAGCGAGTGAATCAGAGCCGGTAAAAAATATTGGTGTCTGTAATTTCATAAAAGGATTGTAAAAGGGAACATTGACCGGGTAGGTCGCGAGTGTCTCCCACAGGATCATCTCAAAGTATAAGTCACCTTCTATTTGACTGTCCTGCTTTCGAAAGAGAAAGATATAATCTGAATCACCATTTGAATTACTGCAATAATGAACTAACAAAACCACTTATCACATTTTTCAAAAATCGTGTTGTTACAAACAGTTTCTAACATTAACACGTCACATTTACTCTAAATTATCTTTGTAAATTGCCTTATACAATATGTAACCTGTAATTTCTTCAACTACAACCCTAATATACTTCGGTGGAATAGGTTTCCCTTTGTAATGGATATTCAATAAATAAATATTACATAAACAATATCCACTTGTATTTTGTATCTACGTCATACAGAAAATGGATACAGGAAGTAATATGCATGTAATGAGTTATATTGTAAGAGACCATAGTAAAGTGACGGCTTTTGTTGGGAGTTATTGCAGGCTATTGTGAGAGCGCATAGGCAACTTCTTCTGAGTCGAGATGTAATGAATGATGCTTGTCGACAAGACAAAAGGCTGTGTGACTTGCAAGGCAACAATAGATGGTGACAGTTACTGGTTGTAACAAAAGTTGTTGCTTTAACTAATACAGTAGGAGGCTCTCAAAGGAGCAAAACCACCTTGATGGACAAACATACTGTGGCGCCTTCATGAAACAGTGGTGAGGAGTCATGAGAGATGTTAAGTGCCACTACTACAATAAGAAGCAGTTCACCTCAATGTTCCACCCCTTTAAACAACAAGTACCACGTCACTATTACCATGGTCTTCGTAACTCGAAGCCACCTAATTGGTTTGGAACATCTCTATTGTTATTATTATCTGGTTTCATTTCGGCCAACTAAGGACCACGTCAATTGAATTGTTTCCTTTGAGCTTTAAAGTTGTCCCAGTATTCCTTCATTCGCAGGCGGTGTTGTTCCCTTCTCTCTTTCGTCCACGCCTTTGCAGTCTTCACCGTCGGCTTTGGTTGGAAACTCTGATGTTCTGGAAATGTCCTCTTAAGCGGGTCACGCTCTAGGATATCTTCACATGAGATCCCAATCTTGTGCAGATCTTCCTGTATCTCACTCAACCAGACTACCTTTGACTTTTTCTTTTGGAGAAAACTATTATTATTATTATTATTATTATTATTATTAACTTCTTCTTCTTCTTCTTCTTCTTCTTCTTCTTGTTGTTGTTCTTCTTCTTCTTCTTCTTCTTCTTCTTCTCCTTTAATCGTATCGGCCTACTAAGGACCCTGTCATTTCAACTGGCCTCTCTGGGCTTTGATCTTTGCCCAGTGCTCCTTCATGTGTTGCCGGTGTTACTCTTTTCTTTCTTCAGTCCACATCATTCCCGTCTTCAACTTTGTTTTTTCCTGAAAACCCTGGTGATCGTTTAGTTTCTTCCTGATGGGGTTGCGTTCTTGAATATCTTCACAGGTAATCTCCATCTCCTGTAGGTCAATTTCTACCTCTTCGAACCAGGCTAGCATGGTCTTCGTATCTTTATAATAGGTAAAGATCCGGTTCGTTAATCGTGTGGGTTTCATTCTTGGCAAGTAGCCATAAAATAAAACGTATTATTATTATTATTTCTCACTGGTTTTCTCTAGTAATCTACCAATGATCGGCTGCAAATAACAAGGTGCACAGGTTTTAATTTCCATTGTCTGAATGTTTTATAGTAGGGCCTACTATGGTCCATTCACGACACTAGGTCATTCACGGCCAAAACGTTGTTATTATTATTATTATTATTATTATTATTATTATTATTATTATTATTATTTAAAGTGCATGCCATAGATTAAAAGAACTGTCACTAATCACGATTTTGAAACGTACTACCACTCAACTCAGTTTTGATAAATTGTGAGTAGCCTATTAACGTGGACAAGTGCTCGAGAGCGTCGCTAAATATTAGATTCTACAGAAGAATATTATATTCAGTTGCGTGGATGGAATTGCTTTCACTCAGGAAAGTAATCACTCACAAGTGTAAATTGTTGAGTGGCTTGCACATTGCTTGGTCATTTAGCCCCGTGTACTTTGGGTGTGCATAGAATCTGTCTGATAATCGGTGTTCATTGTGATGACTGTATTAGTGTGTGTTATCTGTTTTTTAATTCAAGTAAGGACTGCAGACTTTGAATTTTTCAAATAGTTCCTACTTTTTCCACCAAACGCCACCGTCAACGACTACTAGTTCAGAACTTAGCTACTAGACGCCACTGCAGTCGGCTCTTGGCAACGAACGTAGGAACCTAAGAGCGTTGTTTACATTCTTAACCTATACAATTTAGCTTCACACAGGTGTAATTAGTGGAAGGTTATTTAACATGGCATAAATCTATGACATGGGACCGCCGGCGTTACTTCCCCTCCGAAGGAAGGCATACTGAGGGATTTTTAACGCTCTTAAATAATCCGATGACTTCGGCCGGGTTTGAACCAGCGTTCTTGGGCATAGAAGCTCAGCATGCTACCGACTACTCCACCGAAGCCGCCTAGCTGAGGTGGGAATCGAAAGCACCTCTTCTCAGTTATACATCACGAGGATGAGCGTACCCACGTCCAGCCCACAGACTTACTAGGTGGAGCTGGAACTCGAACCCGCACTTCCAGGGCGACGGCCACTACACCAGGAGGTAGACAATTTCTATTGAATAGTCCGCTCTAGATTTCCAGGTGTCTCAACTCTGGACCAACTCAGAATCGTGCTGATTTGCATAAGTGTCAAACAATATCGGAACGATTTCAGTGCACTCAAGAGATGGATTTGGCTTAAATGTGTTGATGACTGTCCATTTGGTACTATCACTAGACAGACACCGGGTGAGTTAGCCGTGGTCGTTACGGCGTGGCTGCAGGGAGTGGCTTACATCCGGGAGGCGAGGAGGTTTGAATCTCCCCGCCGGCAACCTCGAAGATGGTCTTCTGTTGTTTCCCATCTTCCTTCCAGAAATGCCAGGGTTGGTCCCTAACTATAGGCCACAGCCGCTACCTTCTAACTCCTCGTCCTTACACTCAAACTTTCTTCCCCAGACAACACTCCACACGCGACGGTACTTGTAGCTCACCCCATGGGTGTCCGCATAGAAGCAGCTACAAACTGGCGAGCCGAACATGTCCTCGGACACTCCCGGCACTAAAAGCCGTATGCTAAAAAAATAATAAGAAAAAAACTAGAGAGACATCATGTATTTTCTAATTGCAACGACTGTATATTTGAGTCAGATCCATTTATATTGATATTTAGGCTGTTTATTGTATGTGCCTACTGTTTATATAAACTATTTAATTCCCCAAAGTCATCAACATATTTTTAAACGCTAATATTTATGTTTAACTAAACTCAAACTCTTATATCAGAAGAAGTTAGAAGGTACGGTTTCTGCCGAAATCTTCTAAATCGTCTCAATTATACAGGAACATTATTTCCTTTCTTGGAAAGTCAACGGAAATATATTTATTTGTTTAAAAAGTGCGTTTAACCGATTGTGCATTCAAAAAGAACTGTATTACTCACAGCACTGACGAATTGCACTCTGATTTGATAAATATCGATAATTTATTTTAAAAGCGTGATTAAATAAATAAACAAGAAGCCCGCACAATTCGCTATCTCGTGCCTCGCAGGCATCGGGAGTGCGTGGATTCGAATCCCACCTCAGCCGTCCTGAAAATGGTTTTCGTGGTTTCCCATCTTCACCACCAGGCAAATGCCAGGACGATTCCTTTCATCAGGTCCACCCATTACAATTGGGGTACAATCGTGTTTACCGACTGAAAAACATTAAATTTCGATTACTGAGGCAACACTCGGCCTAGGCCCTCCATGGGCTGTATAGTGCCAGGGGGGTTGAAGGCAACACTGAAAAATGGCTTGCAACACGATAATCTTCTCGATCTTATTTGTTTAAAAAGTGCGTTTAACCGATTGTGCATTCAAAAAGAACAGTATTACTCACAGCACTGACGAATTGCACTCTGATTTGATTTTAAAAAAAATCCTCTCGGCACGCCGGAAGGCGGAGGTAGATTTCACCGGGCAAACTAGGGGATAGGCTATAATAGGCAATATATTCAGGTTTTCGTAGGAGGATCAGACCTCATTTATTGCGAGAAAGTATTTTACAATTGGAGGTTAGTTAAAATGTTTTCGTCTTTCTATGCATACTTTTAACATTTTACTGTCTTATGGGGATGGTAACCTTCTTGTCATTTGGGGTTAATTTTTATACTTGTGATCACACTGTCCTTATGCAAGGTTTGGAACTAATGTGTAACTATCTAACAGTCTGTTACTTCTTCACGCAAAATTTTATCTCCCGCAGAGATGTTGGTTGGTTCCTCAGTTTAGGGGCTGCGACAAGGTGGTCATGTAACCCCGTGTACATTGGGTGTGTGTAGAATCTGTCTGATAAACGGTGTTATTTGTGATGACTGCATTAGTCTGTAATTCAGGTAAGGTCTGCAGACGGTCAATTTTAAGTAGTAGTACCTAATTTTGTACCAAATACTAACGGCAACGACACCTAGCTGTGAACTTGGCTGCTAGATGCCACCGCAACCAGCAACTTGCAACGAACGTTGTAACTTCCCCTCCGAAGGAAAGCATGCTGACGGATTTTTAGCGCTCTTAGAAAATCCGGCGACTTTGTCCGGCTTTGAACCAGCACCTTGGGCATAGAAGTTCAGCATGCTACCAGTTAGCCGCTTCCCTCATAGTCAGATGGAACAAGAAGTTCCGTGACGAACTAAAGATCCTACTTTTCTTAAAATTAAGATTCATGCCATAGATTAATCTACAGTATATGAACCTATCTAGAATAATGACGAAATTAAGTGGGTAATATCGAAATGTCTTAATTAGTTCGAAATAAGGTATACTAGGCATAATGTAGCCTAATAGAGCAATACAGTTGGCAGCTCTGGTGACTGAATATATTCTTACTTCCATCTCCTAAGGTACAGAATACAAAATGTGGTTGAAGTCCAAAGGACGTTACATGGATTTAGACATTGGATCTATTAGTACACGTAAAAGCAGGTTGGCAACAATATCATGCGAGTGCTGGTCAGAAATAATCTGAAATATTATATATTTTTGAGCCAATTTTGGATGAAATCCATTTGTTGGTATAGAAGTTACATGTATTTAAAAATTGGTCCTATCAGCAGGCTTAGAATCATGTTGGTAGAACTGACGTATATAAGTTACTCCAAATTAATGTAAAATGTCGGGTAATTTACGTGTGCGTAGTTTAAAGCTGTCGGCTTGCATACTTTCTGATATATTTGGATACACAATAGAGAGAAATTATTAACAGTTGGCAGCCCTGGTGGCTCTTAAGAATACACTCAGTCATATATATTTATGTACACATATTGCATAAAAAATTTGGTTGAAATCCAATTGATAGTGTAGAGGTTATATGCATTTAAAAATTGGACTTATCAGAAGGCTTAAAATTATTTTGGCAACGCTGTCATGTATGGCCACCTGGAAATTAAACTGAAATAGTATTATCTACATGTGTGCCAATTTTAGAATAGCTCCCGTGTATACCTTCCAAGATATCCAACATGGAGCTCAAATTTCTATTGCGTTTTTTTAGCAGTTGGTAGCACTGGCATCTTTTTCAAATATGGGCCTGAGATATTCCGGTATACATCTTTACTCATACTAAATTTGGTTTCGATTGCTGCAGCCGTTTAGGAGTTGATAGGGGGGGGGGGGGGACACACACACAGCCAGACAGACAGAAGGACAGACAGACAGACAGACATACATAAGGACAGACACATTTTCCCGGATATATCTTATAAGTCTACTTTTTCATCATTTTTGAAAAGTGTGAAAAGTAGGCTAAAAATGAATGTGATCTTGTCAATGGCGTTGTCTTGGCAACCTCTGATAGATCATCCCTTATCAATTTAAAAGCGTTGTTATGGTAACCTCAGATGGCACTTGGCATTTTTTAAAATTCCGAAATCATTTTTCTCATCCCTTGGCGTAATGGTGGGTCATATCAAAAATTCTTTCAGACAAAAGTTTTAGGTAATTATTAGGGGAATATTTTCCATTTTGTACGGTTTTGATATTGTGCCTATTAAGGGAGATATGATTAATGTTTCCCGCAAAACCCACTTTTTTCCACCCCTTTGGTCAATGGTTTGTGCTATCAAAAAACTTATTTGACATAAATTTTTGGCACTTATCCGACACATATTATGAACTTTGAATGGATTCGATATTTCACGTATTAAGAGAGTTATAGCGAAATTTCACTTTTTCGAAAAAAGCCCCCCATTTTCACCCCCTTCGACCGATTTTGCCCATTAACGAACTCGACCGAGATTTTATAGGGATACATATTATGTAAAAAATTCAAAGTGATTGGTACAAAATTACGGCAGTTATCGTGTCCACAAGAAACTGATATATATATATATAGATACATATGAAATGAAAATCCACAACCTGCTTCCAGTCTCCGACCGGGTCAGGAATGGAATGAATGAAGCCCCCATCTAGCGGCGAGGATATGAATTGTGCCGGCTGCCGAGGCCTGACGCACTCCTCTGGGGCAATGATGAAATGAATGACAGATGAAATGAAATGATAGTGGAGAGTGTTGCTGGAATGAAATTTTTTGACAGGGAAAACCGGAGTACCCGGAGAAAAACCTGTCTGCCTCCGTTTTGTCCAGCACAGATCTCACATGGAGTGACCGGGATTTGAACCACGGGCCCAGCGGTGAGAGGCCAGCGTGCTGCCGCCTAAGCCACGGAGGCTTAGATAGATACATATATACATAAATTATACAGTGTGGTCCACCCGCCCCTTATTATTTAGTTTTATGAAACCCAACTAACATAGCATTTCTCACGATGGTCGATATTGCTCTGCGCTCTGACTGTGTGACAGCAATGTAATTGGGTCATGGGTCTAGCAAAGAAAAACCGACCTTAAACTTTTACCCGCCAAATACTACGGCCCATTCTACTAACATATGACTTTCTGCTCCTTGAAATAACACACATACACGTAATACGATCGAATTAATAGCTTACGCCACGTGATCTGTAATAGTAGAAAGTTAAATCAACACCACAAACCGTGATTGAAGACTTTGAGATGGACTTAAACGCTTGAGGTGGGACGGCAACAGTAACTAAAGCACATTTAGCGTGCGGTACTGACCATATCTTGGTGGCTGCGAGGTTTAAAGCCTGACCGTACTTGGTGGGCGCGAGCGGGCAGAATGCTGCTTCGAATCCAGTAGTAGGCACACTTTTTTTTGAACGAAAGCCCACATTCCATTTTAGTCGGGATGTAACTACATTGCCACATTTATTGCCTTACGACGAATTTTTGTGAGGAGTTCGTTGAATTTTGATGATTTATAAAGAGAACACGATCGAATTGGTACGTTATGCCACGTGACCTATTATGGCAGAAAATTTAAAAACTGGCATGAATAATAACATAACATCTCGAAGTGTTGCTCCGGAAGTCCGGGTTCGATTCCCAGCTTTGCCAAGAAATGTAATACTTGTCTAAGGGCTGAAATTTGGTACACATAGCCTCGTGGAGCAAATATGAGAAGAAGTGGGTTCGATTCCCACCTCAGCCACCCTGGAAATGGTTTTCCGTGGTTTCCAAATTCCGGGACGGATTCTATCTTAAGGCCACGGCCGCCTCCTTCCCAATCCTTAATTGCAAATACACACATCATTACAAGCCCGCAATAACTCAGGTTATCAGACAAATTCTACACACACACACACCCAAGTAAACATGGCTAAATGTTCTAGGCCCTCAAATGAAACAAAACAACAACATATCGAAGGATATTCTGATCGCCAGTGCTTGCATCGAAGTATACGTATTCCGTAGAAATTCCCATTGTATTATTAGCGAAAAATCGTGTGTCTGTCTGTGTGTGTGTGACGTTGTGTGTGTGTGTGAGTGTGTGTGTGAGTGTGTGTACTATGAATGTCTGCCCCCCCCCCCCCCATATCAATTCGAACACGGTGAAACCGAATTGAATGAAATTTGGTACAGAGGTAGAACTAGCAAAGGGTACCTCAGTGTCATGTTTTATATCGCAGCCATCTTGACGGAAACGTAATGGCGGCCACCCAAATGTTCAAAGCTTAAATCAAATTACGAATAACCTAATCATCCGATCTCTACCAAATTTTGCAACAACATATATTTATAAGGCGAGCGTCTTTTGACTACACTACAAGGTAATCAGACCAATAGTTTGCAGATGGCGGCCATGTATGTGTGCAAATCGATTCCCCCTATCAATTCAAACACGGTGATACCGAATTGAACGATATTTTGTACAGAGGTAGCACTAGTAAAGGACACCTCAGTGTAATGTTTTATATCGCCGCCATCTTGACGAAAACGTAATGGCGGCCATCCTATTGTAAAGAGCTTGAATCAAATTACGACCAACCTAATAATCTGATCTCTACCAAATCTTGCAACAACATACCTTTATCTGGGAAGCATATTTTGACCAAACTACAAGATCATCAGCCCAACAGTTTGCTTATGGCGGGCAAGTATGTATGCAAATCGATTCCCCCTATCAATTCAAACACGGTGAAACCGAATTGAACGAAATTTGGTACAGAGGTAGCACTAGCGCAGAATACCTCAGTGTCATGTTTTATATCGCCACCATCTTGACGGAAACGTAATGGTGGCCACCCAAATGTACAAAGCTTAAATCAAATTACGACTAACTTAATCATCCTATATCTACCAAATTTTGCAACAACGTATACTTGTTTGGCGAGCATCGTTTGACTAAACTACAAGGTCATCAGCCCATTAATTTTCAGATGGTGGTCATGTATGTGTGCAAATTGATTCCCCTATCAATTAAACACGGTATAACTGAATTGAACGAAATTTGGTACAGAGGTAGCACTAGCAAAGGGCACTCCAGTGTCATGTTTTATATCGCCGCCATATTGACGAAAACGTAATGGCGGCCATCCTAATGTTAAGAGCTTGAATCAAGTTATGACCAACCTAATAATCTGATCCCTACCAAATATTGCAACGACATACCTTTATGTATAGAGAATCTGTTGACCACACTACAAGGTCATCAGACCAATATTGTGCAGATAGCGGCCATGTTTGTGTGCAAATCGATTCCCCCTATCAATTCAAACATGGTGAAACCGAACTGAATGAATTTTTTTACAGAGGTAGCACTAGCGAAGGGCACATCATATTCATGTATAATATCCGTAAAGCACGTTGTATTTCATGAAGCTATTACAACCAACATTCAATTATACTCCTTGAAAAGGACAAAGGGTTATAACCATACCCATGTATTTAGGAGAAAGTAGGCTATACGTTCTTTACCGAACATCTTGTTTTGTTATTAAATTTTAACAAAAAGTCTTAGCATATCTTTAGGCCCGTATCACACGACACTCGCTGGCAAGGAAGCTGGTGTGATCGCTGGTACAAAATCCTGTATAATTCTGTTCTCTTCGTCAGTACACCTGCTTGTATGATTGAAGTGTATCACACGCTAGCATTTTGGACGCTAAGTAGTATGAAATAAAACCGAAGGGCTGTCGTTTGAGGGCATTAGTTGCTGTTCTTTCGCCTTATTAACGCAAAGCGGTCGCGAAAATTGCTTTAAGTAAATTAGAAAACCTGCCAGGTACTGAACGAATGCATTCCAATCAATATTTAAGATCTAACTGTAATAATTTAATATTTTACCATACGCGTTAATAAGAAGCGCAACAAAAACCTCCAGAGTGTGTTGGAAATGAGTGCAAGTGTTATTGTGCCCGCTCGCTCTTTCGAAGATCCCAGGTTCAAGACCATCCAACGGCAGATTTTTTAAATTCTTTTTAACTATTTTATTATACCCTCCCTACCTCGTACAGCATGATTTCAACTTGGTTTTGTTCACATTATCTACGAAGACGATAGGGAAAGTTACTTTCTTGTCTCATTTAAATGGTTATTTTCCCTAAATACTGTTCTAAACCATGTAAACTCCGTAGCGTAGCGGTCAGCATGGTTAGCTGCCGCCCTGGAGGTCCTGGGTTCGATTCCAGGCTCTGCCACGAAATTTGAAAAGTGGTATGAGGACTGGAACGGTGTCTACTCAGCCTCGTGTGGCCCAAATGAGTAGAGGGGGTTCGATTTCCACCTCAGCCATCCTCGAAGTGGTTTTCCGTGGTTTCCCACTTCGTCTTCGGGCAAATGCCGGGATGGTACCTACTGTAAGGCCACGGCCGCCTCCTTCCCTCTTCCTAGCCTATCCATACCAATCTTCCATCCCTTCCAATCCCTCTTGAGGCCCCTGTTCGGTTTGCAGGTGAGGCCGCCTGGGCGAAGTGCTGATCACAGCTCCCCAGTTGTATCCCTCCCGACCAGATGTTCCAAGCTCCAGGACACTGCCCATAGAGGCGGTAGTGGTGAGTTTCCTCGCTGAGTCCGTGGGAACCACCAACCTAGAGGGTAAATTGACTAAATAAAATAAAAACTGTTCTAAACCATGTCGCCTCCGTAGCGTAGTGGTCAGCATGGTTAGCTGCCGCCCCGGAGGTCCTGGGTTTGATTCCCGGCTCTGCCACGAAATTTGAAAAGTGGTATAAGGACTGGAACGGGGTCTACTCAGCCTCGGGTGGCCTAAATGAGTAGAGGGGGTTCGATTCCCACCTCAGCCATCCTCGAAGTGGTTTTCCGTGGTTTCCCACTTCGGCTTCGGGCAATTGCCGGGATGGTACTGTCCCCGTTTACCCGGATAGTAGGCTGTCAGATATCCGCCCCCTCAATCGGATTGCCAAAAATCAACCGCACCGGCTCAGCTACACCAATGAAAATGGCACTGACAGATACTACCGAGGTTTGAGCACAGAAGTTAACAAGAAATTATTGTGGAACACACCAAAATATACGGGGGTTCATACTTACCTCTACTTACCTCTTAAAAATTATCTCGGGGATTGGGTTGACAACAGGATCTCTAAAGTATGCTCCCACAATAACCTCCACCATGACATTTAAAAATGAACCAGAACGAAGACAAGAACTTTGAACTGTACAAAAGCTTTTATTTCAAATAAAGGGTATGATTTTAACAACTCAACAAAATAAATGTGGCTATCAGTAGCCCATGTCAATCTGACTATGTCCTCCTGAAGGACTTGCAAAGTTATCAAACAATATGTTAGCTCCCACGAGCTCAAAATAACGTAACATTCATAGCACACTTGGACTGGAAAAGGAAGTCAGGACGAGATACATATACAGAGCATTTGTTTTCTTTTAATAAACATGACACTGATATATATAGGCACAAGGCCAGAATGTAGACGACCTTGCCCGGTGATAACCAGTTGTCTGGCCAGCTGCGATCGACCTTTCAACATGTCGTACACCTGTCAAATGGACTCACTTGTCCTGCCACGTTGCGTAAGAATCCCGCTCCCTCTCAAAAGCTTTAAATGTCCGCAAGACAATTCATATTGTTACGCAAATCTTTCAAATGCTTTACTCACACACCACTGGATTATTCTGACAATCCCTAAACTTGTTTAATTAGCATCAAATGTTTAATAAGCGTTGTTTAGAGTATCAAACAAACTCTTAAATGTTTACCACAAAGCTCATAGATAATTTATAACAATTAGAAATTGTTTATAATATTGTTAAAGACAATTAAAAATTTAAACACGCCTCTAACATTACTTTCGTTCCATATTATTGTCAAAGATATTTACATCATTATTTACAATATTAACATTTAAATTATTCAAATTATTAATTTAAGAAATACATTTAACCACATGTTCATCCGGTTGGTAATTTCATAATCGTGTCAATATAATCGACCAATGAAGGTTAGTTATACATATTTAATGTCACAATCTGGTTTAATAAAGGTTTAATAATTATTATAATTATTTGTGACGGTAATCTTCATTCAAAATCTTATCTCAAATTCTTTCAAAACTCTTGTTAATTATAACAGTAAATTCACTTGATTAATTTTCAAAGGACTAATACAATACACTCCATCGGAAAATACTTCGCTTACAAAACAATGCACAAAACTGCATTAAAAAAAGGCCCAAAATTCATCATATATTAATATATATGGCATCAAAATCTTCCACAGAACTTACAAAAACCTCCACTAACAAATTCTTCAACATCCTTAATTACTGTGGGAACCTTCTTCGTTAATTCAAGGGCATTATACATCAGCGACTTTCAACACGTCCGCTGCACTAGCGATTATACATTCATAGTTCCACTTCAAAAATTCTTATAATCATTAATTGTTTCAAAACTGTTATCTTAAACCTTCGTGGATTTCATTCATGAATCGAAATGAAGTAAAAATTTGCCAATCTCAAACAAATTTAATAGTGAATACGCTTATATACGCCTGTCTGGTCTATCAAAATTTAAGATTATCATCTTCAAAGAATTGTAGTATAAAAATACTATCATCAAACAAAGTGCAACTAAACTGCAAAATAATCGAATAGAATCCAATTAGACTGTGGAATGCAAACATCATTATATAAATCTCTAATTGAGAAAAACTCCTAACAAAAGTTCATGACTTTAATGCATTCAATAATTCATAATTAAAGTTCATCTTTCACAAAATTGTCTATGATGCAATGGTCGTTCATAACTGACGATAAATGTCTGTGTTGCAATCAATTCAAATAACGACTAGTATTTCCAAGATCGTCGACAACGTAATGGATTTTAACGCTTTAAAATCATTTAAATGTTCTTCCTTCTTGATGATGACAGAAAATTGGTCAAAGTAATTAAACTGGGGTAGAATTACTTTAATGAAGTGACACGCTGTCTGAATTTAAACCTGCCATAAAAATCATTAACTTACAGTCAAATCGTGACTACAAAAATAAGCAAATTACTGAAAAATCTAAATATCAGTATCAACTGATCCAAAATCATTTAACTATGCCCATGACATAACCATGTATTAGTAAATCGTCGAAAAAGGCATTACTCATCAAGGTGTACTGAGTACAGGAATCTCAAACAAGAATATGGGGCAAAATACATGAGGACAGAAAATATGGGAAAATGGTTGCTCAGATATCGCTAAAAAACTCAAATAAAACAATAAACGTTCACGACTACCTTATCTGCTGATTGACGTTCCAGAGGAAAATTCCCCAAAGAAGACTGCTGATGGATCCATTTCACCAACTTGAAGATGAGCTCCATCCTCCAAACAGGAAACAGCACCCTCGGAGAATCGAACTGCTTCCTTCTCCGGAAATTGCACTGCTCCGTGTAGACGAAAGACATCCTTCCGGCAAATTCTTCTTTGTGAGTCGGGACTACCCTGACCTCTCTTGAAAAATCCCTGAAGTTCCAGTAGAAAATCGCCATGAAGTTTTTGTAGTAATTTCCGAAGAAATATTCATATTTAGGAGTATGAAATCGTTTCCATTGCTGTTTGATAGTATTCAGCGTTGAACCACGAAACATGGGTGTAGATGGTTATTCACCACATGTTCGCTTGTGTGGAATGGCAATTAGCGAAGTTCCATGCTGCTATCTTACTCCAACGATATATGTCCCAATTGCATTAAAGTCCTTTAGCCTTCCATCTTCTCTTCGGTTATGGTAATAGTAGAACAAACTGCCATATTAAACTGCTCCATAATACTGTAGCGTTGTGTCACAAAAGCAATCTGAAGTCTCCCTATTGCACTAGCAGTGTCATCCGTGGCGTAGAATCTGACGATATAAAGTGCTTCTCAGGTGGCGAGAAAATCACTTTTGTCAGTCGTCTAAAATTGCCAATATCTTCCAAAATAACTCCGCGAAATTGTTCAACTTTTCTACACTCCTTAATGTAGCACTGCACAATAGAATTAGCTTATAGGCGACCGCTAACTGTTCATAGCTAATCTTGTAGACGCGTTATAATGTGCGTTTTAACTTCACCTAGTTTTACTCACTGTAAACTTGTACTGCTTGTCTGCTCGATAGTTCACTGCGGTGGCTTCACCACGCGTTATAATGACGACTCTTTCTACTAATTTCACTCGACGTCTCACCGAAATGACTATATAAGCACTGATACTGAAGATCTGAGCTTAGGTTCTGACGATTTGAGATCTGACGATTTGAGAGTCCTCTCTTCTGCGCAAGGCCTTTTATAAACTTCATAAGGGGCGTATCCATCCCTTCCATAGCGTGTTACTGCGTCATCGCTAGAAGTTCCAACTTCGGCAATACATGACGGATTTTCAAAATTCAAAAACAGAAAATAAATTTCACCAAAATTCCAGATCAATGCCTCTACTGCAAATGGATTTCCACAATTCTGCATTCCAAAAAGTAATAAAAATACCATAGTTTCAGCAATCTCCGTCTTCCTTCAAACTATCGTTCATTGGTTCGAGCCTCCCCTCCAATAGCATAATTTCTTCCTCAGCACAATTCCACATTTCCTGCGACTGCGTCGTAAATCTCGGATCTTTCTCGAATAAATGCTGACGTCACTGAGAATCTCAGCTCAAGTAACCTGCTGGCATAACGTCTGCGTCATCCGTGCTTACGTCATGACTACCCACGTCATAACTATGACAGCCATAACTTTCTTTATAATTTTCCAAAATAGCCACCGTGGACTCTATATAATTCAATTTACGGGGGCAGTACCTACTGTATGGCCACGGCCACCTCCTTCCCTCTTCCTAGCCTATCCATCCCAATCTTCCATCCCTTCCCATCCCTCATGAGGCCCCTGTTCGCTTTGCAGGTGAGGCCGCCTGGGCGAAGTGCTGATCAGACCTCCCCAGTTGTATCCCTCCTGACCAGATGTTCCAAGCTCCAGCCCATCGATGCGGTAGTGGTGAGTTCCCTCGCTGAGTCCGTGGGAACCACCAACCTAGAGGGTAAATTGACTATATAAAATTTAAAAAAAACTGTTCTAAACCATGGATGGATACTATTCGTTATAATTAATATTTTTTTAGTCGATTTTACCCTCCAGGTTAGGTTTTCCCACGGACTCAGCGAGGGATCCCATCATTACCGCCTCTACGGGCAGTGACCTGGAGCTTGAAACATCTGGTTTGGGGATACAACTGGGGAGGTGGGATCAGCACCTCGCCCAGGTGGCCTCACCTGCAAAGCGAACAGGGACATCTTGAGGGATGGGAAAGGTGGGGAGGATAGGGAGGGATAGGGAGGGATAGGCAAGGAAGAGGTAATGAGGCGGCCGTGGCCGTACGGTAGGTAACATCCCGGCATTTGCCCGAAGGCGAAGTGGGAAACCACGGAAAACCACTTTGAGGATGGCTGAGGTGGGAATCGAACCCCCTCTATTTATTTGGACCACCCGAGACTGAGTAGACCCCGTCCCAGTCCTCATACCACTTTTCAAATTTCATGGCAAAGCCGGGGTGGCAGCTAATTACGCTGACTACTACGCAACGGAGGCGACTCTATTCGTGATCATTAGAATTTTAATAGTTCAATATTTATAATAATATGACACGTTCTGTAATTACTGGCTTGCTGCGAGGCTCAGCGGTAGCGTTCTCGCTTGCTGTGCCTAAGGTTGCAGGTTCGTATCCTCGTGCAGTCAGCTGGCATTTGAGGGTGCGCAAATGCGAGGGAGCCGTGTCAGTAGATTTACTGGCACGTTGAAGATCCCCTTCCGAGCAAAATTCCAGCACCCCGGCGTATCTAAAAGCCAGAGCAGTTAAAAGGGACGTAAAACCAATAATGTCATAATTATCTGTATTTACTGTAGGTTTGGGGCAGATGACCTCGTAGTTCCGCCCCTTAAAACCTCACTAACTAACTAACTATTACTGTAAATGTATAGCAAGCGCTTTTCGCACAGACGCCGTTGAAAGGAATTATAGTTTCGGTCTGATGTATTTATTTATTTGTTATGTGGGTCGTCTGAGTGAGTCGGAGTTTTCCTTTAAACAAAGGTGGTCAAAATTTCGAACACTTGCTACCTTGAATATACAGGATACCTTGCTATGTTTTACAGATCATTATGTCGTCGTCCAATCTGGCTGCGTACCATCGGATAAGTACGGTCCTTTTGAGGACCAAATAAAAAATCACTCGTTGGAACAGATAGATATGCGTTCATAATACATCCACAATAAACGAGGGGCCGATAACCTAGATGTTAGGCCCCTTAAAACAACAATTATCATCATCAACAATAAACGACATTAAGCAAAAAAAAAGTACTAGTTCAAGATTCGAACCTACTACATTGCGACTTCGTTGACGCTACTCTTGACTTAGCCACCATAGCTACCGAGAACCATGGTATATTGCTGGCACGCATTGAATCTATTCGTAGACTCTTCCTGTCAAAACGTAAGCATGTGTTATTCGGAGCTCTAATCGTTTCAATCATGCATTATATTTGAGGTCATTGAAAGAAAACTGCCACTATTAATTTCTACTATATTCGCGAGGATGTACTCAACGGTAAAGTTGTACAATGGACGTAAAGGAACAGGTACTAATGTTTTTAGGATGACTGTGATATACGCGTTAGTTGGGTTGCCTTCCTCCAAAAAAAATAAGGGGCTGGCGGACCACACTGTATATAAACTTTTGAACTGACGGTGGTTTTGGGGTCTGGGGGATGTGAAACGCGAAGATATGTCGAAATTTTCCGGAAGTCGAAACATGGTACCCATTGCAATAGTTAGCTTTCTAATGAAATCTACCTAAAACCTACAGCGTACCACGACATCTGGAAGTCCAATTCTATTGCTGGTAGTGAGTGCATGGTTCTCACCCGATGTTTTTCACACTCCATATATAAAAATGCTGGGATAGATCTGTACCCGTTATCACGACGTAAATATGCGCAGTGACCAGTCTAAAAACCATTACACAAAAAAAAAACATTAATGCTGTGGAATTTAATATGGAATTATTCAAACTTAGTGTGGTAGATCGAGATCTTGAAATCTCAGGGTGTATGGGGATTGTTGGTAGGTGGATTTTTAACGAATTAAATTAATTAACCAGTGCATAAATCTACTCTTCCACCCAGAATGCGTGAGGTTAAGCAACAATAAACAACTCGGAGTTTCTATTAAAAAAATCAGAACACTCACCCTCGTTTATTGCTCCTAAATAAACACAACAAATAATAAATATTACCCTACTGACCGTTACCTAATATGCTCATTAAATTAATTAAATGATTGGTATTGCTAATACTGTTCAAGCTCGACGATGATTTATTCAAATAATTAATTGTGAGCATTTTCGAACTCTGGTCTATCTCAAGGAGATTTAAAATAAAATAAACCCCAACTTAAGTTCGCATTTGTTACCCAAATATTCCGTCACTTTTAAACAAAATAAACACTGTCACTTCACTAATATAAACAACTTAAATAATCCTCATCTGGTGATTAACTTTCTATATCACATTGTTGAAATTAAAGTTATACAGAAATCCCCTCGTCCTGTTTGTTCATCAGACTAACTAGCATGCTATTTTAAACTATTTCTATCACTCGATAAATATTTACACACCTTAATACAGTTTCATTAACTATCGTCATAAATGAGCATACTTAAATTCATTTATGCTTCAACTATCATGAATTGTTACCATCAAAATTATTTACATCACACTAATGTTATCATTTGAAAGTATTAAGCATCACTGCTCAACTTAATATTTTAAAAAATATTTCATTTGTTTTCTCATGTTCCGATTTCCGTAAATTAATGATTTCATAACTGGAAAAATCTCCGATGCAACAGTGATAAGAGATTGTAACTGACAAAATCGTGTAAAAACATCATCATATTCAACCTTTCACTATTTTACTATCACACATCAGCTGTTTCACAAATCTTCTATCATTACTGGTCATTACTTCAGATACCGGGTGAGTTAGCCGTGGTCCTTACGGCCTGACTGCTGGCAGTCGCTCACATCCGGGAGGCGAGGAGGTTCGAATTGCCTCGCCGGCAACCTTGAAGATGGTCTTCTGTGGTTTCCCATCTTCCTTCCAGGCAAATGCCGGGGTTGGTCCCTAACTATAGGCCACAGCCGCTACCTTCCAACTCCTTGTCCTTACATTCAAACTTCCCTCCCCACACAACACTCCACACGCAACGGTACGTGTAGCTCACCCATTGGGTGTCCGCCTCGAAGTAGCTACAAAACTGGCGTGCCGAACATGTCCTCGGACACTCCCGGCACTAAAAGCCACACGCTAAAAAAAAAATACTTCAGATTTCTGTCACATATTCATCAAAAACTTTGGATCGTCATAGTATATCAAAACTTGTAACTCTCATAAAATTATTCGACGACATGAACTTCCATTAATCACATTTCAGATTTGTAGATCCTCAATAAACTTTCCATCATGTGGAAATCCACCTAGCTGCAATAACAGTGCCATAAACTCGTCGTAACCAAGTGTCAAACATTTCATAAAATATAAATTGACCACGGGACAGTTACCATATGGTGGCTTACCAAAGACACTAGTATGTGCAATGCCATATTTCAACCAATATCATAATCGGTCTTGTACTTCTGCAATTATCATAACAGTCACAATAACAACTTATTGCCTGATCTTTCCTTCTTCAAATAATGTGACATTCTTTCAATAAATAATCACTAATAAATTCTGATATATTTTTCAGCTTACTTGTTATATTAAGGGGGCACATACAGCTTAAGGAGCCACAACAATAACGATTTTAATATTATGACCGCGCCTGTCATAAATCTTGTACAATAATTATATATATATATCCAAGGAAACACACTCATCTTGTTATTAGAAGCAAAGTTTAAAATTTTCAAAATTTAAATTGGAACTATTTTCTTTCATTTTTCAAAATGTGGTTCTTGTTTTGTACTAATCTTCCCCGTTTCCCTCATATCCCCCATGTTGATAGGAATTTTTGGACTTTTGCTTTTCTAAATGGGTGCTAAACCTCCAGCTACAAAATGAATCTCGCATATTTTCACATTATTAATTAATTAATTAATTAATTAAGCGTCATTATTTCCATTTTATTCTGAGCCCCCCAAAAAAAAAAAAATTTGAAAGACAAATTAAGGTCACAACGGTTTTGAGTGAGATTCATTTTGTAGCAGAACGTTTAACACCCACATTAAAAAAAGACTCCAAACATTCCTTTATAGGAATATCAGGGAGATATCAGGGAAACGGTGAAGGTCAGCACAAAACAAGAACCAAATTTTGAAGAAAGAAAATCCGTTTGAATTTTGAAAATTTTTAACTTTGCTTCTAATAGCAAGGTGTGCGTGTTTCTTTGGAAATGTATATAATTGTTGAACAAAATTTATGACAGACACAGTTATAATATTAAAATCGTTAATGTTTTGGCTCCTTAAGCTGTATGTGCCCCCGTGTTTGAAGCCATTTTCTGTGTTGTCTAAGTACCCAAATGAGATGGGTTATTCCCTGATCCTGAAAAAAATGCAAGACTTTATTCAGGATTAGGGAATAAATATCCCATCACATGCCGGTACAATCATGTTGAGCGACTGTAAAGCATCAAACATTCGTTTACTTGTTGTAATAAAATACATCATAAGTTGTGTTCTCACTTCATCCCCTTGTCATATATTCAGCTATCTTAATTTCAATATCTTCCGCCAAAACTAATATTACCATAAGTACTTAAATAGCTTTCGTTTCTCTCATACTTACTTACTTAATTCCTGCCGCTCCTTCCGGAGCATAGGGCCTTGGCGAAATTTCTCCACGCAGTACGGTTCCTGGCCATTCTCTTCACTTGACTCCAATTCTTGTCCACCTCTGCAATTTCATTTTCGATCGTCCTCTTCCAGGTCTTCTTAGGTCGACCTCGCTTCCTGGCGCCTTGAGGATTCCAGTCTAGCGCCGCCCTCTCAATAGCTCCGTCCGGCTTCCTTAGTGTGTGACCAATTCAGCGCCATTTCCACAGCCGTAGAGAAGAATCGACTTTACGTTGCTATTGAAAAGGTGGAGCTTGGTCTTCACTTGTTTCAGTCTGGTTTTCTCCATCAAGGTCCTCACATTCCAGAAACCGATTTTCGTGGTCCTCTTCATGCCAAAAGTCGTCATCAGGTTATCCGTCCGGTTTTGTAATTTCGCTTCAGTTTCCGTAATCAGTTTATTTAAGAGGAGCGAGTGATTAACCCACTGCCTCCGAGTGCCTTGGAGGGGCTGCCACCTTAAGCCTGAGGCACCAGGCTGATTTTCTGTCAGGGTTTCTTCCCTTAGCCTTTGAAGAACCAACTCCAAACTACAAGGCAGCAGTTGTTTCACCAGAGCCCCGTTAGCCGTAATTTCTTCAGGGTTCCTGTAGGGCCTTCACAGCTACCGTAGCGATCTTGAGGCACACAAAGTCCCCACTGTACTTCACCCCTACAGGCAATCCCCTACTTAATTACGTTGCCCATCTCCCACGACGAGGACGAGGGGTTGGATTTGTGGAAGACCGTTTCTCTCATAATGTTCAATAAATTCTCAATATCATCTTAACAAATTCAAAATGTCATCGCACATAAATTAATTAATCACCTGATCTTAGCATAATTATTGTGTAATACTATTATAAACTTCGTCATCATTATGCCAAATGTTGTCACTGGACAAGAAATATCTGTTAACTTTCAAAAAATCATCAAATCCTGGAAAATCCTAAATATCAACAATCCTAACTTCAAAACTATTGTTTTGAAATTCTAAGTTATCGAATATTAGCAACTTAAAAATTCTAAATCTCGATGTAAAAATTCTATATCCCCCTTAACTCAACTTTCTCAAACATGTTTGAATTTCTTGAATTCCTTACGTAGATGAATATTGTTCATAGAATCATCTCCAAAATGTTCATAAAATCGCACAATTCCGCAAGGTGCTTGACTTCCGTAGAAGATGTCTTTTATAATTTCCGTACAACTCACGTAGATTATAAATTCGATGAATGGTCAAATGATTTCGAAGTTCTTCGATGATATCACGTTGCAAAAATATCTCTGTCGTAAATATTACAAATTCAACCCTCGTAAAAGATTTTTTAAAAATGTCACAATTGAAAAATAAAACAAAAAATCATACCAGTCTACTGTGACAATAATGCTCTCAATATGCACAATAACCAAGTTCTGTTCGTCGTCTTTAAAATATTCAAACTCCATATTACCATGGATCTAGCTTATGTTGGCTGAAACCAACGTGTTATTCGCCACATCTCTATTGTTATCTTTCACCGGGACTTCAAAATTCACTCATGGACTCGTCGTGGTCTTCGCCCATCAAACGTTCATCAAACTCCCACACTCTTATCTAGAATAACGTAGCGCGGATGTGCTCTCGTGGCTGTCAAAACAGAAGTCTTTGACTTTTCTAGTTCTAAAACTTACTTGGTAATTTTCTGGCGTCCATTAATTTTTTTCCGGTGGCATTGTTCCCGTCTTAGCTATATTCGTTAATTATGCAGTAATAAAGCTTTCTTTAATTGCGATAAGAAAAAGGTAAAATTGTGCTAATTTTTTCTCTTTCAAATTTGCTAAGCAATTTCTCTTCTTACCTTGTAAAAGTAATTATGCTATTGGTCAGTTGTGGTCACGTGACTTACACGCTTCTGTCGAAATGCCATGCACGCTCCTAAAAGTTATCTCTGCGATTTAATTTTGATTTCTTTTTCTTTGTCTGTAGCTCATCTCATTTCTTTTATTTTCATATCTCGCAAGGCTCTCTGTTTTTGTCTCGCTTCTACACAAAGAAAAGTCACAATAAATTCGTCTTCGCGATCTGTCAATCACTTCGCTTGCTGTAGATAGGCTAACAAGTTCCAACAAAGGAGCTTCCCCTCGCTGCCTCGTGTCGTGCAATAAACACAGATAAATACAAGTCTTGGCTCGCTTTTAAAATATCTTAATTTCCACTTAATTAAGGGTTCAGTACCTTCCGGAACACATTATTAGCTTACCACAGAAACAAGGATTATCAGACAAACACTGCACACATCCAATTGCATGAGGCTGATGACCGTGATGTCCAAGCCCCTAAATTGAATTAACAACAACAACAACAGAATTCTTATGACCAATTAATGAGACTATTAAATTAGAGCGTGGTCCAAGGAAATGTTTGGCCACCCCTAGTGCAGCGTCAGTTTATAATTCGTGTGGATGATACTTTGCTATGAAGCGTGGCCAAAGATTTGGCCTCGGGACATTGAGTGACGTCATAGAGAGCGTTCCACCTCGGGCTAGGACAGCAAGCTCTGATTCGGTACACAGTGTGGATCAGCTGAATCTGAAACTTCTGAGTCATGATCAGTCAAGATGGAGAGCTTACAATTCAACTCCCCTGCATATATTTTACTTTTCTTCTAGTTTATCTTTTTAAAATGGAAAAATAGGCTTTTTAGATCAAACTGGGATGTGGTGTGTATACAAATGATGCTATCGGCTTCTTAACTGCAGATCCAACCAAATCTGGTCAAACTTGACACATTGCTACCAACCGTAATTTAACAATTACCCTTAAATAGCACCAGAAAGGGCCAATACAACTATTACCATGCTTCATACGTAGTAAGTACTCACTGCTGGCTCATAATTGTTTTACATTTAAATTGGCTCATAGCTGCGAATCACAATTAATTGGCGATACAAACTTATCGGTAATAATTCTCGATTAAGTAAAGGATGAAACCCATTATTTTTCTACTTTTTTCTAGATTTTGTAGGAAGGAATTACGAACTTCCAACGGGTGTTGGTAATCAAGTGATTACTGCAACTATTAGTGGTGTCAGTGCAACCCAATGTGAATAATCAATAGTTGCAACAGGTAATATTAACCTTGGGATCAACTCTGAATACTCGCTAACGACTGGTCCAATTTCATACAAAACTGCTTACGTGGTTTATGTACTTTTTCGTTTAATTGTATTATATGGAAACGAAAATGTTTACTACTTAAATTGGTAAATATATACTGTATGTTCAAAGTTATTGGACATTTTTAGCCTATTTTCATTTATGAAAAAATAGGTTTATGAGATCACCTTTTGTCCGTGTGTCTGTCTGTGCGTGTGTGCGTGTGTGATACGTGTGTGTGTGTGTGTCCTAATAATTTCTAAACGGCTGGAGAGATTTCAATGAAACTCGGTAAGTTCATAGCAGTATTTCGGACGACTCCGACTGTGTCCTTCAAATTTTGTTACGTCTCATCAATCCAACATGGCGGCTGTGCAAAATATTACACCAACATTCAATATCTCCGAAACTATTACCGATATCACCCTGGAATTTTGTACGGTGATAAAGGAAACTACTAGAAGTTCACCTATGTGACTCTTGAAATACTGGTAACTACAAAACCAACATGGCGCCAAGCGAAGTAGCGACGTTTAAATAGACGTTTCTCGCGATTTAACCAACCAAACGCAATAAAACTTGGTACAGTATATGTTTATACACATTGTAATGCACCGACATCTAACTTTGTTCAATTGTTTACATAACCAAAAGATGGCAGCTGTGCGAAATATTTCACCGGCATTCTATATCTCTGAAACTATTAGCGGTATCACCCTGAAATTTTGTACGGAGATAAATGGCACTACTGGAAGTTCATCTATAAGATTTTCAAAAACCAGTTAACTACAAAACGAACATGGCGGCCAAGCGAATTTGAAAATTTAAATAGACCTTTCTCGCGATTTAATGAAACTTGGTACAGGAAATGTTTATACACATTGTAATGGACTGGTATCTAATTTATTTCAATTGTTTACATAACCTCAATATGGTGGCTGTGCGAATTTTTAAATTATTTTTTTATTTCTTGTGTCGTAATCATGCGATCGAAGTGAAAGTTTGAATAATGAACCTACGCAGTAATTTTCCTTTAATGGTACATGACTCTATGGCCTATATATTTAACAATCCAACATGGCGACCATCCGAAATATTTAGACGGCTCTGAATATCTACGAATCTATTATAGCAATCAAACTGAATATTTTTATGTTCATAGGGGCTATGAACATAAGTTCACCCATAGGACTTTCAATAACCTGGTGATCACAAATCCAACATGGCGGCGACGCGAAGTATAAATATTCACATGGACGTTTCTCGCAATTTAACCACCCGAGTGCAGTGAAACTTGGTACAGTAAATCCTTATACGAATGTTAATCCACTGGCATCTAATTTATTTCAATTGTTTCCATAACCACAAGATGGCAGCTGTGCGAAATTTTAAAATCTCCTTGTTGCTTCTTGTGTCCTAATCATGCGATTGAAGTTTGAATGCTACACGTACACAATAATCTTCATGTAACAGTACATAACTCTAGGACCTACATAATTATATAAAGTCCAACATGGCGACCATCCGAAACATTTAGTCGGTTCTGAATATCTACGAATCTATTACAGCAATCAAACTGAAATGTTGTATGTTGATAGTGGCAATTAACATAAGTAGGATATATGAAAATAGGCTGTATAGTTCTTCACGGAACTACCTGTTTTTTCTCTCAAGCTTCCTAAATTGCTTTGACTGTATATGCATGATAATTTGTATCTACTTTGTGCTTATCTTCCACTGGATATGTAAATAGTTTATAGGTTGTCTTCATCATACGCTAAATAAATAAATAATAAATTACCTTCTAATATCTACTGTATTTTTGATGTCAACAGATTTATTTTCTGTAGAAATGCTGTCCTTGCCTGAGCCAGATATTATAGAACACTAAAACAGACCACATCCATGTTATGGCGTTCCCAGGGCCAGAGGGTTTGTGCATTTCTTACTGGATCACACTATCTACGAGGGCTGTTTCTTAAGTAAGGGCCTTTTTTTTTATTAACCGAATATTTTATTTTGAAACCACATTTATTTTTAGCCTAATTTCAATTTTGAAAAAATAGGCTTATGAGATCACCTTTTGTCCGTGTGTGTGTGTGTGTGTGTGTGTGTGTGTGTGTGTGTGTGTGTGTCTAATAACTTCTAAACGGCTTGAGTGATTTCAATCAAACTTGGTAAATTCATAGCACTATTCCGGAAGACCCCGACCGTGCAATTCAAATTTTGTTACGTCTCACCAATCCAACATGGCGGCTGTGCGAAATATTTCACCAGCATTCAATATCTCCGAAACTATTCCCGATATCACCCTGGAATTTATTACGGTGATCAAGGGAACTACTAGAAGTTCACATATGTGACTTTTGAGAAGACTAGTAACTACAAAACCAACATGGCGGCCACGCGAATGTGCGACTTTTAAATAGACGTTTCTCGCGATTTAACCAACCAAACGCAATAAAACATGGCACAGTATATGTTTATACATATTGTAATGCACCGACATCTAACTTGCTTCAATTGTTTACATACCCACAAGATGGCGGATGTGCGAAATATTTCACCGGCATTCTATATCTCTGAAACTATTACCGGTATCACCCTGAAATTTTGTACGGAGATAAAGGGCACTACTGGAAGTTCATCTATAAGACTTTCAAAAACCGGTTAACTACAAAACGAACTGGCGGCCAAGCGAATTTGAAAATTTTAAATAGACCTTTCTCGCGATTTAATGTTCCAAACGCAATGAAATCTGGTACAGGAAATGTTTATACACATTGTAATACAGTGGTATCTAATTTAGTTCAATTGTTTACATAACCTAAAGATGGCGGCTTTGCGAATTTTAAAATTAAGTTTTTATTACGTGTGTCGTAATCATGCAATCGATGTGAAAGTTTGAATGAACCTACGCAATAATTTTCCTATAATGGTTCATGACTTTATGGCCTATGCATTTAACAATCCAACATGGCGACCATCCGAAATATTTAGACGGCTCTGAATATCTACGAATCTATTATTGCAATCAAACTGCATTTTTTTATGTTCATAGTGGCTATAAACTTAAGTTCACCTATAGGACTTTAAATAACCTGGTGATCACAAATCCAACATGGCGGCGACTTGAAGTATAAATATTCACATGGACTTTTCTCGCAATTTAACCGTCCGAGTGCAGTGAAACTTGGTACAGTAAATCCTTGTACGAATGTTAATCCACTGGCATCTAATTTATTTCAATTGTTTCCATAACCACAAGATGGCAGCTGTGCGAAATTTAAGAATCTCCTTGTTACTTGTGTCCTAATCATGCGATTGAAGTTTGAATGCTACACGTACACAATAATCTTCATGTAACAGTACATAACTCTAGGACCTACATATGTAAAATCCAACATGGCGACCATCCAAAATATTTAGTCGGTTGTCAATATCAACGAATCTATTACAGCAATCAAACTGAAATTTTGTATTGAACCCATCTGCCATAGGGTCCAAGGAGGTCGAATCCATGTATTTGGGGAAGAAATGAAAGAAACGTACAGTTTATAATGTAACATAGAGAAAGATCAAGCCAGGATTCTAGCCTAACATTGTGCAAGCAGCGCGAGCCAGGTGTTCGAGAGATGAGATCACCCCTCTTGACATTCAGAAGGAGCTGGTCATGAGTATTAATAACCGAGTGGAAAATTTCGACTGTTAGACAAGGAAGCCTGACTCGGAAATCGAGCTGAGCTTGCTTGAAAACGACAACACCGCCTATGCGCCAGAAGAGGAATAATTAAATTTAACCCGTTTACGAGTATAAAAATAAGTAAACAATTACAGTACGGTGAATCATTTCGAATTAGAGATTTTTGTGTAAAGAAAAACCCTTTAATAATTGCACAGGAGAATACTGCAAACGCAAGTAGACGTCATAGGGGATTTACCAAGGCCTGTGGAGAGGGGAGAATGCAAATGAACAGCAACACCCACACAGTTGAGGACGAGAAATTAATTAATATCTCCGAATTGCACGATCGATTCTTATGCGCAATGAGATTATTTAACATTGAGAAGACGAGCTTTTTGAAGGTATAATTTTTATAATGGTGCAACCATTATTTTAAAAGTTGGGCACGGAAAGGGCTAGAGTCTTATCTTTTTGTAGCGAAAGAGTATAAAGCTCCTGGCATCACCAAGCCAAACATGCAGTTTCAAACTGTCCAGGGGACGTGACGCTGGAGCATCAGTACAAGCAGTTCCAAACAGCCCGAGGGGGGCGTTGCTACGCATCAGTATTCAGACAGCCGTGTGGGGCGTTACTCTGCTTCACACCGAAAACAGTTTACCAGTACTCCTTGAGGGGAGAAACGCTGTATTACACCACAGAATTAATATCTGATAGCCACAGGCGTCGCAGTATTAACAACTTGCGTGCCTCCATAAGGAGTTGTAAAGAAAAAATATTAAAGTATCGCCGTGTTGAAAAATTAGGAAAATCCTAGTTACAGGATTTAGGTCCGACAGTACACAAGTTTACAGTGAAAAGTTCGTAAAATATAGTCAGAGCAGGCTGCGAACGTTGGACTTAAGGCGATAGGTCTTTAAATAGACGACCGAAAAATCATAACGTACGGAAGTACCGTAATAGAAAGATAAACAGTTATCTAATTTAAAGAACCCAAATAGGGAAAAATAGAGTAAGGTTCGCAACGTATTTCAGAAAAGTAGGAGTGCGAGAACCGAATAAACAAAGAAGAACGGAGACTATAGACATTATCTCCAGAAAGCAGACGAACCATTCTAAAGCACTAGACTCGAGAAGTACTAGCTGCTATAAAATAAATCCATCGATCATCGATAGGTTATCGAGGGGACCTCGATCCGAACAGACTTTCACTAGGATCGATAAACTAGATCTAAAAAGGAAGCCGTTCAAGCTAGAGAAATAGCCGGTCATCCAGAATAGGATTCGAAGAATTAGGATTCCAGGGAAAAGTAGATGTTTCGAGACTTTTGTATTCTGCAGGATAGGAAGCCGACATTGAATAAATTTCACCCTTGGAAACGGGAGATTAAGAGGTCACGTGTGATAGGCTAGGAAAATACGGCCTAGTGATCAAGAGTTGTGAAGTGTAAATCTATCAAGATTGTGTGTTAAAATAATATTTTTTAGTGTTTATTGTGTGTTCTAAAGGGATACACCAGTGTATTAAAAATGTTGTCAATGTTAAGTGTATTGAATATGTGTCAAGAAGTGTTTGTACATGAGATGAATTTCTACAATATGGAGTAAGTTAAAAGTGGGCCAAAATGAAACACCGCACAAGGATAAAGGTCATGAGACGACCTTAAAAAACATGTGAGTAATGAATTGCATTATATTTTGGTGTCAGGAAATGGTTGTGTACAAATCCACCGGAGTTTTTGAGTAAAAGGGATGTGTTTAAATAAATAAATACTGAATAAACAAAAACGCGGTCTGAACAATAATAGAAATTTGAGAAACTATAAATGATTATGTAAAAGAATAAATCCAGTAGAGGAAATGTATGAATAAAATGTCAGTGTATTTGACGAATGTCATAAGAGCAAGCGAAATATTAATAATTATCATGAAAGATATTTAAATAAAAGTAAATTTGAGTTATATGAAAGAAATAGCTTTTGAGCTTGTGTAAAGAATGAAGATATGAAATAATAATAATAATAACCAAGTAAGGAAATATTAAATAAAGATCAAATTAATTGATGTGAACATAAGAGCGTTAGAGCCTTAATAAAAAGTATAGACATGATGTTCAGATGCATGTTCTTAAAAAGAGAGAAAGTTATTGTCAAAGGAAAAGAATAATATAAAAATTGAGATGTGTATCAATTATTAATATGGTATTATCAGTTCTTTGGATGACGCTAGGCTTAAAAATAAAGTATAGCGCAAAAGAGCGCAATTAAAATAAAATGTCACGCTAGGAACGCGTAAAAGTTAATGTACTTGGTAAATTACTTATGAGAGGTAGTTGATTGTAGCGAATTGAGAATTGGTGTAAGTCCTCTATTTGTGACGTAGTATCACGAGGCCATTGTGTATGTTGTATTGAAAGGGAGCAAATGTATGGTATTGAGCGTAGGTCTTATAAGCTATAGGCTGACCCTAAATCGCATTTTGTATAGTCCTCTATATGGGAATGGTTCCCGAGGCATGTGAAGAGATTCGGACTCAGAATCCTTTTATTGTGAAAGCCCCTTTATTATTCGTCGTAGAATGTGTATATCTCTTCCCCAATCAATGAGGACCTTTCATAATTAATAAATGCCAAGATTACGAATGTGGTTTATGAGCCCAATAATATTGTTGAATTTAAACGAGGAGTAGAATGCCAGGTCTCCCCAGAGAACTGAGAATGAACGAAAAGCTGTTTGTAAAAGCATTAAAGAGAGCTCTAGCTTAGACTAGACGGGAGGGTTCCCGCATAGTCATAAATAACTCTCAAGTATCACGGTCAGACCCTCGGAGCAGGAGGGGTGTCTGAAGGCCGTCTTGTAAGGAGTAATGATTACACCAGGAGTGTTTAAAGTTGTTAACGACCCGGGCGTTGAACCGAGGTCCTTGTAGATTGATATTTCCGCTTGCCTGTTCAGATCGTAGTTTTTTTAATGTGATAATGGTCTTATAAGACATATGAGATAAATAACAATCCCTATTGTAATGTTGTATGGAAGTAGGATTCCATGAGTTAATTGAAGGCAACTAGGTTTCGGGAGTGACCATAGTTTTTTGACTGTGTCAAGTATCTTCATACTCTGGAGTACACAAGTAATTTCCTGATTACCTTAATGTATTTGTAAAACTAGAGAGAGATGATAAAAGCTGAAAACCTGTGAAATGCCCAAATATTGAGTTAGATAATTAACATGTAATTTTAAATGTAATTATACATTTGTTTTGATGATTAAGAAAATATAAAAAAGTAGTATTGGAGGTGTACAAAGAATGACACCATTATTATAGAAAGCATTGAGCCAAAAGAGCTCGGAGTTATATGAAACTTACAGTTGATGCTTTATGGAAGTAAAAATAATTAGGAATTGTTGGTTTATATGGAAACCGTATGTTTTAATACAATATTTGTTTTATTCTTATGTTATTCCTTGTTCATTTGGGACAAGTAGATGATTATGGGTCAGTAATTTAATTGTTTGATTGTTTGTAGCGCCATAATTTTTATTAATTAAATGTGTTAAAATAGGAGTTGATTTTGTTGTTATTTTGCAAGTGTATCCTCTGATTAATCCAAAATATGTGAGTCACAGAGTGGGAGAACTTACCGCTACCCCGAAAAATCCCGAATTGAGCTACGCTGGTATACTGTGATTGGCATATTTCTTGCTAAAAGGGCACATGGGGGGCATAGAAGTAATGTGCTGGATTACTAACTAGAAGAACACTTAAGACGGTCATCTCATGTAAAGTAAAGTAATGATAGGAATAGCTACAACGTAAAATATTAACTGACCGCATGGGTCCCTGGAAACTCATACCGAGCAGCCCTGAATTATATCATTAACCCCCCTAGCAAATCCTATTTTTTGGCGCCCAACGTGGGGTTTGTATGATTTTATCATACACCTAATCATTGTAGATTTTGGCGCCCAGTACGCAGGGATGAGTTTTCCTAGGGAAAACCCGAGTTTTCTCGAAAAATCAAAATTTTCATTTTTTTTAAATGGTTTTTCGAAATTTTGAATTTTATATACTTCCATAAAGGTTTATGAAATTGAATAAAAGTATCAAAAGGGTACGTTGTAGTAAATACCCGTACCAAAGTAAATTTTTAAAGAAATTGGGACACAATGGTTCAGAGTATCATCTCTCTAGCATGTACTAGTGTGGTGGCATGAGTAGCCCACTATATTCTAATAAGATGGCATTGAGTGAAGAGATGCAACGGCTTTTGGAGGCTATAAAAGCCGATAGTAATGAGAAGTTGGAGGCCATAAACAATAAATTGGGAACAATAGACAATACATTGGGCCTCCTAAAGGATGAAAACAACAAAGTGTTTGAATCCATAAATGAAAGTTTAGAATCGATAAAAATTGATAGTGCTAACATGGGAACTAAATTAGAAGCTATCAAAGTTAAAAGTGATAGCATGGGAACTAAATTAGAAACTATCGAAGCTAACTGTGTAGAAATGAACAATGAAGTGAAGGCTGAGATAGATAAAATAAATGACAAGTTCCAAGGTTTTGACACTAAGTTTGGGGACAAGTTAACTGAATTAAAAGGGGAAATTACAAGTGAAATTAAACAGGAAAATAATGTACTTAAGTCAGAATTGCAAGACCAAATAAATGTCTTGAAGGAAAGTACGAAAAAATCCCAAGATAAATGTCAAGAAAATTTTGATAATTTAGAAGGTAATTTTGGGGCTATAAAAACTAAGTTAAATAAGATGGAAAAGTCTTGTAAAGAGAATGTAAAAGCATGTGAAAAGGAACTTGTAACCCAGATACAAGGTGTGCAGACAGAATTGAAAGCTCAGATAGAATCTAACAAGAATATTTGTGAACGTTCCCGGGATGAGATAAAAGAAAGTTTTAAGAAATTAGGAGAAGAATTTAAAGGAGTAAAGGACAAAGTAGGAGAACTCGAGGGAAAGGTCGATGGAGTTCAGAATGAAGTAACTGAGATGAAAAATCAAAATCAAAAGGATGTACAGGGTATGAAAGGGCAGATTGATCATTTTACTAGGCAGGTAGATGAGACCTTAAGGAAGCATGAGGAAGGAATAGATAAAAGATTCGGTAAATACGAGGAGCATATCCAGGAAGAAAGAAAGCAACGAAATGAAGAAAATCAAGAGAAGACCCTGAAGATAGAGGAAATAAGCAAGGGTATTAATGAGGTCCAGGAAACTATCGAAAAATTAGAAGAGCGAATAGGAAAAACAAATAATGAAGTAAAATTGATCAAAGATAAAGTGACGGAAGTGTCTAAGAGCCAAGAGAAAACTGAGGGAAAGTTGAAAGGAATTGAATTAGACATGGTTAAAGGACGAAAGAAGTGGAGAAGCAAATAAAGGAGATACGAGAGGGCCTGGATACCATCGGTGACGTTAAGCCAGAAATTATCAATCAACAGGCCATGGTCTTTAAGAAAGAGGTAGAAGACCAACTAAATGAATTCAGGGATAGTTACAGGGAGGAGAAATTCCAACTCAAAAAGGCAGAGGAAGATAGTAAAAGGAATCAAGAAAGAATTCAGAATGAATAAAGATCCCGATTGGAGAGGACTGAACATAAGAATAGTCAAATGGAAATCCAACTCATGGCTAATGAAGAAAGTGCTCGAAGGGAAAGGAAGTTAGAATTTGAGAATCAGGAGGAGTTTCCAAAGACAGGATGGGTAGATTCCCGTGAACAAGGCACGGATACGGAGAGGGACTTAGGAGGGGAGAGCCCTTATAAGAACCCAGGATATCCGATGGCGATGTCAACCCCGTACATGAATCAGACAAATGGCCAGATAATAAACATTATTAAATCCAATGAGGACAGACCAGTAAAGTTTACGGGTAATAACATGTCTATTACTCCAAAATACTGGCTAAAGGAAGTTGCAGAGTATTTAAACGAAATGAAAGTTCCTCAGGATCGGAGACTGAGAGCTATTGAAAAGCTGTTGGCAGGTGATTGTCTCACCTGGTTCAGAAGCTTCAGGTACACCTTTGATACGGTGGAAGGCTTTAGGGAAGCATTTTTAAAACGATATTGGGCAGCAGACGTCCAAGAGAATTTAAGGCTAGATCTGTACTCTAGGAAGTACAGCACAAATGCACCAACTAAGTACTCGGAATTTTTCACCGCTCAGTTATGTAAATTCCGCGAACTTGACATTGCTCCGGCAGAGAACGACCTGTGTGCCGCCATTGCAAGACAACTTCCGTATGAGATTCAGAGGCTGTTAATCTCATCCAAAGCACGAAGTGCTGTGGAAGTGGAGAGTGTATTACGTCAATTAGATATGACGACTTCGCATGTAACTCCTAGGCATCAAAGACAGACTGAGCAAGTACATATGGCCAGCAGTCAGGAAACCAGAGAAAAACCATCGACCAGAAATCAGTCCACTAGCACTGACACTCAGGGACTGGGTCGAGAGTATGGGCACCAGGAGCCTAGAGGAATACAGCCATATTACAGAGGAGGATATCGAGGAAGAAATCCTAGGAATACGGGTTATAGGCAACAAGAGAGCCGACCCTATAACAATATCCATTAAAGGCAAGAAAACAGAAAGAAATGGGAGAATTATCCCAGAAGGAATGTAAGGCCAGAGGATAGGGATGATGAATATCGGGCCGAAATAGAAGAAAGATATCAGGAAAGTCTTCGTTATATGAACGAACGACCAGATGAACCTGATAGGCAAAAAGTCCGTTGGAGTGAGGCAATCAAGAACCGGAAATCACCCGACCGACTAGACGGAGCTCAAAGCTTGGAACTACAAGCTCAATTAAAGAATGAGGGGAAAGGAAGCCCTCAGGATAAAAAAAACTCCAAATTTAATTTGTCAAAAGTGGAAACATACCAGGAGCTGGGAGGAGGTAGAAATTGTGAATTGGATAACAAGACCAGATGAGCTAATTAACGAGGATGTGGAAGGAATCCCACCTGTTAAAAGAGAACTACCTATAATTATGCTTAGGATAGAAGGATTACTGGTCAGAGCATTAATTGATACCGGATCCACAATAAGTCTAATTACACAAACCCTTCTAAATGAACTGGAAACAAGGGGCCGAGTATTAAAGATTCCCACATCAAGTGTAAAGATTAAGGGGATTATCCCTGAAAAATCTTTAACATGTAAATTTCAGGTATATATCGATCTGATCATGGGTAACGCTGAAATTTCGCAGTGCTTTTTGCTGGTAAATCAATTACCGTATAATGTCATATTAGGTATTGATTTTATCCGTGAGAACAAGGTCTTTATAGACCTAGCGCAAAACTGCATTAGAATTCAAGGAGAGGATGTGGATGAACAAAACATTAACCTACAGGAACAGGATGCGAAAATAGGAGAACAGGTATGGCATATGGAAGAAGTGATTGAGGAAGGTTATAAGGACCTGGAAAAGATATTTGAAATCCTCAACATAGAACTCGAAGATAATTTGGAAACTGAGTTCGAGACCAACCTGTCAGGAAAAGTAGAGGAAGCCAAAGTTAACCTCGAAAATAAGGAACAGTTAAAGAAATTATTATTGAATTTTAGGGACGTATTTGATTCCAAGCCAGGGAAGATTGAAAATTTTAAATACGCGTTCCAAGTCAATGATTGGGCACCGTTCAGACAAAAACCATACCCGGTTGCGGAAAAACATTACCCACAAACTAAGAAAACACTGCAGGAGATGATGAATGCAGGTGTTATAGAAAAGATGGCGACACCATATGTTAGTCCATTAGTGATTGTGAGTAAACCGGATGGCTCAGTAAGGGTGTGTCTAGATGCCAGAAATTTAAATGCAAAAATCATACCAGAAAATGATTCGGCACCACCCATAAAAGAAATACTGAGGAAGTTCAAAGGCAAGAAGATTTTTACAAATATTGACATGACTTCTTCGTATCATCATCTCGAACTGGAAGAGAAAACCAGCTTGTTGACTGGATTTCAGTTCGACCAACAAACCTATTGTTTTAGGAGATGTCCGTTTGGATTGAAGACCGTAGGATCTGCATTATTAAGAGCGCTTGATCGAAACCTGTCAGAGGAAGTGAAAGAGTGCACTATCCGTTATGTGGATGATATTTTGCTTACCTCGGAGAATATTGAGGAACATTTAGAAAAGCTGAAGAAACTCTTGGAAGATTTAAGGAAGGCTAATTTTAAAATAAATTTAAAGAAGTCAAATTTTTGTCAAAGGCAAGTAACATTTTTAGGGCATGTGATTGATAAGGATGGTGTTAAACCAAATCCATGCAAATTGGAATCGATAAGGGATTTTCCAAGGCCTTTGAAGGTGAAGAACGTTCGCCAGTTTTTGGGATTGATTGGTTTCTTCTCAGGACATTGTCCATCATACACCAAAACTGTTGCACCACTACAGGACCTTCTGAAGAAGGGGGGCAAGTGGAAATGGACGGAGGAAACAGAAAAAGCATTCGTGGAGGCCAAGGAAATGCTCTTAAATTACGTGAAGCTAGGATATCCTGATTTTAATCAGACATTTATAATTCAAACAGATGCATCCCAGATTGGAATAGGGGCAATGCTATATCAGGAAAACCCGGATAACCCTGATAAGAAAAATTATCTAGCTTTCACAAGTCGGAGACTGAAACCACACGAGAAAAATTATACGATCAGCGAAATCGAGCTGTTAGCGATACTGCACGCGTTGCAATATTGACGAAAGATCGTATATGGGTTTCAGGTCATCTTAAGAACGGATCATAAAGCCTTAACCTTTTTGATGAAGACTGATTTATCCAGTCAAAGGTTGATGCGTTGGGCTTTATACATTCAACAGTTTGATGTCAAGATAGAATACTGCCCAGGAAAAGAAAATATAGTTCCAGACTACTTAAGTAGACAGCCAGAGTCCACAGAAGAGGAAGTAATGGCTATAGATTTGGAAGACAGGGATCAGCGTACTCTTAATGAGTTAAGGAGCATTAGTCAACGGCAACGTGAGGATCCATGGATGAACATGCTCATATCTTTCCTTGAGGGAAGTTTGATAAGGGGAACACCAGCGTACACGGAAGCTAATAAGATAGCTCAAGACTATACGTTTTATAATGGATTATTATATAAGTTTGTGGACTCTGACCATACTAAATTAAGGATTGTTGTACCTGCAATTTTGCAGAGGAAAATAGTATGGTTAGCCCATAGATCGTTCGGACATATGGGAGTCGACAAAACAGTCTCGATGCTGAAAGAAGCATTTGTATGGCCGAGACTGAGAGAAACTGTAAGGGACACGCTAAAGACATGAGATTTATGTCAAAGGATCAAACCTAATGCATTTCTGATGAGACAGAAGCCTATACCATTGTTGCCCGAAAGGCAAGGTCAAATCATATCTATTGATAACTTCGGACCTTTGCCAAAGGCAAGAAGAGGAAATCGACACATAATGGTGGCTATGGATGTCTTCACTAAAATGGTTGTCCTTGCTCCCATACAGAAGACTAGTACCAAACAGGTGTTAAAACGACTAAAAGAAAAAGTGATACCGATTCTGGGAAAACCTGAGAATTTGTTGTCGGATCACGGCAGTTGTTTCACCAGTGTAGAGTTCAGACGAGAATTAGAAAGACTTGGAATACGTCAGATTTTGTCAAGTATTCGCCATCCTGAGGCAAATCCTGTAGAAAGAGTGATGAGGGAGACGGCCAAGTACTGTAGAATATACTGTGCCGAAGAAAATTGGAAGTGGATAGATATCTTGGATATTATCGAATTTTGTATAAATAATACAATCCATGAATCCACAGGAGAGATACCCATAACGTTACATCGGAATGAGCAACCAGAAAGACCTTGGAGTCTGGTAATTCCTAGGCCAGCAGACGCTCAGCCTGGAAGAGATGTACGTATTAGAAGAGCCTTTGAGCATCTAAAAGCTCAAGCCGACAGGAGGCAAAGAAGAAATAGGCATAAGAGGTATCATCGACCATTATTAGCAGGAGAAATGGTGTTAGTAAAAAGACCAGCCATTTCGTATCCAGGGAACCATGTGTACAAGAAGTTCCAGAAAATGTACCACGGACCGTATCAAATAATCAGAGATTTGAGGAATAACGCATATAGAATTCGGCACTGTGAAACGGATCACGAAGTGACCATGAATTCAGCAAATTTGAAATTATATTACCCTCCCGAAGAGTTCGATGAAGCAAATGAACAAGCCCTGGTTATGGAAACATTTAGAGATGAATCCGCTTTTGACATAAACAAGAATAAGGAAAAATAGAGAATAGAGCTCAAGCATTCGAGTGCGAATGCGAATTGGAAAAATTGTATTGGGAAATCAAAGAAATAATTGAGTTTATTGAAGAAGAAAATTTCAATTTAAGAAAGGAGAATGATGAAATAAGGAAACGGGTAGGGATAGACCAAACCCGTAAGGAAGAATGAGGTTCTGGGGACTTAAAGCCCAGACGAATAAAGGAAAAAGAAAGAAAGGGTAGGGACAGAGCATACACGACCTACACAATCACCGGATACGACTTTAAAGAAATAAAAACAACGGAAGGAACGGACAACGTTATGATGGCTTCGACGAATAAAGAAAGATAAGATTAATTGAAATAAATTTCCTCATAATTTTTCGAAAATTTATTTACCTAAGGAGGGGGGAGATGAACCCATGTGCCATAGGGTCCAAGGAGGTCGAATCCATGTATTTGGGGAAGAAATGAAAGAAACGTACAGTTTATAATGTAACATAGAGAAAGATCAAGCCAGGATTCTAGCCTAACATTGTGCAAGCAGCGCGAGCCAGGTGTTCGAGAGATGAGATCACCCCTCTTGACATTCAGAAGGAGCTGGTCATGAGTATTAATAACCGAGTGGAAAATTTCGACTGTTAGACAAGGAAGCCTGACTCGGAAATCGAGCTGAGCTTGCTTGAAAACGACAACACCGCCTATGCGCCAGAAGAGGAATAATTAAATTTAACCCGTTTACGAGTATAAAAATAAGTAAACAATTACAGTACGGTAAATCATTTCGAATTAGAGATTTTTGTGTAAAGAAAAACCCTTTAATAATTGCACAGGAGAAAACTGCAAACGCAAGTAGACGTCATAGGGGATTTACCAAGGCCTGTGGAGAGGGGAGAATGCAAATGAACAGCAACACCCACACAGTTGAGGACGAGAAATTAATTAATATCTCCGAATTGCACGATCGATTCTTATGCGCAATGAGATTATTTAACATTGAGAAGACGAGCTTATTGAAGGTATAATTTTTATAATGGTGCAACCATTATTTTAAAAGTTGGGCACGGAAAGGGCTAGAGTCTTATCTTTTTGTAGCGAAAGAGTATAAAGCTCCTGGCATCACCAAGCCAAACATGCAGTTTCAAACAGTCCAGGGGACGTGACGCTGGAGCATCAGTACAAGCAGTTCCAAACAGCCCGAGGGGGGCGTTGCTACGCATCAGTATTCAGACAGCCGTGTGGGGCGTTACTCTGCTTCACACCGAAAACAGTTTACCAGTACTCCTTGAGGGGAGAAACGCTGTATTACACCACAGAATTAATATCTGATAGCCACAGGCGTCGCAGTATTAACAACTTGCGTGCCTCCATAAGGAGTTGTAAAGAAAAAATATTAAAGTATCGCCGTGTTGAAAAATTAGGAAAATCCTAGTTACAGGGTTTAGGTCCGACAGTACACAAGTTTACAGTGAAAAGTTCGTAAAATATAGTCAGAGCAGGCTGCGAACGTTGGACTTAAGGCGATAGGTCTTTAAATAGACGACCGAAAAATCATAACGTACGGAAGTACCGTAATAGAAAGATAAACAGTTATCTAATTTAAAGAACCCAAATAGGGAAACATAGAGTAAGGTTCGCAACGTATTTCAGAAAAGTAGGAGTGCGAGAACCGAATAAACAAAGAAGAACGGAGACTATAGACATTATCTCCGGAAAGCAGACGAACCATTCTAAAGCACTAGACTCGAGAAGTACTAGCTGCTATAAAATAAATCCATCGATCATCGATAGGTTATCGAGGGGACCTCGATCCGAACAGACTTTCACTAGGATCGATAAACTAGATCTAAAAAGGAAGCCGTTCAAGCTAGAGAAATAGCCGGTAATCCAGAATAGGATTCGAAGAATTAGGATTCCAGGGAAAAGTAGATGTTTCGAGACTTTTGTATTCTGCAGGATAGGAAGCCGACATTGAATAAATTTCACCCTTGGAAACGGGAGATTAAGAGGTCACGTGTGATAGGCTAGGAAAATACGGCCTAGTGATCAAGAGTTGTGAAGTGTAAATCTATCAAGATTGTGTGTTAAAATAATATTTTTTAGTGTTTATTGTGTGTTCTAAAGGGATACACCAGTGTATTAAAAATGTTGTCAATGTTAAGTGTATTGAATATGTGTCAAGAAGTGTTTGTACATGAGATGAATTTCTACAATATGGAGTAAGTTAAAAGTGGGCCAAATTGAAACACCGCACAAGGATAAAGGTCATGAGACGACCTTAAAAAAACATGTGAGTAATGAATTTCATTATATTTTGGTGTCAGGAAATGATTGTGTACAAATCCACCGGAGTTTTTGAGTAAAAGGGATGTGTTTAAATAAATAAATACTGAATAAACAAAAACGCGGTCTGAACAATAATAGAAATTTGAGAAACTATAAATGATTATGTAAAAGAATAAATCCAGTAGAGGAAATATATGAATAAAATGTCAGTGTATTTGACGAATGTCATAAGAGCAAGCGAAATATTAATAATTATCATGAAAGATATTTAAATAAAAGTAAATTTGAGTTATATGAAAGAAATAGCTTTTGAGCTTGTGTAAAGAATGAAGATATGAAATAATAATAATAATAACCAAGTAAGGAAATATTAAATAAAGATCAAATTAATTGATGTGAACATAAGAGCGTTAGAGCCTTAATAAAAAGTATAGACATGATGTTCAGATGCATGTTCTTAAAAAGAGAGAAAGTTATTGTCAAAGGAAAAGAATAATATAAAAATTGAGATGTGTATCAATTATTAATATGGTATTATCAGTTCTTTGGATGACGCTAGGCTTAAAAATAAAGTATAGCGCAAAAGAGCGCAATTAAAATAAAATGTCACGCTAGGAACGCGTAAAAGTTAATGTACTTGGTAAATTACTTATGAGAGGTAGTTGATTGTAGCGAATTGAGAATTGGTGTAAGTCCTCTATTTGTGACGTAGTATCACGAGGCCATTGTGTATGTTGTATTGAAAGGGAGCAAATGTATGGTATTGAGCGTAGGTCTTATAAGCTATAGGCTGACCCTAAATCGCATTTTGTATAGTCCTCTATATGGGAATGGTTCCCGAGGCATGTGAAGAGATTCGAACTCAGAATCCTCTTATTGTGAAAGCCCCTTTATTATTCGTCGTAGAATGTGTATATCTCTTCCCCAATCAATGAGGACCTTTCATAATTAATAAATGCCAAGATTACGAATGTGGTTTATGAGCCCAATAATATTGTTGAATTTAAACGAGGAGTAGAATGCCAGGTCTCCCCAGAGAACTGAGAATGAACGAAAAGCTGTTTGTAAAAGCATTAAAGAGAGCTCTAGCTTAGACTAGACGGGAGGGTTCCCGCATAGTCATAAATAACTCTCAAGTATCACGGTCAGACCCTCGGAGCAGGAGGGGTGTCTGAAGGCCGTCTTGTAAGGAGTAATGATTACACCAGGAGTGTTTAAAGTTGTTAACGACCCGGGCGTTGAACCGAGGTCCTTGTAGATTGATATTTCCGCTTGCCTGTTCAGATCGTAGTTTTTTGTATGTGATAATGGTCTTATAAGACATATGAGATAAATAACAATCCCTATTGTAATGTTGTATGGAAGTAGGATTCCATGAGTTAATTGAAGGCAACTAGGTTTCGGGAGTGACCATAGTTTTTTGACTGTGTCAAGTATCTTCATACTCTGGAGTACACAAGTAATTTCCTGATTACCTTAATGTATTTGTAAAACTTGAGAGAGATGATAAAAGCTGAAAACCTGTGAAATGCCCAAATATTGAGTTAGATAATTAACATGTAATTTTAAATGTAATTATACATTTGTTTTGATGATTAAGAAAATATAAAAAAGTAGTATTGGAGGTGTACAAAGAATGACACCATTATTATAGAAAGCATTGAGCCAAAAGAGCTCGGAGTTATATGAAACTTACAGTTGATGCTTTATGGAAGTAAAAATAATTAGGAATTGTTGGTTTATATGGAATCCGTATGTTTTAATACAATATTTGTTTTATTCTTATGTTATTCCTTGTTCATTTGGGACAAGTAGATGATTATGGGTCAGTAATTTAATTGTTTAATTGTTTGTAGCGCCATAATTTTTATTAATTAAATGTGTTAAAATAGGAGTTGATTTTGTTGTTATTTTGCAAGTGTATCCTCTGATTAATCCAAAATATGTGAGTCACAGAGTGGGAGAACTTACCGCTACCCCGAAAAATCCCGAATTGAGCTACGCTGGTATACTGTGATTGGCATATTTCTTTGCTAAAAGGGCACAGTATGTAGATAGAGGCAATTAATATAAGTAGGATATATGAAAATAGGCTGCATATTTCTTCACGGAACTACTTGTTAGCTTTTACAAACCTTCATCTATTTTTCTACTTAGGTGCCTTGTATATTTAGGCACTTGTCATACCTTAAAACTAAGTCTGAAATCCCTCGGATTAAAGTTAGCCGCCTGCTCTGACAACCAAGCATTCATGGCTGTTTTCATTTCTTCTGGGTTTGTTAGGGTTTGACCTTGACAGGAGAGGTTGAGTGTCGCCATTCCATTGACTGTTGCTTGGTTTCAGGGGTGGAATGGGATACCCATGTTTCATCTCCTGTGATGATTCGACTCAACATGTCATCCGCTTCTTGCTCCGAGTGATTTCCACCTCTTTTCGCAGCTGAAACGTCATCTTGGTGGGAAGCGCCTCGCCGTAGATGAAGAAGTGAAAACAGCTGTGAATTCTTGGTTGTCAGAGCAGGCTCAAACTTTTATGCAGACAGATTTCAGAACTTACTGTCGACCAAAGTATTATGTGTACTCGAGTTTGAAGGTTGTTTGTTAAGTAACCAATAGACCTACATAACATCCAATACCATCAACATTTTCGTCGTTCTATTTTACGTTAGTTCATGTAGGTTTGGATTTTTAAATTTATATTTTAATATTTGTTATCGCAGTTGGAATACCAAAAGTGCCCGTTTTTAAGCGTGTTTCAACCATACTTCACATTTAAGAATTATTATCTCAAAAGCCCGTCATCAGATCGAATCTAAATTTTAACACAATATACATTGGAATGTTGTATAACTGGTTTATTAATTTCACAATTTTGTCTGTCCAAGAAACAAAGTTGTTATCATTGTTGTAAGGTAACTTTTTCTCGGCTCAGGGTGGTTGGAAAATGTAGTTCTTAGTTGCGTTGTAAATATTATACATCAAAAAGTTATGCTGTATGACTGTGAAATACGTAAATTAATTCACTTATTTTATATAGGTTTGTATTTGTTCGAGGAAATAACACATGGTTCTCCAGCTAGCCGCTCAGGCAAAAGCTGTACAGCGTTGCTGAGATGGAGCCCATCACTTCCGAGCGAGACGCGCCATGATGCGTGTGGGCACCATTTCGGCAACGCTGTACAGCTGTTCCCAGAGCGGCTAGCTGGTGAAACATATGTTATTTCCCTGTAGAAATACAAACCTATATAAAATAGGTAAATTAATTTACGTATTTCACAGTCATACAGCATAACGTTTCGATGTATAAGGATTACAATGCAACCAAGAACTAACATTTTCCAACCACTCCGAGCCAAGAAAAAGTTACCTTACAAAAATGATAACAACATTGTTTCTTGGACACACACAATTTTGAAATTAATAAACCAGTTATACAACATTCCAATGCATATTGTGTTAAAATTTAGATTCGATCTGATGACGGGTTTTTGAGATAATAATTCTTAAATGTAACGCATGGTTGAAACACTCTTAAAAACGTACACTTTTTGTGTTCCAACAGCGATAAAAAAAATATTAAAAAATATATTAAAAATTCCAAACCTACATGACCTAACGTAAAATAGAACGACGAAAATGATGATGTTATTGGATTTTATGTAGGTCTATCGGTTACTTCACAAACAACCTTCAAACTCGAGTGCACATAATACTTTGGTCGACAGTAGTTTTAAGGTATGAAAAGTGCCTAAATAAACAAGGCAACTATGTAGAAATATAGAGGAAGGTATGTAAAGCCTAAAAATAAATGTGGTTTCAAAATAAAATGTTCATTTTTTTTAACGGCCCTTATTTAAAAAACAGCCCTCGTAGTACGCATTGTTCAAGAAACACTTTCAGCTAGGAGTGTTCATGTTATTGCATTGCACATTTTAATTCACTTTGTACTGAGCAAAGTATTACCATGAAAGTCAATCTATTTTCTCCGCCCCGTGACGTTGTGACTAGCATTCTTGGCTGTCACCGTGGAGGTTTGGGTTCGATTCCCGACTCTGCCAATAAATTTAATTCTAGTCTGATGACTGAAAGTGGATTCACCTAGCCTCGTGCGGCAGAACTGAGAAGAGGTGGGCTCGGTTATCCGCTCAGCCACTCTAGAAGTGATTTTCCGTGAGGTTTGTCTCTTCTACTCCAAATGAATGCCGAAATTCTACCTAAATTACAAACAATAAACAATGTATTAAATTCAGCAAGTGTGCGGATTAGCATTGCATAGTAAATATATACAGTATAATAGTCATTTCATTCACACCCATGGCCAGAGCCAAGGGTGGGCGGGCCCCCATAGATGGCCGCACCATTTCTGGGGACAAAGGGGGAGAAGATAAATAAAGATGGAAAATATTTGGAGTTGGAGAAGACGAAGTGTGTGAATCGTGTGGAGAAAAGTAGAAGAGACCTCTTGGCTATGAAGAAAAAATTCAAAATTTGAGAGTAGGAGTGGTGTTTTCTGCTAGTAGTGGCAGTTAGTAGATAGAATGGTGAGAATTCTTTTTATTGACAAACGAGAATAATGAGTGGTGATGTTTCCGGGGAAAGAGGGAAAACAGTGGAATAGAAAAATTGTATCGTTAAAAGAGAAACTCTTTATGATAAATAGAAAAAGAAAATGATATTTAGAAGTAGAGGAGAAGTAGAGGAAGAGAAATGTTGCAAAAACGGAGGAAAACGATGGAGTGATGGGTGTTAATTTTAGTGTAAAATAGGGAACATTAGAGGAAGAAGAGAACATTGTTGAGAAAAGAAACCAATTACATAATAAATTATATCCGTGCACATAATAAAACGGGGGGGGGGGGGGCAGTATAGTCGAGTGTTCATTTAACACATTTATTGGGTTGTGCACACCTGTATCCAGGTAGTTAACCGTTGTTTTCTGTATTTTATTCTCAAGTACGCACCAAGTTGTGGGGAGGCTGCTATTCACTCCAGCCATAATATACGGTGTCAGGGAATGTTCTCCGCAGTGCCTGCTACGTTAGGTAAGAGCCGGAGTTTAGTTGGCAGCACAGAACAGCTCACACGTGTGTTCTGATATCCTGTCGACCTTGGAGAAGACAAGTTCGGCGAGTGAGCGAAAGGTCTGACACCGCGCTGCCAACTTAACTCTGGGTCTCACCTAACGTAGCAGTGCCTAGGCACTGCGGAGAACATTCCCTGACGCACTGTATTATTACAATTTAAAACAGTGGTGGATGGTGTGACGTTGGCACTACTGGCAGAGCGCTCTAGCCAGCATGCAGTGCCGCACTGTGGAGCAACGCGAACCTCAAGTATTGATTTTGCAAACTGGTGTCCGGAACATCGTGTTGTCATCATCCCAAACGGCATAGATATTTTATTACTGTCGGTGGTCAATAGCCATTTTGACAAATTTAATTAAACGATTTGACGGATTTTAATTTGATAGTTTTAAATATACTCCCTTGTTCTAAAATACTCTCTATAACAGTTTTCTGATTGTTCTATTATCCACCTACTCCTAAGTAGCTGATATACAACGTGGTATATTATGATTTTCACGAACTGGATGCAGTATGAAATATGAATAGCCCTGGATTGATACTGTAATCTTACTGTATATTTAAAGCCGTTCGTTGGCTTCCCATGCAAATATACAAAAATTTTTGAAGTGCCTATAGCGGAGACGTGAAAGGCGCATATACAATAAAAATATAGGTCGGCCGCGGTCACCGAGAGCGTTAACGCGCTGCTTCGTGACTTGTTGACACCGGAAGAGCGTGGGCTTGTATCCAATCTCGGCCGTCCTGACCAGTCAAATTCCGGGACGGTTCCTTCCAAAATCCCTTCCCTGACCATGTCCTAAAAAGAAAATAAATGGCCATTGGCTGCAATAACAATAAAAATAAACAAAGAGACATGCCCATGCCTGACGGCCTTATTACTTGAGAGTTAAGACCATGTATAACCACGTGTGTCTGCAAAGAGGCCTAAATGGTGAATACTCAGTTAACAGCTCTCCAACGCCCTATCTGTAAGTAATAAATATTTGTTTTCTGCCTTACAAAATTTGGTATAAATTCTTTAAATGTTGTCTGTCTGTTAGGTAGTGAGCCCGAAGGCTGGTTCGCTCCTCAAAAAGCACCGCCGTTAGGTTATGTGGGTAGATACCCACAAAAACTCAAGGCAGTGCTATATTGTGGTCTACTAGGCAAACATGGAAATTATAAACGTACATTATAATCATTTTTGGTAACACTGATATAGCCTACATACATAATTAAGTATTGTTGTTACTTATTTTAGGGGCTGCGACAACGTAGTCATTTAGCCGTGTGTGTGTAATAACCTGTGTTATTGTGATGGCTGTACTACTAGTGTGTGCATTTATAAAATGGAGATAGGATTGGGAAGTTGGTGGCCGTTAGAAACCATCCAAACATTTGCTTGGAGTAGAAATTGGGGGTAGGGGCACGGAAAACTGTTTTCAGGATTGCAGGTGGGAATCGAACCATCTTCTTCTCAGTTTTGCCTCACGAGGCTGAGTGCACCCCATTGCAGCCCTCACTCCAGAATATAAATTTCTTGGCAGTGCCGGGAATCGAACCCAGACCTCCGGGTTGACAGCCAAGAATGAAGTCATACGTCACAGGGTTGTCCCGTGATAAAGAGGTAGGCTATATTATTATATACAAGTAGATCCGTGACGAAGTAAAATTTCTTAAAATTTAAGTTATATTCCCCTAACTAGGTCTAAGGTATTTAGAATAATAATTTTATCTACGGCAGCAGCAGCAAGTTCAGAGATCACAGGTTCGAATCCCCGGGGTTTTCCACACTAGAGTACCTCGAGGCAAATGCCAGGATGGTACCTTATTTCATGTCTCGGGGCATCTACCCCATCCATGTCTCTACTACAATTACGCACACTAATGCAGTAATCATAGGAATACAGGATATGAGTCGTCGAGTTGCAAAACTCGTTTAATCCACTTGTGAATAAGAATCATTTTCATGTGAAACGTTTCTCTGGACTTTGCCTCACGTATCTTTTGTGTTTGTTGTTTTCTACTTTTTGCTTTGTGTTTTTGGTTTTGTGTTAGCTTTGTGCTTTTGCTTTTGATTTTTACTTTTTGCTTTTCTTTCTTGGTTTTGGTTTTGTGCTTGTTTTGTGCTTTTTCTTTTTTTGAATTTTGCTTTGTGTTCCTTTTTTCTGGTTTTTGCTTCTGTTTTTGAATTTTGCTTTCTGCTTCGTGCTTTTTTTGGTTTGTTTTCTGGAAAATCAAAATAAAACAAGACAAAATAAAATAAAAAAATAAACAAAACAAAATCAAAATAAAAGCAAAATAAACAAAATAGAAATAAAAACAAAATATAATAAAACAAAACACAAATTAAACAAAACAATTTAAAATAAAATAAAACAAAGAAAAACAAAATAAAATAAAGTAAAATAAAATAAAGTAAAATAATTAAATAAATAATTTTACGACATGATCCTTATTCACAAGTGGATTAAACGAGATTTGCAACTGGACGACTCATATCAGACAAGTTCAATCCACACCCAACTACACGGGGTTGATGATCAAGATAGGTCCTAAGCCCCTTAAATGAATTATCAACAAGAAATACAAGGTGCTGAGGAATTAATTATGCATTTGATAAGCAAATTACATTATGTAGTATGGATTTGACTCCAGCTCGTGTAGTTAAAGGTTGTGTTATCATCCAGAAATAGAAAATGACCTTAAAACCTTTAACCAATAAGTTGAAGAAATATACTGGAAAAAACAACTAATCCTTCGTGTTGATTAACAACACTAGTACCGACAGCGGTGGCTACGCTCGCTAAAAGCACAGCGTTAGGTCGTGGGGCCAAGCTCTCTGCTGACTCGGTAGACGCTTGGGTTCGAGCCCCACCGTCGGTGGTCCGTGAAATGGTTTTCCATGGTTTCCCATTTTCGACACCAGGCAAATGCTGTGACGGTACCTTCTGACACGCCACGGCTGCTTCCTTCCACATCCTTGCCCAATTTTATTCATCTTCATCCATTCCCGGTGCGCAGGTCACCCACCGGCGTCGAATAGAAACACTTCCACTTGCATTCGGCCTCTCAGGAGGCCACACGACAAAAAAGAAACATACTGGTTATTACCTCTAAAGTCCTTGGTTCAATTCCCGACTCTCCCATGAAATTTAATTCTGGTTTGAGAGTTGAAACGGGGTACACTCAGCCTTGTGAATCAAAACCGAGAAGAGGTGGGTTCGATTACCACCTTAGCCACCCTTGAGGCGGTTTTCCGTGGATTCCTAATTTATGGTCACGGTCGCCTCCTTCCCAGTACTAGTTTCAATTACAAATATACCCTCTACTACAGAAACCACAATTAAATAAGTTATCAGAAAATTTCTACACACAACCAAAGTACACGGGTCTGAAATCACCAACATGTCCTAGTCTCTAAAAGGAACACAAACAACAACGGTCTTTGATTTATTCTGTGTTCAGTTTTAAGTCAGAAGGATGTAAGTATGCTGGATTTATCAGTTTGTGTTGTTGTTGTTTCTTTTAGAGGCTCTGCGACAACGTGGTCATGTAGCCCCGTGTACTTAGGTGTGTGTTGAATCTGTCTGATAACCTCTGTCATTGTGATGTTTATACTAGAGTGTGTATTTGTAGTTGGGGTAGGATTTGGGTAGGAAGTGGCCGTGGCTTAAGTTAGTTACATTCGCGGCTTCTTTTCCTGGAGTAGAAGTGGGAAACCACGGAAAACCACTTCCAGAATGGCTAAGGTAGGAATCAAACCCGCCTCTTTTTGGTTTTGCCTCACGAAGCAGAGTGTACTCCATCCCAGCTCTCAGATCAGAATAAAATACCTCGACAGAGCCGGGTCTCCACTGTGACAGCCAAGAATGCTAACCACTATGCAATGTGGCGAACTTATCAGCTTCCAACTTAGGGTAGCAGAGAGTGAAATCCTTAAATTCTAAACTAAGGGAGCATTATTATTTTATAAATAAATAGGCTACCACATATTAATGGTGGTATCAGTAGACAGTACATCAATTTTACTGCTGCATCTTTCAAGTCACAATAAGCAAATCCAAATCCGCAGAGGCCAAGGAGGCTCTTGGAGCAGTGGGTAGAGGCTTCCACCCTTTGTGACATCGGCACTAATGGAGTAGGCTGAGTGAACCCTAGGACCATTTGAGTTTTTGAAAGTGATAGTTTTGATCCTAAACTCCATTACCTGGCTAGGAATCGAACCCACTCCCTTTCAATTAGAAGTTCAGCGCCTCTACCGACTGGACTACGCAACTCCATGTTTGGATGTTACAGCTAAATTAATCCCTATATACTTTTTGCTATCTCAACAGAAAGAATGTCTCATGCTTTACTTATTTAATTCAGTTGGTCTTATACTTTAGGGCCATTTTCGCTAACGTCAATTATCTTAATTCATCATTAACGGTTATTTAACTTTGCACGAGCATTTCTTCAAACAGAAAGGCTCGTTAACTTATCGCTAACAAGGAATTACTTTAAATGGCCAAATCTGACCACTCAACTCTCTAAAGCATCGTTAAAGTACCGGGTGAGTTAGTCGTGGTCGTTACGGCATGACTGCTGGCAGTCGCTCACATCCGGGAGGCGAGGAGGTTCGAATCCCCCCGCCGGCAACCTTGAAGATGGTCTTCTGTGATTTCCCATCTTCCTTCCCTAACTATAGGCCACAGCCGCTACCTTCCAACTCCTCGTCCTTACATTCAAACTTTCCTCCCCAGACAACACTCCACATGCGAGGGTACTTGTAGCTCACCCACTGGGTGTCCGCCTCGAAGCAGCTACAAAACTGGCGAGCCGAACATGTCCTCAGACACTCCCGGCACTAACAGCCATACGCTCTACCTCGTGTATCTCGCAATGGCGGTTTGCTTTTGAGTTCCACACGAACTTTCATCCAAATGAATATAAAATATGTTTCTGACAATGAAATTAAAGAAGATCATACATGTTACTAAGTTTTAATAATAAGAAAGAAGAATACGGAAATAATTTAAAAAAGACATATCGGAAGTGGGATTCGAACCCCATCCAGCTCTGCATAATTAACGTAGAGTCTGCAAAACCACTTACGTTAAGGAGACAACTGGGAGAGCGTGCCTTATTTAGCTAAGTAAACAATGTATACTCACAACTGTCAGGTCTCCTAAATAATATGTGCATTTCATTTTAAGCATTTGCCACAAATAATGTCTGCTGTACTTGCCTTCCTTTATAGATCCAGAAAACCTCAAGGAAGCATCGCAAACAACAATCAGTGCTACACGCTACTGGCTCTGTCCGCCGCCATGTTTCTCCAAGATGAAACTGACAAGTGAGTCGAAGCATGCACGAGAGCCGTAAAGCATATTTTAGTACCAATGGCCTCGTGGAATACATCGACGATAACCATGCATTAACTCTCGTATTTAAATTAAATATGAATTAGAGTTGGCAAAAACGGCCCTATTGGTTAAGTTACTGTTATTTAAGAGGCGGAACAGCGAGGTCATCTGCACCTCAAATCTCATACTTTGTCAGCATATTCTTCACATACAGAATTTCTGAAATTGTTCTGGTTTTTAATGTGACCATGTTACTTATAACCACGAACCTACTACGGTGTCGTAGCAGGAGGAGAGGTGATACTCCTACGTGGCACGTCGCAGGTGGCGGATCGGGGGGTCCTCACCTGCTTGCCGGCGGACTGGAGCGAAATAGAATAGCTCTCGCGGACTAAACACACATGAAGACTGGACGTCAATGGCTGGAAGGCAGATGAGAATGGGTAGTTACATTCCAACGATGGAAAGGCAGAGGAACGCCAGTTGAAAGTGGGTAGGTAGGACTTCATAGCTGAGGTGAAAGCAACCTATCTAAGGATAGGTCGCTCCAAAATCAATAACCCCAGCCAAAGGACAAGGTTGAGCGTGAGGTTGACAGCCTCACCTTAAAAGAAAACTATTGTGCAGAAGACTTCTACAATAAAACCAGACGGAAATCAAAGACGGCGACTAAAGCAAAGGAAAGGACACGAGTAATGAAAGCAGATATAAATATGGCTACATGGAATTAGGACACTGTTACGACCGGGAAAAATGCAAGAAATAGCAAATGAAACAAAAAGATAATGAGTTGATCTAGTAGCGAATCAAGAAATAGGATGGAAGGAGCAAGGATGTATTGAGAAGAAAGATTACAGTCTCTATTATAGTGGACCTGAAAACGATCAATACGCATGAAGAAGTACTGGGAGGACCGCAAGGCTCGTACAGTTCCTACAAGTCGACGAACTAATGGATGGTTAAAGTGATCCTATGTGGTCTCAAAAGGCGAAGAAGAACTGGACCTGAAGAAAGAACAAGGCAATTTGAAACAGGATTCATGGAGCATGAGAAAATGAGATGGAATGTAATAGGATTCGCACCTGTCTCAGATAGAATATGTAAACTCAGGATCAAGGGGAAGTTCAGGAATATCTGGGCATGCACCAATAATTATTGAAGATGCTGCCGAGGAAAGGAAGGAGCAATTCTACGACGAGTTAGTACAAATAACGGAAGAAACTCCAAATTATGACATGATTATTTAGGGGCAGATGACCTCATAGTTCCGCCCCTTAAAACAACAATAACTAACTAACTAATGACATAATTATTATTTTGGGAGATCTCAATGCTAAAATAGGGAAAGAAGAATGTATGCAGCAAGTAGCAGGAAATTATACATTGCATGAGGAATCAAACGAGAATGGTTTTCACCTAGGACAATTTGCAACAACGAATGGCCTTATAACTAAAAGCACTTGCTTTGAACATAAGAAAATTCATAAAGGAACATGGACAATTCCGGGAAGTATGGTAGTAAACCAGATAGATCATGTGCTAGTGACAGTAAAACATGCGACATCAATTATAGATGTAAGAACAAATAGAGAGCCAAATTGCGACTCGGACCATTACCTAGTTAAAGCATATGGCTCAGAAACTTGGAATTTGTTAGTTGATGATGCAAATAAATTAAGAATATTTGAAAGGAAGATTATCTGGCCCAGTCCAAGAATGGGATGGATGGACGATAAGGACAAATGCTGAAATACAAAACATACTAGACCAAGAGCATATAGTTAGATTTATTAAAGCGCAGAGATTGAGATGGTATGGACATGTGGAAAGGATGAAGGATAACCGAATGCCAAGGAAAGTCGCCAAGTCAAGAATGGAAAGAAGACGGCGACAAGGAAGGCCCCGTAAAAGATGGAATGATGAAGTGGAAGCTGACCTGAGGAAAATGAGCATTCGTCCGTGGAGACCAGCAGTTCAGGACCGAAGCAGGTGATGGAAGATTGTAGAAGAGGCCAAGGCCCACCCTGGGCTTAGCGCCGGATAAGAAGAAGATGTTACTTAGAACTCCCGATTTTTGTATAATTAGGTAATTAACTTCCTAAAATTAAATAATGCACTAAAGTATTAAAATAATAAAATATAAGATAAATTAAATTGCATTAAATTTATTAAAAGAAATGTAAATAAATATAAAGAAAATGAAAGAAAAGAAAGTAAACAACTAGTTCCGTGAAAAACTATATTGCCCATTTTCAAATATCCTACTTATGTTAATTGCCTCTATCATGATACAAAATTTCAGTTTGATTGCTGTAATAGATTCGTAGATATTGAGAACCGTCTGACTGGGTTGATCGAAAACACGGAGAGGTCAATTATTTTTTAACACAGTTCCTAACAGGCCATGGATATTTTCGGCGATTCCTGCATCTAGTCCGGTGGCTTAACACCATATATTCAACCAATTGTGCAAATCGAAGTAAAAGCGATTTTATTATTTAGTTACGTTAAGGGGTCCATAAGGAAGGTTTTCAGCCACGGAGGCATTCTGTACACCCCCTGGTTATTTTTTACAGCCCCCCAAACATGTGATGGGGCGCGTAACCTTATGTTGTCTGTCTGTTAGGAAGTCAGCCCGAAGGCTGGTTGGATCCTCAAACAGTACCGCCATTAGGTTATGTGAGTAGATACCCACAAAAACCCAAGGCAGTGCTATATTGAAGCGTACTAGGCAAAAAGAGGAGTGAGGTAATTTGCCATTGCTTTCCTCACTGAGTCAGAACAGTAGTACTAACCCTCTGAGTAGAACCTTTCACATCATCCATAGGCACTGACTGTGCCCTGAATGGCATTACTAAGCACCACCCATACCTCAGTAGCTTCCATATAATCACAGCCATGAGTGAGACTGAGACATCGGTGAAAAGCCACATTTTACTCTAGCCTGTGCCAACAGACAAATGCAAATGTACTGCATTCATCAAGGGATGGCAAACAGGCCTTATGTTATGGGTTAAAAATTCGTAATTATTTTTATGGGCAAAATTAATAAAATTTGTATCATTTCCGATGTTTTTGAGGGCAGGGAATTCATTTTTGGGGTCATTGTTCTTGTCGGGGGCGGGGGGCGGCGCTACGGGGGGTCAAAAGCCGTATAACTTGGTTGAGGCATATCATTTTCATGGTATTTTGTGGCGTAGAAATCATTTCTGGATTAGTTTTTGTTCTAGGGGGTAAGGGGTGGGGGCAGTGAATCGTGGGGGGCGGAACTACGGGGGCGGTGCACAATGATAGCAAACTGGTGCTTATAAAGATTCATTTCCAAGGTTTTGGGGGGTGTAGAATTCATTTCTGGGATAGTTTTTGTTCTAGGGGCTAGGGTTGGGGGCTGTCAATATTGGGGGCGGACTAATCACATTGGCGTGGCTAATAGCCCTTTGTGTCATTATTGTAATGAAGAGGATGATGCGCTCCACACATTCTTTGTTTGTGGACGTTGGTCAACACATAGACGAGATCTGCAAGCTTCTCTAGGGGTAATCACGCCGGACAACATCCTACAGATAATGCTCCGAAATGATCAAACATGGAATCAGACGGCTATTTACATAGAAGGTGTTCTGCACCAGAAGAAGAGGGAAATGGATGCGTTCGAACATCCATAAGAAGAATTAAGAAAGAAGAAGTCTGAATGGCTAAGTAAGCACGACATCACCCTGAAGTAATGCGAGAGCGGTTCCGGGGTGACGAACGAATCGTGGGAAAAGGGATGTGGTTTTTAGTGGGAAAGAATCCCACACTACTGTGGAGTGCGGACCCTTCACATATGTCTTTTGGAGATTTTCCACAGTCCCTCGTATATATATATTGATTTTTATATTTCTTTCTTCAATCGTAATTTTTAAATTTATAACCTTTGTTTTTGTTTAATGTATATTTTAATAATTTTAATTTATATATTATTATTTTTTAAATTCTTGTTTTGTTTTTATTTATACTTTTTTAAATTTTTATCTAGCACCTTAGGTGAAAAAGTTGTGTAAGTATAATATTTGAATTTAGAAATACTAGCACTTTGTTCTGAAAATTCTTCGAAATATGGCTGAAAGATTCAACTATCGAAATCTTTAACAATGTAAATTCTCCTAATAATAGGTGATTAATATACAGACCACCAACCTGTAAAGGGTTAAAGGATGCTTTCAACAATGAGTTGCTTGCCTGAGGGCTAGAACTGTGGATTTTTGTTCTCCTTTGTGGGAGAGATTTAAAAATGTAAATGCTAACTTGATGCGAACAAAGATAGAGGGACTCGCAAATATTGTATTCCTAGGGCTCGTGCCCTGGTCCCTAGAGCCGGTATCCCAACTCCAAGCATGTACAGTATGAGCTGCAATTCTTTTGTAGGAAAGGAAGCGACGGATCCGGTTTCATCGTCATTATTTTCAATCTAGCTGGCCAGTAGCGAATGTTAAAAAACTGCAAGCTTGTCATGATTCGAGGTTCGTGGCAGTACTGTTGGCAGTACTGTTTCATACTCGACTCCGTCCATGGTGTTTGAACAAGTTTTTCTGCGATACCAATGACCCATTTCAAGGCTAACGTGTAAGGAGTTTTCTTCAACTAGGCGTACACACGATCTTGTATACATTGGTGATTAGAGGATATGACGTCACGGCTATTTGAAGCAAGCTTGCTCTCACCCACATCGCCAGCGAATCTCTTATTGACAGCCTATTGTTAGTGGGCAATTTGATTGACATCACATAATATCTCGCCTTTTAGCCCGCTGGAGTGCGCCCGAGTGAAGCCACAGGGGAATTAATTCACTCCAGAGTCGTTTCCAAAATATAGAAAGCTTTGAAGCCATATTTGCATTATTGACAATTGATATTGCAGCTTTTCAGTTGATCAACACAATATAATTCCAATTACTGGGACATGTGAAACAAAAACCTGAAAACAATTACGTGATCAAATTATTCTAGTGGACCCGTGCGAGAATGTGTATAAACCATAAGCAAATTATCGACATTTATGAAATGAGTGTGCAATTTTCACTGCTGCGGGTGCTTGCCACGGTGGGTGAGTGGTTAACGTGTCGGTCTACTAACCCCAAGCTTGCAGGTTCGCTCCTGGCCGTGGTAAATGATTATATATTTTTTTTGAAAGGCGGCAAAAATTTACGACACGCATGTCATACGATGTTGGCATGTCAAAGAACCCATTTGTATTCCGTAGGCCGTGTTCATAATGGCAAAATTAATCTCAGAAGTTTCCGCCAACACAAAGTTCCTCATTTCTCTACTAGAAAGCGCTATATTGTTCAAGGAGCTTAGATATCTAACCTCCTTGACTTTCATAGTGATTCAAGGAACAACGAAATTCTACATACAAGTTACCCTCTGGGTGTCAAACAACAAAGCTTGCACCCGGCACCCGAGGCCATACGATATCCCTCCCTATATTAATCTGCTAAGGTCCCATTCCAGTTTTGTACCGAAAATAAGGTCCCATTAACACCAACCTACACATATGGAGTACCTACAGGTTCAGCATAACCCAATGCGTAAGTGAAACGCACTCACTTACTCTTTAAATGCCTCACAATTAAATAAATACCTTAAAACATGTATATTTACAATGAAATAATGAAACAAGATGTTCAGTAAAGAACATATAGCCTACTTTCTCCTAAATGTATGAGTATAGGTATAACTCGTTGTTATTATCAAAGAGTATAATAGAATCATTTCTTGGTTGAAGACCTTAGAAACTATTTACCTCTACCAAACGCCACAACCTAGAAAAAAAACTACTACCATCATTGAAGAAAGAAAGAAAGAAAGAAAGATAAGAAGTATATCAAGAATGTTATGGATCTGGAGACATAATCGACCGGACTGGCTGCGTGGCTCAGCGGTAACGTTCTCGCTTGCAGGGCCCTAGGTTGCAGGTTCGTATCCTGGCGCAGTCAGCTGGCATTTGAGGGTGCACAAATGCGAGGGAGCCGTGTCAGTACATTTACTGGCACGTTAAAGATCCCCTTCGGGCCAAAATTCCGGCACCCCGGTGTCTCTAAAAGCAGCAGTAGTTAAAAGGGATGTAAAACCAATGACATTATTATTATTATTATTATTATTATTATTATTATTATTATTATTATTATTATTATTATTATTATTATTATTATTACATATACGACCTGCCGTGGGCAACATCCAACTTTGAGTTGAGGCATGTCTTTACACGTCTGGTTGTGCATGGCTTTCACAACCCTAATTGAATTAACAAATCTTTCCATGACCCTACAGAGACGTGTGTATACAAACTATGTGGATATTTTCGATTGCTATTTGCCTGAAATAAAAGTAGTAATTAATAACCTGAACTAACACCAACGGCTTGAATTCAGTTACTATGTGAAATCGTTTTGTTCTTTACTTCAAATAACATTTTCAAGTAACGCAAAATAGGCTGTTACAAACCCTTTAAAATAAAAAGTAAAAATGTATCGTAGTATCATCTTGTCATTCTTCAAATTCGATGCGCATAGAATGCCAATGGTATAGTAATCAATGGAGCCCCACGTAAACTAGTCGTGACATCTAGTGGTGAAATATCGAACAATATAATCCTAACAGAGCGAGTGCATTCTAGCGGCCAGAAGAAGAAACTTTTCAATAAAATCTGGAAGTTAATAAGTAGGTCGGCGTGCAGTTACCTTTTTGGCAGCTAGATGTCTCGAGTAAATCTGCTGGCGAATTATGGTTTAATTAAATATATATTTTACACCATAATATGCACAATATAACGCTTAATTTTAAAACGTCTGAGTCATTACAAAACAACAAACATATAACATTTCAAGCAAAAAACCTAGCTCTGACCGGGTTTGAACCATAGGCATTTGGCCGATAGGCTAACGCTCTACCACTGAGCTAATTGTGTCAACGAATATCGTTCTATATAAAATGACTTACATAGAACTTGTTAGCAAATAATGATTTATACTAAACGATTTGATCACTGGAGTATATTATTTATATATACAGCATTTCATACAAAGTTTATTTATTTTGTATCAGTACGCTATATTGCATGCAATACTCAGATTAGTGAAATATAAGTCAGGCACAAGATATCCGCTGCCATCTTGTCTTATTACTGAATCGGCTCAGCTTTTTTAAAATCACGTCTGCACTATAATATTACAAAATAAACTTTTAATTTCGAACGTGCCTCTTCCTTTAGAACAGTTAAAACGATTCTCGGCTCGATAATCGGAACTGGTGGGTCCCATGATATGGATTATAAAGTTTGCATAATTCGCACGGCCGCCATCCTGAAATGGTATGGCGGACGACCTTGTAGTTTGGTCACAAGACGCATCCTATACGAAGGTATGTTGTTACCAAATTTGGTAGAGATCGGATGATTTTGTTAATCGTTATTTGATTTTACGTTTTGAACGTTTGAGTGGCCGCCATTCAGTTTTAGTAAAGATGGCGGCGATATAAAACATGACACTGAGGTGCCCTTTGCTTGTTCTACCTCTGTACCAAATTTCGTTCAATTCGGTTTCACCGTGTTCGAATTGATAGGGGGGGACAGACATTCAGAGTACACACACTCACACATACACAGACACACACACACACACACAGACTCACACACACATACACACACACACACACACACAGACACACTTTTTTCGCCCTGTGTTGATCTCATAAGTCTACTTTCATTTTTTGCAAAAATCGAAAGTGGGCTAAAAATGCAACACGGTAACCATGGTAACAGAATCTCACAGGTCCATCTATTTCTGTAAGACGCAATGCAATTCCAATTATTACATTACTCTGAAAGTTTCCAGACGGTTATTAGGTTATCACGGAACCAAATTAAGCTGTAAAATTCATTAATACATACAGTATAATGCGCTTAAGGGGGTCAAGGGGCACTCTAGAAATTGTTCACGCAATTTTCACGTGTGAGTGTGGTACGAAAGTCTTTTCACCCGACTATAAAGGGTCTCTGAAAACCACATTTAAAGGCCCTTAAATTAACAGTGTCTGTGATATTCCCAGAAAACTAACTTCGCTCTAATATACCTATGATGGAATGACAAACCCCTAACCACTGCACCAGTAGCTGAATTGATAAAGTCTGATTATTCATACCAAGGATAAATCAGTCATAGCATTCATGATTGACATTTTGCTAAGTGTACTCTTTACAACTAGAATATTCGCGGGCGAAGCCGCGACAGTTAATGCTAGTTATTATTATTACTGCTGCGGGTAATTCTCTTTCTTTTGAACGCTCATTTGTTACGATCGGTTACTTGTGAACACACCACCCGCCGGGGTTTACTGTTATACGGTGTGGATGCGACACAGATAATTTTAATAATAGTAATGTTATTGGTTTTACTTCCCCTTTAACTACTGCGGCTTTTAGAGACGCCAGGGTGCCGGAATTTTGCCCCGAAGGAGATCTTTAACGAACCAGTGAAGCTACTGACACGGCTCCCTCGGATTTGCGCACCCTCAAAAGCCAGCTGACTGCACCAGGATTCAATCATACAACCTCGGGCCAGCAGGCGAGAACCTTTATTGCTGAGCCATGCAGCCAGTGGAGCGACACAGTTCTGGCTGGAGCTACCGTCTTATTTAAACGCACTTTATAAGCAAATAAATACATTTTCTTTGGCTTTTCAAGAAATGCAAGGTTTTTCCTGTACCATTGGAAAGATTTTGAAGATTTTGGAACAAACCGCATCTTCTAACTCCCTCTGGTTTAAGAGCTTGAGTTTTTTGAAACATACACCTTAGTGTTTTATATACATATATGATAAATGATATATGTAATGAACTACAGAAGAGGGAGAAAACGTATAAGAGAAACCTGTCAAGCACATGTATTTTTCAGGTTATTTTTTCACATGTCCCAGTAATAGGAATTATATTGTGTTGACCGAATGAAAAGATGCAATTTCAAAGTATTGTTGTTTTGGTGTTCCCTAATTCATTTTAAGAGCCTGGTACAACTTGGCCATAAGTTCATGAGCTTGGGTGTGTGTGGAATTTGTCTGATAACTTATGTTGGTGTGGTGACTGTAGCAGTGGGATAGGTAACCCAGTTCCATCCTGGTATTTTCCTGGAAAGATCAACGCTAGGATTCGAACCTTCGATCTCCGGAATTCTAGCTCCCCCCATACACTTAACGAGTACAGCTACACTTTAATTAGGAGCTTTGAACATATTTGGTCATCAGTGCCGTGTGCTTGGAGTATGTATTGTATATTTCGATTAATTTGTGTTATTGTGGTGAGAGTTTTATTATGTTATTTGTAACTCTTCAGTCGGTCAACACGAACAAGCCCAATGATTGGGCGGGATACAATGTATATAATATATAAATAACACACCTGGAAATAACTTACATATTATATACATTGAGTAACCAACGTCACGGAAAGGATAGTCCCATGAGAAAATGTCGTCTAGTGAAGCCTATGCGGTGCAGGTGCCTCCACACAGTCCTGGCAGAAATGGGCTCCTGACCCCCAACATTCAACTGGGCGGTGATCTGACTCACAGTAGCCCTGCGATCACCCCGTATGGTTCTGATGAGGTGACATGATATTCGTTCGTTAAACACCTGTGGTCGTCCCGTGCAGTGGTTTACGCTGATGGTAACATTATATCTGCGATTTTGAAGATCCACCCTCAACACTGTGTTAACCTCAGAAATCACGTGTAATCTCCCAAATACTTTGATCCATTCACCGTGCGCAGATGATCATCCCACGTTCAAAGTCAATTAACTCGCGACGTGTTGCCACCTTCACTAAAGTCTATTCGCCGTGTCGAGACAGTGCCCCTGGCTACCCGGACAAGGAAACACGCCCAGTTCACGCCAAGAAGCTCCGAGATCATTAGTCATGCCTTAGCCCTAGAGAAGGCAAGACTTGCTGCACTGTATACTGTTGCCTGTTATAAGCAGTTAAGAAGTAATTAATTAATTAAATAAATACATAAACAAACAATAATAAACCGCACTGTAGCATGTAAGCGATAAGTCAGCCCGCTTCACTGCACTGAAGTTGGCGTACGTTCAACAGGCACAGCTCTATGCACCTCTTGCGGGCAGCCCTGCAATCACGTGTACAACTGTGTTTACTTCCACTATCTCGACTCGGCGAACAGATTTTACACTCGTGTCTGTGACAGACTGCTTTGCTCAGCCGCAGCGCTCAGGAGTCGTACACGGCACATTTTCTCATGGGACTATCTTCTCCGTGACTTTTGGTCACATTTTATACATTGTAGGCTACCCCGCCCAGATATTGGGCAAATTCGGGTCGACCGACTGAAGAGTAAGAGGAAACAGTTTGTGTAGGCCACACTGAAAGAATGGCTTCAAAACTTTACATTCGAGTTTTATTGTGTGTGTTCTTATAATTACATTGAATCTAGGATTAAGGTAAATGCCCCGGGAAGGTAGGCCTATCATTCGACATTTGCCAGGATGGCTTGTGAAAAATTGCAGGAAATAACCACACTCAAGATGGCCACTGATATAGCGTCGGGATTCTAAACTCCTGTCTCCGGACCGACTGCAGCTCCCTGTTGTAGTCCAGGAACGCAATTGAATGCGCTCGGCTAAACTACTGGTTCAAAGAACATCTCAAAGAAGCAATATGAGCTCCAAAGAAAATTGAACTCCTCGATGAAAGTGAACATAACAACAAAGTGAATCTCAGGGATGAAAGGCGAATTCCTATGGTAAAATTAATATCAGAGACGATGAAAATTCCATGGAAGATTTCAGTTTCAGATAGGTAACCTGATTTCCACGGAAAAAGAGGATACCAGAGAAAAATGTGTTTACAGTGGGATGTGGATTTTTCCCTCCTCTCTTTCCAAATCGACCACCTTGTGGTATAGCGGCTAGCGTTCTTGGCTGTCACCCTGGAGGTCTGGGTTCGATTCCTGGTTCTGTCAAGGAATTTAATTCTTGTCTGAGGGTTGGAACGGGGTACACTCAGCCTCGTGAGGTAAAACTTAGTAGCGGAGGGTTTGATTCCCACCTCAGCCATCCTGAAAGTGGTTTTCCGAGGTTTCCCACTTCTACTTCAGGCAAATGCAGCAATGGTCCCTAACGTAAGACCACAAGGAAACACGCCCAGTTCACGCCAAGAAGCTCCGAGATCATTAGTCATGCCTTAGCCCTAGAGAAGGCAAGACTTGCTGCACTGTATACTGTTGCCTGCCTGAATTGCAAATACACAGACTAGTACAGCCATCACAATAAGTCAGGTTATCATACAAATTCCACACACACACAAAATACACAGAGCTATATGACCGAGATGTTGCAGCCCCTAAAATAAGCAACAACATATTTTTATAAATCGCATAGTAAACAGAATACATGCAGCATTCTAGTTCTTTGAATGTTATGTTTACAAAGCGCCAATCAAACGAAAAGTTGGTTGAGTGGATTCTAGCCATAAACAATAACAACATTAGGTTATAACGGGTAAAAGCAGTGGAGCAGAGGTAACGTGGCTGAAAAAACAAGAAATAGTAAGATTAACAATAAAATATGTGCCTTCAGCGCTTTATACACAAGTCAAAGTGACCTTTACTGAAAGAGAAAGTATAGGTCTAAGACTAGTGACCTTGCCTGTAAATCTTAAGTGCATGTTAGTACACTACTACAGAAGTGCAAATATATTATCTAGACATTTGTTAAGGTTTTATCTCCTAATCACCATTAGCAATGCATTCCATGAATACAAATTGCGGAATAAATCTTCTACTAGTCGTGGAGGATAACCATTACAGTAGAATCTAGAAGATATATGATACGGTGCAAGCAGACTTGCATAGACTAATATACTGTCATACTTAGCCTGACAAAAATGTTAAATGTTTCTAATGTGGAATAGCATTCAAGATTTTAAAATAATATTTATAGTTTACTAGCTGTAATACCCATGCTTTGCTACTGATGAGAGAGTAGGCCTGCATCACATGTCTACACACAATCTCATGTTTATGCAGTATCACTTTGTGTTTGGGGTATATCCCAGGGTTCTTCTTTTTGAATGGCCAACCCCGAAGGTAGCTTTTTAAGGTTTCTATGAACGAGTGCTACTTCAATGATTCTGGAATATCCGATCAATATACCGGATAACACCACTTTATTTTCAGGAACCCGATCCAGAAGGTGATTTACAGTTTGCAGCACATGTAGGGATGTTATACGGCTCAGCTAAGGCTTTACCATTCGTAGCGAATCACATTATTGTGTACATATTTCACTAATGACCCATAGCATAGCTTGAGACAGGAAGATATTTCATTCCCTACCAGTTTACACCATGGTTGTTTCACATGTTAATCATGTTTGCTTTCTTCAGCTGCGATTATCAGGTTCAAAGACCAGAAAATGTGCATTAGACCCGCGGAGTAAATGTTTTAGACATACGCAGGAGATTGTTCAATCTATGATGGGTTAGAAGTTTTCAAATGGCTTCGTACGCACGCATTTACTGTTGGAACAACTTTCTCATCAACGAATTGCGTGTGAATTTTGCAAATAAAATATATTTCTTCCTATGGCCTGCAATTTGAAATCTTATTTGTAAGTCAGCTTCATATTAAAAAGAATTATCTCTGAAATATCGATATTGGACTATATACACACTCTGCCTATGCATATCTTGTCAATAGTGCAAAGTAACATTTTAACCCCATTTGCACCCATAGTAATGTATAAAATCAGCAATTCCTCAAGCAAGGTTCTTTTGAATTTTTATATAGAGCGCTCATGTCAAACCTATAGAGTTACAAACATTAAACTCAATCGGTTTTGGGAAAGGACTATTCTTTACTTTCTCTAGTTTCCGCCCCTTAAGAATAAGGTTTTGTGGGAACTCTTTCTTATCCCTTATCTTATGAACTTAGCTTGCTGTTTGAGGATATTGTTCAATTTACAGCAATTTATATAGTTTATTGCTGAACTCGTTCGTGTCTTACCCACCAAAACCCAAAATAACGAGTGAACACTAAGTCCTACCACAAAATCAGCAATTCCTCAATTACCCTACGTGATTTTGGTTGGTTGGTTCTTAAGATTATGGGCTGTGACAACGCGGTCATGTAGCCCCGTGTACTTTGGGTGTGTGTAGAATCTGTCTGATAACCGGTGTTAATTGTGATGACTGTATTAGTGTGTGTTATCTGTTTTTTAATTCAAGTAAGGACTGCAGACTTTTGAATTTTTCAAATATTTCCTACTTTTGCCGCCAAACGCCACCGTCAACGACTACTAATTCAGAACTTAGCTACCCAGACGCCACCGCAGTCGGTTCTTGGCAACGAACGAAGGAACCTAAGAGCGTTGTTTACATTCTTAACCTTTCCAATTTAGCTTCACACAGGTGCAATTAGTGGAAGGTTCTTTAACATGCCATAAATCTATGACATGGGACCGCCGGCTTTACTTCCCCTCCGAAGGAAGGCATACTGAGGGATTTTTAATGCTCTTAAAAGATCCGACGGCTTCGGCCGGGTTTGAACCCGCTATCTTGGACATAGAAGCTCAGCATGCTACCGACTACGCCCCCGAAGCCGCCTGTTTACATTCTTAACCTATACAATTTATCTTCACACAGGTGTAATTAGTGGAAGGTTCTTTAATATGCCATATATCTATGACATGGAACCGCTGGCTTTACTTCCCCTCTGAAGGAAGGCATACTGAGGGATTTTTGACGCTCTTAAAAAATCCGATGACTTCGGCCGGATTTGAACCCGCGATCTTGGGCATAGAAGCTCAGCATGCTACCAACTACGCCACCGAAGCCACCATACGTGATTTCATGTTTTGGACTATAATGTTGTGACCAGTCGTAAGGGAGAGTAGGGGGGGGGGGATCATTGTCAGAAGTGTGGTATTACAATCTACAGTAACTGTAGTACAGTTTATGACATTTGTCATTTTAGTGTGAAAAGGCATGGAATAATAATTAATGATTCATGAAATAAGTCAGATTTCTCTCCCAAAATAAGCTCCTAGGAAACTAATCGCGTTAGAATAATTTTGTAGAAGTAATCATCGTCATTAACCCTCATGTTTTAATAGAAAGAAATACCACTACCATATGTCACGGCTGTTCAAAATATTCAGATTTACAGTAGGAAGGCGATAAATCACACATCCTACAGCCAAGTTGCCACAAGGCCACCCTACCATCTATCAGAATTAAACTACTAAATCTTCATTGTCTCTGCTAGTTGTCACAATAGTGGTCCCGTAAATCTGAGAGAAGGTGTGTCTTGATTCCTAATGCCTGTTATTACGCAAGTGCACAGTAGTGTTAATAACGAAGTCCCGTGAGTCACTCGTCTTCACTTCCTTTCCTTTTCATGAGAGAACCTATGATGACACAACGGTAGTGACTCAGTTACACATTAATGCACCTCTAACTAGCTCCTAGCCTACATCTAGATCTGTCATCGTTCTGATACCCATAGCAAATAGGAGGTCTCAAAGATTTTGAGGAAGTTGTGGAGGCAGCAGTACAGTTCACGCCACGGTTCTTGGCCGGTGAGCTCTGATTGCGGACAGGTGGAGAACTTCACGCATGTGCAATTGATACATGAGTTGCTTTCCGCGCAACTGAAAACTCACGTACCAATTGCACATGCGTGAAGCTCGCAGACTGTCCTCTGTACGACCGCAATCAGGGCTCACCGGCCAAAAACTGTGGCGTGAACTGTAGCTACGCTCACTAGATAGATAGATAGATAGATAGATACATAGATAATTCCTTCATTGGTGGCAAAGTTAGGGCTCAAACCCTCTCTTACACTTAACCACTACTAGAGTATACATCTACATGACTTATAATTACAAATACCAATAGCACAAATAATATTAATAGCAATAAGAATAGTAATAATATGAATAATGATAGAATCCTTAATTTTAAAATACACAGAGTTAAGTATACTTAAATGACGTAATAGCAGTAATACAATCATTCATCTCATTCATTCATTCATTCATTCAACATTTATCCAGGAAGTCAGCGGGATCCACCCAGCAAATACTCACAGCAAGCCACATTAAACTTGCGGTGAGAGGGATTGTCTCTAATGTTCGCAGGTAGCGAATTCCATGACGTGGACGCAGAGATTATGAACGAGCGATTGTAAGCAGCAGTACGGTTTATAGGTATGGCAAGATAGGAGCCAGATCTCGTATTATGTCATGATAGGACGAGAGGTAAGACAAAGGTGTAGCAAGGTAGTTGGGGGTATTAGTGGAAAGTATTTTGTGCAGTAGTGATAACATGTGGAGTGGAGTTCACGACGCTGGTGCACTCGAAGCCACGACAACTCCTTATAAGAGGGTGATATATGATCATCATATTGCAGACCAAAGATATATCTTACACAGTTGTTCAGGCTCCGGTCCAGTTTCTTATTACTGTCACAGGTTATTTTACTAGGTATTGGGGCCAAGCCATCTGTGGACTCGGTAGACGAGTGAGTACCAACCCCAACGTCGACAGTCCTTGAAATGTTTCTTTCGCAGTTCCCCATTTCCATGTAGTCATTCTTCTGGAAAGTATCGTCCAGGAACACAAGTTCACCGTCTAACTTATCCTTTTCACACACCGTCCTTGCTCTGTTAACAAGAGTGTTAAGGGCAGCCGATACTTTCCAGAAGAATGGCTACTCCATGAGACAGATTAATTAAGTGTTACATCCTAAACCAAAAGACAGATTATCGCAGAATCCTTCTCCTGCGAACGTGCAATCTCTCATGGACAGGATTAGTAATATTCTATGAGGGCACAATATCAAAACCATATTCAAGCCTAAAGTAACCGTAGGCAAATCCTTGCGATCAGTCAAGGATTCAATTGGTCTTAACAGTGCTGGAGTATATAAGATTCCATGGTCCTGTGGTTACGTATATATTGGACAGACATGTAGGAGAATCACAACAAGGGTCAATGAGCATCGTAGACATTTACGTCTTTGCCAACCAGAGAAGTATGCGGTGGCTGAACATGCCATACAGAATGACCATCGAATTCTTTTTGATGAAACTTCTGTCATCTGTATGGAGAAACATTTCACAACTCGTATGAGTCGGGAGGTGATTGTAATAAGTAAACAACCACACAACTGTAATAGAGGTGATGGTTATCCCTTGAGTAAATCATGGCTGCCCTCTATAGTTTCATTGCCAACATCCTCTTGGTCTCAGGTCGTCAGGGAGTAACTATTTGTTTCCACATGCTTCCTATCTTATACCATTTATCTATGGAGGCTATATGCCATTGGTTTACTAATTCCTTCTTTCTTTCTTTCTTCCTTTCTTTCTTTCTATCTTGATAAAAGCTTGCCACGGTGGGCGAGTGGTTATAGTGTCGGACTAACAACCCCAAGATTGCAGGTTCGCTCCTGGCCATGGTAAGTGATTTTTTTTTGAAAGGCAACAAAAATCACGACACTCATGTCATACGTTGTTATCATGTTAAAGAACCCATTTGAATTCAGTAGGCCGTGTTCAATGGCAAAATTAATCTCGGGATTTTCCGCCAACACAAAGTTCCTCCATTCTCTACTTGAAAGCGCTGTAGTGTCAAGGAGTTTAGATATCTAACCTCCTTGACTTTCATAGCGTTCAAAAGAACGATGAAATTCGACGTGCAAGCTACCCTCTGGGTGGCAATTAACAAAGCTTGCACCAGGCACCCGAGGCCATACGATATTATTATTATTATTATTATTATCTTGATAAAGGGACAAGCAGTTGTCTCGAAACGTTGGCATTTTAAATTTTCACTCTACCTAATATCCCCAAAGCTATATTATGGATACAATTGGTCCACAAAGTTTACACAACAGTATTGTAACTTTCTGTTTAACATCTTGACTAATGGCTGAAAATCTGCATTTGGTAATTAAACGGTCATGAAAAATACAAATTTCAGTCCGGAAGGTTGCTAAGCCTGAGTTTAATGTGCAGAAGGGTTCATGTTTCTCTCAATTTGGAATTTTAGACCAACTGTGTCTTTGAACTAGATGATTAATTCATTAGGTCTAACGTGTAATGACACCAAGTCATCAATTTTATGTCCATGTAAGCTAATTCACTTCAAATGAAGTCTACTACTGTAATGCTTTTTATTTTTATTTTGCAATATTTATATAGATATCTCTAAGAAGATAAAATCCGGGAAGGCGCCATTTCATATGTTATTTACTATGAAAAATATTTTATTATGATGCACGAGAATACTCTCATCCAGATCTACTGCAATACACATATAATTCCTTGGGATGTCACTTACTTGTTGAAGAATGGGGAATGTATCATAAATGTGACAATATTCCCGTCACCAAATAATATATAATTTCCAAAACTCGTAGCTCTAATAATCTCTATTTATTTGTATTAATCATGTGGAATGAGCTATGTTTGAGACAGCAGCAATATGTCCGTAAAGATGCGGTAAGGAATATAGAGTATCTTTACTTTTCACAGGCTAAACAAAAATTATTAATTCCATATAATTTTATACAATCGGTGTGGATTTTATAATATCATTCATAACCTGATACTTTAGCTTGTTCCAGTTACTTCTTGTTGACCCATTGTCCTCACACTCCCTGCAATTCACAGAGAAGCCACTCAAAAACAAGTTCCAGATTCCACCACTCAAGCGCCCTAATACCACAAACAAAGAACACTGAACAATCCATAGATATACAATCATAGAAACTTTCACAGAGTGGGGGCGTGGTGGCTCAGCGGTCTAGCTGTATGCCTCTCACCAAGGTGGTCCGGATTCGAGTCACGGTCAATGCATGTGAGATTTTCGAAGCAAAATGCCATGTCATGTGGTTCGGATTCCACGTAAAAAGGAGGTCCCGAGGCTCATGATCTCGAGATTAACAGTCACGTCAAACTAAAAGCTTTTTTCCTTTCTTTCTTTTTTCACAGAGTTGCCACTCAAATACAAGTTTCGGATTCCAATAAATATTTCACTACGTCTAACAGTGAAACCAATAATTTGCCAGTGACTAAGCAATGTCAACGTTTAATAAGTGGGTGTATGAATCAGGTAATACTATTCCTGGAGCAACCGGAATGTGATATCATGGTTTCCGTCTTACAGTTCTGACGTAAAGTCTTCCTCTACTCAACTATTGCACTCGACAGTGTAGGGTTATCACACGTGCTGTACTGGAAGATATAGTCCTACCTGCAGTACTGCTACAATACTTGAAAGCTCTTCTAGATCTTAGCATTGTAACAATGATAAGAGGATAGTTCATTAAAATGATTGGCTTAACAGGAAATGATAATTGAAACGTTTTGATTAATTTAAAATGTAATTATAAAATATGATATAAATTGTTGAGTTATATCCGGGCAACTCTGTGTGTTTGACCAGGAATCGCCCTACCTGGTCCCTGTTCTAATACAGTTACACACACTACTAAAGCCATCACATAAATACAGGTTATCAAACAAGTTTAACACACACCCAACTACACGGGGCTCAATACCAAGATGTACCCAGCCCGTAAAATAAATTAACAAAAACAATTGTAACGGCAGACCACGACTGTGTGTAAATAATATCGTAAATAATTAACACCGAAGGCTTAGCAGCACTAATATCTTGCATACCGTATTAAATTACCCTGAATCTGAAGATGTTGCATGTAGGATGAAACATGTTATCCCCATAATTATTTTAAATAGTGAAGTGTACAATTTATAGGTGGGCATTTTATGTGTTGTTGCTGTTAATTCATTTTAGGGGCTTGGTACACCTTGATTATCAGCCCCGTGTAGTTGGGTGAGTGTTGAACTTGTTTAATAACCTGTTTTCTGAAAACTGTAGTAGCGTGTGTAACTGTATTAGGGACAGGGAAGAGGACTTGAAGTAAAGTAGTGGGAGTGTGGAAAGACCTGGGAAAAGAACACACTCAGGATAACCTGCAACCTATGAACTTGATGCGGCCCTCAAGGCCGTTATGCACGATTTAACGAGCACGGCTTCCTCGCGAGATGTGTGCATTTTACTTCAGGTGTTTCTGTAGAGTAGGTCTATATGAACTTTAACCATCCAAAATAATTCGGCTCTCTTATATGTGTTGACCGACTGAAGAGCGTTTTACACAGATTCTAACAAGACAACGCTGAAGAACTGTCTTCTACAAATTCCATGCTAAATTCTCTCTCACTATTCCATCTCTTCCCTATGAACAGAATTCTCGGCACTACCAGCGATGATCTCATACTTGGCAGGTAGATGCAAGTCCATTGAGTCTCGCCTCATAAGATTTATAGGAGTGTTTTAAATCATATCACTTCAGAATGCTTAATTCATAACTCCCTTTTCCATTCAAGTTGAGCACGATACAAACATGTCAGTACGGCCACCTGTGAAGACAAGCAAGGTCCTTATATAAGATCCTGGATGGGCGACATTGCCAAACACTGGCACGCTATCGTTCATCAAACAGCACCACTATCCTCTATTAGGAGCGACATCAAGGTGAAGCTGGACTATACAGCGTATAAAGTGCATATCTCCTGTATTAAAAAAACGAGCCATACAGTAGTCGCATATGTTGTGTAACATCTGACATTGAAGAAACCTCACGTGAAATTGTTGATACACCGGTATTTTATATTATTATTGGCACAAATATTAATCTAATGTAAAAGGGAGTGTTTTACAGATACTGTAGTTTATAATACGGAACTCATTTTATTAGATGGTTTGTAGCTTCCACCAGCACTAGCCTAAATAAAGAATACGATATGGATCAACTAGATTAATAGACGCGACACCACTCATAACCTTAAATTCCTTATAAACAGGTCCTCTTCATTCACAGACCAACACGTATTTTCATATGGATTCTGTTAAAATGAGTCCTATTGATATGATAAATATCGTTTAAAATGATAAAAAGGTAGCAAAAATATCCACCTCGTTCGGAATTCGAACCCAAGTTCTCTAGGTTCACAGTTATATGCACTAAGCCCACGGCTATTTCGACTACGCGAACTTCGTGCACAAGATGGTGACTTATTTCCACGTTCCAATAATACTGCAATTCGGAATTAAGTTTCATTTATATTTTGCTTGTTTCGATAATATTCCTGCGTGAAACTAAGTTATAATACCTTATGAATAGGCCCTCTTGTGAGTAAAGAGAATGTATTCTGTAATAGTTCATGAAGGCTTGCTCAATTCTCGTATAACCTCAACGATTATATTATATTGATGTCTGCATTACCGTTATGAGGGTTAATATTTGAATAGCCATTGTGCAGAAACATAATACCGGCAATGCCGACTACTTACAATGTTTGATATTAAAGCATTTTACCATTTAAATATTGATACGAAGACTTCGAACATGTACCATGTCATTTGTTTCAATCAGTTGGTACCAGAGTACGCATGAGCGTTTTCCGTTCAGTATGTCATATACATTCCACATGGCCGAGAGTACGTCATGGTATCAATTTCCGACACCGCGCGCTCATTGTTTCTCGTACCACTGTCATCTGGGTCTTACCACTGCCCGCTTGATCAATCGATCGAGTTGGCAGTGTATCTTATACTTCCGTTCGTTCCACCACTGCCAGCTAGTACACTTCCGTTCGATCGATCGAGCGGGCAGTGCATACTTCCGTTTTCCACCACTGCCAGCTAGTACACTTTCGTTCGATCGATCGAGCGGGCAGTGCTTACTTCCGTTCGATCCACCACTGCCAGCTCGATCGTTCCGATCCACTTCCGTCCCCAATTTTCAAAATCACTCCCACAAAACTATCCAGCAACCGAGTGGAAAGATGTTACACATCAACAACGAAACTAAACTAAACATCCTAACAGGATTACACACAATAAAGGACGAAGAATCGCCCGAATAGGCATTAATTATACTATATTCACTAAATGATTTTGTTCTTTTGGGGCATGTCGTTGTGCGCCTTTTGTCGCTCAGCACACATTAGTCACTCGGGCTATGGTAAGATCTGGTGAAGCAAATCTCATGATAATAATAATATCGTATGGCCTCGGGTGCCGGGTGCAAGCTTTGTTATTTGACGACCAGAGGGCGGCTTGCATGTCAATTTTTGTCGTTCCTTGAAACGCTATGAAAGTCAAGGAGGTTAGACATCTAAGTTCCTTGACACTATAGCTCTAACTAGTAGAGAATTGAGGAACTTTGTGTTGGCGGAAAATCCTGAGATTAATTTTGCCATTATGAACACGGCCTACTGAATTCAAATGGGTTCTTTAACATGCCAACAACGTATGGCATGCGTGTAGTGTTTTTGTCGCCTTTCAAAAAATCACTTACCACGGCCAGGAGCGAACCTGAAATCTTGAGGTTGGTAGTCCGACACGATAACCACTCACCCACCGGGTGAGTTAGCCGTGGTCGTTACGGCATGACTGCTGGCAGTCGCTCACATCCGGGAGGCGATGAGGTTCGAATCCCCCCACCGGCAAGCTTGAAGATGGTATTCTGTGGTTTCCCATCTTCCTTCCAGGCAAATGCCGGGGTTGGTCCCTAAATAAAGGCCACAGCCGCTACCTTCCAAGTCCTCGTCCTTACATTCAAACTTTCCTCCCCACACAACACTCCACACGCGACGGTACTTGTAGCTCACCCATTGGGTGGGATGGCATGGCGTCAGAAATATAGATGTCTGAGTCGATCTTTCTTCTCTTTACTTTTCTGCAGTTTAATAGGTCTGCAGAAGGTCCTGTAGCTGGCAATGGAATTTTCAGCCTGAGTTCCTCCATTAGAAGGTTTCCTTCGTTAGCTCGTATACCAATCTTGTAGGAGCCATCTTTCCAACTCTCAGCACATATTTTAAGAATCGCGACTTGACACACTCTATTCTTTCGAGATCGCTGATTGTGAGGTTATCCCATACTACAGTATTTCTAGACCACATAACTCAATGGGTGAGGTGGTGCAATGGAATAGCGTCAAGGCTGTACTTAGAGATTGGGCTATTAGATTCCGGATCTTGTACAGTATTATATATAGCTCTGATGGTTCAAATTGCTCCCTATAAAACGTGTCACCAGTCAGATTTCTGCATCTTACGCAGTTTTTGAGAAGCTTAGTATTTTTAGCCTATTTTCATTTTTGAAAAAAAATAGGCTTATGAGATCATCTTTTGTCCGTGTGTCTGTGTGTGCGTGTGTGTGTGTCCCCCCTAATAACTTATAAACGGCTAGAGCGATTTCAATGAAACTCGGTAATATCAAAGCACCATTCTTGGTGACCTCGACCGTGCCCTTAAAATTTTATTGTGTCTCACCAACCCAACATGGCGGCTGTGCGAAATTTCTCACCAGCATTCAGTATCTCCGAAACTATTACCGATATCACCCTGAAATTGTGTACGGTGATAAAGGGCACTACTAGAAGTTCGCCTATGAGACTTTCAAAAACCTGGTAACAACAAAACCAACATCGCGGCCAAGCGAAGTTGAGACTTTTAAATAGACTTTTCTCGTGATTTGACCATCCAAACGTAATGAAACTGGGTACAGCAAATGTTTATACACATTGTAATGCACTGGCGTCTAATTTCGTTCAATTGTTTACATAACCTCAAAATGGCGGCTGTGCGAAATATTTTACTGGCATTCCATATCCCCGAAACTATTACAGATATTACCCTGAAATTTTGTACGCTAATAAAGGGCACTGGTAGTATATAAGTTAATCTATGTAACTTCCATAAATCTGCAAAGTAAAAAACGAACATGGCGGGCAAGTGAATTTGAAACATTTTAATAGACTTTTCGTGTGATTTAACTCTCTGAGCGCAGTGAAATGTGGTACAGTAAATAATTATACATATTGTAATTCACTGGCATCTAATTTAGTCCAATTGTTTACATTACCTCAAGATGGTGGCTGCGCGAAATTTTAAAATTAAGTTTTTATTTCTTGAGTCGTAATCATGCGATCGAAGTGAAAGTTTGAGTAATGAACCTACGCAATAATTTTCCTTTAATGGTACATAACTCTATGGCCTATACATACAACAATCCAAAATGGCGAGCATCGGAAATATTTAGACGGTTCTCAATGTCTACGAATCTTTTACAGCAATCAAGCTGAAATTTTTATGTTCATAGAAGCTATGAACATAAGTTCACCTATAGGACTTTCAGTAACCTGGTGAGCACAAATCAAACATGGCGGCGACGCGATTTATAAATATTTAAATGGACGTTTTTCGCGATTTAACCATCCGAGTGCAGTGAAACTTTGCACGTTATATGCTTATACAAATGTTAATCCACTGGCATCTATCTTATTTCAATTGTTTCCATAACCACAAGATGGCAGCTGTGTGAAATTTTTAAATCTGGTTTTTACTTCTTGTGTTCTAATCATGCGATTGAAGTTTGAATACCACATGTACACAATAATCTTCATGTAACAGTACATAGAATCCAACCTGGCGACCATCTGAAATATTTAGACGGTTGTCAATATCTACGAATCTAGCACAGCCTTCAAACTTAAATTTTGTATGTTGATAGAGGCAATTAACATGAGTAGGATATATGATAATAGGCTGTATAGTTCTTCACGGAACTACTTGTTCTCTTGTACGAGGCCCATCCAGAAATTAAGTTTCCCTATATTTTTTTAATAAAAAGAAAACATACATAAAAACATTTTTGGCACCAGATAGAGCAATATTTGAGCTATTTTTCGACATAATCGCCACCAGAATTGCGACACCTGACATATCTTGGGATAACATTTTGTATTACTGTGTCGTAGAAATCTGCCGCCTGTGAATGGAACCAGCGTGTAGCAGTCAGCTTCAGCTCTTCGTCACTGTGAAAAGGCTGACCGGAGGACAGGAATTTATTGAGGTGTTGTGCTGATTCATGACAATGCTCGGCCACATCAGGCTCGGCGCACAGCAGCTGTTCTGCAGGAGTTTGGCTGGGAGCTGTTTGCTCATCCACCTTACAGTCTTGATCTTGATCCCAGCGATTTCCACCTTTTCTTGCACCTCAAGAAATTCATGTCCTCCGGTCAGCATTTTCACACTGACGAAGAGGTGAAGAGAATGTCACACGCTGGCTCCATTCCCAGACGGCAGATTTCACAAGTTGATCCCACGATATGACAGGTGTCTCTATTCTGGTGGTGATTATATCGAAAAATAGCTCAAACATTGCTGTATCTGGTGTCAATGAAGATTTTCTTGTAACTAAGTTTTATTTTTACTAAAAAAATAGGGAAACTTCTTTTTTTTAAGTATGGCTTTTAGTGCCGGGAGTGTCCGAGGACATGTTCGGCTCGCCAGTTTTGTAGCTGCTTCGAGACGGACACCCAATGGGTGAGCTACAAGTACCGTTAGGGAGGAATGTTGGATGGGAGGGTCAAGGAGTTGGAAGGTAGCGGCTGTGGCCTATAGTTAGGGACCAACCCCGGCATTTGCCTGGAAGGAAGATGGGAAACCACAGAAGACCATCTTCAAGGTTGCCGGCGGGAGGATTCGAACTTCCTCGCCTCCCGGATGTGAGCGACTGCCAACAGTCATGCCGCAACGACCTCGGCTAACTCACCCGGTGGGAAACTTAATATCTTGATGGATCACGTATTAGGCAGGACAGGAGCTATCTTATGCTACTGCGGAAGTAGCGACGCCTACAAGGAACCTCCTGCACTCTATTGAGCTCAAATAACGCAGATGCTCTAGCACCCTAAGGCCATGCGCATATTTCAGATATGAATATCAAAATTCCGAATCATTAACAACTCACCCCAGTTTCATTTAAACGTCAAGGTTGTCAATTATCGTAACTATCTACATGTGGCCACTTACGGGCACGAACCCTGTGGTCTTTTCACATAAGTGAGGAGATACAACTTAACGCATGCAAAACTCACATTAGAAGAATATACTCTTATTTTGTCTTGCTAACTTCAGGGTCAAAGAAAATCCTAGTGCTTATTCAAAAATCCTCTAACAATACTGCAGATCTTCAGAATTGCAGCCTTTTGTGCAATAGTGTGGGTGTATATTGGAAGATTTTGTATGGCTCGGTTTGCTGAAAAAGATTTAGGTGTCAGACCAGTGAGAGAAAGGAGGAGAGACGTATTGTCACATATTTTTGCCTCCAGATTCTCGCTACCTTCATAACTATTATTAATAATATTATCATTATTATTATTATTATTATTATTATTCTTTCTTCTTCTTTAATCATATCGGCCAACTAAGGACCACGTTATTTCAACTGGCTTCTCTGGACTTTGATCTTTGCCCAGTGTTCCTTCATACGTTGCCGGTGTTGCTCTTTTCTTTCTTCCGTCCACATCTTTCCCGTCTTCAACTTCGGTTTTTCTTGAAAACCCTGGTGGTCGTGTAATTTCTTCCGGAGGGGATTGCGTTCTTGAATATCCCCACAGGTAATTTCCATCTCTTGCAGGTCACTTTCCACCTCTTCGAACCAGGCTGGCTTGGTCTTCTTATTTTTAAAATAGTTAAAGATCCGGTTCGTCAATCGTGTGGGTTTCATTCTAAGCAAGTGGCCATAAAATGCAATCCTCCTTTTCCTCATTACATCAGAGATCTTCTGGACATGAATATACAGCTCATAGTTATGCCGTCGTCTATATTCACCGTTGTCTTTAATCGGGCCAAGAATTTTCCTCAAGATCTTTCTTTCCTTGATCTCCAATTTTCCTACCAGGCCTTTCTTGTTCATGGTGAGGCATTCCGCTGCGTACAGAGCCTCTGGTCGTATGACAGTGCAATTATTATTATTATTATTATTATTATTATTATTATTATTATTATTATTATTATTATTATTTCTACATTCATTTCACCACATAAGTGGGACATATCAACATATTGTCGGCTTGTTTGCAAGACGGTATGGCTAATTCTCTTAAGGTAGCACATTGAGAAACGAGCGAACAATGGAACAGGTCTCCAAGATGACGGCCTTCTGCATGGTGGTATGTAGACCAGCATGTATTCCCAATATTTGTAGATTGCGAGCCAATAATTTGGGGATGATGCCGGTAGAAGAAATTACTATGGGCAGAACCACTACACTTTCCTGTCTCCACATTTGCCGTATTTCCTCAGCCAAAGGCAGATATTTGGTGATCTTATCACAGCAGGTTTGTTGCAAATTATGGGAATTGGGCACTGCAATATCAATTAGGAAGGTTCTCTTCTGCACCTTGTCCACAAGAACGATATCTGGCCGGTTTGCTGGTATGGTTTTATCAGTAATAACTGATCGGTCCCATAACAACTTGTGACTGGGATTTTCCAAAACGGCGTCAGGAACATACTGATAGTAAGGCAAAATATTGTCAGATAATAAATGCTTTTGAGCAAGGTGTTGGTGCATTATTTTGGCCACTTGGTTGTGCATTTTCATGTAATCAGTACAGGAGATTGCTTGGCAGCCTCCTGTGATATGTTGAATTGTTTCCGGTTCTAGTTGGCATCTTCTGCATTTATTATCCTGAATATTTGCCTTAACTATATATTTAAGGTAGTTTTTGGTAGCCACAACTTGATCCTGGATTGCAACCATGAATCCTTCAGTCTCAGTGAATAGGTCCGCATGAGTTAAGCAGCTGTTCGACGCGTCAATGTCGACATGTTTCTGGTTGAGATCATACGGATGACGACCGTGCAGAGCTTTCTGCGTCCACTGCTGAAGCTTGATGGCTGAACATTCCTCATCAGTGGCTAACTGTATATCCCTTACGTGAAGAAGATCCAGCGGTGTGCACTTGTCATCTGCCTTCACAGCGGCTTGATGTATGGGAGAGTCATGTCTTCCCAGAAAATATCTCTGAAGGTTCCTCACTTGCCTTGCATGCAATTGGATAATGTCCGTGAGCCCTCGTCCACCTCTTTGACGCGGGATTGTCAATCGCTCAAAGTAGTGTATTTGTAACAGTTCAAGTTCAGTTCCTCACCCTCCTCACAAGATGGCGGTGGCTCGATATCTCTCGAACGCATGGTCGGATTTTGACGAATGAGGTGTCATTGATACCCCCTTTCCTATGAACAACATATTTCCCCCCCCCCCAAAAAATAAAATCTACCCTACTAGGGGGTGAACTTGTAATTTTTTAGAGAATCTCTCTTTCCAATTGCAACATGTGAGAGTTTGAATGCCAATACGGAATGAAACGTTGTTATACATAAAGTGCATGTGTACGGTGGATAGCCACTATGAATTAACATGCTTGTTTTTGTTTTTTTACGCATGCCCACTCATGGCTTTTGAAGAGGGTGGGGGAGTGGTTCCCTGTGGACGAGTCCTTGTTGACAGGTCATTGTTGACAAGTCATTGTTGACGGGTCCCTGTGGACTGGTCATTGTTGACGAGTCCTTGTGGACGAGTCCTTATCCCTTTGGACTGATCCCTTTGGACCGGTCCCTTTGGCCTGGTCCCTATGGACTGGCTCATGAATTTATTTAAATTATGTCAAAGGGTCTAACTACATTTGTGTGTCTGTTGAACTGACGTTGTTCACCAACCCCCCCCCCCCCCCACTAGTATAATGTGATAACGATATGAAAGTAAAGTGATGAAATACATGTGAACACGTGTGAGATGACCTTATTACTGTCCTCCTTGTGAAACAAGTCACATCCTGTTTTGGTTCATACGTGAGAAAATGGGAGTTCATGTGTAATATGACCTAACACACAGGTGTTCACGCGCACGATAAGAGCAAACAAGTCACAACCTGTTTTGACAGTGGTGGGAGGTGAAGGGGGGGTTAGTGTAAGAGAGAACACATGTGAAGAGAGAAAGAAATATGTATTGCTCATAATACATGTATAGCTGAGGACTGTACATAGGACTGTAGGTTAAGTACAACATGAGTAAATAAATAAATACAAGACACACAGGTTCACACAACATGTAATTTATTAATCCAAGAATTAAAGGCTGAGCTAAATCCCAACCATTTTACATATAGTTTATTTCCTTTTTGTTTCCATACTTTTTCCACATGGTAATGTTTAGGAAACGCTGTCTTTTGAAGTTCTTGAAGATAAAACCTGCCTTTTATGGGTTGATGGTTGAGGTCCTCGAGTAAATAGGTGACTGCACTGTTCAGGTTGACTTGACGAATTCGAAATAGTTCAGTCCCCCAATTTGGTGTGTAGCCCTTGTCGAAGACGGACTTGAATTTGCTCACACGAACATGGTCCCCAATGTTAAGGCGATGACGTTTAGGGTCCGCTGTTTTTATGGGGTTTAACAGTTTATCCAGTTGTGGAATATTTTTAGTTACAAGTCGTGGCTTGGTCCCAATGGTTCTGTGTTTGGTGTCGTTGTAACGTGACACTAACTCAGGTAACAAGTCCAACCAGCGATAAGTGCCCTGAGCGGTAAACGCTTTCCACATATGGGTTTTCAATGTTCGGTTGAACCGCTCGACCACGCTGGCTTTGAGATTGCTGTACGTGGTGTAATTGTGAATATCCTTAGATTTGAGAAAACTGGAGAAATCCTTGTTGAAAAATTATTTTCCCTGGTCGGTTTGTAGCAGCTGAGGTTGACGTTTAGATTGTTGAATAATATGTTGAAAGGCTTTGGTGACTAGTGGGCTAGACTTGCGACGCACAGGTTCAACAAACGCCATTTTGGAATAAACATAAATGACCGTCAACATATAGCGTACACCATCGTTAACGTTAGCATAGGGAATCATTTCAACCAAGTCTGCTTGCCAAAGTTCATCCACACCCTGTGAAATCACCTTGAGTCGCTGATAGTGACGTCTAGCTGGACGATGCAACTCGTGAGCAATACCCATTTTAATGGGTGAGGGCTTAAACAATAATTTTGGCATTTCGAAGTTCTTCCTCAATTTCTTGAATTTCCCAATCGTGACCAGTATGGCCGGCTTGACGTGAAGCATGCAACAGCTGTAGTCGCTGGACGAGTTTATTTGGATTGTGCCAGTAGGTAACATCCACAAGGGGTTTTAATGGTTTAAATGTCACCCCTGAAGCGGACACTTTACGACGACCACTTTGACTAGTGGGGAACATTTTTGCAATGATGGTTTTATATTTTTGGGATATATTAGCATTCACTTGTTGAGTGGGATCATACTGTCTTTTATGAGCATGGGTATCCAATAAAATGGATTTATATTTACTAAGGTCCTCTGACATATAATCTTGAGGTGAGGGAGTCCTAGAGAATAGTAGCTTTAACAGTCCTGGTGTTAATTTATAGTTGATCTTTTTAATGACAGCTTTAGTACGACTAAATTTAATCGATGAATCACCAATTTTAAAACTATCATTCTCATAGCGAACGCCATATGTGGTATCTGTGTTTCCAACAAATAGATTGGTGAAATAGGGTTCCAGTGTTGATCCATTATATTTTATTAAAATGTTTTTCAGTTGAGCTTTATGTTGAGGGGTGGCCAAGAGTTGTGAAAATGGAGACGATCTGGAAGGGCAAGGGGTTTCGACCATGGCCAAGGATTTCCTTTTTCTTAAAAACTCTGCAAGGGGTGATGCCTTTTTTTGAGGCGTAAACACTTGTTCCTCATTATCCTCAACTTCGCTAACACTAGTTAAATCTTCCTGTTCCTCTTCATCTTCCTCTTTCTCTTCCTCAGAGTCCTCGTGGTGCGTCTGACTGACTTGTGAAACGGTAGGTAGCGTTTCAGATGGCTTGAAAGAGGGTTTCAACATAGCTTTTAGCGGAGGTGCTAAATGTTGTTGAATAAACAAAGCATGATCCGCACGCGATCGTTTCAATTGACGAAACTTTTGGCGAATAGTATTTTTTGCTCTAATAATATGCTTTTTCAATTGACTCTCTGCTAACGCCATGATGTCGTGACAAATGACTTGAGAGGGAATGATACAGTGCCTTAAATAACAATAAAATGATCAAACCCTAAGCGATACCGCCCTTGGTTGAGTTCACTTTGTTTGTCAATCACTAAACAGGCATGACGTTGTGTGTTCCAGCACTTGCCACACAATTCTGTAAACATTTGAAAGGTCATATCCGGATTCACATGTTCATTATAAATGTAACGACTGTTCCTCTCGTCCTGGCGAAATAAAACAATGACATTGGCATTGTCACGAATCAACTGTTTGGACATTTTAGAATACGTTTGTCCAAGATAGAAGCAATCGATATGTTTATGTCGACCCATGCTGAAATAACTTTGAATGATACCTTGTCGTTCAGTGGATACATCATCGAAAATCATGAGTGAATCAGGCTTTACCTCATCCGGTGAAATAACATTTTCTTGCGTGGAAAATGTAAAATACCCCATATTCTCATTTTTTAATCCAGACATGACTTGATCCAGAAACACGTAGAGGGGTTGGTAGTGAGATTTTGCGAAAATATAAATATTTTGAAAACACAGACCATTGGGCGCTGTAATAAGTGTCAGCAAAAGATTGGTCTTTCCACAGCCGGAAGGTCGCACAATGATGCAGCGAATGGAAGATGGAAACAGTGAACCATGGCGTTGTTCACGTGATGTGGGGCAGAGATGGGAAACCATGTCCCTCACGGGGAATGACTCTTGCTGCTTAATTAGCTTCATTTCAACTAAGGCTTAGAGAGGCTAGCAGGCTGTCTATATACATCGCACCGAGCCTTGTCATAGAAACAGTAGACTCGTACTACAGGTTGACGATGGATGTCTTTGGACGTGCGTTGATGGTCAAAGCTAGGTCTGTCCCCATACATGATCCTAAACAAGAAACAGATCCTGCTAATAAACACTATGTGGATAGGTCAGTAGTGCCACGCACAAAACAAGGAGATTATGACTTTAAAGGAAAGCGGTTAACTCATGTAAAACATCCTCAAGTGTCTACAGACGTTACTACAAAAAAGTATGTGGATAACTAGGTGTATGAGTTTTATGATAAAGTGCCTCAGCTTACGGTGGATGGCTATAGCGCTAATCATCACCGCATTATTCACGTGGAAGACCCACAAGAAGATAATTATATCTGTACCAAGCGATACGTGACCTATGAAATGAAAAGGCTTTATAAATTTATACCATCTGTATTTTTAGTGCATCTGACAAATGTAAAACCTGTGAATGAGAGAAACCATATACCGCTAGTTCATGACCAGCACTTGACCTATGTGCTTGCTTCAGGTTTAAGCCACTATCGACTACACTATAATGGAACCATTCACATCAAATATGCCATACCTGATGAGAACCATTTACAAATAGAGATAAATGGTCATAGGATGTTGGTTCATAACCATGAAATGGTCAATGCAGGAGACGAATTATCCTTTCATCTCCTGTTGACATGGAATGAAAAGCAAGCTGGAAAAACCATAAATGATTTCCCACTTTATGTAGAATTGGAATATACAGCCATGAAATAACAATCTAATGTTAGTTGTGAATTAAACTTTCTTGTGAAAGGTTGTTGGTCATCATCATCATCATGGTGAAACAAAGATATGTGGTGAGAAAGACAAAAAATATGAGCCTGTCCTTGGCAAAGCCTGGGCTTATGACATTCGTGGACAAGCCCTTACGAAAGAAAAAAAGAAAAAATAATGTGTTGACCATAAGGAAAGCTCTTCGAGTAGCACAGAGACATGTTATTCCAAAACGTCAGCGACAGGGTTCAAAACAAGGGCGAGTGATCCCCGTCCCCAAACGAGCGGGATTTTTACCTGCATTATTCGCTGGTCTGGCTGCTCTAGGTTCACTTTTAGGCGGCGCCAGTGCAGTGGAAAAAACCATTAAAGCCGTGCAACAGGGCAAGCAACAACTCAATGAAAGTCAACGACACAATGAAACAATGGAGGCCATTGCTATGGGGGCTAGAAATGTCAATTTGAAGCCAGCCTTTTATCAACAAGGATTTGGAATTTCACCTTTTCGAAATAAAAACAAGATGTTCAGTAAAGAACATATAGCCTACTTTCTCCTAAATGCATGGGTATTGTTATAACTCTTTGTCCTTTTCAAGGAGTATGATTGAATGTTGGTTGTAGTAGCTTGTTGAAATACAACGTGCTATAGGGATATTAAACATGAATATGAGGTGCCCTTTGCTAGTGCTACCTCTGTACCAAATTTCGTTCAATTCGGTTTCACCGTGTTTGAATTCATAGGGGGAATCGATTTGCACACATACTTGGCCACCATCTGCAAACTATTGGGCTGATGTTCTTGCAGTTTGGTCAGAATGTGTTTCCCACATAAAGATATGGTGTTGCAAAATTTGGTAGAGACTAGATTATTAGGTTGGTCGTAATTACATTTTAGCTTTTAACATTTGGGTGGCCGCGATTACGTTTCCGTCAAGATAGCGGTGAAATAAAACATGACATTGAGGTGCCCTTTGCTAGTGCTACCTCTGTACCAAATTTCGTTCATACGGTTCAACCGTGTTCGAATTAATAGGGGGAATCAATTTTGACATAAAGATGGCCGCGATCCCCAAACTATTAAGCTAATGACCTATTATATTGGTCAAAGGATGCTCCCTCCATAAAGGTATGCTGTTGCAAAATTTGGTAGAGATCGTGATAATTAGGTTAATCGTAATTTGATTTAAGCTTTGAACATTCGTGTGGCAGCCATTACGTTTCTGTCAATATGGCGGCGATATTAATCATGACACTGAGATGCCCTTTGCTAGTGCTATCTCTGTACCAAATTTCGTTCCATTCGGTTTCACCGTGTTTGAATTAATAGGGGGAATCGATTCTGACACAAAGATGGCCGCCATCCGCAAACTATTAGGCGAATGACCTAATAGATTTGTCAAAGGATGCTCCCTCCATAAAGGTATGTAGTTGCAAAATTTGGTAGAGATCGTGATAATTAGGTTAATCGTAATTTGATTTAAGCTTTGAACATTCGTGTTGCCGCCATTACGTTTCAGTCAAGATGGCGGCGATATAAAACATGACACTGAGGTGCCCTTTGCTAGTGCTACCTCTGTACCAAATTTCGTTCCATTCGGTTCCACCGTGTTCGAATTAATAGGGGGAATCAATTTTGACATAAAGATGGCCGCCATCCGCAAACTATTAGGCGAATGATCTACAAGATTGGTCAAAGGATGCTCCCTCCATAAAGATATGTAGTTGCAAAATTTGGTAGAGATCGGATGATTAGGTTAATCGTAATTTGATTTAAGCTTTGAACATTCATGTGGCCGCCATTACGTTTCAGTCAAGATAGCGGCGATATAAAACATGACACTGAGGTGCCCTTTGCTAGTGCTACCTCTGTACCAAATTTCGTTCCATTCGGTTCCACCGTGTTCGAATTAATAGGGGGAATCAATTTTGACATAAAGATAGCCGCCATCCGCAAACTATTAGGCTAATATCCTATTAGATTGGTCAAAGGATGCTCCCTCCATAAAGGTATGTTGTTGCAAAGTTTGGTAGAGATCGGATGGTTATGTTAGTCGTAATTTAACTTAAGCTTTGAACATTTGTGTGGCCGCCATTACGTTTCTGTCAATATGGCGGCGATATAAAACAAGACACTGAGATGCCCTTTGCCGGTGCTACCTCTGTACCAAATTTCGTTCCATTCGGTTTCACCGTGTTTGAATTAATAGGGGGAATTGATTTTCACACAAAGATGGCCGCCATCCGCAAACTATTAGGCTAATGACCTATTCATTCGGTCAAAGGATGCTTCCTCTATAAGGGTATGTTGTTGCAAAATTTGGTAGAGATCGGATGATTAGGTTAGTCGTAATTTGATTTAAGCTTTGAACATTTGTGTGGCCGCCATTAGGTTTCCGTCAAGATGGCGGCGATATTAAACATGACACTGAAGTGCCTTTTGTTAGTACTACCTCTGTACCAAATTTCGTTCCATTCGGTTGCACCGTGTTCGTATGAATAGGGGGAATCGATTTTCACACAAAGATGGCCGCCATCCGCAAACTATTACGCTGATGACCTATTAGTTTGGTCAAAGGATGCTCCCCCCATAAAGGTATGTTGTTGCAAAATTTGGTAGAGATCGGATGATTAGGTTAGTCGTAATTTGATTTAAGCTTTGAACATTTGTGTGGCCGCCATTAGGTTTCCGTCAAGATGGCGGCGATATAAAACATGACACTGACGTGCCTTTTGTTAGTACTACCTCTGTACCAAATTTCGTTCCATTCGGTTGCACCGTGTTCGAATTAATAGGGGGAATCGATTTTCACACAAAGATGGCCGCCATCCGCAAACTATTACGCTGATGACCTATTGGTTTGGTCGAAGGATGCTCCCCCCATAAAGGTATGTTGTTGTAAAATTTGGTAGAGATCGGATGATTAGGTTAGTCGTAATTTGATTTAAGCTTTGAACATTTGTGTGGCCGCCATTACGTTTTCGTCAAGATGGCGGCGATATAAAACATGACACTGAGGTGTCCTTTGCTAGTGCTACCTTTGTACCAAATTTCGTTCAATTCGCATTCACCATGTTCGAATTGATAGGGGGGGACAGACATTCAGAGTACACACACTCACACACACACAGACACACACACACACACACACAGACTCACACACACACATACACACACACACACACAGACTCACACACACACATACACACACACAGACAGACACACTTTTTTCGCCCTGTGTTGATCTCATAAGTCTACTTTCATTTTTTGCAAAAATCGAAAGTAGGCTAAAAACCATCTTTAACCTCAGCCATAGCAAGACATGCCCTGACGCATCAGCAAGTGGAAAGCTATGCTAAACAACTAAAGCTTTCTCATTTTCGAGGTGTGTTTATGCGAAACCAATTACCCTCACAACCCGGGAAACATGAATGTGCTGTTGTCAATTTGGATGATCACCGAGGACCTGGAACACATTAAGTAGCTTATGTCAAAGAGGGATCTACTGTATGGTACTTTGACAGTTTTGGGAATTTGCCCCCGCCCATGGAACTAGTGGCCTATTTTGGAAACAGGATCAAGATATATTATAATGTGAAACGTGAGCAAACGTTTAACAGCCAACAGTGTGGACGTTTGTGTTCATTTTTTTTTATATAAGACGCAACATAAGCAAAAACGTCAACAGTATGTCAGTGGAAAGTAAGTCGTTTACACTGCATGGACGTGGACCTGAAGTGAGTCTAGACTTTTACCCATCTATCGAATTGAGTGAAAAACCTTATGGTTTAGGACTTGTTTCTCTTGAAACGTACAATCGAATATACAACATACGTGAAAATGTGAACAACAAGTTTTACTATGATGATTCTGTGCTCACCCTGAACTCTGGTGGATACACGATAGATGACATTTATGAACACATTTATGTGGTGTTGATCAATGAATATGGTTTAAAGTCATTTCTCGATGGAACGCGCAAGTTTGAACTTGTAGGAAATACCAACACTCATCGCTAGAGTATTTTTTCTACATTCAAAATTGACTTTAAAACTCACCCCGATTCCATTGGCCCATTACTAGGATTTAAACCACGTGTGTTAGAGCCCAACAAAAAACATGAATCAGACCATGAAGTGAAATTCATTGAGGACCATCATGTGTCGGTGACGTGTAATATTATTAGTCAAGTGTACACCAATCAAGAATCGTCGCATTCGTTTTATGACTTTATTGTAACATCGCCCAATGGCTATATTATTCGTGAAAACCCTCCAGTGGTGCTTTTTCATTCTGTGGCTGTCAATGGTATTAGTAATATAACATTAAGACTGATCAATAGAGAGCAACAACTCATTGATCTAGATTCTACCACACCAGTGACTTACAAGTTGGTGCTAAAACCACTATGAAGTTTGTATATAAAGCAACAGCACCGTCTAGGAATGGTGTTAGTTGTTTACCACGCGAATACACGTTAACATCTCAGAACAAGCAGATTTTACAGCATTTGGGTTACCACATTAACCCCCGCGATGAATTCTATTCTAGAGGTAGCGAACCACATCGAGGAGCAACCAGGAGTGGTAAGAATTGATCTGCATTCTTATCAAGCTCAAACACCTGGACTCAATAACAATGATGAAATTCAATTTGTTATCAACAACCAAGATATTTACACTCTACCGCATGAAAGTGTTATTCAGATTGAAGGTCGGCTCACCAAAGCCGATGGTTCTACACCCACTACATCCAAGTTAGCCAACCATGCTTTCGCCTTCCTGTTTTCTGAAGTACGTTATGTCATTAACGATATCGTGGTGGATAGCACTCGAAATGTGGGTATTTCCAGTGTCATGAAACTATATCCCTCTTATAGTGAGGAAGAAGCTAAAACACTTTGCATGGCGGGTTGGTGCCCTGACTCGACCAATGACTGGATGGTACACACCGATGGCACCTTCACTGGATATTTACCTCTTAAACTGATTTTAGGCTTTGCTGAAGATCACCAGCGCATTGTGGTCAACTCAAGGCAAGTGCTCTATCTGGTGAGAGACAGGAGTGATAATAATGCACTCAAGGGAGTCGACAATGCCCCCATTGATTCAAAAATTCAACTACAACGCTTGCTATGGAAAGTGCCTCATGTGACCCTTAACGATAGCAAAAAACTGGACATACTCAAAATGGTAAAGAGAGATATACCTCTACCCATGGAATTTAGAAGCTGGGCACTCCATGAGTACCCGTTATTGCCCACCACCAACACACACAGTTGGTCTATAAAAACAGCCCGCTATACAGAGAGACCTCTCTACATGATTGTGGGTTTTCAAACGAATCGCAAGTATCAACAAACCAAAGATGTCACGCAATTTGATCACCTGCAATTGAGAAATGCACGTATTTTCCTCAACGGTGCTGTGTTTCCCTATGAAGGACTGGATTTAGATTTTTCAAAAAATAAGTTTGCCCCCCTGTACGACTTGTTTTCTAAATTTAGATGGTCGTATTATCAAAAAGAGAATTGTCCAATGTTGTCACCCCAAGCTTTTAAGACAAGGGCGCCACTGATTGTCTTTGACTGTTCCTACTTGGAAGAGTCTGTCAAACCATCCAATATTGACATTCGACTAGATTTTGAAATGCATGACAATGTTCCAGCCAATACCACGGCCTACTGTTTGATTATTCATCACAAACAAGTCAACTATTATCCACTGTCCAACCAAGTGACAAGTGTATAAATAGCAGGTCAACACACATCAAACCGCTCAGTCATGTCTTGCTTTCATGCCTCAAGAGAAGTTACATCCATGAATTTAAAATCTGAGGAACAACGTTTCAAGACCTTTGCGACGTGGCCGGTGCCTTTTATAAACCCTCAAGCCTTAGCAGCCGCTGGATTCTACTATTTAAAAAGAAGAGATGAAGTGAAATGTGTGTTTTGTCCCATCATCTTAGACCAATGGCAAGAGAGCGATGAACCCATGCAGGAACATCAGCGCTGGTCACCTGCCTGCCCCTACCTGTGCAGAATGGAGGTGGGTAATATACCCTGTCATTCAAGTTACCCCTCACTCATGCCTCTGAGTGATGAAAAAAGTTATGATATGTGTGGACTTTATGGTGCCGGCAGTGCTTCAGTGAGCAGCTCACAGTTAAAAACATCCAGTTTAGAGACATTGGGATATCATCGGTGTTATGGACACTATAAACACAAAAGACTTTTTTGTTGTATGAGATGGCACCACCTCTATCCTAGAATGAAAAAAAGAATGTAAAACTTGTTATGCCAATAAAATAATGAAATAAAAAATTGGTTGTTGTTGTTATATTATTATTTCTTATGCCCAACCTGTCATATCCTAACCTCTATAGTGACTACTCGATGCTTTTCTTTTCTTTTACTAGAATGGAATGTAAGTAAATGACATGGGTACACCTTACTGAACAATTATCAGTCTGTGGTCAGTTGGACTTGATCCAGACAAGAGTGAACATGTTGCGTACACTGATTGTCGACTGTCAAGGGTTTAAAATTGGAGATAACAAATTTATATTTAAAGAAGTGGCCATCAGCGATTGTTCCACATTTTGGATAACACAAGCTACCTATTTGGTGTTTAAACCACCTTATGCGTTTGATTTGTTGTGTGATAAAGACCTTAAACAAACCCAGTGGATTGAAACGCATATGCAACTAGACTGGAAGCAAGGAACCATTTCATATAAGCACCTAGACATGGTCATGAAAGCCCACTTGTCTTCCGCTCATGTAGTATTTGTGAAAGGTAGTGAGAAACGTCAATGGCTACAACAATTTTTGGCGTCTTACTGTCAATGTATCGATTTAATGTACATGGGCTGTCCCTCGCTGCAAACACTCATGGACCGCTGCCCCTGTGACAATATTACCCATAAAGCTCTGGCACAGGTGTGGCAATTGTTTCATTGGCTAACCAACAATGCCTGCTGGGAGTTGTTAAATAAAATTAAAACTAAAGGTTTACCTGTGAATGCCACCAGTGAGACTTCTACAAGTGACGTGTAAACATCAACGTGATACCATGGAGAAAGGGGATGCTACCGATAAAGCGATTGGAAAGTTCTTCGTGTGCAAAAAGAAACTAGACAGTTTTACTAAAGAAGAATTATTGGCTCTTCCAAAATCATTCATTTATTACGTCGCAGCAAATGCAGTGAAAGAAATCTGGCAACATGTACCAAAATCATGGACTCAAGACCCTGTGTTAAGTGAATTGCAACCATGTACGGATTATGATCATCATAAGCAAGTGGCTATGGCAAAAATACCCTCTATGCGACAGTGTGCTACTTGCCAGCTGGTCAAACTGTATCACGGTCATAAAAGCCAGTGTAAAGACTTTGTTTCCTCATACCACGGGTGTAATGAAGAAAAAAAGCAGCAACAACAAACATCATCCACAGAGGAGGAGGAAGATCAAACCTTTTTACCATCGATGGAAAAGGATATGCCAGACCTCTACTGGCAATGGCGTCATTGACAAAGTAATTCAATACTAGACTTTCGAAATCTACCTACCTGGTTTTTTATTTGTGTGGTCCTGGAACTTATCTTGAAGAACCTTTGCCGCGTGGTGATATACCTATTAATCCTTTAGATCGAGCATGCACCTTTATCACCACAGTCATCCTGCATTAAGATGTGTAGCGGATAAAGTATCGTTGAAAATCTAAACAATATTTGACATCCTGTGATGTCTCAGTGGGAGAGAGGTTGGCAGCCCTCATTATGATTAGTGCTATATAAGGAAAGTTAATGATGAGTGGACATGAACATTGAAAAGGATTGAGGAATTGGTATTTCTTTGTTTTCTATTTTTGTAAAGCTCTATTTGTTGTGAAATAAAAACAAGGTTTACAAGATCACAATGTCTTTTAATTTTAACAAGTAGTTCCGTGAAGAACTATACAGCCTATTTTCATATATCCTACTTATGTTAATTGCCACTATCAACATACGCAATTTCAGTTTGATTGCTGTAATAGATTCGTAGATATTGAGAACCGACTAAATATTTCGGATGGTCGCCATGTTGGATTTTATATATGTAGGTCCTAGAGTTATGTACTGTTACATGCAGATTATTGTGAACGTGTAGTATTCAAACTTCAATCGCATAATTAGGACACAAGAAAAAACAAGGAGATTTAAAAAATTTTCACAGCTGCCATCTTGAGGTTATGGAAACAATTGAAATAAATTAGATGCCAGTGGATTAACATTCGGATAAAGATTTCCTGTACCAAGTTTCACTGCACGCGGATGGTTAAATTGCGAGAAACGTCCATGTGAATATTTATAATTCGCGTCACCGCCATGTTGGATTTGTGATCACCAGGTTATTTAAAGTCCTACAGGTGAACTTAAGTTCATAGCCCCTATGAACATAAAAAAAATTAGTTTGATTGCTAAAATAGATTCGTAGATATTCAGTATCGTCTAAATATTTCGGATGGTCGCCATGTTGGATTGTTAAATGTATAGGCCATAGAGTCATGTACCATTAAAGGAAAATTATTGCGTAGGTTCATTATTCAAACTTTCACTTCGATCGCATGACTACATCACAAGAAATAAAAACTTAATTTTAAAATTCGCACTGCCGCCATCTTGAGGTTATGTAAACAATTGAACAAAATTAGATACCAGTGGATTACAATGTGTATAAATATTTCCTGTACCAGGTTTCAGTGCGCTTGGAACATTAAATCGCGAGAAAGGTCTATTAAAATGTTCAAATTCGCTTGGCCGCCATGTTCGTTTTGTAGTTAACCGGGTTTTGAAAATCTTATAGATGGACTTCCAGTAGTGCCCTTTGACTCCGTACAAAATTTTAGGGAGATACCGCTAATAGTTTCAGAGATATAGAATGCCGGTGTAATATTTCGCACATCCGCCATCTTGTGATTATGTAAACAATTGAACGAAGTTAGATGTCGGTGCATTACAATGTATACAAACATATACTGTACCAAGTTTCATTGCGTTTGGTTGGTCAAATCGCGAGAAACGTCTATTTAAAAGTCGCAAATTCGCTTGGCCGCCATGTTGGTTTTGTAGTTACCAGGTTTTCAAAAGTCACATAAGTGAACTTATAGTAGTTCCCTCTATCACCATAGAAAATGTCAGGGTAATATCGGTAATAGTTTCGGAGATATTGAATGCTGGTGAAATATTTCGCACAGCCGCCATGTTGGATTTGTGTGTCGTAACAAAATTTGAAGGGCACGGTCGAGGTCGCCGGGAATAGTGCTATGAACTTTCCGAGTTTCATTGAAATCGCTCCTGCCGTTTAGATTTTATTAGGGGGGGACACACACACGAATCACACACGCACACACACACGGACAAAAGGTGATCTCATAAGCCTATTTTTTCAAAATTGAAAATAGGCTAAAAATGGTGATAGCCATTTCTTCATTTTCATTTTTTCTTACATGAATATTTACATTTTCCACTTTCCCTTTTTTTACATTCCCCTTGATTAGTTCACACATTCTGTACATTTTGTTGTTGTTGTGAAATAAAAATAAGGTTCACTAGATCACTATATCTTTTAATTCTAAAAATGGTGATAGCCATTTCTTCATTTTCATTTTTTCACACATGAATATTTATAATTTCCACTTTACATTTTTTACATTCCCCTTGTTTAGTTCACACATTCTGTACATTTTTTTTGTGAAATATAAATAAGGTTCACCAAATCACTATATCTTTTAATTTTTAAAAATGGTGATAGCCATTTCATTTTTTCACACATGAATATTTACAATTTCCACTTTTCATTTTTTACATTCCCTTGTTTAGTTTACACATTCTGTACATTTTTGTTGTTGTGAAATAAAAAACAAGGTTTACAAGATCGCAATGTCTTTTTAATTTTAAAATGGTGATAGCCATTTCACTTTTTCACACATGGATATTTACAATTTCCACTTTACCTTTTTACATTCCCCTTGTTTAGTTCACACATTCTGTAAATTTTTTAAAATGTATTACTTATCTTATTTTTACTAAATTACTGTAGCCTAACATTATACATTATACTTACAGTTTTACAAAAAATATTACAATATAAAACACACTACAAATATTACAATATAGTGATCATTAGACTTAAGTAAAGTAATAGTCGTCAATGCGACTGTTTCCCCAAGCAAGAGTATCAAATGTGTTGGGTATAATGAATCGTTTGTTGTCTTCATTACTTAAAGCAACTTTGTTCAACAAATTGGTATGTAGCTGATGATTTTTACTTCTAAATACACACATTTTCTTAAATAATACAGGTGGGTTACTAACTATACAGTTTTTATAATCACTTATATCTAACTCTTTACTAACAACATTCTTTTTCACTCCTTTTTCAATTTTTTTACTACTATATCATCAATTGTCATATAGCTGTATGATTTAGATTTTGTGCCTACAAAGGTGTCTATAATAACACCAGCACATTCATCCTTAAATTTCCCAAGAACCTTTTTGATTACTAGAGGTAAATGATAAATATTATCCTCGGGGTAGTCACTTGTATCAAACCTATTTAGCTCAGTTTTGATATCCTCGTAAAAATCATCAGTTTTAAACTCATAAATAAAAGAATCTGTGTCTGTGTAGAGTAATTTAGCATTATCAAGATAGTTTTTCTTTACATAATCATAGTGAAATTCATACATAAGTGTTTTTGATAATTCCAGAATGGTGTAACCCACATATATGGGTTTGTTGTAAGTTACTTTAAGACGATTCATTTGTATTACAACTAAATCCTCATGAATAATTGAACAGCTATGAAAGTTAGGCTTGCTTATTAAGTTGCTCGCACCATACCTTTTACCATCATTCTCCCACTTTGTTATCAGCTTTACATCAACTCGTTTATCAACATTCTCCATAGTCTTTCCAAAAACACTATTATTCATGAGTTTATAAAAATCTTTTTCAAACGCGTTTGTTGACTGTGTTCTTAAGTTATTGTTTAGATCAATATACGGTTTGAGCCATGCTGACTGATGAAATTGCAATACGCGATGAATTTTAGTTAATTTCAATCCATGCTGTAGACACTGTTTCAAGTTTTGATAATGTATTACATATTTACATTTATCATTTACATTAGCAATTAACATTTTTGTTCGTGATGTGATGTATGGAGATTTCATATTCTCAGGACAAAATGGTAAATCATTATGATCATCATGTAACTCTTTAGGGTACTCAAGATTTACCTCTAAAATATACCCTTTATCATCGTTATCATTGAGAGTGTCAACATGTAAGACATCAATTTCAGGTTGTGTCAGCCAGCGAAAATCTTTCAGTGGTAGATATTGACTCATAGCCCAACCATATTGGTTATTTGCATCGAGGTAGACAATATACTTTGACTCTTCGCAAGGGTTGTAGCTAGGCATGAATTTATTATTCGCTTTAGAGTACCGTCCACTACATTGGCTTAATCCACCTCGAATTGATGATTTTATAAAATTGATCATGTCTATATCAGTCATTAATTCTAAATTTACTTTCGTTTTTTTCAACATTGAACTGAAACTTAACCCAGGAGCAGTGAAATACTGACAAGGATCAAGGTCATAAGTTTTCATACAAACATTCCGAAAATTTTCAAAAACATCTGCTAATAACAACACATCTGTCTTCAAATATATGTCTGAAAATTCTCCTAAAGTTTGAATGTCGAACTGTGTCCATACACGTTGTGCATGTAAATATTCCTGATCACTGTTATGACTTGTGTTTAAGGAACTGTAAAATGCATCTTTCGGTGGTAAAGAACACTCCTCAAGACGTTCCACACAGTTAATATATTCATAAGGGAATATACCCTTTTGACGAATCAAATTAAAATCATCTTCTTTAGGAAAGACACGTTGAATTTCATGAAACTGAACTGATTTTAAATTACTAGCCAGCTTATCAAGACTACTCGGCATAAAGCGGAATGAATCTAAAAATCGCAGTTTAATGTTTTTTTTATTGCTAGTTTTGATGTATTTTGTGAACGATATGTATTGTTCCTTATTATTTGCAATCACATCAATTTTCACATCTGAAGCTCCAAATTCTTTAACGATAAAGTGGTTATCGTATTTGCTACCGTTATGTAGAATGACCGGAATGAATTTACTTACTCTATAATTTAAATTACATTCTTGGTGAGCAGCACCACGATATTTTCCTGTTAAATGGTCATGATCGCGAACCTTATATGTATGTAAACATTCACCACATATAAAACAATTAGTTTCAGTTTTAAAATTCATTTGCTCTGATGAAGTTAGTGGCTCCTTTGGAATGATCGTATTTAAAATAGAGGATATACGGATGGTATCTTTCTCAAGCCTTTCCATAAAAACTTTAGGTGCATCAGGTCCTCTATAGAGCTCAAACTTATTTAAAGGGTCATCATAACTACATTTAATATAATATGCAAAGCTAAAAGGTTCATGAATGTGAGTAGTGTTGGTGAAAGGTTGGGCTGGATTCGATGAACATGTATTAAATGGTTTTAGCAAAGCCTCGAAGTCAGCATATATAACAAATGGTACTCGAAGCTGTTTCTCATAATCCTTAAATTTTAGAATGTTATTTTTAGGAGTCGGTAATACCGTACACACATGATTACACCCCCATTTTTGATGTTGAGTTAGTTGATCCTCTTTTCTGAAATGTAGCAAACAACCATCACACAACCACTTTTTACCATCGCATTTTGTTATCTGACTACTGACAAGTCTACTTAAATGTTTTATCCAAAAATAGTGGGCGTTTTCACCTTTAGATATGTACAGTAAATTTACATGAATATCCTTTTTTTCCTGAGTATAATATAGAGGACCTACTATTCTCTTATTTTCAATTCCATAAACACTAATACTTACATTGTTCAGCTCTTCAAAACGTTGAATGTCTTTTATCGCCATAGGAAATTCCATTTCTTCTAAATCTAACACTGAAGAATAGTGAGGATATGATGATGTTCTATACAGATGCTCCACTGCTGGATGGAGAGCTGAGGTTACAGCCCATGCAAAGCATGCGTCATCATTATTCATAATGTTTACACAAGCGTGCTTACGTTTGATCCATGCTGGCAAATCAACGTATGATGATGCTCGAAGGGGGTTGTATTTATTCATGTTGGTTTCTAGATAAAGTACTTCAACTAACGCCCAGCCTGACTCCCTTTCCTGGAACTCTTCACTCTTCACAATGATAGCACTTGAAATATTTTGGTATATATCACTAATATTAGTTGATTCGCTAACAATTATGTTTTTTGTATTAAAAGATTTGATATCCGTAATTTCACCTTCGCTCCCAGTTTTTACATAGAGTCCAAAAAGTTCAAAATTAATTTTAATTGTTTTATGCTCTAATAAAACATTTTCTACTAAGCCAAACACAGTAGGTTGAACTTTTTTTTAAAATGATTCAATACTTTGAGTTTTTTCTTTACTATAAAGTCTATAACTAGCAATTCGACTTTTAAATGCACTACCAATTTGTTGAACATTTCCAGAATTTCTTTCCTGGCAAGCGTTATTTTTATAATGAATACTGCGTAAATGTCCATGAATGAATGAAGAAGGTATATCTATATTACATACATCACAATGTGTTATCGAAGGTTCACCATTCTTCTTTCTTTTTGTTGCACAACTATTTTCACAATCTTGAGAACGTTTACGCTTTTGAGCATCACATTCATTTAAAGGTTCCGTGCTAGTTGTTGGTTTTACATTTTTTAATTCTTGTTGTTCACCATGCACTTCAACCATGTGGGATTGATATCGCTTTACAGCAGAAAAACCAAGTTCACAAACTGAACATGAAAATGGTGCTGAACTAACATGCATTAAATTTACATGACGTGCAAGATTATCTTGTCTGTTAAATGTGGTAGCACAATGACTGCACACAAACATTTTAATGTCATGTTTAACATTTGCGTGTCGTTGAAGGTTGTCAGGTCTTGAGAACTGTTTCTTACAGTCACCACACTTGAACATGATGATCCCTTTCGAAATTACCTATAATAGAAAGAAATCATAAATGTTAATAAATGATAAACAAAAGTACAATATAGATAGTTTAATTACATTCCAGTCAATGGTTGTAGCAGGGTATTTAAATCGATCATCTGTGAACTCCTAGCAAGTCTAACTTTATGTAGTTCTAACTGTCACTGACACCTAGCGGTGAACATTGGAACTTGATAGAGTGGGAGAAACCAGTGATCGCCAGTTGAGTGAGCTAAGTGTGACGTCATAACCATTCTTAAAGCAAGTCTAAACTTGTAGAACATGTCACGTGATAGAAACCAGCGATCGCCAGTTAAGTGAGCTAAGTGTGACGTCATAGCCAGTCTTAAAACAAGTCTAAACTTGTAGAACATGTCACATATTGGAAACCAGCGATCGTCAGTTAAGTGACCTAAGTGTGACGTCATAGTCAGTCTTAAAACCAGTTTAAACTTGTAAAACATGTCACATGACAAGGTTAAGTTAGGTAAAGTTAAGTGAACTGAGGTTAAGACTTTAAATATTCCCTCTATCACTGACACCTAGCAATGAACATTCGGACTTAATAGAGCGGTAATCAAAATCTAACCTACAAATTTAGCTTTACACATCATGGTCAAGTAGTTCCAACTTTTGACTGCTAAATATACCATTTTCACTGACATGTAGTGGTGAATATTGGAAAATAATACTCTAGCTGTTTAAAAGTTATTAGAGGGGCACTTACCTTTTTATAATTGATCAACTGCTGCCACTGAATGAACAGATTGTAGGAATCTGGTAACCTACAGGTACCCAATTATCTGTAAACAAATTAATCAATCAGTCAATCAATCAATAAATACATTCCAATCAATAACTTCAACATCAATTAGTAATAAAAGACTACAATCCATTAATAATAAGTACTTACCTTGCAAAATAATTTAATGATTTTCTACCAAAACGGCTTTTTTTTTACAACTCTTGAGCAGTAATAGAGCACTGTTCACTCAAAGCGAGTAATAAAGACTGACAGTAGGGAGATATATGACACCCCTCTTATATAAACTCTCATCGCTCGTGTCAGCAGTTTTTTGCAGATCATTGCAATTCCTTTCCCAATACAGCTGAGAGTCCAAAGCACACTAGGAACACCTGTGTGGTATCCAATGACTGTTGACTTTGCATAATCATCACCCATTGTCTTGATCAACACCTGAGGTTTCAAATTACTGCAGCGTCAGTCATAGCAACAGCAGTGAGCGCTCTCTGCCATGTCAGCAACATGACACCGGAAGGAACACCTGTGTAATATCCAATAACTGCTAACTTTGCATGATCATCACCCATTGTCTTAATGAACACTTGCGGTTTCAAATTACTGCAGCGTTAGTAATAGCAACAGATCTGTGCGCTCTCTGCCATGTCTGTAATATGACACAGGAAATATAACAAGACGTCTTACTGCACATACCATCTCCTCAGTTTTAACATCTTAAGAACATGTATTATTCTCTTTCAACTACAAATGACTCGTTAGAACACATCCATCCACCAAGTTAGATCCCTTGCATGTTCCCATGTATTTCGTCACTTTACTTTCATATCGTTATCACATTATACTAGTGGTGAACAACGTCAGTTCAACACACACAAATGTAGTTAGACCCTTTGACATAATTTAAATAAATTCATGAGCCAGTCCATAGGGACCAGGCCAAAGGGACCGGTCCAAAGGGATCAGTCCAAAGGGATAAGGACTCGTCCACAAGGACTCGTCAACAATGACCAGTCCACAGGGACCCGTCAGCAATGACTTGTCAACAATGACCTGTCAACAAGGACTCGTCCACAGGGAACCACTCCCCCACCCTCTTCAAAAGCCATGAGTGGGCAGGCGTAAAAAACAAAAACAAGCATGTTAATTCATAGTGGCTATCCACCGTACACATGCACTTTATGTAGAACAACGTTTCATTCCGTATTGGCATTCAAACTCTCACATGTTGCAATTGGAAAGAGAGATTCTCTAAAAAATTACAATTTCACCCCCTAGTAGGGTAGATTTTATTTTTGGGGTGGAAATATGTTGTTCATAGGAAAGGGGCTATCAGCCCGAGTTCAATGACACCTCATTCGTCAAAATCCGACCGTGCGTTCGAGAGATATCGAGCCATCGCCATCTTGTGAGGAGGGTGAGGAGGAGGAGGGCCTTGAACTGTTACAAATACACTACTGCTCAACAGCTGACTTAGGGTGGAGACATCTGTGTTTTGTTAAGATGGTACGTGTCCTAATTAGGATGTTCTCCAAGTCAGTCTGCGTCCATTTGATAATACCGAAAGTATATGTCAGAGCAGGAATAGCATAGGTATTAATAGCCTTAAAGGTGTTCTTTCCATTCAACTTTGATTTTAAAATCTTGTTAAGGCGTTGATTGTAGATAGCTACGGTTCTATCTTTAATACCTTTATGATCAATTCGATTAGATTGCAGGAGACCAAGATATTTGTATGTCTCATTACCTTCCATAGGCTTTATGAAACAACCGTCATCAAGTTGAAATGCTCGGGCCTCTAATTTTCCACGCCGAATGGTGAGGGTGCGACACTTATCTAATCCGAAGGACATTCCAATATCAGAAGAAAATGAAGCAGTAATTGCAATTAGCTTGTCGATGTGTTTTCAGAGGACGCATATAGTTTAATGTCATCCATATACATCAAATGAGTAATTTTATATTTGACTATACCATGGTGCTTAATTGGAAAACCACACTTTGCATTGTTCAGCAATGATGATAGTGGATTGAGCGCCAAACAGAACCATAGAGGGCTCAAGCTGTCACCCTGAAAGATACCTCTTTTGATTTGAATAAATCCCGATTCCATACATGTGTCTCCATTAGACATTAATAAATTGGTTCCCCAATGGGACATCATATGTTGCAGACTTATAATGGTGGCAGGATCAACTTTATATATCTTCAGGGTTTGGATTAACCAGGAATGTGGGACTGAATCAAAAGCTTTCTTGTAATCAATAAAGGTCATGTAGAGGTTACGCATCATCTTTCCTGCTTGTTCCATAGTAACTGCATCGATTACAAGTTGCTCTTTGCAACCTTGAGACTTCTTCATGCGCCCCTTCTGCTCTTCAGCCAGGATGTTATTAAGATTTATGTGTTCACAAATCTTACGTGCAATGCAAGATGTAAATATCTTATACAGGGTGCACAGACTTCGATATTTGGAAGGATCATTGGTTCTATCACCTTTTGGCAGAAGGTATGTTTTACCTCGCATCAAGTAAGAGGGGATAAGCTGTGGATTTTGGATGAAATCTGTGTAGCAGCGGGCAAGATGCTCATGAGTACAAGTGAAACGTTTGATCCAAAGGTTGTGGAGGTTGTCTGGTCCTACCGCTTTCCAATTTTGGGTCTCCTTAACCACACGGGTCACATCTTCAGTTGATACCGAAGAGTCACTCATCGTGTCAATTTCTGACATTCTCTCCTCCTCCGTAATCCATTTAGCGCTGCTGTTATAATCTCCAGCATTCGACCATAGGGATGACCAGAAATTCTCTACCTCTTCTTTTTGCGGTGAACTGCCCATTTGAGTTCCAGGATCGTCAAGATTCCTATAGAACCGTTTCTCATTGGTAACAAATAGCTTGTTCTGTTGCTTTCGTTCGTTCGATTCTTTATATCGACGTAATCTCTGTGCCTCTGCCTCAAGTTGTTGCTTTAATGTGTCTAGGATCTCAAGGGGGCTACAGTTCGGAGGATTATACTTTGCATGTTTACTCTTCGTATGGCTCAACATTTTAACACATTGAACAACGTTCTTACTTCTATTGCCTGCAACATACTGATGCATTCTTCCGATGATTACTCTCAGTTCATCAACAGACTTTCATAAACGTATCTCCCAAGCTGGCATCTTCTTCTGTCGACCTGACGTATATTGTCGCCATAATCTACCTCCTGTCACTCGTATCACAGCTATCGCCATTTCTATGACGATTTAATTTCACCACATCAGTGCGTACAAATCAACATATCGTTGGCTTATTTGCAAGACAGTATGGCAACTTCTCTTAGGTTGGCACATTGAGAAACGAGCGAACTATGGAACATGTCTCCTAGATGACGGCCCTATGCATGATAATATGTAAACCAGGATGTATTCCTATTCTTTCTAGGTAGCGAGCCAATGATTTAAGGGTGATGCCGGTAGAACAGATGACTATATGCAGCACCACAACACTTTCCTGTCTCCACATTTGCCGTATTTCCTCAGCCAAGGGCAGTTACTTGGTGATTTTCTCACATCAGGTATGTTGCAAATTATGGGAATTGGGATCTGCGATATCAATGTGAAAGGTTCTCTTCCACACTTTGTCCACAAGAATGATATCTGGTCGGCTTTCTGGTATGGTTTTAACAGCAATACCTGATTATTATTATTATTATTATTATTATATTATTGTTATTATTATTATTACTATTATTATTAACACTGCGATGTACCAAAAGCCTTGGTGTAACTTGAGATAGATCTCTAACCTATCGCAATCGCCTTCAGAAACTGGCAGCTAAACTGAAAAGTCGTAACAACCTTCTGGGAAGACTAGCAGGAACATCATGGGGTGCAGGTGCAAATTCACTGCGAACAACTGCTTTAGCACTAAAATTCTTCAGCTGAATACTGTTCTGCTGTATGGCTGAATAGTTCCCATACTCGTCTGGTCGACGTCCAGCTACACCACACAATGAGAATCATATCTGGCACCCTGCACCCTACTCCTGTACAGTGGTTACCCGTACTGAGTCACATTCAACCTCCTCACATCAGACGACAAAATGCCCTTGTCAGATTATGGACTAAGGTGATGATGAACAGCTCACTTCCCATCCACCAGGATACAGATGAAAACGATGTAGCGAGACTGAAATCCCGGAAACCTGCCTGGAAGACGGCCAGGAATCTAGCTGACATACATTTTAGACCTGACGAAGCATGGAAGAGGAGATGGGCCAGATTACACCCACATGGTCTAATCAACATCGATGACCCAACAGCAAAACCTCCTGGGTTCAACCTCCCACGCACCATCTGGACCAGACTAAACAGGATACGCTGTGGCGTTAGAAGAACTGCTTCTGCATTACACCAATGGGGGTGGTTGGAGACTCCTTCCTGCAACTGTGGTGCTGAAGTGCAAACCATCAGCCATATCGTGAAAGAATGTCCTCTACGAGCATTCACTGGGCCTATGGAGGAGCTACATCAAGTAACCCCTGCGGCACTCACTTGGTTGGAAGGATTAGACATCAGCTCGTGATGAAATCTCATAATCTGCCTCTCTCTCTCTCTCTCTCTCTCTCTCTCTCTGTGCGTGTGTGTGTGTGGTGTGTGTGTACGTGTGCCTCCTAGTTAGTCTGTAATACATTATATCCATGTATATAAATATGTATATATTCTTTTTTCTAATAGCAATTATATGTAAAATACATTTCAAACGATTGTCAAATGAAGCATCATACGCTAAATAGTAATAATAATAAATACATTATTATTATTATCATGTAATAACACAGATTATATTAGACGCTGAGGAAAGAAGACGAGAGAAGAATAGAGGCTTTCGAAATGTGGCGATGGAGGAGAATGGAGAGAATAAGTTGGAAGGGCAAAGTAGGAAATAAGGAAGTATTAAAGAAAGTAGAAGAAGAAACATGACTCTACGGAAGAAAAGGAAAAGAAAAATGAATTGGATTGGGCACTGCCTAAGAGGAGATGGTTTGGTGAAAAGTGCATAAGAAGGGACCATTGATCTCTATACATGGATCGCTGATGGCAGCTCTCCGCTGCACGAGAAAGTACGCCAGGTTGAGCGCGCGGTCCGCCATGTTGGTGTACCCATTCTCGAGTTTTTCTTGTGGGGAAGCAATGCTAATCTAGTCATTTTTAAATCGTAATTAATGGTGCCTTGGGACAAATAAAAATATAGAGATATGTTCACTCATAGCATAAAGGTATTGGGATCACTGACACGTCATTCCGAGGTCAGTAAATCTCCGGAATAGTAATAAAAATGAATGTATAATAACGGCTGACAAATATCAACTTAGGTGCTGAGTACAGGCAATTAGTGATCAGTAACAGAGTAACGAGTGAAAAACAATTTCTGGAAACATTCTTGTAAATTGTATATATATATATTGAACCCTTGCAAAGAAGCTTATGAGACTCAGTTTCGGGGGGTGTAACAGTCCATATCGTAAGTTGTTGTTAAAGTGCTTCATTAACATGCAGGGTAACATATAACAAAATATCATGCAGGAAAAAGTGAAGCCAGGGTTAAAACAAATGAATTTAATAAACAGATCAGCTATTTACACAAAGAATTAACAAAACAAACTCCCATATGACTCCCACTGAATAAAATAAGTTGCCAAAACTAGGCCAAATCTCTGGAGAGATTAATACTTGGACCAAGTGTCCCAAAGAAAAATCAACAAAAGTGACAATGTATGCGCGTGTGCTGTTCTACATGCTTCACGATGAGTACAATCGAATGCATGATTCGTCATCATCCAGAATAAACTTTCAGACGACGAATTCACATTGCTTACAGCTAGACAGACGCGGGGAACAACTATACAACACTTAAAACTAAACCGACACTTCCTATACTTAAAAAATAAACAACACAATAATTTCCGCAGGAAATTGGAATCAAAACTGCCGTAGCAAAAACATTACTGCCTAAAATTAGGACTTCTCACACAAATCAACACAAGTAAGTTAACACGTGACCAATAAAAGAAATACACATATGACCGCCGTCATTTTTACAAGTACACTACCACTACACCACACAGACGTCACATACTAAATTACATGAATTGAGTCATAAACAAATCACTAGGCTCAGAGCCAACATTTACATTATTAACACAATATTCTATCCATACAACATGCAATAATCCGTCACACACATGGCGAACTCCTCAATTAATTATGGTTCAAAATAACCATCCCAATGAACAGGTTTGCTACTTGAAAGCTTAAAGGGACCAGTCGGAACAATAGGACTGCCTAACAAAAATAAGTCACCAGGCGAGACGGGCGATTCGTGGAAATCTGCATATCTGTCAACCCACGTGTCAAAATAACCTCGATCTCCAAAGGCACGGGATCGAATCTCGAAGAAGCGTGCCCCAAAGCACAATAAAACGTGTGTGTCAGAACAAAATATCCCGGCATTTTCCCTAGGAAATCCAAGAATCAGCAGTATGGACAAGGAAAAGCGGTCTCCCTGGAGCACCCTGCCTTTCCATCAAAAATACAACAACAACAAAATATGAGGGCGGTAGGACCTCTACCCCTCTACACGTAGAATCAACACACACCTGACACAATAACACACACAGAATCACACGTATGGGTTTGACAGACCCTGAAATAAAATGACATAAATATTTTCCACTTGCTGGCGCCTCCGTTCAATGCCAGTGACTAATAAACCTGAAAAGGACTCCAAAAAATCTATCAAATTAGAACTAAGGTGTTCTACAATTACATCTTAAGTTGTTGCACTTGGCAACCCTAATATGAATAATAACCTGTTCAGCAAACATCTTACAGTAATTACCTCCCTTTCCTATCAATAATATGAACTTTAATAAAGCACCACTTATCGAATGTAACGGGTTTCGCATTTGCATGGATAAAAAATCACGTACACGCGCCGTGCACATTAAATATGACTCCAAAGAAAAATAAATACACAACAAACACTTTGGCCACGTGCCAACGTACATTTAAAACATTTAGTGTCGTTACAAGGAAAACACTCTAAAACAAGAAAAAACTAAAATTAACTATTTACAAAGTTCCCCCGCCAATCTAACTACATAATTGAATAATCAATTGTTGTACATCACCGTCTCAGCTTGTGGAACATATGACCTCCATCTCAGCCCATTTCCCTATGGGAAAGTTAGCACTCCATAGTCGTCTTCGTAGAAGCGTCGGACATCACTCCGGCTCCTGACCACACGTTGGACATCTTGGTGTAGTCTCTTTGGAAGAAAAGTTCAATGTTATTATAATTTGACCTGGCTATAATCGCTTGTGAGTTACTAAATTCGCCCACAAATAGTCCTATGCGATTAATCACGAAGACTTTCCCTACTCTTGCTCACACACGCACGATACACATATAAAAGAAATACAATAAAAATTTACATGAAATATACAACTTCGAGTCCATCGTCACTGGCTCGATAATACAAGTTTTAAAGTCTGACTGACTCACAGTCGCTATCTTGCTCGGTAATCTCTACTGCTCCGCTTGACCTTCGCTCAGGTGAGTGCTAATTAGAATGTTACTCACGTCTTGCCCCAAAGAGCTGAAATTAGTTGTCTTTAAGATAATATTCAAGTTTTAAATCATCACGCTAACTGGCGTGAAATTAGCTCACATAGCTCCAAACAGAAAAGACTTCGAATAATATCAGAGCGTTAAAATCAATACACAAACTGGCGTGAAGTTAGCTCACAGAGCTCCAAAACGAATGACATCGAACAACGTCTCGTCGATCAATTTATTAGAAACTGACAGGGGGATGAAGAGTGGGGTGAATTAAGAAAAATTTTCCAGAGTTTTCACCTCACACACACGGGACTAGTGTCAATCTTCATCAAATAATTCAAACGTCTCAGCGCACTCATGCGGAGATAATTCCGATCGGCGGTTCTTTAGATAATCGATTCCGCGCGCTTTTTACCACTGACGCCATCCATCGCGTGGTCTTGGCGTGGTCTCTCCTGATTGGGTGATTCAATCGTAGGTCGGTTGCAAGTAACTCGTGACCATCTCTTTATGATTCCAATTCTGCTGCAAGTTGTTACACAATTTGGCCTTGAACTCAGATTACCAGGCCGTTTTCAAGAATAGCTACCACTTGCTACCTCTGTGGCAATCATTGCGACATGCTACCTTGCCTTTATCCTCATCAACTTCCACAAGTACTGCCTGGGCCGCAGTAATAATAATAATAAATTATGAATACTTATTTATCGTAGATCAATAAGGGTTCATTTATCCTCAGCAAGGTTTTGAAATTCGAAGCAAGCGATTGATTTGGATTTCAAAAACAATATCCACAATAGTAACAACAACATCTCTTTAGTACCTCGCTCAGCTGCTCGAGTGTACAGTCCACTGACCCAATTAGTGTTTGCGCTCCCTCGCCGGAATGTCATTCATACTTCTTCGCTAGACCCCCCCCCCCTTCTCCTCACGTGATTGCCACTCCTGTCGTCTCAGCTGCTCGTTGTTTACAAACAAAGCGCGCTCTCTCTCAAGCACTCTACGGCCACGTACATTTGAGTGTTGGCTCTCAAAATAAAATTCTGCCATGATGATTCTGCACACATCATCCTTCTTATTTGTAACAGTAGCCTCATCCCCCCCTTCCCTATTCGATTGCCCAAGATATGATAATAAAATTAGCATATCAAAAATGGTTTATTAACATGATATTACCATATCAGAAATTAATAAATGATAACACACAGGAAAGGCCTAATTTAATTACTCGCTAGGCCAGCTGAGTTCACAGCAAAAAAAAAACCTAGGAGCGAATGTTCCGATTCGCTTGGTTTTCAAGAACACCCTCATCGATTTAGAAAAGAGAGAACAGGCGGGACGAAACCAATGTCAAGACCAGCTTGTTGGGTGGAACGCTGGATGCGTACCTCAGCAGGCCGTATTAAATTGACCCTGCCAAAGATGAAGAATGAAAAGGGGAATAATCTTCCTAGTGACTTCATGCAATAAATAACATGACAAATCGAAATAAGCTAACATGTATTGAACATTAAGATCAAACAAATTACAAGATAAACCTTCCACCACTTAATTAATTAACTGACAAATATGATCTAATTAAACACAAATGAATGACTTAGTTTAAACAAACCAAACACTTGCCCGCTTGGCAACGTTTCTCAGTTACATTTGAGGTTAAAACATGAATTTCAAAATGGATCCGGAAGAAGAAGGAAAGAAAAAAAAACAACATGAGAAAGCCAATGCCTTCTCAAAAAACAATACTGCATCAAACAACCGAAACGCCCCTTAGTGGAACGGAAAAGGTCTGACAACCTCCACAGTCCAGCATTGACCGTCCCGTCAAGGCTGTCTGACCAAGAATTAAAACCCACTAGGTTCCCATCCAGCTAACGGGAAATAGGGCAATAATAATCCACTCCGCGGTAATTACATATAAAGGTACCACTCAAATTGTACCAACCCTTCCAAAATATTACATACTAAAAATAACAATGTCAGTCCGCTTGAAATACGGTCCATCGCCACATGGCCTTAACGACATAGCAAAATGACGCAGTTTAGTGTTCCACCGAAAGGTTGCCCCTTCTAATCAAAAGTTCATACCACCTGCTTTATTTCAGCCCTCCGGAGGAACTGGCCGTTAGTTCCCCCGGAGGCGATCGCTTTTAAGTCCTTCCGTCACCAACCTTCGTCTCGTACTGTTCTTGAGTCACAGATTCCACCCTCGTATATCAGCGTATCCCCCACCACAAACCTCCAGCAGTACCAACTGCGACTAGTTGCACAACCGGCCAAAACAAAGCCAGGGTTCAAGGTCTTGAGTGGGTACTATAGAATATCAGCCCATACAGGTTACTGCGTAGAAACCTTCTAGGAGTCGAGGTGTTACACAATGTCCTTTGTAAGATCTTTCTCAGAATAAGAGCTTGGCGAATGCAGCTGACAGTAAATGTTCGCTTTTCCAAAGTTTGCAGACACAAAGCTCGACTTATCCCTCTCTACAAGTGTCTATCAGGGATAATACTTTAAGTGACAGTTCGCACGAAGGGCAGAAATCCTGGCAGAAGGCTTGGCGAATGAAACTGACAGGAACTGTTCACCTTTCAAAAGTTCACGGATCAAAGCTTGACTTATCCCTCTTTTCCATTTATTATAAACCTTTAGGTGACAGCACACACAAGGGCACAAATCATGTCGGAAAGGGCTAGGCGATCTCATTTCACCAGTACCCAGACGCCAACTTGGTGAATGGAATTCTCAGAAGGGGGCTGGTGTATTTTCTCATGAGAATCTGCCCAGACCTGGAGCTCCAGCTGCGTCTCGAAGATAAGATGAACATGTACCGATTTGCAAAATTGGTACATCCTCCTCCTCCAAAGGAAGACGATGGGGAGATGATGAACAGGGTGATGGTGTCCAGCTGGTCTCTTGGCAGCTGAAGAGGCTACTCCAATCTCCGCCAGCGGACCTTGAAGTGGATCTCCTCGGGTAGAATGATGCCATGGGACCTAGATGGTACCTCCAAACTGGGCCCAGATTGGTAGTACACGTCCCACATAGTGACCACTGAAACACACATCAGAACAGCAGCGTATGGTCCAAATACAGTTCCCTTAGAGGGAACAATCGTTCCAGGCCAGTCAACTAGCCCAAACAGCCGAAGTTATCCCAGGAAGGATAAAAGAAAACATTACACGAAGCATTAGTGTCCCATCGAAGTTCACTTAAGAGTCCTTCATGTCACAAGGGATACTTGAGGCTTCAAACAAGGTTCTACGCAAGGAGATAGTGTTCAGGGCATAATTAAAGGTCCACTGAAGTATTAAAATCACACGAAAGGGGCAACCAACCATACGATATGACTGACGTTAACAAGCTTAATTGAAAGTTCACTACAATACTTAGCAAGAATAACTAAATCAACTTATATCAATCAATTTTTGACTAAAGCATCCAGAAACCATAATATTTACAAAATTTCAGATATTTTCCCACCGAAATTCCCTGAAATTTTATGGGCAACACCATAAAAATAGAAACAATGCAAGGGGGAACTCACTGGTACCCTTCCAAAACAGTTAAACATACTCAAAAATGAATTTACATTTACTTTGATGGCCTCACGCAGTACCGTAGGAAAACAGAACACATTTAGGAAACACCAAAACATTTTAAAACAAACACAACATACCATAATCAAACCATATGGATCGTCTCAGGTATGTGACACATATAAAAACATAATGAATATCAAAAGCCACTATCTCATTTCACCAGTCGCTGCCCCTAACCGTCCACGGTGGCCATCCGACGAACGACAGAAAACAGCAACTACCTTCCACGAGAACAATAACCAAATGGGGAGACCACCCTAAACAATAGACATCACGATCCAACCAATTCATATACAAGCACCTAACCAAATTTCACCAAATAACTTCATCGCTACTCGCCAACGCATCCTAACAGTCTACAAACTCCCAAGAGTTCCTGTAGGATGACCAACTGAACTCAGGACACCAAGGTGATCACACCTATCCTGAGAACCAACTTACCACAGTTACACCAAGTGTTCAAAATTAAAACATCTTCTCAAAATCAAGATGCCATCTTCTAGGCACGGAACCCAACCAATATCAAACCAACAACAACTACAAGCCCGGTGCAGAGGCTACACTAATTCTACACCCAAAGCACATAGCTCAGCAGAATTAGACACAAATTCAAGTTGGTACCAACCAATTTTCAAGACATACCTAAACGAACGTGGCTCCACCATTTAAAAAAACACACAAATTACTTATAACGTTTACTCCCACACAGACAACAAACCACTTCCATGGTCCCATACACAGATCTACCTCACTACAACGAACACCCACAGGTGTCATGTGACACATTTCTACAAGCACAAGGTGATTAATATCCTCAAAACTTCAGATTCTCTAACCTAGCGATCCTCGACATGCCACAGCATGCCCAAAATACAGAATTACAGGATCACAGATGTGATGGCATGATAATTTTTTTTAAATGCACGGGGCGGTTACTGCCCCCCCCCCCCCCCCCAAATTCACATGTACTCCACTTTAACATCTCGCACACACTGCATCATGTTCCACACACAGAATTACAAGGTCACTGAGGTGACAAAAATGATAAATTTTCAAAATGCACGGGGTGGTTAATAGTCCCCAAAGAAAATGCACCTTACACAGAACGAGAGTTAGCTCACCAACTAATAGATACCTCAAATTTCTCCAGAACAGGTACGACATCTCCAGTGCAACACTATCTCGATGCATAGAACAACTGACTAACGCTATAGCCTGGCTACCAGCTCGAAGCTGATGCTAATCGAACTTAATTTTTTTTCTTTTCACACCCAAGTATACGGGGATACATGAACTATGATTCCAACTACAATCACATGAACGTTGTGACAATACCAGCAAGTCAGCAGTCTAACAGTATATACCGCAGATTACAAGTAACCTACTGACTAACCTAACCAGATACGTTTTCAACCGACAAGAGATTGCAATTCGAAGATTTTCCAGATCACTGATACAATTTCTAAAGCCCTCACGTCAGCAGCCGAACAACACAGCGAAATGAGCATCACTCTGAAGCATTACACCTTATTTCCACATAAAATCGAAATTTCACTACCAACCTAACAAAATTATCACCAAATTATCCAAAAAATTTACTCAAAAAATATCAACCACGAATACGATGAACAAAACTCAGCTAACAGAAGCAGATCACAGCCTTTCTTGAGGATTACTAAAAATGACATAAGAGATTTGACTTCAGCGGAACAACTAGACCATCTCCCATCGCTCTGAACTTCATATCATCGCTTTCACAGGAAATAGAACATCATAATTTCACCCTTTACACATCTCGAGTTTCTCGTTCACTAGCAGGTTTACAATTCGATATATGAGTCCTAAAAACACGTTTCCTAGACAGATCCTCTAATAACACTGTTACTTCAGAAGGAAAGGACAGAATCTCATAGGGGCCCTCATATTTGGGCTGCAGCTTACCTGATACCTGACGACCTGGGGCCTTAGCCCAGAAGTTTTTTGCATAGACAAAATCTCCGACAGAATATCCACCCTGTTTTCGGCCCAAATTATATCTCTCAGCCAGCTTATCATGCGAGATCTTTATAGCAGCTTTGGCCTCCTTCCAGATTTCTCTGACACGATCAGGAGAGGGTTGGTCAGGAAGCAGATCATGAAGTGACGACAGATTCGTTAGAGGGGAATTTGGGACGAACGCATACATAAGTGAGAACGGTGTTTTCCCATGGGATTCATGCTCAGCAGTATTAAAAGCGTAGGGTAACCAATGTAATGACGAATCCCACTTGGCATGATTGTCACGATGATATGCGATAAGTGCAGCTCTCAAATTTCGGTTAACTCTCTCTGCCAAACTAGGGTTGGGGTAATAGGGTGTCGTGGTGACATGGGAAACAGCATAATCAAAACAAAATTTTCTGAACTGATGAGAAACAAAGGCCTTGGCATTATCTGACACCAAGTATTGACTAGGACCAAAGGAAGAGAAAACAGGCTTTAAACATCTTATGACAGTAGCAGAGTCACAATTTCTAGTGGGAAAAATCCATGAAAAGCGAGAGAAACCATCGACACAAACAAAGGCAAAACGGTTACCCAGTTTAGACCTCGGCAGGGGTCCAACAAAATCCACATACAAGCGTTCCATGGGCCTAGACGCAGATTCAGAAGCTAACTTACCAACCTTACCACTGACTGTGGGCTTACTTACTTTACAATCATGACACCCCAGCACGAACTTTCTCACATCCTTATCGAGACCCTTCCAAACAAAAGACTGCCTTATTTTCTGTCGAGTTTTGAAAATTCCTAGGTGGCCTCCAGCGGGTGACTCGTGAAAATACATTAGCATGCCATTTATCAGCTGAGTAGGCAAAACAACCTTAGGCTTTCTATCACGCCTAGTTACACAACATAATACACCAGACTTTAAAATATAAGGCTTTATCTCTTCTCCAGAAACTAATCGAGCAATTAAATCACACAAGACGGGATCTTCCTTCTGATGGTTAGCAATGTCTCCAAACAATAACGGTGAATTTACTAACATGTGCTGAGCTGAATTAGCCCCAACAACAACAGGTTCCTCTAAAGAGGGAGTTTCACACCTGTCAGGAATTTCTCCATAGAGACGCTTAAGTGACACAGCACAAATATTTTCATGATTTTCCTCGGGAACGAGATTCTTACATTTATTAGGAACTTCTTCATACATGCGGCTAAGGGAGTCGGCTATGACATTTTCACAACCCTTTATATGACGAACGGTGAACTGAAATGATGAAATACGGGTTGCCCACCTGGCGATTCGCCCAGTGGTTCGAGGTCTAGCCAGGACCCAGCTCAGGGCCTGGTTATCGGTTTCAAGTTCGAAAGGAACATGTTCGACATACATTCGGAATTTCTCCAGTCCAAACATCACTGCGAGCCCCTCAAGCTCATACACGGAATAATTTATTTCAGCAGGGGACAGAGTTCGAGAAGCAAAACCAATAGGTCGTCTACCTAACTCACTTTCTTGTAACAACACAGCAGCTACAGCACCGAGCGACGCATCAGTCTGGATTATAAACTTCTTACTGAAATCAGGGACAGCGAGGACAGGAGCGCTACACAGTGCCTCCTTCAAATCGTCAAAAGCTGCTTGCTGCGACGGACCCCACTCAAATTTCACGTCAGACCTTCGCAGATGATTAAGTGGCAACGCCCGCTGTGCAAAATTGGGTATAAATTTCCGCAGAAAACCAACCATTCCCACGAATCGGGCTACTCCTTTCACATTTTTAGGGGGTGCAAAATCTCTAATTCCTTGGGTTCGGGAGTCATCGACCGAAACACCTTCAGCAGAAACAACATGTCCAAGAAAGGCAATTTTAGGTTTAGCAAGGGACACCTTGGACAACTTTACGGTTAGACCAGCAGATTTTAACCTCTCAAATACTTCACGAAGATGGCGCACGTGGTCTTCGAACGTCTCGCTATAAACAACAACATCGTCCAGGTAGTGATACAAATAATCAAATTTGATGCCAGAAAACACGTGATCAAGAAGCCTACTAAGCACAGCGCCCCCTGTAGAGATACCAAAAGGCAATCTGCAATACTCATAGAGATTCCAATCGGTGGCGAATGCAGTCAGATGCTTAGATTCTTCAGCTAACGGAATTTGGAAATATGCCTGCGTCAGGTCAATGAGGCTATAATAGGATGCGTTTTTGAACCAGGAAAAACAGCTATGTAAGTCAGGAAGAGGGATGGATTCTAAAACAATCTTTTTGTTTAACCTACGATAATCTACGACCGGCCGAAAACCACCATTTGGCTTAGGTACTAAGAACACAGGTGAGGAATATGCTGATGTGGAGGGTCGAATCACTCCATCTAGTAACATCTGATCGATTAATTTCTTTAATTCCAAAATTTTGGGTGGACTCAAACGGTAGGGAGGATGTCTGACGGGTATAGTATCCGTTACTTCAATTTTATACTCCAGGATCTTAGTCATTCCTAATTCGTCAGTGAACACCTCGGGAAAATACCCACACAAATCTCGAATCTCTTTAGCTTGAGCGTCAGATAAATTACTTAAATCCAAGGATTCAACCCCGGTGGACAAGACGGGTTCAGCATCACGGTTGGCAACATGAGCACTCGCGCTAGGGACAGCAGTAGAAAAGAATTTAAATTTTACCTCTGAACAAAACCTGAACCAGAATGATTCGTGTTGCATATCTAGCAGTAAGCCAGTATGAGCAAAAAAATTAGCGCCCAGAATAATAGGACATGACAAATTCTTAATGACCCAAAAGGAAAATTTCCAACAAAATTTATGAATCCGAACCTTAAATTTCACAGAACCAAGAACGTTCAATTGAGCACCGTTGGCAGAAACCAACTTAACATCTACATTCGACAGGTTACTGAATTTACAAATGAGTTTCATAGACAAATACCAATTTTCGCTAACCAATGAAGCAGCGCTTCCCGAGTCTAACAAAGCTATTACACAAGCGTCATTAATTGCAATTTCAACCATAGGAGAGGGTAGAACTAGATCAGAAACTTTAGAACAGACACCATTTGCTCCGATAACTTTGGCATCATCCCTCGTCACCTTATTTCCCAATGCACATCGCTGATCCTTGGCAAGGAGGATTTCAGGATGCTTGTCTCGGAATAGTCAATTTCTTTTTACCGGACAGTTCCACGCTATGTGGCCCTGCTGCCCGCAGTTGAAGCACGTCACAGGACGATTACTATTATTCCTAGGCGAATTATGGGAAGGACGACCGGCCCCAGGTGGTGGTCGAACCGAGGGAGGTCGAACAAACGGAACAGGGTTAATGAAAGGAGGGGGCATGCTAGTTGCATACCTTATGATATCAACCGAACGCACGGATTCGGCTTGAATAGCGGCTTCACGTAGTTCCTTAATCGTACTTGGATTAGTTCCAACACACAGGCTATTCCGAAATTCCGGCGTAGCACCGGCCAAAATAAGTCTTACCACTTCTGCCTCTGGCATATCTACTCTAAAGACTTTTACGAACCTGGTTATGTCCACAATGTATGAATTTAACGGCTCGTTAATACCCTGTGCTCGGTACAGGTAACGTCCCTTCACAGTATCGAGCGACCTGATGGGCACAAATACTCGCAACACCTCGGACATAAAATTCTCCACACTCCAACCTTCACACATGGCACTAGTCACATAGGCCCCCAACGTATCGGACACATGGGAGGATATTAATTGAAATACCACTTGGTCGCTGACACCGAATTGGATAGCACACTCATGAATATCGACCAATATTCTCAAAAAATCAACAACGCCTTCAACCGTGTCCATACCTTTACCCGATAACTTTGAAACAAAACCCAAAATGGGGTGACTGACAGAACCAAAACTGGCCTTAGAAAAAACAGAATAATTAGAATGCTCGACATTGGACACGTCACGCCCCGGCATTTCGGCACAGGGATTTCCTTGCACATAATTTTGGTTTCCGGAACAAGATAAAGAAACGAGGTTACGCCCTGAATTTGAAACACTCCCCTGAGAGTCTCGACAAACAGAATTTAAATCCCTAACCGGTTCGGAAGGAGAATTTTGTGTCACTGTAGGCCCCTGATGACCTGAGTTACCCGGCACTTTAAATGATGAAACAGACCCGGAATTATCCCTAGAATTTATTTCTCGAGCACCGACACTAACAGGATTACAACTAGATGAGGGGATATTTAAGACAGACTGGGGTTCGATTACCGACCTCCTTACACGAGGCGAGCCGACAACAGCAGAGAAGGAGTTACAAGTTACACAGTTACAACTACAAGTACAATTTTCGCGTCCGGGGAGGCTGAAGGTTACGTTGCTGGTATTATTTGGCACAGAACTCATCACAGCATTAGGGTTAATGGTATTCGAAACTGGTATCACCGTATCAGGACCTAACGGTGCCTGGCCGAACCCAGAATTAGTTGTCACAGTTTCATGATTAGAAATACGGTTACCCACAATAGGAAAAATCTCTCGACTCTCACAGCTGTCGGGCAGGCGAGCTATTCCATTGCCACGGGGCGCGGCAGGTTCAGTGACAGGATTACCAACGTGGCCAGTGGCATTTTCAGCCAGACTGGCGCCTAGATTTGTCGAGACATTACGGCTACATGCAGGAGTCGAATTCAATAAATCCCCACCCCCACTAACACGATTAACAGTGTCCAAAGTCTGAGCACATTCTACTAAATTAACTTCGGCCTCTAATAGACCTTTCAAATCGGCGATGGGACGTTCTTCATCAGATTGTAACAAATCCCCACATCGGAGATATAGGTAATCAATTCTAGCTTTCAGCTTGGTGAGATCAACAGGGCTACATTCTACTTCACTGAAACAATACTTAATTACATTACAAATTTCCCTAATTGCATCACATAACCTTGACTCACCTAGTTTGAATTCAGCAGTTGACAGCTTTGGAAGGGTTGCTGCAAAATTGACGGCATACTCTAGACTCTGGCGCGCTTGTTCTGCGTCCCTGGGCACTTCAAGGTTACGTAACAGCAATTCGTAGGTTACCTCTTCATCCGATAAGTATTTCACGATGATTTTGCGGGAAGCCATCGTACATAAATTTCATGTAACAGAACACAAATTAATCATTACACAGAGTTTAAACCAATCCTACCTATGTGGAGAAAAGATTAATAAGGAGGAGGGCCCATAATCTACATTAATTAAGTTACTGAATTTAATTTTAATAATTAAGTTACTGAATTTAATTTTTAATTAATTACTGCAATCAGTCAGCAGGAAAGATTATATTCTAATGGCAAGATCACAGAGCAAAACCATGCTCATTGCTACCATTGTAACAGTAGCCTCAACCCCCCCTTCCCTATTCGATTGCCCAAGATATGATAATAAAATTAGCATATCAAAAATGGTTTATTAACATGATATTACCATATCAGAAATTAATAAATGATAACACACAGGAAAGGCCTAATTTAATTACTCGCTAGGCCAGCTGAGTTCACAGCAAAAAAAAAAACCTAGGAGCGAATGTTCCGATTCGCTTGGTTTTCAAGAACACCCTCATCGATTTAGAAAAGAGAGAACAGGCGGGACGAAACCAATGTCAAGACCAGCTTGTTGGGTGGAACGCTGGATGCGTACCTCAGCAGGCCGTATTAAATTGACCCTGCCAAAGATGAAGAATGAAACGGGGAATAATCTTCCTAGTGACTTCATGCAATAAATAACATGACAAATCGAAATAAGCTAACATGTATTGAACATTAAGATCAAACAAATTACAAGATAAACCTTCCACCACTTAATTAATTAACTGACAAATATGATCTAATTAAACAGAAATGAATGACTTAGTTTAAACAAACCAAACACTTGCCCGCTTGGCAACGTTTCTCAGTTACATTTGAGGTTAAAACATGAATTTCAAAATGGATCCGGAAGAAGAAGGAAAGAAAAAAAAACAACATGAGAAAGCCAATGCCTTCTCAAAAAACAATGCTGCATCAAACAACCGAAACGCCCCTTAGTGGAACGGAAAAGGTCTGACAACCTCCACAGTCCAGCATTGACCGTCCCGTCAAGGCTGTCTGACCAAGAATTAAAACCCACTAGGTTCCCATCCAGCTAACGGGAAATAGGGCAATAATAATCCACTCCGCGGTAATTACATATAAAGGTACCACTCAAATTGTACCAACCCTTCCAAAATATTACATACTAAAAATAACAATGTCAGTCCGCTTGAAATACGGTCCATCGCCACATGGCCTTAACGACATAGCAAAATGACGCAGTTTAGTGTTCCACCGAAAGGTTGCCCCTTCTAATCAAAAGTTCATACCACCTGCTTTATTTCAGCCCTCCGGAGGAACTGGCCGTTAGTTCCCCCGGAGGCGATCGCTTTTAAGTCCTTCCGTCACCAACCTTCGTCTCGTACTGTTCTTGAGTCACAGATTCCACCCTCGTATATCAGCGTATCCCCCACCACAAACCTCCAGCAGTACCAACTGCGACTAGTTGCACAACCGGCCAAAACAAAGCCAGGGTTCAAGGTCTTGAGTGGGTACTATAGAATATCAGCCCATACAGGTTACTGCGTAGAAACCTTCTAGGAGTCGAGGTGTTACACAATGTCCTTTGTAAGATCTTTCTCAGAATAAGAGCTTGGCGAATGCAGCTGACAGTAAATGTTCGCTTTTCCAAAGTTTGCAGACACAAAGCTCGACTTATCCCTCTCTACAAGTGTCTATCAGGGATAATACTTTAAGTGACAGTTCGCACGAAGGGCAGAAATCCTGGCAGAAGGCTTGGCGAATGAAACTGACAGGAACTGTTCACCTTTCAAAAGTTCACGGATCAAAGCTTGACTTATCCCTCTTTTCCATTTATTATAAACCTTTAGGTGACAGCACACACAAGGGCACAAATCATGTCGGAAAGGGCTAGGCGATCTCATTTCACCAGTACCCAGACGCCAACTTGGTGAATGGAATTCTCAGAAGGGGGCTGGTGTATTTTCTCATGAGAATCTGCCCAGACCTGGAGCTCCAGCTGCGTCTCGAAGATAAGATGAACATGTACCGATTTGCAAAATTGGTACATTATTCATCAAATGGTTCTCTTCTGTAATATGGTTTTAAGTTTGCGCTATTAAAAACAGATTTAGCACCAGTGCTCACTTCTTCAAGCCTGTAAGCATTGTTACCCAGATTCTTAATGACACGGAACGGGCCAATAAATTTTGGACAGAATTTTGCAAAGACTTTGTTTTTGGGATCAGATATCGGTGGTCTGCGAACCAGCACTAACTCTTGTTCTTGTATTTCCCGGTGAAAATTATTTCCTCTGTACCTTCTCAGTCTTCGGTCCGCTTGGTTCCTCATGTGCTCTCTCGTTCGCTGAATTCGCAACTCATGCGCTAATAGTGGATCCCTTGGACATGGAATAATCTTGTCCCACGATCTCTCCGGCAACCTGTTGTGGTGTACAATTAGTGGGACTTGACCCGTCGACTCGTACTTAGTGGTGTTCATGCACATCTCAATATCTCCTACTTTGTCAACCCATTTATTATGATCGTTAGGAATCATTACTCTGTAGTACTTGGCAACACAGCGAACCGTTCTCTCGCTCGGATTCCCACAAGGATGACGAATTCTTGAAAATATATGTTTTATTCCTAGGCTCTCTAGACCTTGCCTAAAAGCATTGCTCGTGAAATAAGTACCGTGGTCTGATAAAATGGATTCCGGCTTCCCAAGCATCGGAATAACTTTGTTCTGAATTCTACTGAGGACTTGTTTTGATGTCGTCTTCTGGATTGGACATAACACTACCATCTTTGAAAATACATCGACACACACCAGAAGGTGTCGTTATCCACGCTTCCCTTTAACCAGAGGGCCAAAACAGTCGATAGCGAGCATCTCGCATGGTTTTTGAGGTAATAGTGGTCTTGGAGGTTGTTTCATAATGAAATTGTTCGGTTTAGTGCGGTGGCATGCGTCAAAAGTTCTTATTACTTCCACAATGGTGAATCGCATCTTAGGCCAAGTAAAAATCTCCCCTATCGAAGCTTCAGTCTTATCCGTGCCGATATGTGCTAGGCTCTCGTGGACATGCCACGTCAATCCTCTCTGTAGTGATGCTGGAACTAGGATTCGCAGTTTGGTATGATGCTCATCCACGTACTTATGCAACAGGTTATTTAAGTAGTGAAATCTCGCTTCTTTAGCACGGGCTTCTCGGTATTCAGATGAATCTGGTTGTAATTCCTTCCTGTAGAACTTGATCATCATCATCATCCATGGGTCTGCATCTTGCTCCTTCCGAATTTCCTTTAATTTCTCCAAGAACTCACGAGCCTTAGGTGTTAATGTTATATGGTGAACTTCCGCTGTACTTCGTTCTCGTCTTCAGGATTCCTGCTCAAGGCATCTGGTATGATGTTCATCCTGCCAGGGCAATGCTCAACTGTAATGTCAAACTGCTGTATGTAGATGGACCAACGCGTAACTCTCTCACTTGCCATCGTCGTCTTGAATAGAAATGTCACTGCATGGTGGTCGTTTCTGACAATAATGGAATAGCCGAAGATCATCTTACGCCATTGTTAGAGAGAATATAAAATTGCTAGCAGCTCAAGTTCCGTCACAGTGTAGTTCCTCTCGTGCTTCCTCAATTTACGACTCGTAAATGCCAAATACGATCTCTTCTTGGGTTCTTCAGCGTCCTCTTGGTACAGCATAGCACCGATTCCAATCAATGAAGCATCTGCTTGAATAATAAATCTTCTCTCAAAGTCCGGATATCCAAGCTTCACACAGTTTTCCAGTAAGTCTTTCGTGGCTCTAAAAGACCTGTCGCACTCCTCATTCCACGACCATCGATTTGCCTTCTTTAACATTTCTTGCATTGGTGCTACTGTTTCTGTGTATCCAGGACAATTTTCTTTGAAGAAGCCTGTCACTCCCAAAAACGCTCTTACATGTTTGACTTTACTTGGTGTGGGAAATTTCTTGATAGCATCAATTTTCGCTGGATTAGGTCTCACGCCCTCAACATCAATTATATGCCCCAAATACAGAATCTCGCTCTGGCAAAAATGTGATTTCTTTAGATTAATTTTGAAGTTCATGGTTCTCAAGTTATCCAGAAGTTTGTTTAAGTTTATCAGGTGTTCCTCCATTGTTTCAGATGCAATTAATATGTCGTCAACATATCTCGTAGTGAAGCTCTTGACCTCCTCAGTCAGATTCCTATCTAGTGCTCTTATCCGTGCACATCCAGCAGTTTTCACGCCAAAGGGCATTCGAGACCAGATATAACTTTGGTTATCGAATAAAAATCCCGTCAATAGTTGGGATTTTTCTTCAAGTTCAAGATGGTGGAATCTATTTGTCAAATCGACACTCGAATAAATCTTCTTCCCGCGGAAGCCTTTCAAAACATCTTTGATCCTAGGTGCTTGGTCATGCTCAACTAGCAGTTTACTGTTCAAAACTCGCGCGTCTAGGCATAACCTAATTGATCCATTTGGCTTGGCCACAGCCAATATTGCGTTCAGGTACGGGGTTGCTGCTTTCCTTATCATGCCAGAATCTAATAAATTATTAATGATGTCCTTCACCTGAGCAAAATGTTTCTCTGGGATCGGGTACAATTTACTTTTAAATGGGGTCCAGTCAGTAACTTGCATGGCGTATTGAAAATTTAAAACTTTTCCAGGGATGGTGTCAAAAGCTCCTTTATGTAATCTCAAAATTTCTTCCAGTTTTCTTCTATCAGGTTCCCCTATTATAGTCTCCTTAAGCCGCTCCTGAAGTAGAATTTCAAATTTAGTTCCGCTAATTTCTTCTTCCGCCAAATGTACTCAAAGTTCCTGCGAAATATCTCGGCTGTCAATTTCCACCACTGCTGTCCGGCTTACTTGCTCCTCCGTCAAGTTCTTATCTCTGATCACCTCATTAGTGCATTCTTCAACGACCCAAGTATTCGCCTCCCTCTCTAGTGGACTCTCTTCCATGTTTAAACCCACGTGATTCAACCCCTCAACTTGTTTGAAACTTACAGTGTTGTTATGTAAGTCAATTACACCATGAAAATCACAGATAAAGTTGGCTCCCAAAATGATGTTATAATTCATCTTCGGTATGACAATGAATGTTTGCGAAAAAGTGTGGTTCAATATTTCCAGGTCTAAATATGCTTGCTGTTTACAATTTATGGTCTTGTCAGGAATAACCCCTCTGACTTTCATTAGCGGTACAGGCATAATTGGAACAGTTTGTTTTCTTCCGATTTCTTTTAACAATACTTCAGTGACTAAGCTCACCTGGCTACCTGTGTCAATTAAACATCTCACCCTCATACCTCCAATATGTGCGTAAATAATTGGCAATTGTCTGATGACATTTTCTCGGTCTTTCACCACTTCCTCCAGGCAATCGTCCGGGAATGCTACCCACTCTTCTATATTGGCCACAATCATCTCTTCTCGCTCCCTGGCGTCCTCCATTTTCAGGCTATCAGGTTTTAGTTCATTTGAAGTTTTTTTTATTATCCCGGGACCCATTTGTTGTGTTCCGCCGGTTGTCATCGCGCCTCTCCTGCTGCCTCAATAGACTTTCTGCCCCCTCTCCTTGATGATTGTCTGGGCTCTGTCTGTTCGCCGTTGCACGCCCCCACTTCTCCTTCTCCATCTCTTCGGCGTTTAATTGATCTAAGTACTTTTGCGACTCGACATACCGCTCATCCCAATTGTTGCGATAATCTCCTCTATTGTCTTTGCGATAGTTCCTCGCGTTGTTCCACCTGCCATCTCCATTTCTTTGGTAAGGTCTACCCTGCCTTTGATTTCCCCTCCAATTGGTGTATTCCCACTGGTACGTCCATTGATTTTGCTGGTTTGGATTGTTCTGGTTATATCGATTCTGGTTGAATTGGTTCCGGCCATCATAATCTTGCCTTCTCGGTGTAAACTGCGTTCCTGTGGATTGAGTTTTCGTTTGGTTCCCCTGGCTGTGACTATTTTGGTGTCCCTGAACCACTTCTGCCGTGTTGACACATTCCATATTTCTCCTTCCCGTCTGTGGACTCACCATACTTGTCTCGTCTAGGTGTCGAAGTAATTCTTCGGCCTGCACTGCAGTCATAATATTTCCGGCTACTAACAGTTGTTGAATGTTCATAGGAAGTTGTTTCCCGATGGTTAGAACCATATTTTGTTCGCTAGGGGGGTCGTCAAAATCGCGGAATTTCACCAGCTGTTGGCTGAAGAATTCTGAAAATCTGGTCGGATGCGTGCTGTGGTATTTTCGAGTATACAGGTCCATTCTTAATCCTTGCTGTAAAGAAGGACTCCAAAACTTCTTTAAAAACGCTTCTCTGAATTGAGCCATGTCGGTGAATGTATATTTAAAGCTTAAAAACCAGGTTAAGCTTGGTCCCTCTAAAAACTTCTCCACGAGTCGCAACTGTTTTTCAGGACTAATATGCTGATCATTAAAATAGTCAGTCAACTGACGGAAAAAGGCTTTGGGAATGGTTCCTGAGTGCTCCCTGAATTTATCGGGTTTGAAATCATTTCCCCTAATGACTTGAATTACTTGGGCGGGTGCCAAGTTTAGTTGTGGTGTGGAGGTCTCCCCCTGTACTCTTGGAATGCGTTGCTCGTTAATTTGGGACTTTGACCTCGGCTGTTATCCTCAGCCAACTTCAAGCCCACCGGGCTTCCAATGCTTCCCTGCTTGTCTGCCGTAATTTCAGCCGAAAATAATGTAGCATTCTCTAATGATCTAATTTCATTTTTAATTATTAAATCTGATTGTTCTTGTAGTTTAGATTTTACGTTTTCCTCCAAAGCCTGCATTCTCGAATTATATTCCCCTAAGCGCTTTAAAATTGTCAGCCTGACTTCCTTATTTGCGTTTGCCTGCTGTTCCCAATCTCTTCGGATCTTGCTCTTCATACTGCTAATTTTCTCTTCGTTCCTTTCCTGACTCTTCTCCAGCTGTTCCCCTATTTCTTGTATCTGCTGTTGTGTTTTGCCTAATTGTTCTTCCAGATTATCCCGATTTTTGATGAGCTGTTCTCCTACCTCTTCTCTTATAACCTGCTGGGTTTTAATTAATTGGTCTTCCAGATTATCCCTATTTTTAATGAGCTGTTCTCCTACCTCTTCTCTTATGACCTGCTGGGTTTTAATTAATTGGTCTTCCAGATTATCCCGCAAGTGCATACGTTCTGTTTCGGTCTTGACCTCAAGTTTATCGATTTCTTTGATTAATTCAAGTACGTTGCTGTCGACTGAATTAATTTGTTGCTGTAATTTATCTTGTGTGCTCTTTATTCCCGCTGTGTTGTCGACACATGCTGCCTCGATTTGCTTTAATTTATCTGCCACCATTTCATCAAATTGTATGAGTTTATTGTCAAACTTCGCCTCCAACTTTTTAATTTCACCCAATTGTTTGACGTTATTCTCTGCGACCTCACCTGCCAGTTTCTCTACTTCCCTAACACTTTGATTTATGTCGTTAGTGAAAATGAAAATCCACAGCCTGTTTCCAGTCTCCGACCGGGTCAGGAATGGAATGAATGGAGCCCCCAGCTAGCGGCGAGGATATGAACTGTGCCGGCTGCCGAGGCCTGACGCACTCCTCTGGGGCAATGATTAGATGAATGACAGATGAAATGAAATGATAGTGGAGAGTGTTGCTGGAATGAAATTTTGACAGGGAAAACCGGAGTACCCGGAGAAAAACCTGTCTGCCTCCGTTTTGTCCAGCACAGATCTCACATGGAGTGACCGGGAGTTGAACCACGGACCCAGCGGTGAGAGGCCGGCGTGCTGCCGCCTAAGCCACGGAGGTTTCTTTTATGTCGTTAGTGATCTTCTCTAATTGCTCTGTTTGTGTTACCGCCTGTTCTGATAATTTGTGATTTAATTCGTGAAATTGTTTATCAGTGTCCAATTTCTGGACCTGTATTTGGACCGAAATATTACCGCTCATGTCGTGTAACTGTTTTTCATTGTTCTTTAACTGTTCTTCCGTTTTCGCGGACATCTGCTCTAATTGTTTATCATTATGCTCGCTTTGAATTTTCAACTGTTCTTCCGTTTTTGCGGACATTTGGATCGACATCTGTTCCAACAATCCCTTAATTTCCTCAACACTCGCCATTGCACAATACACAAATATAATCAGAGAAAAACAGGGTCATGCACCGAGATTTCAGTCATACACACGCATACATGTCATAACATTTAAATATTACTGATTCTAATTTAATAAAAATTTCAGTAATCAAAATTTACTGAATAAATTACTCTTATTTCCAAACAACAAAATAACTCCCTAGTGATCTGCTTTTAAATTCCTAACCAACAGTATTTACGAACGACACTCATTAACCAAAGTTAATTAAATGTCAAATATAAGGCAACACCTTCCTGCTTTGACTGAGTTCAATATTATGCAAATTTTCTAACTTTAATGCCGGGCGCCAGAACAAGTTAATAACAAATACAATATCAAATTCTAACCTTGTTCAATATCTCTAACTTTAGGAACTCAGTGATTTTACTAATGCACATGGCGGTACAACATCGCCTCAATTTACTAAATTTACTTTGCCAGCTTGACCTGGCATCATTTCTCAGCGAAATAAATATGAGATCAGCGAAGCAACAACAACAACAACAGTCCCACTTGGGCAGCCATTTTTGTTTTATGAACCCTTGCAAAGAAGCTTATGAGACTCAGTTTCGGGGGGTGTAACAGTCCATATCGTAAGTTGTTGTTAAAGCGCTTCATTAACATGCAGGGTAACATATAACAAAATAACATGCAGGAAAAAGTGAAGCCAGGGTTAAAACAAATGAATTTAATAAACAGATCAGCTATTTACACAAAGAATTAACAAAACAAACTCCCATATGACTCCCACTGAATAAAATAAAGCTGCCAAAACTAGGCCAAATCTCTGGAGAGATTAATACTTGGACCAAGTGTCCCAAAGAAAAATCAACAAAAGTGACAATGTATGCGCGTGTGCTGTTCTACATGCTTCACGATGAGTACAATCGAATGCATGATTCGTCATCATCCAGAATAAACTTTCAGACGACGAATCCACATTGCTTAGAGCTAGACAGACGCGGGGAACAACTATACAACACTTAAAACTAAACCGACACTTCCCATACTTAAAAAATAAACAACACAATAATTTCCGTAGGAAATTGGAATCAAAACTGCCGTAGCAAAAACATTACTGCCTAAAATTAGGACTTCTCACACAAATCAACACAAGTAAGTTAACACGTGACCAATAAAAGAAATACACATATGACCGCCGTCATTTTTACAAGTACACTACCACTACACCTCACAGGCGTCACATACTAAATTACATGAATTGAGTCATAAACAAATCACTAGGCTCAGAGCCAACATTTACATTATTAACACAATATTCTATCCATACAACATGCAATAATCCGTCACACACATGGCGAACTCCTCAATTAATTATGGTTCAAAATAACCATCCCAATGAACAGGTTTGCTACTTGAAAGCTTAAAGGGACCAGTCGGAACAATAGGACTGCCTAACAAAAATAAGTCACCAGGCGAGACGGGCGATTCGTGGAAATCTGCATATCTGTCAACCCACGTGTCAAAATAACCTCGATCTCCAAAGGGACGGGATCGAATCTCGAAGAAGCGTGCCCCAAAGCACAATAAAACGTGTGTGTCAGAACAAAATATCCCGGCATTTTCCCTAGGAAATCCAAGAATCAGCAGTATGGACAAGGAAAAGCGGTCTCCCTGGAGCACCCTGCCTTTCCATCAAAAATACAACAACAACAAAATATGAGGGCGGTAGGACCTCTACCCCTCTACACGTAGAATCAACACACACCTGACACAATAACACACACAGAATCGCACGTATGGGTTTGACAAACCCTGAAATAAAATGACATAAATATTTTCCACTTGCTGGCGCCTCCGTTCAATGCCAGTGACTAATAAACCTGAAAAGGACTCCAAAAAAATCTATCAAATTAGAACTAAGGTGTTCTACAATTACATCTTAAGTTGTTGCACTTGGCAACCCTAATATGAATAATAACCTGTTCAGCAAACATCTTACAGTAATTACCTCCCTTTCCTATCAATAATATGAACTTTAATAAAGCACCACTTATCGAATGTAACGGGTTTCGCATTTGCATGGATAAAAAATCACGTACACGCGCCGTGCACATTAAATATGACTCCAAAGAAAAATAAATACACAACAAACACTTTGGCCACGTGCCAACGTACATTTAAAACATTTAGTGTCGGTACAAGGAAAACACTCTAAAACAAGAAAAATCTAAAATTAACTATTTACAAAGTTCCCCCGCCAATCTAACTACATAATTGAATAATCAATTGTTGTACATCACCGTCTCAGCTTGTGGAACATATGACCTCCATCTCAGCCCATTTCCCTATGGGAAAGTTAGCACTCCATAGTCGTCTTCGTAGAAGCGTCGGACATCACTCCGGCTCCTGACCACACGTTGGACATCTTGGTGTAGTCTCTTTGGAAGAAAAGTTCAATGTTATTATAATTTGACCTGGCTATAATCGCTTGTGAGTTACTAAATTCGCCCACAAATAGTCCTATGCGATTAATCACGAAGACTTTCCCTACTCTTGCTCACACACGCACGATTCACACATAAAAGAAATACAATAAAAAATTACATGAAATATACAACTTCGAGTCCATCGTCACTGGCTCGATAATACAAGTTTTAAAGTCTGACTGACTCACAGTCGCTATCTGGCTTGGTAATCTCTACTTCTCCGCTTGACCTTCGCTCGGGTGAGCGCTAATTAGAATGTTATTCACGTCTTGCCCCAAAGAGCTGAAATTAGTTGTCCTTAAGATAATATTCAATTTTAAATCATCACGCAAACTGGCGTGAAATTAGCTCACATAGCTCCAAACAGAAAAGACTTCGAATAATATCAGAGCGTTAAAATCATTACACAAACTGGCGTGAAGTTAGCTCACAGAGCTCCAAAACGAATGACATCGAACAACGTCTCGTCGATCAATTTATTAGAAACTGACAGGGGGATGAAGAGTGGGGTGAATTAAGAAAATGTTTCCAGAGTTTTCACCTCACACACACGGGACTAGTGTCAATCTTCATCAAATAATTCAAACGTCTCAGCGCACTCATGTGGAGATAATTCCGATCGGCGGTTCTTTAGATAATCAATTCCGCCCGCTTTTTACCACTGACGCCTTCCATCGCGTGGTCTCGGCGTGGTCTCTCCTGATTGGGTGATTCAGTCGTAGGTCGGTTGCAAGTAACTCGTGACCATCCCTTTATGATTCCAATTCTGCTGCAAGTTGTTACACAATTTGGCCTTGAACTCAGATTACCAGGCCGTTTTCAAGAATAGCTACCACTTGCTACCTCAGTGGCAATCATTGCGACATGATACCTTGCCTTTATCCTCATCAACTTCCACAAGTACTGCCTGGGCTGCAGTAATAATAATAATAAATTATGAATACTTATTTATCGTAGATCAATAAGGGTTCAATATATATGCCATGAAATTATGCATTCTTCAAACGATGTACGGTACCTATAAACGTTGCTCACTATACAGGCCTAGATTCGACATCGTAATCGGTGCTTGGTAATGCTTGGCAACAACAGCAACAACTCCTTAAACCCATCCCCTCACTTCTCTCCCTCTCACCAACACTTCCCCCAAGTAATCCCAGCACTCTACATCAAATACTACAGCTTTTAATCAGGCTAGCAGAAATATAAACTTAATAATAACGGGAAGTGAAAGCCTCCGTGGCTTAGGCGGCAGCACGCCGGCCTCTCACCGCTGGGTCCGTGGTTCAAATCCCGGTCACTCCATGTGAGATCTGTGCTGGACAAAACGGAGGCAGACAGGTTTTCCTCCGGGTACTCCGGTTTTCCCTGTCAAAATTTCATTCCAGCAACACTCTCCACTATCATTTCATTTCATCTGTCATTCATTTAATCTTTGCCTCAGAGGAGTGCGTCAGGCCTCGGCAGCCGATACGGTTCATATCCTCGCCGCTAGATGGGGGCTTCATTTATTCCATTCCTGACCCGGTCGGAGACTGGAAGCAGGCTGTGGATTTTCATTCAATAACGGGAAGTAGATCAAAGCCAAAAGTGCACTTTAGGCCAAACCAATTTCACTCCTTAAAAAAAGTCAACCCCTGGCACTATCCAGCCCATGACGGGCTAAGGCTGACCAAGCGACCGCTGCCCAGCCATTTGGCCTGCAGATATTGGGGTGACGCGTGATCAGCGCGTCGGGTCCCCTCGGCCGTTAATCTTGGTATTCGTGATCGGGGCGCTGTCTCACTGTCAGACAGCTACTCAATTGTCCTCACGAGGCTGAGTGCACCCCGTTCCAACCCTCACGTCAGTTTTAAAATCCCTGACGGAGCCGGGGATCGAACCCGGGGCTTCCGGGTGAGAGGCAGGCGCGCTACCCCAACACCACGGGGCCGGCAATTTCACTCCTTAGCTCCACATAAAACTTAACACAACTAAAAACCTACTCAAAATATATTATCCCCACCGTTTTACAACTATTAAGCGAACTATTCGCACCCAGAACCGAAAAACCCTGAAATAGGATCAAATTAAAAACGCAATAGCCTAGCCCGATCACGTCTGCTTCAGCACCACCGCATGTGTATACTTAACTTCACAATAACTCAAAATTACGGTTAAGTGACCTATCTGCCTGAGAAGTAAAGGTATTACCGGCTTGCCAGGGATGATGGGTAACCAAACCGGTACTTAAAACTAAGTTTGTATGCTTTAAATAACCAAATTCAGCCCTTTTTACAACTACAAGGAATACAAAGTATTTACTGCCAGTATAAATACATGTAGGCTATAACATCAATCTACCAGTAACCAATCACAGAGCCGGATTCGCAATATTGCACTATGCGCTCGCTGCCATCTTGCTATACCTGGCATCGTCTATTCGGCTTACTGCTGCCTTGGCTACCAGCCATCCATGTATAGAGATCAGTGGAAGGGACAGTCCAAGGGAAAATCCGAAGAGGAAGAAGAAGGTTTCATATGCTGGATTCCATCAAGATTGATAAATCTTATGAGCTGATGAAACGTGGATAAGGTTGATTTTGATTTTTGATTTATTTTCACTGCTACACTTAGAGCTTAAGAGCTCCTTTACAGTAGCGCCCTACATAAAATAAGGTTAGGGCTTATACAAATAAAACATTTCACCTACATTACAATATAAATAATCATAGTCTAACAATTATAGTAACAAAAATATAGTAACAATACAATAATAATAATATTACTAATGATAATGAAAAAATGATATACAAAAGAGTGAGAACGCATACAGACTATCAGCCCAAAAAACAAACACCATATACTGTACAAGAAGAGCTATTGAAATAGACAGGTTGTCAGCTATTGTCCTTGTGTTATAATTGAACTTTAAAAAAGTATTTTAACATAATACAGTAATCAAATGTGAGAGGTATACTGCTCCAAGAAGCGGGATGAAAGATGTCTTTTGAAAGCTGCAGTGCTTGCAATGTTGACGAACTTATATAAATCGAAGGTGTTGAAGAGGCGTGAGGCGGTGCAAACAAAAGATTTATTGAACTTCATGGTTCTGTGTATAGGAATCTGGACTGTTAATTTTGTGTATCTATTTTCTCGATTATGAACAGAATGCATTGGTGTAAAGGCATTGTAGAGATATAACGGGGTCTTGGTATGTAATATTTTATGTGTCAGAATGGCAACTGATAACTGCCTGCGCTCGTGGAGTTTCAGCCATTTCACTGCACGTAGTAAGGTGTGATATGTTCATGAGAGACCGACCATGAGGAAACCTGCCATCAGGCAGGTAAACTGATGATGATATTAGACAGATGCCACATCTGTTGTTTGAGTCTTCAGTCTTTTGACTGGTTTGATACAGCTCTCCATGCCACCCTATCCTGAGCTAAACGTTTCATCTCTACATAGCTACCACACCCTACATCCGAGGCAATCTGTTTAACATAATCTAACCTTGGTCTACCCCTACAGATCTTGTCCTCGACCCGTCCTTCCATTACTAAGCTTGCTATTCCTGGGAGTCTTAGTATGTGTCCTACCAACCAGAAACATCTCTCCTCTCCCAGTCGTCTTAATACCTCTACATTTGTTACCCTATCGATCCATCTGATCTTCATCATTCTCCTGTAACACTACATTTCAAATGCGTCAATTCTCCTCTTTTCTGCTGCACCACTAGTGCAAGTTTCACTTCCATAGAGTGCCACGCTCCAGACAAAGGCTTTCTAAAGTGACTTCCTAATAAATCTAATTCCTAATCTAATTCTAATCAGATTGATTTTCTGTAGAAATGCTTTCATTGCCACATCTACTGTATTTTAATAGCACAATGACTACCCTCTGCCTGATTTACGTTGCAAGATATTACGAAAAGGGAGAGCGAATTGCTTTAAAGACGATCACCAAATAAATGATTTATATACATCAATTGTTACAAACGGATGTCCTCCTCCAATTTCGTCTTCAATGAGTGAAGAAACCACAGTGCGACAATGAATGTGAAACGGAAGTCACTCTAAGTTATACTGTATAAGGGGCAACCAATATGGAGTATGCGAGGTAAATGCATAATATAAATAATGCAGCTTTCCAGAGTTAGGCAACATGTTATTAATCTGATGCTGCTGTTTCATTTAGGGGCTTTGGACATCACGGACATCAGCCCCGTGTATTTGAGTTGGTGGGTGTGGAATCTGTCTAATAACCAGTGCAATAGTGCCTGACACAGTGGCTGCGTTGTTATTATGCTAGGCTTTGGAGAGATGTATCTCGGGTTCATTTCGCTGCAGGACCGTAGGGATCCTAAACTCCCATGGTTATTTCCCCCACACCCCACCTCGTGGAGTAGCGGCTGTCGCCCCGGACGTCCGGATTCCATCCCTGGCTCTGCCGAGAAATAAAATTCTGGTCTGAGTGAGATCAAGCTGAGAGGAGGTGGGTACGATTCCCACGTAGCCATCGTGGACGTGGTTTTCCGAGGTTTCCCACTTGCACTTCGGTAAATATTGAGATGGTTCCAAACTTAATCCTCACTTGACTTACAAAAACACATCAGCCATCGCAATAAAACAGGTTATCAGATAAATTCTTCTCTCTCTCTCCCTCCCTCACGTATACATACCCAAATACACGGGGCTATATGACCACGTCGCAATCCCTAAATAAATCAACAACAACAATTTCGCCACCTCGGGAACTTGTAGAATGAGTGCGTAAACCATCATAGATTTCATGTTGTTGTTGCTTATTTTAGGGACTGCCACATCATGGTAATGTAATATATCCCCATGTATTTGGTTGTGAGTGTGTAATTTGCGTGATGACCTGTGTTATTGTGGTGGCTGTACTACTGTGTGTATTTATAAATTGGAGATGGGATTAGGAAAGAGGTGACTATGGCCTTATGTTAGGAAACATCCCAACATTTGCCTGGAGTAGAATTGGGTGAAACCACGGAAAACCACTTCCAGAATGGCTGAGATGGGAATCGAATCCTCCTCTTCTCAGTTTTGCCTCACGAGGCTAAGTGTACCCCGTTCCAGCTCTCACTCCAGAACTAAAATTTATCTTGGAATGGACGGGAATCAAACCCAGACCTCTGGAGTGACAGCCAAGAACGCTAGCCGCTACACAACGAGGTGTACCATAGATTTCATGACAGAGCCTAGAATATTATTCCCGAGTCCCTTACGACAAGATTCTTTATAGAAACTCCTAGAACAGAGTGGCGGCTCATTTGTATTGGAGCGAGCTTGTTTGTTGTTGCTGTTGATTCATTTGGGGGCTTGCGACATCGTGGTCATGCAACCCCATCTGATAACCTGTCTCATTGTGATGGCTGTACTAAAGTATGTACTGTATTTGTAACTGAGACTAGGATTTGCATGGAGGCAGCCATAGCCCTCAGTTAGAAACCATCACAACATTTGATTGGAATAGAAGTGGGGGAACCACGGAAAACCACTTGCTGGTCAGCTGATTTGGGGATTAAAGCCATTTGTTCTCAGTTTCTCCTCGCGAGTGTACCCCGTTCCAACCCTCAGACTGGAATTACATTTATTGGCAGAATCTGGAATAGTACCCAGGAACTGAAGTCCCAATGCGTATCCCTAGACCAAAGAAGGCGGCCCTCTTGTTTATGAACCCGAGTGAAACAAAAAGCAGGGTAATCAGTTTAAGTAAAGCCCATTATGCCGGGGCTTGGTTCTACAAGCTATAGGTCAAATAATTACTTTAATTATGTGCGGCGACTTGGAGTGCCTACAGCCTCAGCTGGGAGACATCTGTCTTCACCTCCACAGTCACAAAGGTAGGGCCTAAATTACAGGTTCGCTGTGGCCACATGGCGAACTGCACTACGGGACCGTTACTCATTGTCTCACACTGCCCCAAAAGGATTTATCTTTACCTGGGTTCTAAAAATAATACAGGACAATACCTACACAGAGATACTGGTGATTGCTTAAGGATTGCTCAACGAGGATGAAACTTGACAGGAATAGGACGGGAATGTATCTTCCCATGGCGAAATTGCATTAATTTCTCATTCATACATTCATTCATTTTATTTTGAGACTGTTTTGCCTTTCCGCGTCCAGTCTAGTCGGCAATTTACATGAGGTCAATAAAGGTAAATTACTTTCGGGATTCAGGAAACACCCATTAGAATTACATTCAGTACAATCGTGTTGACCGACTGAAGAGCACTACATTGCGACTACTAAGGCAACACTAAACAATGGCTATTAACACGATAAAGAGCAAATCTCTAAATTAATAAATAACAAGTAGTTCCGTTAAGAACTAAATAGCCTATTTTCACATCTCCTACTTATGTTAATTGCCTCTCTCAACGTACAAAAGGGTTAAATCGCGGGAAAAGTCTATTTACTTTCAACTTCACTTGGCCGCCATTTTGGTTTTGTAACTAACAGGTAAGTTCATAGCACTATTCCGGATGATCGCGACCGTGCCCTTCAAAGTTTGTTACGTCTCACCAATCCAACATGGCGGCTGTGCGAATTATTTCACCAGCATTCAATATCTCCGAAAGTATTACCGATATCATCGAGGAATTTTGTACGGTGATGGAGAACTACTAGATGTTCACCGATGTGACTTTTGAAAGCCTGGTAACTACAAAACCAACATGGCGGCCAAGCGAAGTTGCGACTTTTAAATAGACGTGCCTCGCGATTTAACCAACCAAACGCAATGAAACTTGGTACAGTATATGTTTATACACATTGTATTGCACCGACATCTAACTTCATTCAATTGTTTGTATAACCTCAAGATGGCGGCTGTGCGAAGTATTTCACCGGCATTCTATATCTCTGAAACTATGACCGGTATCACCCTAAAATTTTGTACGGAGATAAAGGGCACTACTGGAAGTTTATCTATTAGACTTTCAAAAACCGGTTAACTACAAAACGATTATGGCGGCCAAGCGAATTTGAAAGTTGTAAATAGACTTTTCTTCCGATTTAAATTTCCAAACGCAATGAAACTTGGTACAGCAAATGTTTATACACTTTGTTATGCACTGGTAACTAATTTAGTGCTATTGTTTACATAACCTCTAGATGGCGACTGAGCGAATTTTAAAATTAAGTTTTTATTTCTTGTGTCGTAATCATGCGATCGAAGTGAACGTTTGAATAATTAACCTACGCAATAATTTTCCTTTAATGGTACATGACTCTATGGCCTATACATGGCGACCATCCGAAATATTTAGACGGTTCATAGGGGCTATGAACATAAGTTCACCTATAGGACTTTCAATAACCTGGTGATCACAAATCCAAGAAGGCGGTGACGCGAAGTATAAATATTCACATGGACGTTTCTCGCAATTTAACCATCCGAGTGCAGTGAAACTTGGTGCAGTAAATCCTTATACAAATGTTAATCCACTGGCATCTAATTTATTTCAGTTGTTTCCAAACCACACGATGGCAGCTGTGCGAAATTGTAAAGTCTCGTTTTTACTTCTTGTGTCCTAATCTTGCGATTGAAGTTTGAATACTACACATACACAATAATCTTCATGTAACAGTACATAACTCTATGACCTACATATACAAAAATCCAACATGGCGACCATCCGAAATATTTAGTTGGTTCTCATTATCTACGAATCTATTACAGCAATCAAACTGAAATTTTGTATGTTGATGGTGGCAATTAACATAAGTAGGATATATGAAGGAAGCTTGTAGTTTAACGTGACCGTTAATCTCGAGATCATGAGCCACGGGACCTCCTTTTTACGTGGAATCCGAACCACAGGACATGGCATTTCACATCGAAAATCTCACATGCATTGACCGGGAATCGAACCCGGACCGCCTTGGTGAGAGGCATTCAGCTAGACCGCTGAGCCACCACGCCCCCTATAGGATATATGAAAATAGGCTTTAGTTCTTCTCGGAACTACTTGTTATTAATGGATATTGTATTATTACAATTTTAGGCAGTACCAACGGTGGCACAATCGTGATTCACAAGTAGTTAAGGGAGATATGACAGTATTGGTTACAAGAAGGCCAGTTAGTCTGTCCGGTAAATAGAGTGATTTAGCCTAGGCCATGTCCGTGCCTCGTGCCACAAAGACTGTGGTGCATTACTATACGCTGTGACCTTGATTAAGACACCATTCCAATGTTTGTCAGGAATAAGAATGGAGAAACAATGAGAAACCATTTCGGATTCGAGCCCCAGCCATCTGTGCTTAATTATCTCAGTCAAACACGTGCGCAGTGGAAGGTCACGCCCATTACTACAGAATGATTCATCGTGCAGTTCTTTAATTATGAACTATCACCGTCCTTTAAGTACGACTAATGAGTCCACATTGCTCTGACGGTGTTGGGAACATTGCAGTGCCATTAATAGCAAAACTCACGTCATATCGCATTGATACGCGCTTCTTTCACTAAAAATTGTATTCTTCTTCCACTGAGAAGTCACGATCTTCTTCAAGGGTTGGGTTTTTAGCCAATATTTTGAGACCTAGTCTCAAAAAGACCCATAGACTGGTAACAATAATAAATGTGTGATCATAACGAAATCATTACTAGAATATAGCACAGAGAATTGATTTAAGTTTACCTAATGTACTTTTGTGCATATTTTTCATATTATTTAATAGCAGAACTCACTCAGAAGATGCTGTACTACAAACCACCAGGCCCTACGTGAGGGAGGGGCAAGCGGAGCTGTAGCCCTGGTGCCTGGACTTGCTGAGGGACCCATAATGGCTTTCAATTGACAACTTCAGACAAATTCATTTCTAAACCATTTTGATTTTTTCTTTCATACTACCGTATGTTCAAGGTAAATGCAACCAATGAATAGGATCCAAAACATTACAAGAAGAACAACAAGTAGTTCCGTGAAGAACTATACAGCCTATTTTCATATAGCCCACTTATTGCAACTATCAACATACACAATTTCAGTTTGATTGCTGTAATAGATTCGTAGATATTGAGAACCGACTAAATAATTCGGATGGTCGCCATGTTGGATTTTATATTTGTAGGTCCTAGAGTTATGTACTGTTACATGCAGATTATTGTGTACGTGTAGTATTCAAACTTCAATCGCATAATTAGGACACTAGAAGTTACAAGGAAATTTTAAAATTTCGCACAGCTGCCATCTTTAGGTTATGGAAACAATTGAAATAAATTAGATGCTAGTGGATTACCATTCGTATAAGGATTTACTGTACCAAGTTTCACTGCTCTCGGATGGTTAAATTGCGATAAACGTCCATGTGATTATTTATACTTCGCGTCACCGCCATGTTGGATTTGTGAACACCAGGTTATTTAAAGTCCTATAAGTGAACTTGAGTTCATAGCCCCTATGAACAATAAAAAAATTCAGTTTGATTGCTACAATAGATTCGTAGATATTGAGAGCCGTCTAAATATTTCGGATGGTCGCCATGTTGGATTGTTAAATGTATAGGCCATAGAGTCATGTACCATTATAGGATAATTATTGGGTAGGTTCATTATTCAAACTTTCACTTCGATCGCCTGACTACATCACAAGAAATAAAAACTTAATTTTGAAATTCGCACAGCCGCCATCTTGAGGTTATGTAAACAATTGAACTAAATTAGATACCAGTGTATTACAATGTGTATAAATATTTCCTGTACCAGATTTCAGTGCGTTTGGAGCATTACATCGCGAGAAAGGTTTATTTCAAATTTTCTAATTCGCTTGGCCGCCATGTTTGTTTTGTATATAACCGGTTTTTTTAAGTCGTATAAATGGACTTCCAGTAGTGCCCTTTATCTCCGTACAAAACTTCAGGGAGATACCGCTAATAGTTTCAGAGATACAGAATGCCGGTGAAATATTTCGCACATCCGCCATCTTGTGGTTATGTAAACAAATGAACGAAGTTAGTTGTCGGTGTATTACAATGTATATAGACATATACTGTACTAAGTTTCATTGCGTTTGGTTGGATAAATCGCGAGAAACGTCTATTTAAAAGTCGCAACTTCGCTTGGCCGCCATGTTGGTTTTGTAGTTACCAGGTTTTCAAAGATCACATAAGTGAACTTATAGTAGTTCCCTTTATCACCATACATGATGTCAGGGTAATATCGGTAATCGTTTCGGAGATATTGAATGCTGGTGAAATATTTCGCACAGCCGCCATGTTGGATTGGTGAGTCGTAACAAAATTTGAAGGGCACGGTCGAGGTCGCCTGGAATAGTGCTATGAACTTACTGAGTTTCATTGAAATCGCTCCAGCCGTTTAGATTTTATTAGGGGGGGACACACACACGAATCACACACACACGCACACACACACACACACACACGCACACACACACGGACAAAAGGTGATCTCATAAGCCTATTTTTTTTCAAAATTGAAAATAGGCTAAAAATTAATTTTCTGAATATCCATTGTGTCTTGTGCAAAGTTGTCAGAGTTGTCCAATTAATTTATAACATACGGAAATTGATAATACCTTTATAAGGCGCTAAGTTTCTAATTCGAACGGAAACATTCCACTAGAGACTACGTACGGTACATCTCTGAAAAGAGTACGGCTTATTCTTGAGGTCATATGTAACGAAAATTAATTTTTAAATAAACAGTGATCAAAATCTTGAAGTAAAACCTTTTTACCTTTTTACACGTGGTGTTGAAAATGGTGTCCTTCAGCATTCAAACATTTCTGGCTATTTACTGTACATGCATACGTTCCTGTTGCGTAATGTTCCTAATTTCTGTTGTTATATTGTTTTAAGTTCATCTATGGTGTGAGGATTATTTCTGTAAATTTTATTTTTAGGGTTCCCCACAAATAAATGTCACACACAGGATCAGGGGAGCGGGGAAGCCATCAAACCATTTCGATATTACTCTATCATCAAAAGTCGCCCCTATGTCTTGCAAAGAAGCAAGTGTTGTATGTGCTATGACAGAATCTTGTTGGAAATAGTCATATCTCATCTCATTATCTGTCAACGTTTGAATAAATGGTGCGAGAATATTTTGTGGTATCTCTCGAAATTTATGGTATAGTTAGCGGCTTCGGTGGCGTAGTTGGTGCATGCTGAACTGCTGTTCCCAAGATAGCGGGTTCAAACCCGGCCGAAGTCGTCGGATTTTTAAGAGCGTTAAAAATCCTTCTGTATGCCTTTCTTCGGAGGGGAAGTGAAGCCGGCGGTCCCATGTCATAGATTTATGGCAAGTAAAAGATCCTTCCACAGACTAAACTTGTGTGAAGCTAAATTGCTAGGTTAGATTTCGTTGGAACACTCTATCAAAGTTCCAACATTCACCACTAGGCATCATTGATATCTGGTAGCGAAAGTTGGAACTACTTGAAATTGAACGGAACTTGTAGCTCACCCTAAGGGTGTCCGCTGGAAGCAGCTACAGACTCAGGCGAGCCGAACATGTCCTCGGAAACTCCCGGAACTAAAAGCCATACGATAAATAAATATGTTATAGCTGATAAACATGCGACCTAATATACGTTGTGCAGTTACAGTACACCATACACCAATTTTATGATGATGTAAAAGAACTTCATGAATTAATCACGGATTTTCAGTGCTAGTCGCCTCCGTAGCGTAGCGGTCAGCATGGTTAGCTGCCGCCCCGGAGGTCCTGGGTTCGATTCCCGGTTCTGCCACGAAATTTGAAAAGTGGTATGAGGACTGGAACGGGGTCTACTCAGCCTCGGGTGGCCCAAATGAGTAGAGGGGGTTCGATTCCCACCTCAGCCATCCTCGAAGTGGTTTTCCGTGGTTTCCCATTTCGTCTTCGGGCAAATGCCGGGATGGTTCCTACTTCAAGGCCACGGCCGCCTCCTTCCCCCTTCCTTGCCTATCCATCCTAATCTTCCCCTCCTCCCTTCCCTCATGAGGCCCCTGTTCACATTGCAGGCGAAGCCGCCTGGGCGAGGTGCTGATCACACCTCACCAGTTGTATCCCCTCCGACCAGATGTTCCAAGCTCCAGGACACTGCCCATAGAGGCGGTAGTGGTGAGTTCCCTCGCTGTGTCCGTGGGAACCACCAACCTAGGTGGTAAATCGACTAAATAAATAAAAAATTCAGTGCTCCAATACCTATTGTTTAGTGACGAAACATACCGCTCAAATGAAACCATGTGCCATCTGAGAAAATTATCAAATGTGGGGCAACAATGCCACCAGCAATATTTTTCAACATCCAATTACAGAAATGCACCCTGGCTTCATCATCACAGGGTAGTTATTTGTGGACGATAGTCACTCTCTAAGGTTTTAATTTCAATATTTTAGTAGCCCTATGTTATTAATACTGCCAGTGGCATTTTTTTTTTCATTTTTAGTAGGTGTCAGGGTAGGGATTTTTTGGAAGAAAATCGGCCGTAGACCTATTCAATTAGTAGCCCTATGTACTGAGGATTTTGAGATACCGACTTGTTGTGCAACACGTCGTACAGATTTAGTCGGAGATTGTGCGAATGATGTGTTAATGTCGGCGATTTTTCCTTCGAGTAACTGACCGCCTCGTGGCTATGCAGTGAATCAGCATGCGGTTATTAATAGAGCTCGGATTTTTAGGTGCTACAAATCGGGAAAATAATTATTTTTTATGTATTAAATACCTGAAATAGGTGACAAAAAAGTAGAAATATTTAATTATAAATTAGTTTATTAATGTGAATATAAACAACATGCAATACTCACGAATGCAATTTATTCTATGTCTCACTAACTGCTGAAGCATTAGGCTACAATACACAAAGAGTTACATAATCAGGTTGTCTATCACAAATGGCCGACGATTATCGCGAAACACTTATTCTGAAGGCGCGGAACAGCGGCAATATGTTTCTTGCCCTTGAGGTGTTGTGTAACTTGAGATCGCTGTTCTGCCTTGATTGCTTTCCCACATAGTTGGTAGAACAGAACGCCCCCATCAGAAGTAAAATTATCTTTAAATTCTGCAACAAACGATAACTAGTAGTTGTTTTTACTTTAGGCATCGTAGAACTGCCTTACACTTCTCAGTGCCAGAAATGAACTGCATGTGAGTGACACTGGTTCCAGGTAGCTGGGGGAGAGGGGGGTCTAGCACGTGGTGCAATATGCCTATGGACAAGGAAAATCGCCGGCTTCCACAGTGAGTGGCACGGGGTGACAAGTTAAGAATAACACAGTTGCAGGGTGACATATGGTCTACATGAAGATTAGATAGCTCACAGGGTCTTCCCCGTAGTATTAACACAGAACAAAATGCAATAAACTGAAATATCTAGCATATTGATTTTTAAAAATTTAAATATTATGTCTTTTTATGTGCTAATCAGTGAAAAGCAGGAATTAATGTATTTATATAAAAAAGCATAAAATATGTATTTACATACAAAAATATTTATTTACCTAAAAATCCGAGCTCTACTTATTAATATAGCGCTCGGAGCGCACTTGCCTGCCGGCCGGCCCAGCAGGGAGTGTGAGACTCGGCATAACTGCTTGGCATATAATGTCTTGGAATGGACGATTTCTTCAGCATATTATGTCTTTATTATAAAGCATTTCATAGTAAATTTATTTTATTTCGTTCACTGCATTTCATAAAATAATTTCAAGCTATTTAAATATGGACCAAGCAGCAAACAATAGCCGCCATCTCTTCATCTGTGAGCTTAAAGTGCTCGGTGCATGCCACGGCACAGTACAGCCAATTAGCCCGAGTGATCTAGTCACTGTTATATATTATAATACTCTAATATAAAATTATAATATACTACGGGTCACATCCTTGAGGACAGTTTAAACCACCCTCTGTTCAATAAGCGGAACTGGTGAAGCCGGGCCATGTTGGATCGTAAGTTATGGATTAGCCAATATGCTTGCGTGATTCACACGGCTGCCATCTTGAAACTATTTGGCTGATGACCTTGTAGTTTGGGCAAAAAACTCTTCTCACATGAAGGTATATATTTCCAAAATTGGGTAGAGATCGGATGATTAGTGTAGTCGTGATTTTACTTAAGCTTTAAACATTTGGATGGCCGCCATTTCGTTTTCGTGATAGAACATGACAATGAGGTATCCTTTTCTAGTACTACCTCTGTACCAAAGTTGGTTCAATTCGGTTTCGTCGTGTTTGAATTCATAGGGAGGGGGAAATTGACATAGACATATACATAGCCACCATCTTGAAATTATTTTGGCTGATGACCTTGTAGTTTAGGATAAAATGCTTCCTAAATAAAGGTATATTTTTCCAAAATTTGGTAGAGATCGTAATTTGATTTAAGCTTTGAACATTTGGATGGTCATCATCTATAAATCATGACACTGAAGTGTCCTTTGCTAGTACGGTACTATCTTTGTACCAAAATTGGTTCAATTCGGTTTTGTCATGTTTGAATTGATGCAGGGGGACAGACATACACACATACACACACGTGGTCACACGAACCTTTGGCCCATGTAGATCTCATAAGTCTACAGTACTTTCATCTTTTGCTAAAATCGAAAGTTGGCTAAAAATTAATTGAGGACATAGGCCTACTTGGTCACTATACACCTCATCTGGGATAGATACGAAGCTTTACCCAAGAATTCAAAATTTACGGATATATTTAATATTATTATTTATTATTATCAATTGTTATTGTTGTTTTTATTATTATTATTATTATTATTATTATTATTATTATTATTATTATACATAATGCGTTTGGCCCTCTAATAAGGAGCGCGTAGAACCATTATTTATCATATTATTATTATTATTATTATTATTATTATTATTATTATTATTATTATTATTATTTACGTAAAGATCTGTAATTGTAACACCTGTTGATTGGGGAAGATTTTATTTCTGATTTCGTATTTCAGGAACAAGAGCCGACAATCTGGTGTACCGAGCCGCGAGCTGGTCTCACTTCAGCTGCAGTGACTTAGAGGCATGCACATGTCGGCCAACCAGCTGCTTCTTTAGCACTTAAGTACTGAGTTTACAATATATCGGAAATGCCCAAAGCCAAGTTTGATAATCTAGCGCCACTTCAGATGCATATTACCTCATTACTATAACTACTTAACAACTCAGAAAGAGAAATTTACAGTAGATAGGCACGCGAGACGGTATCTTCAGCTCAACAGACATGTGAGTAGCTGTGATTTCAGAACATGGAATGATCCACGGTGAGGAATACTGGGAATTGGTACGTTCTTATTTTTGTTGTTGTTGATTCATTTAGAGACTTTGCGATACCGTGGTCATATAGCCCTGTCTACTTGGGTATATGGAATAAGTCTTTGCGATGGCTGTATTAAAATGTAAAATTTTAATTGGAGCTAGGTTTTGAAAGGAGGTGACCAAGGTTTCAAGTTTCAAACCATCCCGACATTCGTCTGGAGTAGAAGTGGGAACCCATGGAAAACTACTTCCAGGGTGGCTGCGGTGGGAATCGTACCCACATCTTCTCAGTTCTGCCTGACGAGGTTGAGTGTACCCCGTTTCAGAAGCAAAACATACATTTAATTAATAGTACATTATACGACTGTTTATGTTCTATGATAATTATAACTAGTTTATGATCGAACATAAAAATTCATAAATATCTGTCGAGATTTCGCCAGTTTTATGTACTGAACAGAGCGCATGGGACGCAGAGAATACCTTGTATTTGACCATGGCCTCCTCGAATACCCCACTATGACACTAGCCACGCAGTGAAATTTAAAATAGAGGCCGTGGGAGACAGCGCAGATGCCATGCTATCCTTACCTAATTGGTCACACAACTGTTTCTTGAGCTCTGATTGGTGGGAGACACTGTTTCATAACGAAAAATAGTGTTATAGTGACCCTCATTATGATACAGTTTTCTGACATATAATATTTACATTTCGACATCGTCGAACATAAAATATATTGTACCGGTATCATATGTACCTTCTTTGTAAAAACTAGGCTAAAACAAAGTAAAACATAAATGTTCCTGTCCTCAATTAATGTCCTAAACACTGAACAAGAATTCAAGATCTTTGCTAAAAGCTCTTCGGTTTCTTTATTCGAATCGAAACCCTTCCCAATTTGATTGATGTTTGTCCTTCCACTGTCACTGACCCTTATTTGGTTATTGTTAACATAAACAAAAGACACGTTGTAGACTATATTTAGACAAAAAGTAACTTTTATGGATTTATGTTCGACGATGGCGAAATGTAAACATTAGACTATATGTCAGAAAACTGTATCATAATGAGGCTCATTATAACACTATTTTTCATTATGAAACTGTTTCTCCCACCAGTCAGAGCTCAAGAAACAGTTGTGTGACCAATTAGGTAAGGGTACCTTCGCGCATGCGCTCAAAATTCAACATGTCTACATAAATTACCGACATGCACCGTCCATATGTTCGCGTAAATAAACTGGCGAATATGAGACAAGAAATAGCACTGTAGCCTACCTTATTATCCCCAACTCCAATTTCTACACAGCGCATTCCTTTCAAACGACTTCGGTGACAATATTAGTGAATGCTATAGAGCTGGACGGCAGGCTGTAAACAATAGGTGTTCTGTGTTGGCAAGCAAATTGAATGGTCTCTGTTTTCAGAGTGCCTTGGTCCACGCATGCGCTCTGTTCAGTCAGCAAAGCCTGTTTACTAACTGAAGTAACTGAATCCCACAGATATTATTATGAATTTATATGTTAATAGTACATTATGCAACGAGCCTATAATGGCTGTAATTAAGACACGAGTATTTTTATAAAACGAGCGTATGCGAATTTTATAATTTCCATACGAGTGTCTTAATTACCATTATAGGCGAGTTACATACGACTGTTTATATTCGACGATAATTATAACTTTATTATATGTTTTAACATAAATATTCATAAATATCTGTTCAGTCACTAGAATGTTGTGATCGGGTGCTGCGGTGGGTAGTATATATCTGTTCTCCAAGCTCTCTGGACAACCGACGCATGCGCTCTGTGTGCTTCAATGACATATGTTCAGATTGTGCTCCAGTATTCAGTAAAACTGTCACCGAAGTCGTTTCAAAACCACGCGCTGTGTAGAAATTGATTTTGGGGATATTAAGGTACAGTGCCATTTTTTGTCTCATATTCACCAGTTTATTTACGCGAACATATGGACGGTGCAATTTCGGTAATTTATATAGACATGTTGGATTTTGAGCGCATGCGCGAAGGTATCCTTATCTAATTGGTCACACAACTGTTTCTTGAGCTCTGATTTGTGGGAGAAACTGTTTCATAATGAAAAATAGTGTTATAATGAGCCTCATTATGATACAGTTTTCTGACACATAATAGTTAGGGTCGAACATAAAACATATAATAAAGTTATAATTATCGTCGAACATAAACAGTCGTATGCACCTCGCCTATAATGGTAATTAAGACACTCGTATGGAAATTATAAAACTCGCTTACGCTCGTTTTATACACATACTCGTGCCTTAATTATTGCCATTATAGGCTCGAAAATAAGCGTAACTCAACTTAAGCGGTGGCCTCTTATTTCAACTTATTTTCTTATCTCGTGCCTACGAATCAATTAATCGATTCTTCGGTTAGCTGATTAATCTATTATTCGCTTAGTCCATTAATCGATTGAACTGTTAGTCGATTAATCGAATAATAGTTTTCTGTTAATTTTAAATTATGCGATTATTAGTTGATTAACCGAACGTCGCTATTACTATCTCTCCTTTAAACCAACGAACGGTCGGAATGCCAAGAACGAATAAGACGGCCTCCTGGATTGTCTGTACTGTACAAGTAAAAGAGCCACACCCCGTGAACTTGGTGGGTCACTGACCAGGAGTTCCCCTTATCGACAGAAAACTGTTCCGCAAGCTATTGTTATTGGTATCGCAAACAACACAACCGTCTTTGTCTGCATCACCGATAATAATATCGCTGTTTGCATGTTAACTACCACAGGCTGATTGACAACATATCAGGAACACTAAGGGTTGCCAAACCTTTAGAAAGCTTGTTGTTGGTGTTGTTTCGTTGCATCATCGTGGTCATCAATCGTGTATATTTCAGTATATCCGCTGACCTGTGTTACTGTGGTAACTTTAGGACTAGGTCTCTGATGGAGCCTCATACACCGTTTGTGGGATTTAGGCATCGAATGCAGATAACAAAGCCATAGCTTCACTAATATGCAATATAGAATTATGGAGACTGGGCCGCTTTTGTGGTCTCCGAGTGCGTATTGAGATTCCGGGTCAAAAGGTTCGTATTTCGGCTCTGACAAAAATGTAATTGGGTTGGAACGAGGTGCACTCAGCTTTGTGAAGCAAATGTGAGAAGAGATAAGTTCCATTCCCACCTCATCTGTCCTAAAAATGGTTGTTTGTGGTTTTCCACTTCTACTCCAGGTAAATTTCGGGGTGGTTCCTAACTTAAGGCCTCGGCAACCTCCTCCCAAATCCTAGCCTCAATTATAAATAGACACACAATGATACAGGTTGTCAGAAGATTCCTGCACATCCAAGTACACGGGGCTGCCCAAACACGATGTCCAAAAACCTTAAAATCAATCAACAACAACAATATGAAACCTTATATACTTAAAGTAGATACGGTACTTCAAACTTCTATTTCATATATGAATTACCACAGCAAATAAACAACTACATACGTTATTAAAATGTTATATTCATGGTTCTTAACTTAATTTTAGGGGCAGATGACCTCGTAGTTCGACCCCTTAAAACAACAATAACAAACTACTAACTTAATCCGTCATAGAAAACACGTCTTAACAAATCTACTTGTCCGAATGGATTGACTTTCGTTTCCTGTAGGGAAAATACATAACTCGTCTAGGGGATGAGCCACCATCATATTGAAGAAAACTAAAAATATTTCATCCTGTCTTTCATAAAGGAAGACAGGCTACACGTGAAGTTTTTGTCGACATTTTTTCCTTTCGTAGAAAATATATTACGTACTTTTAAGATTGTAAATCCAAAAGTTTCATAGCGGGTAGAATTATTGGCTGTCAGCACTGAGGTCCGCGTCGATTCTCGGTACTCCCAAGAAATCTAATTCTAGTCTGAGGGTTGGAATGGATTTCACTCAGCCTCAACAGGAGGCATAATTGAGAAGAGGTGGGTTTGATTCCCAATTCAGCCATCATAGAAATGGTTCCTCTTTATTTCTCACTTCTACTCCAGGCAAATGCCGGGATGGTTCCTACCTTAAGCTGTCATTTGTATTGCCAACACTGAAAATGGCTTCATATCTTTACATTCCTAAGTTAATGCTACTTTAGTCTCCTTCCCAATTCTAGACTAAATTGTAAACACGTCCAGTACTACAGATACCCAAGTGCACGGAGCTAAATGACCACGATATCCAGGACCCTAGATGAATCAACAGCTGATCGTTAGTTCATATTATCGGCATATTTTAAAACGATCCGTGATTGCCCTGATTTGTCCGTCTATTTTGCAGCTTTGAGAAATCATAATTTTTGCTAGGCTTTAAGTTAAAGAAGCGTTGCTATCAAAAAATAAATTGAATTTTATTTAGAAACAAGTATTTCCGTGAAAAACTGAATAGCCTATTTCCATCCTACTGGTTTATTCCATTAAAGCTTGCCACGGTGAGTGGTCAACGTGCCGGTCTACTAACCCAAGCTTGCTGGTTCGCTCCTGGCCATGGTAAGTGATTTTTGAAAGGCGGCAAAAATTTCGACACCATGTCATACGATGTTGGCATGTCAAAGAACCCATTTGAATTCAGTAGGCCGTGTTCATAATGGCAAAATTAATCTCGGGAGTTTCCACCAACACAAAGTTCCTCGTTTCTCTACTAGAAAGCGCTATAGTGTTCAAGAAGCTTAGATATCTAACATCCTTGACTTTAATAGTGCTTCAAGGAACAACGAAATTCGACATGCAAGCTACTCTTTGGGTGTCAAATAATAAGCTTGCACCCAGCACCCGAGGCCATAGGATATTAATTATTAATTATTAATTCCATTAAAAACTCTACCGACTCTTAAAAGGATTTTCCATGTGATGTACTAAATAGCCTATATTTTGGCTCACAACCTACTGTATGTCTCTAATAACACCATTACATTGAGACATTATGTGCTAGAATATGTAACTTTCAGTGTCGGTGATTAAGACTCCTTCCGCAAGATGGCATCTTTCTGTAAATAGTCATTGGAGTTTATTTTAACATGAGTCAAATGCGCCCCTTCTATGGTTGACGAAAAGTAAGCTACAGTATTTAGTACCATTAGATAATGATTATTATCGGGGAGCGTGATGGCGCAGTGGATTACAAGGGAATTATCAGGTAAGAAACTTTGTGGACGCAATCGTTGTACTATATGAGGAAAATGTGCGGAAAATCAGCTGACAGATTGAACTGCAAGGCTCCGAACTGGAGGAGCTGGACATCCCTGTGGCAATCGGAGTAGTAGCGAGTAGTCAGTATATGCTGACTGGAGCGTGCGGCTCCTTCCCACCGGTCTTGAGTGCTTGGGCAATCAGGGCTGTCCATTCCAACATGTACAGTACTCGCTACCTCCCATTGATTTATATGAGAGATTCGCCACATGATTTCGGAGCCTTGCAGTTCAATCTGGAGGCTGATTTTCCGCACATTGACCTCTTATTGTACAACGCTTGCGTCCACAAAGTTTCAAGATAGGTTTCGACCTGTCTTACCTGATGAATCCATTGTTAGCTGCTCGTCTTTCACCCGGATGGCCGGGGATCGAATCCTAGTGACAGCTTGGTGGAATTTTCACCCGAAAAATCACGTGGCGTCAGGAAGAGCATACTGTCTTAAATCCCCGGCCAAAGTGAGTCAGTTTGGTTCCGGCGCCCCAATTAATTGGGATAAGCCGAAGAACGAAAAAGATAATGATTATCATGGTAGACCATCATACGAATCTTCTCTTCAATTGCTTCAATAGGATACGAGAATTAAAAAGGTAAGGTTTCAAAATTTTAACTGATGCCATCACGAATGTTTGAAAACAATTGAGAATGAGATGTCTCTACACTAAACTCCGGTGGCGTTTGGCGGCAAAAGTAGGAACTACTTGAAAAATCCAAAGTCTGCAGTCCTTACTTGAATTAAGAAACAGAAACACACACAAATACAGTCATCACAATTAACACCGGTTATCAGACAGATTCTACACACACCCAAAGTACACGGGGCTACATGACCGCGTTGTCGCAGCCCCTATACTGAGGAACCAACCAACCAAAGATTCGCAGTGCTAAGTTTCATTGCTCTCGGGTGATTATATCGCCAGAAAGGTAATTCGAAATATTTGAAAATCACTTGGCCACCATGTTGTTTTTGTATTTCTCAGGGTTTTGAAAGTCACTTATGTGTACGTACTTAATAGTCCTCTATCACCATACAAACTTTCAGGGTGATATCAATTTCGGAGATATAGAATGCCGGCGAAATATTTCGCATGGCAGCCAAGTTGGATTGGTGAAACGTATCAAAGTTTTAAGGGCACGGTTGAGTTACCGCTATTGAGTCGTTTTGATTTTATTAAGGGCACACACGCACAAAAGGTGATCTCATAAGTCTATATTTTATATGATGAAAATAGGCTTAAAGTAATTGTCCAAACTACCCTCTTTTTTTGTGTGTGTGTGTGTGTGTGTGTGTGTGTGTGTGTGTGTGTGTGTGTGTGTGTGTATGTATGTATGTATGGCTACTCCTTATTATTCCCGTTTTCAACAGTCAGGAACGAGATACGATGAAAGTCTATGTGGCGGGTGGTTATTACGGGAGGATGCCCTTCCTGACGGCAACCTCGTGAGAGGAGAGACAATGAGAGATGAAATAACGAAAATTAATGAAAATGTGTAAGGTTGTGGAAGAAAGCGGCCATGGCCTGTCAGAAGGTACCATCCAAGAATTTACATGGAGTTGAAAATGGGGAAACCACGGAAAACCATTTCAAGGACGGCTGACGGTGGGGCTCAAACCCACGTCTACCGAGTCGGCCCCATGGCCTAGCACAGCGCGTTAGCAAGCGTAGCTACTGCTGTCGGTTCAAACTACCCTCTTATGTATTTGAATATAATTCTAATCCACACTATCAGAATTCAAACCATGATTCCAACTCTCCGAGCGCAAATCCGGCCACACTCCGGCAAGTGTATCATTGTGCTATCCAAATTCTAGGAAACATAGGCTATTCGTTACGTAAAGCTGCCTGCTGCAGCCAAAGCCATGAATGTGACGGCTACTGGGAATGGGACTGTGCCAGCTGGACGGAATACATTCTCAGCTTATTGCTCATTCTGGAAGTGCAGGCCAAGTTAATTGAGACGTCTACGTTTTGTGCACAGCTGTACCGTATACTGCAAGCAATGCAGTTATTTATATAGCGTATGGCTTTTAGTGCCGGAAGTGTCCGAGGACATGTTCGGCTCCCCAGACGCTGTAGCTGCTTGAAGCGGACACCCATGGGGTGAGCTACAAGTTCCGTTTAATTTCAAGTAGTTCCAACTTTCGCTACCAGATGTCACTGACACATAGATGTGAACGTTGGAACTTTGATAGAGCGTTTCAACAAAATCTAACCTAGAAATTTAGTTTTGCACAAGTTTAGTTAGTGGAAGGATCTTTTACATGCCATAAATCTATGACATGGGACCGCCGGCTCTACTGAAGGCATACTGAAGGATTTTAACTCTCTTAAAAAATCTGACGTCTTCGGTCGGGTTTGAACCCTCGAACTTGGGCACAGCAGTTCATCATGCTACCAACTACGCCACCGAAGCCACTAGCAATGCAGTGATCTTGATCATTAAGGACTACCTGAAGTTATGTTCCAAGCCTTGGATTTGTGATTTCATAATCAATTTAAAAGTGTGGCTCCAGAATAATTATGATGATATGATTATTGTTATTATTTTTATTATTATGTTGTCAGCCTATTGGTATAGATGTATCACACTTGCCTCATACAGCACCCCATGGTAACCAAGGTGATTCAGCTGATGGTGTCGTCGTGCTGGCCACGTAAGAGCTGGACGATAGTCGTCCTTGATTCGCGTGGTCTCCTGGACGTAATCGTGGGGTTAGTTATTACAAGTGTCATATAAAACACTAAGGTGTTTGTTTCACAAACCTCAAGCTCTTAAACCAGAGGGTGTTAGAAGGTGCGGTTTGTACCAAAATCTTCCAAATTGTCTGAATAATACTGGAAAAAAATGCATTTCTTGAAAATTCAATGGAAATATATTTATTTGTCTATAAAGCGAGTTTAAACATTCAAATAAAACGACAGCCTGTGTTGCGTCAAGCCTGCAGACCAATAAACCCGGGATTGAGGTTCATACACATGCGAGAATTCGCACATGGGTCCGCTAGTTGTAATAATAATAATAATTATTATTATTATTATCATTATTATTATTATTATTATTATTATTATCATTACAAAATGTTCTGATTGTTCACCATTTCAGGAGAAATTATTATGATCTAGCACGTAGATCCGAGATTGGAATTCAGGCGACCATCCTGGGTTGAGTTTTCTACACTCACTCTGAAGTTGAAATGCAACTCTATTTCAAGTCCCAGGGCATATAACCTAATCCAAATCACAATTACAGGGACGCACACTACTACTGATACCATGTCAGTTATCAGACTTTATATTGTACGTTTCATACCCAAGTTAACTCCCCTAGTTTCTAAATAAAGCAACAACTTAATCTCAGAAAACTAACTTACCTGTTTGGATGTTGGTTGGTTCCTCAATTTAGGAGCTGTGACAACGCGATCATGTATCCCCGTGTACTTTGGGCGTGTGTAGAATCTGTCTGATAACCGGTGTTAATTATGATGGCTGTATTAGTGGGTGTTATCTGTAATTCAGGTAAGGAATGGACTACAGACGATCAAATTCAAGTAGTTCCTACTTTTGCTACCAAATGCTACCGTCAATGACACCTAGCTGTGAACTTGGCTACTAGATGCCACCACAACCAGCACCTGGCGATGAATGTTGGAACTTAATACAACGTTGATCAAATCTAACCTACAAATTTAGCTTCACACAATTGTAGTTAGTGGAAGGTTCTTTTACATGCCATAAATAAATAAATAAATAAATAAATAAATAAATAAATAAATAAATAAATAAATAAATAAATAAATAAACGGCATGGGACCGCCAGCTTTACTTCCCCTCCGAAGGAAGGCATACTGAGGGATTTTTAACGCTCAAGCTAGGATTGGGAAGGAGATGTCAGACTCAAGCACAGTATGCTCATTTCAATCAGTATGCTGATATTCGATATGTTCCTAAAAGAAGAAACAGTCACCACCACAGTAATGCTATGAATATAATCATCCGTAAAGCTAAGCATTGACTAGAAAATTAATCAGAATGTACATTATTTATTGAAACGTGAAGAAATATTGGAGCTGTTCAAGCGAGACCAGAGCCAATTTCTGTACTCGAAACGTAGCCGTAGGTCAATAATGTTGAAGGTCTGGATACGTAAAAAGAAATGCTTGATAAACTGGTAACACGTAGAGACCATTGTCTATGGGACACAAGGACACAAAGAATTCTTATTTAACGTGTTCAAGCGGAAAACCGCCAACTATTCAAGTTTGTGGGACCGACAAGGCTTGCCAGGTACATGAATCTACGGGCATACATTGTTTCAAGGATTGACAATGACCTGGTTAAATACTTTCCCACAGACATGGTGGGCATTGAAAGGGAAGTATCCCAGTCAACAGTTTAAGACTGGAGTAGTTACTTTTTCTGTTAAGGGAACCGGGAGGTGAGAAAAGACAGAAACGTGCATCTTCCTATTCGTGTATTTGACTGCATATATCGGAAAGTATTTCAGATATTTCCTTAAATCTTTCCTGAGATGTAAATGACACTTCTACAATTATATGCAGAGGGTTACAGAATACTGTAGCCTTTGGTTGTCAAGAAAAACAGTAACATATGTCATAGAAAGACTTAAATATTTGGTATATTGGCTTTCACGGCCAGTGAATTAAAACTCAGCAATTCTTCTAGGTTTGTGCCGTGTCTTGTGCCGTGAAAGCCAATATACCATCTTTTTGGAAGCCTTTATAGGGAGGTTGAGGCTTCTTGAACTTTTAGTTCTCGCAGTCCAGAGGTGCAGTTGCACCTTATATGAAGGGAGGTGGCGCGCAGTTCGCTACTCCAGTGAGGGTCCGGGCGGGGACACCAAGAGCCCGCCGATGACCCAGCTTGGTGTTCTAGGCGAAACCCCACATAAGACACGGCACAAACCTAGAATAATTTCTGAGTTTTAACTTAAATATTTGTTTGAAATAATTGTTATTTGCATGTAGCATTTTCTCAGAAACTACTAAACACACATTGAAGAGATTTTACACACAATATCGTTGTAATAGATCGTGACTATTTGTAGCAAAACTTTTACCTTGGTGTGTTAAGAACTAAAGGAAAATATGTTTGTGAATCCTAACTTAATTCTTAAATTTTCGGTAAAAATATTAGTGGTTGTCATTCTGGTTTTCAACATCCAATAATGATATATGAATACAGTACGCTTACTACCACACATACAAAACATAGCTTTAAATCATCTAGATTCACATTTTCAGGCTCTACTTACTTGATAGAAAAGAGGATGTGTGTCTAATGTTAAAGAAATTTAAGATTATATTTAAACTCTCACAAATAATAAAATTAGTGGAGAAGAGTTGTTGTTGTTGTTGTAAAATTTGAGGGGCGTGATCATTTATCCCCGTGCGTTTGAGTGAGTGGAGGCCTTTGTCTGATAGCCTGTGTTAGTGTGTGTATTTGTAATTTAGGTGAGGATTGGGAGGAGGCCGTGGCCTTCAGTCAGAAACCATCCCGGCATTTACCTGGAGTAGAAGTAGGAAACTACGGAAAGAAACTTCCAGGATGATTGAGGTGTGAATCGAACCCACCCCTTCTCAGTTTTGCATCACGAAACTGAGTACCCCGTTCCAACCTTCAAACCAGAATTAAATTTCTTGACCGAACTGGGAATCGAACCCAGACCTCTGGGACGACAGCCAAAAATGCTAGCCACTATTCCAAGAAGCTGACTAGTGGAGAAGATTCTGTAACTACCAAGCTTATAAAATGGTCTAAGAAAAGTATTGAATGACCAACAACTACTCCTTGAAGATATTTGGAAAACGGAAAAAATCCCGGAAGAATGAAAACTACTTCTACAGTAATACGAGGCCTATTTAGAAATTAAGTTTCTGTCTGGTTGCGTGGCTCAGGGGTAACGTTCTCGCTTGCTGAGCCCAAGGTTGCAGGTTCGAAACTTGGCGCAGTCAGCTGGCATTTGAGGGTGCGCAAATGCGAGGGAGCCGTGTCAGTACATTTACTGGCACATTAAAGATCCCCTTCGGGGCAAAATTCCGGCACCCCGGCGTCTCTAAAAGCCAGGGTAGTTAAAAGGGACGTAAAACCAATAACATTATTATTAAATTAAGTTTCTCTATTTTTAAAGAAAATAATTACATGAAAATTTTCATTGGCGCCAGATAGAGCAAAGTTTTAGCTTTTATCGCTATAATCACCTCCAGAATTGAGACACCTGTCATATCGTGTCATCAACTTTTGTATTCCTGTGTTTTAGAAATTTGCCACCTGGGAATGGAACCAACGTGTAGCATTCGTCTTCAGCTCTTCTTCAGTGTGAAAATGCTGACCGGAGGACAGGTGTAAGAAAAGATAGAAATCGCTGGGAGCAAGACTGTATGGTGGATGATCTAACAGCGCACAATCGAACTCCTGCAGAACAGTTGCTGTGCGCCGAGCCGTATGTGGTCGAGCATTGTCATGGATCAGCACAACACCTGCACTGAGCATTCCAAGCTTCTTGTTTTAAATGGCCATTATCACAGACCAAACCTCGCAAGATGATGGATATAGATTAAGAGCCGCCATCTCGAGACACTGCTGCTACGCTACTGATACTAGGTGGGACTTGTTACGTCATAGATCTGTCGCGCATGCTCATATTTCCCGATTGAATGCGTTTACTTTAAAATATAAGTAAATAGGGAAACTAATTTCTGTATGGTTCGTACACCAATCGCACAAGGAAACAAACTTACAAGGTGATGATAAATAAGAGGTGTATAATTTGTTCTTACAACACATTGTCCAAAATTGTGCTGAGCAAGAGTACAAACAACATTTGACGGTAATTTTGGCAATTATCAGGGTGAATTTTGAAGAAGCAGATCATACTAAGAACAAATATTTAATCTGGAGTCCATAATCCGTCACAAACTACTAAACCCCAAGGACACAGTTGTAATTTTTATTGATTTTATAAAAAAAAAAGTCTTTCACTCTGTTGATAGGGAAACCCTGCATAAACAATTCGAGAATTTGGAGTAATCTCTCAGTTGCCAAACGTAATTTGTGAAACCCCCACAGACACAATATCAAAACTAAAATTTTGGGGTGACATATCTAAACCTATTAAGATGATTGCAGGTGTACGGAAAGGTGATGGTTAAGCTCTGTCCTGAAAATAAATGTCATAATTTGGAACACAGCCTGTAAACAACACACATATTCCGCCGATAATTTAGGGAAGAATAAACAGAGGTGTTGATATAAACTTGCTGGTATATGGGGATAATTTTTCAACACGTCCTGATAGCCTAACAAACGCAACAATACAAATCATTCTCTTGGAACAAATGGATAACAAAACAAGTTTCAGAATCTCTGTAGAAGAAACTACGAACGTTAAAAATGCATAAAAATTTTGAAAATGTTAACGACAGACAGTGATGGACTAGAGTTAGTAAAGAAACTAAAATATTTTGGGAAGGTAGTTCAAGAAATGGTTTAGTAAGGTGCGCTGCAGGCGATAGTATACAAAAGATGAAGATAGCGAATAGCATTATTAATAACTTTTACAACAAAAATATTTAGTAAAATATCTCAAAATAAGACACTATAATACTGTGTGGTGAAACCGGAATGTCTCTTATTGATTGGATAAACGAAGGAATAATTATGAGCCCATTGAGAACTGCACATCTATGGAGATTAAGAATGACAATATTTACCAAAACATCGACAATATATAGAAACAATAGGAAATATAGTTTGATTATATTTGAGCATAGGCTATACAGTGAAAGCATTAGATTAAATAAAACATATTCAAGAACGTATCGGAAAAGAAATCAACACAGGCTGGATTCAAAAAGTAAATTAAGATTTGAATCGAAAGAACATAAGAAAAGAAGAAACAATGGACAGAGACATTAAAAAAAAAAGATTCCAGTGCAGGAGGAAAAATGAAACTGGTCAAAAGTGGTCGGTCGAGATAAGAAAGAAACACAACAATATGATATGAAAGGATACCGGAAACAAAGGAAGAGAAATTGTTATTGAATTGTTATTGTTTTAAGGGGTGGAACAGCGAGACCATCTTCCCCAAAGGGAGAGGAAACAACAAACGGCGAGGAATCAATAAGTTAAATTTTGAGACTTGCACGGCCATTATCGTTATTTAAGTTTATTTATAGGTAGCCTGTACTTATAATGTACTTATAATTGATTAATCGACGTTTTACCCTGTATTGTGGGGGGTATCTTCAAGGCTGATTACAATGTTGATGATATAAAGGTTTGTTTGAATGATTTTATGATTCAAATATCTGTTTCAATCAATCTGTGATTGTATTCGCATTAGTTTCTACATTACCCAAGTTGTTTTCCATCATCACCTTGGGTAATTAACATTGAATGTTCTTTCCTCAGTTTAATATTCTTTTACTGGTGTGGTTTCGTGACTTTTGAAACTACCTGTAGCCGCTGAAATAAACGTCGGCTAATCAATTAACACACATGAGGTAAGAATACGAAAAGAATAAAACTTCAAATTACGAAGCTTTTCAAAAAAAACATAACGGTGCAATATCTTGTTATTTTAATAAATAAATAAATAAATTAATTAATTAATACCACCATAGCTAAAAACCAGCCAGGTTAAACGTTGAATCTCCAGGAGGCAGGAAGGGAGGAAGTAATATGGGATGATTTATTTATTTATTTATTTTATTTATTTATTTATTTATTTATTTATTTATTTATTTATTTATTTATTTATTTATTTATTTAGCGTACGGCTTTTAGTGCTGGGAGTGTCGAGGACATGTTCGGCTCGCCAGAGTTTGTAGCTGCTTCTATGCAGACACCCATGGGGTGAGCTACAAGTACAGTTGAATTTCAAGTAGTTCCAACTTTGGCTACCAGATGTCACTGACACCTAGTGGCAAACGTTGGAACTTGATAGAGCGTTTCAATCGAAATAAAACCTACAAATTTGGCTACACACCACCATTTGTAGCGGTAGGTTCTTTTTCCTGCACTAAATCTATGACATGGGCCCGCAGGCCTTACTTCCCCGTCATTGGGATGATGAGCGGCGAATTCAACCCAACGGACGTGACACTTCACCTTGAAATGTTCACATGCATTACACGAGAATCGAATAAGGTCCACCTTAGTAAAAGCCAAGCAGCTAGACCGCTCTGTCATTGTATCTCTACCACACCATATGCTCACTATACCTGTAGTCACCTGTAAGCGGTCCCTTTGATGTTCTGGTCTGTGAAGAGGCGAACGCGCCAGTAAATACTTCCCACTTTGTGTGCTTATTGTTGGATGTTCCAGCACATGTTTCTATGTTTCCATAAGCTGGCTAGATTACTTTTCAGAATTTACTTTGGAAAGTCTATGAATTCATTTTACAATTTCACGTTAATTGCGAGCTTTGCCAACTTTGCTTTTCATGTGATGAATTGTGAGTGTGATTATAGTTTTTGTGGTATTTGGAACGATAGGCAGAGTAATTCAGTACGAATTTGATATTAAATTACATTTTGTTGTGTATAAACCTTGTTTGAGCGGCAAAAGAGCATTCGAGTAATACGATTTTATGGTGCGAATCATGCTCAAAGGTTGGCAAAACTGTTACGATTGCACAAAGTTCAACATGGTTTCCTCAAGTAGACAACGCGTTCAAATTGCAGGTGTAAAGCTTGAATCTCAAGACAATACTTCAAAGGTAAAGAAAGTGGAGAGAATTTGCATAGAAGGTGCAAACAAATGATCTTAAATGTAGGTAGTAGGTTGAGGGATGACAATCTAGTGTTTCCTTGCCGGAAACACAAGAAGAGACAGAGAGAGGAGATGCGCGGAGGGATATTTTCCTCAGTATTTCACCTGACGTTTGGTATAGGTAAAATATCCTAGTGACGCTACTGCTTGCACCCTTCCCTTTCTGAGAAACAGTCACAACACAGCGGGATACAGACGATCATTAGTGACGAGACGAGCAAGTGTCCTCTCTCCACTGGGTCAATGACCTGCTGGGACCTGTCTCTAAAGATAGACCACAACAACATTTACATAATGTTGCTTCCTCAACCTGCATTTAGAACGACAAGTCTGGTTTCAGGTGGATAAACAAGTGGATAGAGCGCTGGACCCAGGATTCCCGGCCGGGCCATGGGTTTTCAACTACCAAGCTCGGGGACTGGTTCTCTGTGGCGTCTTCATCACGATGCGTGGGTCCCTAAGACCTGTACAAAGCCTCTTCAGAGACCATTATAAAGACATGCATTGATAAAATGATCGAATGCCGTTGCCTTGCGTGGATCCCACAGAAAGCCTGTTTTCCTCCCTCCCTCTCTCTCTCGTCCACTGCATCTCCATTATCATAGAACGAGCGTTCAGAGACTAGGTGAATGTATCTGCTTTGTACTGCCTCACTCAATAAGACATACTTTAATCACGTGTCCGGTAGCTTATGTTTGGAATTCTCCTTGCGCTATTGCATTGAGGCCCATAGTTTTGCAATCATCGCTCAATGGCATAGAGGTATCTTTCTTTTACATCGTTATGCCCTGCTCAGTAGCACGATTGAACCTGCTTAGCTGATGTGTTGGCCTTCCTTTGCTCCCAAAATCTCTTCATTCTATCACTGAGCGTCTTCCAGCTTTCTTCTGGCCAAGTTATACAGTAGTGGCTCTGGTGTTGGGTTTGTCTCCAAATTGGTGATTGTCGATTTTGATTCTGAATTTACATCTGTCCCGTACAATGTCTTCTGAGATGTTGATTTACTGGAGATCTGTTTCAATTTCACAAAGCCATCTGTTCTTGGTTTTCAATGAAAGGGCCAGGTTGAGAATTCTTTTAGTTAGTCTGTTATTGTTCATTCTGATAATTTATCCGTAAAATTTCAATCGTCATTTCCGAAAAGTGTGGGAGATATTTTCATAATGACAATATATTTCCTGGGATGATTATTTTCCTCCATATTCCCTCTATACAAACTGGGCCAAGAATGTTCCGTAAAATTTTCCTTTCTTGTTTCTCTATGTCTTTGGTATTATTGTTATCATCATCATCATCATTATTATTAATATTATTATTATTATTATTACGTCAAAATAAATCGGTTTCTGCCTCTTCTTTTCTGCACAGTGCAATGATAAGCCTCAACTACGGGGGATGATCAGCAGTTTAACCCCCTCCCAGATTAAATTTTGAATAAAACCAATCTTCGGATTGATGACAAATGCTTGGATTATGTAAGTTTATACTTACGAATCTGAAAGCCATACCCTAACTTAACTCTTACTGAAAGAGCTAAATAGTCGGCTGTTCAGTTATCCATAAGGGTGGCAGTGAGATGGGTGTGAAACTATCTCTCCTCATCCATTTCTGAAAATGCACCACTTGCCATTCTGTTCCCATTTTGGAAAGTTAGTATTATTGTGTTTAGTTGTATTGTTTTTTAAAGTTAAACTTTCTAATTTAATATCAGCACAATTGTTAATTTTCGAGCATTTGTACATTGATAAGTGCAATACAATCAAATGCTAATAAAATCAAACACGAGAAATATAGATAGAAGGTTTTGTTACTTCGGGATCGTATAGTCCTATTTGCTTCCATTGGTTATGTTTCTTAATGTCCTAATCCTCACCCCGAATTTCATTTTGTCTCACCTCATCCCCCTCCAGAAGCAAACCCTTGTTACGCCACTGATAAGCCTCATGTCACAAGAATATTTATTCAGGAATATGAACAGTGGCCTAGCTTCTAAGCGTCACTGGAATGAAAATCTCCATACAACAGTGAGCCTAAATAGTAAGTATATGGGCTTTAAGTCCACTTCAACTATTGCGGCTTTTAGAGACGCCTGGAGGCCGGAATTGTGCCCTGAAGGGGTTCTGTAATGTGCCAGTAAATCGGTTCACTCCGATTTAAACAACATCAAATACAAGCTGACTGATTCGAACCCGCAAACTTGGGCATTACGGGTAAGAACGTTACCGCTGAGCATTGAATAGCATTCCTCACAAATGTTAATCTTGACTATTCCGTTGTTTTGTAGGCCTACCAGTTTTATCTCAATCGCAGGTAGGAACTCTAAATACAGGTAAAATTCCAATTTCCGGACTAACTGGAGTTTGTGAAGTACAGTATTGAGGGCATTTTCTTCAGTGTTGCCTGTACAATCAATTTATATTTTTCAGTCGGTCAACGCCCTTTCTGCCCAATTATATTAGGCGGGGTAGCTCCTATATACTGTACAGTACAGTATAACACACGATTCCTAAAAAAAATGACATGTAGGCCTATTCACTGATAAAGGTGAGTAATATTAACAAGAGGGCCTGCGCGAGAAATCTCGCATGTGTTAAATCACTCGCCCAGCTTTACTGTTATGCGGGCTGGACGTAACACAGTTCTGGCAGGGGCTATCGTTAGGTTAATTTGTTCAAACGCACTTTTTAAACAATTGTCTGATACTTATGAAATCAGAGTGCAATTCGTTCGTCAGCACTGCGGGTAATTCTTTTTCTTTTGAATGCTCATTTGTTACGATCGGTTACTTGTGAACACCCCATGTGTACATACCACCCGCTCGGGTTCACTGTTTTGCGGGCAGGACGCGACACAGTTCGGACAAGAGCTATTGTTTTGTTTATTTGTTTAAACGCTCTTTATAAGCAAATAAATATATTTCCGATGGCTATTCAAGAAATTCAAGATTATTCCTGTACTATTTGTAAGATTTAGAAGATTTTGGTACAAACCGCACTTTCTATCTCCCTCTGGTTTAATAGCTTGAGTTTTGTGAAACATACACCTTAGCACTTTATATATGATAATAATAATAGACTAATAATGGTATGTAGCGTGCGATTCTTCCTAGTTGACACCACATTAGATGAAGGTGAGGAAGTCACATACAGTCAGGGGACTTAATCATTGGAGATTTAAGACCCTACGACCCGGCCGGGAATGGAACCAGAACATAATGAATAGATTTACAGATTATCATTTTCCAGTTTCAACTGGAATAACTCCTGCATTAGAAGTCGGGAGTGGGTAGCTTTCCATATTCACGCACGCATGCACTATGTCAGCCTGTTAAAACAAACAATGGTTGAATCACTCTTGGATGTAAGAAATAGCAGCCTTGCATTCGCAGTAGTGTGCATAATAATGTCCTCATAACGGTTCTGAATCTGTTCAGCAATTAAGAAACCAAACCACGTCAGAAGACAAAAACAATTCGAGGAATTAGGCAGTGTTATGCGGATCTGCAAGTGACGACATGAAACCTTGGCCAACGTGGGTGACAAGCTGGACATTTCCAGCAACAATTATACGTATTACCGGGTTAACGTATGAGCCTCCGTGGCTTAGGCGGCAGCACGCCGGCCTCTCTCCGCTGGGTCCGTGGTTCAAATCCCGGCCACTCCATGTGAGATCTGTGCTGGACAAAGCGGGGGCAGACCGGTTTTTCTCCAGGTACTCCGGTTTTCCCTGTCAAAACTTTCATTCCTGCAATACTCTCCACTATCATTTCATTTCACCTGTCATTCATTTAACCATTGCCCCTGAGGAATGCGACAGGCTTCGGCTGCCGGCACAGTTCATATCCTCGCCGCTAGATGGGAGCTTCATTCATTCCATCCCTGACCCGGTCGGGCGACTGGAAACAGGCTGTGGATTTTCATTTTCACCGGGTTAACGTGCTGCTAACTCCGTAAGCTGTACTTCCTGGCTTATGTCTTGTGTCCCACAATGCCTTGTATTAACAATGTTATGAATTTAATGTCCCTTTTAACTGCTGTGACTTCAGACAGTTGTTGATGATTTAGGGGCTTTGCAACAACGTGGTTATGTAGCCTCGTGTATTAGGGCTTGTGTGGAATCTGTCTGACCACCTGGGTCGTTATGATGGCTGAAGCAGTTTGTTTTTGATTTGTAATTGGGTAAGGAGGTGGCTGTGGCCTTAAGTTAGGAACCATCCCTGCATTTTCCTGGAGTAGAAGTGAGAGGGAAACCACGGTAAACTATTCTAGGATAGCTGAGGTGAGAATCATTCTCTCTCTCCTCATTTCTGCATCACAAGGCTGAGTGTACTCCTTTCCAGCCCTCAAACCAGAATTAAATTTCTTGGTAGAGCCAAGTATGCTAGCCACTGCACCACGAGACTCTTTGGAGACACCGAGCTGCCAGTGTTTTATCCTAGATGGGTCCTTTATTAAGGTTTCCGGTAAATCTATCATTAAGTGGCGGTATCATTTGCTTACCTCAAATGACGTTGAAATGAGATAGGGTTGATTCCACATTCTTGAGTTTTGATGACTGGCGCTTAACCAACTGAACAATTCATCCCGACTCCATCGAAAATGTGGCAACCCTGTAACGTGACATGCAACGGGAGGAGGAATTGTACCGTAATAATTTTATTAATGCAGCCAATGGCCATGTACTTTTCTTTTCAGGACGGGTCAGGGAAGGGATATTGGAAGGAACCGTCCCGGCATTTGCCTGGTGGTGAAAATGGGAAATCACGAAAACCATTCTCAGGTTGGCAGAGGTGGGATTCGAATCCCCACTCTCCCGATGCCAGCGAGGCACGATGTAGCGCGTTATAATGTAAATAAGGTAGCCCTGTATACATGGCCATACGTGACACTACAAAGTGAAGAAGGAATTGTCACAACATTGAAGCTGGCACCGCGCACGTACAGTAGTAACCTGTCAGCCCGTGTGTTATTTCGCAAAACTGATAAAGCGCGAAATTCTCATTAAGGCTTGCGCTGTTGTATTTTCACTTTTCACGACTTGTAAACCACTTTTTAATGTATTTTGAGAAAGCGATAAAATGCGAAATTGACTCAATACGAAAATTATACAAAAATGCTACATAAATGTGAAATCCACGATTTTTAAAAATATAACGTGTTCTAATTTTTCTTTTGTTATGGAAACTTCAAGTAATGAGTTTGTACACCCTTGAAATGTTTATGATGGCTTGACCACCGGTCTGGAATGCGGAAAGTAATTTCTCCTGCACCTCGTTGTCCACCTGACGCTTTTATCCCATTCGCGTAGGTATAGTCAACAAGCGCTAAGATGATGGGACCGAAAATGTCTATAAAACAGCTCTTAAGATTTCATGAACTTGCAAACTCTTGCCTACTGTGGTGGATATTTATATATTTATTTATTTATTTATTTGTTGATGGTACACAACAGGGCTCAGTGTGCGCCCCAATAACAGTGCAACTACACAGTAAAATACATTTCCTGATATGTCTACATTAAGTATTGAAACAAGACTTGAGTTGATTTTGTGTATTTACTCTTTATTATTCTGGCTTTGCATCAGTATACATTCCTATTTTCTTTTCTTTCTGTGTAATACTTTAGTCTGTAACAATTTTCTTCTGTGTTATTTCAACCCAAATACACAATTTATTTCATGTATTGTTATCTCACTATTAAACATTTACACAGGTGCTTTTAATTTCACATTATTGCCATTTCAAAAGACATTATCGGTACGGTACTCATTTGTCAGATGTAACCCAAATTGTAGGCTAAGTTTTTCTTCCAAAATACAAAAAACTAAATTGCCAATATATAAAAGCTACAAAAAACTAAATGTTCAAATCAAAATGCTAAATTTCTGATTTGAAAATGCTAGAAACCACCACGCCTAGTTATGAATTACAGTATGTGCAGGTGATGTCGAAGCTTTATGCATTTTCCGGTAGTTAACAATGTCATGAGTAGGGACCGGACATTTATGTACTAAAACAATTAAAATATGCATGCAATTATGCAATAAAATGCAGGAAATATGCATTAAAATGGAAAAATGTGCACTTAACAATAAGCCAACCTTATTCAGTCTTCTTTCCCTCCTTTGCCGTAATATTGTATGTGCGGTCGTTTTTGCATGTTGGGGTGTGGTGGCGCAGTGGTCAAGCTGTTGGCCTCTCACCAAGGCGGACTGGGTTCGATACCCGGTCAATGAATGTGAGATTTTTGAAGTGAAATGCCATGTCCTGTGGTTCGTATTCCACGTAAAAAGCAGGTCCCGTGTCTCATGATCGCGAGATTAACGGTCACGTAAAACTACAAACTTCCTTCCTTTGTTTTTGCATGTTGTTCAAGTTGAAATTCCTTTTCCCATTTCACATCCTTTGAGCATTGGCCTATTTGACAATGGACGACAACGCCATCAGTTGAATAATCAATATTACCTGATACCCACTGATTTAATAAATACTCTGCTTTCCTATTTAGGCATTTTGAGTAAAGGATATGCAGACTAAGAATACAGTAACACATTAACTGAAGACAACTCCTCAGAAAACTAACCCCGAGCTACTGGCTGCCGAGATGGTGAAAGGAATGTCCCACCCTATTCCCTTCTTGAAATAGCCAGGCAGCATGCTTGCGTAAAATACTGTTATCTCGTTATCTGTTGCTCAGAAAGTTGCTTACGAGGGATATGCAGCACACAGGCGAAACAAATTTTTGTTCGAGATGTTTTAAATTATACTTAATTTCAATGAATATGCTAAAATATGCTGTTATGTTCAGAATATGCAATAAATCAAATAAACCCATAAACTATGCATTTTCAAAAAAACGGTCCTTAGTCATAAGATATCAGTTGATGGCAGATATGTGTCAGGGCGTCGATATACACCAGCATTGTATGAATCATATTTTGATCACTCATGTCCATAATGCCATACTGAATGTGACACACAAGAACTTCCTGGAATACGATATTGAATACGTAATGCTGAGCAAAATGAAGAATTAAGTCGTGGAGACAAACAATTTATTAACATCCAATCATATTGATGCTGTTAAAAATCGTTCACATCCTGGTGTAGCGGCTAGCGTTCTTGACTGTCACACCGGAGGTCCGGGTTTCGATTCCCAACTTTGACAAGAAATGTAATTCTGGTCTGAGGGCTGGAATGGAGTACACTCAGCCTCGTGAGGCAAAACTGAGAAGAGGTTTCGATTCCCACCACACCCATCCTGAAAATGATTTTTCGTGGTATCCCACTTCTACTCCATGCAAATGTAGGGATGGTTCCTAAGTTAAAACGACGGCCGTCTCTTTCTCAATCCTCACCTGAATTACAAATACACACGCTAATACAGTCAACACAATAACACGGCTTATCAGACAAGAACACACACCCACCCAAATACACGGGGCTGAATGGCCATAATGTCCAAGCCCCTCAAATGAAACAACAACCACAGCTATTGCATCTGCTATGTCGTTAAGTGCCGTACTAAAATGTAGGTGTATCATTAAGTTTATTTTTCTCGTTTGCACACTATTCATCGTGTACAGCCAAGACAGATAATTTACCACTTTGCTCGTAAATTGGTGGAACAAGCGGCATGTAAAGCACACATTGCAGAAACACTGTAGTCATTATGTACTTTTTATAGAAGAGAATGTGTTGGCAGGTTCAGTGAACTGCCCATACAAACGATGAATGTGCAACTTATGACAGATGTGCTGTACCTCTGTGGAGCCGCCTTCCGTTACTACGCACATCAACTCACGGAGCAAACAGGAGTAACGTTACCCTATTCAGTCGTGTTGTGTGCCTGAAGAACCTTCTTGGGCTTTTCCCAATTAATTGGGGTCGCCGGAGCCAACCAGGCTCATTTCGGTTTTGGCCAGGGATTTAAGGCCGGATGCCCTTCCTGACGCCACGTGATTTTTCAGGTGAAAATTCCACCCCACTGTCACCGGGATTCGAACCCCGGTCATCCGCGGGAAAGACGAGCAGCTAAGCCACTGCGCCATCACGCTCCCCTACCTGAAGTACAAGATGCTGTTGTAAATTCATTTGAGAGGCTTGGAACATCTTGGTCATCAGCCCGTGTACAGTTTACGCCACCGTTTTCGGTCGGTCACCCCAGGTTGCACAGTCGTACAGAGGACAGTCGGTGAGCCTCAGGCATGTGCAATTTATACGTGTGTTGTCAGTTGTGTGGAAAACAAATGATCGATTATGTTTGCAAGAGTAAACAAACACAAACAACTGCTGATACACAACCTTTGATAAACTTTCGGTACAACAAGATTTACGTGACTGTGCAAATATGAATGTACGAGTAACAAGTCCCTCGGAATCTCAGTTAGTTCAGAAAAAGACAACTGGAAGATACAACCCCCGTCTGTCACCCGTAATATGTGTACCAAACACGCATGACAGCAGACCATGTCGTGATGTAGTGGCTAGCATTATTAGCTGTCGCCCTGGAGGTCCGGGTTTCATTCCCACCTCAGCCATTTTGGAATTGGTTATCTGTGATTTCTATGCAAATGCAGAGATGGTTTCTAACTTAAGGCCACTGCTGTGCCATCTTCCCAATCCTTACCTGAATTACAATACACACTGCAATACAGCCATCACAATAACACAGGTTATCATACACAACAATCTGTCTATATAGGGATATAAAAACATACACAAGTAGAATACACGGGAATGAATGCGGGGATGAATGCCCATGATGTCCAAACCCCACAAATGAAATGAAAGCAACGGAAGTCCCAAGTTTATATCAGTGCTTCTATCACCTGGGCTATGGTAGTGGGTGTGATGAACTCAAGGCAGCTGAACCTATTCCCTAAAACATTCATGACTTCTTCCGCTGGACACTTTTCTACATCACTAATTGAGTGTCCGCTGGAAGCCATCTGCATTTCATGAAAGACAAACAAAACCTGGGTCAGGTAGTCCCCGTCACCAGCAGGTAGACACACCTGCCATGGGCAGTTGGGAAACGCGTATGACCTCATTCCAGGCCGCTGATGTTGGATGTAGTCATTTAGGGGAATACCCCTCAGGAAGGCCAAAATCTCAATACCCACCTTCTGTGAGCTATGGGTCTCAACTCTACCATCCAAAGGTTCCGTGTTCAATTCTCGACTCTTTCAATGAAATTAAATAATTTCCTTCACGTAGACCTCTGACTAGAAACGTATAGCCCTCAAGCTTCTGCAGTGGGTGCATAAAACCCTGCATGGTCGTCATTAGTAGCCTACCTAACCAGGACGAAGCATGTCGATATCGATGCGTCGAATAGCTGATTGACTCTATACGGATCTATTCACCGTGATTCATGGTCACAGTCCAGGATCAAGTTGTGTCTACTAAGAACTAATTTAAATATGGTGTTAAGTTAAATATACACGATGATAAATGCCGAAGACGCCCTCTAGAACCAGAAATGATTCAGCATATCACAGGAGACTTCCAAGTAATCTTTTCTATTGATTGCTATCCAAAATAATTCATTCGCACCTTGTACACAAGTATTTATATGAAAATACTTAATGAAATTATCAGTATATCCCTGACGCCATTTTGGATTTTTTTTACACACAGGTTGTTCAAGGACAGACCAGTTATCTATACTAATACATAACAAGTAGTTCCGTTAAGTACTAAAGCCTATTTTCAAAAATCCTACTTATGTTAATAGCCTCTATCAATATACAAAATTTCAACTTGATTGCTGTAATAGATTCGTAGATCTTGAGAACCATCTAATAATACGGATGGTCACCATGTTGGATTTTTAATAATAATAATAATAATAATAATAATAATAATAATAATGTCCCTTTTAACTACTCTGGCTTTTAGAGACGCCGGGGTGCCGGAATTTTGCCCCGAAGGGGATCTTTAACGTGCCAGTAAATCTACTGACACGGCTCCCTCACATTTGAGCACCCTCAAATGCCAGCTGACTGCGCCAGGATACGAACCTGCAACCTTGAGCTCAGCAAGCGGGAACGTTACCGCTGAGCCACTCAGCCAGCTGTATTGGATTTTTATATACAGTATGTAGGTCTTAGAGTTATGTAGGCTACTATTACATGAAGATTATTGTGTACGTGTAGTATTCAAACTTCAATCGCATGGTTAGGACACAAGAAGTAAAAACGATATTTTAAAATTTTGCACAGCTGCCATCTTGGGGATATGAAAACAATTGAAATAAATTAGATGCCAGTGAATTAACATTTGTATACGCATTTACCGTACCAAGTATCACTGCGCTCGGATGGTTAAATCGCGAGAAACGTCCATTTAAATATGTATATTTTGCGTCGCCGCCATGTTGGATGTGTGCTCACCAGGTTATTGAAAGTCCTATACGCTCATAGCCTCTACGAACATAAAAATTTTCAGTGCGCTTGCTGTAAAAGATTCGTAAATATAGATAACCGTCTAAATAATTCAGTTGGTCGCCATGTTGGATTGCTATATTTATAGGCCCTAGAGTTATGTACCATTAAAGGAAAATTATTGCGTAGGTTCATTATTCAAAATTTCACTTCCATCGCATGATTACGACACAGGAAATATAAACTTAATTTTAATATTTCGCACAGCCGCCATCTTGAGGTTATATAAACAATTGAACAATTAGATGCCAATGCATTACAATATGTATAAACATTTACAGTACCATATTTCACTGCGCTCAGATGGTTAAATCGCTAGAAAAGTCTATTCAAATGTTTCAACTTAGCTTAGCCGCCATGTTCGTTTTTGTACTTGACAGGTTCTAAAAGTCTCATAAGTGAACTTGTAGTAGTGCCCTTTATTACTGTACAGAATTTCAGGGTGATATCAGTAATTTTTTCGGAGATATAGAATGCCAGTGAAATATTTCGCACAACCGCCATCTTGAGGTTATGTAAACAATTGAACTAAATTATATGCCAGTACATTACAATGTGTATAAGCATTTGCTGTACCACGTTCCATTGCGTTTGAATGGTTAAATCGCGAGATAGGTCTATTTTAAAGTCTCAAATTCGCTCGGCTGCCATGTTGGTTTTATAGTTACCATGTTTTTGAATGTCTCATTGTTGGCCTTCAAGTAGTGCTCTTTATCACCGTACAAAATTTAAGGGTGATATCAGTGATAGTTTCGGAGATATAGAATGCCAGTTAAATATTTCGCATGGATTGGTGAGACGTAATAAAATTTGAAAGGCATGGTCGTGTCGGCCAATATAGTACTATGGCCTTACCGAGTTTCATTGAAATCGCTCCAGCCGTCCACACATACGCACACACATACACACACACGGACAAAAGGTGATCACATATGCCTACTATTTCATAAAATGAAAATAGGCTAAAAATGAGATGATGTGTGTCTGTGTATTATTCAATCACGCAAGAACCCCTGGTCGATTTACATGATATTTTACACGGAAGTAGCTGATTTACTTATTTAACATATAGGTTACTTTTGATTTCGATACTTTGCACTATTTAAAGATGGCGCCCATTTTAGTGACGTCACTACACCCTTTGGTTTCAAACGTTCATATTTCCATTTCAAATAAAATTTAATTTTCTATCCGAAAGGACTTTATCACTCTTCGTGTATCTCCAACGGTTAGCGAGTAAAACCTAAATTTGAGCTATAAAACACGGTCAACGCCGAGCGGTATAGTTGGATAAAATGTTCCATCCTTACTCTCCCTCCGCGCAGCACCTCGCCTATCCCCTGTTTTAACTGTCACCTTCACATTTTAATTTATGTATGACCCATGGCGAAGCACGGCTACTTCAGCTAGTTATTGATAAATCAATACCATCAAACCAGCCAGATTTCTTTCTCCGTGGACAAAAAGCAAAATACCTAGGTAGAACATTTCTCGCTGAAGTACGTAACTGCCATAATCATCAATAAACCTGCAGTGAAAATATTACTAAGTGTAGCCCTTGGCAGAAGAATGTGGCAAATGTGGAGACAGGAAAATGTAGTGGTGCTGTCCTTAGTCATCATTGGCTATCAATCTGTACAAGTTGAGAATACACCATGGTCTTCGTATTAGCATGTAGAAAGTAGGCATCTTGGAGCTCTGTTCCACAGATCATTCCATTCGCAACATGCCACCATAAGAAAAGTTGTCACACCGTATTGCATACAGGGATGACGATGGGTTATGTTGATTCGTACCCATAGATTTGGCGAAATAGGAACATAATAATATTATTAATAATATTAATGAATCATCATTTATTGCATTTAACATGTCATTAAGGCCCAGGGCAGAAAACAAGAGAATAAATAAATTTTAAAAAATTAACACAGTATTAATAATTACAACAAGAGGATCTAAGACTTGTGCACAGGTAGTGGTCACAGATGTTTTTCCATCTTTTCCGGTCCTTTGCATCTTCCACTGTTAATAATAATAATAATAATAATAATAATAATAATAATAATAATAATAATAATAGGTATAATAGGTATATTTCAGGGTGACAGCTTGAGCCCTCTATGGTTCTGTTTGGCGCTCAATCCACTATCATCATTGCTGAACAATGCAAAGTGTGGTTTTCCAATTAAGCACCATGGTATAGTCAAATACAAAATTTCTCATTTGATGTATGTCGATGACATTAAACTATATGCATCCTCTGAGAAACACATCGACAATCTAATTGCAATTACTGCTTCATTTTCTTCTGATATTGGAATGTCCTTCGGATTAGATAAGTGTCGCACCCTCACCATTCGGCGTGGAAAATTAGAGGCCCGAGCATTTCAACTTGATGACGGTTGTTTCATAAAGCCTATGGAAGGTAATGAGACCTACAAATAACTTGGTCTCCTGCAATCTAATCGAATTGATCATAAAGGTATTAAAGATAGAACCGTAGCTATCTACAATCAACGCCTTAACAAGATTTTAAAATCAAAGTTGAATGGAAAGAACACTTTTAAGGCTATTAATACCTATGCTATTCCTGCTCTGACATATACTTTCGGTATTATCAAATGGACGCAGACTGACTTGGAGAACATCCTAATTAGGACACGTACCATCTTAACAAAACACAGATGTCTCCACCCTAAGTCAGCTGTTGAGCGATTGACAATCCCGCGTCAAAGAGGTGGACGAGGGCTCACGGACATTATCCAATTGCATGCAAGGCAAGTGAGGAACCTTCAGAGATATTTTCTGGGAAGACATGACTCTCCCATACATCAAGCCGCTGTGAAGGCAGATGACAAGTGCACACCGCTGGATCTTCTTCACGTAAGGGATATCCAGTTAGCCACTGATGAGGAATGTTCAGCCATCAAGCTTTAGCAGTGGACGCAGAAAGCTCTGCACGGTCGTCATCCGTATGATCTCAACCATAAACATGTCGACATTGATGCGTCGAACAGCTGGTTGACTCATGCGGACCTATTCACTGAGACTGAAGGATTCATGGTTGCAATCCAGGATCAAGTTGTGGCTACCAAAAACCAAATATTCAGGACGATAAATGCAGAAGATGCCAACTAGAACCGGAAACAATTCAACATATCACAGGAGGCTGCCAAACAATCTCCTGTACTGATTACATGAAAAGGCACAACCAAGTGGCCAAAATAATGCGCCAACGCCTTGCTCAAAAGCATTTATTATCTGATAATATTTTGCCTTACTATCAGTATGTTCCTGACGCCGTTTTGGAAAATCCCAGTCACAAGTTGTTATGGGACCGATCAGTTATTACTGATAAAACCATACCAGCAAACCGGCCAGATATCGTTCTTGTGGACAAGGTGCAGAAGAGAACCTTCCTAATTGATATTGCAGTGCCCAATTCCCATAATCTGCAACAAACCTGCTGTGATAAGATCACCAAATATCTGCCTTTGGCTGAGGAAATACGGCAAATGTGGAGACAGGAAAGTGTAGTGGTTCTGCCCATAGTAATTTCTTCTACCGGCATCAACCCCAAATTATTGGCTCGCAATCTACAAATATTGGGAATACATCCTGGTCTACATATCACCATGCAGAAGGCCGTCATCTTGGAGACCTATTCCATTGTTCGCTCGTTTCTCAATGTGCCACCTTAAGAGAATTAGCCATACCGTCTTGCAAACAAGCCGACGATATGTTGATATGTCCCACTTATGTGGTGAAATGAATGTAGAAATAATAATAGAAGTAGACAATTAGATAGCGGGTTCAAACCCGGCCGAAGTCGTCGGATTTTTAAGAGAGTTAAATCCCTCAGTATGTCTTCCTTCGGAGGGGAAGTAAAGCCGGCGGTCCCATGTCATAGATTTATGGCATGAAAGAGAACCTTCCACTAACTACACTTGTGAAAGCTTAAATGTGTAGGTTAGTTTGATAAAGATATATTAGTTCCAACGTTCGCCGCCAGGTGCCAGTTGTGCTGGCATCTAGTAGCCAAGTTCACAGCTAGGTGTTGTTGATGGTAGCATTTGGTAGCAAAAGTAGGAACTACTTGATATTGATCGTCTGCAGTCTTTACCTGAATTACAGATAACACACACTAATACAGCCATCAAAATTAACACAGGTTATCAGACAGATTCTATACACACCCAAAGTACACGGCCCCAGGGGCTCACATGTAGTGGGACGTGGGTTGGCGACCACGGGGCCCCAGCTGAGTCTGGCATTGCTTCCACTTACTTGTGCCGGGCTCCTCTCCGTATTCTTTCCTGACGACCTCACTTGGTCAACTCTTGTTCTCTTCTGACCCCGAAGTTATTGGGGTATCCGAGGCCTAGGGAGTCTCTTCCTTTCACGCGTTAATTGGCCCTTGTCTCATCTTTTCTGATACTCTACTTCTGCGAGGGGTCAGCCTTCTTTTTATTTTCATGTTATCTCCAGTCTTTTGCTCAAGGCCCTCAAGGAGGCAGGGTGGATGTAGCCCCACCACTTATGGTGCACCCTGGATATTGCTACACCCTCAGGAGCTCACGGCTGGTGAGTTCGGGAGTTGGCGACCCCAAGGGATTCCTGGACTGGGTCCGGTTTTCCCCCTTTTTATCCATTACCTCTGTGGCGGATCCTCTCCTCTTTCACTTTCTTATCTGCCTTTCACGGCTCTCATTTCTTCCAAGTCCCTCAATCTGCATTCTTCGAGGGTTGAGGGCATTTCTTTTCCTCCTGTCCTTTATTTGCCTTATTCTCCTTTTGTTTTCCATTTCTTCTTCTAGTATATAAGTTAGTAGTTAGTTTTAGTTATAGTTTACATTTCATTTTCATCTTCACGATCAGCCAAACCATTAGGGGCCGATAACCTAGATGTTAGGCCCCTTAAAACAACAATTATCATCATCAAAGTACACGGGGCTACATGACCGCGTTGTCACTGCCCCTAAACTAAGGAACCAACCAACCAGTCTATTATAAACTGAGATTTTATTTCGTTCTTTGTTTGTTTTTGATTTCTTTTAGTAAAATAAAGTTGGACTTTGCACGTTACCGTCAAGATGGCGGCGATATAAATCATGAAACTGGGGTGCCCTTTGCTAGTACTACCTCTGTACCAAATTTCGTTCCATTCGGTTTCACCGTGTTCGAATTAATAGGGGCAATCGGTTTTCACACAAAGATAGCCGCCATCCACAAACTATTAAGCTGATGACCTATTAGTTTGGTCAAAGGATGCTGCCCCATAAAGGTATGTTGTTGCAAAATTTGGTAGAGATCGGATGATTAGGTTAGTCGTAATTTGATTTAAGCTTTGAACATTTGTGTGGCCGCCATTACGTTTCCGTCAAGATGGCGGCGATATAAAACATGACACTGAGGTGTCCTTTGCTAGTGCTACCTTTGTACCAAATTTCGTTCAATTTGTGCTCACCGTGTTCGAATTGATAGGGGGGGGGGACAGACATTCAGAGTACACACACTCACTCACACACACACACACAGACTCACACACACACATACAGTACACACACACAGACAGACACACTTGTTTTCGCCCTGTAGTGATCTCATAAGTCTACTTTCTTTTTTTGCAAAAATCGAAAGTAGGCTAATAGGCGTCGGGAGCAAAAATTATACAGTCACCACTAACGTCTGCCGAGCAAGTGAAGCGTTTTCAGCAGCGTCAACATGATGAGGCGAGCCCGAGTCGTACGTGGGACAGCGATATCGACATAGACATGACTGATGTCAACATGAATGTGGAACTTGAATTGATTATTATACAAGTCCCTTGCGCTTGGTGTACGGCAGGACTATTGTGGCGATGAAGGTGTGGGTACGTCTGCGGTCGGCGATGCGGCAGCGAAGTGATCAACTGGTTAAAGACGTCGCCTTAGCAGAGCTCCTGATGCTCACCAGTGTTGGTTGGTTCCTCAGTTAGGGGCTACGACAACGCGGTCATGTAGCCCCGTGTACTTTGGGTGTGTGTGTAGAGTCTGTCTTAAAACCGGTGTTAATTTTCATTGCTGTATTAGTGTGTGTTATCTGTTTTTAATTCAAGTAAGGACTGCAGACATTCGATTTTCAAGTAGTTCCTACGTTTGCTACCAAACGCCACCGTCAACGACAACTAGTTCTGAACTTGGTTCCTAGATGCCACCGCAGTTGGCTCCTGGCAACGAATGTTGGAACCTAAGAGCGTTAGTCAAATCTAACCTATAATTTAGCTTCACACAAGTGTAATTAGTGGAAGATTCTTTTACATGTCTGATTATCGGTATTTTTGTGCTGGTTGTATTAGTGTGTGCATTTGTAAATCGGGTGAGAATTCAGAAGGAGGCGGCCGTGGCCTTAACTTGGGAACCAACACGGCATTTACTTGGAGTAGAAGAGGGAAACTACGGAAAACCCCTTTATGAAGGCTGGGATGGGAATCGAACCCTCCTCTTCTCAATTTTGCCTCACGAGGCTGAGTGTACCCTGTTCGTTCCAACCCTCAGACCAGAATTAAAGTTTCTTGGTAGAGCCGAGAATGAACCAACGACTTTTGGGACTGGAGTCTCAATAGGCCTATGTACCCCGATACGAAAGAACGGGGCAGAGTTAAGGAAATAATATATTTACAAAAATATAATTTCAAACCGACAGTAGTGGCTGAGCTCGCTAAAGCGCTGCGTTAGGCCATGGGGCCAAGCTCTCTGCTGACTCGGTAGACGCGTGGGTTCGAGCCCCACCGTCGGCTGTCCTTGAAATGGTTTTCCGTGGTTTCCCCATTTTCAACTCCAGGCAAATGCTGGGACGGTACCTTCTGACAGGCCACGGCCGCTTCCTTCCACATCCTTGCCCAGTTTCATTCACCATCATTCATTTCATCTCTCATTAACTCCTCTCATGAGGTTGGTGTCAGGAAGGGCATCCGGCCGTAAAAATCATCCGCCACAAAGACTTCCATCGCATCTCATCCCCGACCCCGTTGGCAAACGGGAATAATAAGGGGTAGACATACATAATTTCAAACTAAAATAATATAAATAAAAAACTGGAAGCAAAAGAAAAGAAAATTTCGTGAAAGATCTTGGGTCCCGTCAAAGACTATGGGAAGTATAATAGAACGCATATCCACGAACTGTATACTCCTGTGCGGAAGGTAACCGACACCATCCGGAAAAGAAGGTTTGAGGAATGCTAGCCACTACACAATGAAGTGGATTCTTTGCTCTTCAGATTTATTTATTTATTGTATGATGGTAGATGATCCAGGAAGGAGGAGAGAAACTAACAGAAAAACTGCACAGGCTGATACAAGCAATCTGGATCAAAGAAGAACTACCGTCAGAATGGAAAACAGCTCTGATTTGTCCAATCTATAAGAAGGGTGACAAATTGAAATGTGATAACTATCGAGGAATCGCCCTGCTTAACGTCTGCTACAAGATCTTGTCCAACTGCCTCATAGATAGAATTCAACCAGTGGCAGAATCAGTGCTTGGTGATTACCAGGGAGGCTTTCGGCTGGGGCGTTCCACAGTAGATAATATCTTCGTTCTCCGACAGCTTACTGAAAATCTGGGTGAATATGGCAAAGAACTCCACGTGATATTCGTAGATTTCAAGAAGGCCTATGATTGTATACACCGAAAGAGCCTACTCAGTTGCCTAAGAGAGTTTGGAATGGCCGAGAAACTCATCAACTTGGTAGCGATCTGCCTGAGCGAAACACGCGGTAAGATAAAAATGGGAAATCGAGTGACGGAGGATTTTGAAATTTTGACGGGTCTCAGGCAAGGAGACGGTTTATCTCCTACACTGTTCAATTTTGCCTTGGAGAAGATCATACGTGAGACCTTTCGAGAGAATTTGGAGGAATCCAAGTCGAAGGGAAGAACCTAGCATACCTTGCCTACGAAGATGATATCAGTTTACTCTCCAGCTCTCAGGAAGAGTTGAGGCAAATGACCAGAGCACTCAAGGCAGCTGCCAACAAATTTGGGCTAATCGTGAATGAAACCAAGACTGAGTACCTCAATATGACTCGCGGGCAAGGCCACGTTTTTGGGCAACTACAGACACTCTGGGTAGGGGACCAGTCCTACAAGAGGGTCCATAAATTTAAGTACCTAGGATCGCTTTTCACGGAGAACTCATCATGTGAGGCAGAAATCAACGCCAGGATCCACGCAGGAAACCGAACTCTCTACAGCTTAACACAGCTTCTTCGGTCCAGAAGTCTCTCCAGACAGTTCAAAATTCGTCTGTATAAAACTCTGATCCAACCAGTTGTACTATATGGATGTGAGACATGGAGTATCCGAAAACAGGATTTTCATAAACTACTCGTTTTTGAGAGAAAAGTTCTCCTGAAGATCTTCGGACCGGTGAGGGATGTACACACGGGTGAATGGAGGATTAGACACAATCATGAAGTAGAAGACCTGTACCATGATGCCAACATAGCTGGAACCATCAAAACCAGAAGACTGCAGTGGGCTGGACATGTAGCCCGATGGCCACGGAAGCTACTGGATTTCATCCCCACAGGAAGAAGACCACCAGGGAGACCAAGGAAGCGGTGGAGTGATGGACTCCATGAAGATCTGCAACAGGCAGCGATACGCGTAGACAGTTGGCGGATGGCAGCTATGGATAGGAGACGATGGAGAAGGAAACTTGTAGCAGCGCGCGGTCCACTGGGCCTGATCGCGTAGAAGAAGAAGAAGAAGAAGAAAGAAGAATGATGGTAGAAGGAATAGATAAAACAAATATATACACTTGATCTCAGGTTTGAAAAACTAGAGTCCAAAATTGAACCGTTGAATCCAGTCAATTTTATTTATTTAGCTTATGGCTAGAGATACAGGAGAATTTATATATGTACTAGTTGTTATGCCCGGCGTTGCTCGGGATGACACTCAGAATTTAAGAAATGGTGCGTTTGTTTAATGTGTTGTATTGTGTGCAACCCCGAGGAAGGTCGTTGTCATAATTTATTTATTTATCGTATGGCTTCTAGTGCCGGGAGTGTCCGAGGACATGTTCGGCTCACCTGTGTCTATGGCTGCTTCCAGCGGACACCGTTAGGGTGAGCTACAAGTTCCGTTCAATTTCAAGTAGTCCCAACTTTCGCTACCAGATATCAATGATACCTAGTGAGGAACGTTGGAACTTTTATAAAGCGTTCCGACGAATTGTAACCTAACAATTTAGTCTCACACATGTTTAGTCTATGGAAGGATCTTTTACATTCCATAAATCTATGACATGGGACCGCCGGCTTTACTTCCCTCCGAAGGAAGACATATAAAGGATTTTTAACGCTCGTAAAATATCCGACGACTTCAGCCGGGTTTGAACCCGCTATCTTAGGCACAGCTACCAACTACGCCACCGAAGCCACTGTTGTCATAGTGAGCAATGTTATTGCCACTCAAAGGCCTTGTGCGTGCAATTTTTCTGATCATAAATTGTGTTGGAATTGTTAAGTAGGTGGGTGCAACGGCTCTTTAATGCGTGTAGCTTAGAATAATTAAATTCGTAAATTTCGTTATTGTAAGTGTATATTCAAGGTTCATAATTTAATCATTGTATCCATTGTTAACCTAACTATTACATTTTGAGGGTCAATCTATTTATTATTTTTAGTTGTAGGCTTGCGTGTTTAGTCGAACAGCAACATTTCAAGAAAGCAATGGCAGTCCGCAGATCGAAAGTTAGAATCCTAGCGTTGACAGCGGCTATCCTGTGCATTATTTTGCACCATCTTTATGCACTTTTGTAGTGATTATTTACATTTTGTGTTTCAATTTTATCTGTTTCCACATTTTGTTTCCTTAGAGAATAAATAAAATTAAAATGCTGTAGTAATTAGTATGCGCTTAAAAATACGAAAATAATTTTTCGTAAGTAGATTATTAGTCATTCATTCAATCATTATGTAAGAGTCTCCTAGAACTTTCAATGTATTATTGGTTGAAAAGAGAAAGCCGAAAGCCTGCATATAGAACCAAGCAGTACGCTATAAGTCAAAGGATGTACTGTAATACGCGTGGTCTGTGGCTGCAATTGAGCCTAAATCCGATGCATTGGAAAGTATAAAAGTGTCCAATTAGATTACTGTTCAATACATCGAAGGAGACATTACCAGAGAGCTATTTGTCGTAAGCATGCAATACATGACGTAGTGGGTAGGTAAAACCCTAAGATATTGAAGAAAATATGTTTGATGTTTTCCGTGGATATGCAGTGTAGTACACTACGACGTCCATAGAGGAATGTAAATATTAATTAGATAAGATATACCAGCTTCATAATGAGCTTGATGGAGGTACAGACAGACAGGCAGACATAGAGAATGGCAACAATGTACAATTATATATAGAGAGGGATAACTCTCTGTAGGGCTATTCTTACGTCATGCATCCTTTGGCAAATGAAACACTGAACTATCAGATAGAAAATTGTGAGTATGGTATGTCTGATTTATTGCTCTGTAAATTGAGTGCTGCCGCCTAAGCCACTGAGGCTTCTATGTAGTAAAATTTAAATAATCTTTCCTAAATATTGAACACCCATCGTTTAACGTCCTCATACTACTGTACATTTGGAGGTGAATAATAGTATGCTAAAAATACGCCAAACTTCGTAGCAATTTCATCTCCGATGTAAGTAATATTGTGCAAACTATGTATTGCATCCTTCAATAAAGCATGGTTTTCTCAAGAGTCATCTACGGGGTCGTGTTCAGTCCTGACTGCGTTATACAGCAAAGTTCGCTTAAAAACAACATGCTCTAATGAATAGAAAGGTTCATGACAGAGGCTATACTAGAAATAAAATGAATAACAAGTAGAATAAAAGAAAATTTAATGACTGAAAATTATGTGCATAATAATAAATAAAAGAAATCCTCCCTGACTTTCACCCCCTTATAAATAAATATAACACTGAGCGGTAGGAACTCACTCGTCACAACTTATGGATGCAAGTCCATTTTTTTCTTGTCAAGAAGTTATATAATGCATGGTGTACTGCTCGTTAATAAGAAACTGAGTACTGATGCGAGTCCGTTTACAACTGAAACAGTCATGTTGCTCACGGAGTTGCATCTTTTAAATCACACTACGGCTATGGGACCCACCCTTAATTAATACACTATAATTACTACTGACACATGCAAGATCTAATAATACAAAAGATGAAGAATCTCCCTGAGATTCTAGCTGGTGCCAGAGCACATAAATGAACAAAAAGAGCATGCCAGAAATAGGCCAAAACGCTCTCATCACAACTAGGGAACATAGCCTCGCGCACCCTAATGCCACACGGGTCATTGAACGCGTAAAATAAACACACAAGAAAATAAAGCAACAGCAACAAAATACAAGCCTAACGGCTGAAAACTATGTTTACATTTTTATAAAACGCCAGACAAACAGGAGTTTTCGGGAGCTACCTTACAACATGGACAACACCCATTTAATCAATCAAATACTCATTATAACCGATCAGGTTTTGTGAATTTAAAACAACGTCTTAAAATGAAGTACAGGAGCCAGGCCTGTTACTAATGACAAGTCGCGTTATCTGATTTGAGCGCGCCCCTCTTGTATGAATCATCGCTGCGTCAACTATCTCTCTCAGTCCCTCAAGCTAGGTGCAGTTTCCCTCTTGAAACGCCAACATATCTCACCCATCCACCTGGATGGCAAGAAAACACAAATATATACCACGAGTCCAGCCTCGCGAGGTCATGAACTGGGCTGACGTGGAGCAAGTCAGAATAATCACAATGATATATTCTCGCTAGCACATCATAAAAATCACACTACGCACCAAAAGCTTGGACTGACTCTCATAATCATATCACTGGGTCGGCTCAAAACAGATCAACAATATTGCGTCCATTGACACATTAAAAAAAATACACAACAAAAACTCGGGTGCAAAGTGCCATCCCGTTCAGATCTGCTGGAAAGCAACTATCAAATTAATCCTGATCCGTCATAAAATTCTGCTCACAAATAATCTTTACCCTCCAAATTCTATTTTTAATCTCAAATTAATTCAGTTCCATTTTTGTTATAAGGCATACCTCCGATTAATAATGCTTGACCGCGATTTACGCAAGCGAATGTGAGCACGAGCTGCGCGTCGCCCCGTATAATTGAACCAAACACAAATCACAATATTTACAAATTACACAACGCTCGGCTTGTCCCATTACTTAACGTGTCAGTAAAACAAAAACTATGAATCTACATTACCAAGCAAGCAAGCAAACAAATATCTTCAAAAATATGTCCCATAATACCATAGCTGATTTAATAAATAAATAAATTCATTTGTACTCAATCCTTTAAAACAGCGTCAGGAAAACGTCTGCAGCCATCTCCTTTAAGATGTTTATCTCGTCATCGATATCTTCTGGCAAATGTCCTGCTGGTTCCAAGATCCGGTCTCGTTCCTAGACGTCATCTCGTGCTGAATTAAATAAAGTTTTGTCAGATACACACACGATATATTTCCTACTACATTCACCTATCAAGTACTAAATTCCTTGACAGTCTATTTGGTGAAATATTTCGATGATCTGGTCCTACTGGTAGTGCTGGGACTACAAATAAATCACTGAAGTTACACTTATAACTCGACGAAACTGTTCCATGTTCAAATACATGGAAATATTGCAGAGTATGCCTCGTGTCCTCGGACACTTTATGTCCTCAAATGCTCAAATAAAAATCAACTTCACGTCCTCAGACGCACAAAATAAAGAGTACGTTACGCCCTCAGACGCACGAAATAAGTGTGTTCTCGCGAAGCTTTCTGGATCCTTATAAATGAAACTGACTAGGGTAGGTGTGGAAGGGGATTTATTAAAAAATATTCCATAATAATTATCAGACTAGCATGCGATCGGCATCATTGAGTTCGTAGCGATGTGGAGGTTACGATTATGCTGTAGCTGGCTCGAATCGATCGTGGAATTAATCCGTAGATAACTCCCACGTTAATTCACCAGGGTGCGTTACCAAGCCGAGTTGCCGCTAAAACAAGGCGTCTTGATATTATTGGTCCAGACTCTTGTATGTCTTTGCGCGCTTTTACATGAATTTCTACGACAGGGAGTGGTTAACATGAAGATTGACCAATTACATCGTAGCATTTAATTTTCTTCTTGGCGCCAACACTCATAGCAACAGGCCATAATGTGCGTGCCCAAGCCATCTCCGCGCTAAAAGTTGCACCTGTCCTATGTGTCAAGAAGATTTATGCTACCTCCTAAAATACCACAGGAGCTTAAACCATTGTGTCCTCTCGGCCACTGATTTCTCAATATTTCCCAACACCGTCTGGCTCTCATATCTGCTGTCTGTAAAAATGTATCAAAAGATGATGAATAATTATTAGAATCCTTTATACAGCCTGTGGATAAAGGGTTCAGTATCATGCCATGATTTTTAAACACATCAATATTTCTAAGTTTATGCCGTGTCTTGTGAGTGGTTTCGCCTAGCAACACCGAGATGGGTAACAAGCGAGCTGTTGTTGTCAATTTGGGAACCCAAAAAGGCCTAGCGAATGGTGCTCTACCTAAATCCTTATCTAGTGCACCTGCGGTACTTAACTAAGAGAGGTAAACGCTCAACACCTTTCACATCCCTATAAAGGCATCCAAAAATATTGTATATTGGCAATCATGGCCAAGCAATTCAAATTCAGGTACATTTATAGGTTAACGCTGTGTCTTGTGTGGGGTTTCCTTGGTCGTGAAAGAAGAATTTTATTGAAATATGTTAGCGCAATTGACCAGTGAGATTTATAAGGCAAACTTAATAAACTAATGGGAGAGTCGGTAGAATACGTCACAGTAGTCAGTGAATTTAGGTTGCACATAATGGTTGAACACGACAAAAAGCAGTTAATAATTTGCAAACAGAAGAATTCAACTAACAAAAAATAAATCTGTAAACAGTAAGAAAGCATACCGTACAAAATAGAAACACTAATACCTTGGTAAACCGTCGTAAAGATCCAAATACTCACATACAATAAGAGACGCAGAGACTATAAAATTAGGCTCAAAATCACGATCGTTTTCGACCCCATAACCCACCTATATAAATAAAACAATTCATTAAAACTCCGCAATTCTTCTAGGTTTGTGCCGTGTCTTGTGTGGGGTTTCGCTTAGGACACCAAGCTGGCTCAATCGGCGGGCTCTCGATGTCCCCGCCCAGACCCCCACAGGAGTGACGAACTGCGCGCCACCTCCCTTTATATTAGGTGCAACTGCACCACTCGACTGCGAGAACTAAAAGCTCAAGCAGCCTTAACCTCCCTAAGAAGGCTTCCAAAAAAGATGGTATATTGGCTTTCACGGCCGGTGAATTAAAACTCAGCAATTCTTCTAGGTTTGTGCCGTGTCTGTGGAGGTCCGGGCGGGGTCACCAAGAGCCCGCCGATGAGCCAGCTTGGTGTCCTAGGCGAAACCCCACACAAGACACGGCACAAACCTAGAAGAATTGCAGAGTTTTAATTCACCGGCCGTGAAAGCCAATATACCAAAACAGTTCATGTTCGCGTGTAGCAATGCAAGGAGCAATATTCGGTGGGAACCACGAACCCCACGTCTTAAGGCCCTAAAACGAACGGTTTTCGAGATATTGCAAGAAAACTATACCCGCTCTGCGAATTTGTTAAACGTTGTCATGCCAACGCCATTTCACGAGGTCTCATTCTGCTTTCATTCAGTCTCTGTGAAAGATAATATTTGCATGAAGGAATAACAGACTGTTAAACAGATAGACGTCAGTGTCGAGACTTTCTTATAAACAGTGCCACCATCCGTATAAAAGAAAAGACCCTAAAATATGGCACTGATTCTGACCGCAAAAGAGAAAAATCGGGGAAAATAAATACTTCATCGTTACTGGAAGTAATGAGATTAATCTTGCTGTATAGAGCTACAAAAGACCTTTCGTACGACATATCACATGAGTAAATCAAAGGTAAATATAATACGGCACCCACTGGTCCCCTTAAGCGCATTGGATGTTTTGTTGAAATTTACATCCTAAAGTGATTCTGGGTTATTCTTATAGCCATTTGCAAATTTTGAACGAAATCCGTTGATCCGTTTTCAATTGATGGAGGAACAGATAGACAGACAGACAGAAGGACATAAGTACAATTTTATATATATAGGGATATCCAAATTCTGGATATAGCCAATAGTCTCTGGGGTCACGAGAGCAAAGTCACTAGCACTGCCACTGTACTTTCTTTTGCTGCACTCGGTGATGATGTGCTGGATCGTCTGTTCTGTAGCACCACAGTCACACTCAGGCGTTGAAATTCTGTTCCACTTAGGGCAGCTTGTGTAAGTCCTGCAACGTTCCTTTGAATGCTCTAAGGGGACATACGAAGACTACGTTATCCATAGTCTGCTGTTCTTCTCCACAGTCACATGCAGGAGATGACTTCCAACCCCATTGATTCAGGATCGCTGCGCACCTTCCTTGGCCCGTTCTTATCCGATTCAGTGCGCACCATTGGCGCCGAGGTAGATGAAATCCTGCAGGCCGAACCCAAGGAGTTTTGATTAACTGATGGTGTGTCAAGGACGTTTGCTCCTGCCATTTGGTATTCCAGGCATCTAGGATGTTGAAGTTGTCGTCCTGCAGGCTGGTTTGCTGTTCTCCATGATGGTTGCCTGGACTTCAGTCGCTGTGCTGAGGTTACTGGGAGCACGGAGTGTAATGGCAGCGATGGATTGTTGTGGATTTTCTTCCATGTGTTCCTTAATGACTGAAGTCTTCTAAGGGGAGGAGTTGGAATATTACTTAGTACTGCTAGCCAGTGAGTGTTGGTGCATCGCAGACATCCAGTAATGATGCGCATTGCTTGGTTCAGTTTTGTGTCAACAATTTTGGTATGGGTGCTATTAAGCCATGTAGAGCAGCAGTATTCTGCGACTGAGCACGTGAGAGCCAGAGCTGCTCTTCAGATGTAAACAGTAGATTAAGCGATGTGAAACAAAAATGTAATACATATTGGTGTTATTTACACTATATTCGTCTACGCAAATCCCTTTGGTCCAGTCAGATCTAAGCCTATCACAGGAGTAGAACCAACGATCTTGTACTCATGAGGTGGTCACTGTGATAGTGAGGGTGTACCATTGGCGCATGTCGTTGCACGTGCTAGCGCTGAAGTACTGTATACACGTATCTTGTCCCTCAACGTGGCTTGCCACGCCAACGTATATCGATAATTATTAACAACCGCCGATAACTAGTAAAGGCATTGATGTATAAATTCAGGCCCTACTGTGCAATGTCATGCAGGTTAGGTTTGCACCATCGAGGTAATTACTTTGCAAACCACGTTGTATTATAATAGGCCTACATGAATAAGAATGTTCTCAGGCACGTGTCATGTGGCTTTTGTTGTTATTGATTCATTTTGGGGGCTTTGCAACATCGTGGTCAAGTAGCACCGTGTACTTAGATGTCTGTGGATTCTGTATTTAGCAGTGTTTGTAATTGTGATTAGGATTTGGAGGAGGTGGTTGGGGGCTTAGCAACCACCCCGATACTTTCTATATGAGGGCAGGAATGGGATAAGCTACATTCAGTCTCGTGAGACAAAACTAAGAGGAGGAGGATTTCATTCCAATTTCAACCATCTTGGAAAAGGTTTTCCGTGGTTTCCCACTTCTACTTCAGGATGGTTCCTAACGTAAGGCTACGGCCGTATTTTTCCATCCTCACCTGAATTACAAATACACACACTAATACATCCATCACAATAACACAGGTTATCAGATAAATCCACACATACACTCCCAGCTACTGGTTGCGTTGCTCAGCGGTAACGTTCTCGCCTGCTGAGTCCAAGGTTGCAGGATCGAATCCTGGCGCAGTCAGCTGGCATTTGAGGAGGCGCAAATTCGAGGGATCCATGTAAGTAGATTTACTGGCTCGTTAAAGATCCCCTTCGGGGAAACATTCTGACACCCCGGCGTCTCTAAAAGCCGCAGTAGTTAAAAGGGACGTAAAACCAATAACATTATTATTATTATTAATTTTTATTATTATTATTACACACAACTACACATGGCTACATGACCACGATGCCACAAAGCCCCTAAATCAATCAACAAGAGCGTATGACGTGCATACTAGAAAGAAAATATTGACAACTTATGAAGGAATAAGGAAAATAATTGACAAGCGAAGGAAATGCCCTGAACCCTCGAAGGAGCATTGACGGGATTTGAAGGAAATAGAGCCATGAAAGGCAGACAGGAAAGGGGAAAGTTTAGAGGGTCCGCACCGAATCCCAGGCGATCGCCAATTACCTAAGCCATTCTTGAGGAGGGAGTAGTACTATCAAGGATGCACCAAGCGAGGTGGACCTCCTTTAGGGCCTCTTACAGAAGGCAGGAGACAGCATGAGGGTATCAGGAAAGAAAGACAATTGCCAATTAAGGAGGGAAAATGAAAAACGTCGGGGTCAGTAAACAACAAGACTGATCAAGGGAGATCGATAGGAAAGATGAATTCGTTGTATCCATCAGGAGTTAAGATGGAGTGTACACAAGAATCAATGTTGAAGATCGCACGACTTGAGCGACGTGTCACAGCTACGGCACAATGGACGTCATGCACTGTGGGCTCTATGTGTGACAGGTACTGTACACCGGAACTGATCGAATGGCCCTCAATCGAACACATAACAAAGAACACACGACACTGCGACGGGATAAACATCCACTTTACCTCTTTTCCACTATAAAGGAATAAAGGCCAATTGTTTATTGTTACTATCCCTTTGCGGAAAATCGTTGAAACTCCAAGGTTGTCTACAACAAGAACACCAGCAATCGGACAAGGCTTCAACATACTATAGTACGGTGACCAACTCCCAACACGTCAAAAGAGGGGCAGGAGTGCTAAAAATGAGGGACATTGTGCAAATCTTGGGGATATTCCAGAACAGTGTTTAACTATAAATCTTACACATTCTATTTTCAATATTCATTTATTGACACAAAGTAGGCCTACATACCTTGTATTATAGTTTAAAATGTAGTCTTATAGCATCCTGGTGGATCACTGACGTGTGTCCACCTCCAAATCCCAATGCCACGGGTCGATTCCCGGCCGAGGAAGGGCGGTAAAATTCCACGACACTCCGAGACGTACGATGTTTCCTAGCAAAATATAATTTGCTTTTCGTTTTCTTTCTTTTGTATTTGTGAGACAAACTTATTTAAATCCCAGCCTTAAGTCAAGCAGTAGAGTTCCGCTTCTCACTGCCAAATGTCAGTGTTAAACAAAACGTTGAAATTTGGGAGTAGACTGCCTCAGTGGTTCCAACTCAAATGATTCACGCCACGGTAGCTGAGGTCGTACGATTTGAATGAATTTGCAATTCTTGCTGCTCTTATAACACAACAGAATGTCATATTCTTTGCAAAACTGTTAATAGATCTTGGCACTATCAATTAGTGTCGGTTGTAAAACAGTCTTGGTTTTATTGTCAATTAAGTTCTTTATTGTATGAAGTCTGTGGAAGAAGTTATTAAAGTTTAATATTGCTTGAGTAAGAATTACTATGTAAGTTTCAATTCTGGATAAATCTATTAATTAAATAATACAAATTTATAGCATAGTATATTTGATCAAAAGTTTCCATGATAGCCTTCATTCGAGCTAAAATACATGTTTTACCAGGTCTTTTAAATACTTTTGTAAAGACGTCCATTTCAATTTGACTTGGATATTCAAAATTGTTTTTAGAGTTGAATTTTATTTATAACCATAATCGATTTTGGCCAACTAAGGACCACGTAAATAACTTTTCATGATTTCAGTTTATTTTATTTATTATAACTTCTTACGTATCACTTATACTACAGTACACGTATGTTACAGTTATGCGACCCATGCTGATGAAGACCCCAATTAAGGGTTTAAAACATGTTACAATAAACATAATAGTATTGACAGGTGTCTCTCTGTAAACTCAATTAAAACTACGGAAACCTTTTCTAAGTTGACTGAGGTGGGAATCGAACCCACCACTTCTCAGATTTGCCTCTTGAGGCTGATTGTCCCCCTTTCCAATCCTCAGATAAGAATTAAATTCATTGGTAGAGCCAGAAATCAAACTCGGATCTCCGTGGTGACAGTCAAGAATGCTAACCACTACGCGAAGTGGGTAATCGTGGAGTATGTTCTGGCAGGTTGGTGGTAGGCGGCGGGCGGGAGTATAAATCCCAAAGTGACATGCCCTCACGGTGTCAAGGAAAAGAACAAGTTTCAGATGAGTTGGTTAATTGAAAACAAGTTGCAGATTATGTTGATGTGATTGATAACTAGTTGCAGATGTGTTGATGTGATTGAAAACTAGATGCAGATGTGTTGATTGATTGTAAACAAGTTGCAGATGTGTTGATTGATTGTAAACAAGTTGCAGATTATGTTGATGTGATTGATAACTAGATGAAGATGTGATGATTGATTGTAAACTAGTTGCAGATGTGTTGATGTGATTGAAAACTAGATGCAGATGTGTTGATTGATTGTAAACAAGTTGCAGATGTGTTGATGTGATTGATAACTAGTTGCTGATGACATCGTCATCTTGGCCGACAAGCCTGAGGATTTGAATGAGTTTTTGAATGGTATGGACTCCGTCTTACGGAAAGAATTCATGATGAAAATAAATAAATGTAAAACAAAAATACTGGAATGCAGCCGAAATATATCAGAAACCTCTATGGAGATCAAATTGGCAGGTGAAAAGCTGAAGGAAGTAGGAGACTTCTGTTACTTAGGAAGCAGAATAACCAGTGATGGACGAAGCAAAGTGGATATTAAAAGTAGGTTGGCTCAGGCAAAGAAAGCATTTCTACAAAATAGGAATCTGCTGACATCGAATATAGATTTAGGTATTAGGAAGTCATTTTTGAAAGCCTTTGTCTGGAGCGTGGCGCTCTATGGAAGTGAAACTTGGACTATTGGTGCAGCAGAAAAGAGGAGAATTGAAGCATTTGAAATGTGGTGTTACAGGAGAATGATGAAGATCAGATGGGTAGATAGGGTTACAAACAAAGAGGTATTAAGACGAGTGGGAGAGGAGAGATGTTTCTGGCGACTGCTAATGAAGAGAAGAGATAGGTTGGTAGGACACATACTAAGACACCCAGGAATAGCAAGCTTAGTTATGGAAGGAAGGGTCGAGGACAAAAACTGTAGGGGTAGACCAAGGTTAGAATATGTTAAACAGATTGCCTCCGATGTAGGGTGTCGGAGCTATGTAGAGATGAAACGATTAGCTCAGGACAGGGAGGCATGGAGAGCTGCATCAAACCAGTCAAAAGACTGAAGACTCAAACAACAACAACAACAGATGTGTTGATTGATTGTAAACAAGTTGCAGATGTGTTGATTGATTGTAAACAAGTTGCAGATTATGTTGATGTGATTGATAACTAGTTGAAGATGTGATGATTGATTGTAAACTAGTTGCAGATGTGTTGATGTGATTGAAAACTAGATGCAGATGTGTTGATTGATTGTAAACAAGTTGCAGATTATGTTGATGTGATTGATAACTAGTTGCAGATGTGTTGATTGATTGTAAACAAGTTGCAGATGTGTTGATTGATTGTAAACTAGTTGCAGATGTGTTGATGTGATTGATAACTAGTTGCAGATGTGTTAATTGATTGTAAACTAGTTGCAGATGTGTTGATGTGATTGAAAACTGGATGCAGATGTGTTGATTGATTGAAATCAAGTTGCAGATTATGTTGATGTGATTGAAAACTAGTTGCAGATGTGTTGATTGATTGAAAACTAGCTCAAGATGTGTTGATTGATTGTAAACTAGTTGCAGATGTGTTGTAGTGATTGTAAACTAGTTGCAGATTTGTTGAATGATTAAAAACTGGATGCAGATGTGTTGATTGATTGAAAACAAGTTGCAGATTATGTTGATGTGATTGAAAAGTAGTTGCAGATGTGTTGATTGAATGAAAACTAGCTGAAGATGTGTTGATTGATTGTAAACTAGTTGCAGATGTGTTGATGTGATTGAAAACTAGATGCAGATGTGTTGATTGATTGTAAACAAGTTGCAGATTATGTTGATGTGATTGATAACTAGTTGCAGATGTGTTGATTGATTGTTGATGATGATGATAATTGTTGTTTTAAGGGGCCTAACATCTAGGTTATCGGCCCTGATTGATTGTAAACAAGTTGCAGATGTGTTGATGTGATTGAAAACTAGATACAGATGTATTGATTGATTGATTGAAAACAAGTTGCAGATTATGTTGATGTGATTGAAAAGTAGTTGCAGATGTGTTGATTGATTGAAAACTAGCTGAATATGTGTTGATTGATTGAAAACTAGTTGCAGATGTGTTGATTGATTGAAAACTATTTACAGATGTGTTGATTGATTGAAAACAAGTTGCAGATTATGTTGATGTGATTGAAAACTAGTTGCAGATGTGTTGATTGAAAACTAGTTGCAGATGTGTTGATTGATTGAAAACAACTTGCAGATTATGTTGATGTGATTGAAAACTAGTTGCAGATGTGTTGATTGATTGAAAACTAGTTGCAGATGTGTTGATTGATTGAAAACTAGTTGAAGATGTGTTGATTGATTGAAAACAAGTTGCGGATTATGTTGTGATTGAATACTAGTTGCTGATGTGTTGATTAATTGAAAACTTGTTGCAGAATTGTTGATTGATTGAAAACTAGTTTCAGATGTGTTGATGTGATTGTAAACTTGTTGCAGATTTGTTGATTGATTGTAAACTAGTTGCAGATGTGTTGATGTGATGGAAAACTAGATGCAGATGTGTTGATTGATTGTAAACAAGTTGCAGATTATGTTGATGTGATTGATAACTAGTTGCAGATGTGTTGATTGATTGTAAACAAGTTGCAGATGTGTTGATGTGATTGAAAACTAGATACAGATGTATTGATTGATTGATTGATTGATTGAAAACAAGTTGCAGATTATGTTGATGTGATTGAAAAGTAGTTGCAGATGTGTTGATTGATTGAAAACTAGCTGAAGATGTGTTGATTGATTGAAAACTAGTTGCAGATGTGTTGATTGATTGAAAACTATTTACAGATGTGTTGATTGATTGAAAACAAGTTGCAGATTATGTTGATGTGATTGAAAACTAGTTGCAGATGTGTTGATTGATTGAAAATTAGCTCAAGATGTGTTGATTGATTGTAAACTAGTTGCAGATGTGTTGATGTGAAGTAAACTAGTTGCAGATTTGTTGAATGATTAAAAACTGGATGCAGATGTGTTGATTGATTGAAAACAAGTTGCAGATTATGTTGATGTGATTGAAAAGTAGTTGCAGATGTGTTGATTGATTGAAAACTAGCTGAAGATGTGTTGATTGATTGAAAACTAGTTGCAGATGTGTTGATTGATTGAAAACTATTTACAGATGTGTTGATTGATTGAAAACAAGTTGCAGATTATGTTGATGTGATTGAAAACTAGTTGCAGATGTGTTGATTGAAAACTAGTTGCAGATGTGTTGATTGATTGAAAACAACTTGCAGATTATGTTGATGTGATTGAAAACTAGTTGCAGATGTGTTGATTGATTGAAAACTAGTTGCAGATGTGTTGATTGATTGAAAACTAGTTGAAGATGTGTTGATTGATTGAAAACAAGTTGCGGATTATGTTGATGTGATTGAATACTAGTTGCTGATGTGTTGATTAATTGAAAACTTGTTTCAGAATTGTTGATTGATTGAAAACTAGTTTCAGATGTGTTGATGTGATTGTAAACTAGTTGCAGATTTGTTGATTGATTGTAAACTAGTTGCAGATGTGTTGATGTGATTGAAAACTAGATGCAGATGTGTTGATTGATTGTAAACAAGTTGCAGATTATGTTGATGTGATTGATAACTAGTTGCAGATGTGTTGATTGATTGTAAACAAGTTGCAGATGTGTTGATGTGATTGAAAACTAGATACAGATGTATTGATTGATTGATTGATTGAAAACAAGTTGCAGATTATGTTGATGTGATTGAAAAGTAGTTGCAGATGTGTTGATTGATTGAAAACTAGCTGAAGATGTGTTGATTGATTGAAAACTAGTTGCAGATGTGTTGATTGATTGAAAACTATTTACAGATGTGTTGATTGATTGAAAACAAGTTGCAGATTATGTTGATGTGATTGAAAACTAGTTGCAGATGTGTTGATTGAAAACTAGTTGCAGATGTGTTGATTGATTGAAAACAACTTGCAGATTATGTTGATGTGATTGAAAACTAGTTGCAGATGTGTTGATTGATTGAAAACTAGTTGCAGATGTGTTGATTGATTGAAAACTAGTTGAAGATGTGTTGATTGATTGAAAACAAGTTGCGGATTATGTTGATGTGATTGAATACTAGTTGCTGATGTGTTGATTGATTGAAAACTTGTTGCAGAATTGTTGATTGATTGAAAACTAGTTTCAGATGTGTTGATGTGATTGTAAACTAGTTGCAGATTTGTTGAATGATTGAAAACTAGTTGCAGATGTGTTGATTGACTGAAAACAAGTTGCAGATTATTTTGATGTGATTGAAAACTAGCTGCAGATGTGTTGATTGATTAAAAACTAGTTGCAGATGTGTTGATGTGTTTGAAAACTGGTTGCAGATGTGTTGATTGATTGAAAACTAGTTGCAGATTATGTAGATCTGATTGAAAACTGGTTGCAGATGTGTTGATTGATTGAAAACTAGTTGCAGATGTGTTGACTGATTAAAAACAAGTTGATTGATGGAAAAATGTTGCCGTCGCCAATATGACTTCCTTGTGTAGGAAAACCCCGCGAAGTCAAGTGGTAAACAGGAACCGACAGACTATCTCTTATACAACTAATGGCATTGCGTAATATGCTCAGTGGTGATAATAACTAGTATCGTCCAAATATAATTGCACTGTGAGTAACTTGAAATTCAAGTTCTAGTTCTAAATATCTTGTATAAGTGATTGTAGTAAAAACGAGCTAGCAACCTTCTATGGTCTTAGGATAAGTAGTGAGACTGCGGTGTCAAAGGTCGTAGGCTCGATTTCCAAATTTGCCCAGAAATGTAAATCTGGTTGAAATGGGCTACCCTCAGCCTTGTAAGATAAAACTAAGGTTATATTTCCAAGTCACATCTTGGAAGTGATTTCCAATGGGTTTTCACTTCCACTTATTCATAATTAGTACGCAACCGCCGCCTCCTTCCCAATGCTAGTCTTAATTGTACACACAATACTACAGATAAGAAAGATCAACCAACATGCAAATTCGAAAGAAAAAAAAGGTGTTGTTTTTTTGTATTGAATTTTGGCCTTTTTAAGCCATACAGCTAGCTTCAATTTTACTTCTTTCTTTCTTTCTTTCTTTCTTTCTTTCTTCCTATCTTTCTTCATTTCTTTCTTTTTTGTCTCTTTATTTGTTATGCCAATTTATAGAGCGCGTTAGCGGCTTCGGTGGCGTAGTAGGTAGCATGCTGAACTGATGTGCCCAAGATAGCGGGTTCAAACCCGGCCGAAGTCGTCGGAATTTTTCAGAGCGTTAAAATCCTTCAGTATGCCTTCCTTCGGAGGGGAAGTAAAGCCGGCGGTCCCATGTCATAGATTTATGGCATGTAAAAGATCCTTCTACAGACTAAACTTGTGTGAAGCTAAATTTCTAGGTTAGATTTCGTTGGAACGCTCAATCAGAGTTCCAACGTTCACCACTGGGTATCAGTGACATCCAATGGCGAAAGTTGGAATTACTTGAAATTGAACGGTACTTGTAGCTCACCCCATGGGTGTCCCCTTGAAGAAGCTACAGCCTGTGGGGAGCCCAACATGTCCTCGGACACTCCCGGCACTAAAAGCCATACGATAAATAAGTAAATAGAGCGCGTTTAAGCTTGTTACTTGGCTTGATGAATTTTGCCTTCCTCTTCTACCAAAATCTGTTCATGAAATCATTGTGCTGCCTCTGCGAACTTCTGTCCATTTTGTACTAGTCGTGCTGCTAGGTTTTACCCTTGTTTACCATTGTTCTGAAGATTTCCTGCTTTTTCATGATCTTCTCCCAGATGTTCAACTCATTCAGGTCCCACCTCTTCCATACCCTTGTTTCCTCCAGCCAATTTACCCTTGCATTTTTTGTATTAATTTTATAGAATATTATTTTTGTTAGTCTATTGATGGTTCGTTGTAAATACAGTATGTGCCCAAATTATGTCAAACGTCTCCTGCTTACAGTGTTTGTGAAACTGTCTGTTCCAATTTCGCTTCGTTTTACCTGCATTACAGTATGTCACTCCAATAGGTATATTTTATCAGTTCTAACTCTAAGCAGAAGGATGTAGGCCTACAAGGTGTAAATCACGGGAGCTGACCAAGCAAGGTCCTGGAGCCTGGCCGTAGCTTAAGTAACCCCTGTCACCAGTGTCCAGAGTGCTATTTTCTTTCAGCCGTAAAGCACACACCAGTCAACAACGGGTACGCAAAGCTCGCTATTAATACACCATATTTAAAAACTTGGCAGTGTCTCATTTAATCTGGATATCTTATGTTTTTGTTGTTGTTTTAATTAAGGACTCGACATCGTATTCATTTCAGCCCCCTGAACATGGGTATATGTGGAATTTCGCTGATAACCTGTGTTATTGTGATGTCTGTAGTAGTGCATCTACAGATCCCGGCGATTACCTATGTACTTAACATTGAGAGCTCAGCGGTAGGAGAGGGACGTAGAACGGTGTGGGGATCGTGCCGAATACAACCCTGGCTGAGAACATTGACGCGCGACAGTTGCATGTTCCCTTGTACATTACTAGTTAAATCCAGTGCCGCTTAGCGTGGCAAATGTTTTATGCTGCAGTAGTATGCTGGAGGAAGGGATGGACAAGTGCAGAGCTAAAAGGCATCCAACGTTTAGAATGAAGCATTGGTCTTATGGCGCGTTACGACAGGGTTGCCACTCCATGAGGGGAGGCAGTACAGAGCGCTTCGCGTACACTTTCTGCACATTCAGCGATTGTGCAGTGACGAACTGCGAGTAACTGTATTTGAATTTGAGGCTAGGATCGCGAAGGCGACGGCTGTGGTTTTATGTTGGGAACCATTTGCCTGAAGTAGCAGCATGAAGCCATGAAAAATCACTTCTAGGATGACTGTCGAGAGAAACGAACCAACCTCTTCTCAGATTTGCCTCACGAGGCTGAGTGTACCCCGTTCCAATCCTCCAATCAGAGCTGGCAGTCAAACCCGGACCTCAGGGGTGTTAGCCAAGTACGCTAGCCACTACACCGCGAGGTGGTCGGAACTTCTTCTAAATTAGAAGCCGGAAACTGGTGACGTACACACATTCAAATCCATACATATAAAAGTACATTAAAGTTTGTTTGTTTGTTTTGTCATTTAAAATCTGGAGATGCTCAGCAACTTAACGGTAAATTAAGTCCTTAGGAAACTTTATGTCCCAAGTGGAGGGGCAAGGCACTGCCATGTGAGTTCTGTGGTTATGCTCACCACTTCAGTACACATAATTGAAGATAAATTAGCTTCTTTCAACATTAAGTTTTCTTCTGAAAACAAGAAATATTTATTGAGTTCATTCTAACTTGCCTTATTTCAAAACACAGGCTTTTTCATTGTTGATCCCCACAGGGAGTGTGCAGGCTAGTTCCATAGAAAGTTGAGTTATATCTAACCACATGTAGAATATTCTAGCTTGAATGCTAACGTCCTGTCACCCCTTGCTTCACCTTTAACGAGCCCTTTCACCGCGGCCCTTGCGACACGACAGATGAGAGTCTTAAAATAGAAGACCACATTTGATTTCCTCAATAGCCACAAGAGGTATGAAGATAGACCCTGCTCCAGCTCTGATGGGGGTCACGTCATTCACTTGTTCTGTGAGCAACAGGACGAAGATACGCAATGTTAACACAGTACACGCGCCATGACTGAAATGGAGACATCCGAGGTTTGACAGCGGTCATCCAAAGTTTGGTTTTCATACTTACTCCAGGCCTCATTAACTTTGGAATCTTATTTAAGATCCAGGGTACCTACTCCAATCCTAACAAATGCAATGAAAACACACTACCATGGTGTGGGGCGTGGTGGCGCAGCGGTCAAGCCGTTTGCCTCTCTCCAAGGTGGATTGGGTTCGATTCCCAGCCAATGTACATATGTGAGATTTTCGAAGTGAAATGCCAAGTCCACGTAAAAATGAAATTGGTTGTCCTGTGGCTCATGATCGCGAGTTTAACGGTTACGTCAAACTAAAAGCTTCCTTCCTTTCTTTACACTACCACAATTGTCAGAATAACGCAGTTTATCACACAAATCCCATACACATAGACAAGTGCATGGAGTTGATGAACAAAAGTATCCTAAGCCCCTTATTGAAACAACAACAACAACAACAATAACATGTGACTAGATGCAGAAAACAGTATAACTGAACTTGTCGCATCCTTGTGCGGCGAATACTGATATTTCCCCATCCATCGCAGTCCATCCAGTAATCAGGTAAGTGCTCACTCCAGAATTTATGGAACAGTATGAAGAAGTCTGAGCAATATAACTAGTATTAACAACGTAAACACAATATGTACAGAAGTGCTATAGCCCAAATAAATTTTACATACAGTAAGATTAGTGTTATATACAAATCCGCCAAACCTAAAGGCACCTAAGGTGAACACATTCTGATGACCAGGTACGGATTTTTAAGACATGTTATCTTTCAATTGGCTCACCACTTACATTGCTAACTTACACATAAATCCTGTTCATAGTTCCTACATTGTAGAAATACTGTACTAACTCATTACGACATTTTTTGGTAATTTTGTTTTGTCGTTTTTAAATTTTATGTCATTTTCTAAAAGTATTCATCATTATTTGATCATTTTATGGAATTTATTAGACTAATGTATAATTTTTGAGTAATTTCTTAATATTTTAAAGAGTTTCGGTGTATTTTGCGTACGTTATTGGATATTATCGGAACTTAGAGTGAGGATGAAAGCAGACATGAGAATCCTCACACCTCATTGTCGGTCTGAAGACTAAAATAACTTTGTTCAGTCCTTCCTTCTTGGAAATATCCACATTCCAGGTGACACTTGCATTGCAATTAATCCGAGAGCGATGTTGAACGCGAGGGTAACAGGACAGACTACAGTAATGCCAGTCTCAGTGCAACCATTCGTGTGCTGAGTGAATTTGGAGCTATTCATTTCAAACAAGTAATTTCGGAATTCAGAGAAGATACTTTTTCTACCGATGGTGAAATTATTTTCTACAAAATAAATATGTTAAGTGAAAGTTTATGTTTGTATTTGTGTTGACATTATGTCAGCAACATAAATATATACTACCTATATCAACTCGATGAATAAATTAGTTGTAACTTTTCATTCAAACTTATAGGTCATTTTTTGAAGTTTTCGGGATATTTTATTGGATTTTGGCAGTCATTTTATAGATCATATGTTACACATTTTTAGGTCATCAAAATGCTCCACCTGTTGATGATGTTAGCCTAACGAACGAAACATCTCAAACACTCTAGAATAGACTTCCATTAGTAAATAGAGTAAATATACGTTTTGATTAGAGGTGCCCGTTACGCACCATTTCGAAATCAATTAATAAAGGCATTGCGTTGCAAACTAAGAGGAATATTACTTGAGAATAATTTGAATTTATAACTTTGTTATGCAACGCCCATATTTTAATTTGCAAAGCACAATTGAATTAAAATTGCCTTCTCTCTGCTGCCTATTCAATAATAATGAATTAATGATTTAACAATCCTTAAGTTAGCAACTGTTATGTAAGACTCCATATGTATGCATCTTCGAAAGGGAAATTAACCTGCGATAGAAAGTCCGACTTCATTACTTGGATGGTGAAGGACGCTGTCTGCAATTTTAGCTTGGTAGATGAATGACTAACAAACGCCATTCATTGTTTATATTGTAACTAGGCTACAATCACTGTATTGTATCTTGTTGTGACACAATATTGAGGTCTGCAATATCCATATGGGGTCATCCATAACATTTAAGAGCATATTACTCCAATTTTCATGACTCCTTAACTTAATTCAATTATCATAGAGAGTGGAGTGTTACTACAATAACATTATACATAGTCACTTCACTTCACTTAAAGAGCTTTCTCTTCTCCATTTTGACTTAGCCGGATAATATATTAATTTGTGATTGCGTTTCGTCTCTGCTGCTCTATTTTTGGAGCTGGACACAGATGTCATGAGAGACATTGTCTGACAATTTATTGATATTGCAACTTTTCAGTCGGTCAACACAAAATCAATAAATGTTAAACAAAAATAATGGGAAGCAGCCAAAATAAATCAAAAACCCCAATTTACGTCGAATCAGCAGGTGACAAACTTTCTTCTTCTTTATTCGTGTCAGAAGTATCAATATGAATATTGAATATTGAATACAGAATATCTACATTTCTACCATACATATATACAGGTATATTATACAAAACAAATCAAATATTGAAGCGACGTCAATAGCGCTGGTGGAGGCTGCAGTCAAATCTTTCATAGTGCACTTTGAAGGACATAAGTCACACTGACATAAATGCTGGATTGTCTTCAGCTCTCCACAGTCACAGAGTGATGAGTCGCTTGAGAAACCCCACTTCCGCAGATTTACTCTTCTTCTGCCTACTCCTGTACGGAGTCTGTTAAGGGCTTTCCAAGTTGTCTACTTCTCCTGGTGTCCACATGGAAGACTTTCCATCGGCTCCATCCAGTTGGAAAGGTGGTTAGTGACAAACTAAAGGAAGTAAGAGACTTCTGTTACTTAGGAAGCAAAATAATCAGTGTTAGACGAGGCTGAATGTACCCCATTCCAGCTCTCAGACCCAAATTAAATTTCTCGGCAGAGCCGGAAATCGAACCCAGACCTCCGGGGCGACAACCACGAATGATATCTGCTACACCGCGAGGTAATCAGACATTTCAATTCGCATGGCTTGCACTATTTGTGCTTTAAAAGACCTAGTGTAATAACTGAAAACCATCATCGAAATGTAATGTTTTTCAGTCGGTCAACACGATTGCACCCAATTGTAATGGGTAGTTCCCTAATCCTGAAAGAATTTACATGAGATTAATAAATACACTTGGATGACCAGTTTCGATCGTCAAGCGATCATCATCAGATCCTTTACACTTAAGCTTTTAAATCTATGTCTACTGGCAGTGTTAAGAGAAAACACTCCCCGTTGGAAACGAGAGCGAACATAACGTTGCAGCCAGGCTAGATAAGTGAGTAACAAAGGAAACACGTTATTGGATTAGGATGCACTTTGTACCATATCTGCAATAAACCAAGGTCGGCATTAACGGCAGTATTAAAGACTCCAAGACATTCTCAATAGGTCAGGTGCTCTTATAGAGGGATGTTAAGCTTACGCGTGGCGAGAATGAAAATTGGCCTTAAATAGTTGATGTCGAGAATACAGTAACATACACCATATTAGGATGATCTAAACTTGGCAGCAAACATATGTTACATCGCGGGACGAACATAGGCAATTATGAAAGCGGGACAAAGGCCAAAGAGTACAAGTGACAACGAGATCACACAGCAAATTCCTTCCAGTTCAGTGCAGGCAGTGGTGTTGGCAGCAGCACGGAAACTGACCATACATCGCTCAAACAATCAGCTAAGTTCACAATCCACTCTAACCTGTCCGTTTAATAACAATCACATTATCCCAATTATCATACAAACTTGAAGGTCAATAATCACTATCCTTAACCAAAAAAACTAAACACAAATAACTAAGAAATCTTGACTAGGTGTGCTAGTTTATTAGCTATTGCCCCTAATTAAGTGTATATATTGTAAATATCATAACCCATACCTGTCGACATAGATTTAATAGCCAAGAGAAATGGACCTGATGATGATCGCTTGACGATCGAAACTGGTCATTCAAGTGTATTTATTAATCTCATGTAACTTTTTTTCAGAATGGGGAAACACACATTACAATTGGATACAATCTTGTTGACCGACTGAAAAACATTACATTTCGATTACTGAGGCAGCACTGAAAAAAATGGCTTCGAACACGATAACGAAAACCTTCATTTTTAAAATAGAGTAGTATAAGCATCTGGAATGTTGACGAAGGAAAAGGAAACAGACTACATTAATCGGTTCTGAATCACACACCAAGTGTAACTAGAGGCTTAATTCAATGTTTACTTGTGAAGATTTAATTATTTCCTCTCTTCATTAATGCATGTGGTGCTGGGGATAATGAACCAGCCACATTAACATAGACGATGGACAAGCGTGATAAGGAACCGCGCGGGGGTGAATGGCACTGCTCAGCTTTCGGCGATTTGCATTGTTGGTGCTACACTTCCTGTCACCGCGTATGTTTTATGCATGGGTCGAACTCTGCTTTACATACAACCGGTTGTTGCTATTCACCGAAGAAGCAACAGCAACTCTTCAGTATAAAGTTGTAATGAACTTGGACTTCGATAAAAGTAAAACAAACTCGTGTACCCTTACTTGCCAGGTGCTAGTCTGCCAAATTGACGCCAGTTGTGTCCACCTCGTGGCGAAGTGACTAGCATTCTTGGCTGTCACCATGGACGTCCGGGTTCGATTCCAGGCTCTGCCAAGTAATTTAATTCAGATTTGAGGGCTGGGACAGGATACACTCAGACTCGTGAGGCAAATCTGAGAAGAGGTGGGTTCAATTCCTATCTCAGCCAACCTGGGAGTGGTTTTCTGTGGTTTCCCACTTCTACACCAAGGAAAATTCCGGGATGTTTCCTAACTTAAGGCCACGGCCTCCTCCTCCCCAATTCTCACCTGCATTACAAATACACACACTACTCACAGACACAACAAAACAGGATATCAGACAAGTTTTACACACACCCAAGTACACGGGGTTAAATAACCACGATGTTGCAATGCCCCTAAATGAATTAACTATAACTCAACATTTTAATAGTCCTCAACCAAATTTTACACGTTCTAAGCTTAGCACAGATTTAGAATTAAGTTCAGTACTGTGAATAGTGTGCCAAGCAGAACTTTAGTTGCAACAAATAGCCAAATAATATTTTACGTGATAAAATGCTGAACGGATTGTACAAAAACATTCTAACAATCTGATGGAGCTTGTCTCCGAAATATGTTTCAACTTCTTTCTACGAGCTGGCATATTTTGTTTTTATATCTGGCCATTATTTTGGAATAGAAATTTACATTTACTGTACAGTTACTGGAAAACTACATACTAAGTTGCTATTATGTTTGCTCCAGTACAAATTCAAAGGTAGTCCACACTACCTCATAAATTGCGATCTGAATATTTGAATTTTAGAAACTTTTTGTGAATTTTAAGTAATTAGTAAGGCCCGGAAGTTCATGTACAGTACTATTAAATGAATTAATATGCATGCAAAAATGCACTAATTATATTTGGTCAAATATACATCACGTTACAAAAAATATACACTATGAAATTACTAAAGCAATTACGATCACTCGGTGATCTTTAGCGTTTCTATTTTGAATATAAAGAAAATATGAACAGACGGACGTATAACTACACCTTTTCTAAATATTTCAACAGTTCTAAATACAGTAGAGCATCGATAATCCGGATTAATTGTGACCAGATCCTGTCCGAATTATCAAGATGTCCGGATTTTCGAAAAAGACAAAAAAAGTAATTCCGTGAAGAACTAAAGCCAATTTTCATATATCCTACTTGTGCTATTTGCCTCTACCAAAATACAAAATTTCAGATGTATGCTGTAATAGATTCGTAGATATTGAGAACCGTCTAATATTTCAGAAGGTCGCCATGTTGGATTTGTATATAAGCATTAGAGTTATGTAGACTGCTATTACTTTTTCTTTCTTTCTTTCTTTCTTTCTTTCTTTCTTTCTTTCTTTGGCTTTTCCCAATTAATTGGGGTCGCCGGAGCCAACCAGGCTCATTTTGGTTTTGGCCGAGGATTTAAGGCCGGATGCCCTTCCTGACGCCACGTGATTTCTCAGGTGAAAATTCCACCCCGCTGTCACTGGGATTCGCGACCCGCCCTTCCGGGTGAAAGACGAGCAGCTAAGCCACTACGCCATCACGCTCCCCTAGTTATGTACTACTACATGAAGATTATTGTGTTCGTGTAGTATTCAACTTCAATCGCATAGTTAGGACACAAGAAGTAAAAACGAGATTTTATAATTTCGCACAGCTGCCATCTTGTGGTTATGAAAACAATTGAAATAAATTAGATGCCAGTGGATTAGCATTTGTATAAGCATTTACCGTACCAAGTTTCACTGCACTCGGAGGGTTAAATTGCGAGAAATGTTCATTTAAATATTTATATTTCGCGTCGCCGCCATGATGGATTTGTCTTCAGCAGGTTATTAAATGCCCTATATGTTCATAGCCTCTATGAACATTAAACAATTCAGTTTGATTGCAGTAAAAGATTCGTAGATATTGAGAACCGTCTAAATATTTTGGATGGTCACCATGTTGGATTGTTATATGTATAGGTCATCGAGTTATGTACCATTAAAGGAAAATTACTGCGTGGGTTCATTATTCAAACGTTCACTTCGATCGCATGATTACGACACAAGGAATAAAAACTTAATTTTAAAATTTCGCACAGCCACCATCTTGAGGTTATGTAAACAATTGAACTAAATTAGATGCCAGTGCATTACAATATACATAGACATTTACTGTACCATATTTCACTGCGCTCAGATGGTTAAATCGAGAGAGAAGTCTATTAAAATGTTTCAACTTCGCTTGGCCACCATGTTCTTTTTGTACTTTACAGGTTTTTGAAAGTTACATAGATAAACTTGCAGTAGTGCCCTTCATCACCGTACAGAATTTCCGGGTGATATCAGTAATAGTTTCGGAGAAATAGAATGCCGATGAAATATTTCGCACTGCAGCCATGTTGGATTGGTGAGACGTAAGACAATTTGAAGGGTACGGTCGGAATCGGCCAAAATGGTGCTATGACTTTACCGAATTCATTGAAATCGCTCCAGCCGTTTAGAAGTTATTAGAGGGACACACACACACACACACACACACACACACACACACACAAGCATACACACACGAACAAAAGGTGATCTCATAAGCCTACTTTTTCGTAAAATGAAAATAAGCTAAAATGGTCGTTTGAATTTATAACGAAAAGAAAGCTTGCAAAAACCGATAAGAATTCACTTCAGTGGTTAAAAATCGGAGCAGATAAATAAAACCATAAATTAATATGAACTCATAAAGTATTTTAATGAACGAATATACATATATAAGGCTATGTAATGTACAATATGATATTTACAGATTACTGTACAGTTTATTCCTTGTCAGAGCTCCTAAAAAATTCCTTATTGATGTTTAAACTGCAGTAGGGATTCACTATTTTGCGGCCAAGTATTCGTAGCGGTAAGACGACCCCGCCCAGCCTGTCGCATCAACGATTTTGTTTGACAAATATGTATCAATGTATTCCGTTCGACTTTCTTCTTCACCGCAATTGAATCCAAATTATCGACGGTCCGGAGTTTTGATGTCTGGATTATCGACGCTCTACTGTAATAAGGAATATTATTTTATGGAACATCAAAAAGTGTTGACCATCAATAATTATTTTATTATGTTAATTCTTAAGTATCACTGATATATAATTTTAATTGCCACTGAAGTTTTTCTTAAATTAAAATAATTTTACAATATTTACATAGTGAATTCTGAATAAAAATAATTGATATTAACTCGCAAAGGGACTGAAGCGTACTAGGTATTAAAATAATTTCAGTAATATTCTATGTCCGAATCGAAATATACGGCTTTAAGAACAACAAGTAGTTCCGTGAAGAACTATACAGCCTATTTTCATATATCCGACTCATGTTAATTGCCTCTATCAACATAATCAAGAAGTTCCGTGACGAACTAAAGAGCCTACTTCTTTTAAAATTTAAGATTCATGCCAATTATTAATCTATATGGATATATCTAGAATAATGAAGAAATTAAGTTGGTAATATCGAATTTTCTAATTAGTTCGAAATACTGTATACATGGCATAATGGAGCCTAATAGAGAACTACAGTTGGCAGCCCTGGTGACGGAATATATTCTTAGTTCCATCTCTTAAGGTACAGAATACAAAATTTGGTTGAAGTCCAATGGATAGAATGGACGTTATATGCAGTTAAACATTGGATCTAACAGCGCGCGTAAAATCATGTTGGCAACAATGACATACATGTATTGGTCAGAAATAATCTGAAATAATATGATCTATTGCTGTGTCAATTTTGAATGAAATCCATTAGTTAGTACAGAAGTTACATGCATTTTAAAATTGGACCTATCAGCAGGCTTAAAATTATGTTGGCAGCACTGGCGTAGGCCTATATTAGTTACTCCAAATTAATCTAGAATGCCAGGTACTATACGTGTGCAAAGTTTAGAGCTATTGGTTTGCATACTTTCTTATATATTGATATTAGGGTAACAAAAACAGAGACAGCATTTATTAACAGTGGCAGCCCTGGTTACTCTTAAGATCGGCATAGTCATATCTGTTATGGTACTGAACCCGCTGAGCTATGGTTCATGTGATATTTTTTATGACAGAGCATTTATGATGGGATGTTGTACTTTTGAACACACCCAGGAAGCCACGTGAAGCTGAGAGATCACGCGATACTTTGAAGTAGCGGTGAATCGCACTTTTGACTTTGGTGTAAACTGCTAATTATTATCTGAGGTCTTAATAATTATTTTTATCTTTCCTACGAGACTCAGAATATTCCATTTCGTCATGCTGCATTATTAAAACATTTTGGAGAATGTTTATTTTTACTTTAGGTAAGGTAATACCCTTGCAGATACGCAAAAAGGAACGTAAGTAGTCGCTCAACGTTTTCGTTTTGACGACCTACTTTCTAGAGACACCCAGTACCGGAGCACTGCGTCTTGAGAATCCGCCTTGTGTAGGCGTGGAATTACATTTGTCCTACGAGACGTAGAAGAATATCCGCTGTTTAGCGTTAAAAGTGATTATAAGGAGCCATCGAGCAAGCAAATACTAATATTCACTGTCGATGAAGTCCAGTAAATTAAATAAGAAGCTTGGGAAATAATTATTGGCAAGTATAGTGTATTGCACAACATTGCTGTGACATCACATATTACCCACGCGTATGTGGAGGGCAGATGCCTAGTGGAAATATACAGGTAATAGTGTTACAATTATCCTGAATAAGTGTGATTATAATTGTATGAGATATTTAAATTGCCAAAGTGGAAATTTCATCTTTGAAACGTCGTATAATTCACGGATGCTGCGTGATACAAAAGTAGCGTCACTAGCACGTGCAGCATTATAAAATAGTATTAGCTCACATGCTAATCCACATCTGTAAGATTAAGGCTGTGTCGTATTTTATAATTGAAGCCTAGAATAGTCACGACGGACATTATAATTTTGGAAGTGAGAGGATGAATAATCACGCAATTTATTTCGCTACCCACGTGATTGGACTTTTCTTCACCATGGTTGAAGCAGTCACCATGGGCTAATACCATCCCAGTATGGGGGGGGGGGGGTGACGTTTCTACAGGGACCCGCATGATGGTGGAACTTCCAGGACGATGAACGAGAGGGAAGGAGCCAAAATGCCATTTCCAGGCATATCCACGAAGATGTCGACAGGGACAAATCGAACCCTGGTCTTTGGGGGAGTCCAGATGGGAATCCTGATGAGGAGGATACCGATCCAGAGAGCCAGAGAGGTTTTTGTACAACCCTTGTTGTGGAATAGAGAGCTGAGTGAGAGCTCCTCCATTTCGTGAGTTTTTGTCACACCCCTTCTTTGTTCTAGTTTCTGGTGGTATAGTAGTTTTAATGTAGTTTGTGAATCAACCACACTCAGTGTCAGCCATTTTCTAGGTAGGGATGTAACTAGATTAGTTAGATGTCATTTATTTCAGTTTAGAGTGAGACACCCTTGGGGTCAGACATTTTGGTCAGCCCTGGTGCAGCTTGGTGAACGTCGTGGAACGTCAATGCCTACCTTTTTGCTGAACCTGATCGTAGTCATTTTGAGGCTATTTTGTTCAACCCTACTTGGGGTAATTTTCAAGTCTTTGCTGACTGTAGTTATGGCAATCAGATGCCTTGGTTATTAATTGACTGCATTCTTCGCAGCCATCCTTTGTTACACCCCTGACTGTCGTTAGAACGGTCGTATCATTTAGGTAGTCGACAGTAACTACCAGTTTGTAAATGCATTATATTTCATTTTGAATAAGCTCAGAAGCTATTCTTGGTCATGTTTGAACCTAACAACTAGAAGGAATGTTTCGTTGCCTAGCATCGAACGCGGTTCCCAACGTATCATTAAGCAGATCTAGTGTGTGAATCTGTGCCACATTTATCATATTTTTCTTGTGTCGTGTGAGACACGTTTTTATTTGATGTTCTAGCAACTACTGAGTTGCATTTTTAAAGCAAAGAGCTTCAGTTATTGTAAGTTTACTTTCATTTAGACGTCATTGGTAGAAAGACGGAAGTGTATTACTATACTCAGATTTATAGCGTGCATTTGATACACGGACTCTGTAGAGATCCGTAACCTATGGTAATGTTTTTTATGAACCGGCCAAGTGCAGGTTTTGTATTGATTAAATCGCCGGCCTTGGATAAACTGGTTATGTAACCCAGTGACCTAGAGCACGCCTGCTTCTTTGTGAGACAAAACTACTATAGACGAGGACAGAGTACAATTTGTATTCGCTTTTCCTTTCATTGCTACTTTGCTTATGGAAATCAGTTTCCACTCTCGTATTTGATCACTTGTTTTATGGATCGGTTTTTGTTAGTTTAACGCTCTGTAGCGTGTATTGTCGTATGACAGGTACAGTTATGTAAGGTTTTCAATAGGATGGTGAAGTCTACCCTGTTATAGCAGGATGTTATTGTATGCTTTGTCCGGGGATGATCCCGTTGACCAGATGTTATATGGAAGGTAACTGTTGTACAGGCCTATCCCAGAGTTATTGAACGCGAGCTTAGCGCCGCTGGTAACCCGTGTTATTGTGTGTCCGAGTTGTTATACTCGTTGATTATATTCCGACTGTTGAGTCGAGGCTTTTTGGTGGAGAATGATCTCAGTTGGAGACACTCCGTGCCCAGGCTATTGTCAATGTTATTCGCCATAAACCTACGATAAACCTATAAACCGACATTCTAATAATAAAACGCATAATTGTTGTAAAACAAGCCTAACTAACGATTCTTTCTATCTAACTTTGTTCTTTGCATTCTGGAACTGTTGACATAGCCGTGCAGTTGAAGATAATTTCCTTGTGAGGAAATGACTAGGACAGTTGACATTTTTGTAGCGACCTGAAGCATGTGCGAACCTAGAGTTCGTAGCTTGTGGAGCTCAGGCCATGCGATGTCAGACGTGGTCTCAACTGCGCATTCGTCACCGTAACTATACACATTAGATGACTATGGTTTACAAAGAGTAAACCAAGGTGTAGGCAGGAATTTTTAATAAAACTACTGTGTCTATTTCGTTATTAATTTATGATGTCAAGTGTATTAAACCCTACATGTTACTTTATTGTGTGCTGTTAGCACATAGTTATTAAGCATAATTAAATTGTTTGTTTTTCATGGCTGTACACTTAGCTTTTGGAGGTAATTGTTTTCTTTTACGGACGTCATCGCCGTAAATTTTGTTAATTGATAGGACTTAGCTAGTTGAATTAATGTTAAATTTAAATGTCGAAATGGTACCATCCTAACCTAGATTTGTTTTGCTACCCTGTTAAATGTAAATTCAGATATTAGCTTGATCTTGTAACTTGAACTAGGGACTTGCGTCGTACCATATTCCTAGCGTTGCTGTTGTTGCTTTATCATTGTGAGTTAGATCTTTCGCGAGGGTTTTCAGTAACTTCTCAGGTAGGGGACCTGTTCTTTATCTTTGTTTATTTATTAATTTGCGGACTAGCCGATTATAACCCTCCGAACTAGGCTAGGGGCTTGTGAATTTTAATAAATTTTCACGGTGTTTTACATGAGTCTGGATGTTTATTTTCTCAGTCTAGTCTTAAGGTGAACCTCTCCTTAGGCGGTCTATGACCATCGTCACCATGTACCACGATCCCTGTGGACTACGGACTCTCGTGCCGCTTTAGCCTTTATGGAAGGTCACCTGATCCTCACGGTACTTTTTATTTGATTTATGTGTCGTTAGTTGAGTCATCGTGGTTGTTGACATCAACTAAACGGTCTCATAAAATGGCGCCCAACTCATGTGTCGACGTTGACATGGTGACCCTCAGTACCATGTTATTTTTGAGGATCCTAATGATGATTAATGGTAAATTGACAGGACTGGGACGAACTTAGAAAGTCGTACTGCAGATCAATTGACCGCATGGCATTCATGTTTGATAGAAGTCCATGGGGTGAGGCTTTAGTGTTGGATAAATGAAGGATAGGATTTTCTTTGATGATGCCTCATCCTAAGTAAATGTAATACTTTGCTTTGCTCACCGTTGTCTTTGTAAATGTAGAAGCACTTAGTTTTCATACTCCAGCTGTACTCGTGATATTTATATAAATGAAGCAAACTTTATACCACAAAGTAACTAATCATAGCTGTAAGTTCCAGTAGAAATTGATCCCTCACTTTCTCATATATTTCTTATCTATGGATGAGGAAACTATTCGTCGTGTGTTTGGAGAGATGATGGCAGGTGTGAATGCCAATCTTCAACAGATTACTGCTGACTTAGGTCAGAATACTCAGGCTGTAAATACTGTAAGCGGTCATGTGGACCAGGTTAGACAGGAAGTCAACAATGTCAGTGGTCATGTGGAGCAGGTTAGACAGGAAGTCAACAATGTCAGTGGTCATGTGGACCAGGTTAGACAGGAAGTCAACAATGTCAGTGGTCATGTGGACCAGGTTAGACAGGACTTAGAGATTAACACTCAGTCTATGAACAATGTAAGACAGGACTTAGAGAATAACACTCAGTCTATAAACAATGTAAGACAGGACTTAGAAATTAACACCCACTCTGTAAATAATGTTAGGGCTGATTTAACTCAAGTCAGGGCAGACATGGACACATATAGGATCGAAGCGAGAAATGATCTGACGACAGGTTTAGCAGCTGTTAGGGTTGATGTCATACGACACCATCAGGAGGCTAACCAGCGCGTAGATTGCTTAACCGACCAGATGAATAGAGCTAGGGAGGAGGTGCAAAACCGATTGGAGGAGCACACAGCTCAAATTCAGACAACCTTGAATAAAGTCCAGATAGACATGAGAGCAGATCTGGAACATACCAGGGAAGAATTCGGGACTCGACTAGATCACGTCGAGGGATTTATCGGAAATGTGAAGAAGGACATGGCAACCATGAACGTTGGTTTAATCTTGATTAGAGGAGCTGCCAATGCCGTTAATAACAACGTGAAGGCTATCGTTGATGGCATGATGGAGATTAAAGAGGAACTTAACACCAACAGGAGAAACATTTCTGAATTGACGGAAACCGTAGCCAGTCTACGTGAGACAGTTGATGTTCATCATGAGGAACACAAAATTGACCTCATGTTATTGAGAGGTGACCTCAACGAACACGAAGCTACCGTCAAGGCTAAGGTAGCCGAGGTTAGAGACGATGTGGGTAAAATCCAAGAAAATATGTCCAGAGTTGAAGGAGATATCGATTCCTTACAAAAGAGATTTGAGGAAGTCGCGGTGACCGAGAGGTTAGACCTCAGTTATAACCTTAGGACGGCCATACGCGAGGTAGACACAAACCTCAAGGAAAAGGTTGACAGGATCGAGCTGCAATTGAACGACTTAGGCAACAAAGTCGCAGCCAGAACCATCCCAGGTCTTGAAGTAATAGAAAGACGCCTGGACAGACTCGAGACGACTCCAAGAGAGAGACACGTACACCCACAGATGGGAGAATCTCAGGAAACGCCTATATCTCAATCAGGAGGAATGATGCCTACCCATTTCTAACCCAGCGCGCCTATGGAATCGCAGCCGTCACAATTCACTAATTTAGCGCAAGGTCAGACCTTGAACTTTAACGCTCACCCGTTTCAACCAGCATCTAATCGAATTAGTCATGAGACTAACACTCCTACGCAGAGTTACATGCAAAATACTTTCAGACCCGCGAATACGCAGGGAAATGTCACCATAATTCGTTCAAGAGAGGAGCAACCAGCTCGCTTCTCGGGAACTGGGAGCGGTGTTACTCCAGTGGAATTCCTAGTAAATGTCGAAAGCTACTTACGTGATACTATGGTAACTCCAGAGAGGGAACTAAGAGTTATAGAGCGACTGGTTGAGGGACAAGCCGGTACCTGGTTCAGAGCATTCCGATACTCATTCACAAGCTACCAAGACTTTAAGGAAGCGTTATTAAGAACATATTGGTCGAGCGACATCCAGCAGAGTATCCGAGCTGAGATGTACACTCGAAGGTACAGTTCCAATACACCTACTCGTTATGCGAATTACTTCGCAATACAGCTCGCGAAGCTCCGTTGTCTTCAGCCTCCGTTGTCCGAACAAGATTTGGTGAACACAATTGTTTGGCAGTACCCTGCGGATGTTCAACGTGTGTTAATCGCTGCAGGGGCATCCACTTTCCAGCAGTGTGACCAGATACTGCGAAGGTTGGACGCTAACACAGAACAGTTTCCTACACACCGTCAGCAGAAGGCTGATAGGCGCGAGGATAGACATATGAATCTGACGACTGTTGATAAAGTGAGCCAGACGCCACAACAAACACAAACCACAGAGGATTCTGGGCGACGTGATAACAATTACAGTTATAACAGGAGAGAATGGAACAACACTCCGTATACTCGAGATCAACATGATGACCGGCGAAGTCATTGGGACCGGCGATTCGACCGAAGGACGGACGACAACCGACGTCATGAAAACAACCGCCGAGGGAATGAAGGAAGAAATCAGCAACACGGACGTATCCGTAGAGACTATCGATATAGTGGGGGTTACGACAGAAATCGAGACCCTAGATACCAGCCAGACAGGGATTGGAAAGGAAGAGCGCGGGAGAGCCGTGAGTACCTCCAACAATTGAGAGAATTGCAGATCCAAGAAGAGGGAGAACGGAACCCTACTTCGAGGGAAAATAGACATTCGGCGCAGGAGACGGAGCAGAAACAGCCCAGTACTTCTCGCCATGACAGAAAAAAAACTCCGAAAAATCAATAGATTCTTGTTTGGTTGAGCACCGAGTAACTGCCTCTATATTACTCTGGGAGCCAATCCAAGAAGACTTGTTGGACGAACGACGAACGACGAACCACAATTATGAATTAACACGTCTACCCAAGATTGTAGCCACCTTGAATGAAGTCAGTGTAGTCATACTCATCGACACTGGAGCGATGATTAGTGTAATTTCCGCCGATTGCCATGCCAGACTTAGAGCAAACTCTGAGGTGACGGAGTTGCCCATTTCAGCTATAAGAGTCAGAGGTGTCATACCTGACCGCGTTGTAACGTGCAAAATCCAGATTTTGTGTACTGTGAAGATTTCGAGCCACGTGTACTTGCACGAATTTCTAGTAATGAAGGGCCTGCATCATGATGCCATTTTAGGCGCAGACTTCATTAGAAAATATGATGGAATCATTGACATGGGACGGAATACGGTAGAGTTCAAGCCGAACGAACCCATTCAGATGAGCCTAATTGAAGAAGAACCGGAATTCCTATCCGAAGTAGACGTAGTCGAAGCATTAAAGGGCAAGGATATTGAGGCGACACTAGATGCCGACGAAGAGGCAGAATCGTTATCAGCACTCACACATGAGGATCTTGACGCAATACTGAACGAATACAGAGATATATTCGACACCACACCTGGTGAGATATTAGACTACGAGTATGATCTTGTATTACTGGACGATTCCCCATTCCAGAAAAGGATCTATCCGATTGCCGAGAAACATCTCGAAGAAGCTGCAAGAGAGACTATGGACAGACAAGCTGCCAAACGCTTGAGAAGAACTAGACGCCAGAGGTTTAGAGAACCACTAGTAGAAGGAGACCTTATCCTTATAAGGAGACCCGGAATTTCTAGTCCTATAGACCGCAAAGTGGGAAATTTCTATCCTTGTATTATGGCCCTAGTCGTATCCGACAGCCTTTAAACAATGGAAGTTATGTGATAGAAGATATTAGGACAGGAGAACGCATTGGAACCTTTAATGCAGCCAATCTAAAAAAATATCACTCTTGAATGAATTTCAAAGCAAATAAAAATGTTATCCCAACATTTTATTTGAAACGACAGAGAGGCAGATGAACCCGCTGAGCTATGATTCATATGATATTTTTATGACAGAGCATTTATGATGGGATGTTGTACTTTTGAACACACCCAGGAAGCCACGTGAAGCTGAGAGATCACGCGATACTTTGAAGTAGCGGTGAATCGCACTTTTGACTTTGGTGTAAACTGCTAATTATTATCTGAGGTCTTAATAATTATTTTTATCTTTCCTACGAGACTCAGAATATTCCATTTCGTCATGCTGCATTATTAAAACATTTTGGAGAATGTTTATTTTTACTTTAGGTAAGGTAATACCCTTGCAGATACGCAAAAAGGAACGTAAGTAGTCGCTCAACGTTTTCGTTTTGACGACCTACTTTCTAGAGACACCCAGTACCGGAGCACTGCGTCTTGAGAATCCGCCTTGTGTAGGCGTGGAATTACATTTGTCCTACGAGACGTAGAAGAATATCCGCTGTTTAGCGTTAAAAGTGATTATAAGGTGCCATCGAGCAAGCAAATACTAATATTCACTGTCGATGAAGTCCAGTGAATTAAATAAGAAGCTTGGGAAATAATTATTGGCAAGTATAGTGTATTGCACAACATTGCTGTGACATCACATATTATCCACGCGTATGTGGAGGGCAGATGCCTAGTAGAAATATACAGGTAATAGTGTTACAATTATCCTGAATAAGTGTGATTATAATTGTATGAGATATTTAAATTGCCAAAGTGGAAATTTCATCTTTGAAACGTCGTATAATTCACGGATGCTGCGTGATACAAAAGTAGCGTCACTAGCACGTGCAGCATTATAAAGTAGTATTAGCTCACATGCTAATCCACATCTGTAAGATTAAGGCTGTGTCGTATTTTATAATTGAAGCCTAGAATAGTCACGACGGACATTATAATTTTGGAAGTGAGAGGATGAATAATCACGCAATTTATTTCGCTACCCACGTGATTGGACTTTTCTTCACCATGGTTGAAGCAGTCACCATGGGCTAATACCATCCCAGTATGGGGGGGGGGGGGGGTGACGTTTCTACAGGGACCCGCATGATGGTGGAACTTCCAGGACGATGAACGAGAGGGAAGGAGCCAAAATGCCATTTCCAGGCATATCCACGAAGATGTCGACAGGGACAAATCGAACCCTGGTCTTTGGGGGAGTCCAGATGGGAATCCTGATGAGGAGGATACCGATCCAGAGAGCCAGAGAGGTTTTTGTACAACCCTTGTTGTGGAATAGAGAGCTGAGTGAGAGCTCCTCCATTTCGTGAGTTTTTGTCACACCCCTTCTTTGTTCTAGTTTCTGGTGGTATAGTAGTTTTAATGTAGTTTGTGAATCAACCACACTCAGTGTCAGCCATTTTTCTAGGTAGGGATGTAACTAGATTAGTTAGATGTCATTTATTTCAGTTTAGAGTGAGACACCCTTGGGGTCAGACATTTTGGTCAGCCCTGGTGCAGCTTGGTGAACGTCGTGGAACGTCAATGCCTACCTTTTTGCTGAACCTGATCGTAGTCATTTTGAGGCTATTTTGTTCAACCCTACTTGGGGTAATTTTCAAGTCTTTGCTGACTGTAGTTATGGCAATCAGATGCCTTGGTTATTAATTGACTGCATTCTTCGCAGCCATCCTTTGTTACACCCCTGACTGTCGTTAGAACGGTCGTATCATTTAGGTAGTCGACAGTAACTACCAGTTTGTAAATGCATTATATTTCATTTTGAATAAGCTCAGAAGCTATTCTTGGTCATGTTTGAACCTAACAACTAGAAGGAATGTTTCGTTGCCTAGCATCGAACGCGGTTCCCAACGTATCATTAAGCAGATCTAGTGTGTGAATCTGTGCCACATTTATCATATTTTTCTTGTGTCGTATGAGACACGTTTTTATTTGATGTTCTAGCAACTACTGAGTTGCATTTTTAAAGCAAAGAGCTTCAGTTATTGTAAGTTTACTTTCATTTAGACGTCTTTGGTAGAAAGACGGAAGTGTATTACTATACTCAGATTTATAGCGTGCATTTGATACACGGACTCTGTAGAGATCCGTAACCTATGGTAATGTTTTTTATGAACCGGCCAAGTGCAGGTTTTGTATTGATTAAATCGCCGGCCTTGAATAAACTGGTTATGTAACCCAGTGACCTAGAGCACGCCTGCTTCTTTGTGAGACAAAACTACTATAGACGAGGACAGAGTACAATTTGTATTCGCTTTTCCTTTCATTGCTACTTTGCTTATGGAAATCAGTTTCCACTCTCGTATTTGATCACTTGTTTTATGGATCGGTATTTGTTAGTTTAACGCTCTGTAGCGTGTATTGTCGTATGACAGGTACAGTTATGTAAGGTTTTCTATAGGATGGTGAAGTCTACCCTGTTATAGCAGGATGTTATTGTATGCTTTGTCCGGGGATGATCCCGTTGACCAGATGTTATATGGAAGGTAACTGTTGTACAGGCCTATCCCAGAGTTATTGAACGCGAGCTTAGCGCCGCTGGTAACCCGTGTTATTGTGTGTCCGAGTTGTTATACTCGTTGATTATATTCCGACTGTTGAGTCGAGGCTTTTTGGTGGAGAATGATCTCAGTTGGAGACACTCCGTGCCCAGGCTATTGTCAATGTTATTCGCCATAAACCTACGATAAACCTATAAACCGACATTCTAATAATAAAACGCATAATTGTTGTAAAACAAGCCTAACTAACGATTCTTTCTATCTAACTTTGTTCTTTGCATTCTGGAACTGTTGACATAGCCGTGCAGTTGAAGATAATTTCCTTGTGAGGAAATGACTAGGACAGTTGACATTTTTGTAGCGACCTGAAGCATGTGCGAACCTAGAGTTCGTAGCTTGTGGAGCTCAGGCCATGCGATGTCAGACGTGGTCTCAACTGCGCATTCGTCACCGTAACTATACACATTAGATGACTATGGTTTACAAAGAGTAAACCAAGGTGTAGGCAGGAATTTTTAATAAAACTACTGTGTCTATTTCGTTATTAATTTATGATGTCAAGTGTATTAAACCCTACATGTTACTTTATTGTGTGCTGTTAGAACATAGTTATTAAGCATAATTAAATTGTTTGTTTTTCATGGCTGTACACTTAGCTTTTGGAGGTAATTGTTTTCTTTTACGGACGTCATCGCCGTAAATTTTGTTAATTGATAGGACTTAGCTAGTTGAATTAATGTTAAATTTAAATGTCGAAATGGTACCATCCTAACCTAGATTTGTTTTGCTACCCTGTTAAATGTAAATTCAGATATTAGCTTGATCTTGTAACTTGAACTAGGGACTTGCGTCGTACCATATTCCTAGCGTTGCTGTTGTTGCTTTATCATTGTGAGTTAGATCTTTCGCGAGGGTTTTCAGTAACTTCTCAGGTAGGGGACCTGTTCTTTATCTTTGTTTATTTATTAATTTGCGGACTAGCCGATTATAACCCTCCGAACTAGGCTAGGGGCTTGTGAATTTTAATAAATTTTCACGGTGTTTTACATGAGTCTGGATGTTTATTTTCTCAGTCTAGTCTTAAGGTGAACCTCTCCTTAGGCGGTCTATGACCATCGTCACCATGTACCACGATCCCTGTGGACTACGGACTCTCGTGCCGCTTTAGCCTTTATGGAAGGTCACCTGATCCTCACGGTACTTTTTATTTGATTTATGTGTCGTTAGTTGAGTCATCGTGGTTGTTGACATCAACTAAACGGTCTCATAAAATGGCGCCCAACTCATGTGTCGACGTTGACGTGGTGACCCTCAGTACCATGTTATTTTTGAGGATCCTAATGATGATTAATGGTAAATTGACAGGACTGGGACGAACTTAGAAAGTCGTACTGCAGATCAATTGACCGCATGGCATTCATGTTTGATAGAAGTCCATGGGGTGAGGCTTTAGTGTTGGATAAATGAAGGATAGGATTTTCTTTGATGATGCCTCATCCTAAGTAAATGTAATACTTTGCTTTGCTCACCGTTGTCTTTGTAAATGTAGAAGCACTTAGTTTTCATACTCCAGCTGTACTCGTGATATTTATATAAATGAAGCAAGCTTTATACCACCAAGTAACTAATCATAGCTGTAAGTTCCAGTAGAAATTGATCCCTCACTTTCTCATATATTTCTTATCTATGGATGAGGAAACTATTCGTCGTGTGTTTGGAGAGATGATGGCAGGTGTGAATGCCAATCTTCAACAGATTACTGCTGACTTAGGTCAGAATACTCAGGCTGTAAATACTGTAAGCGGTCATGTGGACCAGGTTAGACAGGAAGTCAACAATGTCAGTGGTCATGTGGAGCAGGTTAGACAGGAAGTCAACAATGTCAGTGGTCATGTGGACCAGGTTAGACAGGAAGTCAACAATGACAGTGGTCATGTGGACCAGGTTAGACAGGACTTAGAGATTAACACTCAGTCTATGAACAATGTAAGACAGGACTTAGAGATTAACACTCAGTCTATAAACAATGTAAGACAGGACTTAGAAATTAACACCCACTCTGTAAATAATGTTAGGGCTGATTTAACTCAAGTCAGGGCAGACATGGACACATATAGGATCGAAGCGAGAAATGATCTGACGACAGGTTTAGCAGCTGTTAGGGTTGATGTCATACGACTCCATCAGGAGGCTAACCAGCGCGTAGATTGCTTAACCGACCAGATGAATAGAGCTAGGGAGGAGGTGCAAAACCGATTGGAGGAGCACACAGCTCAAATTCAGACAACCTTGAATAAAGTCCAGATAGACATGAGAGCAGATCTGGAACATACCAGGGAAGAATTCGGGACTCGACTAGATCACGTCGAGGGATTTATCGGAAATGTGAAGAAGGACATGGCAACCATGAACGTTGGTTTAATCTTGATTAGAGGAGCTGCCAATGCCGTTAATAACAACGTGAAGACTATCGTTGATGGCATGATGGAGATTAAAGAGGAACTTAACACCAACAGGAGAAACATTTCTGAATTGACGGAAACCGTAGCCAGTCTACGTGAGACAGTTGATGTTCATCATGAGGAACACAAAATTGACCTCATGTTATTGAGAGGTGACCTCAACGAACACGAAGCTACCGTCAAGGCTAAGGTAGCCGAGGTTAGAGACGATGTGGGTAAAATCCAAGAAAATATGTCCAGAGTTGAAGGAGATATCGATTCCTTACAAAAGAGATTTGAGGAAGTCGCGGTGACCGAGAGGTTAGACCTCAGTTATAACCTTAGGACGGCCATACGCGAGGTAGACACAAACCTCAAGGGAAAGGTTGACAGGATCGAGCTGCAATTGAACGACTTAGGCAACAAAGTCGCAGCCAGAACCATCCCAGGTCTTGAAGTAATAGAAAGACGCCTGGACAGACTCGACACGACTCCAAGAGAGAGACACGTACACCCACAGATGGGAGAATCTCAGGAAACGCCTATATCTCAATCAGGAGGAATGATGCCTACCCATTTCCAACCCAGCGCGCCTATGGAATCGCAGCCGTCACAATTCACTAATTTAGCGCAAGGTCAGACCTTGAACTTTAACGCTCACCCGTTTCAACCAGCATCTAATCGAATTAGTCATGAGACTAACACTCCTACGCAGAGTTACATGCAAAATACTTTCAGACCAGCGAATACGCAGGGAAATGTCACCATAATTCGTTCAAGAGAGGAGCAACCAGCTCGCTTCTCGGGAACTGGGAGCGGTGTTACTCCAGTGGAATTCCTAGTAAATGTCGAAAGCTACTTACGTGATACTATGGTAACTCCAGAGAGGGAACTAAGAGTTATAGAGCGACTGCTTGAGGGACAAGCCGGTACCTGGTTCAGAGCATTCCGATACTCATTCACAGGCTACCAAGACTTTAAGGAAGCGTTATTAAGAACATATTGGTCGAGCGACATCCAGCAGAGTATCCGAGCTGAGATGTACACTCGAAGGTACAGTTCCAATACACCTACTCGTTATGCGAATTACTTCGCAATACAGCTCGCGAAGCTCCGTTGTCTTCAGCCTCCGTTGTCCGAACAAGATTTGGTGAACACAATTGTTTGGCAGTACCCTGCGGATGTTCAACGTGTGTTAATCGCTGCAGGGGCATCCACTTTCCAGCAGTGTGACCAGATACTGCGAAGGTTGGACGCTAACACAGAACAGTTTCCTACACACCGTCAGCAGAAGGCTGATAGGCGCGAGGATAGACATATGAATCTGACGACTGTTGATAAAGTGAGCCAGACGCCACAACAAACACAAACCACAGAGGATTCTGGGCGACGTGATAACATTTACAGTTATAACAGGAGAGAATGGAACAACACTCCGTATACTCGAGATCAACATGATGAACGGCGAAGTCATTGGGACCGGCGATTCGACCGAAGGACGGACGACAACCGACGTCATGAAAACAACCGCCGAGGGAATGAAGGAAGAAATCAGCAACACGGACGTATCCGTAGAGACTATCGATATAGTGGGGGTTACGACAGAAATCGAGACCCTAGATACCAGCCAGACAGGGATTGGAAAGGAAGAGCGCGGGAGAGCCGTGAGTACCTCCAACAATTGAGAGAATTGCAGATCCAAGAAGAGGGAGAACGGAACCCTACTTCGAGGGAAAATAGACATTCGGCGCAGGAGACGGAGCAGAAACAGCCCAGTACTTCTCGCCATGACAGAAAAAAAACTCCGAAAAATCAATAGATTCTTGTTTGGTTGAGCACCGAGTAACTGCCTCTATATTACTCTGGGAGCCAATCCAAGAAGACTTGTTGGACGAACGACGAACGACGAACCACAATTATGAATTAACACGTCTACCCAAGATTGTAGCCACCTTGAATGAAGTCAGTGTAGTCATACTCATCGACACTGGAGCGATGATTAGTGTAATTTCCGCCGATTGCCATGCCAGACTTAGAGCAAACTCTGAGGTGACGGAGTTGCCCATTTCAGCTATAAGAGTCAGAGGTGTCATACCTGACCGCGTTGTAACGTGCAAAATCCAGATTTTGTGTACTGTGAAGATTTCGAGCCACGTGTACTTGCACGAATTTCTAGTAATGAAGGGCCTGCATCATGATGCCATTTTAGGCGCAGACTTCATTAGAAAATATGATGGAATCATTGACATGGGACGGAATACGGTAGAGTTCAAGCCGAACGAACCCATTCAGATGAGCCTAATTGAAGAAGAACCGGAATTCCTATCCGAAGTAGACGTAGTCGAAGCATTAAAGGGCAAGGAAATTGAGGCGACACTAGATGCCGACGAAGAGGCAGAATCGTTATCAGCACTCACACATGAGGATCTTGACGCAATACTGAACGAATACAGAGATATATTCGACACCACACCTGGTGAGATATTAGACTACGAGTATGATCTTGTATTACTGGACGATTCCCCATTCCAGAAAAGGATCTATCCGATTGCCGAGAAACATCTCGAAGAAGCTGCAAGAGAGACTATGGACAGACAAGCTGCCAAACGCTTGAGAAGAACTAGACGCCAGAGGTTTAGAGAACCACTAGTAGAAGGAGACCTTATCCTTATAAGGAGACCCGGAATTTCTAGTCCTATAGACCGCAAAGTGGGAAATTTCTATCCTTGTATTATGGCCCTAGTCGTATCCGACAGCCTTTAAACAATGGAAGTTATGTGATAGAAGATATTAGGACAGGAGAACGCATTGGAATCTTTAATGCAGCCAATCTAAAAAAATATCACTCTTGAATGAATTTCAAAGCAAATAAAAATGTTATCCCAACATTTTATTTGAAACGACAGAGAGGCAGATGAACCCGCTGAGCTATGGTTCATGTGATATTTTTTATGACAGAGCATTTATGATGGGATGTTGTACTTTTGAACACACCCAGGAAGCCACGTGAAGCTGAGAGATCACGCGATACTTTGAAGTAGCGGTGAATCGCACTTTTGACTTTGGTGTAAACTGCTAATTATTATCTGAGGTCTTAATAATTATTTTTATCTTTCCTACGAGACTCAGAATATTCCATTTCGTCATGCTGCATTATTAAAACATTTTGGAGAATGTTTATTTTTACTTTAGGTAAGGTAATACCCTTGCAGATACGCAAAAAGGAACGTAAGTAGTCGCTCAACGTTTTCGTTTTGACGACCTACTTTCTAGAGACACCCAGTACCGGAGCACTGCGTCTTGAGAATCCGCCTTGTGTAGGCGTGGAATTACATTTGTCCTACGAGACGTAGAAGAATATCCGCTGTTTAGCGTTAAAAGTGATTATAAGGTGCCATCGAGCAAGCAAATACTAATATTCACTGTCGATGAAGTCCAGTGAATTAAATAAGAAGCTTGGGAAATAATTATTGGCAAGTATAGTGTATTGCACAACATTGCTGTGACATCACATATTACCCACGCGTATGTGGAGGGCAGATGCCTAGTGGAAATATACAGGTAATAGTGTTACAATTATCCTGAATAAGTGTGATTATAATTGTATGAGATATTTAAATTGCCAAAGTGGAAATTTCATCTTTGAAACGTCGTATAATTCACGGATGCTGCGTGATACAAAAGTAGCGTCACTAGCACGTGCAGCATTATAAAATAGTATTAGCTCACATGCTAATCCACATCTGTAAGATTAAGGCTGTGTCGTATTTTATAATTGAAGCCTAGAATAGTCACGACGGACATTATAATTTTGGAAGTGAGAGGATGAATAATCACGCAATTTATTTCGCTACCCACGTGATTGGACTTTTCTTCACCATGGTTGAAGCAGTCACCATGGGCTAATACCATCCCAGTATGGGGGGGGGGGTGACGTTTCTACAGGGACCCGCATGATGGTGGAACTTCCAGGACGATGAACGAGAGGGAAGGAGCCAAAATGCCATTTCCAGGCATATCCACGAAGATGTCGACAGGGACAAATCGAACCCTGGTCTTTGGGGGAGTCCAGATGGGAATCCTGATGAGGAGGATACCGATCCAGAGAGCCAGAGAGGTTTTTGTACAACCCTTGTTGTGGAATAGAGAGCTGAGTGAGAGCTCCTCCATTTCGTGAGTTTTTGTCACACCCCTTCTTTGTTCTAGTTTCTGGTGGTATAGTAGTTTTAATGTAGTTTGTGAATCAACCACACTCAGTGTCAGCCATTTTTCTAGGTAGGGATGTAACTAGATTAGTTAGATGTCATTTATTTCAGTTTAGAGTGAGACACCCTTGGGGTCAGACATTTTGGTCAGCCCTGGTGCAGCTTGGTGAACGTCGTGGAACGTCAATGCCTACCTTTTTGCTGAACCTGATCGTAGTCATTTTGAGGCTATTTTGTTCAACCCTACTTGGGGTAATTTTCAAGTCTTTGCTGACTGTAGTTATGGCAATCAGATGCCTTGGTTATTAATTGACTGCATTCTTCGCAGCCATCCTTTGTTACACCCCTGACTGTCGTTAGAACGGTCGTATCATTTAGGTAGTCGACAGTAACTACCAGTTTGTAAATGCATTATATTTCATTTTGAATAAGCTCAGAAGCTATTCTTGGTCATGTTTGAACCTAACAACTAGAAGGAATGTTTCGTTGCCTAGCATCGAACGCGGTTCCCAACGTATCATTAAGCAGATCTAGTGTGTGAATCTGTGCCACATTTATCATATTTTTCTTGTGTCGTGTGAGACACGTTTTTATTTGATGTTCTAGCAACTACTGAGTTGCATTTTTAAAGCAAAGAGCTTCAGTTATTGTAAGTTTACTTTCATTTAGACGTCTTTGGTAGAAAGACGGAAGTGTATTACTATACTCAGATTTATAGCGTGCATTTGATACACGGACTCTGTAGAGATCCGTAACCTATGGTAATGTTTTTTATGAACCGGCCAAGTGCAGGTTTTGTATTGATTAAATCGCCGGCCTTGAATAAACTGGTTATGTAACCCAGTGATCTAGAGCACGCCTGCTTCTTTGTGAGACAAAACTACTATAGACGAGGACAGAGTACAATTTGTATTCGCTTTTCCTTTCATTGCTACTTTGCTTATGGAAATCAGTTTCCACTCTCGTATTTGATCACTTGTTTTATGGATCGGTTTTTGTTAGTTTAACGCTCTGTAGCGTGTATTGTCGTATGACAGGTACAGTTATGTAAGGTTTTCTATAGGATGGTGAAGTCTACCCTGTTATAGCAGGATGTTATTGTATGCTTTGTCCGGGGATGATCCCGTTGACCAGATGTTATATGGAAGGTAACTGTTGTACAGGCCTATCCCAGAGTTATTGAACGCGAGCTTAGCGCCGCTGGTAACCCGTGTTATTGTGTGTCCGAGTTGTTATACTCGTTGATTATATTCCGACTGTTGAGTCGAGGCTTTTTGGTGGAGAATGATCTCAGTTGGAGACACTCCGTGCCCAGGCTATTGTCAATGTTATTCGCCATAAACCTACGATAAACCTATAAACCGACATTCTAATAATAAAACGCATAATTGTTGTAAAACAAGCCTAACTAACGATTCTTTCTATCTAACTTTGTTCTTTGCATTCTGGAACTGTTGACATAGCCGTGCAGTTGAAGATAATTTCCTTGTGAGGAAATGACTAGGACAGTTGACATTTTTGTAGCGACCTGAAGCATGTGCAAACCTAGAGTTCGTAGCTTGTGGAGCTCAGGCCATGCGATGTCAGACGTGGTCTCAACTGCGCATTCGTCACCGTAACTATACACATTAGATGACTATGGTTTACAAAGAGTAAACCAAGGTGTAGGCAGGAATTTTTAATAAAACTACTGTGTCTATTTCGTTATTAATTTATGATGTCAAGTGTATTAAACCCTACATGTTACTTTATTGTGTGCTGTTAGCACATAGTTATTAAGCATAATTAAATTGTTTGTTTTTCATGGCTGTACACTTAGCTTTTGGAGGTAATTGTTTTCTTTTACGGACGTCATCGCCGTAAATTTTGTTAATTGATAGGACTTAGCTAGTTGAATTAATGTTAAATTTAAATGTCGAAATGGTACCATCCTAACCTAGATTTGTTTTGCTACCCTGTTAAATGTAAATTCAGATATTAGCTTGATCTTGTAACTTGAACTAGGGACTTGCGTCGTACCATATTCCTAGCGTTGCTGTTGTTGCTTTATCATTGTGAGTTAGATCTTTCGCGAGGGTTTTCAGTAACTTCTCAGGTAGGGGACCTGTTCTTTATCTTTGTTTATTTATTAATTTGCGGACTAGCCGATTATAACCCTCCGAACTAGGCTAGGGGCTTGTGAATTTTAATAAATTTTCACGGTGTTTTACATGAGTCTGGATGTTTATTTTCTCAGTCTAGTCTTAAGGTGAACCTCTCCTTAGGCGGTCTATGACCATCGTCACCATGTACCACGATCCCTGTGGACTACGGACTCTCGTGCCGCTTTAGCCTTTATGGAAGGTCACCTGATCCTCACGGTACTTTTTATTTGATTTATGTGTCGTTAGTTGAGTCATCGTGGTTGTTGACATCAACTAAACGGTCTCAGTACACATAACACACACGAAATTAGGGTGAAATCCAAATGATAGTATAGAAGTTATATGTATTTAAAGTTGGACTTCTCAGCAGGGTTAGAATCATGTTGGTAGCACTGACATATATAAGTTACTCCAAATTAATATAGGATGTCATGTACTATACGTGTGCATAGTTTAAAGCTGTCAGCTCGCATACTTTCTGATCTACGGGTATTTGGATTTAAAAAAATGAGAGCATTTATTAACAGTTGTCAGCCCTGGAGGCTCTTAAGAATACGCTCAGTCATATTTGTTCATGTACACATAGCACATACGAAATTTGGTTGAATTCCAATTGATAGTGTAGAAGTTATATGAATTTAAAAATTGGACCTATCAGCAGGCTTATAATCATTTTGGCAACACTGCCATATATGGCCTCCTGGAAATTAAACTGAAATATTATTATCTATACGTGTGCCAATTTTGAAATAGCTCCCATTCATGCCTTCCAAGGTATCCAACATGGAGCTCAAATTTCAGTTGCGATTTTTCAGCAGTTGGTAGCACTGACATCATTTTCAAATATGGCCGTGAGATATTCAGGTATAGATCTTTACTTCCACCAAATTTTGTTTCGATTGCTCCAGCCGTTTAGGAGTTGATAGGGGGGGACACACACACAGCCAGCCAGCCAGCCAGACAGACAGACAGACATTTGCCCGATCTCAAAAGTCTACTTTTTCCTCATTTTTGCAAAATGTGAAAAGTAGGCTAAAAATTCAGTTTGATTGTTGTAATAGATTCGTAGATATTGAGAACCATATAAATATTTCAGATGGTCGCCATGTTGGATTTTCATTTGTGTATTACTTGACGATTATTATGTACGTGTGGTATTCAAACTTCAATCGCATGATTAGGACACAAGAAGTAAAAACGAGATTTTAAAATTTCGCACGGCTGCCATCTTGTGTTTATGAAAACAATTGAAATAAATTAGATGCCAGTGGATTAACATTTGTATAAGCATTTACCGTACAATGTTTCACTGCACTCGATGGTTAAATCGCGAGAAACGTCAATTTAAATATTTATACTGTACTTCGCGTCGCCGACATGTTGGATTTGTGCTCACCAGGTTATTGAATGTCCTAAAGGTGAACTTATGTTCATAACATCTCTGAACATAAAAATATTCAAGTTTGATTCCTGTAAAAGATTCATAGATACTGAGAACCGTCTAAATATTTCGGATGGTCGCCATTTTGGATTGTTATAAGTATAGGCCATAGAGTTATGTACCATTAAAGGTAAATTATTGCGTAGCTTCATTATTGAAACTTTCACTTCGAATGCATGATTACGACACAAGAAACAAAAACTCAGTTTTTTTCGCACAGTCGCCATCTTGAGGTTATGTAAACTAAATTAGATGCCAGTGCATTACAATATATATAAAAATTTGCTGTACAAAGTTTCATTACGTTTGAATGGTTAAATCGCGAGAAAAGTCTATTTAAAAGTCTCAACTTCGCTTGGCCGCCATGTTGGTTTTGTGGTTACCAGGTTTTTGAAAGTCTCATAGGTGAACTTCTAGTAGTGCCCTTTATCACCGTACAAAATTCCTGGGTCATGTCGGTAAAAGTTTCGGAAATATTGAATGCTGGTGAAATATTTCGCACTGCCACCATGTTGGATTGGTGAGAAGTAATGAAATTTGTAGGGCATGGTCGGGGTCGGCCGAAATTGTGCTATGACCTTACCGAATTTCATTAAAATCGCTCCAGCCGTTTAGAAGTTATTAGGGGGACATACACCCACCCACCCATCCACACACACACATACGCACACACGGATCTCATAAGCCCATTTTCTCATAAAATGAAAATAGGCTATAAATCGCTTGAAAACTATAGGAAATTAGAATATACGCCCTTCTCAAGCAGAGATATGCTCTTAAACAGGCAATGGAATATAATATGATGCATTGTGCTAAAATAACCAAAATATGCATAGATATGCAAAAATATGATATTTCATGAACTTCTAGGCCTTAATAATTGGGTAACCGTCTTTACACTATGGCTTCATCTGTCTATTTTGTCTTAGGTTTGATGGTTTAAGGGTTCTGTGGCTTAGCTGCTCGTCTTTCAACCGGACGGTAACAATAATAACGATATTATTCCACGCCCCTTTTGACATTTACGACTTTTAGAGTAGCCAGGTTGCCGGAATTGTGCCCCGAAGGGGGCCTTTAACGTGTCAGTAAATCTACTGACACGACTCCCTTTCATTTGGCCGCACCCTCAAATGCCTGCTGACTGCGCCAGGATTCGATCCTGCGGACGGTAACACCAGGGCGTATTTTTTAACCTGAAAAACCACATGGCGTCAGAAAGGTCTTCCTTTGCTTATTGCTGTTGTTGCTTATTTCAGGGACTGCGTCATCTTGGTCATTTAGCCCCGTGTATTTGGGTGTGTGTGGTATTTGTGTGATAACCTGTGTTATTGTGATGGCTGTACTAGTGTGTGTGTATTTGTAAACTGGGTGATAGGATTGAGAAGGAGGCGGTCGTGGCCTTATGTTAGGAACCATCCCAGCATTTCCTTGGAGTAGAAGGGGGGGGGGGGGGGAAACTACAGATAACCACTTCCAGGATGGTTGAAGTGGTGATCGAACACTTCAGTTCTCAATTTTGGCTTACGAGGCTGAGTGTACCTAGTTCCAGTCCTCACACCAGATTTAATATTTCTTGGCAGGGCCAGGCCTCGAACCCGGGCCTCTGAGGGGACAGTCAAGAACGCTAGTCGCTACACCACGAGGTGGTGGAAAGACCTTCCCACCATAAATCTCTGACCAAAACCAGAATGAGTTAGCTTGGCTCCTGCAAGCTCAATCAATTGGGAAAAAGATGAGGTTGTTGTTAATTCATTTTAGAGTTTTGGGACATCTTAGTCATCAGCCCCGTGTAGTTGGGTGTATGTTGAACGTGTCTGATAACCTCTATTATTGTGATGACTGTAGTAGTGTGTGCAGCTGTATTAGAGACAGGGGTGTGGTAAGTGCCCCGGAACTTGAAGTAAGGTACTATCCCGGCATTTGCCTGGAGGGAGTGTGGAGAAACCCACGGAATAATCACACTCAGGATAGCCGCTGTTAACGCCGGGAATCGAACCTGCGATCTGCAACTGCCCACGTGGTCGTGTTGCACGCCGCGGGTAACAAGATGCTGAAACTTCATTAGATAGAACACATCTTCCTTCGTCTCAGAACAAATTTTTATGGAAAAGTTTCATTAGTCTCAGAAATAGTTGCGTTTCTGTGAGAAGTCGTACGAAGAGAAGACATGAAAAGACAAAGACGGTAAAAGTATGTTGAATGTTTAAAATAGTTTTCCTGAAAATGTTATTTTTTCATTTTATGTTCATAAATTATTGGAAGAATTACTTAAAAACGGCAAGCATTTGTTAGCTGTAGGCCTACATGCATTTATGAAGTATAGTCTCAATGGACACATTCAACTAAAAGCGTCATGGATGGCGGCCGAAAAAACACCACATAATTGCAGACTATATGTTTTAATTTTTTTTTTCGAAAATTGCCACTTTCATAGTGGTCTATAATAAATGGGAAAATATCCCGTTTTTGTTTTACATTTTGTGATATGTGTTATTCACATAAATATGTAAACAGTATTTTGAAAAGCCACTGAAAGCCAATTGCATGATATGAAATATTGTCCATACCTTTAGAAATACACAATAATTATACGCTAAAATTGCAGAAAATCCCTCAAGAAGTTACAGAGATAAGCTATTTAATATTTTCTCAAATGTGCCCTCCTCAGTGTATAACCCGAACAATTCTTGTTGACCGACTGTAAAGCTTTCTTTATAAAATTGGCTACACTGAAAAATGGCTTATATAACCCCCTTAAGTATCGCTCATTGTGTAATCACACCAGAACCCAGTAAGCTATGTCATGGTTGTGAAACAATAATAATAATGTTATTGATTTTACGTCCCTTTCAACAACTGCGGCTTTTAGAGACGCTGGGGTGCCGGAATATTGCTCCGAAGGGGATCTTTAACGTGCCAGTAAATCTACTGACACGGCTCCCTCGCATTTGCGCACCCTCAAATGCTAACTGGCTACGCCAGGATTCGATCCTGCAACTTTGGGACCAGCAAGCGAGAACGTTACCGCTGAGCCACGCACCCGGCAGGTTGTGAAACAAGTCAAGTAATGAAAAGTGGGCTTGTTAGTTCATCAGGGAAACTCCGGCTACTAATGGTGAATTTAACATAGGTTCTTTTAATAGTGTGTGAGGCCACGTTCGCTTGGGACACGCATGCCTCCTATTATATTAAGTACTGTATGTTATTGATTGATTCTATACCTCCAGTAATGAAATGTCATGCTTGTCGAGACATGTGCAATAATAGTGCTCCTCACCTTCACCATGACCTACCTCACAACCGTTCACTGGCCGTGAACCTGCACCATTCGTATTACTCCATACCTAACTTCATTCCCAACTCATTGTTCACTCTCTTCCACATTTCGAAGGCGTGGACTGAAATAGAAAGCAGTTCTCCACCTCAGGCGGGAGTGTGTCAAGTGCACTGGCAACGTTAACTCGCCAAACGTGATGGAACTTGGTACATTCGTCCCCAAAGTCACATGGGATATGTCTCGAAACAGTGATATCGTAAGAGTTTAAATACTCATGGAGATGTACCATGCTCAGTGTGACGCGTACACCGACTACTGTTGGGAGATTACTTGTTTGTGAGTGCGGGATGAGGAGGAGAGCAGGGGCGAAGGGGCTTTCCTTCACACGGCGTTCATTTCGTAGCCATGGCAAGCTGCTTACTACTCGGTAGACACTGCTGAGTGGCTTTCTTGGTAGAAGTATCTGTCTTAATAAGTTGCTATCATCACTTACTCTTTTCTCTAGTGACTTCTGGACAAGTTTCTTTGTGAATGAGTTATAGCGCAATGTTTTTGGGAAAGCAGATACCGCCAAGCTTCAGCCAGACACGCCACGTTATCGGTGGCCACATTCTTCTGCATAACATTCAAGTAAGCTCCCAATAGTACTTACATTACTACCTCCACCCTCCCTAATCAGCCTGCATTTCACAACGTGTATTTTATGTATGCCTACAATAAATGGATTGGCATGGACTTATCACTACGAATTATTTTCAGTGGCTGTGCAAAAACTTATCTTATGCGTTGTGTGATATGAATGTTCACAGTACTTCAACGTTGTGTCACCTATGAAGGTATTTTCTTACGTTAAGTCGTTGTTCAGAAGGTGCGTATAAAGAACCATCACATGCCTTTTCTCGGTAGACAGGCTGCTGAGGGAAGTAGTAGTTAGAGCAATTGGTTGAAGATGATAAGATGGTTTAACGCGTAGCATGTTACAGGACACTACGTCACCTACACAAATTTGAAACTCGTGGGAATTCACCGTCTCTATTGGTATTCTACGTGAGTTTGGGGACCAAATATCACCACAGCTGTTTATCTTGTGACCTGTGCAAAGATACAACGAGATCGAGGAGTTCACGTTCCATTATGAGATTTATTACATTATCGTGAACAATCACGCACGTGTGTTCGCACTTCCCCGCGTAAATAATTCTCACTTAAATACAGTAATACGACCATAGTTAAAGTATCGGAAACCCCTCACACAGGAGAGAGAGAGGAAAGTTATCAGCTGGGCTCAAGAGATATTGGGAACGAAATAGATCATCGAAGAGGAACTAGTCATAAGCGCTCTTTATTGGACTTGAATCAATCATTATTATTATTATTATTATTATTATTATTATTATTATTATTATTATTATTATTTTTTGCGAGGGACTGTGGAAAATCTCCAAAAGACATATGTGAAGGGTCCGCACTCCACAGTAGTGTGGGATTCTTACCCACTAAAAACCACATCCCTTTTCCCACGATGCGTTCGTCACCCCGGAACCGCTCTCGCATTACTTCAGGGTGATGTCGTGCTTACTTAGCCTTTCAGACTTCTTCTTTCTTCATTTCTTCTTAAGGGCGTTCGTACGCTTCCAGATCCCGCTTTTTCTGGCGAAGGACATCCTCCACATACACTGCTACATGATCCCACGATTGCTGGTTTCGTAACATCACAGAAATAATATTATCTGGTGTCAGTTCTCCCAGTTCAGTTTCCACATATTCCCTCTTTAACATCCAATGGCCGCACACGAAGAAGGTGTGAAGTAGCCTACATCATCGATGTCGTCACAATATATGCATGTTGCACCACTCGCTCCGCCTACTCTATGCAGGAATTTCCGGAAATATCCGTGTCCTGTTAGAAGTTGTGTGAGATAATAGTTGACTTCACCATGGACTCTTTCGATCCAGGTATCCAGGCGTGGTATCAGTCGCTTGGTCCATGTACCACGAGGGTCACTTTCCCATCTGAGTTGCCATCGCCTCATCCGTTGATTAAGGGCACGCTTCTTTGCACATTTTTTTCCCAGCTCTTCTTGGGTACGCCAGATTTCTTGTCGCTCCAATGCAAGTAGATCTATTGGGGCTATTGCTGCCACCGTGAGGATTGCAGGTTCAGAAACCGTACGGTATGCACATGCAATGCGTAAAGCTGCTCTCCGTTGTATGGCAGCTATCCTTCTCCGATACCATCCAAATCTCTAGGATTCGGCCCAAACTTCAGAGCCATACAGGAGCACTGACTGAACCGTCGTCATGAGGAGGCGTCTTTTACTTGATTTTGGACCGTTAATATTGCCCATCAGCCTACTAAGTGCTGTCATGAATGTTGTTGTTGTTTGAGTCTTCAGTCTTTTGACTGGTTTGATGCAGCTCTCCATGCCTCCCTGTCCTGAGCTAATCGTTTCATTTCTACATAGCTACCACACCCTACATCCGAGGCAATCTGTTTAACATATTCTAACCTTGGTCTACCCCTACAGTTCTTATCCTCGACCCTTCCTTCCATAACTAAGCTTGCTATTCCTGGGTGTCTTAGTATGTGTCCTACCAACCTATCTCTTCTCTTCATTAGCAGTCGCCAGAAACATCTCTCCTCTCCCACTCGTCTTAATACCTCTTTGTTTGTAACCCTATCAACCCATCTGATCTTCATCATTCTCCTGTAACACCACATTTCAAATGCTTCAATTCTCCTCTTTTCTGCTGCACCAATAGTCCAAGTTTCACTTCCATAGAGCGCAACGCTCCAGACAAAGGCTTTCAAAAATGACTTCCTAATACCTAAATCTATATTCGATGTCAACAGATTCCTATTTTGTAGAAAGGCTTTCCTTGCCTGAGCCAACCTACTTTTTATATCCTCTTTGCTTCGTCCATCACTGGTTATTCTGCTTCCTAAGTAACAGAAGTCTCCTACTTCCTTCAGTTTTTCACCGGCCAATTTGATCTCCATAGAGGTTTCTGATTTATTTCGGCTGCATTCCAGTATTTTTGTTTTACATTTATTAATTTTCATCATGAATTCCTTCCGTAAGACGGAATCCATACCATTCAAAAACTCATTCAAATCCTCAGGCTTGTCGGCCAAGATGACGATGTCATCAGCAAATCTCAGAGTAGAAATTATTTCTCCTTGAATCTTCACTCCCACTTTAAATTTTTCTCCAATTTCCTTCATTGCTTGTTCAATGTAAAGATTGAAAAGTATGGGTGATAAGTTGCAGCCTTGCCTTACACCTTTCTGAATACCAGCTTCTCTCTCATGTCCTTCAGCTCGAATGACTGCTGTCTGGAATCTGTATAGATTGTATATCACCCTCCTATCCCTGTACTTTATTCCAATAGATTTCAAAATGTCAAACAATTTAGTCCAATCAACGTTATCAAAAGCCTTTTCTAAGTCTACAAATGCCATGAACGTTCTCTTATCTTTCCTTATTCTACCTTCCAAAATCAGCCTAAGACTTAGTACAGCTTCCCTTGTTCCTACATTTCTCCTGAAACCAAACTGGTCTTCACCCAACTCCGTTTCTATCTGGCTTTCAATCCTCTTGTAAATTATTCTAGACAGGATCTTTGAAGCATGAGTAATCAAGCTGATTGTACGGTAATCTTCACATCTGTCAGCACCCTCTTTCTTTGGTATAGGGATGACAACATTCTTCTTGAAATCAGGGGGTACCTCACCTGTCTCATAAATCCTACACACCAAGTGAAATAACCTGATCAGACCTTCATCTCCTATGCAGCGTAACAACTCAATCGGTATATCATCTATGCCTGGTGCTTTGTTCCTGCCTAAGTCCTCTAATGCTCTGTCAAATTCTGATCTCAATATTAAATCTCCTTTTGCATCCTCATCAATTTCCTCCTCCCTTTCCATTACATGATTCTCGATCTCCTTTCCCTTATACAAGCACTCTATGTAAGCTTTCCATCTCTCAACCTTTTCTTCCCTATCTGTTAGAGGCTTTCCTTTTGTGTCCCTAATATTACAGCACTTAGTCTTCTTTTCCCCAAAAGTATTCTTAATCCTTCGATAAGCTGTGTCTACTCTTCCTAATTTCAGACAATTTTCTATACCTGCACATTTCTCTTTCAACCATTCTTCTTTCGCTTCCTTGCACTTCTTGTTAACCTCATTTCTCAGACGTCTGTATTCTGCTTTCCCCTTTTCATCTCTTAGATTCTTGTGTTTCCGCCTTTCATCCATCAATTCTAGTATATCCTGAGTGATCCACGGTTTTCTACCTATTCTTTCCTTCCTACCAATGTTTTCTTCTGCGGATTTTGTTATTTCATTCTTCAAAAGTGCCCATTCGTCTGCAATTGAAGTTTGTTTAGGGGTTTTGATTAGTCCTTCCTTTATACTCTTCTTGAATCTTTCGTTTACATCCTTTACTTTCAGTCTGTCTATTGCCCACCTTTTTGGCTTTTGACTTTTCCTCAGTTTCTTCAACTTTAATCTGCATTTCATTACAACCAGATTGTGGTCAGAGTTTATGTCAGCACCAGGATATGTTTTACAATCCAAAATCTGGTTTCGAAACCTCTGCTTGACCATAATGAAGTCGATTTGGTAACGCCCTGTATCTCCTGGTCTCATCCATGTGTATATTCTTCTATTGTGGTTATTGAATAAGGTGTTAGCTATGACCAGCTCATGTTCGGTGCAGAATTCCATCAGCCTGCTTCCTCGATCATTCCTTTCACCTAATCCGAAATCTCCTACTATCTTCCCTTCTCTCCCTTTTCCTACCACAGCATTCCAATCTCCCATTACTATAACATATTCATCACCCTTGATATACCTCAGAATTTCGTCTATTTCTTCATAGACCTTTTCAACATCCTCATCATCAGCTTGACTGGTAGGCATATAGACTTGTACCACTGTGGTGCAGGTAGGTTTAGTATTGATTTTTGCTACAATAATCCGTTCACTATATTGCTCATAATATTCCACCCGCTGTCCAAGTTTCCTACTCAATATGAGACCAACCCCTGCTTGGCCATTGTTTGATTTAGTGCTAATGACCCTATAGTCTCCTGACCAAAAGTCCTGCTCTTCCTGCCAGCGCATTTCACTAATCCCAACCAAATCCAACCTCAACCTATCCATTTCCCTTTCTAAGTTTTCTAACTTTCCACTTCCTAGCAGACTTCTAACATTCCACGCTCCGATCCGTAGAATGTCAGATTTCCTCTTTGTCACTTCTGTGATGTTAACCCCCTCTCGAGTAGTCTCCACCCGGAGATCCGAACGGGGGACTAGTTTACCTCCAGATTGAAATTTTACAAGGGAGGAGGCCATCATCACATGTAATTATGCATAGAGAGGTGCATATCCTCGGGAATAGCATTACGGCTGTAGTTTCCCGTTGCTTTCAGCCGTGCAGCAGAACGCAGTGTAGCCATTAGTTGGCTTATAGTATCAATATCTTAACCGTCTATTAGACTAGTAAAGAATTGATTTATTCTGGAAGGCTGCTACTCCCTTTCAGAATAAGTAAAGAGCAATTCTACTACAAAATACTAACCTTCTACTAACAATTAAATACCAAAATTCTACTAACGAAAAAAATACTAAAGTTTCACCAACAAACAAATACTACCACTAAAACAGTCTGTCACCAGGCCCACTCACATGCACCCTCACCAGCACACTCACACACCACAGTCTAATAGAACAATGACATATATCTAATAAACAAATTAACTTCATACTTACAACTAAAACTAACTACATACTTACTGTACTGTAATTTGAAATGACAATAATTACAAGAGAGTGAATCTACTGGTAATAATAATAATAATATCGTATGGCCTCGGGTGCCTGGTGCAAGCTTTGTTAATTGACACCCAGAGGGTAGCTTGCATGTCGAATTTCGTCGTTCCTTTGAACGCTATGAAAGTCAAGGAGGTTAGATATCTAAACTCTTTGACACTACAGCGCTTTCAAGTAGAGAATGGAGGAACTTTGTGTTGGCGGAAAATCCCGAGATTAATTTTGCCAATGAACACGGCCTACTGAATTCAAATGGGTTCTTTAACATGCCAACAACGTATGACATGAGTATCGTGATTTTTGTCGCCTTCAAAAATCACTTACCATGGCCAGGGGCGAACCTGCAATCTTGGGGTTGGTAGTGCGACACTATAACCACTCACCCACCATGGCAAGCTAATCTACTGGTGAATAACCTTTAAACAAAAGCCAATGTAAGCCATTTATTTAGGGCTTGCGAATTAATGGACATCAGCCCAGGTTCTTGAATGTATGTGGCATCTATAGGTAAAGCACTGCACGGATGCGGATATTCACGGATAAACCCACGGATATCCGCAAAATGTTTCACCATGAGGATATAGTTTGCAAGGCTGTGCGGATAGCGGATAAGCAGCGGATAATGTTAGGAGAGTTACAGTCCAGCCGCCAAGTGTCCGGCTCTGACATTTCTCACGAGGGAGGGAGACAGCGTTGCCGGTTCTGTACCGCGAAATATAAAATAACGTGGGCTACATAACATATAAGATGCGTAATCCTTCAATATTTTCCAGGCTTGCTGTTTGATGTACTCTACCCACAGCTTTCCTGTGCGAGATTTCTGGCTCATTGAGAAAATGTGTCATGAAGTGACTCTTTGAGACGTTGATGGCAAGGATATGATAGCAAGTCGTTGGCGGTGCCGAACATAAAATAGTTATAATAATTATCGTCGAACATAAACAGTCGTATGCAACTCGCCTATAATGGTAATTAAGAGACTCTTATGGAAATTATAGAACTCGCATACGCTCGTTTTATAAATATATTCCTGTCTTAATTATTGACATTATAGGCTCGTTGCATAATGTACTATTAATTAACGAACTACTGGGTTGATTGATGTAATGAAAAATTATTATTATTATTTTTATTATTAATATCTTTACAGAATATTATGAATAGTTTTAATGTACATATATAATATAGTGCGCTAAACCTACAATAAAGTCTCTGAGTTTCATTAGGCCTAAGCCTGACTGGAAGGAGTGAGATGATATAAAAACGTCATTAATATAAACAACTCAAATGCAAAGCACACCAAGGACTCACTTTGGCACATAAATGTTATCCATGACTTGTCTTATGAACACTACTGTTAAATTTGTAATTCTTCTGTGATTTAAATGTTTAGGTAACGAACTACCGTGTGATGTAATGGAAAATTATTATTAGCCTATTCATGTCCTTTTAGAATGTTATGAATGCAGTTTTAATGTAGTGTGCTAAACCTACAATAAAATATCCAAGCTCAGTGCACAATTCCACAGCCTGCTGTGTATCTGCACGCTGAGCGCTGCGAGTACAGAGCTAACGCGAGGATTGCCGATAGCAGGCGGAGGGCTCCGAAGCCCCGCTGACATCTCATCTCGTTCAAGGAGGAATAAGGAGACGCCCTGTCAGAGCTATAGCATGCGGAGAGTTGAAGCACTGATCACGCCCCAATACTAGTCCGGCTCCAGCGGAGCCTACGGTACCGTAGATTTATTTATTGGTGGGATTTAAGTAATGTATGATTATTAGTAAAAGATTCGGGTGCAGGAATAGTACGAAGTTTTAAGGTATATGACGATGGAAATCAATAATAATAATAGTAATAATAATAATAGTAACAATTATAATTATAATGGACAGAATATCGTCCTGCTAAACACAGTGAGCTCATGAAGACAATGTAGATCAAGCGAAAAATGAACAAATGTCAGAATGTAAAACAAGATGTTCAGTAAAGAACATATAGCCTACTTTCTCCTAAATGCATGGGTATTGTTATAACTCTTTGTCCTTTTCAAGGAGTATGATCGAATGTTGGTTGTAGTAGCTTGTTGAAATACAACGTGCTATAGGGATATTAAACATGAATATGAGGTGCCCTTTGCTAGTGCTACCTCTGTACCAAATTTCGTTCAATTCGGTTTCACCGTGTTTGAATTGATAGGGGGAATCGATTTGCACACATACTTGGCCACCATCTGCAAACTATTGGGCTGATGTTCTTGCAGTTTGGTCTGAATATGTTTCCCACATAAAGATATGGTGTTGCAAAATTTGGTAGAGACTAGATTATTAGGTTGGTCGTAATTACATTTTAGCTTTTAACATTTGGGTGGCCATGATTACGTTTCCGTCAAGATAGCGGTGATATAAAACATGACACTGAGGTGCCCTTTGCTAGTGCTACCTCTGTACCAAATGTCGTTCCATTCGGTTTCACCGTGTTCGAATTGATAAGGGGAATCGATTTTCACACAAAGATGGCCGCCATCCGCAAAATATCATGCTGATGACCTATTAGTTTGGTCAAAGGATGCTCCCTCCATAAAGGTATGTTGTTGCTAAATTTGCTAGAGATCGGATGATTAGGCTAATCGTAATTTGATTTAAGCTTTGAACATTTGCGTGGCCGCCATTACGTTTCCGTCAAGAAGGCGACGATATAAAACATGACACTGAGGTGCCCTTTGCTAGTGCTACCTCTGTACCAAATTTCGTTCATTCGGTTCCACCGTGTTCGAATTAATAGGGGGAATCAATTTTGACATAAAGATGGCCGCCATCCGCAAACTATTAGGCTAATGGCCTATTAGATTGGTCAAAGGATGCTCCCTCCATAAAGGTATATTGTTGCAAAGTTTGGTAGAGATCGGATGGTTATGTTAGCCGTAATTTGATTTAAGCTTTAAACATTTGTGTGGCCGCCATTACGTTTCTGTCAATATGGCGGCGATATAAATCATGACACTGAGATGCCCTTTGCTAGTGCTATCTCTGTACCAAATTTCGTTACATTCTGTTTCACCGTGTTTGAATTAATAGGGGGAATCGATTTTGACACAAAGATGGCCGCCATCCGCAAACTATTAGGCGAATGACCTATTAGATTAGTCAAAGGATGCTCCTTCCATAAAGGTATGTAGTTGCAAAATTTGGTAGAGATCGGATGATTAGGTTAATCGTAATTTGATTTAAGCTTTGAACATTCGTGTGGCCACCATTACGTTTCAGTCAAGATGGCGGCGATATAAAACATGACACTGAGGTGCTCTTTGCTAGTGCTACCTCTGTACCAAATGTCGCTCCATTCGGTTCCACCGTGTTCGAATTAATAGGGGGAATCAATTTTGACATAAAGATGGCCGCCAGCCGCAAACTATTAGGCTAATAACCTATTAGATTGGTCAAAGCATGCTCCCTCCATAAAGGAATGTTGTTGCAAAGTTTGGTAGAGATCGGATGGTTATGTTAGTCGTAATTTAACGTAAACTTTGAACATTTGTGTGGCCGCCATTACGTTTCTGTCAATATGGCGGTGATATGAAACATGACACTGAGATGCCCGTTGCTAGTGCTACCTCTGTACCAAATTTCGTTCCATTCGGTTTCACCGTGTTTGAATTAATAGGGGGAATTGATTTTCGCACAAAGATGGCCGCCATCCGCAAACTATTAGGCTAATGACCTAGTCGTTTGGTCAATGGATGCTTCCTCTATAAAGGTATGTTGTTGCAAAATTTGGTAGAGATCGGATGATTAGGTTAGTCGTAATTTGATTTAAGCTTTGAACATTTGTGTGGCCGCCATTACGTTTCCGTCAATATGGCGGCGATATAAAACATGACACTGAGGTGCCTTTTGTTAGTACTACCTCTGTACCAAATTTCGTTCCATTCGGTTGCACCGAGTTCGAATTAATAGGGGGAATCAATTTTCACACAAAGATGGCCGCCATCCGCAAACTATTACGCTGATTACCTATTAGGTTGGTCAAAGGATGCTCCCCCTATAAAGGTATGTTGTTGCAAAATTTGGTAGAGATCGGATGATTAGGTTAGTCGTAATTTGATTTAAGCTTTGAACATTTGTGTGGCCGCCATTACGTTTCCGTCAAGATGGCGGCGATATAAAACATGACACTGAGGTGCCTTTTGTTAGTACTACCTCTGTACCAAATTTCGTTCCATTCGGTTGCACCGTGTTCGAATTAATAGGGGGAATCGATTTTCACACAAAGATGGCCGCCATCCGCAAACTATTATGCTTATGGCCTATTGGTTTGGTCAAAGGATGCTCCCCACATAAAGGTATGTTGTTGCAAAATTTGGTAGAGATCGGATGATTAGGTTAGTCGTAATTTGATTTAAGCTTTGAACATTTGTGTGGCCGCCATTACGTTTCCGTCAAGATGGTGGCGATATAAAATATGACACTGAGGTGTCCTTTGCTAGTGCTACCTTTGTACCAAATTTCGTTCAATTCGCATTCACCGTGTTCGAATTGATAGGGGGGACAGACATTCAGAGTACACACACTCACACACACACACAGACACACACACACACAGACACACACACACACACAGACTCACACACATACATACACACACACAGACAGACACACTTTTTTCGCCCTGTGTTGATCTCATAAGTCTACTTTCATTTTTTGCAAAAATCGAAAGTAGGCTAATGAGGCTTATCGTGGTCCCTAGTTGGCCGATTAGTGAAATTGAATGAATAACCATACTTACTTCAGAATATTTTTTTCATTTTTCAGAAGTGTGCGTTCTTAGTTCATCGAGCACGGATTAGAGGCAGGGAAGGGATGAAGTTATAATTTGAAACCATAAAGTTAGGAAAGATTTAGGACTCAATATCAACATTCAGCAAATAGAGAAGAGCAAACGCTGTGATCACTTTGGGTGGAGGCATAACTCAAGGAGTTCCATGATTCAAACACGGTTGGCGAAATAATGGAATCCAGATGTGAAAATTAAAACAATATTAGGAACAGCGCAGCGAGGGGAATAATTCAGAAGTTATAACATGTTGTGTGCAACCGTTTGAAACTTGTTGGCGTGTCGTGAAATCAGTGATATGTGTTACGGTGTCAATTATTGGACTTTGAAGGTTTCCACGATGAGACAGTTGGTTGCGTTTGAAATGTGGATGTATCGCAGAATATTGATGATCTCTTGAGTAGACCACATTAACAATGAGGAGGTACTCCACCCCGCCAGAAATACACGCGAAGTTCTAACTACAGTACTGAAATAACATATGAGAAGGTTCTAAAAATAGTTTCAGAACTAAACAATTCAAAATGTGAGGATTATTATGGAATGTCGAATTTTATTCTAAAACAAATAATAGACATCATAGTATTACCTTTAACTTATCTAATAAACTGGATATTTACTACTGGAGTTTTTCCAGAGTGTCTGAAAATCACCATCACAATTCCAGTCCATAAAAAAGGAGATATGATGGACCCCAGTAACTATAGGCCAATCTCAATTGTCCCAATTATTTCCAAAATAATAGAACAGTGTATGAAAGAACAATTATCAGCATTCTTTGAGGAGCACAAGTTGTTTAATAATACCCAATTTGGTTTCAGAACTGATAAGTCAACGGTTCAAGCTGTTGAAGCTGTTGTTGATGAAGTGATTGCTGGATTTGAATCTCAACTTATTACATCTGTCACACTCTTCGACCTAAGTAAAGCTTTCGATTCTGTGGATCATATTATATTAATACAAAAACTTCACTATTATGGAGTCAAAGATTGTGAATTATCATTAATTACCTCCTATCTCCACAAGAGAAGGCAAATAGTTGTAATAGACAACCAAAAATCTGCTCCGCTCATTGTAAATACAGGTGTAGCCCAAGGTTCAGTCATTGGAGCCTTTTTCTTCCTGGTCTATATAAACGACATTGTTAGTAATATAAATGCCAAGTCAATACTGTATGCTGATGACATCACTGTAATAACAAGTGATAGAGACCTAACTTGCCTTGAAGAGAAAAGAAACAAATTATTAGGTGAATCAACTTCTTGGCTAAAGGTAAACAAACTATTTCTAAACAGTAACAAAACAGAAGAAATCTATTTTCACTTAGTCAAATTGGCTTCAAGTAGTCATGAATGCAGCTCTGTTAAGTTGTTGGGAATCCATTTAGACTCTAAATTAAACTGGGACATTCACACACAAAAATTATGTACAAAATTAGCACGAGTCTTATTTTTATTGCGAAGACTCAAACAATCAGTTAGTGCTAATCAGATGATTCTCGCATACTATGCATTTTTCCATTCACATTTAACTTATGGTATAATATTGTGGGGAAACTCAACAGGGGCACAAGATGTTTTCAGATGGCAGAAGAAGGCAATAAGATGTCTACAAGGCAAGCCTAGTACAGAATCCTGCAGAAATCACTTCCAAGAACTTGGAATTATGACTCTTACATCAATATACATATTCCATAGCTTAGTGTATATTAAAGAAAATCTAAGTGTATATACACACATCAAAAAAAGTTTTGCATCACCTCGGTTCCAAGAGTTCCGGAACCTTTAAATACAAAGGGAATAGAGATCAACACAAACAACATTTCAGCTCGTTTTATTGCTCATGAGACCCACACATTGCATGTTGTACCATCATACAGCTAGACTTTCAGCATTTGTGGTCCAGATTGCAGTACACACCACTACCTCTAATACCCAGTAGCACGTCCTCTTGCATTGATGCATGCCTGTATTCGTCGTGGCATACTATCCACAAGTTCATCAAGACACTGTTGGTCCAAATTGTCCCACTCCTCAACGACAATTCGGCGTAAATCTCTCAGAGTGGTTGGTGGGTCAAGACGTCCATAAACAGCCCTTTTCAACATATCCCAGGCATGTTCGATAGGGTTCATGTCTGGCGAACATGCTGGCCACTGTAGTCGAGCGATGTCGTTATCTTGAAGGAACGCATTCACAAGATGTGCACGATGAGGTCGAGAATTGTCGTCCATGAAGACAAATGCCTCTCCAATATTCTGCCGATATGGGTGCACTATGGGTCGGAGGATGTCATTCAGGTATCGTAAAGCCGTTTCGGAGCCTTCCATGACCACCAGTGGCGTACGTCGGCCCCACATAATGCCACCCCAAAACATCAGGGAACCACCACCTTGCTGCACTCGCTGGACAGTGTGTCTAAGACGTTCAGCCTGACCAGGGTGCCTCCAAACACGTCTCCGACGATTGTCTGGTTGAAGGCATATGCGACACTCATCGGTGAAGAGAACGTGATGCCAATTCTGTGGGGTCCATTCAGCATGTTGTTGGGCCCATCTGTACCGCGCTGCATGGTGTCGGGGTTGCAAAGCTGGACCTCGCCATGGACGTCGGGAGTGAAGTTGCGCATCATGCAGCCTATTGCGCACAGTTTGAGTTGAAACACGACGTCCTGTGGCTGAACGAAACGCATTATTCAACATGGTGGCATTGCTGTCAGGGTTCCGCCGAGCGGCAATCCGTAAGTAGCGGTCATCCACTACAGTAGTAGCCCTTGGGCGGCCTGAGCGAGGCCTGTCATCGACAGTTCCTGTATCTCTGTACCTCCTCCATGTCCGAACAACATCGCTTTGGTTCACTCTGAGACGCCTGGAAACTTCCCTTGTTGAGAGCCCTTCTTGACACAAAGTAACAATGCGGACGCGATCGAACTGCGGTATTGACCTTCTAGGCATGGTAGAACTACAGACAACATGAGCAGCGTACCTTCGTCCTGGTGGAATGACTGGAACTGATCGGCTGTCGTACCCCCTCCGTCTAATAGGCCCTGCTCATGCATGGTTGTTTACATCTTTGAGCAGTTTTAGTGACATCTATGAACAGTCAAAGGGACTGTATCTTTGATACAATATACACAGTCAACGTCTATATGCCGGAGATCTGGGAACCGAGGTGATGCAAAACTTTTTTTGATGTGTGTAAAAATCGAAGGGATGTGCATTCACACACCACAAGAATAAGAAACCAGTTAGATACACCTCATGTCAGGTTAAAGAAAACACAAGACCACTACAAATACTATGGAATTAAAATCTTCAACAAACTACCAACACAACTACAGCAGGAGTCAATAAACATTTTCAAAGCATCCATTAAGCGATGGCTCATTAATAGCAGTATTTACACTTTGGTCGAATTTGAAGAGAAAATTACACTCTACCCAGATGGACTATAGAAGATCAACTTCTTCTTACTGTATTCGTGTTATTTTATTCTTATTTTATTTTATAGAATTCAGTAAGCTGGTAATAATACTTGTAATATATTATACATAACTTTGTGATTTTATTGTAAATTGAAAATGTATTTTTAACAATGTGACGTAGTCTAATACAACGATAAGTTGTTAAATGACAATAAATATTGATTGATTGATTGATTGATTGATTGACTGAGCCTCATCTTCAAAATATAATATACAGCTTCAAGAACTGACTGTGTAAGGCAAGGTGTAGGGAAATGTGTAACTGGATGGAGACAGCTAGCGTTGACGCGGTATCTTCTGCAGTCGCTTGTTTTCAACGACATGGCCTCACCATTCTTTGAGGAAATCAGTGAAAAGATATTTTACAGAAATCTAGGACAAACGGAATATCAGTAATCATGGAACTTGGGTAAACATGTGATTCCTCTCAAGTTGAATTCTTTACGACGACCTGTACATCTAACGCTGTACCTTACCAATTGCTACTTCTTCCAAATGAGATATTCAGCGTTTAGATTAGACTGCATCAGATTTTCCATAAGATACTGAACATCACAGCGATATCACATTAGCCTGTTGGATTTCGAAACTCCTCCATGATGGTCACCAATCTTTAGTGAGTAGACATCTCAAGTGGGCTGTAAAATAGTGTTGTTTTTTGTTGTTGTTGCAGTTTCTGAAATTTTCTTCCTGTCCTTCTTCTTCTTTGGTCGTTTGGGCCGCCTATGGACCACGGTGTTTGTGCTTTAGTTAATGTCTGCCACTTCTTGTGATTTTGCTGGATTGTTTGGCGGCTGCTTTTGTACTGAAATTTTGAGCCATCAGCCGGGCTCAAGAGATATTGGGAACGAAATGGATCATCGAAGAAGAACTAGTCATAAGCGCTCTTTATTGGGCTTGAATCAATAATAATAATAATAATAATAATAATAATAATAATAATAATAATAGTAATCTTTAATTTACTTGCTGCACTCTATTTTGCGTTCCTCGGACCATTTCCTGGACGCGTTGTGGTGAACTTCAGTATTGCATGTGAGGAAAGTCCTGGCTTCAACTGTCAGACGGTAGCGACTCCTGTCATTTATTGTGTCTTGCTGAATACTGTATTAAGTTCAGCAAGATCCTTTTCAATTTGTTTGGTCCACAAGTACCCAGTGGCTTTACCCTTCTTGGCTACCTTGGTCCATTCTGTACATGTAGCCGTAGAAAGCCAGACGTCTCCTTCTGATGGCATCGGTGAGGTTTTCCTGGTGTTTGGTTTGTACCATCGTCTGCCATCTGGTAAGGTCCTTCCAGTCTTTCAATTTATGTGTTTTGCCTTTTTGTATATATTTTCTTTGTCTCCAGTTTTCTGTTTGTTGTAGATAATTTTTAATGTTCTGTAAATAAATATTGTAATGTTTCTTGAACATTTGGGATTGTATGAATAAAAGCTTCCATGATGTTTGAGTGCGTGTCTGTATGTTACTGGTTGTTGATAGATACGTGTCTTTCTATTTGTGTTCGTATCTGTTGTTTTTATTTTTGTTTATACTGTAATTGTAAATGTTACTGTTACTCGTGGACTGTATCTGCCTGGCAATCTACATATTCCACCACAAGTGAACGTGGAGGAACACCACAGCCGTGGAGCGTAATTTAACGCGCTCAGCTACGCTGTTGGGTCACGTGCTATTGGACTGAAAAGAGTTAGTTGTATTGAGCTCCTTGTTCGAGCTGAAGAGCCCGTAATCTGGCGGAAGAGGCGCCGTAGAGCATGACGAGTTCCCACACGCTTCGCGGAACCTTGAGGGTCCGAGTCACTGACTGGGGCATGAATGCTGAGAACAGCAACACAATGCAAACAGATTCCAGTTAATCACGTGATGCTATCATAACATTCATTTTGGGCTGTGAATCTCTGCCAAACTCTGGGAAGCTACAGCAAGTCTCAAGAAACAGGTAAATCGAACATAGGCATGCAAATTGTGTAACGAGAGAACGATACAAAGTCAGACATAAAATTTCGAAGCAAAAGTTCATATTCGTGACGGTCTTTTACGCTGAAACAGATTTTTGTTTGAAGGAGTTGGGGGAGCGGGTCTTAATTTTATTTTGTTAGCATGCTGAGCTTCTACGCCGAAGATCGCGGGTTCAAACCCGGCCGAAGTCGTCGGAATTTTTAAGAGCGTTAAAAGTCTTTCAGTATGCCTTCCTTCGGAGATTTATGGCATGAAAAGGAACCTTCCACTACAACCTCTCTGGTAGCCAAAGTTGGAACTACAGTACTTGAAATTGACCTTGATGGGGCGTTCAATTAAAATGGCCATTGGCTGCAATTCAAATACAATACAACTATAATAAAACTTAGTGATCAAAGAAAGACATTGTGCTTGGCACAAGTGGAACGGGAACAAGACTCCAGAAAATTTAGAGGAAGTACAAAGATTAAGGAAAATGGCCCACCAGACTTTAAGAACGATTCGAAGAAAATATATGAAGGACCAAATAATGGAAATGGACGACAATTTTAAGAAAAATGACACCCGATTGTTTTATAGAGCATTTAAGAATGAAATCACTGGATATTCAGCGCCGAGTTTAAATTTCAAAAGGGAAGATGGTACGCTAGCATTAAACAACAAGGAAAATTGTGATATCTTGGCTGCGTATTTTGAGAAGTTGTTAAATTGTCCAAAACCGACAGACAAGTTGAGTTTCAAATTTACAACACAAAATTTTGACTCTACGCCCCCAGATGTAAATGAAGTTAAATGTATTATCAACTCACTTAAAAACAATAAAGCCTCAGGCAAAGATGGAATAATTGCAGAAATGTGGAAGCTTGTAGATGATGAATTTTTAATAGCGACGACAAATCTATTCCAGAAAATTTGGATTGAGGAAGCAATTCCAGAAGACTGGTTAATCGCCTTAATTCATCCACTACATAAAAAAGGCTCAAAAATTGATGTCAATAGTTATAGGGGGATCTCATTGTTGTCTGTCACATATAAAATATTTGCCAAACTACTTTTAAACAGACTTGAACCACAGATCGAACCACAGCTTGGCGAGTTCCAAGGAGGTTTCAGAAGGAATAGATCGTGTGCAGAACAAATTCTTAGTTTAAAATTGATATTAAAATATTACAACAACAGGCCAAAGAATATCTTTATCTCATTCGTTGATTTTCAGAAAGCGTATGATTCAGTGGATAGGGATACTGTTTTTGACACATTGAAGGAATACCAAGTTGATCAAAAAACCATAAATTTAATAAAACTTACATTAACTAATACGATTTCCAGAGTCAAATTTTTAAATGAAGTTAGCGAGCCCTTCGAGGTAAAAACTGGGCTAAGACAAGGGGACAGTCTATCACCACTGCTTTTCAATTTGGTCTTGGATAAAGTCATGAGGACGTTTTGGGAGAAGAACGATTCAAGTGCTAAAATTGGTACAAAGAATAAGAACCTCAGAGTCAAAGGTTTAGCATTTGCTGACGACGTAGCGTTGTTTGCTGAATCAGAACAAGAAGCTATTAACCAAATTGATCAGTTAAAAGAAACGGCGGAAAAAGCGGGCTTACAGATTTCGTTGGTAAAAACAGAGATGATGACAAGTGATCAGAAATACACTAAGAAAATGATAAAAACAAATTATGGGAGCACCAGGGTCACTGACCGATTTAAATATCTTGGAGAAATAATTAGTAGCAATGGGACGGATAAATTGGCAATCGAGAACAAAAAAGGGAAATTGGAAAGATTAAATTTTTGTACAAAAAATATATACAATAAAAAGAACCTGTCTATCAATGCAAAATTACGACATTTTAATACTGTTGTTAGACCAGTCATCTTGTACGGCATGGAAACTACAAATATAACCGGAATGGAGAATTTGCTCAAGATAGAAAGAAGAATTTTAAGAAGGATTTATGGTCCTAGGAAAACACAGGAAGGTTATAGACTGAGATCGAATGCAGAAATTTATAGTAAAATCGACAACCTTGAAGTGATGATCAGAAAACGGCGACTTCAGTTCTACGGACATATGGTCCGCATGGATTGCTCAAGGTTAAACAAACAAATTTTTGATAAAATCTGGAACTATAAAGGACAAGGAGGCTATGTAAAACAAATGAAAGAAGAACTTCAAAAATTCAAAATTACTGAAGAAGATTGTCTAAATCGAATAGAGTACAGAAAAAAAATTTTTGGTCTCAAAATTCTTGTCGGGGAGAAGAAAAATCTCAACAGAGGAGAATGGACTGCTGAAAGAAGAGCTGCACAGTCGACCAGGATGAAAGACTTCTGGAAGAGAAAGAAGGAAACTAGACCTATAAAGAAGTGATATTTGCGTGGTCCTTGTTGGCCTGTCCGCGGTGTATATATAAAACTTAGAGAGCATTTCGTTGAAAAATAACTGAGATAAGTGTTCCTGAATAAACCAAGATTTTGTTGTTGTTGTTACAATTTGTATACCTTTTCTAGGTATATTTCATAACTTCAAAATATCATCATATGGTTTTCATAAAAAGTTAGTTTTTGCACATTACAAGAATCCTAGGCATTGCCTCGTCACAAAACGAGACAATGCTTAGTACAATGATGCGTGATAATGTACACAATTCTCAGGCTCAAGAGTAGCCTAAACTGCAGCCTTAATAATTGCTTAATTACCGGTCTGTACATAGCAGAACCGCTTGGTTAGTCTACGCGCCATCCACTGTCTGCGGTGTCATTGCCATGTTGTCATTCGTTCCAATGTTCATGTTCCTTGCAATGACGTCTTCATAACAAAAGTAAAAAATAAAAATACTCAACATAGAAAGTAAATAGGAAACAAAAAGGAAAGATATTAAAAATAAAAGAAGTCACGGATTGAATAATTTTAAAGGTATCCTATTTCTAAACTGAAACAGGTTTTGGGGTGTAATGTTTGCTAGTTCATAATGGGGTATTCAGGGACTCCAGATTGGTTGGTTGGTTGGTTGGTTGGTTCCTCAGTTTAGGGGCTACGACAACGCGGTCATGTAGCCCCGTGTACTTTGGGTGTGTGTAGAATCTGTCTGATAACCGGTGCTAATTGTGATGACTGTATTAGTGTGTGTTATCTGTTTTCAATTCAAATAAGGACTGCGGACATTGAATTTTTTCAAGTAGTTCCTACTTTTGCCACCAAACGCCACCGTCAACGACTACTTGTTCAGAGCTCGGTTACCAGATGCCACCGCAGTTGGCTCCTGGTGACGAACGTGGGAACCTAAAAGCATTTGTCAAATGTTTAACCTATATTTTAGCTTCACACAGGTGTAATTAGTGGAAGGTTCTTTAACATGCCATAAATCTATGACATGGGACCACCGGCTTTACTTCCCCTCCGAAGGAAGTCATACTGAGGGATTTTTAACGCTCTTAAAAAATCCGACGACTTCGGCCAGGTTTAAACCCGCGATCTTGGGCATAGAGCTCAGCATGCTACCAACTACGCCACCGAAGCCGCTGGACTCCAGGTTGGTGGCCCATGCTTTGAATAAAAGTCGCTAAATGAGCAACTTCTCTGATTTGGGTCTAAAGGCGAAAGTTTAGATTGATTGAATCTGCGTATTCGCCTGCGGAGTATATCGTCTCACTATACACTCAAACCAGAGACATTGCCAATACAGCAAGGGATGGCACTGCACAATGCTTTCCCGAAGCTCCTTATATACAGTAGTAGGCAGCCAACTTATAGATTGTGTGTTACATCCTGTACAGAGTAATAAGCTTACTGGACATACTGTTCTGGTACAGTATAAGAATATCCATTTGGTATTCGTTCAGTTTATTTGAAGTACTTGTAAGTGCATGTGGTTTGGTTACCTTATTTTAGCATCGTCATTTTAAAAGATACAGTATCTCAGTTGACTGAGAGACTGTGATAAACAAATGTCCATATGTCTTGTTCAGTCAGTGTTTCATGAAGTGGTTCTTCTTTGTCATGTGGCCTCCTGGGAGGCCGAGTGCAGGTCTTTCTAGTCGACGCCCGTGGGTGACCTGCGTGCCGGGATGAGAGATGGAATGGATGAAGATGGATGAAAGGGCAAGGATGTGGAAGGAATAGGCCGTGGCCTGTCAGAAGGTACCGTCCCAGCATTTGCCTGGTGTTGAAAATGGGAAACCACGGAAAACCATTTCAAGGACGGCCGACGGTGGGGCTCGAACCTACGCGTCTACCGAGTCAGCAGAGAGCTTGGCCCCATGACCTAATGCTGCGCTTTAGCCACCGCTGTCGGTCATGAAGTGGTAGTGGTCCAAAATTCTCAGTGCTCGATTATTGTAGTAGGATTGAAAACTCATAAGAGACCCAGCACTGACGCGATGGTAATCAACAACGCCACGTTGTTCCCAAACTCGTCTCCCACTGCAAATTATGTACTCCCAGTTGAAGGACAGCAAAAACAAGCAAGTTTTAGGAAATGTCAAGTTGACGTAGACAACTGGGAGGCTCCACGCAGATTCGCCTCGTTTGGCGTCGGCTTGGCTACGAAGGGAATGATTTATCTTGGTCTCAGGCTCGCTTGGGTGCTATAGTATATTTACCTCATAATGCATGATATATTTCCCCCTCGATTCTTCTTCCTGGCGCTCATATTCTATAAAGACTATTGCTATTTTCCTGTAACTATCATTATACCCCCTAGAATTTTTCACATGGCACCCTTGCGTCAGTCTTTTTAACTAACTTACCGGTGACCATAGCATTTGGACCAGTTTTTTTGTGATGTATTTAACCATCCTCTTAACACAGTTTATTATGGCTAAGTTAAATCCAGTAATGGTTGTGTAAGTGCCTGCTGATTGTATGTGTGCTGAATGAGGGTGTGTCTGGGTCCCACTGGGTTGCCACTATTGCTATATTTTCCTTTGCCAATTTCTGTTTAACCCCCAAAACTTCATGGGTCATTCACATGTCTTTTGTTCCAGCATCACTGAATAATCCCCACATGAACGTGGGGCATATTACTTAATGTATTACTCTGTAATTGTAAATTATTATTTATTGAATGAATGGTTTTTAATATTCAGCTCATGCAACCCAAGGTGGCTGAAAAACAATTTGTGACAGCATTATGGAAGAGTTTTCGTTTCCATGATTAATAATAATAATAACGTATGGCCTCGGGTGCCTGGTGCAAGCTTTGCTATTTGACACCCAGAGGGTAGCTTGCGTGTCGAATTTCGTAGTTCCTTGACTATGAAAGTCAAGGAGGTTAGATGTTAGATATCTAATCTCCTTGAACACAATAGCGCTTTCTAGTAGAGAAATGAGGAACGTTGTACTGGCGGAAACTCCCGAGATTAATTTTGCCATTATGAACTCGGCCTACTGAATTCAAATGGGTTCTTTGACATGCCAACATCGTATGACATGCGTATCGTATTTTTGCCGCCTTTCAAAAATCACTTACCACGGTCAGGGGCGAACCTGCAATCTTGGGGTTAGTAGACCGACACGCTATCCACTCACCCACCGTGGCAAGCGTTTCCATGATTGATCGCCTGAGTGATGATATCGGTGGGCATCAGATTCGAACACACGTATAACTGAGAACCAGCCAGAGTAAGTTCATTATGCCAATGACTGTTATCAAAATTATTAGTTCCAAACTTTTCCCTCACAAAATTTTTAACTGGTCATGGAAAATTCAAGTCTTATTTTGAACGTTTTAAAATAGCAACAGACGACTATTCATGTTTTTGTGGATTGCCTCAATCGGTGTGTCACCTTATATTTGAGTGTCCTGTTTTTGAAAAGGAAAGATACAGTTTACGATGCCACCTTAATAGCTGTAACCTGGAACTTTCAAAACCGCTGTACCATATTTTCAAGGGGCAGTGCTGTTTACGACAATTTCTCACTTTCATCAACAATTTTTTTTAGCCTATTTTCATTTATGAAAAAATAGGCTTATGAGATCACCTTTTGTCCGAGTGTCTGTCTGTGTGTGCGTGTGTGTGTGATGGTGTGTGTCCCTCCATAATAACGTCTAAACGGCTGGAGCGATTTCAATGAAACTCGGTAAGTTCATAGCACTATTCCGGACGACCTTGACCGTGCCCTTCAAATTTTGTTAGGTCTCACCAATCCAACATGGCGGCTGTGCAAAATATTTTACCAGCATTCAATATCACCGAAACTATTACCGACATCACCCTGGAATATTTTTCGGTGATAAAGGTAACTATAAGAAGTTTACCTATGTGAAATTTGAAAATCTGGTAACTACAATACCAACATGGCGGCCAAGCGAAGTTGCGAATTTTAAATAGACTTTCCTCGCGATTTAACCAACCAAACACAATAAAACTTGGTGCAATATATGTTCATACACATGCACATGCACCGATATCTAACTTCCTTCAATTGTTTAAATAATCTCAGGATGGCGGATGTGCGAAATATTTCAACTGCATACTATATCTCGGAAACTATTAGCGGTATCACCCTGAAATTTTGTACGGAGATAAAGGGCACTACTGGAAGTTCATTTATATGACTTTCAAAAACTGGTTAACTACAAAACGAATATGGCGGCCAAGCGAAGTTGAAAATTTTAAATAGACTTTACTCGCTATTTAATGATCCAAACGCAATGAAACTTGGTACAGGAAATGTTTATACTCATTGTAATGCACTGGTATCTAATTTAGTTCAATTGTTTACATAACCTCAAGATGGCAGCTGTGCGAATTTTAAAATTAAGTTTTTATTTCTTGTGTCGTAATCATGCGATCGAAGTGAAAGTTTGAATAATGAACCTACGCAATAATTTTCCTTTAATGGTATATGACTCTATGGCCTATACATATAACAATCCATCCGAAATATTTAGATGGATCTCAATACCTACGAATCTATTACAGCAATCAAACTGATTTCTTTTATGTTCATAGGGGCTATGAACTTAAGTTCACTTATCGGGCTTTCAATAACCTGGTGATCACAAATCCAACATGGCGGTGACGCGAAGTATAAATATTCACAGGGTCGTGTCTCGCAATTTAACCAGCCGAGTGCAGTGACACTTGGTACAGTAAATCCTTATACATTTATGTTAATCCACTGGCATCTAATTTTTTTCAATTGTTTCCATAACCACAAGATGGCAGCTGTGCAAAATTTTAAAATCTCGTTTTTACTTCTTGTGTCCTAATCATGCGATTGAAGTTTGAATACTACACGTACACAATAATCGTCATGTAACAGTGCATAACTCTAAGACCTACAAGACCTACATATATAAAAATCCAACATGACGACCATCCGCAATATTTAGTCGGTTCTCAATATCTACGAATCTATTACAGTAATCAAACTGAAATTTTGTATGTTGATAGAGGCAATTAGCATGAGTACATATGCAAATAGGCTGCATAGTTCTTCACGGAATTACTTGTTTAAACTATGTTAGTAAGATTTGTATTTGCTTTGTTTTTAATCTTCAACCCTAATGTACCTCTGGTAAAATAGGGTTCCTGTATTGTGTTTTGGATATTCAATAATAATAATAATAATAACAATTATGGCAATGAATGAACTCTCCGACAGACTACCTTAGCTGCCTCTGTTTGAAAAGTAGCTAATACTTTTTTTAAAGTGTACGATATGGATTACTCTCTGTGTAGATGTATTGTTTACAAGTACACAAGAATGTGCACAGTGAACTCAGTAGTCAAGAAGCATGTGGGCCCTCCCAAAGCTAAAGAGTTTTGTATACAATGTAGGCTTATCATTCGTCTCCCATCACTACAAATATAGTGATATATAGTATAATTACTTACTGCTCAATTGAATCAGGGTTGTATTGCGCTGTAGCCACTCATCTTTCAAGATCACCATATTTACAGACGACATGTAGACTTCGAAACTGGCATTTAATATATAAGTCGACTCCGTAGCGTAGCGGTCAGCATGGTTAGCTGCCGCCCCGGAGGTCCTGGGTTCGATTCCCGGCTCTGCCACGAAATTTGAAAAGTGGTATGAGGACTGGAACGGGGTCTACCCAGCCTCGGGTGTTCCAAATGAGTAGAGGGGGTTCAATTCCCACCTCAGGCATCTTCGAAGTGGTTTTTCGTGGTTTCCCACTTCGTCTTCGGGCTAATCCCGAGATGGTTCTTTCTTCAAGGCCACGGCCGCCTCCTTGCCTCTTCCTTGCCTATCCATCCTGGCCATCCATTCCTTTCCCTCATGAGGCCCCTGTTCGCTTTGCAGGTGAGGCCGCCTGGGCGAGGTGCCAATCACACCTCACCAGTTGTATCCACTCCGATTAGATGTTCCCAGCTCTAGGACACTGCCCGTAGAGGCGGTAGTGGTGAGTTCTCTCGCTGAGTCCGTGGGTTCCACCAACCTGGTGGGTAAACGACTAAGAAGAAGAAGAAAAGAATTTAATATATAACTTGAAAGTTAGCAGTATGAACTGATCGTCGTATGAGGTAATTTTGAGTTCATCAATCCTTAGATCGTTATCCAGATAGCAACACAACATAACTTATATTATTATTGTTGATTGGTTTATGAGCTTTGTAACACCGTGGTCACGTAGCCCCGTGTACTTGGGAGTGTGTGTGGAATTTGTCTGATGACCTGTGTTATTGTGATGGCTGTATTAGAGTGTGCATTTGTAATTCAGATCATGATTGGGAAGGAGGTGGCCGTGGACCGTAAGTTACGAACCATCCCAGCATTTTCCTGGAGCATAAGTGGAGAAACCACGGAAAACCACTTCCAAGATGGCTGAGGGGGAAATCGAACTCCCCTCTTCTCAGTTTTGCCTCACGAGGCTGAATATACCCCGTTCCAGCCCTCAGACCAGAATTACAATTTCTTGTCAGAGCCGGGAATTGAATCTAGACCTCCGGGTCGACCACCAAGAATGCTATCCGCTACACCACGAGGTGCTTAACTCATAATTAAACGTTTTTTGAAGAATATTGACAAATCTTCACCTCATGTAGAATACATATTCCATCTAACACGTATTATTGTATATTACTAGCACAAGATTATGCCATCTATAACTAGGGGCAGATGGCCTAGCTGCTCCGCCCCTTAAAACTCTAATAACTAACTAACCATCTATAACTGACCGACTGTTTTGTTATTACAACGTGACTTTATGACGGTTACGAAAGTTGGCAGCTAAGCCTCGGGCGACAAATTAACTTCAAAGAATAAATCAATTCCCTTTTAGTTATTTAAACTAGGGTCACACCAAGCAGAACACAGTGACTTGCCGGTGGCTGGCAGATCAAGAGGCGGGTATTGCGAACACGGCCCACCGTTGGATCGCTTGAGTGTCAAGGAAATTCTTAAAACTTAATATTATTCTATGTTTATGTATCATCAATTGTTGTTGTTGATTCTTTAGGGACTTTGTGGTCATGAAGCTCCATGTACTTGGTAGGTGTACAACTTGTCTTATAACCTGTGTCACTGTGATGTCTGTACTAGTGTGTGTATTTGTAATCGAGGTAGTATTTGGGTAGGAAGTGGCCGTGGCCTTACTTTAGGTACCGTCACGGCATTTGGCTGGCGTATAAGAGCAAACCTACTGAAAACCACTTCCAGGATGGCTGAGGTAGGAATCGAACCCACCTCTTCTGAGTTTTGCCTCACGAGACTGAGTGTGCGCCGCGCCGTTCCAGCCCTCAGAACAGAATTAAATTTCTTGGCAGAGCAGGGAATCGAAACCGCGCCTACGTAATTGTAAAGAAATGTTACACTCCTACGGCTTTTCATCACTGCATCCCGGGTTCAAATCACGATCGGTGCATGTGGAATTTGCACAGAACAAAGCGAAGACTAGGTCTTCCTTATCAAATTAATTTTATTTTATAAAATTAAATTATTATCATTATTAATCTTATTACTATCCATCATCATTGGTCAATTATCATTGCCCCAGAACGAGCATTATGACCCGGGACTTGAATGGAATCATATTATTATGTATAAGATCCGTGAGCTGGCAGTGAACGAAGGCCACGCTTCATCGAACTGTTTTCAGAAGAGGGTGGAACAAACAGAATGACTGACACAAATCCATTGTTGTCGCCATGTGCCCTAAATATGTCTAAAATATATATCAATAAACTTTAATTTGTGCAAAACAAAATGGAACAGACAAGCAGGCGTCACTGCCCAAAAGATGCAGCAAACTCAAATGGCGTAAACCCTTGAGTTCCAGTTATATAGCAAGTTCAAGTTGAGCACGAGTAAGGTGAACACAAGAAGATAAAAGTGTTTCAAAGTTCCTTTGTATGGCTGACTTAGAGCATGTTTAGTAAAATGTAACTCGCAACGAAACAATGCCTACGATAAGGCACATTTCTGAAAACAAGTGAGTGAAAAGTGAAGATAGTAGACAAACAGTTAGTGACTGATAATGCGATGATTACGACTCGTCCTTGAAGTTATTTTATCCTTGTACTTACCCACCGAATGTAAAGAGGAAAGGCATCCACTCACAAAGAAGTACCGTACACCAGGACGTCAGGCTTGCAGCAGTTGGTGCTGCTATGGATATAGTGGTCATCGACCTCGTATTCTTAATGCCTGTACCCTATGTCACTGTTGCCTATCTGTATCTTTAGGGTTATGTTCCCCCGAAATTGAAGTACGGTATTATCTCAGTATTGTCTGGAATAGAGTGAGTAAAATCTAAAAGGCATGGATCCAGAGCTTCCATCTGAAGGAAGCGGCACATCCAAGTCTATTTGATGGGAGAAAATTTAGATTTACTGTCGACCAAAATATTATGTGCACTCGAGTTTGAAGAATGTTTGTGAAGTAACCAGTAGGCCTACATAAAATCCAATGACATCATCAATTTCATCGTTCTATTTTACGTTAGTTCATGTAGGTTTGGAATCTTTAATTTCATCGTCATCATCATCTTGTACAGTTTCCAGCCCCAGGCTGGGTCTGTTTGGAACATAAGCCTCGCCACTTAGTTCTTTCTTCCCACCACCTCTCCGCTGTCACTCTGGTCCAGTCCTCGCCTCTCTTCTTGACACACTCCTCCACTCCTTTCAGCCATCTATCTCTTGGTCTTCCCCTTGGTCGTTTCTTCTGCATCTGCATCTCATGTATCCTCTTGGGAATCTTCTTCTCATCCATTCTCTTTAAGTGTCCATACCACCTCAGTCTTGATGTCTCAATACTACCTTGCAAGGGCTCCTCTTTCACCATTTCCCTGACCTTTTCATTCCTCACCCTGTCTCTTCTTGTTACTCCGATCCTACTTCGCAGGAACTTCATTTCACCTGCCTGTATTCTGCTTATGTCTCTTTTCTTCATTGTCCACGTTTCTGAAGCATAGGTCAGTATCGGGATATAGTAGCTTCTGTATAACACTTCCTTGCTTTTTTGTGGGACATCTTTATTCCACACTAAGCTCTTAATGCTTCTCAGAAATGCTTCTGCCTGTCTGCCACGTTCCGTAATCTCTTTGTCATTTCTCGCATTTTCCTCCACTATACTTCCCAAGTACTTGAGACTTTCCACCTTCTTCAGCTGTTCACCTCCAAGTGTTATCCCACTCATTGGTCTGTCCATTTTCCTGGTTGTTAACAGGATCTCACATTTACTGATGTTGAACTTCCATCCGTACTCTCCCACTGTTTCTTCCCAAGCCTTCAGTTGCTCCTGAATTTCCTCCTCCTTGTTTCCCCAGACCATGAGATCATCTGCAAACACCATTGCTTTCATCTTATCTTCTCCTATCTTTCCTTTATATTTTAATATTTTTTATCGCAGCTGGAACACAAAATGTGCCCGTTTTTAAGCGTGTTTCAACCATGCCTCACATTTAAGAATTATTATCTCAAAACCCCGTCATCAGATCGTATTCAAATTTTGGTATCATTCTAAGGAACTTACTATGTTTAGGGAGAATAAAATAGGACGGTTGGAAATTATACTTTCTCAAATAATAAAAATAAGTAGGATGATACCAATAAATGAAATAGTTGATCCTAAGGTGGAGATAACATTTCATGAGGTATAGACTTCTGGATAATCCGAATATCGTCGTGGCATTCCTGCTAATCCTAGGAAATGTTGAGGGAAAAACGTTAGGTTTACCCCTACAAATATAATATTGTAAATTGAATCTTTAATCATTTAGGGTTTAAGGATAATCCAGTAAATAATGGGTATCATTGAACAAATCCTGCTATAATAGCAAATACTGCTCCTATTGATAAGACATAGTGGAAATGGGCAAGTATCATGTAAGATAATATCAATTGATGAATTTGCTAAGACTACTCCCGTTAAACCCCCAATAGTAAATAAGAAAACAAATCCTAATGCTTATAGTAATGATGGACTATAATTAAATTGTGTTCCATGAAGAATAGCTAATCTTCTGAAAATTTTAATTCCAGTTGGTACGGCAATGATTGTTGTTGCTGAAGTGAAATAAGCTCGAGTATCTACATCTATTCCTACTGTAAATATGTGATGAGCTCAAACGACAAAACCTAATAAGCCAATGGCTAATATAGCATAAATTATTCCTAATGTTCCAAATGCTTCCTTTTTTTCCACTTTCTTGGCTAATAATATGAGAAATTATACCAAATCCAGGTAAAATTAGAATATAAACTTCCGGGTGACCAAAAAATCAAAATAAGTGTTGATATAGGATAGGATCCCCTCCTCCTGCAGGGTCAAAGAATGAAGTATTTAAGTTTCGATCTGTCAATAATATAGTAATGGCTCCAGCTAAGACGGGCAAAGAAAGGAGTAAAAGAAGTGCTGTAATACCTATAGCTCATACAAATAGAGGGGTTTGGTCTAAAGATATTCCTGGGGCTCGTATATTAATAGTAGTTGTAATAAAATTTACTGCCCCTAAAATTGAGGAAATTCCTGCTAAATGAAGTGAGAAAATTGCTAAGTCTACAGAGGCCCCTGCATGGGCAATGTTTGCAGAGAGTGGTGGGTAGACAGTTCTACCAGTCCCAGCTCCATTTTCTACTAGACTTCTTGCTAATAACAGAGAAAGAGAAGGAGGCAGTAATCAAAATCTTATATTATTTATTCGTGAAAAGGCCATATCAGGAGCTCCTAGTATTAAAGGGACTAATCAATTTCCGAATCCTCCAATTATAATTGGTATTACTATAAAACAATTATTACAAAAGCATGAGCTGTCACAATTACATTATAAATTTGATCATCCCCAATTAGATAGCCAGGTTGACCAAGTTCCGCACGAATAAGTATTCTTAATGAAGTTCCTACTATTCCTGCTCAGGCTCCGAAGATAAAATAAAGTGTTCCAATATCCTTATGATTTGTTGAGAAGAGTCATTGTTGCGGTAAAATGGCTGAGTTATAGGCGATAAATTGTGAATTTATTTAGGGGATTTATCTCTTTTATCAGACCTTTATAGTCATGAATGATATTAGACTGCAATTCTAAAGGAGTAGGACACTACTAAGGTTTAAAAATTGATATTTTATTTATAGCTTTGAAGGCTATTAGTTTAACTTAAAACCTTATAATATATTAAAGATTAATGATCTAAATAATAATCCAAAAATTGAATTATAGTAAAGGTTGATATTAAAATATAAAATTGATTACTATAAAATTGCTTGTAATTTAATTTAGTTTCTCTATAAGAAAAGAGGAATGCAGTGAAGGTAATACGAAGATAATAAAATAAAGTGATTAATGTTGTGATTACTATTAAGGTGATAATTATTAATCTATTAAGCTCAGCTATAGCTTGGATAATTAGTCATTTTATACCAGGAAGGGGGGCAGACCCCCTAACGAGAGGAGTAAAGAAAATAAACAAAATTTAATTTTTGGACTATTATTTATTATAAGGAAATTTTGATTAATATGAAAGATTTGGAAGGTATTAAATAAGAAAATAATTCATGATCTCAGGAAAGAATAAATGAGAAAATATAATTCTCATAAGTTTTCGCCAGAAACTATAGCAGCAATTATTCATCCTAAGTGATTAATGGATGAGTAGGCTATTAATTTTCGTAAGGATGTCTGATTTAATCCCCCTAAAGAACCAATTGAAATTGAAGAAATAATAATGATTGAAAAGAAAATATTTATTCTAATGGTATAAGATAGAAGTATTAAGGGTGGCCGGCCCCGTGGTGTAGGGGTAGCGTGCCTGCCTCTCACCCGGAGGCCCCGGGTTCGATCCCCGGCTCCGTCAGGGATTTTAAAACTGGCGTGAGGGTTGGAACGGGGTGCACTCAGCCTCGTGAGGACAATTGAGTAGCTGTCTGACAGTGAGACAGCGCCCCGATCACGAATACCAAGATTAACGACCGAGGGGACCCGACGCGCTGATCACGCGTCACCCCAATATCTGCAGGCCAAATGGCTGGGCAGCGGTCGCTTGGTCGGCCTTAGTCCGTCATGGGCTGGATAGTGCCAGGGGTTGTTTTTTTTTTAGTATTAAGGGTGCAATTTTTTGTCATGTTATTAAAATTAAATTATTTCTTCAGTCTAACCCTTCTATAGTTCCAGGGAACCAAAAATGGAAAGGTGCTGCTCCTATCTTTAGAAGAAGAGCTGAGCTGATTATTAATAAAAATACTTCATAATTTATTATTATAATAATATTTGATATTAGGAATATAATGATTAAAGAGAATAATAATAGGGAAGAAGCAATAGCCTGAATTAAGAAGTATTTTAAGGAAGCTTCAGTTGATAAAATATTTTTTGTATTGGATATTAATGGAATAAAAGATAATAAATTGATTTCTAACCCTATTCAAACGCCTAATCAAGAAGTTGATGAGATGGAAATTAAAGTACCTATAATTAATGTACTTAAAAATAAAACCTTTGAAGGATTTTTTAAAATTAAAAAGGAGGCAAGTCCTATTTACGGGGTATGAACCCATTAGCTTATATTTAGCTTACCTTTTTTTAATATATATAAATATATTTAGGTGTATGATGCACAAGAGTTTTTGATACTTTAAGGAGTTGTTTGAATCTACTAAATGTAATGAAGGTTAACAATTTTACATAATTTACTCTATCACTGTAATCCTTTAATCAGGCACTTCATTTAAAGGTAGTGATATTATAGTGTTTAACTAATAGTACCTATAAATATTATAATTTATATATGTATAAATATATTTATAAAATTTCTTAAAAGTGTAGGTACTAAAAGTTAGTTTATAATTAAAAAAAGATACTTGTAGGAATGAATAATATTATAAAAAAGTTTTTTTTGCCACCCCATCTCCCGGGACGTGGAGGTAATTTCAAGGGGGGGTTGAAATTATTTTTCTATTTCAAAAAAGGGTCTTCTCCTGTGAACATGATTCACTTTATAAAATTTCTTAAAAGTGTAGGTACTAAAAGTTAGTTTATAATTAAAACAAGTAGTTCCGTGAAGAACTGTAAAGCCTATTTTCATATATCCTACTTATGTTAATTGCCTCTATCAACATACAACATTTCAGTTTGATTGCTGTAATAGATTCGTAGATATTGAGAACCGACTAAATATTTCGGATGGTCGCCATGTTGGATTTTATATATGTAGGTCCTAGAGTTATGTACTGTTACACGAAGATTATTGTGTACGTATAGCATTCAAACTTCAATCGCATGATTAGGACACAAGAAGTAACAAGGAGATTGAAAATTTCGCACAGCTGCCATCTTGTGGTTATGGAAACAATTGAAATAAATTAGATGCCAGTGGATTAACATTCGTATAAGGATTTACTGTACCAAGTTTCACTGCACTCGGATGGTTATATTGCGAGAAACGTCCATGTGAATATTTATAATTCGCATCGCCGCCATTTTGGATTTGTGATCACCAGGTTATTTAAAGTCCTATAGGTGAACTTATGTTCGTAGCCCCTATGAACATTGAAAAATCAGTTTGATTGCTATAATAGATTCTTAGATATTCAGAGCCGTCTAAATATTTCGTATGGTCGCCATGTTGGATTGTTAAATGTATAGGCCATAGAGTCATGTACCATTAAAGGAAAATTATTACGTAGGTGCATTATTCAAACTTTCACTTCGATCGCATGATTACGACACAAGAAAAAAAAACGTAATTTTAAAATTCGCACAGCCGCCATCTTGAGGCTATGTAAACAATTGAACTAAATTAGATACCAGTGCATTACAATGTGTATAAACATTTCCTGTACCAGATTTCATTGCGTTTGAAACATAAAATCGCGAGAAAGGTCTATTTAAAATTTTCAAATTCGCCTGGCCGCCATGTTCGTTTTGTAGTTAACCGGTTTTTGAAAGTCTTAGAGATGAACTTCCAGTAATGCCCATTATGTCCGTACAAAATTTCAGGGTAATACCGCTAATAGTTTCAGAGATATAGAATACCGGTGAATTATTTCGCACATCCGCCATCTTGGGGTTATGTAAACAATTGAACAAAGTTAGATGTCGGCGCATTACAATGTGTATAAACATATACTCTGCCAAGTTTTATAGCGTTTGGTTGGTTAAATCGCGAGAAACGTCTATTTAAAAGTCGCTAATTCGCGTGGCTGCCATGTTGGTTTTGTAGTTACCAGTTTTTCAAAAGTCGCATAGGTGAAGTTCTGGTAGTTCCCTTTATCACCGTAAAAAATTCCAGGGTGATATCGGTAATAGTTTCGGAGATATTGAATACTGGTGAAATATTTCGCACAGCCGCCATGTTGGATTGGTGAGACGTAACAAATTTTGAAGGGCACGGTCGGGGCCGCCCGGAATAGTGCTATGAACTTACCGAGTTTCATTGAAATCACTCCAGCCGTTCAAAAGTTATTAGGGACACACACACACACACCTCTCTCACACACACACACACGCACACGCACACGCACACGCACACACACAGACAAAAGGTGATCTCATAAGCCTATTTTTTCAAAATTGAAAATAGGCTAAAAAGATACTAGTAGGAATGAATAATATTATAAAAAAGTTTTTTTTTCCACCCCATCTTCCGGGACGTGGAGGTAATTTCAAGGGGGGTTGAAATTATTTTTCTGTTTCAAAAAAGGGTCTTCTCCTGTGAACATGATTCACTTTATAAAATTTCTTAAAAGAGTAGGTACTAAAAGTTAGTTTATAATTTAAAAAAAGATACTAGTAGGAATGAATAATATTATAAAAAAGTTTTTTTTGCCACCCCATCTTCCGGGATGTGGAGGTAATTTCAAGGGGGGTTGAAATTATTTTTCTGTTTCAAAAAAGGGTCTTCTCCTGTGAACATGATTCACTTTATAAAATTTCTTAAAAGTGTAGGTACTAAAAGTTAGTTTATAATTAAAAAAAGATACTAGTAGGAATGAATAATATTATAAAAAAGGTTTTTTTTGCCACCCCATCTTCCGGGACGTGGAGGTAATTTCAAGGGGGGTTGAAATTATTTTTCTATTTCAAAAAAGGGTCTTCTCCAGTGAACATGATTCACTTTATAAAATTTCTTAAAAGTGTAGGTACTAAAAGTTAGTTTATAATTAATTTCTTTTGATTATTATATTTTATAAAAAGGAAAATATTTAAAAAAAAGTGTTAAAATTTAAGGTAATTTGATTAGATTTATGTATTCTTCCTTAATAAAAAATTGATTAAAATTAATGTTAAGATTTTTTTTTTGTAAAATGAAATGATAAGCTCTGGTCTTTCAATTAATTTTGTGATTTATTTAATGGAAAAAGTCGAGTAAATTTATAAGGTAATTTCAAAGGAGTTTTTGTTCTATAACAATTGATCAGTTTAAAGTTATATAGGTGTAATTTTATACAAAAATATTTTTGCTCAATCAAGGTGCTATAAGGGAAAAAGATCATGAATATGCTATTATGCTAATTAGATTTTTTATCAAATGGGTCAAAAAACAGCTTAGATAAAAAAAATCACGTGGCAGTAATAGAAAAACTGATGAATGGACCCTCCAAGTTCAATCTGTTATATATATATACGTATATATAGTAAATGTAATATCTTAGAGAGAAGTTTATTAATTAATAAGAACTTATAGATATGCAGATCCTTTCGACCTATTAAAGACCTATAGGATAGAGGCCTAAAAGAAGGATCTTAAAAATATTTATGACATTGTCGAGGATCGCAATCTTTATTCATATATATATATATATATATATATAATGTATATTGTAATATAATTAAATATACTATATATATATATAACAACCTATATAGTTTATTAATTTATTTTTATTAATAGATTGAAGTATTTTATTAGAATACCCATTTATTATAAATTGACCAAAAATTTTGAAGTATGTAGGATAAAATACAATAATGTAATATATATATATATATATATATTAAACCCTTTGGAAAATAGCATGTAGACAAGATTCAAAATTTCGGGGTCGTAATGGATTCTTGTGAATGTGATTTAGAGGTTTTGCTATCAACATAACTTCCAGGGTTCATAAGGTTAACTTATTATTATTATAAAGTCAAGAAAAACAACAGGATCTACTAACAAATGAAATTTATTAGCTGAATCAAACATAAAAAAGGAAAACTATAACCATCCTTTTATTGTTCACACGCGTGAACAGATCTAACACTGATCAGCCTGACGTACCGTGACGACACGGCATGACAGCTGTCAACAAGCATTGTGACTGAAATGTCACTTAAGTCAAAGTAACAAAAGAAAACGGATCACAAGATCCAAATATAACAAACAAATAAAATAGTACAAAATTTTAATATTTATGAGCGACACGGGTTTTAAGACTAGTTCAAGTAATGAGCATTTTGACGGGCGCTCGTTTCCGACCAAAACAGTTGGTTCGGGAACGGACTCCGTACTGCGAAGGACGAATTACGGAAATGTGGGAACAACAATTACATAATTATATACACTACTGACATGCTCTAACCTTAGATTACCACAACCAAATACACGTGTGTATTATTTAAAATAAGGGCTGCGGAATTACCGACTTATACCTTAAACACTAGGAAGGCATAACATGACATGAACAGGTTTGGCCGGTTGCCAAATTATATTTATATGAATACAATGGCCTTGAAAATAAGAGCCAACAACAACAAAATACAACTTTTAATTTTCACGCCGGAAAGTTTGGCGTTTTAAAACAATGAACAAATAAGTCGTAGTAATGATAAAAGAAACTTGGATCGACAACATGGCAACTTCCCAAATTAAACCAAATAAAATAACCTTAACTCATTAGGCTTTAAAGCAAACATAACGTGTCATAACGAGCTGGAGACAACCGGGCCTGTTATCGCATCACCGAGAGAGTGGCTGATTTCTTCCCCCAAGTAGTAATTAGTGCCATGCTAAATATAGATTCTGGCCCATAGCCAGCGTACAGCACCTTTGCTAATCGCCACCTGTTAAACGCGTACAAATAAATAACACATTATCTCAAAACATCCTCTCAGGGATTTTTAAGAATACATTCCCAGGTCAAACTTATCCCCACGGATAACTAGTTTGCCGGAATGATATCGCAGTCATGGACAGGCTTTACCTCTCCTCATCATCATCACTTACACCCAAAAATACGTGGCACATTTCTCGAAGATCTCGTCGTAGCATTAATCAGCACACCTCTCAGATAATGACACACAACATGTCCAAATGACAATAAAGAATAAATAACAGGATCAGTCCTAGCCCGAGTTATCAAAGCAACAAAATGCAAAAATTCCCCCCACGTAGTAATTAGTTTAACATATCATTAAATCAGTCCATTTATCATTGTCGTTCCTAGGTTCTCATTCATGGCTACACTTTTTATAGATACGTTAATCGATGCGGCCGTTTCGCTATAAGAATTACGTAACATAAGGACCACATTTAAATTACAAAATTTACTGTACAACATAATTGTCACGCAATGCCAAAATTTACTACACGCATGTCAGTTAAGAAATCAAACCCTGAAATTTAAATTAAACCACACAAATAAAATCTATACAAAGTTCCACACATCTCTCGCGATTCCCCTCGTCCAAAATCAATAAATCAATTTTTTAATACTCATCACTTAAACTGCTTTCCAGAGGCCTCCCGCCTCGTCAATTCCCATCATTAGGCCGTTAGCCCATAACACTGATGGTAATGGAGGATGAAGCTTGCTGTCTTCTCTCCATGGTCGACATTTTGCTGCTGTTAAAACACAATTAAATCAAAGTTTTTAAACTGTTCTATCTGCGTTCTAAGTATTTTATTTCCTCAGATCGTCCTATGCAGAATCGTCGACTTTCCCTATTCTATGGCTAATTGCCATCTCACAATTTATGAAAATTTCCAACTTCGTTGCCGACACACAACTATAATTTTAAAACCATATCGTCTTAAGGACGTCTTAAAATGACTGTCGAAGAATAATTAGGAGTGTCCCGGTTCATCTCAGACATTTGTATATATACAGAAAGCCTAAAGTTTCAATGGTGGGAGTAAAACAGCTCCTCAATATTTTAAGTAATGGGCCTATAATTATGTGTGACCTCTCAAAATTCTTGTATTTTCTCACAGGTCGCGAATCTGCCGTCGAACAAGCAAACCGATCGCTAGATCTTTTTATATCCGATTGCCGCGCAAAACACACTGACGCTATGTTCTGGCGTCATGTTTTCTTATTGGTCAGATAAGTTGGCTTCGGAGTTCTGACCTTACAAATCCCGCCCTTATTTTCACGTCACGACTATTCTCCTCTCTCTCACTCCTTGCCTTGTACGCAGCATTGTGGCCTTTTATGGTCACGTACGCCACAGCGTCATATCTGATTTTCTCAGAAATCCAAGAATAACATTGGTTGTGAAACTATTGGTCATTTCCAGCCAGCACGTAGCATGTCTTACCAAGTCCAGATTTCTTGCTACATCAATTTTACTCAAATATCCAGCATATCATGTATTTAGTATTTCCATCGTTTTTATTAATATGAAACATTATTATTGGACACAATGATAAGGGTTCATCTGACCCCTAGTTGATGAAATTCGAACTCAAATGAAGTCGAATTTCACATCCCCTACTTTTCTGGCTCAAATTTGAAGTTGCTGGTCACCCTCAAAATATAATGACTGTCCGCCTCTGTCTGTTTCAGTAGCCGTCTCGTTCCAAACTCATTAGGAAATTCCTGTATACTTATGCCTTCCGGCCTCTTTCCTTGCTACTCGTCTCCCCTCTCACTCTTTCAAAACATCAACATATTCATTAACGACTTCCGCCTGAACTTGTAAACACGTCAGAGCTGTCTTGAGCGCTTTCACCACTAGTGTACCCCCGTATCTTTTGTTGTATGTTATCACGCGAATGTTTAATTTGCTGCAGTAACATTATTTCTCGGTTCGTATGGCTCTCTCTGATGATACAATTTTAAATGAGATATTATACACTGTCATGTTTCCTGTGCTCACCTCTCGGACTCTGTAGGCGTTGTTACCTAAGTTCGTAACCCCTAGTTGAACTTCCTTAAGCCGCTCCTGTCTCTTCTCCATTTTACCGTGATGTCATCTCCTTCTTCTCCCCCGCGTTGCTATCTTCTTCCTTCTCCCTTCTTCTTCTCCGATTCCCGTACAATAACTTTTTTTTTACCATATTTCGAGACCCTTGCCTGACACGGTCTGCGAATCTCTCCTGCTATTCTTCTGTTTCCTATTGTCGGCTGCTCTATTTTCTTCTTCTCCATGCAGCTCCTCCAAATATCTCTGGGTTTCTACATGCATGGCCTCCAACATTTGATGTGTTCCGTTTTCCTCCTCGTGGTTGTCGGGATTCTTCCGCCGATCTATCGCTCTTTCCCATTTATCGTTATTTCCTTCCATGTTACGTGGCTCCTCCAGGTACTGTTGCGGGTCAGCGTGTCTCTCGTTCCAATTTCTCTGATCATCCCTTGGATCCGATTGCTCGTTAAACCGCTGGTTATCTTGTGCGTTATGTTGCTGGTTGTAACGCCTATTGTCTCTGGGCCTATATTGTTGATTATAGTGTCCTCCACGCCATCCTCGATTGTAAGGTGCGTTATTATTATTCCTATTGTATGACGTTTGGTATCTCCTATTATCTCGCCACTGCTGATTGTTTGTGTTCCGGTAGCGGTTAGTTCCTTCCTGATTGTTATGGTTTCTGTCCCTATTTTCGTATCTCGGTTGAGATCTCGGCTCATATTCTTCGGTGCTCTGCCGTCTTTGGTTATCCCCAGTGTTTGTAGCTTGCGACCTCGTGTTTTTGTTCGGTGTCTTGACTACTTCGACTGCATTAACTAACTCTATCTGTCTTTTCTCTCTCGGGTTGATATAATTAGTGGTTTCATCTATCTTCCTTAATACCTCTTCTGCCTGGACCACGGTCGTAATATTTGCCGCCACCAAGAATTGCTGAACGCTAATAGGCATCTGCTTTCCTATAGTAGTTATTAGCTCCATTTCGCTTGGGGGATTATCAAGATCCTGCAATTTGACAAGTTGCATGGCGAAAAAATCTGCATATTTCGTCTGATGCGTGGAATGGTATTTGCGCGAGTATAAGTCCATTCGCAAGCTTTGTTGATACGACCCACTCCAGTATTTGCTTAGGAAGGCCTTGTGGAAACCTTCCATTGATTTAAATGTGTTCTTAAATCCAAGATACCAGGTAAGTGCTGAGCCCGCCAAAAAATTTTCAACCATTCTTAATTGTCGCGTTGAGCTAACATTTTGGTCCGAAAAATATTCTGTCAGTTCCCTTAAGAAAGCTTTAGGTGTCCCTCCGCTCTCTGGTAAAAACTTATTCGGTTTAAATTCGTTTCCACGGATGACTTGTATAACTTGCGTGGGAAGTTGTGTGTTTTGAGGTGTCGAGCTACGACCCTCATAATTCTGGAATGCTTGCGTGTCTACCGTTCTTGGACTTTGCCCAAGCTCGTGGCTGTCTATTGTGTGCTCTCTTTCCGCATTCTCCCCTTTCCCCTTTTCCATTAGTGTCGCAAACATCGTATTATGTCCAAGTGACTGCAACTCCGATTTTATCATGCGGTCCTCTTGAATTTGAAATCTTAACTTCATATTTTCTTCTAACGCCTGTATTTTCGCGTTATTTTCCCCTAGCTTCTTGCTTACTGCGAGCCGTTCATCTTTCGAATCAGCGCTCATCTTGGTCCAATCTTTCCTAATAGTATCCTTCAATTTAACAAAGCGTTCTTCGACTTCCTGTTGATTAGCCTCCTGATTATCTTCAAGTTTATCTATCCTTTCTCCCAGAGAAATGTTGTTCTGTTCTAATGTTTGTTTAATTTTTTCCTGGTCAATTTCTAACTTTTTCCATTTCTTAATTGATTGTATTTCTAATTTGTTGAGTTCCGTCACTAAGCCCGTGATATTGTTATCTACTGTAATTATCTGATCTTGCATACCCTGTGTCCCTCGTTCGATATTCTCAAACCTTTTTTCTAAGTTTGTGTGTGCTTCTTTAATCTCAGATGAGCTGGTCAAACACGCTTGCTCGATTTGTGCTAGTTTTGCCATAACAGTCTCATCCATTCCTTTTATTTCCTTTTTAAACGAATCTTCGATACCTTTTATTATTCCTAATTGTTTGGTATTGTTAGTGCTAACGTCCTTTGCTAATTGGATTAGCTGTTCTTTTGTGTGCTCTTTGATTTCTACCGTTAGCGCAGCTAGATTTTGAGTGTTCCTTTCGTCTTGTGCGTTTAACATTTCATTGTTTTTCTCAGACTGCCTATGTAATTGTTCACTAACCAGAATGTTTTGTGTAGCGATTTTCTGATTTATATTCTCGTTAACTTCAGATAGTTTTGTGTTTAACTGTGTCTGTATTTCTACACTATTTGCCGCTAACTGTTTCTGCATTTCTACATTATTTGCCGCCAACTGTGTCTGCGTTTCTGCCGATTGTTTATTTATAGCCGTTAACTGTGTCTGCGTTTCTTCACTATTCGCCGCTAACTGTGTCTGTATTTCATTGGTTATGTCCTTTCTCATCTCACTAAGTTGTTCTCGCGTACGAGCGGATGCTAATTCAATCACTTCGCGAATTTCTCCCAGAGTTGCCATCAAAACAATAATATATTTGAGACATAGGGAAAAGACATAAGGGCGGAGCCCTGGATACGCGCGCTCACATATATTAAATATACACACATTAACCCTTTACATACTCAGTTCATTTACTTTAAATTACTCCCACAAACTATAGCATCACTGAGTATAATTTACTTATTATTCCATTTAATTTTAACCCTTTGATTCAGTTATAATCTTCCTGACCTTACTTTACTTACAAATTTTAACCAATTAATAGAGTATTAATTAGTTTTTAAGGTCTAACCTTCCTGTCAAACAATTCTTTGAGTTTGGCTTTTCTACACAAAGCTAATTTAATTTTATTGGGCGCCTGGAACAGTTTGTTCTAATTTTAATCAAAGTTCAAACACTTAACTTGTTCCACATTTACTTTATTGCAAACTCCATGACTTTATATTTTCAAACATTTGGCGGTACTATCTTCGCCTAACTTACGTTAATAAACTTATCACATACCGGTGATCTATTTTTTTACCCTAAAACACAAATGCCACACGTTCGGAAGCCAAAGTAACTCTTATAAACCCTTTGGAAAATAGCATGTAGACAAGATTCAAAATTTCGGGGTCGTAATGGATTCTTGTGAATGTGATTTAGAGGTTTTGCTATCAACATAACTTCCAGGGTTCATAAGGTTAACTTATTATTATTATAAAGTCAAGAAAAACAACAGGATCTACTAACAAATGAAATTTATTAGCTGAATCAAACATAAAAAAGGAAAACTATAACCATCCTTTTATTGTTCACACGCGTGAACAGATCTAACACTGATCAGCCTGACGTACCGTGACGACACGGCATGACAGCTGTCAACAAGCATTGTGACTGAAATGTCACTTAAGTCAAAGTAACAAAAGAAAACGGATCACAAGATCCAAATATAACAAACAAATAAAATAGTACAAAATTTTAATATTTATGAGCGACACGGGTTTTAAGACTAGTTCAAGTAATGAGCATTTTGACGGGCGCTCGTTTCCGACCAAAACAGTTGGTTCGGGAACGGACTCCGTACTGCGAAGGACGAATTACGGAAATGTGGGAACAACAATTACATAATTATATACACTACTGACATGCTCTAACCTTAGATTACCACAACCAAATACACGTGTGTATTATTTAAAATAAGGGCTGCGGAATTACCGACTTATACCTTAAACACTAGGAAGGCATAACATGACATGAACAGGTTTGGCCGGTTGCCAAATTATATTTATATGAATACAATGGCCTTGAAAATAAGAGCCAACAACAACAAAATACAACTTTTAATTTTCACGCCGGAAAGTTTGGCGTTTTAAAACAATGAACAAATAAGTCGTAGTAATGATAAAAGAAACTTGGATCGACAACATGGCAACTTCCCAAATTAAACCAAATAAAATAACCTTAACTCATTAGGCTTTAAAGCAAACATAACGTGTCATAACGAGCTGGAGACAACCGGGCCTGTTATCGCATCACCGAGAGAGTGGCTGATTTCTTCCCCCAAGTAGTAATTAGTGCCATGCTAAATATAGATTCTGGCCCATAGCCAGCGTACAGCACCTTTGCTAATCGCCACCTGTTAAACGCGTACAAATAAATAACACATTATCTCAAAACATCCTCTCAGGGATTTTTAAGAATACATTCCCAGGTCAAACTTATCCCCACGGATAACTAGTTTGCCGGAATGATATCGCAGTCATGGACAGGCTTTACCTCTCCTCATCATCATCACTTACACCCAAAAATACGTGGCACATTTCTCGAAGATCTCGTCGTAGCATTAATCAGCACACCTCTCAGATAATGACACACAACATGTCCAAATGACAATAAAGAATAAATAACAGGATCAGTCCTAGCCCGAGTTATCAAAGCAACAAAATGCAAAAATTCCCCCCACGTAGTAATTAGTTTAACATATCATTAAATCAGTCCATTTATCATTGTCGTTCCTAGGTTCTCATTCATGGCTACACTTTTTATAGATACGTTAATCGATGCGGCCGTTTCGCTATAAGAATTACGTAACATAAGGACCACATTTAAATTACAAAATTTACTGTACAACATAATTGTCACGCAATGCCAAAATTTACTACACGCATGTCAGTTAAGAAATCAAACCCTGAAATTTAAATTAAACCACACAAATAAAATCTATACAAAGTTCCACACATCTCTCGCGATTCCCCTCGTCCAAAATCAATAAATCAATTTTTTAATACTCATCACTTAAACTGCTTTCCAGAGGCCTCCCGCCTCGTCAATTCCCATCATTAGGCCGTTAGCCCATAACACTGATGGTAATGGAGGATGAAGCTTGCTGTCTTCTCTCCATGGTCGACATTTTGCTGCTGTTAAAACACAATTAAATCAAAGTTTTTAAACTGTTCTATCTGCGTTCTAAGTATTTTATTTCCTCAGATCGTCCTATGCAGAATCGTCGACTTTCCCTATTCTATGGCTAATTGCCATCTCACAATTTATGAAAATTTCCAACTTCGTTGCCGACACACAACTATAATTTTAAAACCATATCGTCTTAAGGACGTCTTAAAATGACTGTCGAAGAATAATTAGGAGTGTCCCGGTTCATCTCAGACATTTGTATATATACAGAAAGCCTAAAGTTTCAATGGTGGGAGTAAGACAGCTCCTCAATATTTTAAGTAATGGGCCTATAATTATGTGTGACCTCTCAAAATTCTTGTATTTTCTCACAGGTCGCGAATCTGCCGTCGAACAAGCAAACCGATCGCTAGATCTTTTTATATCCGATTGCCGCGCAAAACACACTGACGCTATGTTCTGGCGTCATGTTTTCTTATTGGTCAGATAAGTTGGCTTCGGAGTTCTGACCTTACAAATCCCGCCCTTATTTTCACGTCACGACTATTCTCCTCTCTCTCACTCCTTGCCTTGTACGCAGCATTGTGGCCTTTTATGGTCACGTACGCCACAGCGTCATATCTGATTTTCTCAGAAATCCAAGAATAACATTGGTTGTGAAACTATTGGTCATTTCCAGCCAGCACGTAGCATGTCTTACCAAGTCCAGATTTCTTGCTACATCAATTTTACTCAAATATCCAGCATATCATGTATTTAGTATTTCCATCGTTTTTATTAATATGAAACATTATTATTGGACACAATGATAAGGGTTCAATATATATACCCATTAATTAAAAATTTGTTACGGTTCTTATATTGCATGATTGAATATATATATGGTAGCTTATTGATTAACCGCGGGCGCGAGGTTTTATTGTCTTTAGTCTTTATAGTGTATTTTTGTACCGTGACTTTATATGTTTCTATTAAAGTTTAGAAAACCTTTTACAGGGAAAAGATACTATAATATTTGAGTTTTGAGATGAAAAATATGAATTTGGGGGGGAATTTATAGATTTTTTTTAAATCATTTGATTAATTATTATCATTTATGAATTGTTTTATGAGGTTTCTAGGTAATTTTATGAATTTGGAAAAATATTTGATTGGTGAGAAACGTGTTGTAACAAAATTGATAAAATGGTTTGTTGGTTGAGTTGTTGCGAGCTTGTTGATTGGAATTTTGAAGATTGGTGAGAAACGCATTTTATTAAACGCACAAATCAACAGATTTGTGATTTTTGGAAGTGGTTTGATTGAGCAAAATATTTGATTGGTGAGAAACGTGTTGTAACAAAATTGATAAAATGGCTTGTTGGTTGAGTTGTTGCGAGGTTGTTGATTGGAATTTTGAAGATGGTGAGAAACGCATTTTATTAAACGCACAAATCAACAGATTTGTGATTTTTGGAAGTGGTTTGATTGAGCAAAATATTTGATTGGTGAGAAACGTGTTGTAACAAAATTGATAAAATGGCTTGTTGGTTGAGTTGTTGCGAGCTTGTTGATTGGAATTTTGAAGATGGTGAGAAACGCATTTTATTAAACGCACAAATCAACAGATTTGTGATTTTTGGAAGTGGTTTGATTGAGCAAAATATTTGATTGGTGAGAAACGTGTTGTAACAAAATTGATAAAATGGCTTGTTGGTTGAGTTGTTGCGAGCTTGTTGATTGGAATTTTGAAGATGGTGAGAAACGCATTTTATTAAACGCACAAATCAACAGATTTGCGATTTTTGGAAGTGGTTTGATTGAGCAAAATATTTGATTGGTGAGAAACGTGTTGTAACAAAATTGATAAAATGGCTTGTTGGTTGAGTTGTTGCGAGGTTGATGATTGGAATTTTGAAGATTGGTGAGAAACGCATTTTATTAAACGCACAAATCAACAGATTTGTGATTTTTGGAAGTGGTTTGATTGAGCAAAATATTTGATTGGTGAGAAACGTGTTGTAACAAAATTGATAAAGTGGCTTGTTGGTTGAGTTGTTGCGAGGTTGTTGATTGGAGTTTTGAAGATGGTGAGAAACGCATTTTATTAAACGCACAAATCGACAGATTTGTGATTTTTGGAAGTGGTTTGATTGAGCAATATATTTGATTGGTGAGAAACGTGTTGTAACAAAATTGATAAAATGGCTTGTTGGTTGAGTTTTTGCGAGGTTGTTGATTGGAGTTTTGAAGATGGTGAGAAACGCATTTTATTAAACGCACAAATCAACAGATTTGTGATTTTTGGAAGTCGTTTGATTGAGCAAATATTTGATTGGTGAGAAACGTGTTGTAACAAAATTGATAAAATGGCATGTTGGTTGAGCTGCTGCGAGGTTGTTGATTGGAATTTTGAAGATGGTGAGAAACGCATTTTATTAAACGCACAAATCAACAGATTTGTGATTTTTGGAAGTGGTTTGATTGAGCAAAATATTTGATTGGTGAGAAACGTGTTGTAACAAAATTGATAAAATGGCTTGTTGGTTGAGTTGTTGCGAGGTTGTTGATTGGTGTCTGTACAATAGAAATGATATAATGAGTATGAATACAGTTATAGTAGTTGATTTTTTAAAATAATTTTGTTGTATACTTTTATATATCTTTATATATATAATTCTTCGACACGTGAGTATGTGACTGAACTCCTCCTAAACGACTGAACCGATTTTGATGGAATTTGATATGTACATTAGGGTGGGTCCATGTATGGTTTAGATTCACAATCTGACCCGGTAGGTGGAATAAACACAATTTTAGAACCACAATTTACACACAATTTTAGAACCACAATTTACAGTCAAAAACAGTCGTCATGGAAACCACTAGCCTTGGCCTTCGTGAAAGCTGATGTCTTTAGACGGTTTGTCTCTGCACGTTAGAGCCACCTGGTCGCAACCTGTGCAACTACCGCCATTACATACACTCCGCCCGTGGCGAAAAGTTGTGTTTTATACCAAAGATGGCAGTGATGTCGAATTCTATTGTTTGTCTCTGCACGTTAGAGCGTTTCAAAGTCCCGTATGCGTTCATATACCATTCATCCGATTGCCATGAAACTTGGGTGATATGTTGAGTGAGCTCCAGGGAAGGTGTTTGGCTTAGTAAATCCATTTTACAACAGATAGCTCACGAATAGATTCAACAAATGAGCGACGACGCGCAAAGCGTTTCAGAAAGGTCCCGTATGCGTTCAAATACCATTCGTCCGATAGCGATGAAACTCGGGTGAGATGTTGTGTACACTCCAGGGAAGGCTTCTGGCTTAGTAAATCAATTTCACATTAGGTAGCGCACGACTAGATTCAACAAATGAGTGACGACGCGCGAAACGTTTCAACAAAATCCCGTATAAGTTTATATTCCATTCATAGATTGAGATGAAACTTTGATGAGTTGTTGTGTACACTTAAGTGAAGGCTTCTAACTTAGTAATCCATTTCACACGAGGTTGCGCACGAGTAGATTCAACAAATGAGCGGCGACGTGCGAAGCGTTTCAACGAAGTCCCGTATGCGTTCAAATACCATTCGTCCGTTTGCGATGAAACTTGGGTGAGATGTGTGTACACTTACGTGAGGGTATCTAACTTAGTGAATCCATTTTACAATAGGTAGCTCACGAGTAGATTCAACAAATGAGCAACGACGCGCGAACTTTTAATCAAAGTCCCATATGCGTTCATATACCATTCATCCGATTGCAATGAAACTTGGGTGAGACGTTGTGTACACTTACGTGAGGGTTTCTAACTTAGTAAATCCATTTCACAGGAGGTTTCGCACGAGTAGATTCAACAAATAAGCGACGACGCGCGAAGCGATTCAAAAAGGTCCCGTATGCGTTCAAATACCATTCGTCCGATTACGATGAAACTTGGGTGAGATGTTGTGTACACCCGACGGAAGGTTTCTGGCTTAATAAATCCCTTTTACAATAGGTAGCCCACGAGTAGATTCAACAAATGTGTGACGGCACCCGAATCATTTCAACAAAGTACCGTATGCGTCCATATACTATTTATCCGATTGCGATGAAACTTTGGTGAATTGTTGTGTACACTCCAGGAAATGTTTCTGTCTTAGTAAATCCAGTTTTTAATAAGTAGCGCACGAGTAGATTCAACAAATGAGCGACGGCGCGCGAATCGTTTCCACAATGTCCCGTATGCGGTCATATATCATTCATCCGATTGCGATCAAACCTTGGTGAAACATTGAGTACATGCCTGAGAAGGTTTCAGGCTTAGTAAATCTATTTTACAATAGGTAGCGCATGAGTAGATTCAACAAATGTGTGACGGCACGCGAATCATTTAAAGAAAATCACTTATGCGTTCATATGTCATTCATCCGATTCCGATGAAACTTTGATGAGTTGTTGTGTACACGCCAGGGAAGGTGTTCAACTTGGTAAATCCATTTTACAATATTGGTAGTGCACGAGTAGATGTAACAAATGAGTGACGACACGCGAAGCGTTCCAACAAAATCCTGTATGCGTTCATATACTATTCATCGATTGCGATGAAACATTGATGAGTTGTGTACACTTACGAGAAACTTTCAAACTTAGTAAATCCATTTCGCAGTTGGAAGAGCGCGAGTAGATTCAACAAATGAGTGGCAGCGCACGAATCATTTAAACCAAATCGAGTATACGTTAAATGCCATTTATCCGTTTGCGATGGAACTTTGGAGAGTTGTTGTGCACGCTCCAACGAATGTTTCTAAATTAGTTAATTCAATTCACGATAGTTTAGAGGCAGTTAACAGAAATTGAAAAAAATTGTGTATCCAAAAGCACTTCATGAAACCAAGTTACAACACTTTCTTTGATTGGCAGGACAACGTCTGCCGGGTCAGCTTGTATATATATATATATATATATATCTTTTTAGTAACTAAAAAGTATTATACAGACTGTTATGAGTTATTATAATTGAACCAATATTTTATATGTGTTCATAAAAGTTTTATTCTTACTTAATAATTTATTGTTTGAATATTTTACATGTAAATTTTTGTGGGTTATAATAAGGTCTAAATGATTATATGTTATTCGCAGTATTTAATATTAGTAATTAAGGCAATTTAGAATTAGTAATTTGATTTATGGTCGACAAAAGTCGTGCCAGCAGTCGCGGTTATACGTAGGACTTGAATGAATATTATCAGTGTTACAGTTAGTTTGTTTAGAAAAAAAAAAAAAATTTTAGAAGGTAGAATTTGGAAATTAAATAGATTTTTATAGGATAATGAAGCTTTGAAATTTAAAATTTAAACTAGGATTAGATACCCTATTATTTTTAAATATAAAATATAATACTTGAGTAGTAATAGTTAAGTTCTTGAAACTTAGAGAATTTGGCGGTGTTTTAGTCTTTTCAGAGGAATCTGTCCTGTAATTGATAATACACACTATAATAAATTTAATTTTGTAATGTCAGCTTGTATACCGCCGTCGTAAGATTATCTTTTAAGAGAAAGAATTTTCTAGATTTTGTAATAAAATTTATGTCAGGTCAAGGTGCAGCTTATGATTGAATAGGAGATGGATTACAATAAAATTGAATATTTAAACGGATATTATCTTGAAATAGATAAGTTGAAGATGGATTTGAAAGTAATGTTGTTATATTATGATATTGTGATTGTAGCTCTAAAACATGTACACATCGCCCGTCGCTCTCATTATTTAAGGTGAGATAAGTCGTAACATAGTAGATGTACTGGAAAGTGTATCTAGAATGTCAAAGTGAAGCTTTAAAGTAAAGCATTTCATTTACATTGAAGAGAATTTGGTGCGATTCGAATTACTTTGAAAGATGAATATTAATTATAAGTATGTATAAATTTATTTTAATTAAAGTAATTTTAAGAAGAGATTTTTTAGTATAGTTTATAGAAAAAATATGAAAATTTATAGTGTAGTAGTATTGTGAAAGAATTATGAAATATTTGAAAAATTATTTTTTTGGAAGTAGATCTATATTGTACCTTGTGTATCAGGGTTTATTAAAATTTTTGTAAGGAATTTATATTTCTCGAGTTAAAAAGAGCTAATATAATATGTTATTTAATGCAATATATTTATTAAAAATATTATATTAGTGTTGAAATGTTAATCGTTTTTTAAGATATCTAGTTTTCTAAGAAATGAATTTAATTCAGTTTAGTTTAAGTAATTATTTAAATTGATAAGTGATTATATAGGCTAGAAAATAGTTTGAGGGATAAGCTTTAAATTGTAAATTACAATTTTATAAAATGTAATTAAAATTGTAGACTTTAAATTAGTCATCAAGTTAATAATGTTATAAATTATTTTGATTGTTTATGATTTTATAAAAAGTTTAATTAGTTAATTAGGATAATTTAATAATTAACATGTTATTTGAAATAATGATAAAATTAGTATAATTGAATGTATTAATAAAAATTTATTATTAGAATTTATATTAAGGAATTAGGCAAAAATTAATATTCGCCTGTTTAACAAAAACATGTATTTTAGTGTATAATTTAAAGTCGGGCCTGCCCACTGATTATTTAAAGGGCTGCAGTATTTTGACTGTGCAAAGGTAGCATAATCATTAGTTTTTTTAATTGCGGGCTAGAATGAATGGTTTGACGAAATATTAACTGTCTCAATGTAAATTATAGAATTTAACTTTTGAGTCAAAAGGTTTAAATAGGAATGGAGGACGAGAAGACCCTATAGAGCTTTATATATTATAAGAATATTTAATTTAGAATTGTTGGGATATTTTTAAAAATATATTGTGTTGGGGTGACAAAGAGATTTAAATAACTCTTTATTAAAATACATTGATTTATGAATATTTGATCCATTATTATTGATTGTAAGATAAAGTTACCTTAGGGATAACAGCGTAATTTTTTTAAGAGTTCATATCAACAAGAAAGATTGCGACCTCGATGTTGGATTAAGGAATATAATTAGGTGTAGAAGTTTAATTTATAGGTTTGTTCGACCTTTAAATCCTTACATGATCTGAGTTCAAACCGGTGTAAGCCAGGTTGGTTTCTATCCTCATTAGATAAAAGTATTTTAGTACGAAAGGACCAAATACTTAAAATAATTTTGTGGAGAATGATTATTATTAACTATTTTTGGCAGAAAGAGTGCCTTGAATTTAGAATTCAAATATGTAAATAATATGTAAATAATGTGTTGACCGACTGAAAAGCACTAAACTCTTGTTTACTAAGGCAACACTGAAAATATGGCTTCAAACACCACAATGTTAGAAATAGTATTGATAAAGGAAGTTATAACTGGGTTAGTAAGTGCATTGATCTTAATTGTAGGAGTTTTGCTTGGAGTGGCGTTTTTAACTTTATTGGAACGTAAAGTGTTAGGTTATATTCAAATTCGAAAGGGGCCTAATAAAGTTGGGTTTGTCGGGCTACCCCAACCGTTTGCTGATGTAATTAAACTTTTAACTAAGGAATCCACTTATCCTTTGTTATCAAATTATTTTTTGTATTATTTTTCTCCTATTTTTAGATTATTCTTAGTTTTATTAGTTTGAATAGTTTACCCCTTTTTGTCAGTCATGTTTTCATTCAATTTGGGGTTATTATTTTTTTGTGTTGTACGAGTATAGGTGTTTATACAGTTATAATTGCTGGATGATCTTCTAATTCTAATTATGCCTTATTAGGAGGCCTTCGGGCTGTGGCTCAGACAATTTCTTATGAGGTAAGTTTAGCTTTAATTTTATTATCATTTGTGTTTCTTATTGATGGATATTGTTTATTAAATTTTATAGTATATCAAAATTATATTTGATTTATGTTTTTATCTTTTCCTTTAATGTTAGCCTGATTTGCCTCTTGTTTAGCTGAAACTAATCGAACTCCTTTTGATTTTGCTGAAGGAGAGTCTGAATTAGTATCAGGATTTAATGTAGAGTATAGAAGAGGGGGTTTGCACTAATTTTATAGCAGAATATGCTAGAATTTTGTTTATATGAATATTATTTTGTGTAATGTTTATGGGGAGAGATACCTTTTCTTTCCTATTTTTTTTAAGTTAACATTTTTGTCCTTTATATTTATTTGAGTTCGAGGTACTCTTCCTCGATTTCGTTATGATAAATTAATATATTTAGCTTGGAAAAGATTTTTACCTTTATCCTTATTTTTTTTATTTTTTTATTTGGGGTTAAAATTATCATGTTTTCTATTCTAATTTAGTGTATTTATTTTAGTAAAGTTAATATAAGAATTTAACTTCTGTCTTATGTTTTCAAAACATATGCTTTCATAAAGCTTTATAACTAATTTACTAATTTATCTCATGTTATGAGAACAAGAGGATTAATTAAGTAGTAAGCGAAATAAAGAACAGTTAAGATTTGCCCAGTTAAAATATAAGGGTCTTCAACGGGACGTGCGCCGATTCATGTTAATAAAATAACAATTGTTGTTATAGATCAGAATAAGATTTGATTGATTGGATAAAATTGGGTACCCCGGAATCTATTACTGTTATAAAATGGTAAAATTAATAGAATAGCAATAGATATAACTAGAGCAATTACACCTCCTAGTTTATTGGGAATAGATCGGAGAATTGCATAAGCAAATAAGAAGTATCATTCTGGTTGAATGTGGACAGGGGTAACAAGAGGATTGGCCGGAATAAAATTATCTGGATCTCCTAGTATATAAGGTTCAAGGAGGCTTAAGAAAATAAGAGTTGCTACTATAATGATAAACCCAAAGAGATCCTTAAAAGAAAAGTAGGGATGGAAAGGGAATTTTGTCAACATCTCTATTTAGTCCTAAGGGATTGTTAGATCCTGTCTGGTGGAGAAATAGTAAGTGAATTATAACAGCAGCTGAGACAATAAAGGGAGGAACAAAATGGAAAGTGAAAAATCGAGTTAAGGTTGCGTTGTCTACACTAAAACCTCCTCAAACTCATTGGACAAGTTCTATTCCTAAATATGGAATAGCTGACAATAAGTTGGTAATTACAGTAGCACCTCAAAAAGATATTTGACCTCAAGGAAGAACGTAGCCTATAAAGGCTGTTCCTATTACAAGAAATAGAATGATGACTCCTGTTATTCATGTATGTATATAGTTATAAGAGCCATAATATATTCCTCGTCCTACATGTAAGTAGAGACAAATGAAAAAGAAGGAGGCACCGTTGGCGTGAAGAGTACGTAAGAATCAACCATAATTTACATCACGACAAATATGAGCTACACTATTAAAAGCTAAATCGATATTTGCGGTGTAATGTATTGCTAAAAATAGTCCTGTTGCAATTGGGATTATTAAGCAAAGTCCTAAGAGTGAGCCGAAGTTTCATCAAGCAGAGATATTAGAAGGTGCAGGGAGATCAACTAATGCTCTATTGGCAATTTTAAATAAAGGGTGGGAAGTGCGGATTGGTTTATTCATTAGTTTTTAGGGCGAAGAGGGCCTTGAAAAATGTTAGTGATTTTTACAATAGCAATAAGAGTTAAAAATAAATAATTTACTAATATGAGTGTAATTAAATCTGTTGGTTTATTGTATAATTTAGTAAGGAGGTAATTGGATTCATCATGTAAGGTAATTAAGTCATTATTAATGTTATTTATTTCTTCATTAAAGTTTAATAAATTTCATAAAGTTGAATCTCTTATTAGAGAGAGAAAAATTACTAGGGAGAATAAGAATAACATAATAATTAAAGATTTAGTTGGAATTGAAAATTATTTATTTATGATATAAATAAATAATACTAGTATTCCGCCGAGAAATACAAGAAATAGAATATAAGAAAATCAAAAGGTTGAGGTTATTATTCCGGTTGTTAGAGCTACAATTAAGGTTTGTAAAATAATAATTAATATTATTGCTATTGGGTGATTTACTTGAGTAAAAATTATTGCATTTAATAAATTGGAAATTATAATTCTAAGATTTAGTATACAAAGGGTAGTTTAAATAAAATATTAATTTTGGGGATTAATGATAAGAAATTTTCTTTCCTTTGAGTTTTAGAAGTATGTTACTTATTATTGATTTACAAGACCAGTGTTTTTATTTAAACTACTAAAACATTGGTAATACTTATTAATTGAATTGTAGTAATCTTGGTCTTTTTAAGAGGTGTATGGGTGTTTTGTTCTAATCGAAAGCATTTATTAGCCACATTATTAAGATTAGAATTTGTTGTTTTAAGATTATTTTTAATGTTATTTATATTTTTAAATATATATACTTTTGAGTTATTTTTTAGAATAGTATTTTTGACATTTTCAGTGTGTGGTCTTTCTATTTTAGTTTCGATGATTCGAACTCACGGGAATGATTTTTTTCAAACATTTAGAATTTTACAATGTTAAAATTTATTTTTATACTTGTGTTTTTAATCCCTCTTAGTTTTTTAAATAAAACTTGGTGATTGGTTTAAAGTCTGTTATATTTGATAACTTTCTTTTTTATAATGAGATATATTACATTAACAGATTTTTGTAATTTGAGTTATATCTTTGGAATTGATATTTTGTCATATGGTTTAATTTTATTAAGATTTTGAATTTGTTCATTAATGATTACAGCTAGAGAAAGTGTTTATCATTATAGGTATTTTAATTCTTTTTTTCTTTTTTTTTTTGTATTTTTTTATTGTTAATGTTATGTTGTACTTTTATAAGAATAAGATTATTTTCCTTTTACTTGTTCTTTGAAGCTAGATTGATTCCAACTTTGTTTTTAATTTTGGGATGAGGGTATCAACCGGAACGATTACAGGCGGGGGTATATTTATTATTTTATACTTTATTAGCTTCTTTACCTTTATTAGTAAGTTTATTTAATATTTATGGATTTTATGGTAGACTATATATTGGTCTATTAAATAATATTAGATTATCAAGAGTGTTATTTTATATTAGATTGATTTTAGCATTTTTGGTTAAGATACCCATATTTATAGTACATTTATGATTACCCAAGGCACATGTTGAAGCTCCAGTTTCAGGGTCAATAATTTTAGCAGGAGTATTATTGAAATTGGGGGGATATGGATTATTACGGGTTTATTTAATGTTAATCAATGTTAATTTGAATTAGAATTAGCTTAGTAGGTGGCTTTTTAATGAGCTTGGTTTGTTTGAGTCAGGTTGATTTGAAGGCTTTAATTGCCTATTCTTCTGTTGTTCATATAGGAATAGATTTAGGGGGAATAATAACATTAACAGATTGGGGGTTTATAAGAATGTATACATTAATAATTGCTCAAGGGCTATGTTCGTCAGGTTTATTTGCTTTAGCTAATATTTCTTATGAACGATTAGGAAGACGAAGTTTATTAATTAATAAGGGTTTAATGAATTTTATACCTTCTATAACATTATGATGATTTTTATTAATATCTTCTAATATAGCAGCTCCTCCGTCATTAAATTTAATAGGTTATTAAACAGATTAGTAATATGATCTTGGATTTCGATAGTTATATTAATATTAATTTCTTTTTTAGAGCAGCTTATTCTTTATATTTATATTCTTATAGACAACACGGTATGATTTATTCTGGTATTTATTCTTGTTCTATAGGGTATACTCGAGAATATTTATTGTTAATGTTGATTTATGTATTTTATGGTTGTATTTAAGTAGTTTAAATAAAAATATTGATTTGTGGTGTCAATGAAGTAATGAATTCACCTTAAATCATTTTATGATCAGTATCAATTTGTTTTATTTATTTCTTTTTTTTATTATTTATGGCAATTTTCCTGGTAATAATAGGATTTTATTTTATTATAAATGATATAGTTATTTTTATTGAATGGGAGATTTTTAATTTAAATAGATCTTCTTTAATTATAACTTTTTATTTGATTGAATGTCTTTATTATTCATAGGATTTGTTTTATTTATTTCTTCACTAGTAATTTTTTACAGTGAGGAATATATGCACGGGGATTTGATGATTAATCGATTTATTATTTTGGTATTGATATTTGTCTTATCTATAATATTTTTAATTATTAGCCCTAATTTGATTAGAATTATTTTAGGGTGAGATGGATTAGGTTTGGTTTCATATTGTTTAGTGATTTATTATCAGAATGTGAAATCTTGTAGAGCTGGGATATTAACAGCTTTATCTAATCGTATTGGTGATGTGGCATTATTAATAGCTATTGCTTGAATATTAAATTTTGGGAGATGAAATTATATTTATTATTTGGATGTAATGAAGAATTCTAGAATTATATATATTATTACTGCGTTAGTAGTCTTGGCAGCTATAACAAAGAGAGCTAAGATTCCTTTTTCTTCTTGGTTACCAGCAGCTATAGCAGCTCCTACTCCTGTCTCAGCTTTAGTTCATTCTTCAACTTTGGTAACTGCAGGGATTTATCTATTAATTCGATTTAATACTGTTATTGCTGATAATAGATTAGGTAAGGGATTATTATTGATTGCTGGCTTAACAATGTTTATAGCAGGATTAGGGGCTAATTTTGAATATGAGTTGAAAAAAATTATTGCTCTTTCTACATTAAGACAATTGGGATTAATAATAAGAATTTTGGCTATAGGATTCCCTAAGTTAGCGTTTTTTCATTTGCTAACACATGCCTTATTTAAGGCATTATTATTGTTACGAAAATGATGATGCTATTGGATGTTATGTAGCCTATTGGTTACTTCACATACAACCTTCAAACTCGAGTGCACATAATATTTTGGTCGACAGTAGTATCTCAGGACACGCAGCTCACCTACTAAAGAATGTAACAAGAATAACTACTGACAGATAATAATAATAATAATAATAATAATAATAATAATATCGTGTTGCAATGCATCGCAAGGGACTAATAGAGAAACTGGAAGTGAAAGAAATGAAAATTCTAAGAAACATCTTGGGCCCAGTAAAAGAAAATGGGGAATATAGGAGACGGCACAACCACGAACTTTACACCCATGTGGAAAACATAACTGACACCACGAGGAAACCTTTTACGGTCATATAACAAGAATGAACCCAGCGCGATTGACAAATAGAATATTCACCTATTTCCTCAAAAAGAAAATCAAGGGAGCTTGGTTCACTGACTTGGACAAAGATTTGCAAGAAGTGGGAATTACAAGCAACGATATCTGGGAACGTGCCCCCTTTTAAGCAAAAACTATCAGCACACCGATGTTTTCAAGAAAAGCCTAAGCTTCCAACTGGCAAGAAGTGGACTGAGGAAAGGAAACAACAGCATCGAGAACTAATGCGAAAGTACTGGAAGGATGTTAAAGCTCGGTGCAGCAAGAAGCAGTTGAAATGACGTGGTCCTTTGATGGCCGAATCGAAAGAAGAAGAAGAAGAAGAAGCATATCGTGTTAGAAGCCATTTTTCAGTGTTGCCTTAGTAAACGAAATGGAAATGCTCTCTAGTCGGTCAGCACGATTGTACCCAATTATATTGGAAACAATCAGTTGACTGACTCAAAATCATTTCAATAATAATAATAAGTAGTGTTGGTTGGTTCCTTAGTTTAGGGGCTGCGACAACGCGGTCATGTAGCCCCGTAACAATAAGTAGTGTGTGGCCTACGAGGAGGCCTGGAGCAGGTCTTACAAATTTACGTATGTGGGTTACTTCGCACTGTAATGAGGATGGAATGAACGGTGAAGAGGTCTCAAACACCCGGCCTACGTGCCATGGGAATTGTCCATCTGGCTGAGGACTGAATCTGGAGCTCTGTGAATCAACAACTAGCGTCTTGGCCACCAAACCGATCAAAAGACAAGTCATGTAGCTCACTGACCTGGCACAAATCTTTAAAAACGACACTACTTGTTAGGCTTGCATATCAACGATACCGTTCAAATCCAGGCCTCCGGGATTGTGGCCAACAACATCACGAGGCGTACATGGTATACCATAAATAAATAATATTAACGAATAGGCGATTTTTATTTTATTTTTGGTCCCGTGGTAGTCGTGCTAGTTAAATCGTGCACTATGACCGCACGGGCAGTTGCAGCAAATTCAGAGTTCGTAGGTCCAAATCCCGACGCTGACAGCGGCTATCCTGAGTTTAGTTTTTCCTCAGGATTCTCCACACTTTCTTCAGGCAAATGCCGGGATAGTACCTTACTTCAAGTCCCGGGGCACCTACCACATCCCTGTCCCTAATGCAGCTACACACACTAATATAGGCACCATATAAATACAGGTTATGAGACAAATTAAATCCACACCCAACGGGGTGACCAAGATGACAAATTGAATCAACAAGAACAACTTGTTTTTTTAGAAATGAAGGTAGAACATGTCACTAAACAAAGATATATTCCCTTCAAAGTATTTTTTAGACAAAAATTGAAAGAGAATTGAGAAGTATCCTCAATTGAAGATAAACGTTTATTCTTTCTTAAAATGCATTTATTTTACATTGATGATTGTTTACAATTGTCTTTCAATTCATTTTTGAGCATATTCTAGCGATTCTTTTTTTTTATCGAGTTTACCCTCCAGGATGGTGGCTCCCACGGACTCAGCGAGGGAACTCAAACCTACCGCCATTTTTCAGGCAGTATCCTAGAGCTGGGAACATCTAATCGGAGTGGATACAACTGGTTAAGTGGGATTAGCACCTCGCCCAGGCGGCCTCACCTGCAAAGCGAACAGGGGCCTCATGAGGGAAGGGATTGGAAGGTAAGGATGGATAGGCAAGGAAGAGGGAAGGAGGTGGCCGTGGCCTTACAGGGGGTTGATGATGATAATTGTTGTTTTAAGGGGCCTAACATCTAATCTTACAGGAGGTACTGCCCCCGAAAAATTAATTAATTGGTAGTAAAATGAGAATAGTTTTCGAGCCCATGATATAATTTGAGAATCCTGGAACCTGACAAAAACCAGTCGTGTTAGTGTCTCCAGCAGGCAGGGAGATTCCAATCACGTGATATGTTGCGTAATAGAAGATTCTAGAAACTTGAAATCGACATAGCAACAGTGAATTAGCTATGGAATATTATAAATATTGTTATAATTTATGTCATTGGACATAAACCCCCAGCCAATGAGGAGAGGTCTTATTGAAGACGGGATTACCTACAACTATATTATAATATGGAGAATTTTTACATTTAGGCCCCAAGAAGGATATTCTATTCATTGGTAATGAGAAGAAAATTAAAGGAAAATATTATAGATACTTTGAAAGTCCCGACAGGACGAATTACGCAGTAATAAGCATTCTTAAAGTGCGCGCTAAATTTCTGGTGGGAGACAGAAATGGCGGCCAGATTTTCGACTTGGAGAGGGAACGCCAAGCAACAGACTTCTTATTCCTACAAACTTTGAAGAGTGTAGAGGTGTATTCCGGGGTAACCGAGGTCCCGAAGGCTTTATCCGAGTACGGTGCTCTGGCTACTGGTGGAGATAGCGCGATCGCAGGGTAGATATTGGAGATCCCCGTGCATACAAACTAGGCGAAGTTCGCAAGAGACTTGATATTGCGTTTTCTCATTGTTAGTTGAGATAATACTTCAGCTAATTGAATATATATAGTACAGAACGCATACTAGTATTCTATGAAATTTAAGCGTCACAAACAGAATACTTTCGAAGATATTAACTTTTTAGAAGTGTATAACAAAAGTGACGGACGCAGAGCTTTAAAGCATTTTTAGTTGGAACGAGATTGCAGCGAACAAAGTCCAAGTAATTGACTTTAACATGGGAGCAGCATACTAACATTATTTCATTATGAATGTTAATGTTCAACGAGAATTATTATTCGATATTTGTCACATATTTGAGATGATGAACTAAGGACTTTATGCGCCAGGGACATATTTGAAGCAAATGCAACATGGAGCTTCGTTAACCAGAATACTTCTGAATGTAGACGTTATGTACAATTACATCTCGTGCATTAACGTCATTTCACGAACTTTAATATAACATCTACGAGCTATAGAAATACTTCGTAAGCCATCTATATGAATATTTCTACAAAATTACTCATTAATGACATTAAACTATATCTACGACGGAGAATGAAGATTCATCATAAGAAGATTTGTCAATATGCCAGGGAGGACCCGGCAACAAAGAAGACCTATGAACGGGAGGTTGCTGTTCGATTCCAGACGGAGATTCGTGATTACCAGAGAGGAAATTCCTTCCTTATCCAAGGTCGCTGGTTCTAAGAAACGGACAGAGGTCCAACTCAGTATCTTGGATTGAGGAACATCTAAGTATTTTCCAAATACTTAACCAGATCATCGAGATATCGTCTGATAAGGTAGAAGTGTTATTTATAGTGACATTCAGAGCAAACGTTTTACTCCATATTTTCTGTATTTCCATGTTTCGATATATATTTATACTTCATGTGTGTAACAAGATTTTATTCTACAAGATCATGTGAGATGACCGTCTTTCATCATTTTCACACTAATATTCTACGATTCAGTTTTTGAACTGACGTGTTTATTTGTTTAAGGAATCAGTATTCCTTATTTAAGACCAGTCATTTTAACTTTCGACGTTTTTCAATTTTATTTTGAATTGAGGATGCAGACATTTAGTCGTGGATGCCAATTAAATTCCTTTTAGTAATTTAATTTGGGCATTTTTTTTGTAAGAAAAAGCTTCAAGAACAGAAGAAACTACGACTGATATATTGTTATATTATCATAATTACTATGAACTTAACGTCGATCTGACAAGAAATATTCGTCATGATATGATAGAAGTCATATACTCATAGACATTCTCTGTATAGAATGGAAACACATTTCGGAATTGACAATCCTTACTTTATTTGAGAAAGCTAAGAGCTTTAGTCATTTAATTTTATTAGGAGATATATCTTTAATGAAGATAATTTTTATCATACGACAGGGAATTCAAAGGTAGTTTATCCTAGTCAAGATTGAGTTCTATTGGACATATAAATAACATGTGTGGTTATTTATACACAATATGTGGTGTCACGTCATATTGTGGACATGACATTGCAAAGACGAGTAATTTTAAAGCTAGATAAGAGTGGTAGAACATAATTTCTATTTCTATTAAATGTATATGTAACAGTTTAGTGGACAATTAAGTAACATTTTATAAAGTAAACTCATGGAGGTCATACACGTTACGTCTAAGGTCATCTTTCATAAATGGAGGTTTCTTTTAAGAACAGAAGGAAGTGTTCAGTATGCCAGCTGTTGAGTGTTACAATGCTGAGGAATATGCCAGTAATTTAAATGCAAGTTCTACAGAAGAGATGTTGGTAACAATTAATGTGTGTTAAGGAATTGTTCAACATAGCAGATGAGAGTTTTAATACCATATACAGGGTGTATATGAGGCTACGTGGAGAAATGTTTGTGCTCATGCGAGGTTGTTTTGCATTTGAGGGAAGTTACAAAAGTATAGTTATTTTGGTAAGAACGTGGCATTATAGCAATGGAGTCATTGTGTTAAGAACTCCGATATAATGTGAATTTACGACTTAGAAGTGATGACGAGAGTATTAATGAGCGGAAAATAATTTGGGAAAGCTGTTGTCAACTTATGTTAACTAATACCTCAATTAAACATTTTATTAAAACATGGATTTGAGTATCTACGTGCATTTGATCTTTGCTGATTGAACGCATTAGACTGATATTGACTATAAACCCAATTATGACAGGGTGTTGCAGTATATTAACATTGGTGAGTGATAAGGAAATTCTTTGTGAGGATCATATTTTATATACTTGATAGTAAGGTATATTTTGAAAGGGAGCTAAGACTCTAATATATAAGGTATAGATAACGTTATACAATGTTCAACATAACGAATATCATGTTTGTAAATACTTTTCACAATTATTTAATTAAGGGGATAATTTTAGTAATAATTATTTGATCATATGTTTTTGAATTGTAGTGTATTTTAGAATGAATGTTTTTGGAACGAGTGTTTTTACGTTGTTAAGTGTGTATGAACAACTCCGTTGGTCTAAAACAATGCAAGGGAATGCATGGATGGTTGTATTAAAATTTGAGTGTATTGATAGAGAATTGTATGAATTATAGCCAGTTTTGTAAAGAGAAAATGTAACTTTGAGACAATGCTACCGTTTGCGCAAGCAGCGTGTTCGCAGCGAATGCAAAGGGAGAAGTATATCCCGTTATAATTCAAGGCCAGTATATTACATAAAATGGAAAGAGTTGTTAGCAAGCCACAGCTTTATGAATGGAAACAGCTTACCGGCTGATTGAATGTGTGTCAATTAATGAATGGGTTGACTGACCAGATGTGCAATGCATGGCGCGTGCCGGTTTTAAAAGCTTCTTAGGAACGCTAAGCACCCCGGAATTTTTGTTAAACGTTTTATTACTTGTAATAGGCTTAGGCCGTTCAAAATTTATTTCTGTATAACTGACAGTATAGTAACTTCATTAGTGTGTGTGTTGTGAGAGAGGAGAGCGTGTGAATGTATTAATTAATTTATTAATTTAGGTATTGTTATCATTTGTTTAAATTTTAGATATAGCTTACAATTGTTAATAAATTTACCTAGTTCGTTTTCTATATCGTCTTTCGAGTGATTTATTTTAGATATAAAAGGAACAATGGTATTGTGGATCCCCTTTTCAGGATGGAGCTAAGTCGCTTTATAAGACCCCGAGAATCAAGGTAGGTGTTCATCTGAGCACCAGTGCATTTTCTTGTATATCCATAATATCATTGTAGAATACTGTGTAAATTCCCCAAGACCTTGTTGGAGCGATTTCTGATGGAATTTTTAGCCGGAGCCTTTTAGAAATCAGCAATCCAGCTTTTGCTTTGGATTTCCGACAGGCAACTTCCCGAATTTACGGGTACAGTACCATCCCGGCATTTGCCTGAAGACGAAGTGGGAAGTGGACCACCTGAGGCTGAGTAGATCCCGTTCCAGTCCTCACACCACTTTTCAAATTTCGTGGCGGAGCCGGGAATCGAACCCAGGGCCTCCGGGGCGGCAGCTAACCATGCTGACCGCTACGCTACGGAGGCGACTCTAGCGACTCATACTCATCACTAAATACACATAATGTAAGATTGTTGAAAGCATTTTATTGGTCCTGTCTTAAATTTTTAATTTCAAAAATTTAAAAAAAAAACTAAAAGTTCCTGGATTGTCATATTTATTCTCAAGTTTCTGGAAAGCCACAGAGAATTTCATATTATTATTCAAAATTTTGAAAAGGTTTAATTTGAAACCCATAACCATTCCCCACTGCCATTAGTATTGTAAGAACTGATTGAATTCAGATCCACTGCATATCAGAGGAGAGCCTAGTGTTTTCCTTTATGTGGATTTCCTATTGATTATTTACTTAAATTTTATACAGATGGTCAACTTCCAGTAATTTAACAGTTGTTGTTTTTCCCTTAAAACCGTCCATGAAATACAAGAAGAAATCACGCTCAGAATAGCCGTAGCTCGATATGTAAACACCTAGCTGGACTTACTAGTGTCATTACAAGCACGGCATAAACTTGGATCAGATAGTAGTATTGTATATATTTTCAGAATTATCATTGTTTTTCAAGGTCAGGATGGATCTATTATTGCGTTTCTTATTTAATTTAGGGGCGCGGTGGCGCAGCGGTCAAGCTGTTGGCCTCTCACCAAGGTGGACTGGGTTCGATTCCCCGTCAATGCATGGGAGATTTTCAAAGTGAAATGCCATGTCTTGTGGTTCGGATTCCACGTAAAAATGAGGTCCCGTGGCTTATAATCACAAGATTCACAGTCACGTAAAACTACAATCTTCCTTCTTTTTTCTTATTTAATTTCTTTTCAAATTTAAAGAAAACTAGCTGATCCGGCAGACGTTGTCCTGCCAATCAAAGAAAGTGTTGTAACTTTGTATCTTGAAGTGCATTTGGATACACAATATTTTTTTTCTATTTCTGTTAACTGCCTCTCAACTATCGTAAAATGGATTAACTAATCTAGAAACATTCGTGGGAGCGTGCACAACAACTCTCCAAAGTTTCATCGCAATCGGATAAATGGCATATAACGCTTATGGGATTTTGTTTAAATGATTCGTGCGCTGTCACTCATTTGTTGAATCTACTCGTGCTCGACCAACTGTGAAATGGATTTACTAAGTTAGAAAGCTTCACGAAGTGTACACAACAACTCATCAGAGTTTCATCGCAATCGATGAATAGTATATGAATGCATACGAGATTTTGTTGGAACGCTTCGCGCGTCGTCACTCATTTGTTACATCTACTCGTGCGCTACCAATATTGTAAAATGGATTTACCAAGTTGAACACCTTCCCTGGCGTGTACACAACAACTCATCAATATTTCATGAGAATCGGATGAATGACATATGAACGCATACGGGATTATCTTTAAACGATTCGCATGCCGTCACTCATTTGTTGAATCTACTCATGCGCTACCTATTGTAAAATAGATTTACTAAGTCTGAAACCTTCTCTGGAGTGTACTCAATGATTCACCAAGGTTTCATCGCAATCGGATGAATGATATATGACCGCATACGGGTCATTGTAGAAACGATTCGCACGCCGTCGCTCATTTGTTGAATCTACTCGTGCGCTACTTACTAAAAACTGGATTTACTAAGCCAGAAACCTTTCCTGGAGTGTAGGACTACACAACAATTCACCAAAGTTTCATCGCTATAGGATAAATGGTATATGAACACATACAGGACTTTGTTGAAACGATTCTCGCGCCATCGCACATTTGATGAATCTACTCGTGCGCTACCTATTGTAAAATGAATTTACTAAGCCAGAAACCTTTACTGAAATGTACACCACAATTCACCAAAGTTTCATCGCAATCGGATAAATGGTATATGGACGCATACGGTACTTTGTTGAAATGATTCGCGTGCCGTCACTCATTTGTTGAATCTACTCGGGCGCTACCGATTGTAAAATGGATTTATTAAGCCAGAAACCTTCCTTAGGGTGTACACAACAATTCACCCAAGTTTCATCGTAATCGGACGAATGGTATTTGAACGCATACAGGACCTTATTGAAACGCTTCGCTCGTCGTCGCCCATTTGTTGAATGTACTCGTACGCAACCTCCTGTGAAATGGATTTACTAAGTTAGAAACCCTCACGTAAGTGTGCACAATATCTCACCCTAGTTTCATTGCAATCGGATGAATGGTATATGAACGCATACGGGACTTTGTTTAAACGTTCGCGCGTCATCGCTCATTTGTTGAATCTACTTGTGCGCTACCTATTGTAAAATGGATTTACTAATCCAGAAGCCTCCCCCTGGATGTACACAACATCTCACCCAAGTTTCATCGCGATCGGACGAATGGTATTTGAACGCATACGGGACCATGTTGAAACGCTTCGCACGTCGTCGCTCATTCGTTGAATCTACTCGTGCGCAACCTCCTGTGAAATGGATTTACTAAGTTAGAAACCTTCAGGTAAGTGTACACAACAACTCATCAAAGTTTCATCTCAATCGATGAATGGTATATAAACGTATACGGGGGTTTGTTGAAACGCTTCACGCGTCGTCGCCCATTTGTTGAATCTACTCGTGCGCTACCTAATGTAAAATGAATTTACTACGCCAGAATCCTTCCCTGGAGTGTACACAACATCTCACCCAAGTTTCATCGCTATCGGACGAATTGTATTTGATCGCATACGGGACCTTCTTGAAACGCTTCGCGCGTCGTCGCTCATTTGTTGAATCTAGTCGTGCGCTATCTTCTATCTAATATATAAAAGTGAAAGTCTGTATGTATGTATGTATGTATGTATGTATGTATGTATGTATGTATGTAGGTATGTGGGTGGGTTCCGTATACAAATCTACACCGTTCCACCAATCTCAACCATATTTTGCATACACATAGTTTAGGACCCAGAAGGAACCGCTGGCTACATGAATTTTCGACAGTCTTTCACATTCTTCTGATTTCGGTCCTTTTGTACTCGAGCAAAGGCTAATATAAAGTCATAAAATATACTCATGAAGGAATGGCAAGGCAGATCATTTCCATGGCAACATAGCTTAAGTCGAGACACGGCCGACTGGATGAGAGTTGCGCTCTGCACTACCGGTATAGAAAATAAGGATCTTTACTTGAAATCCCGTTAGTTACTCAACTGCTCACACAGCACTGTCAACCGAGTATAGCATAACAAAGACTTGATACTATCTACTATATATTTGTCAAATACCCCTCACTCACTCACTCACTCACTCACTCATTCATTCATCACGAAATCTCAGAAACCACCGAAAGGATTGGAATGAAATTTGGTATACAGCTTCCTCAAGGGCCGCAAACATCCACTAAGAAAGGATTTTTAGCCTATTTTCAATTTTGAAAAAATAGGCTTATTAGATCACCTTTTGTCCGTGTGTGTGTGTGTGTGTGTGTGTGCGTGCGCGCGCGCGCGCGCGTGTGTGTGTGTGTGTGTGTGTGTGAGGTGTGTCCCCCTAATAAAATCTAAATGGCTGGTGCGATTTCAATGAAACTCAGTAAGTTCATATCACTATTCCGGCGACCCCGACCGTGCCCTTCAAATTTTGTTACGTCTCACCAATCCAACATGGCGGCTGTGCGAAATATTTCACCAGCATTCAATATCTGTGAAACTATTCCCGATATCACCCTGGAATTTTTTACGGTGATAAAGGGAACTACTAGAAGTTCACATATGTGACTTTTGAAAAACGGGTAACTACAAAACCAATATGGTGGCCACGCGTGTTTGCGACTTTTAGATAGACGTTTCTCCCGATTTAACCAACCAAACGCAATAAAACTTGGTGCAGTATATGTTTATACACATTATAATGCACCGACATCTAACTTCGTTCAATTGTTTACATAACCACAAGATGGTGGATGTGCGAAATATTTCACCGACATTCTATATCTCTGAAACTATTAGCGGTATCGCCCTGAAATTTTGTACGGAGATAAAGGGCGCTACTGGAAGTTTACCTATAAGACTTTCAAAGACCGGTTAACTACAAAACGAACATGGCGGCCAAGCGAATTTGAAAATTTTAAATAGACCTTCCTCGCGATGCAATCTTCCAAACGCAATTAAATCTGGTACAGGAAATGCTTATACACATTGTAATGCACTGGTATCTAATTTAGTTCAATTGTTTACATAACCTCAAGATGGCGGCTGTGCGAATTTTAAAATTAAGTTTTTATTTCTGGTGTCGTAATCATGCGATCGAAGTGAAAGTTTGAATAATGAACCTACGCAATAATTTTCCATTAATGGTACATGACTCTGTGGCCTATACATATAACAATCCAACATGGCGGCCATCCGAAAAATTTAGATGGATCTCAATATCTACGAATCTATTACAGCAATCAAACTGAATGTTTTAATATTCATAGGGGCTATGCACATAAGTTCACCTATAGGTCTTTCAATAACCTGGTGATCACAAATCCAACATGGCGGCGAGGCGAATTATAAATATTCACATGGTCGTTTCTCGCAAATTAACCATCCGAGTGCAGTAACTATTGGTACAGTAAATCCTTATATAAATGTTAAGCTACTGGCATCTGCTGTTTTCAATTGTTTCCATAACCACAAGATGGCAGCTGTGCGAAATTTTAAAATCTCTTTATTATTTCTTGTGTCCTAATCATGCGATTGAAGTTTGAATACTACACGTTCACAATAATCTTCATGTAACAGTACATAACTCTAAGACCTACATATATAAAAATTCAACATGGCGACCATCCGCAATATTTAGTCGGTTCTCTATATCTACGAATCTATTGCAGCAATCAAACTGAAATTTTGTATGTTGATAGAGGCAATTACCATAAGTAGAATATATGAAAATAGGCTGTACAGTTCTTCACGGAACTACTTGTTGGATATTCAGGTTCTAAAGGGGTGTTAAGGGGGTAGACCTGCATTTCATTGAATAGCAATATCTCCCGATTGGTTTCATTGGGGATGTGATACTCGGCATATAAACTCATCATTAAAAATAAGAAGACACGTGTCTGAGGGTTTTTCGATGTGGTGTATATTATGAGGTGAAAGGGGTGAAAAGTGGGGGTTGAAAGATTCCTAACGGAGCGTGTATCTCTTAAACGACTTAGGCGGGGAGTTTGAAACTCATCGAAAAAAAACAGCATAAAAAATAAGAAAATAGGTTTTTGACCGGTTTTTTTTCTTCATAAATCCAATTTAAGGAGACCCTGGGAAGGTGTGAAATTCTGGGGGAAAAAAACAGGAAAGAAAGTGTCCTAACTGATTGACTGACTGACTGACTCACTCATCAAACTCAGGGGGGAAAACTGCTTTAAAGTAAGTAAATAGCTGTTCGACAGTTTTTTTTTTCATAAATCAAATTTAAGGGGTTCATGGGGAGGGGTAAAATTCTGAAAAAAGAAAATTGAAAGAAAATGTCTTGACTCACTCACTCACTCACTCACTCATCATCGCCCAGCCAAAATTACTAAAGTTAGAAACATGACAGTATGGGGAAATGTTCATTGTATGTCAAAACCGTCTAATAAGGGAGGATTTTCGGATATTCAGGTTCTAAAGGGGTCTTAAGGGGGTTAAACCTGAATTTCATTGAATAACAATATCTCCCGATTGGTTTCATTGGGGGATGTGATACATGGCATATAAACTCATCATTAAACAAGATGTTCAGTAAAGAACATATAGCCTACTTTCTCCTAAATGCATGGGTATTGTTATAACTCTTTCTCCTTTTCAAGGAGTATAATTGAATGTTGGTTGTAGTAGCTTGTTGAAATACAACGTGCTATAGGGATATTAAACATGAATATGAGGTGCCCTTTGCTAGTGCTACCTCTGTAAAAAAAAATCATTCAATTCGGTTTCACCGTGTTTGAATTGATCTGGGGAATGAATTTGCACACATACATGGCCGCTATTTGCAAACTATTGGGCTGATGACCTTGTAGTCAGCCATAAGATGCTTTCCACAAAAAGGCATGTTGTTGCAAAATCCGGTAGAGATCAAATTATTAGGATGGTCGAAATTTGATTTAAGCTTTTAACATTTGGGTGGCCGTCATTCCGTTTCCGTCAAGATGGTGGCGATATAAAACATGACACTGAGGTGCCTTTTGCTAGTGCTACCTCTGTACCAAATTTCGTTCAATTCGGTTTCACCGTGTTTGAATTGATAGGGGGAATCGATTTGCACACATACTTGGCCACCATCTGCAAACTATTGGGCTGATGATCTAGCAGTTTGATCAGAATATGCTTCCCGCATAAAGATTTGTTGTTGCAAAATTTGGTAGAGACTAGATTATTAGGTTGGTCGTAATTACATTTTAGCCTTTAACATTTGGGTGGCCGCGATTACGTTTCCGTCAAGATGGCGGTGATATAAAACATGACACTGAGGTGGCCTTTTCTAGTGCTACCTCTGTACCAAATTTCGTTCCATTCGGTATCACCGTGTTCGAATTAATAGGGGGAATCGATTTTCACACAAAGATGGCCGCCATCCGCAAAATATTAGGCTAATGACCTATTAGTTTGGTCAAAGGATGCTCCCTCCATAAAGGTATGTTGTTGCAAAATTTGGTAGAGATCGGAAGATTAGGTTAATCGTAATTTGATTTAAGCTTTGAACATTTGTGTGGCCGCCATTACGTTTCTGTCAAGATGGTGGCGATATAAAACCTGACACTGAGGTGTCCTTTGCTAGTGGTACCTCTGTACCAAATTTTGTTCCATTCGGTTTCACCGTGTTTGAATTAATAGGGGTAATCGATTTTGACACAAAGATGGCCGCCATCCGCAAACTATTAGGCTAATGACCTATTAGATTTGTCAAAGGATGCTTCCTCCATAAAGGTATGTTGTTGCAAAATTTGGTAGAGATCGGATGATTAGATTTGTCGTAATTTGATTTAAGCTTTGAACATTTGGGTGGCCGCCATTACGTTTCCGTCAAGATGGCGGCGATATAAAACATGACACTGGGGTGCCCTTTGCTAGTGCTACCTCTGTACCAAATTTCATTCCATTCGGTTTCACCGTGTTCGAATTAATAGGGGTAATCGATTTTGACACAAATATGGCCGCCATCCGCAAACTATTAGGCTAATGACCTATTAGATTTGTCAAAGGATGCTCCCTTCATAAAGGTATGTTGTTGCAAAATTTGGTAGAGATCGGATGATTAGGTTAGTCGTAATTTGATTTAAGCTTTGAACATTTGTGTGGCCGCCATTACGTTTCCGTCAAGATGGCGGCGATATAAAACATGATACTGGGGTGCCCTTTGATAGTACCACCTCTGTACCAAATTTCGTTCCATTCGGTTTCACCGTGTTCGAATTAATAGGGGCAATCGGTTTTCACACAAAGATGGCCGCCATCCGCAAACTATTAGGCTGATGACCTATTAGTTTGGTCAAATGATGCTGCCCCCATAAAGGTATGTTGTTGCAAAATTTGGTAGAGATCGGATGATTAGGTTAGTCGTAATTTGATTTAAGCTTTGAACATTTGTGTGGCCCCATTACGTTTCCGTCAAGATGGCGGCGATATAAAACATGACACTGAGGTGTCCTTTGCTAGTGCTACCTTTGTACAAAATTTCGTTCAATTTGCCCTCACCGTGTTCGAATTGATAGGTGGGGGACAGACATTCAGAGTACACACACACACACACACAGACTCACACACACACACATACACACACATACAGACACACTTTTTTTTTCGCCCTGTAGTGATCTCATAAGTCTACTTTCATTTTTTGCAAAAATCGAAAGTAGGCTAAAAATAAGAAGACACGTGTCTGACGGTTTTTCGATGTGGTGTATATTATGAGGTGAAAGGGGTGAAAGATCGGGGTTTAAGGATTCCTTACGGAGCGTGTATCTCTTTAACAACATGGGCGAGGAGTTTGAAACTCAGCGGAAAAAAATCAGCTTAAAAATAAGTAAATAGGTGTTCGACCGGTTTTTTTTTTCATAAATCCAATTTAAGGGGCCCATGGGGAGGGGTGAAATCCTGGGGGGAAAAAAACAGGAAAGAAAGTGTCCTAACCGATTGACTCACTCACTCTTCAAACTCAGGGGGAAAAACTGCTTAATAATAAGTAAATATGTGTTCGACAGTTTTTTTTTGATAAATCAAATTTAAGGGGTTCATCGGGAGGGGTGAAACCCTGAAGAAAAAATGAAAGAATATGTCCGGACTCACTCACACACTCATCATCGCCCAGCCAAAAATATTGAAGTTGGAAACATGGCATTTTGGGTATATGTTCGTTGTATGTCAAAACCGTACACTAAAGGAGGATTTTTGGATATTCAGGTTCTAAAGGGGTCTTAAGGGGGTTAAACCTGCATTTCATTGAATAACAATATCTCACGAGTGGTTTCATTTGTGGATGTGATACTCGGCATATAAACTAATCATTAGAAATAAGCAGACATGTGTCTAAGGGTTTTTCGATGTGGTGTATTAAGTTATTATGAGGTGAAAGGGGTGAAAAGTGGGGGGTTGAAGGATTCCAAACGGACCGTGTAGGCCTATCTCTTAAACGACATAGGCGAGAAATTTGAAACTCAGCGGAAAAAAATCAGCTTAAAAAATAAGTAAATCGGTGTTCAACCGTTTTTTCATAAATTAATTTAAGGGGCCAATGGGGTGTGGTGAAATTCTGGGGTAAAACGGAAAGAAAATGTCCTAACTGACTGACTAACTCACTCACTCATCAAACTCAGGGGAAAAAGACAGCTTAAAATAAGTTAATAGGTGTTCAAGCGTTTTTTCATCAATCCAATTTAAGGGGCCCATGGGGAGGGGTGAAATTCTTGTAAAAATAATTGAAAGAAAATGTCCTGGCTGACTCACTCACTCATCACGCCCAGCGAAAACTATTAAAGTTGGAAACATGAAATTTTGGGAATATGTTCGCTGTATGTCAAAAACGTCAACTAAGGAATGATTTTTGTTTATTCGGGTTTTAAAGAGGTGTTAAGGGGGTAAACGTACATTTCATTGAATAACGATATCTCATGAGTTGTTTCTTTGGGGATGTGATATTCGGTATATAAACAAATCATTAAAAATAATCAGACATGTCTAAGGGTTTATCGATGTGGTTTATATTATGCGGTGAAAGGGGTGAAAATTGGGGGTTGAGGGATTCTTAACGGAGCGTGTATCTCTTAAATGACATAGGCGAGAAGTTTGAAATTCGACGAAAAAAAACAGTTTTAAATATAAGTAAATAGGTGTTCGACCGTTTTTTCATAAATCCAATTTAAGGGGCCCTTGGAGAGGGGTGAAATTCTGGGGGGAAAACAGGAAAAAAAAGTGTCCTAACTCACTCACTCATCAAACTCAGGGGGGAAGAAAAGCTCAAAAATAAGTAAATAGGCGTTCGGCCGTTTTTTTTTTCATAAATCCAATTTAAGGGGTTCATGAGAGGGGTGAAATTCTGAAAAATAAATGAAAGAAAATGTCCTGACTTATTTACACACTCTTCATCACCCAGCCAAAATTATTGAAGTTAGAAACATGACATTTTGGGGCTATGTTCGTTGTATGTCGAAAACGTCCACTAAGGATGGATTTTTGGATATTGAGATTCTAAAGGGGCATTAAGGGGGTAAACTTGCATATAATTGAATACCAATATCTCCCGATTGGTTTCCTTGGGGATGGGATACTCGGCATATAAACTCATCATTAAGAATAAGCAGACATATGTCTAAGGATTTATCGATATGGTGCATATTATGAGGTGAAAGGGGTGAAAAGTGGGGGTTGAAAGATTCCTAACGGAGTGTGTATCTCTTAAACGACATAGGCGAGGAGTTTGAAACTCGTGGGAAATCAATCAGCATAAAAATAAATAAAGAAATTAATAAATAAATAAATAAATAAATAAATAAAATAAATAGGTGTTCGACCGGTTTTTCATAAATCCAATTTAAGGGGCCTTTGGGGAGGGGTGAAATTCTGGAAGAAAAACGTCCACTAAGGAAGGATTTTTGGATGTTCACTCTCATCGACCAACCAAAACTATTAAAGTTAGAAGAATGATATTTTGGGGATATGTTTGTTGTATGTCGAAACCGTCTACTAAGGAAGGATTTTTGGATATTCAGGTTCTAAAGGGGTGTTAACGGGGTTAAACCTGCATTTCATTGAATAACAATATGACACGACTATGACGCGAGCGAAGCGAGACTAAAAATGAGATGGTGTGTGTCTGTGTATTACTCAATCACGCATGTACCACTGGTCCGATTTACATGAATTTTACATGGAAGTAGCTGATTTACCTGGTTAACATATAAGCTACTTTTGATTTCACTACTTTGCACTATTTAAAGATGGCGACCATTTTAGTGACGTCACTACACCCTTTGGTTTCAAACTTTCATATTTCCATTTCAAATAAAAAGAGAACGCTAAGAAATAGCAATATTTTGATGGCATATACGAGGTTTAAAATTACATTTTCTATCCGAAAGGTATCTCCAACGGTTAGCGAGTACCATAAAACCTAAATTTGTGCTATAAAACACGGTCAACGCCGAGCTGTGTAGTTGGACAAAATGTTCCATCCTTAATCTCCCTCTGCGCAGCACCTCTCCTATCCCCTGTTTTAACTGTCACCTTCACATTTTAATTTATTTATGACGCGTAGCGAAGCACGGGTACTTCAGCTAGTCTATTATAAAATGGATTTACCAAGCCAAACACCTTCCCTGGAGTACACTCAACATCTCACCCAAGTTTCATCGCAATGGGATGAATGGTATATGAACGCATACGGGACTTTGAAACGCTCTAACTTGCAGAGACAAACAGTAGAATTCGACATCACTGCCACCTTTGGTATAAAACACAACTTTCCGCCACGGGCAGAGTGCATGTTATGGCGGTAGTTGCACAGGTTGCGACCAGGTGGCTGTAACGTGCAGAGACAAACCGTCCAAAGACATCAGCTTTCACCAAGTCCAAGGCAAGTGGTTTCCATGACGACTGTTTTTTTACTGTCTATTGTGGTTCTAAAATTGTGTGTAAATTGTGGTTCTAAAATTGTGTTCATTCCACCTACGGGGTCAGATTGTGAATCTAAACCATACAGGGACCCACCTTAATATACATACCAAATTTCATCAACATCGGTCCAGTCGTTTAAGAGTTCAGTGACATACACACGTGTCGAAGAATTATATATATAAGGATTGTCGTTGAACAAAGATATTCCTCTAAAAGTATTTTAAGACAAAAATTTAAAAAGGATTGAGAAGCAACATCAATTTAAGAAAAAAAATTCAAGTGTACCAATAAATTCCTCTAAGAACTCCTTAAATGCATACGATGAGCTGATCCTTTCTGATTTAAAGAAACTAAGGAAGACCCAAGTCGGTACACTTCAAACGGTATAGGTCTTAGTGTGTACTTGTACTTATTTGTGGCTTGAGATGTTCTCGCTCAAAAACATAGACATGGAAGGGCGAGAATAGTGACGTTTGTCACGTTGTTTCGGGTATCAGATGGTAGTAATGTATACATTTTCAGAACTACAATAGTTTTTCAAGGTCAATAGCGATCTATATCCATACACCGCGGACAGGCCAACAAGGACCACACAAATATCACTTCTTTATAGGTCTAGTTTCCTTCTTTCTCTTCCAGAAGTCTTTCATCCTGGTCGACTGCGCAGCTCTTCTTTCAACAGTCCATTCTCCTCTGTTGAGATTCTTCTTCTCCATGACAAGAATTTTGAGGCCAACATTTTTTTTTCTGTACTCTGTTCGATTTAGACAATCTTATTCAGTAATTTTGAATTTTTGAAGTTCTTCTTTCATTTATTTTACATAGCCTCCTTTCCCTTTATAGTTCCAGATTTTATCAAAAATTTGTTTGTTTAACCTTGAGCAATCCATGCGGACCATATGTCCGTAGAACTGAAGTCGCCGTTTTCTGATCATCACTTCAAGGTTATCGATTTTACTATAAATTTCTGCATTGGATCTCAGTCTATAACCTTCCTGTGTTTTCCTAGGACCATAAATCCTTCTTAAAATTCTTCTTTCTATCATGTGCAAATTCTCCATTCCGGTTATATTTGTAGTTACCATGCCGTACAAGATGACTGGTCTAACAACAGTATTAAAATGTCGTAATTTTGCATTGATAGACAGGATCTTTTTATTGTATATATTTTTTGTACAAAAATTTAATCTTTCTAATTTCCCTTTTTTGTTCTCAATTGCCAATTTATCCGTCCCATTGCTACTAATTATTTCTCCAAGATATTTAAATAGGTTAGTGACCCTGATGCTCCCATGATTTGTTTTTATCATTTTCTTAGTGTATTTCTGATCACTTGTCATCATCTCTGTTTTTACCAACGAAATCTGTAAGCCCGCTTTTCCCGCCGTTTCTTTTAACTGATCAATTTGGTTAATAGCGATCTATTACTAAACCTTTTCTGTTTGAAAAAAGTATAGGCTACTTTCTGATAAATTAGCCGACACAGGCCTGTCATATTTAATCGCACTATACATTCCAATGCCACGAGCTATAATCAAACCGCATTGTGGCTTGTGTATGCCAGCTCTTGCTTGAGTAGTAGTAGTAGTTTTCACTATCAACTGCGTCGTAACGTACGAATAAACCTTGAACAGGCTATTGTCCGCCATATACAAGATGTTTGACTGTATTCCATTACTTTCAGCGTCTCCACCGTACTTCTACGGAAATACGATAAGGGTCCGAGGAACACTCGTGCCAAGCTGGCAGAGGACAGCCGTGTGGGATATCTCTTCAATCCCGTGTGTGTTCCTAGAACAAATACCACAGTACAAATCATGAATACGTATTTTAACTTAGCATTCTGGCTCAGGTCGGAAACTAAGAAAATGCCCATTTATTGAGGGGAATAACCTTCTAACACTGAAATTTATCAGCTGGACATCACATGGCGAGGTGAGCGACTGAAACATTGCCCAACACCAGTTTACCTAGGTGTCACACTAGACCGTGCTCTAACCTACAGACAGCAATGTCTGAACACGAAACAGAAGGTCAGTGCTCGCAATGGCATACTCAAGAAGCTGATCGACAGCACCTGGGGAGCCAGCCCGCACATCCTGAGGACTTCCGGACTTGCACTGTGTGTGTCAGCCGCTGAGTATGCCGCTCCTGTGTGGAATGCTTCAGCAAATGCTAAGCAGGTTGATACTGCTGTCAACGACACTGCAAGGATAATCTCGGGATGCCTGAAACCAGCACCAGTGCACAAACTACACCCTATTGTTGGAATATCCCCACCCAACATCCGGAGGGCCACTGCTGCGGACGCCGAGAGAACAAAGCAGAAGAATGACCATCGGCATCCACTATATGGCCACCAGGCAGCAAGGTCTCGCCTCAGATCCCGCAAGAGTTTCCTTGCTAGGATTACGCCGCTGGAGAGAACACCAGAGACAACTCGTCTTAACAGATGGGGGAGCTCACTGCCCACAGACATGACAGAGGGTGTCCCTCGATGCAAGACCAACCAGCAAAAATGGGGGATCCTTCCAGCAGACGCAGACACCTCTTGTGAATGTGGAGCTGAACAAGACCCAAGCCACCTACTTATCTGCCCCCTCCTGGACAACCCATGCACAATGGAAGATGTTTTAGAGGAAGTAACAACGCCATCGCAGCTGCAATTTTTTGGAAATGTCGACCGGACACGGAAATGAATGAATGACTGAAAAGGCAAAATAGAAATTACTTTAATACAGGACGATTGAAAATTACACACCAAATTGAAATGGATAATAAAGAACTAAAGTAATCTTATATATTAAAATAGTTTTCAAAAAAAATCACCCTTTACTAAAACTGAAATATCTCGGAAAGTATTTGCGCTACGACGACGTTTGTTGTCTTAAAATGTAATGCCCGTCAAGCACCGTCGATTGATACCCACCTTACTTGATTATATCATTCGAGTACTAAAATAATAGCGAATATTACTTCCTTCAAGGTCTCACGAAAATGGAATATTCGAATGACTTGACGGACATATTGTCGCTAGGGGAAAACGACTAACACCGTATCATGATATTCACCGCCGCCCCAATAATAAATCTAACTTGATATTAACAGAGAGTTCCCTAATTTCGTCATGATATCGTTAACTTCTACCTGCTCCACTCGGGCGCTAACGTCGCATGTATACATACATGATATCGTTAACTTCTACCTGTTCCACTTGGGCGCTAATGTCGCATGTATCCATACAATAAGTAGAAGGGGATTCTGTGCACACAATTTTATTAAAACTTCTCAAAGAATGGATTACTTTGACACTGAAATGCTCATGCACAATCAGCAGTCATTTTGCTAATGACACTGTCATGTCAACATCTGTTTGAATGACAACAAATACTGTATACGAAAGACAACTAATTTCACGAAGATGCCGCAACAGTCGAATGTTGGAACCGCCATTTTGTATTGTGTATCCAATCTTTCTGTTATATAGTCTTTGGTCTCACCAGCTACAAACTCTCTTCTTTTCGTTTCATCATTCGTCCTTATAGGTTGTGTGCTCAATCAATAAAATGAATCATATTATGATGAATGAGAGGCGAGACTCAATTACAATTGTTATAAAGATTAAAGGTGACGGTAATTGTCTGTTCAGGTCATTGGCATATTGTGAGTACAACAATCAGAGTTTATTTACACAGGTTAGAAAGCGAATTGTAAAACATGTTACAGACAAGTGGAATAATTATTCTTCCTTTAATGTTGGCAACAGCGATATGTACGAAACTGCTATCAATACGAGCGATGATTACAAAATGTATATGTCTATGAATGGTGTTCATGGAGGTCATGTTGAGTTAGTTGTCACTGCTCAAGTTTGCAAAATGGGTATTTATTCGTGGATTACTACTGTCGTATGGAAGGTGACCGGTTAAAATATATACGTCATCAACAAACGAAGTTACGAGTTGATACATATGCCGGTTTAGCAGACGCCTTGCATGTACGAGCAGAATATGAAAATCTCAGAGTCGGTCGTATTGTAGTTTTGCCATCTTCTTTTACAGGTAGCCCAAGGAAAATATTGCAAAATTATCAGGATACGATGGCGAAAGTGAGGAAGTTTGGAAAGCCAGATTTATTCATTACGTTCACCTATAATTCGGGCTGGCCAGAAATACTTAACAGCATTCATCTCTGTGAAACGGCTAATAATAGACCTGATATTGAAGTGAGAGTTTTCCATTGCAAAGTAAAGGAATTGCTACGATTGATTAATGTTAAGGAAATTTTCGGTAAAAGCATATCTATATACAGTGGAATTTCAAAAACGAGGTCTCCCGCACATCCATTTACTCTTAACATTAACGGAAGATTGTAAGTTTCGAGAAATTTCTGACATTGACAGTGTGGTGTCAGCCGAAATACCAGATCTCGAGGATGAAGCGCTATACGAGTTGTTAAGGCGTCATATGGTACATGGTCCTCGCGGATCTTTGAATCCTGCTTCAGTCTGTATGAAAGATGGCGTATGTAAGAAAGATTTCCCTAAACAGTTTCAGGAAGAGACCAAATATAATGCCAATGGTTATCCTTCGTATAGGAGAAGAAATAATGGACGGATTATTATAAAAACAATTCGACGCATTGACATTGAAGTCGATAGTCGATTCATTGTTCCCTACAATCCATTTCTTTTACTTTACGTGCAAGCTCATATTAATGTTGAAATATGCTCAAGTGTTAGGAGTGTTAAATACATCCACAAATATCTTATACATTAAAATCCTCAAGTATGTGTATAAAGGTCATGACTGCTGCATTGTTAAAATATGTCCTGAAGGCGAAACGGTGAACTACGATGAAATTACTTCTTTCCTAAATGCTAGATATGTAGGTCCAACAGAAGCCGCATTCAGGATATTTTCATTTGACATGCATGAAGAGTCACATTCTATCGTGCGATTACCAGTTCACTTGCCAAACTTACAAAATATCTATTTTAAAAATAATAACGCTCCTGATATTTTACTTCAAGCACAATTGCGCAACACGGAATTACAAGCGTGGTCCAAGTTAAATCAAGATTCGCAAGCCAGAAGTCCGTATATATATCCTGAAACACCAGTACATTACGTCTGGAATAACAGCCACTGCCAGTGGCAAAAAAGAAAAAATGTTTCAAAAACTATAGGCAGAATGTATAATGTTTCGCCTACAGAAACAGAAAGGTATTATTTACGCCTGTTATTGCTTCACGTCATAGGTGCTACCAGCTTCCAGAATCTACGTACATACAAATCAGTTGTCTATTCTACTTTTAAAGAAACAGCTAAGGAGCGAGGTTAGCTGATTGACGATTCTGAATGGCAGCGTTGTTTGGCAGAAGCGTCACAATTTCAGATGCCTTCTCAGTTACGACAACTGTTTCCTTACATATGTATCTTTCAGACCCCTTCAAATGTAAGATAGTTATGTGACATTTTCAAGAATTCATTATCAGAAGATTATCTGCAGTTTCACGAACCTAACATTGCATAGCAGTTCACTCTTATACATATTTCTAATACATTAAAGCTCCATGGTCTTCCCATTACTTCTCTCGAATTGCCAGCAATTATTGATCATTTCCCTCAGACAAATTTACCAATGAATTATCCAAAACTTAATGAGGGTCAATTAAGTCGGATGATAAACCAAGCAAATGGAAACCAAACGGCTATAATTACAGAAATTTTGGGGTTAGTACAAAACAGCAATGAAAGGATGAGTAATGCATATTTCACTGACGGTCCAGGGGGCACCGGGAAAACATTTCTATACCAATGCTTGATTCACAGTTGCACAAATTTGGGGTTAAATGTAGTTTCTGTTACATGGACTGGTATTGCAGCAATGTTACTACTGTACACAGCCAGTTCAAGTTACCTCTACATTTACATGAAAGTTCTTTACCAGGAATAAAAGTTAACAACAAGGAAGCATTTTATATTCGTTCAGCAAAACTTATCATCTGGGATGAAGCCTCTTTGGCTAATAAGCACGCGTTGATGTGTGTAAATCGGTTGCTCAAGGACCTTATGAATAACGACGTGCCTTTCGGAGGAAAAATTATCATATTAGGTGGAGATTTTAGACAGGTATTGCCTGTTGTGCCTCACGCATTTAAAGGAGCATCAGTCCAAATGTCAGTAAGGTTCTCTCCTTTGTGGCCATTATTCAAAATTGTTTAATTCAACAAAAATATGCGAGCGGATACAGATTAACGTGACTTTGCAAACTTCTTCATACAAATTGGTAACGGTGAATACCCACACGTCGATGGAGAAAATTCAGAATTAGTCCCACGCTGAAAAATATTTCACGCTTTTCAAAAATAGCGATTTTAGCACCTAAAAATGAACATTGTAAAGAAATCAATGACAAAGTTTTAGACCTAATCCCAGGATCATCGAGAACTTACATCAGTGTGAATAATTTGATTACTGAAGATGAGAGTGAACTTCTACAATTCCCAATAGAATTTTTAGACAGCATAGGCATAAGTGGATTGCCACCTCATATCCTTCGACTAAAAGAAGGCACAATTGTGATTTTGTTGAGAAATATTAATGTTACCCAAGGTCTGTTGAACGGTACTAGACTGTTGGTTTGGAAGATGCATGACAATTGCTTACACCTGGAAATTATTACTGGCGTAAATGTTGGAAACAATGTCCTACTCCCTCGCCTTGACCTTACGCCATCAGATACTTCTATGTCATTTTCCTTCAAAAGGAGGCAGTTTCCAGTACGTTTGGCTTTTTGTATAACTATCAATAAAGCTCAAGGTCAAACACTAGATCAAGTAGGCATTTATTTACCTCAACCGGTGTTTAGCCACGGACAACTTTACTGTATGCCGCACTATCACGAGCAAAATCCTTTCATGACGTCAAAGTTCAAATAGAACCAAAAGGCAAGCGAACAGCAAATGTCGAATGGAAGGAAGTACTATTAGAATTTTGAAACAAATGTTGCGGAGGAGCACAGACCTCAGCAAACGGGGCACAGATTAAATAACAATTATACAAGGACGTCCGCATCCCTAATACGATAACTGTCCTGTGGTAATGGTAAAAAAAATTACTATTGTCCTGCATCGGTGATTACTATCCTACATCCTGTTATTTCATTCCCTCAGTTCTATAACAAAGATATACTCAATCAAATTTACAGCTTAATAAATATTAATTCCTTCTCTGTGAGTTATCTTTTCATTTCTCATCAATCGCCTTTACTTACTATTCTATCTGTAGGGGTGGAGGCGATAGCTGTCTTTACAGAGATGTGCAAATTATTAAATTCGATGTCAGTTTTCCGAAATTGCATTTTTACTTTTCACGGTTTAATGCACTAAGTATGTATACAAGGCGATGAAATTACTTCAAATGTTTAACCAAGACTCCTAATTATATTTTCATTTAAGAAACTCAAATTAAAATGATTTTTTAGAATTTCCACTAAGAGAGGAGCCTTGCAAATGTAAAATGTCACACGTTTCGTTTTTATTACTTCACTCTACTTTACGTGTGAATTTAGAGCGGAGGGATTTGGGGTATTTTAACTGATGAACGCTATTGAACTATTCAAAGATTCATGAAATATGCATTGAAGTCACCTGACTTGAATTCTAAAGTCAATGAAAAATGAAAATGGACCCAGCTCAGATATCCCTCGGAATCCAATAATCTGAATGTTTCCAGACGCAATTCCTTATGGGAAAAGGTTTAATTCCACGGGAGAGGAAACTACTAAGCAGGACAACAAAAGAAGTTGGTCAATAAAATGATTTTGAATAAAAGTAATTACGACTAATTAAAATTATTGTATTTAATTCAATTAATTTGCACACCTCTATATTGAACCCTTCAGAAAAGCAGTGTTTAATGTAAGAAATCTTAATCAAGGGGTCGCGCTCAGTTCCTATATGATGTTTACGTTCGCCAAACAACATGCTCTACTGAGGTAAGGGTCATCGGATATAAACTATAAATTAGAAAGAAAGGTGACAAGATGTAAAATAATAACAAGATTTAATGACTAATAGTGCATAAAAAGAAATAAACAACAATCAAATATAAAACAATCCTCCCTGAATTTCCCATGATAGGAATATCTATAAACTAGCAGTAGTACCCGGCTTCGCCCGGTGGAATGATGATAATGTATCAAAGTCTCCTTAGAAATATAATGGACATAAAATCTAGGTCATTTGCCCCCCCCCCCCCAAAGACAATGAGGGCGTAATATCTAGGTCATTTGCCCTTTTGATAAGGATGATAATGAAAACTACTGTTGAATTGACACGTCAAACTTACAAACTACCTTAATAGAAATACATATTTCAAACTTCACAGGCGAGGAAGACTTATTGTGTGTGGTGATTAATGGTGTAATGGGCGTAACATCTAGGTCATTTGCCCTTATGATGAGGATGATGAGGGAAACTACTACTTGTATTGAAATGACACTTCAACTTATAATGTACACAATGTACTGTAATAAAAATAAATATGTTAAAAATCACAGTCGAGAAAGAGTTTATGCGGCGGTGATTAGTGGAATGATGCGCGTAACATCTAGGTAATTTGCACTTATGATGATGATAATAATAAGGTAATGAAAACATGACTACTAAACGAACAAGGTGTAATTTACAACTGATATAGGTAATTCAGATGTCTAACTTCGATGTCTTCCAAAGTCTCAACCTTATTTTCTGGCTTAGGCCTGTACTCGATGCGTCTAGTGAAAGAGCTTATGGCGTACTGCTCGGCAAAGAAAATGGGTCCAAGCTGCACGAACCTGAGATGATCGTAGATGATGACGAAATATGATGACACACGTTCGGGGTTCCCCGTCGTATTTAGATTGGCCGGGGAATCACGCACTCTTTCGCAACACCACAGTGGCTTGAGCAACGGCCCTGTGCTGGCATCAGTATAGACAGCTCTGGAAAGTCCTCTCATGTCACCTCGCGATGAATCAGCAAGCTATTCTCACAACTGCCCCCCCCCCCAGAGTCTCGCAACTTGTGGGACGTGGGTTGGCGACCACCGGACCCCAGCTGAGTCTGACATCGCTTCTACTTCCTGGTGCCAGGCTCCTTTCAGTTCTCTTTCCTGTCGGCCTCCCTTGGTCAACTCTTGTTCTCTTCCGACCCCGACTGCATTAGGGCATCCGAGGGCTAGGGAGTCTTTCAATTTCCCGGTTAAATGGCCGTTGTCACATCTTTCCTGATGCCCTCATTCTTCGAGGGGTCAGCCTTCTATTCCGTTTCATTATATCTCCTGTCTTCTGCTCAAGGCCCTCAAAGAGGCAGGGTGTGTGTAGCACCACCATTTCTGGTACACCCTCAAGGGCTCATGGCGGGTGAGATAGGAAGCTGGCAACCCCGAGGGATTCCTGAGCTAAATGCAGGGAATGGAGAGGTATGTCAGAAATTTAAAGTGGACAGTGATAATCGTTGGGTTCCAAAGAGTAAGTATACAAATTTTGATCCAGATTGGTGAAACGATGTAGATTTGTGACAAAGGGTCTAAATACAGGGAATGGAGTGCTCTGTCCGAAAGTTCAAACAGACAGTGTTACTGGTTGGGTTCCAAAGGGTAAGTAACTTACACAAAGATTGGTTGAGATGAATGAAACTATGTAGATTTTTGCCAAAGAGACTAAATGCGGTAAATGGAATGGTCTATCCGAAATTTCATGTAGAAAGTGTTACACGTCGGGTTCCAAAGGGTGAGTATGTAAAATTTGGCTCAGATCGGTGAAACAGGGTAGATTTTGCCAAAGGGCCTAAATGAGGAAATGGAGTTGTCTGTCCAAAGTTTTAAGTGGACAGTGTTACTCGTCGGGTTCCAAAGGGTAAGTATACAAATTTAAGTTCAGATCGGTGAAACGATGTAGATATGTGCAAAAGGGCCTAAATGTAGGGAATGGAGTGGTTTGTCCGAAATTCCAAGGGGACAGTGTTAGTCATCGGGTTCCAAAGGGTAAGTATACACGATTTGTTTTCGATCGGTGAACGATGTAGATTTGTGCCAAAGGGCCTAAATGTGGGGAATGGAGTGGTCTGTCCGAAATTTCGAGTGGACAGTGATACTCGTCGAGTTGCAAAGGGTAATTATTTGAGATCGGTGAAACGGTGTAGTTTTGTGCCAAAGGGCCAAAAAGCAGGGAATAGTGTGGTCTGTCCGAAATTTAAAGTGAACAGTGTTACATGTCGGGTTCCAAGGGGTAAGTATGTAAAATTTGGGTCAGATCGGTGAAACGGTGTAGATTTGTGACAAACTGCCTAAATGCAGGGGTTGGAGTGGCCTCTCCGCAATTTCAAGCAGACTGTGTTAGTCGCAGTGTTGAAAAAATCCACAGCCTGCTTCCAGTCTCCGACCGGGTCAGGAATGGAATGAATGAAGCCCCTATCTAGCGGCGAGGATATGAACTGTGCCGGCTGCCGAGGCCTGACGCACTCCTCTGGGGCAATGATTAAATGAATGATAGATGAAATGAAATGATAGTGGAGAGTGTTGCTGGAATGAAATTTTGACAGGGAAAACCGGAGTACCCGGAGAAAAACCTGTCTGCCTCCGTTCTGTCCAGCACAGATCTCACATGGAGTGACCGGGATTTGAACCACGGACTCAGCGGTGAGAGGCCGGCGGTCGCAGTGTTCCGAAGCGTAAATATACAAATTTTGGTTGAGATCGGTGAAACGGTGTAGATTTGGGCCAAAGGGCCTAAATGCAGGGAATGGAGTGGTCTGTCCGCAATTTCAAGCAGACAGTGTTACACGCAGGGTTCCAAAGGGTAAGCATACAGATTTTGGTTCTGATCGGTGAAACGGTGTAGATTTGTGCCAAAGGGCCTAAATGCAGGGAATGGAGTGGTTTGTCCGCAATTTCAAGCAGACAGTATTACTCGCAGTGTACCAAAGGATAAGTATCCGAATGTTGGTTCTGATCGGTGAAACGGTGTAGATTTGTGCCAAAGGACCTAAATGCAGGGAATGGGGTGGTCTGTCCGAAATTTTAAGTGGACAATGTTACTCGCAGGGTTCCAAAGGGGTAAGTATACAAATTTTGGTTCAGATCGGTGAAACGGTGTATTTTGTTCCAAAGGGCCTAAATGCAGGGAATTGAGTGGTCTGTCCGCAATTTCAAGCAGACAGTGTTTCTCGCAGGGTACCAAAGGGTAAGAATACGAATTTTGGTTCTGATCGGTGAAACGGTGTAGATTTGGACCAAAGGGCCTGAATGCAGGAAATGGGGTGGTCTATCTGAAATGTTAAGTGGACAGTGTTACTCGCAGGGTTCCAAAGGGTAAGTATACACATTTTGGTTCAGATCGATGAAATGGTGTAGATTTGTGCCAAAGGGCCTACATGCAGGGAATGGAGTGGTCTGTCCGCAATTTCAAGCAGACAGTGTTTCTCGCAGGGTACCAAAGAGTAAGAATACGAATTTTGGTTCTGATCGGTGAAACGGTGCAGATTTGGACCAAAGGGCCTGAATGCAGGAAATGGGGTGGTCTGTCCGAAATTTTAAGTGGACAGTGGTACTCGCAGGGTTCCAAAGGGTAAGTATAAAAATTTTGGTTCAGATCGATGAAACGGTGTCGATTTGTGCCAAAGGGCCTAAATGCAGGGGATGGAGTAGCCTCTCCGCAATTTAAAGCAGACTGTGTTAGTTGCAGTGTTCCAAAGGGTAAATATACAGTGAAACGGTGTAGATTTGTTCCAAAGGGCCTAAATATAGGGAATGGAGTGGTCAGTCCGCAATTTCAAGCAGACAGTGTTTCTCGCAGGGTACCAAAGGGTAAGAATATGAATTTTGGTTCTGATCGGTGAAACGGTGTAGATTTGGACCAAAGGGCCTGAATGCAGGAAATGGGGTGGTCTGTCCGAAATTTTAAGTGGACAGTGTTACTCGCAGGGTTCTAAAGGGTAAGTATACATATTTTGGTTCAGATCGATGAAACGGTGTAGATTTGTGCCAAAGGGCCTAAATGCAGGGGATGGTGTTGCCTCTCCGCAATTTAAAGCAGACAGTGTTAGTCGCAGTGTTCCAAAGGGTAAATATACAAATTTTTGTTGAGATCGGTGAAACGGTTTAGATTTGGACCAAAGGGCCTAAATGCAGGGAATTGAATGGTCTGTCCGCAATTTCAAGCAGACAGTGTTACTTGCAGGGTTCCAAAGGGTAAGTATACAAATTTTGGTTCAAATCGGTGAAACGGTGTAGCTTTGGACCAAAGGGCCTAAATGCAGGGAATGGGGTGGTCTGTCCGAAATTTTAAGTAGACAGTGTTACTCGCAGTGTTCCAAAGGGTAGGTATACAAATTTTGGTGCAGATCGGTGAAACGGTGTAGATTTGTGCAAAAGGGCCTAAATGCAGGGAATGGGGTAGTCTGTCCGAAATTTAAAGTTGACAGGGTTACCCGCAGGGTTCCAAAGGGTAAGTATACAAATTTTGGTTCAGATCGGTGAAACGGTGTAGATTTGTATACATAACAGACAGACAGACAGACAGACAAACTTTGTGCTTTATATATATAGATTTGAGGAGTCAGACGGATCTCCCCTTTTATTTAAAATGTGGATCCTGGTTCCACTACCTTGCAATTTGGGTTTTATGTGCGCGTAATGACTAACTACGAGGAATGAGTACTTTGGATGACTGTTCGTTTACAACGGGTTAACAGCCACGATGCTTACGAACAATCATCTCGTAAATCAACGTTTATGGATATGGAACATGACATTAAATAAAACCCTTAAAAAGTAATGCTGACACACGCACTACAAATCTACTATTTACAGGAATCTCCCTGAGACCCTCATTAGCGCGAAGACGCACTTGACTTTGAGCTGCCAACACGGGCCAACTTGCTCAACACAAACAAGGAAATACAGCAAGCATGTGACTCACGGGTCACTGAATAAAATAAAAACATGGAATAAACCAACAACAACAACAAAAGCCTGACTGGCTGACATTACTTTATATGAACAAAACTGCATGTTAAGCTAACGCTTCGGAGATTATCGTGATTCGTAGGCAACTCCCATTTATTTAAACAATTTTTACCATTGATCAGTTCTTAATTCTGTATTTAAAGTTATTACTGAGCCACACAGGCACTCTCCACTAATGACCTGGCTGGCACCCTTCAGTTCGTCTTGTGCAACATCTCCCCTCTTCCTCAATCACCTGCCATTGTCCCACTCCAGTGTATAAATACCTGACCAGCTGTGCCGTTATCTCAAGGAATCAACAGCAACAAACTCAACCACTTCAAATTATGGTCAGACATTAATCAAAATATCCAGAATTGCCCTCGCGAGGTCACAATCTAGATTTGTCATCAAGCTGCCAGAAATCAGTCTAAGCTGAAAATCCCGCTTGTAATGACACAAAAACACACACTCACACACACACATTTGGGAATGACAATACTTTATCACACAGATCGGCTGAATGGATGCTCGCCGACAATTAAACAAAATAAAACCTACGATAGAGCTGACTGCTCTTCGTCACAAATCACATTGCTCCAAAGGCAATAATCTCATTGAATCTGATCAATAATAAAACAAAAGAAATTAATTATCCTCCAATCTACTGTATAATTATATTACTTCAGTCCTACTTCTGAAACACAACATATCCCCGAGAGACGTTTTTAACCGCATTGCGTAGCGTATGCAAACACGGCCGTTCACATAGCTACGTTAGTTAAAACAACAAACAAGAAAAGAACCTTCTACTAAATATATATGTGAGCTGTTTCCATGCAAAAGGTGTGTCAGACCAAAACTAAATAGACTACGTTAATCACACAAGCAAATTATTTACAAAACAAGATATGTCCCATACACCATAAGTTAATTTATCAGATAATAATAAATATTATTCGGTACTCATCCTCAGCCAGCCACCCGTCAAAGAACATCTGCAGCCATTTCCCAACTGGATTCTTCTTATCTCATCTCAACCATCTTGACGGAGTCTTGATATTTCCAGGCTTCCTCCATGGTCAATGATATCATCTCTCGTGCTGATTCAAAAATTAAATTATTATACACTTGATGTCTGACTACTAAATTCGCCGTTCGGGTACTTCTTTCCCCAACACAGTTTATTGGCGAATTATCGAAGATACTGCCCCTACAAATATAGTACTGTGACTATCTAACACTGAATTTAACACTTTTAATAATAATTTCTGTGTCCTTCATGACACGCAAAGTTTCACTGTCCACGTCCTTAGACGCGCAAAGTATAAAAGCCTGTGTCCACTGACACACAAAATAACAGCCTCCGTCCTCAGACGAACCAAAGTAATAAGCCTGTGCCCTCGACACACACAATAATAAGCTTACGTCCGTAGACGCACAGAATAATAATAAGCTTACGTCCGTCGACGCACAGAATAATAATAAGCAATGTCTTGGCTCTTCACACCACTTATAAATGAACTGGCCCTAGTTCTTGATGGGGGGGAAACTAGATAAACATTTTACAAAATAATAGTGATACAGGAATGAAATAAATATCACTGAACTCGAAAAATAGCGCAGGTCAAGAATATGCCCATTAATCCTAGAATCGATCGTAGAGATTTTGTCTAGGCGATCTCCCGCGTGAATGCTAGCCGAGCGTGCCCACGCTAGACCTGCCGCGCTAAATAGGCATTCTTCTCTCATTGGTTCCCACATTTTCTGTCACTTGGCGGTTTTTAGCAGATCTTGGCGTCGTAGGAGTGTCTATTTTCTTCATCAGCCACTCACGTTACTGCATCATATTTCTTATAGGCGCGAACATCACAATGGACATACCAGAACCATGTCTCACTGCGCGTCGCTTCTATTTTTGAGGCGGCCAACACCTGTCCTTCTGACACATCGCTAGGCTATTTCCTTTCACAGCTAAAGTATTTAGCCTTTTGTCAATCTGCTTCAGGTATGTCCCCGCTGTCTCCCACAAATGCTTGACATTTCCTCATCTCCGTCTGGCTACTTTCATGATGCTGGTGGAAATATTTATTAATTGAAGAAATAAAACCTAGAATCATTTATCCAACAGAGGATAAAGGGTTCACAACTCTCCCACTCACAAAATTTCGAACTTCGGAGAAAGTCGATAATTTTAAAAGACTTCCGTAGGCCAATTTGTTTTATTTCGGAATCACCCCTTTTCTATTACTTGGTCTAGTCGCTCCTGTCTTGAATGACATTTACTCGTTTCACATCCTGCTCATAATGACTCTCTCAACTGCTTGCGTGGCGCTGATGCCTGGGGAAACACTCTGCTCGCCTCGTTAATGTTTGTCAACACCAACTCTACTTCCTCCTTTACGTGCCGTACTCAACTGCTCCCCGTTCACTTTGTTGATAGTAGGACGTCCATATATTCAAACTGCATCGTTATTTCGGCGCTCCCATGGTCCACTTCTACGATACTTTTTTTTAGGTTGGCAGCGTTGTAAACTGACATTGTTCCTGTACTCAATTCTTTCACTCTGTAAGCATTATTTCCAAGGTTTCTTACGATAGAATAGGGTCCTATGAACTTTTCGCAGAATTTGCTGAAGATTTTCTTCTCTGGGTCCGATGTAGCAGGTCGTTTCACCAAAACAAGCTGGTTGATTTCAAGATCACTGTGAAACCTCTTATTTCTTACTCGCCGTAATCTGCGGTCTGCTTGTTTCCTCATGTAGGCTCTCGTCCTCTCAATTCGCAAGTCAGGTGCTATCATGGGCTCTTGTGGGCAGTTAATGATGCTTTTCCACGATCTCACTGGATACTCGTTCTTGTGTAGGACCATAGGGATTTGTCCTGTTGACTCGTGTCTGGTAGAATTCATGCATGTCTCTACATCCTTGATTTTATCCACCCATCTGTGATGTTCATTTGGAATGAAGATTCTCAAATATGATGTTACACACTTAATTGCTCTCTCACTTGGATTTGCTTGAGCATGTCGGATACTGCTTAAAATGTGTTTTATACCCATGTCCTCCATACCTTTCTTGAATTCGGCGCTTGTGAAATAACTGCCATGATCTGATAATATAAATTCTGGTTTTCCAAGGATTGGAATAACTCTATTTCGAATACGACTGAGTACCTGTTTTGAAGTAGTTTTCTGAATGGGGCATAATACGACAAACTTAGAAAACACATCAATGCATACTAGTAAGTGTCGGCAACCTCGCCTTCCCTTCGGGATTGGACCGAAACAGTCGAGTGCCAGTAGCTCGCATGGTTTTTGAGGTAGCAAAGGTCTAGGATACTGCCTCATTAAATAATTATTTGGCTTTGTCCTCTGACACGGATCACAAGTTGTAATGACGTCACATATAGTTGTTCTCATACGTGGCCATGTAAATGTCTCTCCTATTGTCGCTTCGCACTTATCTACGCCCACATGACCGTAACTTTCGTGCGTATGCCATGTCAATCCTCGTTGTAAAGAAGCAGGTACTAATATGCGTAACTTGGTGTGGTCATTATCTACCCATTTGTGCAGCAAATTGTTGACATAAACATATCTTCCTTCTTTGGCTTTCGCTTCTCGAAATGCAGGTGTTCCTGTAGGTAGTTGCTTTCTGAAGTATTGAATTAATAGCATCATCCATGGTTCCACTTCTTGTTCTCGCTGTATCTCACGTAACTCCTCCAAGAATTTCCGGTCCTTCGGTGTTAACTCCAAGTGTTGTACCATCGCTGTTTCTTCATTATCAGGCTCTGGGTTCCTGCTGAGTGCATCCGGAATCACGTTCATCTTCCCTGGGCAATGTTCAATCTCAATGCTAAACTGCTGAATATATATAGACCAACGTGTCACACGTTCGCTTGCCATCGACGTCTTAAACAAGAATGTTAATGCCTTGTGATCGGTCCTGACAACAATAGGGTAACCATAGATTATTCGTTTCCATTGTTGTAGCGCATGAAGTATGGCCAACAGCTCTAGTTCCGTTACAGTATAATTGCGCTCGTGCTTACGCAATTTTCGGCTGACAAATGCCAAATATGTTTTATGCTGCAGGTTAGCTGGATCCTCTTGGTAGAGCATAGCACCTATATCCACCAGTGAAGCGTCCGCTTGGATTATAAATTTGTGCTTGAAATCTGGATATCCTAATTTAATGCAGTTTTCCAATAGCTGTTTTGTTGCTTGGAATGCCTTCTCACACTCCGCATTCCATAACCATTTATTATTTTTCTTTAGCATTTCCTGCATCGGCGCTACAGTCTCCGTATAACCTGGACAGTTTTCCTTAAAGAATCCCGTTACGCCTAAGAAAGCCCGAATGTGCTTGACTCTCGTTGGTGTAGGGAAATTCTTTATCGCTTCGATCTTAGCGGGATTTGGCTTCACTCCCTCCTTGTCAATGATGTGACCCAAATATAAGATCTCGCTCTTGAAGAAATGCGATTTCTTCAGATTTACTTTGAAATTCGATGCATTCAGGTTGCCTAATGCTTTATCTACATTTTTCATGTGAGTTTCAATGTTGTCGGATGCCAGCAAAATGTCATCAATGTAGCGTACCGTCATCTCCTTAACTTCCTCGGTTAGATTCCGGTCCAGGGCTCGGATTAAGGCACAGCCCGCTGTTTTGACTCCAAAGGGCATTCGGACGAAGCAAAACGTTTGGTTATCGAATAAGAAGCCAGTTAGAAGCTGTGACTTCTCATCCAATTCAATATGGTGGAACGAGCTCGTCAGATCGACTGATGAATAAATGCTTTTGTTTTAAAAGCCTTTTAGTACGTCTCTGATAATTGGCGCTCTGTCATACTCAGGAAAAATGAGTCTCGTGTTGAGATTTCTGGCATATAAACAAAGTCTAATAGATCCATTTGGTTTTGTGACTGCCAAAATCGCATTTAGATAAGGTGTCGGTGTCTTCCTTATCACTCCAGCTTGTAACATCTCATCTATAATGACCTTGACTTGACCACGATATTTTTCAGGAATTGGGTACAACCTGCTTTTGAAAGGTGACCAGTCCTCGACTTGCATAGAATATTTGAAATTTAATATTTTCCCAGGTACTGTATCAAATACTGTTTTGTGCTTCCTTAAAATCCCTTCCAATTGCTTTCTGTGTTCGCCCCCAAGTTGAATGTCATTGAGCCGCTCCTGTAGTAACTCTTCAAATTGTGCATCACTGTTATCTCCTTCCGTTAATAAAGACCATACCTCCTGGGATTCACTCTCCTCATCTAGTTCCACAACAGCCCCTTCTATGATGTTATCTTCTGCCTTTCGTACCTCCTCTTCCGTCTCTTCCGATATTGCTTTCAATGCCCAAGAATTTACATCTCTTCCGGTGGTGATTTCATCCATATGCAATCCCACATTCTTCAGCTGATCATACTCTCTAAAACTGACAGTATTCTTGTGCAAATCTATCACTGCTTGATAGTCACAAATAAAATTTGCACCAAGAATTATATTGAAATTCATCTTTGCCATGATAATGAATGTTTGCCCAAAAGTGTGTTCCAATATGTTCAGCTCTAAGTATGCCTGACGTTTACAAGTGACGGAGCGTTCAGGAATGACACCCCTCACTTTGAGCTGTGGTACGGGAATTACAGGAATATTTTGACTCCGTCCCAACTCTCGAACCAAGGCCTCCGATACCAGACTGATCTGTGACCCCGTATCCAATAAACATCTTATATTAATTCCACCAATCCTCGCGTAAATAATGGGTAGCTGCCTAATTTCATCGTTCCGTGGTTTCACCGTCTCCTCCATGCAGTCTTCTGGCAAAGCAATCCATTCTTGTATGTTCGCTACTATCCATCCCTCTTCAACTTCCGACTGTTGCGTTTGTAGGCTGTCTTCTTTATCCAAATTTAACATTTTTTTTAGCTCCAGTGCGACTGCCATCATCCGTTTGTCGCCGATGTCCTTGATATTCCTCTTGTCTCAGTAGACTTCCAGCTTCCTCAGTATGTGTATCAGGATTCTTCATGTTCCCAATGGCTTTTTCCCATCTTCCTAGCTCTCCACCTTGACTAGCGTGTAATTCCTCTAGGTAATTTTGTGATTGAGCGTGCCTATCATCCCAGTCATTTCGATAATTTCGTGGCTCTCCTTGATTTTGGTCTCTTCTTCCTTTCCATCTTTGATTAGCATTGTTATCACCGTATCTTCCATAAGGCCTGTCATTTCTTCGATTTTCACGCCAATGTTGATATCCTCTCTGTTGATACCTATTGTTGCCTTGATATGATCTATTATTGTAGTTATTTTCGTTACGCTGGTATGGTCTGTTTTCTCCTTCTTCCTGGTTTCGCCTAGGTGTGGAAGTGCTTGTATTAGTACCTTGCGTTTTAGTGTTTGCCTGCTTAGGTTTTATGACCTCTGTCGCATTGACTAACTCCAGCTGTCTTCCTCCTCTATAATGACTATGAGACGTAGTCTCATCTATCTGGCGTAATATCTGCTCTGCATGTATGGCCGTACTAACGTTCGCTGCGACTAGTACTTGTTATACGTTGACTGGCAATTGCCTCGCTATTGTCATCACCAGATCCTCTTCATTTAAAGGGTAATCCAGGTCGCGAAATTTTAACATTTGCATGTTAAAGAAATCTGAGTATTTTGTTTGCTGGGTGGTTTGGTACTTTCTAGAGTAAAGCTCCATCCTTAGACTCTGTTGTGTTGCGGGCGACCAATATTTGCCCAGAAACGCCAATTTAAAATCTGACATGGTTCCAAATGTGTATTTGAAGCTTAAAAACCATGTAAGGACATTTCCTGATAAAAATCTCTCCATCATCCTCAATCTACGTGCTTCAGGTACCCCAGTGTCATTGTAATGGTCTTCAATCTCTTTGATAAAAGCTTTAGGTGTTACCCCTGAATTCTCCGTGTATTTCTGCGGTTTATAATCACTTGAGCGAATTACTTGGATAAGTTGAGTAGGCTGATGACCGTCTTGTGGTGTTGAGCTCCTATCGATATTCTTGCAAAACCCTTCCGTGTTTGTTGTTAATGGGCTCTCCGCCTGAGTCTGACTTCCTGCTGTGCTCGCCTCCGGGCTATTTGAGTCATCCTGCTTGTCTTTCAATGTTCCTGTTCTAAATATCGACGATTGCTCTAATGACCTGAGTTCGGCTTTAATGATCCTGTCCGTCTGTTCTTTAAGCTTGCTCTTCTTTTCTTGCTCTAACGCTTGAATACGAGTGTGATTTTCTCCTACTGTTTTAAGAATGGTGGATCTTTCCTCTTTAGAACCGATATTCATTTTTTTCCAATCTTTTCTTATCTGCTCTTTAATCGTGCTTACTTTCTCTTCAATCTGGCTTTTAGTGTCGTTTAAGGTACTCTTTAACTGCTCCTGATCCGCTTCTAGGCTTTTCCACTGCTCTGCTGATTTTATTTCGAGACGATCCATATCTTTAATTATGCCGGATATATTCTCATCTACCGCTGATAATTGTTGTTGAATGACTTTGCCGCTCTTTTCCATCTCCATAAATCGTCCTTCTAACTTCTCCTGAGCTATCGTGACCTCGCTTGTATTCATAGTGCACGCTATTTCAATTTACTCTAATTTAGCTAACACCGTTTCATCCAGAATGCTAAGTTTTTGATCAAAAATATTTTCCATTTTCTTAATCTGGTCTAATTGCTTTTCATTATTTTTACTCACATCTAGGGCCAGTAATACCATCTGTTGATTAGTGTGATCTTTCATCTCTGCGGTTAGCGTCTCTAACTGTGAATTGATAGTGTCATTAATTTCACTTTTTAATAATCTAGCTTGTTCAGCCTGATATTCATTCTGTTCAATTCTACGGTTATTTAATTGTGTCCGCAATGATTCACTTTGTTCGGATAATTTGTTTATCGACTCACTTTGTTCTAACATAGTATTGTTTATTGCTTCACTTTGTTCTGATAGTCTATCGTTTATTTGTTCAGATAACTTCGCTTTTAATGCTTCACTTTGTTCTAACATACTAGTATTTATTTGCTCAGACAATTTCGCGTTTAATGCTTCACTTTGTTCTAACATACTAGTGTTTAATGATTGACCCTGTTCCGCCAATTTAGTGTCCAACAATGCCTGTGTTCTCCTAGCTGCGCTCTCAATGATTTCTTGAATCTGTTCAACCGTTGCCATATTACACACTTTATATGAGACATTAGGGAAATGGCATAAAGCAATGCCCCTTGACACACATATAAAATCCAATGCACATTTAATTTCTTTACCCTAATCAGTTCGTTTATTTTTACATTTAATCCCACTAGCCGATTGCATCTCTGAGTAGTTCTAATTTTACTCAACTTAATTTAAACCCAAACACATATTCAGTCATTAAATTGTTATCCTGATCTGATATTAACACTGACTAATTAATAAAGTATTAATTGTCATTTAAGGCTACAGCCTCCTAACATTTTCACGAGTTTGACTTTCTAAACAAATCTAATTTTAACTTTAATCATTGGGCGCCCGGTATCACATATTATTACCTTTTACTTTAATTCAATAGACAAAAACGTGAACCGTATTTTACATTGCAAACTCCTGATTTTACTTTATATTTCACACATTTGGCGGTATCCTCTTCGCCTCACTTACTTTTAATAAAATATCACTTGCCGGTGATTAAAATACTGTCATATCTGCCTGCACTTGCGGCATGTCAGTTTTACTCAAATACGCCACTTAAATGTGTTCCAGCAGCGAACCAGCAATAAAACAAGTAGTTCCGTGAAGAACTATACAGCCTATTTTCATATATCCTACTTATGTTAACTGCCACAATCAACATACAAAATTTCAGTTTAATTGCTGTAACAGATTCGTAGATATTGAGAACCGTCTAAATATTTCAGATGGTCGCCAGGTTGGATTTTTATTTTTGTACTATTACATTAAGATTATTGTGTACGTGTGGTATTCAAACTTCAATCGCATGATTAGACAACAAGAAGTAAAAACGAGATTTTAAAATTACGCACAGCAGCCATCTTGTGATAATGCAAACCATTGAAATAAATTAGATGCCAGTGGATCAACATTTGTATAAGCATTTAACGTGCAACGTTTCACGGCACTCGGATAGTTAATTCGCGAGAAACGTCCATTTAAATATTTATACTTCGCGTCGCCGCCATGTTGGATTTGTGCTCACCAGGTTCCTGAAAGTCCTATAGGTGAACATATGTTCATAGTCTCTATGAACATTAAAAAATTCAGTTTGGTTGCTGTAAAAGATTCATAGATATTGAGAACCGTCTAAATATTTCGGGAGCTCACCATTTAGGAGTGTTATGTGTATAGGCCATAGAGTTATGTACCATTCAAGGACAATTATTGCCTAGGTTCATTATTCAAACTTTCACTTTGATCGCATGATTACGACACAAGAAATTAAAACTTAATTTTAAAATTTCGCACAGCCGCCATCTTGAGGTTATGTAAGCAATTGAATTAAATTAGATGGCAGTGCATTACAATCTGCAAAATCAATTACTGTACCACATTTCACTCCGCTCAGAGAGTTAAATCCCGAGAAAAGTCAATTAAAATATTTTAAATTCGCTTGATCGCCATGTTCGTTTCGTACTTTACAGGTTTATGAAATATACATAGGTATACCTGTATCAGTACCCTTTATCACCGTACAAAATTGCAGGGTGATATCAGTAATAGTTTCGGAGATATAGAATGTCAGTGAAATATTTCGCACAGCCGCCATTTTGAGGTTATGTAAACAATTGAACTAAATTAGACTCCAGTGCATTACAATGTGTATAAACATTTGCTGTACCAAGTTTCATTACATTTAGATAGTTAAATCGCGAGAAAAGTCTATTAAAATATCTCAAGTTCGCTTGGCCGCCATGTTGGTTTTGTAGTCACCAGGTTTTCAAAAGTCTCATAGGTGAACATCTAGTAGTGCCCTTTATCACCGTACACAATTTCAGGGCGATATCGGTAATAGTTTCAGAGATATCGAATGCTAGTGAAATATTTCGCACAGCCGCCATGTTGGATTGGAGAGACGTAACAAAATTTGAAGGGCACGGTCGAGGTCGCCGGGAATAGTGCTATGAACTTCCCGAGTTTCATTGAAAACGCTCCAGCCGTTTCGATTTTATTAGGGGGGGACACACACACGAATCACACACACACACACACACGGACAAAAGGTGATCTCATAAGCCTATTTTTTCAAAATTGAAAATAGGCTAATTACACCTTCATTGTTGCGTCAGTTTGAAAACCCAACTACGCTTACACTGACATGTGCAAAATCTTTGCCGTTACACCACAGTGAACCGCCCCACGCTTGGCCGCGCCAGTTTACTCCTATGAACCCTTCAGAAAAGCAGTGTTTAATGTAAGAAATCTTAATCAAGGGGTCGCGCTCAGTTCCTATGTGATGTTTACGTTCGCCAAACAACATGCTCTACTGAGGTAAGGGTCATCGGATATAAACTATAAATTAGAAAGAAAGGTGACAAGATGTAAAATAATAACAAGATTTAATGACTAATAGTGCATAAAAAGAAATAAACAACAATCAAATATAAAACAATCCTCCCTAAATTTCCCATGATAGGAATATCTATAAATTTGAGGAGTCAGACGGATCTCCCCTTTTATTTAAAATGTGGATCCTGGTTCCACTACCTTGAAATTTGGGTTTTATGTGCGCCTAATGACTAACTACGAGGAATGAGTACTTTGGATGACTGTTCGTTTACAACGGGTTAACAGCCACGATGCTTACGAACAATCATCTCGTAAATCAACGTTTATGGATATGGAACATGACATTAAATAAAACCCTTAAAAAGTAATGCTGACACACGCACTTCAAATCTACTATTTACAGGAATCTCCCTGAGACCCTCATTAGCGCGAAGACGCACTTGACTTTGAGCTGCCAACACGGGCCAACTTGCTCAACACAAACAAGGAAATACAGCAAGCATGTGACTCACGGGTCACTGAATAAAATAAAAACATGGAATAAACCAACAACAACAAAAGCCTGACTGGCTGACATTACTTTATATGAACAAAACTGCATGTTAAGCTAACGCTTCGGAGATTATCGTGATTCGTAGGCAACTCCCATTTATTTAAACAATTTTTACCATTGATCAGTTCTTAATTCTGTATTTAAAGTTATTACTGAGCCACACAGGCACTCTCCACTAATGACCTGGCTGGCACCCTTCAGTTCGTCTTGTGCAACATCTCCCCTCTTCCTCAATCACCTGCCATTGTCCCACTCCAGTGTATAAATACCTGACCAGCTGTGCCGTTATCTCAAGGAATCAACAGCAACAAACTCAACCACTTCAAATTATGGTCAGACATTAATCAAAATATCCAGAATTGCCCTCGCGAGGTCACAATCTAGATTTGTCATCAAGCTGCCAGAAATCAGTCTAAGCTGAAAATCCCGCTTGTAATGACACAAAAACACACACTCACACACACACATTTGGGAATGACAATACTTTATCACACAGATCGGCTGAATGGATGCTCGCCGACAATTAAACAAAATAAAACCTACGATAGAGCTGACTGCTCTTCGTCACAAATCACATTGCTCCAAAGGCAATAATCTCATCGAATCTGATCAATAATAAAACAAAAGAAATTAATTACCCTCCAATCTACTGTATAATTATATTACTTCAGTCCTACTTCTGAAACACAACATATCCCCGAGAGACGTTTTTAACCGCATTGCGTAGCGTATGCAAACACGGCCGTTCACATAGCTACGTTAGTTAAAACAACAAACAAGAAAAGAACCTTCTACTAAATATATATGTGAGCTGTTTCCATGCAAAAGGTGTGTCAGACCAAAACTAAATAGACTACGTTAATCACACAAGCAAATTATTTACAAAACAAGATATGTCCCATACACCATAAGTTAATTTATCAGATAATAATAAATATTATTCGGTACTCATCCTCAGCCAGCCACCCGTCAAAGAACATCTGCAGCCATTTCCCAACTGGATTCTTCTTATCTCATCTCAACCATCTTGACGGAGTCTTGATATTTCCAGGCTTCCTCCATGGTCAATGATGTCATTTCTCGTGCTGATTCAAAAATTAAATTATTATACACTTGATGTCTGACTACTAAATTCGCCGTTCGGGTACTTCTTTCCCCAACACAGTTTATTGGCGAATTATCGAAGATACTGCCCCTACAAATATAGTACTGTGACTATCTAACACTGAATTTAACACTTTTAATAATAATTTATGTGTCCTTCATGACACGCAAAGTGTCACTGTCCACGTCCTTAGACGCGCAAAGTATAAAAGCCTGTGTCCTCTGACACACAAAATAACAGCCTCCGTCCTCAGACGAACCAAAGTAATTAGCCTGTGCCCTCGACACACACAATAATAAGCTTACGTCCGTAGACGCACAGAATAATAATAATAAGCTTACGTCCGTCGACGCACAGAATAATAATAATAATAAGCAATGTCTTGGCTCTTCACACCACTTATAAATGAACTGGTCCTAGGTCTTGGTGGGGGGGAAACTAGATAAAAATTTTACAAAATAATAGTGATACAGGAATGAAATAAATATCACTGAACTCGAAAAATAGCGCAGGTCAAGAATATGCCCATTAATCCTAGAATCGATCGTAGAGATTTTGTCTAGGCGATCTCCCGCGTGAATGCTAGCCGAGCGTGCCCACGCTAGACCTGCCGCGCTAAATAGGCATTCTTCTCTCATTGGTTCCCACATTTTCTGTCACTTGGCGGTTTTTTAGCAGATCTTGGCGTCGTAGGAGTGTCTATTTTCTTCATCAGCCACTCACGTTACTTCATCATATTTCTTATAGGCGCGAACATCACAATGAACATACCAGAACCATGTCTCACTGCGCGTCGCTTCTATTTTTGAGGCGGCCTACACCTGTCCTTCTGACACATCGCTAGGCTATTTCCTTTCACAGCTAAAGTATTTAGCCTTTTGTCAATCTGCTTCAGGTATGTCCCCGCTGTCTCCCACAAATGCTTGAAATTTCCTCATCTCCGTCTGGCTACTTTCATGATGCTGGTGGAAATATTTATTAATTGAAGAAATAAAACCTAGAATCATTTATCCAACAGATGATAAAGGGTTCAATATGTTACCCAAGAGTTACATCTCTAAATTCAAATATAGGAGAATATTTTATTTTAAATTTATACCATTGATATCATAAGTAGACAGAACACCAAATTGTACCGCTGTAGCCTTAAATTGTGTGGATATCTCTATCTACTTAGTATAAAACAAAGTTCCCAATTCTTGGATGTAACGGGTAAACTCGAGAGCAACTTGATGGATTTTAATGCGGTTTTCACCATTCTGTAAAGGATTTCTCGATGAAGGATTAGGTAGAAAAACATTTATTTATGACCAAAAAAAGCCGAGCATTTACGATTTCAGTGAATTGAGTTGAAGAAAAACCTAACGTCCATGTGTCTTTAAAAAAATAGATATTCTCTGAGAATTGTTCAGCATGAAAAGTTCTGCAAGAAAGTCCGCGACAGCTCCCACATCGACTACTGTAAGTGTTTTTACGTCTTCATTTCTTCCAGCAATCTCCATTCAGTGGAAATTTAAATTACTAGCTTCAGAGTGAGTTTACGAGCTTGCGAGCGACCTATCACCCTAGCTTCAGCCAGCGTCAAACTGCCGAGTCGTGTCGAGTTAATTCTTCATAGAAGAGTATAGCTTATGTGTTTGGAGTTAGCTGTTCACCTCGGCCTGACGTCCGTGCGCCTTTTAAGCTTACGCAGGGTAAATAGTGGGACACACACACAGAGGACAGGCAGACACCCACACATTTGATCTCATAAGTCTACTTCATCATTTACCCAAAAGCGACGGTACCGTAAATGTCTGTTCAGGTCACAAGCATGAAGACGTGCAAATGTCATATGGACAGAAGTGATGTAGGATTGTTGAAGTGAATGCTACGGAGCAGCACGGGTCTTCTAGTTTAATTTAATTTAATTTATTAAATACTATTTATATTACATTAATGTGATATGTCTCACGAAACTGACGGCAAATCCAGTATAGACTATCTGTGAGACATTATTTATTATTTACAACGTATATACAGATTGTATTTCAATACAAGAGTGCATGCAAAAGATATGTTACTCTTTTTTCAATTTTTTATATTTATATGACTTAAAATATATAATTCTTTGACACGTGTGTATGTAACTGAACTCCTCCTGAACGACTGGACCGATTTTGATTAAATGTTTTATGTATATTAGGGTGGGCCCCTGTATGGTTTAGATTCACAATTGGACACCGTAGGTGGCGTAGTGACCAAAATGTAGGATGAACACAGTTTTAGAACCACAAGGTACAGTCACCAAACGAAAACTGTCGTCATGGAAACCTCTAGACTTAGTGAAAACTAAAGTCCCACCTCAACAGGGTCTTCCTTCCCCACTAATTCCCCCAAGCTCCATCTCTAGTCAGTGGAATTTTTCTGAAGAGTTCTTGAACAATTGACTTTCTGAGTTATGTTTTATACCATAGATGGAGGTGATGTCGAATTCTTGGTATTTGACGTAGGCTTCAAAACATGCAAAGATCACTTGCATCGTAGAGCTTTGCATTGTTTGGAAATTTTAATAACGGCTCATAGAAAATAAACAACATGTAAGTTTGTTTGAGTGGGTCCCTTTATGGTTTAGATTCCCAATTGGACCCAATAGGCAGCGCACGAGTAGATTCGACAAATGAGCGACGACGCGTGAAGCGTTTAAAAAAAAAGTACCGTATGCGTTCATATACCATTCGTCCGATAGCAAGGAAACTTGGGTGAGATGTTGAGTACACCCCAAGGAAGGTTTCTGGATTAGTAAATCCATTTTACAATAGGCTGTGCACAAGTAGATTCGACAAATGAGCGACGACGCGCAAAGCGTTTCAACAAAGTCCCGTATGCGTCCATATACCATTCGTCCGATAGCAATGAAACTTGGGTGTGATGTTGTATCCACTCCAGAGATGGTTTCTGGCTTAGTAAATCCATTTTACAACAGGTAGCGCATGAGTAGATTCAACAAATGAGCGACGTCGCGCGATGCGTTTCAACAAAGTCCCGTATCCGTTCATATACCTTCCGGCCAATAGCAATGAAACTTGGGTGAGATGTTGTGTCCACTCCAAGAAAGGTTTCAGGCTTAGTAAATCCATTTTACAACTGGTAGCGAATGAGTAGATTCAACAGAAGCACGACGACGCGCGAAGCGTTTCACTAAAGTCCCGTATCCGTTCATATGCCTTTCCTCAAGTAGCGATGAAACTTGGATGAGATATTGTGTACACTCCACGGAAAGTTTTTGGCTTAATAAATACATTTTACAATATGTATCGCACGAGTAGATTCAACAAATGAGCGGTGGCACGCGAATCGTTTCAATAAAATACTGAATGCGTTCATATACATCCGATTGCGATGAACCTTTGGAGAATTGTTGTGCACACTCTAGGAAAGGAGTCTGGCTTAGTAAATCCATCTTACAATAGGTAGTGCAGGAGTAGATTTAACAAATGAAAGATGACCCGCGAATCGTTTCAACAAAGTCCTGTATGCGATCATATAGGATACCATTTATCCGATAGCGAAGAAACTTTGGTGAATTGTTGTATACACTCCAGGAAAGATTTCTGACTTAGTAAATCCAATTTTAGTAGATAGTGCACGAGTAGATTCAACAAATGAGCGATGCTGCGTGAATCGTTTCAACGAAGCCCCGTATGCGTTCATATACCATTCATCCGATTGCGATGAAACTTGGGTGAATCGTTGAGTACACTCCAGGGAAGGTTTCAGGCTTAGTAAATAAATTTTAGAGCAGGTAGCGCATGAGTAGATTCAACAAATGAGTTACGGCGCGTGAATCGTTTAAACAAAATCCCGTATGCATTTGTTCATATAACATTCATCCGATTGCGATGAAACTTTGGTGAGTTGTTGTGTACACGCCAGGGAAGGTCTTCGACTTAGTAAATCCATTTTACAATATTGGTAGCGCACGAGTAGATGTAACAAATGAGTAACGACGCGCGAAGCGATTCAACAAAATCCCGTATGCGTTCATACACCATTCTACGATATCGATGAAACGTTGATGAGTTGTTGTGTACACTTACGTGAAAGTTTCTAACTTAGTAAATCCATTTCACAGTAGGTGGCGCACGAGTATATTCGACAAATCAGTGACAGCCCACGAATCATTTAAACAAAATCCCGTATGGGTCATATGGCATTCATCCGATTGCGATGAAACTTTGGTGAGTTGCTGTGCACGCTCCCACGAATGTTTCTAAATTATTAAATCCATTTCACGATAGTTTCGAGGCAGTTAACGGAAATTGAAAAAATTATTGTGTATCCAAAAGCACTTCAAGAAACAAAATTACAACCCCGACACTTTATTTGATTGGCATTTCAACGCATGCCGGGTACAGCTTGTCTTTATATATATAATTCTTCGACATCTGTGTATGTGACTGAACTATTCCTGAACGACTGGATCGATTTTGATGATTTTTTTATGTATATTAGGATGGGTCCCTTTATGGTTAAGATTCACAATTGGACCCTGTAGGTGGCGTAGCGACCAAAATGTAGGATGAATACAATTTTAGAACCGCAAGTTACAGTCAACAAAACAAAAACTGTCGTCATGGAAACCGCTAGCCTTAGTGAAAACTTAAGTCCCACCTCAACAAGGTCTTCTTTCCCCACTAATTCCCCCAAGCTCCTTCTCTTGGCAGTGGTTTCTTCTGGAAAGTTCTTGAACAATTTACTTTCTGAGAATAATTCATAGTTATGTGTTTGTAACATAGATGGCGGTGTTGTCGAACTCTTGGTATTTGACGTAGGCTTCAAAACATGCAAAAATCACTTGCATCGTAGAGCTTTGCATTGTTTGGCCATTTCAATAACGGCCCACAAAATATAAACAACATGTGAGTTTGTTTGAGTTGTTCCCTGTATGGTTTAGATTCTCAATTGGACCCAATAGGCAGCGCACGAGTAGATTCGAAAAATGAGCGATGACGCGTGAAGCGTTTCAAATAGTCCCGTATGCGTTCATATACCATTCTTCCGATAGCAAGGAAACTTGGGTGAGATATTGAGTACACCCCCAAGGAAGGTTTCTGGTTTAGTAAATCCATTTTACAACAGGTAGTGCATGAGTAGAATCAACAAATGAGCGACGACGAGCGATGCGTTTCAACCAAGTCCCATATGCGTTCAGATAACCATCCGTCCAATAGCAAAGAAAATTAGGTGAGATGGTGTCCACTCTAGGGAGGGTTTCTGGCTTAGTAAATCCAAGTTATAACAGGTAGCGCATGAATAGATTCAACAAATGAGCCACGTCGCGCGAAGCGTTTCAACAAATTCCCGTATGCGTTCATATACCATCCATCTAATAGCAATGCAACTTGGGTGAACTGTTCTGTCCACTCCAGAGAACGTTTCTGGTTTATTAAATCCATTTTAAAACAGGTAGCGCATGAGAAGATTCAACAAATGACCGACGAAGCGCGATGCCTTTCAACAAAGTCCCATATGCGTTCATATACCTTCCGTCCAATAGCAATGCAACTTGGGTGAGAAGTTGTGTCCACTCCAGGGAAGGTTTCAGGCTTAGAAAATCCATTTTACAACTGGTAGCGAATGAGTAGATTCAACAAATGCCCGACGACGTGCGAAGCGTTTCACTAAACTCCCGTATCCGTTCATATACCTTTCCTCAAATAGCGATGAAACTTGGGTGAGATGTTGTGTACACTCCACGGAAGGTTTCTGGCTTAATAAATACATTTTACAATAGGTAGCACACGAGTAGTTTCGACAAATGAGCGGTGGCACGCGAATCGTTTCAATAAAATACCGTATGCGTTCATATACATCCGATTGCGATGAAACTTTGGTGAATTATTGTGCACACTCTAGGAAAGGAGTCTGACTTAGTAAATCCATCTTACAATAGGTAGCGTACGAGTAGATTTAACAAATGAAAGATGACCCGCGAATCGTTTCAACAAAGCATATGGCATTCCATTTATCCGATTGCGAAGAAACTTTGGTGAATTGTTGTGTACACTTAGTAAATCCAATTTTAATAGATAGTGCATCGAGTAGATTCAACAAATGAACGATGCTGCGCGAATCGTTTCAACGAAGTCCGATTGCGATGAAACTTGGGTGAATCGTTGAGTACACTCCAGGGTAGGTTTCAGGCTTAGCAAATAAATTTTAGAGCAGGTAGCGCATGAGTAGATTCAACAAATGAGTGATGGCACGCGAATCGTTTAAACAAAATCCCGTATGTGTTCGTTCATATGCCATTCATCCGATTGCGATGAAACGTTGATGAGTTGTTGTGTACACGCCAGCGAAGGTCTTCGACTTAGTAAATCCATTTTACAATATTGGTAGCGCACGAGTAGATGTAACAAATGAGTAACGACGCGTTAAGCGTTTCAACAAAATCTCGTATGCGTTCATATACCATTCTACGATATCGATGAAACTTTGATGATTTGTTGTGTACACTTACGTGAAGGTTTTTAACTTAGTAAATCCATTTCACAGTAGGTGGCGCACGAGTAGATTCGACAAATCAGTGAGAGCGCACGAATCATTTAAACAAAATCCCGATTGCGATGAAACTTTGGTGAGTTGCTGTGCACGCTCCCACGAATGTTTCTAAATTATTAAATCCATTTCACAATAGTTTAGAGGCAGTTAACGGAAATTGAAAAAATCTTGTGTATCCAAAAGTACTTCAAGAAGCAAAATTACAACCCCAACAAGTCGGGTACAGCTTGTTATAATTATAAAATTGACTTTTAATTTTGTTTTGTTTTAATATTATTATTTTTCTCTTTTATATATATAATTTTATTTAACATGTTAGGTGATAATGAGAAAAATATTAATGTAAATAGTTAAAAGTACAAATGCGAGTTACACTAAAGAAGTTATAATAATAAGTTTATGTTAGAGGTTAATGTTTATTTAGGTAATAGTTTTAATGCGACGTATAGCTAGTTGTTTGCTGTTCATGTTCGACAATCCAGGTGGTACAGTAGTTCATTAAGTAGTGATGTTATAATATAATTTAGTCTCTTGAAACCATAGCTATCATACTAATATATAAAAATGAGATGGTGTGTGTCTGTCTGTCTGTCTGTCTGTTACTCAATAACGCAAGAACCACTGGGCCGATTTAAATGAAATTGTGCATGGATGTAGTTGATTTACCAGGTTTACATATAGGATACGTTTGATTTTGAAATTTTGCACTATTAAAAAATGGCGACCATTTTAGTGACGTCACTAGACCCTTTGGTTTCAAAATTTCATATTTCCATATGAAATAAAGAGAGAACGGTAGGAAATAGCAAACTTTTGATGGCACACACGAGCTTTGACATTTAATTTCCTATCCGAGGGGTCCTTATCACTTTTCATGTATCTCCAACAGTTAGCGAGTAAAATCGACATTTGTGACGTCACTACACCATTTGGTTTCAAAATTTCATATTTCCTTTTCAAATAAAAAGAGAACGCTAAGAAATGCAAACTTTTGATGGTATACATGAGCTTTAACATTTAATTTTCTATCCGAAAGGTCCTTATCACTTTTCGTATATCTTCAACGGTTAGCGAGTAAAACCAAAATCTGTGCAATAAAACACGGTCAACACCGAGCGGTGCAGTAGATCTCTCTATATTGAAAAATGAAAATGTGTGTGTTTTTCTCTGAATTTCTACGGAAATTTGAGTTGTTTACGCGTTTCATACTGTTTTATGATGGATGCGCGCGAAAATAATGTTTTTGTCTGTCTGTCTGTTTGTTTGTCTGTGGACAAATTTGTTCCCTTATAACTCGAGAACGGCTGGGTGTATCAACGTAAAATTTGGTACCGATATCCATCAGAGGCACGACACTAATCATTGATGTAACTCTTCTCCGTACCTCTCATAAAAGGGGGCCTGCCCCCTTAAAATACATGCTGAAATAGGCGTAGAAGGACGAGACAAAACTCATTTTCAGCCCCTCAATGTGAGAGACAAAACTCGGGTCCCCGAAAACCACATTTTAAGGACCGAAGACCAACCGTTTTTGAGATATTCCCAGAAAACTAATTTAATTTAATAAACCAATGAACGAATGCAAGCCAGTAACCATGCCAACGGATTCTCATTGCTGTAGGACGCAATGCAATTCCATTAATTACATTAGTGTGAAAGTTTGCAAACGGCTAGAAGGTTATCACGGAACCAAATTAAGCCGTGAAATTCATCAATACGTATAATGCGCTTAAGGGGATCAAGGGGTACTCTAGAATTTTTTCACGCGATTTACACCTGCGGGTGTGGTACGGCAGGTCTATTATATTCCTATCCCCATATTATTCATTCATTTATTCATTCATTCATTTCGTATAGGCCATCTATGGACCGCGTCATTCCAACCGTCTCCTACTGGCTTTGATGTTTGCCCTGTACGCCCGCATTCGTTCTCGGTGGATTTCCTTCCGTTCCTGGGTCCAAATCTTTCCCGTTTTCAGCTTCGGTGTTTCTTGTAAACCTTTACAAGCTTGAAGTTTCCTATTGAGTTGGGCGCACTCCTGAATGTCTGTTGGTGTAATCCCCACTTCTTTCAGATCTTTATCCAGTTCAATGAACCAGGCCCATTTTGTTTTCCTCTCCTGAAAGTAAGTTATGTTGCGGTTGGTCAGTCTCGCTGGGCTCATTCGTTTCACATGCCCAAAAAATGGTAACCTTCTCTTCCGGATGACGTTGCTTATCTTCTCCACATGAGTATATAGGTCATGGTTATGCCGTCTTCTGTATTCCCCATTGTCTTTGATGGAACCCAATATCTTTCTCAAAATTTTCCTTTCTTTGGCCTCCAGTTTCTCGACCAAGCCTTTTTTGTTCATCGTGAGGCATTCAGAAGCATGCAAGACCTCCGGGCGGATGACACTGCAGTAATGTTTTAGTTTTGCGTTGAAGGATATTGACCTATTCTTATAGATGTCCTTAGTTAAATGGTAGGCCATTTCCATTTTGCTCATGCGTGATGTGAATGCTTCTTTCTCTGATAATATCCCTTCCCTGACCCGTCCTGAAAAGAAAAGTACATGGCCATTGGCTGAATTAAAAATATAAAAAATAGGTGTTATAATTTCTCCCTATATTATATTATTATTAGTATTATATTATGGCGTACAACGACGAGATAAATCCCCTCGGTGCCAGCAATAAAACTCGGGGGCCCTAAAGGGTCCTCGAAAACTACATTATAAGGCTCTAAATCCAACAGTTTCTGAAATATTCCCAGAAAACTAATTTAATTTAATTTAACAAATTAATGAAGGAATGCAAATCGGTAACCATGAGAACATTATCTCAAGGGGTGGCATACAACTTTCCTTCTATTTCTGTAAGAAGCTATGTCACTCCATTTATTACATTTCTGTGAAAGTTTGCAAATGGCTATAAGGTTATCACGGAACTAACGTAGACCGTATAATTCATCAATGCAATTAAGAGGGTGAAGGGGTAACCTAGAATTTTTTCATGCAATTTTCACGTTCGACATATAGTGCAGAAGGTCTATTATATCTCCAAACAGCAACATTATTTTCACAAATTCCTGAATTGAACCAGCATTTTTTGCGGCTTTTAGGAATTTGGGCAATTTGAGGCTAAAGAACCTGAATTTTCATGCACCACAAGCCTTTATAATTTATGAAAGGGGTCTTCCTGTGTATGGGCAATAAACAGTGTGTGTGTGATATTCCCAGTAAACTAAGTTCGTTCTGATAAACTTGAAGGAATGACAAACTGCTAACCATTGCAACAGTAGCTCAATTGATAATGTCTGGTGTTAACAACGAACACCGTTCGAAGAACGGGTACTTCTGCTAGTTTATACATAAATGTTTTACATATTTAGTACTTGTTATGGCTCTTGTTTTATGTTGTGAGAAACCTTACGCCTGAATCTTGCATCATGGTGGTAGAGATTCAGCACAGTAATTTGAAACAACCCTTTAATATTAAAATAAGGGATACTAGAGAAATATTTAAAAAATCTGTTTTGGCTAACTTGCAAGTTATTAATTGAAGTTGTGTTTTGATTTACCCAAGCAGATATAGCATATCTTAATTTGCTTGTAGCTTAATCAGAGCACTATAAACGGTTTGTAGGTACTTTTATCTACATAGAATCGGAGATTGTAGAAGGTGTAATTGTTTGCTCTTATGTTTTTCATGATGTTTACTGTGTGTGTGTTCATTTTAAAGTGTTCATCAATAATAATAATAATAATAATAATAATAATAATAATAATAATAATAATAATCGTCAGTCAGTTTGTATAGGCACTGCTGGGAAGTGGAAGGTTAGAAAACTTAGAAAGGAAAATGGATAGGTTGAGGTTGGATTTGGTTGGGATTAGTGAAATGCGCTGGCAGGTAGAACAGGACTTTTGGTCAGGAGACTATAGGGTCATTAGCACTAAATCAAACGATGGCCAAGCAGGGGTTGGTCTCATATTGAGTAGGAAACTTGGACAGCGGGTGGAATATTATGAGCAATATAGTGAACGGATTATTGTAGCAAAAATCAAAACTAAACCTACGTGCACCTCAGTGGTATAAGTCTATATGCCCACCAGTCGAGCTGATGATGAAGATGTTGAAAAGGTCAACGAAGAAATAGATGACATTCTGAGGTATATCAAGGCTGATGAAAATGTTATAGTAATGGGACATTTATAGTCGTATACGTTCCTTGGTGAATAAGTGGTAACGTGTCAGCCTCCTGGTCCTAAGAACTCGGGTTATATTCCCGGCGGCGAAAGTCAAATTTGTGTGGGGCGGGAAAATCCACGGCCCTCCGTTTCGTGTGACATTGGGTCACATTTGGAAATTGCGATACAAGAGTAGTTAAATCTCTCTACAGGTCACCCAATAGAGTTACGGGTTAACTGCTAGGTTGCAGTGTAAGTTCAACGCTGAAATACGAGAGTACATCACCTACATATAAAGAACAAAGAGTGGCAGTGTGAATAATTCCAGCAATCGGACCCACATCACTAAGCGTCCTCAGTTCATCAAAGTTATGAATGATGCCTCTTAAATTAGTCATACAACTACCCACATGGATAGTTTGAGACAAGATAAGAATTGGAATAGAAGGTAAGCAATCAATTGTAATCTACTTTGAGCAGACTTCATATCACAATTCGGAGGGAGTAATTGTCAAGGTATACCTCGCATTTGTCTGTTAATCAAGTTAGAATGTAGATAAGCTTACATCTGCTTTTGTTAAAATACTCGTACAATGAGTTACTTAGTATGGTGGTAACTGTTGTTTTAAGGGGTAAAACAGCAATCATATGTGTCCCCAATAAAAAAAAATGTATGTTACCCGAGTGGATTTAGTGGATTTTGCGTCATCCATGTTTTAAAAACCTTGAGGACCAATAATAGAAATTTGTAAAATCGTACTACCTTGAGATACCCTCCAAACTACATGTTTATGCATATCTTAACGATAAAAAAAACTCTAATTGACAATAGATAATGATTTTAAAGTTCGTTTAATTTTCCAAAATCCCCCAGAAAGTCTATGTATCATACCGAAGCATAGGCACGGTAACTCATTTCTGTGCCTGCCATTATAAACCTCTTTTCTTTTTAATATCCATTAAATTTCTTAATGGAGTTTGTTTCATCAATTAAATTGTCCAGTTCGAAAATCCACCAAGTCCAGTTAATATTATTTTCTGAAAGGAATGAAAACTGTCAACACCTATCATTAATTTGTATACCGGGTGAGTTTGCCGTGGTCGTTACGGCGTGGCTGCAGGCAGTCGCTCACATTTGGGAGGTGAGGAGGGTCGAATCCCCCCGCCGGCAACCTTGAAGATGGTCTTCTGTGGTTTCCCATCTTCAGGCAAATGGCGGGGTTGGTCCATAACTATAGGCCACAGCCGCTACCTTCCAATTCCTCGTCCTTACTTTTACACTTTCCTCCCCAGACAACACTCCACACGCGACGGTACTTGTAGCTCACACCATGGGTGCCCGCAAAGAAGCAGTTCCAAACTCTGGCGAGCCTAACATGTCCTCGGACACTCTCGGCACTAAAATTCATACCTACACTAAAATAATAATAATAATAATAATAATAATAATAATAATAATAATAATTTGTATAATATGGTATATATTTTGCTTAATTATTTTAGTGCAAAAATGACTTAACGTAACTCTTAAAAGAAAATTCAAATGTTTGATGTTTATTTTTAATTAGGACAGATAGGTCTGGCTGAGCACCAGAGCAAGGGATCAGACTGTATCCATAGGCTACTCAGGGGATGATCGGTATTTGAAATGCACTGTCGGCCGTCACTGAACTGGTTTTCTGAGGTCAATTTCAACCACAGGTTGTTGTTGATTCCTTAGGGGCTTTGTGGCATCGTGGTCATGTATCCCGGTGTACATGGGTGTGTGTAGAAGTTGTATGATATCCTGTGTCACTGTCAAGTCTGTAAGTTACTACTATGTGTACTTGTAATCGACGTAGGATTTGGGAAGGAGGCGCCGTGACCTTATGTTAGGAACCATCTCGGCATTCATCTGGAGTAGAAGTGAAAACCCACGAAAAAACACTTCCAGGATGGCTGAGGTGGGAATTGAGCCCACCTCTTCTCAGGGTTGTCTCACGAGACTGAGTGTAGCCCGTTCCAGCCCTCACACCAGAATTAAATTTCTTGGCAGAGTCGGGAAACGAAGCCGGGCTTCCACGGTGACAGCCAAGAATGCTAGCCTACGTAATTGTGAAATCCTACTTAGACCATATATTAATCAGCCTATTTATAAATTTCAAATTTACATAATCAGAAATTGTTAATTCATTTCAGAGGCTTGGGACATGTTGGTGTAGTAAGGGTGTGTATTGAACTTGCCTGATAACCTGTATTGATGTGATGACTGTATTAGTGTGTGTAACTGTATTAGGGATACGGATGAGGTACTGCTCGAGTCTAAGCTGCGTGAACCTGAGAGGAATGTGCATCGCGGACTATCAGAAATGGTGTTGACGAGTGATGAGGTTTCTCGGTCCGTGCATAGTACCGAACCAAATACATTGGTCGGTGACTCACTGGCTTATTCGTAACACCACACTGGTTTCAGAAAAAAACCTATGTTAGCAGTATTGGAATAGACGAGAATGTCAGATAACACTGCGGGCTGTCGGCAGGCTTCTCAATTCTCGCCTGCTCCTACCCTGCCTCTGCCCTTCATCCCCCAAGTTCACAGAGCTTGGAACCGAGCAGTACGCACCCCGGGACTTGAAGTAAGGTACTATCCCAGCATTTTCCTGGAGAGAGCGTGGAAAAAACACATTCAGGATAGCTACTGTCAGCTCCGAGATTTGAACCTACGATTTCCGGACTTTTTGCAGCTACCTGCACGATATAACGAGTACGGCTACACCGCGGGCATCACCAGGAAGAGAGGAAAATTCTGTGGACCACACAATCATTTTATTAGATTTATCACTTTGCATTATTGGGAGTAGAAAAAGACAAGGTTATTGTGGGACATACAAGAGCGAGTGAAAGACAAATACTACATCTAATTCCATACTGTCTTTCAAGGTAGAGACACACAAACATGCTCCTTATGGCTTTCTTTCTTTTGTCATCCTAAAGGCTGCGACTCTACTAAGTTTTCGCATCGTTTGCTCATGGTGTTGTGATCCTTGAAGTTTGTTAGTGGAGACACATGTGTGTATAGCTTGGTGACATAACTGTAGGCTCATACATTTGTAGTCTGCACGATCTATTATCAACTGTCGCTAAACACTCAATGCGGACAAATAGACCTTGGAGGTACCTGTGTTGCCAACTTGACTTAAGAATATAAGTATAATTTCTACACTCATAGCCACACGGGGAAGATGGCCAAAGATGTTCCAAGAGATTAATTGAAAAAACAAATTCAAAATACAATTTTGTAAAATATGTGAATTTAAATAACAAATATCGGGGATATTTTCTTCTGATCTCTGTTTGTGTTGTTGATGGCTGTCGAGCAAATCTTAGAAGTCACGATTTCACAAACTGCATTGTCGTCGGCAACTGAACTTCCGTCATTTCAGTGGAATTGTTAATAAGATACACTATCGAAATGTAATGTTTATCAGTCGGCCAACACGATTGTACCCAATTGCAATGAGTGGTTCCCTAATCCTGTAATAAATTTACATGAGATTAATACACTTGAATGACTAGTTTCGATCGCCAAGCGATCATCATCAGATCATTTACACTTAGACTATTAAATATATGTCTACAAGTACATATTGTTCTATCCCTGTGTTGGGGGAGGGGGGGGGGGTGGATGAACAGGTATGTAGATGTATAATTTTAGGGGTGGTTTCCGAAAGGTGCAGTTTCCTGTATTTGGGGAAACTACTAGTGTAAGTGTCTGTTTTAGGGTGAAATATAACGGGGTGCGTTCCTACGAGGTGCGTCTACTCGTTAAGGGATGAATGCTTAGTAAAGAGCTATTAACCTAGCTTACCAATTAAGTGTGAGCGAGCGATAGCGAGCTCATATGCGGAGTCAGCAACTTGGCCGCTGTTGTCTTGCTGCTACTCGAAAACAGGATCTTTCATATAAAATAAGAACGGCGAGCGGCGGATTTGTTATTCGCTGCTACAGTGGCCTGGACCGAGCTTGTGGCGCGCCACGGCCACCTGCTGTAGTATTGAAAGCGCGCATAGTATAGGAATACTTGACCTTGCAATAAATGTGCAGGTGTTCAGTCGCCAGTCTCTACCTCAGATGCTAACATGGTGAGACAGTTATCATTACAACATCGTATTTTTGTATGTAAAAAATATTTTAAGTACAAGTCAGCTCGGCGGGTAAGTGATGCATTTGTTCTGCAATTTCCTAATGAAGTGCCACCTTCACTAGCACAGATTCACGTAATTGAAAATAAGTTTGACACTACTGGCTCAGTGCCCAATGAAAGACATAAAATAAAAGATCAGAAACATTACAGTGGCAGAACTCATGCACGTCATCTAGAATGTGGTTACCAGATACAATGCCTGTATAACCGAGGAAGGACGACACTTCCAGAATCTTTTATAAGGTAATATTTCATATAGGATTGTCCACACGCTGAAAGCAGGGGGCCGTGGCGCGTCACACGCTCGGCCAAGGCCACCGTAGCTGCGGATAACAAAACCGCCGCTTGGCGTTCTTATTTTATATGAAATACCCTGTACAATGGAGTTCCTGACGGTGCAATTCCTGGCCTTCACGGTCAGGGGCAATTAGGATTGAGGGCAGGCTGGGTGTAAGCATGTAAAGCTAAATGAAATAAGTATAAGATGTGTGTTTACTGACCAAGTGTTTATTTGGTCAGTTATGGTGATCTGCTGTCCCTTTTTATAGGGGACAGATGTAAGACAATGTGTACAAGTATAAATGTGGGTTTGGGTGACAAAGTACAAATGTGTAAGTTACAAGAATATCTGAACACACTCTATGCTCACCTGGTGGTGCAGTGATGTAGTCGGAGCTGGAGCTGGAGAGACAGGGCCGTCGGCCGCGAATAGACATAAAGGTCTCCCGAGCTGCTGACTCGGCGTTTCGTCACTGTTGCTGTTCCAGATTTCGGCGATGTGTATTTGTTTAAGGTGATGTAAGCTTGGCTGACAGCTAGATCGCTGGGCCTGCCTGTGTTAAGGAAGTGTATGAGGCTTACAGCCTGTAAGGGGTAGTTTATAGATGAAAGATGAAGGGGTGTGTTGGCGTTCCAGGTCCAAGGGTCCGACCCTGGGGCTGAACAATATTCTTCAGGATTAGAGAAATACTCATTACAATTGGGTAAAATCGTTTTGACTGACTGAAAATCATTAAACTTCGATTACTAAGTTAACACTGAAAATGGCTTCCAACACAATAATAAGGACACTATTCTGAGCAAGTTTTGTAGTAACTTTATTCTTAAGGGGAGACGGGCACGAAATCCTTCTGAAATATGGAAAAGAAAATTGTTGCTGAAATTGCAAGCTTATTATCTCGGGAATCTATTCCCAAAAGGATTTGGTTGAATCCAATGCCGAAGTCAATTTAAAAAAAAAACTAACATATGCGCGTCAGGTGCCACACCCTCTTTTCAATGCATTGCTATGTTTAGCCTATTTTCATTTATGAAAAAAAATAGACTTATGAGATCACCTTTTGTCCGTATGTGTGTGCATTCGTGTGTGTGTCCCCCTAATAACTTCTAAACGACTGGAGCGATTTCAATGAAACTCGGTAAGGTCACAGTACTATTTTGACCAACCCTGACTGAGCCCCTTAAATGTTATTACGTCTCACCAATCCAACATGGCGGCTGTGCGAAATATTTCACCAGCATGCTATATCTCAGAAAATATTGCTTACATCACCCTGAAATTATGTCCGGTGATAAAGGGAACTACTAGAAGTTCACATAGGAGACTTTCAAAAACCTGTTAACTACAAAACGAACATGGCGACCATGCGAAGTTGAAAGTTTTAAATAGACTTTTCTCGCGATTTAACCATCCAAACGCAATGAAACTTGATACAGCAAATGTATATACACATTGAAATGCAATGGTATCTAATTTAAGTCAATTGTTTACATAACCTCAAGATGGTGGCTGTGCGAAATATTTAACCGGCATTCTATATCTTCGAAACTATTACTGATATCACCGTGAACGTTTCTACGGTGATAAACGGCTAGAAGTTCAACAATGAGACCTTGAAAACCCCGTTAACTACAAAACGAACATGGCGGCCAAGCGAAGTTGAAACTTTTATATAGACCTTTCTCGCGATTTCTACATCCAAATGCAATGACGCTTGGCACAGCAAATGGCTATACACATTGTAATGCACTGGCATCTAATTTAGTTCAATTGTTTACATAACCTTAAGATGGCGGCTGTGCAAAATATTTCACCGGCATTGTATATCTCCGAAACTATTACTGATATCACCCTGAAATTTTGTACGGTGATAAAGGGTTCCATTAGAAGTTCAGTTATGAGACTTCCAAAAATCTGTAGAATACAAAAAGGACATGGTGGCCAAGCGAAGTTGGAACATTTTAATAGACTTTTCTCGCGATTTAACCGTTTGAGCACACTGAAATATGCAACAGTAAATGTTTATACACATTGTAATACACTGGCATCTAATTTAGTTCAATTGTTCACATCACCTCAAGATGGCGGCTGTGCGTAATTTTAAAATTAAGTTTTATTTCTTGTGTATTAACCATGCGATCGAAGTGAACGTTTGAATAATGAACCTACGCAAAAGTCGTCATCTCATAATACATAACTATATGGCCTACATACATAAAAATCCTACATGGCGACCATCCGAAATATTTAGATGGTTCTCAATGTCTATTAATCTATGATAGCAATCAAACTGAAATTGTGTATGTTGATAGAGGCTGTGAACATAAGATCACCTATTGGACTTTCAATAACCTGGTGAGCACAAATCCAACATGGAGCGACGCGAAATATAAATATTTAAATGGACGTTTCTCGCGATTTAACTATCCGAGCGTACTAAATCTTGGCACTGTAAATGCTCATACAAATTTTAATCCATTGGCATCTAATATATTTCAATTGTTTTCATAACCACAAGATGGCAGCTGAGCGAAATTTTAAAATCTGATTTTCATATCTTGTGTCCTAATCATGCGATTGATGTTTGAATATTACACCTATTTCATAAAAATATAAGAATCCAACATGGCGACCATCCGAAATATTTAGACGGTTCTCAATATCTACGAATCTATTACAACAATAAAAGTGAAATTTTGTATGTTGATAGATGCAATTAACATAAGTTGGATATATGAAAATAGGCTATTAGTTCTTCATGGAACTACTTGTTAATCTTTGATGAACACTTTGCGTCATTTTAGTCAAGCAGTTAGGAATATTGATGAAGGCTGTGGAGCACACTTCCGGTTGATCAAGCATGGCGATTAGCGTGGAAAGTTTGTTTTTATTTCAGAGATACAGTGCGAGGTAAAGAGTTGTTATTTCTTCAAACTGTGTGAGAGTTTGTGCATTTCTGTACGTTACAAATAAAAATGGGCAGGTCTGTTAGAATGTTCTAGAAAGTTAAAAGATCCATTGCATTGAATACAAAGAAAAGAATACCGAGCTTTTGCGAAGTGCTAGAGGTTATGTGTTCTACAATTTCACCAAGCATCTCATCAAAACAAATTGGAGAAGGACTGCATGTGAGTGATGATTCTACTGATAACTCTTGTTTTAGGTTGATTGAGTTAGGCCTATTATCTGCAGCTGTTCAAAATTTTTGTTCCGGTGTCGTAGAGAGTATAACTGTTTGAAAGTCATTGATAAAGGGGAAAGGTCTGGTGCAGTGTGTAACTTACACATTTCTTGTGATAAATGAGGCTCTGATTCGTATATAAAATCCTCATCATCTGTAAACCGGTGCTACGAAGCTAATGTAAGATTGGTGTATGGCATGAGGTGTCTTTGTGTAGGTCATGAAGGGACAACATTATTTTGTGGTATAATGAATATGCCTCCTCCACCTACAAGATTTACCAGGTACAATAACAAGCTCCAAAGTGCTTTGGAAGAAGTTTGTAAGGAGAGTACAGAAGACGCTGCTAATGAAGCTGTGGAGGAGAATCATGAAGAAATCAGTACTGATTTATGTGTGTCTTGTGATAATAAATGGATGAAGAGGGGCCACACTTCAATGCATGGTGTATCAAGTGTTATTAGTTTAGATACAGGAAAGGTTTTAGATGTGGAGATACTAAGTAAGTTTTGCCACATTTGCATAAAAAGGAAAAAAGATGAAGACAGAAGAATAGAACAGAATATGGCAGCAAACCATGCTAATAATTGTTCAAAAACCTACAGTGATTCAAGTGGAGGCATGGAACCTGTGGGGATGAGAACAATCTTCATGCGCTCAGTACAAAAGCATGGGGTACGATACTTGAAATATTTAGGAGATGGTGACTCAAGTGCTTTCAAGACAGTGACCCTTATGGCCATGGAAATAGAATAGAAAAGCTTGAATGCATTGGTCACGTTCAGAAGAGGATGGGAGGAAGACTGATGAAACTAACAAAATGTATGAAAATCCACAGCCTGCTTCCAGTCTCCGACCGGGTCAGGAATGGAATGAATGAAGCCCCTAACTGTGCCGGCTGCCGAGGCCTGACGCACTCCTCTGGGGCAATGATTAAATTAATGACAGATGAAATGAAATGATAGTGGAGAGTGTTGCTGGAATGAAATTTTGACAGGGAAAACCGGAGTACCCGGAGAAAACCCTGTCTGCCTCCGTTTTGTCCAGCACAGATCTCACATGGAGTGACCGGGATTTGAACCACAGACCCAGCGGTGAGAGGCCGACGTGCTGCCGCCTAAGCCACGGAGGCTTTAACAAAAGATATGAAGGGAGAAAAGCTAGAAGATGGGAATCCTCTGCGGGGTAAAGGTAGGCTGACAAAAGTACAAATAGGAACTCTGCAGAATTATTATGGATATGCCATCAGGAGCAACACAGGTAATCTGAAGAATATGAGACGTGCTGTGTGGGCCACATACTTCCACAGGTTATCATCCAATGAACAGCCAATGCACTCACTACCTCTGCCCACCTGGTGAGTCATCCTGATGTGGTTTCCAAAGGAACAGTGAAGTTTACACTCACAAACACAGTTTACCAGGAGCAGTCATGGATGCAATTAAGCCTTCTTTATAGAGCTTTGGCTAATCCTGACTTATTAAAAAAATGTCTTCATGGAAAGGCACAAAATACAAATGAAAGTTGAAATTCTGTCATTTGGAAACGGTGTCCCAAAACAACATTTGTGTCATCCTTCATTGTCCAAATTGCAACATTTGATGCTGTGGTGGTGTTCAACAATGGGAACATACTTGGCTTCAAATGTGGTTACTTCATGGACAACATTCTACAGGGCATCGACAAGATGCGTATTGATTCTGAAAACAAGGCTGTGGATGACATCCATAAGGAGGTCGGGCAAAAGAGAACACTTGGGAGGAAAGCAGCTGAAGATGTGGATGATGAGCATTATGGATATGGTCAATTTTGATGTTGGTGTGTTGAGACAAGTAGCATATCTACCTTGCTAAAATTCAATTGTCATTTACTGGACTTCCCTTTTTTTCATAACAAATGTACCTTTTCCACTTGAACTACTAAAGATATCAATTCAAAACTTGGTAGACAGACAGGTTAAACAATGTCACACATTTTACTGGAAGGGAATTACAAAATATGTAATTTTATGTATTTCAGAGGTTCATATGTATGCATTTCTTGTGTATTTTTCAAATTCAAAAACATTTTCAAAAAGTCCAATTAGGCATGGAATTAATAACGTCTCCAGGGATTACATTATCAAGGTTATAGAAACCACTAAGACAAACTACAAGGTTGCTGAGAGATAGGTACATCCATGTGACCAAAATTCAAATTTAAAAATCTATTTTTCAAAAACGTTCTACCTAAATTAACTGATTAATTTTAGTAGCATATAACAATGTATTTTAAATCAGTGTGCAAAGTTCCATGATTCTAACTCAAATAACGTTCAAGTTATATACCACCATAAATGCTTAATGGTGCCTTCTATCATCAGCTGAATGGACGTAATTTCAATTGTACTCTGTATACATGACTAATTCCCCATATTTTCTTATCTATCAAATTTGTGCAAACATTAGCTATTTTTCTTGCTGCAGTCAAGAAATCCAAGCAATGGAAACTACCGGTGTGGATATAAAAAGGTAGCCATAAGAATTTATGCACGCAAATGTATCTCCACTACTGTAATGTGAATGTCATAGTTTTAATATACAGCACTGCAGTAAAAGTTATGATTCATGGAGACAGTCTGTTGGGAATGTAATATTTACATGTAACTTTATTAAATGTCAAAACATTGTTAGTAATTGAAGCAAATTTTGAAGAATAATTATGATGATAATAATTTTTGTTTTAAGGGGCCTACCATCTACTGTAGGTTATCACCCCTAATGGTTTGAGTGATAGTGAAAATGGATGGTTATGTAACCTGCAACTGAAACTAGCTGCTGACTTAACAACTTGCTTGCTTGGAGAAAAGGACAAAACAAATTAAGGAAACAGGAAATATAACAGACAGAGAAAAGAACTACTCTCGAAGAATGAGGACTGAGTAGAGCCATGAAAGGCAGATAGGAAAGAGATTGGCTGACCCGGAAATCGAACTCGGGCCGTCGTCGATATGGAAATCTACAGTTGTCTACTTATAGCTAGACTACGATGGCGGTCAATTTTGGATTTATGGAAGAAATGCAATTTTATCGCAAAAATTCCTTCAAATAATACCTGCTGTGAGTTGCATGATCTTTTCTTTTTACTTTATCATAATACATAAATAAATTCACCCAGATCACTAGAGTATTGAAAATGCTATATAATTGGGTATAAATACAGTACTTGCTGACTGAAATTTTTGTTTGTCTGTTGGCACATGCTAGAGTAAAATGTGGCTTTTCACCGATGTATCAGTCTCATTCACGGCTGTGATTATATGGAAGCTATGTTGATGCTGAGTAATGGCCTTCAGGTCACAGCTAGTGCATGCGGTTGTTGTGAAAGGTTCTATTCATAGGGTTAGTACTGCTGTACTGGCTGTACTTCCTCATCTTGCCTAGTACGCATCATTCTAGTGCTGCCAGTAATTTGTGGGTTACTACCACATAACCTAAGGTGACAATTTTTGAGGATCCAACCAGCCTCCAGGATTACTACTTAACAGACAGACTGAAATTTATCATATTAATTGGTAGGTAGTGTTGGTATGGTTGCCTTTTACAAAATCATACCGGGCTCGATTCCCGGGTAATACATGTGAGATTTTTTAAGTGAAATATCACAATCTGTGATTCGGATTCCACGTAAAAATGGAGGTTGGTGGCTCATGAATGCAAGACTATCGGTCACGTAAAACTACAAGTTCTTTCCTTTCTTATTTTTTTCAATTAATTGTTAAGGAAGCAATACTGAAAATTGCTTCAAAGCTTTTTCTATAGTTTTATCGTTAGCAGTCTCTATCAATATATTGACACCGTCGTTACTTCCAACTTGACCTTTCAGTGGTACGCTAGAGCCATCTAGCGACCAGAAGTGAAATCACTTTAACCAGCCAATCAGAGGCAGCTATTCAGTCGATTTGTCGTGATATATCGATTTGAATGGCTGCCTGTGATTGGCTGGTTTAAGTGATTTCACTTCTGACCGCTAAATAGCACCAGCGTAGTACTGAAACGTCAAGTCGGAAGTAACGATGGCATCAAAATAGTCGTCTGCTCACAGCTTGTCTGTTCTTCGTACACTATTTGTTCAACAGTTTTCCTTGATCTTGTGTGGAGGTCGAACAAGTGCGTGCAAGTAGGTCGCTAATGAGGAAATGTGCCAGCAGTCAAGGAAAGTACGGAGTTGTGCTTCTTGCCTTGTTCACTGTCCAGCCAGAGCAACATGTCCTCCAACAGCTGGGAGATTTATACTCAAAATCCCGAAAGTTAACAAGCTATCGATACCTATCAATCATCGTCCTTCGATGTATCCACTTTCGTCTGACACAGAGCCAATATTATGTACCGTATTTTACAATATATACACTGTACTAGAATACTTTTTGCATTGGGAATGCCCTCGCTGTTGGGCAGAACGAGACTTTGGTCTAAACGTAAAATACATAGCATAACAATCTAACTGGCCACTGTGGTCGAGAGCACTAACGCATTAGCTCGTTCCTCGCTGGCATCAGGAGGGCGTAGGTTCGAATCTCATGAAATGTTTTCGTGGCTTCCTATTTTCACCTTTCCTTAATCAGGCTTAAGTTACTGGTTGCCCGGGCGATCGGGCTGTCACCATCCCCAGTTGTATCTGCATACAAATTGTGTTCAACTCCCCGACACGTCTTTATAACTATAGAGGAATGATCCCTCGCAGAGTCCGTGTGTGAAGCCAAGCTGTGAGCAAAAGCAATAAAAATAATATTAAAAAAAGAACCAGTCTAAATTATGCTGGTGGTTTCACAAGGATCAGTTTGATACCCTGTGAAATCATATACAGTATAGTAGACAAATAGAAGAGCGCAAGGGAATAGTGTCATAATAGTACATTATGCAACGAGCCTATAATGGCAATAATTAAGACACGAGTGTATTTATAAAAGGAGCGAAGCGAGTTTTATCATTTCCATTCTTCTTCTTCATGTGCCGTCTCCTCAAAGAAGGTTGGCGATCATCACAGCAGGCCGGTGTTTGGATCTAGCAGCACTGAAAAGTTCACTGGAACTACACTTGAACAATTTTTTTAGGTTGTCCAACCAAGAGATCCTTTTTCTTCCTCGACTCCTTCTGTCCTTAACCTTTCCTTGAATAATTTCTTGTAGAAGACGATACCTGTCTCCTCTCATTATGTGGCCCAAGTATTGTACAGTACCGTAATTGAAATTTCCATACGAGTGTCTTAATTACCATTATAGGCGAGTTGCATACGACTGTTTATGTTCGACGATAATTATAACTATTTTATGTTCAAACATAAATATTCATAAATATCTGTCAAGATTTCGCCAGTTTTATGTACTGAACAGAGCACTTGGGACGAAGAGAATACCTTGTATTTGACCATGGCCTCCTCAAATACCCTACTATGACACTAGCCACGCAGTGAAATTTAAAATAGAAGGCCATGGAAGTCAGCGCAGATGCGATGCTAAACTTACCTAATTGGTCACACAACTGTTTCTTGAGCTCTGATTGGTTGGAGAAACTGTTTCATAATGAAAAAGAGTGTTATAATGACCCTCATTATGATACAGTTTTCTGACATATAATATATATATTTCGACATCGTCGAACATAAACAAAGAAACTTAACAATAAAATTGATAGTGTAACTCTTCAGTAGGTCAACAAGATCACAAGATTGGGAAATGTGAAACAAAATAAATTACAGTACATGCGATTATAATAATAATATCGTATGGCCTCGGGAGCCTGGTGCAAGTTTTGTTAATTGACACCCAGAGGGTAGCTTGCATGTCGAATTTCGTCGTTCCTTTGAACGCTCTGAAAGTCAAGGAGGCTAGATATCCCTGCGATTAAAAGACACAGTATTTCGACTGCCACCTCAGCAGTCATAGAAGTACAGTAGTTATCCGTGGTTTCCTATGTTTTGTCCAGGTAAATACCGGGATGATTCCTAACTTACGGTCACGACCACCCCCTTCCTAATCTTAGTCTCAATCACAAATAGCCCCGTGGCATAGCTGTATCGTTAAATCGTGTACCACGGCCACGAGGGCAGCTGCAACAAGTCCCGAGATCGTAGGTTTGAATCCCGGCGCTGACAGCGGCTATCCTGTGTGTGGTTTTCCTCAGGATTTACCACCTCCAATCAAATGTCGAGATAGTGCATTACTTCAAAGCTTCTCAAAGTGTGATCCACGACATTATTATTGGTATTCTACCCGAAGGCAGGTCCATGCCTCCAAAGAGGCGATCCTCAGCCGGAGCTTACGTGTGGTAGGGTGGCCAGGGTCTTTCCGCTCCTCCTCCTCTTGCCAACAGCGCGTAGTCCCACTGAACCGGCATTCCATCCAAGGTCCAACAACGCCCAATGCTGATTAAATGCGAAGTTCTCATGGGATCCGGTGTTTCAATATGGCCAGGCCGTTGGTGGTCCACGACAAAAAAAGGTCCTAAATAAAATACACATTTTGATTATCATTAACAAACCAAGTACGTGGTAAAAATCCAGGTGAATATGTTTTTTAGTTAGAATAAGGTTCCAAAATTATATCATTGAGCTAATCGCAGCGTTTAGCAGGCCGGCAGCAGTGGCAGGTTTGGCTTATGTGCCTTCGCTATAAGTCAAACATATAGTGGTAAGGATCATTGTACAAGAGGAACAGAAGTGTTTTCTTTTCGTTTTTTAGAGGGGAGGGGAAGGGGGGGAGGGGGATGGGTCCGCGGAGTCGGTATGTTTTTAGGTGGGGGTCCGTGATGTCCATGACTTTGAGAAACTTTGCGTTAATTCAAATCCCGGGGTACCTTCCTCATCCCAGTCCCTAATGCAGTTACACTAATACAGTTCTCACATAAATACGGGTTATCAGACAAATTAAACACACACCCAACTATACGGTGCTGATGACTAAGGTGTCTTAAGCCCCTCAAATGAATTAACAACAACAAATTACAAATAAACTCACTACTACAGATATCACATTTACACTGGTCATCAGACAAGTCTTATACACGAGGTCAAGTACACGGGGGTGAATGAAAACCAAGCAGCAAGTTCTTAATTGAATTGTTGTTGTTAACCAATTTTAGGAGCTTGGAGCATCTTGGTCATCGGTCCCGTGTACTTTGGTTTGAGTGGAACTTGTCTGATAATCCATTTTTCAGTGGTGAATGTAGTAGTGTGTATGGCTGTAATTAATAGGGTCAAGGTTGGGGTTGCTGGCCTGGGAATATCCCGGCATTTGTCTGGAGGGAGTGTGGTAAAACAATGCGGTAAACCACGCTCAGGATCGCCACTGTCACCGCTTCGATTCGAACCTCTGATCTCGGGACTTACTGCTCCTCCCCATTAAGATCCATGTTCATTCGAACACAGAAAAATTAATCTTAGTATTAATAAATGTTGTGTGTTTTTCTTATTAGAACTACTGGCACGTCACGATGTTCTCTTATGGAACCTTTAAACTGTCCATTCAATAATTGGGGATACATGTCACAGCCTCAATGGCGATGTACCAGGTAAAACCGAAATGAATCCAATAACGGGAAGTAGAACGCATCGTGAAAGAAAGAGTGAGCTCATTTGGAACGCCCAAACAAAGTTACCTTAGGCATTGACGTCACTCTTACGGTTCTTGCGGCATTGCGACACTGGACTTGTGAATCACAGCGCAGTAAACACCTGAGCAACAAGTGTCGGCACGTGTGTTATGTGGCAGTGGCTAATTGGCAAACCATTAACATGGCCAGTGGAATTATTGGGGCTAGGTGAAGGATTCATAACCCGCTTTGAGGTACAATGCCAAAACCATTCAGGCCACCAAGACTGCTCTCGTATCCAAGGATGATTGCCACCAAGCTCATCACGATCGAAAAAATGGAGGTCGCGTGGGTAGCGGGACGACACCCTCAGCCTCATTACCTTTGGTTAAGGTCATGGGTCGTTGTTTCTCATACCAATCGTTCTCACGAGGCTGATTACAGCCCGTTAAACCTCACGTCAGATCCTAAATCTCTAGTGGAGCCAGGGATCTGTCAAACATCTGGGCACTCTAGATATAGCCTACTGGTACATTGCTATGACAAGTGGGTAAAGACAACCAATATGGAAAAGAAATGACACGGTTCTCCCAGGAGAACTTCTCTTGAGGCTATGCTGTGTGTAGGTGTTGCGCGTTTTGTAAATTACTACGCTATTCTAGGGTTGTTATTAGATACACGAACACTAGCATTGTTTCTCCTAGTGGAGTAATAAGCACTTGTGTCAAGAACACATGCACACATGCAATTATATTATTGTTTGAGTCCAAGATATGACGTAATGATGGGATACCCAGTCTGAGGAAGAAGAACAGAAAAGCATTCGCAAATGAATCATTCTTTTTTCTTCTTCTGATGCCGTCTCCATTCAACGAACGTTGGCGATCATCCTGGCAATGAGAGATTTATCCCCTTTTTAGCCACACGAAATAGAGAACTTGTATCCTGTTGGTACTATAAAGGCGCATGTTACACAACCAAGACATCCTTCTTCGGCTACGTCTACGTGAGCCATCAAGTTTCGCTTGCAGAACTACTTGCAAAATTCTATATTTCTTGACACACATGATGTCTTAAAAACACTCCAATTCCCGTTTCTTAATGGTCATCTGAACTTCAACCTCTGTACCGATACCATGAGATACGAAGCATATGACAATGGGTCCACATTTCAAATAGTCTACCTCTAACCATTTGCTCAAGTAGGACGTGATTGTGTTGATTCATTTTAGGGGTTTTGCGACATCGTGGTCATTTAGCCACGTGTACTTCGGGTGTGTGTAAAATTTGTCTGATAACCTGTGTCCCTGTGATGTCTGTACTAGTGTGTGTATTTTGTAATCGAGGTAGGATTGCATCACGAGGCTGGGAGACCCCGTACCAGACCATACAAAGACTTTTAAATTCTGGGCAGAGCCGGGAATTGAACCCGGTACCTCGGGGGTGATAGCCAACTATGTTAGCCACTGCTCCACGAGGTGGTCACACATAACTTACTAAACGCAAACTAACATTTATCTTGTGTAGTTATGATTATGAATGTAATGTTCTAGTTTCAACCAAGGAGTCAAATATTCCAATAGTCTACCATTATCCTGATAAGGTTCCTTCTGAGTTATATTGGCACAACTAAATCTTATACTGTATATCATAACCCAGTGGCGTAACTATGATTTGATTCTGGAGGGGGATGAGTGGAGTCAGTTTTACATTGGCGGAAAGGGCTTGGGCAAAATGATACATAATAAAATCAAAACCACACGTTTTTGCATTTGATCTTAATAGCATTTGATATGTTTTATTTGCACCCATCAATGCGCTAAAGCTCGAAAATGAACAGTTTTGCTAAAGCAAGTGTTTAGTTTAGGTAACACTAAAATGTTTACTCGAATAAACCGGAATGATCTCGAATTGGTAAGTATAAATGTGCATAATCCAGTCGTTTGTCATCTATCACAAGATTGTTTTAATAATAATGTTATCGAATTACGTATATATATTACAAGCAACCCACCCCGGCTTCGCCCGGGAACAGTTATGAATGCAATACGTGATAAGCGCTTTCTTTTTTGATGTCAATGAACTACGACCTATATCCGTTTTACGTCTCGGCATGATGGGTAAAAATCACTGACTGGACTATTAATTATATTATCATGGAGATGGATGTGCAACGAATTCTTGTCAGACGTAACTTAAGAATGGCGAGGTGCATGAAACACAAATCCGTCCAATCTAAAACATTTATAGTGGGCGATGTATTGTGCCCTTTTAGCAAGAAATATGCCAATCACAGTATACCAGCGTAGCTCAATTCGGAATTTTCGGGGCAGCGGTAAGTTCCCCCACTCTGTGACTCACATATTTTGGATTAATTAGAGGATACACTTTCAAAAATAACAACAAAATCAACTCCTATTTTAACACATTTAATTAATAAAATTAATGGCGCTACAAACACTTTAACAATTAAATTACTGACCCATAATCATCTACTTGTTCCAAATGAACAAGGAATCACAAATATAATAAAACAAATATTGTATTAAAACATATGGTTTCCACATAAACCAACAATTCCTACTTATTTTTACTTCCATAAAGCCTCAGCTGTAAGTTTCATATAACTCCGAGCTCTTTGGCTCCTTGCTTTATATAATAATGGTGTCATTCTTTGTACACCTCAAATACTACTTTTTATATTTTCTTAATCCTCAAAACCAATGTATAATTACATTTAAAATTATATGTTAATTATCTAACTCAATATTTTGGGCATGTTCACACATTTTCAGCTGTTATCATCTCTCTCTAGTTTCACAAATATATTAAGGTAATCAGGAAATTACTTGTGTACTCCAGAGTATGAAGATACTTGACACAGTCAAAAAACTATAGTTACTCCCGAAACCTAGTTGCCTTCAATTAACTCGTGGAATCCTACTTCCATACAACATTACAATAGGGATTGTTATTTATCTCTTACGTCTTATAAGACCATTATCATATAAGAAAACTACGATCTGAACAGGCAAGCGGAAATATCAATCTACAAGGACCTCGGTTCAACGCCCGGGTCGTTAACAACTTTAAACACTCCTAGTGTATTCATTACTCCTTACACGACGGCCTCCAGACACCCCTCCTACTCCGAGGGTCTGGCCGTGAAACATGATAGTTATTTATGACTATGCGGGCTCGTTCCCGTCTGGCCCGAGCTAGAGCTATCTTTAAATGCTTTACAAAACACAAACTTTCCATTCTCGGTTCTTTGTGGAGACCTGGCCTTTTATTCTTCGTGTACGTACAACAATATTATTGGGCTTATAAACCACATTCGTAATCTTGGCGTTTATTAATTATGAAAGGTCCTCATTGATTGTGGAAGAGCAATTAACGACGAATAATAAAGGGGCTTTCAAAATAAGAGGATTCTGAGTTCGAATCTCTTCACATGCCTCGGGAACCTTTCCCTTATAGAGGACTATACAAAATGCGATTTAGGGTCAGCCAATAGCTAATAGACCTACGCTCAATACCATACATTTGCTCCCTTTCAATACATACACAATGCCTCGTGATACTACGTCACAAATAGAGGACTTATCCCACATCTCAATTCGCTACAATCAACTACCTCTCATAAATAATTTACCAAGTACATTAACTATTACGCGTTCCTAGCGTGACATTTTACTTTAATTACGCTCCTTTTACGCTATACATTTTAAGCCTAGCGTCATCCAAAGAACTGATAATATCATATTAACAATTGATACACATTTCAATTTTTATATTATTCTTTCCTTTTGCAATAACTTTCTCTCTTTCAAGAACATGCATTTAAACATCATGTCTATACTTTTTATTAAGGCTCTAACGCTCTTTTATTCACATCAATTAATTTGATCTTTATTTAATATTTCCTTACTTGGTTATTATTATTATTATTTCATATCGTTATTCTTTACACAAGCTCAAAAGCTATTTCTTTCATATCTCAAATTTACTTTATTTTAAATCTCTTTCATAATAATTACTAATATTTCGCTTGCTCTTATGACATTTGTCAAATACATTAACATTTTATTCACATATTTCCTCTACGGAATTTATTCTTTACATAATTATTTATAATTTCTCAAATTTCTATTTTTGTTCAGACCGCGTTCTTGTTTATTCAGTATTTATTTATTAAAACACATCCCTTTTACTCAAAAACTCCGGTGGATTTGTACACAATCATTCCCTGACACCAAAATAGAATGAAATTCATTACTCACATGTGTTTTAAGGTCGTCCCATGACCTTTATTCTTGTGCGGTGTTTCATTTTGGCCCACTTTGAAATTTTACTCCATATTATAGAAATTCATCTTATGTACAAACACTTCTTGACACATATTTAAGACACTTAACATTGACGACATTTTTATACACTGGTGTGTCCCTTTAGAACACACAATAAACACTAAAAAAAATATTAATTTAACACACAATCTTGATAAATTTACACTTCACAATTCTTGATCACTAGGCCGTATTTCTTAGCCTATCACACGTGACCTCTTAATTTCCCGTTTCCAAGGGTGAAATTTATTCAATGTCGGCTTCCTATCCTGCAGAATACGAAAGTCTCGAAACATCTACTGTTCCCTGGAATCCTAATTCTTCTAATCCTATTCTGGATGACCGGCTATTTCTCTAGCTTGAACAGCTTCTTTGTAGATCTGGTTTATCGATCCTAGCGAAAGTCTATTCGGATCGAGGTCTCCTCGATAACCTATCGATGACCTATGGATTTATTTTATAGCAGCTAGTACTTCTCGAGTCTAGTACTTTAGAATAGTTCGTCAGCTTCTGGAGATACTGACTATAGTCTCCGTTCTTCTTTATTTGATCGGTTCTAGCAATCCTATGTTTCTGAAATACGTTACGAACCTTACTCTGTTCTTCCCTTTTTGGGTTCTTTAATTTCGATAACTGTTATCTTTCTGTTACGGTACTTCCGTACGTTATGATATATTCGTTCGTCTATTTAACGACCTATCGCCTTAAGTCCAACGTTCGCAGCCTGCTCTGACTATATTTTACGAACTTTTCACTGTAACTTATGTACTGTCGGACCTAAATCCTGTAACTAGGATTTTCCTAATCTTTCAACTCGGCGATACTTTAAATTTCTTCTTTACCACTCCTTATAGAGGCAAGCAAGTTGTTAATACTGCGACGCCTATGGCTATCGGATATTAATTCTGCGGTGTAATACAGCGTTTCTCCCTTCAAGGAGTACTGGTAAACTGTCTTCGATGTGACGCAGAGTGACGCCCCACACGGCTGTCTGAATACTGATGCGTAGCAACGCCCCCCTTGGGCTATTTGGACCTGCTTATACTGATGCGTAGTAACACCCCTCACGGGTTGTCAGAATAACTGCATGATTGGCTTGGTGAGACCAGGAGTTTTATACCTTTTCGCTACAAAAAGATAAGACTCTAGCCCTTTCTGTGGCCAACTTCTAAAATAATGGTTGCACAATTATAACAATTATACCTTCCGAAAGCTCGTCTTCTCAATGTCAAATAATCTCATTGCACATAAGAATCGATCGTGCAATTCGGAGATATTAATTAATTTCTCGTCCTCAATTGTGTGGGAGTTGCTGTTCTTTTGTACTCTCCCCTCTACACCAGCCTTGGTAATTCCCCAATGACGTATACTTGCGTTTGCAGTTTTCTCCTGTGCAATATTTAAAGGGTTTTTCTTTACACAAAAATCTCTCATTCGAAATGATTCACCGTACTGTACTTGTTTACTTATTTTTATACTCGTAAACGGGTTAAATTTAATTATTCCTCTTCTGGCGCATAAGCGGTGTTGTCGTTTTCCAGCAAGCTCAACTCGATTTCCGAATCAGGCTTCCTTGTCTAACAGTGGGAATTTTCCACTCGGTTATTAATACTCATGACTAGCTCCCTTCTGAATGTCAAGAGGGGTGATCTCATCTCTCGAACACCTGGTCCTCGCCTCTTGCACCATATTAGGCTAACATCCTAGCTTGATCTTTCTCTAAGTTACATTAGAAACTGTACGTTTCTTTTATTTCTTCCCCAAATGCATGGATTCGACCTCCATGGACCCTATGGCACATGGGTTCATCTCTCCCCTCCTTAGGTAAATAAATTTTCGAAAAATTTTTTGAGGAAATTTATTTCAATTAATTTTGTATTTCTTTATTCGTCGAAGCCATCATAACGTCGTCCGTATTTACTGTTGTTTTATTTCTTTAAAGTCATATCCGGCAATTGTGTAGGTCGGGTATGCTCTGTCCCTACCCTTTCTTTTTCCTTTGTTTGTCTGGACTTTAAGTCCCCAGAACCTCATTCTTCCTTACGGGTTTGGTCTATCCCTACCCGTTTCCTTATTTCATCATTTTCCTTTCTTAAATTGGAATTTTCTTCTTCAATAAATTCAATTATTTCTTTGATTTCCCTATACAATTTCTCCAATTCGCATTCGCACTCGAATGCTTGAGCTCTATTTTCTATTTCTTCCTTATTCTTGTTTATGTCAAAAGCGGATTCATCTCTAAATGTTTCCATAACCAGGGCTTGTTCATTTGCTTCATCGAAATCTTCGGGAGGGTAATATAATTTCAAATTTGCTGAATTCATGGTCACTTCGTGATCCGTTTCACAGTGCCGAATTCTATATGCGTTATTCCTCAAATCTCTGATTATTTGATATGGTCCGTGGTACATTTTCTGGAACTTCTTGTACACACGGTTCCCTGGATCCGAAATGGCTGGTCTTTTTACTAACACCATTTCTCCTGCTAATAATGGTCGGTGATACCTCTTATGCCTATTTCTTCTCTGCCTCCTGTCGGCTTGAGCTTTTAGATGCTCAAAGGCTCTTCTAATGCGTACATCTCTTCCAGGCTGAGCGTCTGCTGGCCTAGGAATTACCAGACTCCAAGGTCTTTCTGGTTGCTCATTCCGATGTAACGTTATGGGTATCTCTCCTGTGGATTCATGGATTGTATTATTTATACAAAATTCGATAATATCCAAGATATCTATCCACTTCCAATTTTCTTCGGCACAGTATATTCTACAGTACTTGGCCGTCTCCCTCATCACTCTTTCTACAGGATTTGCCTCAGGATGGCGAATACTTGACAAAATCTGACGTATTCCAAGTCTTTCTAATTCTCGTCTGAACTCTACACTGGTGAAACAACTGCCGCGATCCGACAACAAATTCTCAGGTTTCCCCAGAATCGGTATCACTTTTTCTTTGAGTCGTTTTAACACCTGTTTGGTACTAGTCTTCTGTATGGGAGCAAGGACAACCATTTTAGTGAAGACATCCATAGCCACCATTATGTGTCGATTTCCTCTTCTTGCCTTTGGCAAAGGTCCAAAATTATCAATAGATATTATTTGACCTGGCCTTTCGGGCAACAATGGTATAGGCTTCTGCCTCATCAGAAATGCATTAGGTTTGATCCTTTGACATAGATCACATGTCTTTAGCGTGTCCCTTACAGTTTCTCTCAGTCTCGGCCATACAAATGCTTCTTTCAGCATCGAGACTGTTTTGTCGACTCCCATATGTCCGAACGATCTATGGGCTAACCATACTATTTTCCTCTGAAAAATTGCAGGTACAACAATCCTTAATTTGGTATGGTCAGAGTCCACAAACTTATATAATAATCCATTATAAAACGTGTAGTCTTGAGCTATCTTATTAGCTTCCGTGTACGCTGGTGTTCCCCTTATCAAGCTTCCCTCAAGGAAAGATATGAGCATGTTCATCCATGGATCCTCCCGTTGTCTTTGACTAATGCTTCTTAATTCATTAAGAGTACGCTGATCCCTGTCTTCCAAATCTATAACCATTACTTCCTCTTCTATGGACTCTGGCTGTCTACTTAAGTAGTCTGGAACTATATTTTCTTTTCCTGGGCAGTACTCTATCTTGACATCAAATTGTTGAATGTATAAAGCCCAACGCATCAACCTTTGACTGGATAAATCAGTCTTCATCAAAAAGGTTAAGGCTTTATGATCCGTTCTTAGAATGACCTGAAACCCATATACGATCTTCCGCCAATATTGCAACGCGTGCAATATCGCTAACAGCTCGATTTCGCTGATCGTATAATTTTTCTCGTGTGGTTTCAGTCTCCTACTTGTGAAAGCTAGATAGTTTTTCTTATCAGGGTTTTCCGGGTTTTCCTGATATAGCATTGCCCCTATTCCAATCTGGGATGCGTCTGTTTGAATGATAAATCTCTGATTAAAATCAGGATATCCTAGCTTCACGTAATTTAAGAGCATTTCCTTGGCCTCCACGAATGCTTTTTCTGTTTCCTCCGTCCATTTCCACTTGCCCCCCTTCTTCAGAAGGTCCTGTAGTGGTGCAACAGTTTTTGTGTATGATGGACAATGTCCTGAGAAGAACCCAATCAATCCCAAAAACTGGCGAACGTTCTTTACCTTCAAAGGCCTTGGAAAATCCCTTATCGATTCCAATTTGCATGGATTTGGTTTAACACCATCCTTGTCAATCACATGCCCTAAAAATGTCACTTGTCTTTGACAAAAATTTGACTTCTTTAAATTTATTTTAAAATTTGCCCTTCTTAAGTCTTCCAATAATTTCTTCAAATTTTCTAAATGTTCCTCAATGTTTTCCGAGGTAAGCAAAATGTCATCCACGTATCGGATGGTGCAATCTTTCACTTCCTCTGACAGGTTTCGATCAAGCGCTCTTATTAATGCAGATCCCGCGGTCTTCAATCCAAACGGACATCTTCTAAAACAATATGTTTGTTGGTCGAACTGAAATCCAGTCAACAAGCTGGTTTTCTCTTCCAGTTCGAGATGATGATACGAAGAAGTCATGTCAATATTTGTAAAAATCTTCTTGCCTTTGAACTTCCTCAGTATTTCTTTTATGGGTGGTGCCGAATCATTTTCTGGTATGATTTTTGCATTTAAATTTCTGGCATCTAGACACACCCTTACTGAGCCATCCGGTTTACTCACAATCACTAATGTACTAACATATGGTGTCGCCATCTTTTCTATAACACCTGCATTCATCATCTCCTGCAGTGTTTTCTTAGTTTGTGGGTAATGTTTTTCCGCAACCGGGTATGGTTTTTGTTTGAACGGTGCCCAATCATTGACTTGGAATGCGTATTTAAAATTTTCAATCTTCCCTGGCTTGGAATCAAATACGTCCCTATAATTCAATAATAATTTCTTTAACTGTTCCTTATTTTCGAGGTTGACTTTAGCTTCCTCCACTTTTCCTGACAGGTTGGTCTCGAACTCAGTTTCCAAATTATCTTCGAGTTCTATGTTGAGGACTTCAAATATCTTTTCTATGTCCTTATAACCTTCCTCAATCAGTTCTTCCATATGCCATACCTGTTCTCCTATTTTCGCATCCTGTTCCTGTAGGTTAATGTTTTGCTCATCCACATCCTCTCTTTGAACTCTAATGCAGTTTTGCGCTAGGTCTATGATGACCTTGTTCTCACGGATAAAATCAATACCTAATATGACATTATACGGTAATTGATTTACCAGCAAAAAGCACTGCGAAATTTCAGCGTTACCCATGATCAGATCAATGCATACCTGAAATTTACATGTTAAAGATTTTTCAGGGATAATCCCTTTAATCTTTACACTTGATGTGGGAATCTTTAATACTCGGCCCCTTGTTTCCAATTCATTTAGAAGGGTTTGTGTAATTAAACTTATTGTGGATCCGGTATCAATCAATGCCCTGACCAGTAATCCTTCTATCCTAAGCATAATTATAGGTAGTTCCCTTTTAACATGTGGGATTCCTTCCACATCCTCGTTAATTAGCTCATCTGGTCTTGCTATCCAATTCACAATTTCTACCTCCTCCCAGCTCCTGGTATGTTTCCACGTTTGACAATTTAAATTTGGAGTTTTTTTTAATCCTGAGGGCTCCCTTTTCCCTCATTCTTTAACTGAGCTTGTAGTTCCAAGCTTTGAGCTCCGTCTAGTCGGTCGGGTGATTTCCGGTTCTTAATTGCCTCACTCCAACGGACTTTTTGCCTATCAGGTTCATCTGGTCGTTCGTTCATATAACGAAGACTTTCCTGATATCTTTCTTCTATTTCGGCCCGATATTCATCATCCCTATCCTCTGGCCTTACATTCCTTCTGGGATAATTCTCCCATTTCTTTCTGTTTTCTTGCCTTTGATGGTTATTGTTATAGGGTCGGCTCTCTTGTTGCCTATAACCTGTATTCCTAGGATTTCTTCCTCGATATCCTCCTCTGTAATATGGCTGTATTCCTCTAGGCTCCTGGTGCCCATACTCTCGACCTAGTCCTTGGGTATCCGTGCTGGTGGACTGATTCCTGGTCGCTGGTTTTTCTCCGGTCTCCTGACTGCTGGCCATATGTACTTGCTCAGTCTGTCTTTGATGCCGAGGAGTTACGTGCGAAGTCGTCATATCTAATTGACGTAATACACTCTCCACTTCCACAGCACTTCTGGCTTTGGATGAGATTAGCAGCCTCTGAATCTCATACGGAAGTTGTCTTGCAATGGCGGCACAAAGGTCGTTTTCTGCCGGAGCAATGTCAAGTTCGCGGAATTTACACAGCTGAGCGGTGAAAAATTCCGAGTATTTAGTAGGTGCATTCGTGCTGTACTTCCTAGAGTACAGATCTAGCCTTAAATTCTCTTGGACGTCTGCTGCCCAATATCGTTTTAAAAATGCTTCCCTAAAGCCTTCCACCGTATCAAAGGTGTATCTGAAGCTTCTGAACCAGGTGAGACAATCACCTGCCAACAGCTTTTCAATAGCTCTCAGTCTCCGATCCTGAGGAACTTTCATTTCATTTAAATACTCTGCAACTTCCTTTAGCCAGTATTTTGGAGTAATAGACATGTTATTACCCGTAAACTGTACTGGTCTGTCCTCATTCGATTTAATAATGTTTATTATCTGGCCATTTGTCTGATTCATGTACGGGGTTGACATCGCCATCGGATATCCTGGGTTCTTATAAGGGCTCTCCCCTCCTAAGTCCCTCTCCGTATCTGTGCCTTGTTCACGGGAATCTACCCATCCTGTCTTTGGAAACTCCTCCTGATTCTCAAATTCTAACTTCCTTTCCCTTCGGGCACTTTCTTCATTAGCCATGAGTTGGATTTCCATTTGACTATTCTTATGTTCAGTCCTCTCCAATCGGGATCTTAATTCATTCTGAATTCTTTCTTGATTCCTTCTACTATCTTCCTCTACCTTTTTGAGTTGGAATTTCTCGTCCCTGTAACTATCCCTGAACTCATTTAGTTGGTCTTCTACCTCTTTCTTAAAGACCATGACCTTTTGGTCTATAATTTCTGGCTTAACGTCACCTATGGTATCCAGGCCCTCTCGTATCTCCTTTATTTGCTTCTCCACTTCTTTTCGTCCTTTGACCATATCTAATTCAATTCCTTTCAACTTTTATTCCGTCTTCTTAGACACTTCCGTTAATTCATCTTTGATCAGTTTCACTTCATTATTTGTTTTTCCTACTTGCCCCTCTAAAGTTTCCACGTTTTCCTTAACCTCATTTATACCCTTACTTATTTCATCTATCTTCTGGGTATTTTCCTTATTTTCTTTATTTCGTTGTTCTCTTTCTTTCTGGATATGCTTCTCGTATCTACCGAATCTTTTATCTATTTCCCCCTCGTACTTCTTCAGGTTCTCATCTACCTGCCCGGTAAAAAGATCAATCTGCTCTTTCATATCCTGAACATCCTTTTTATTTTGATTTTTCATCTCATTTACTTCGGTTTGAACTTCATTGACTTTTCCCTCAAGTTCTCCCATTTTTTTCTCAACCCCTTCAAATCTATCTCCTAGCTCATTCACGCTTTGTTTTATTTCATCCCGGGAAGCCTCACAAATACTCTTGTTAGATTCTATCTGAGCTTTCAATTCTTTCTGCACACCTTGGATCTGGGTTACAAGTTCATCTTTACACACATCTACATTTCCCTCCATATTACTCAATTTAGTTTCCATGGAACTCAAACTTTTATTCAAAATTTCAAAATTTTCTTGACATGCATTTTGGGACTCTATCGTACTATCCTTTAAGGTTCTTATTTGGTCTTGCAATTCTGTTTTAAGTGCCCCATTTTCCTCCTGAATTTTACTGGTGATTTCCCCTTTTAACTCAGTTAACTTGTCCCCAAACTTAGTGTCAAACCCTTCATCAAGAATTTTAAATTTAGTATCCATTGTCTTTTCTATTTCAGCCTTCAGTACTCCATTGTTTTCTTTACTGTTGGCTTTCAGAGACTCTAACGTCTCCTTTTTTATCACTTCCAACTGTTCTTTAATGGTTTTCCCACTTTCTGTTTTCATCTTTTCTATCTCGGCCTTCAGTTCCTTATCCATTTTTATACCGTCGGCCTCGATAGCTTCTAATTTAGTTCCCATATTAGCACTATCAGTTTTTAGTGACTCTAAACTTTGATTTATAGATCCTAACCCTTCTTTATTTTCAGTCTGTTGGCTATCCAACTTATTGTTTATGGCCTCCAAGAGCCGTTGCACTTCTTCACTCAATGCCATCTTATGAGAATACAGTGGGCCACTAATGCCACCACACTAGTACATGCTTGAGAGATGATACTCTGAATCATTGTGTCCCAATTTCTTTAAAAATTTACTTTGGTACGAGTATTTACTACAACGTACCCTTTGATACTTTTATTCAATTTCATAAACCTTTATGGAAGTATTTAAAATTCAAAATTTCGAAAAACCATTTTTTTCAAAAAATGAAAATTTTGATTTTTCGAGAAAAACTCGCGTTTTCCCTAGGAAAACTCGGCCCTGCGTACTGGGCGCCATGAAATGTTTGCTAGGGGGGTTTGTAATGATATAATATCATTCAGGGCTGCTCGGTATGAGTTTCCAGGGACCCATGCGGTCAGTTAATATTTTATGTTGTAGCTACTCCTATCATTACTTTACTTTACATGATATGACCGTCTTAAATGTTCCTCTAGTTATTAATCCAGCACATTACTTATATGCCCCCCATGTGCCCTTTTAGCAAGAAATATGCCAATCACAGTATACCAGCGTAGCTCAATTCGGAATTTTCGGGGCAGCGGTAAGTTCCCCCACTCTGTGACTCACATATTTTGGATTAATTAGAGGATACACTTTCAAAAATAACAACAAAATCAACTCCTATTTTAACACATTTAATTAATAAAATTAATGGCGCTACAAACACTTTAACAATTAAATTACTGACCCATAATCATCTACTTGTTCCAAATGAACAAGGAATCACAAATATAATAAAACAAATATTGTATTAAAACATATGGTTTCCACATAAACCAACAATTCCTACTTATTTTTACTTCCATAAAGCCTCAGCTGTAAGTTTCATATAACTCCGAGCTCTTTGGCTCCATGCTTTATATAATAATGGTGTCATTCTTTGTACACCTCAAATACTACTTTTTATATTTTCTTAATCCTCAAAACCAATGTATAATTACATTTAAAATTATATGTTAATTATCTAACTCAATATTTTGGGCATGTTCACACATTTTCAGCTGTTATCATCTCTCTCTAGTTTCACAAATATATTAAGGTAATCAGGAAATTACTTGTGTACTCCAGAGTATGAAGATACTTGACACAGTCAAAAAACTATAGTTACTCCCGAAACCTAGTTGCCTTCAATTAACTCGTGGAATCCTACTTCCATACAACATTACAATAGGGATTGTTATTTATCTCTTACGTCTTATAAGACCATTATCATATAAGAAAACTACGATCTGAACAGGCAAGCGGAAATATCAATCTACAAGGACCTCGGTTCAACGCCCGGGTCGTTAACAACTTTAAACACTCCTAGTGTATTCATTACTCCTTACACGACGGCCTCCAGACACCCCTCCTACTCCGAGGGTCTGGCCGTGAAACATGATAGTTATTTATGACTATGCGGGCTCGTTCCCGTCTGGCCCGAGCTAGAGCTATCTTTAAATGCTTTACAAAACACAAACTTTCCATTCTCGGTTCTTTGTGGAGACCTGGCCTTTTATTCTTCGTGTACGTACAACAATATTATTGGGCTTATAAACCACATTCGTAATCTTGGCGTTTATTAATTATGAAAGGTCCTCATTGATTGTGGAAGAGCAATTAACGACGAATAATAAAGGGGCTTTCAAAATAAGAGGATTCTGAGTTCGAATCTCTTCACATGCCTCGGGAACCTTTCCCTTATAGAGGACTATACAAAATGCGATTTAGGGTCAGCCAATAGCTAATAGACCTACGCTCAATACCATACATTTGCTCCCTTTCAATACATACACAATGCCTCGTGATACTACGTCACAAATAGAGGACTTATCCCACATCTCAATTCGCTACAATCAACTACCTCTCATAAATAATTTACCAAGTACATTAACTTTTACGCGTTCCTAGCGTGACATTTTACTTTAATTGCGCTCCTTTTGCGCTATACATTTTAAGCCTAGCGTCATCCAAAGAACTGATAATATCATATTAACAATGATACACATTTCAATTTTTATATTATTCTTTCCTTTTGCAATAACTTTCTCTCTTTCAAGAACATGCATTTAAACATCATGTCTATATTTTTTATTAAGGCTCTAACGCTCTTTTATTCACATCAATTAATTTGATCTTTATTTAATATTTCCTTACTTGGTTATTCTTATTATTATTTCATATCGTTATTCTTTACACAAGCTCAAAAGCTATTTCTTTCATATCTCAAATTTACTTTATTTTAAATCTCTTTCATAATAATTACTAATATTTCGCTTGCTCTTATGACATTTGTCAAATACATTAACATTTTATTCACATATTTCCTCTACGGAATTTATTCTTTACATAATTATTTATAATTTCTCAAATTTCTATTTTTGTTCAGACCGCGTTCTTGTTTATTCAGTATTTATTTATTAAAACACATCCCTTTTACTCAAAAACTCCGGTGGATTTGTACACAATCATTCCCTGACACCAAAATAGAATGAAATTCATTACTCACATGTGTTTTAAGGTCGTCCCATGACCTTTATTCTTGTGCGGTGTTTCATTTTGGCCCACTTTGAAATTTTACTCCATATTATAGAAATTCATCTTATGTACAAACACTTCTTGACACATATTTAAGACACTTAACATTGACGACATTTTTATACACTGGTGTGTCCCTTTAGAACACACAATAAACACTAAAAAAAATATTAATTTAACACACAATCTTGATAAATTTACACTTCACAATTCTTGATCACTAGGCCGTATTTCTTAGCCTATCACACGTGACCTCTTAATTTCCCGTTTCCAAGGGTGAAATTTATTCAATGTCGGCTTCCTATCCTGCAGAATACGAAAGTCTCGAAACATCTACTGTTCCCTGGAATCCTAATTCTTCTAATCCTATTCTGGATGACCGGCTATTTCTCTAGCTTGAACAGCTTCTTTGTAGATCTGGTTTATCGATCCTAGCGAAAGTCTATTCGGATCGAGGTCTCCTCGATAACCTATCGATGACCTATGGATTTATTTTATAGCAGCTAGTACTTCTCGAGTCTAGTACTTTAGAATAGTTCGTCAGCTTCTGGAGATACTGACTATAGTCTCCGTTCTTCTTTATTTGATCGGTTCTAGCAATCCTATGTTTCTGAAATACGTTACGAACCTTACTCTGTTCTTCCCTTTTTGGGTTCTTTAATTTCGATAACTGTTATCTTTCTGTTACGGTACTTCCGTACGTTATGATATATTCGTTCGTCTATTTAACGACCTATCGCCTTAAGTCCAACGTTCGCAGCCTGCTCTGACTATATTTTACGAACTTTTCACTGTAACTTATGTACTGTCGGACCTAAATCCTGTAACTAGGATTTTCCTAATCTTTCAACACGGCGATACTTTTAATTTCTTCTTTACCACTCCTTATGGAGGCAAGCAAGTTGTTAATACTGCGACGCCTATGGCTATCGGATATTAATTCTGCGGTGTAATACAGCGTTTCTCCCTTCAAGGAGTACTGGTAAACTGTCTTCGATGTGACGCAGAGTGACGCCCCACACGGCTGTCTGAATACTGATGCGTAGCAACGCCCCCCTTGGGCTATTTGGACCTGCTTATACTGATGCGTAGTAACACCCCTCACGGGTTGTCAGAATAACTGCATGATTGGCTTGGTGAGGCCAGGAGTTTTATACCTTTTCGCTACAAAAAGATAAGACTCTAGCCCTTTCTGTGGCCAACTTCTAAAATAATGGTTGCACAATTATAACAATTATACCTTCCGAAAGCTCGTCTTCTCAATGTCAAATAATCTCATTGCACATAAGAATCGATCGTGCAATTCGGAGATATTAATTAATTTCTCGTCCTCAATTGTGTGGGAGTTGCTGTTCTTTTGTACTCTCCCCTCTACACCAGCCTTGGTAATTCCCCGATGACGTATACTTGCGTTTGCAGTTTTCTCCTGTGCAATATTTAAAGGGTTTTTCTTTACACAAAAATCTCTCATTCGAAATGATTCACCGTACTGTACTTGTTTACTTATTTTTATACTCGTAAACGGGTTAAATTTAATTATTCCTCTTCTGGCGCATAAGCGGTGTTGTCGTTTTCCAGCAAGCTCAGCTCGATTTCCGAATCAGGCTTCCTTGTCTAACAGTGGGAATTTTCCACTCGGTTATTAATACTCATGACTAGCTCCCTTCTGAATGTCAAGAGGGGTGATCTCATCTCTCGAACACCTGGTCCTCGCCTCTTGCACCATATTAGGCTAACATCCTAGCTTGATCTTTCTCTAAGTTACATTAGAAACTGTACGTTTCTTTTATTTCTTCCCCAAATGCATGGATTCGACCTCCATGGACCCTATGGCACATGGGTTCAGTATTGAAGATAGAGATATGCTCTCGCGGACTATTTTGTAGAAATTTTCAGGCTTAACAATTCTTACATTCATAGTATACTGATATTTATTACGGTTTGTCCAGCGTAAGCTTAAAAAGCGCATGGACACCAGTTTTTTCCGACTTTTTCACTGAAATCGTTACTGCTTGGCTTCCTTTGATCATAAATAAATAATAAATAATAAATAATAAATAATTTTCTACAGAAATCTTCCCCGAGATATCCTTTACAGAATGATGAAAACCGTACCAAAATCCATCCAGTGGTTCTCGAGATTACCCATGACATCCAAGATTCGGAGACTTTGTTTTATACTAAGTAGAGATTTGGCTCTGGGGGGAGATGATCCCCCTAATCAGCCCTCGTAGTTACACCACTGATTAACCTAACTGTATCGCATGGGAATCACAGTACCACTCCTTTTGATCAATACCCCAGCAGCGTAGCGGAGCGTCACTGAGAGTGACTATTGCGAGTGTAGTTTCCCATACTCCCTCATGTCAAATGCTGGGATGGTATCTTATCTTTTAAGACCCGAGGCACCTAACTCAATCTTAGAGTATAATTACAGCTATACTAACTGGCACTGGCCCACAGATTAGGGCTTAACATCAAGATGTCTCAAGTCCCTACGTGAAGTAATGACAAACCATCAATATACTGTTGTAAGCTTTCACAGTCGTGTAAAAGAATCTTCAGAATGGTTATTCGGGTTTTTAGGCCATGTCATTCGCTTCTTGATATTAAACGCTTTGCCAGGTAGTGTGGCTGTAATTTTCAAAGGTTATTTATACATCTGAAAAACTGCCCACGTTACGCTAGGCTCCCTCATTCCGCACACATGGAGTAGATCATTCAATAGCAGCTAGCCAATCACGTAAAGTAATAACAATGACCCCACCATGTGCGAAAGAAACCAATCAACTGTCAACCAGAACATTCGTTCATATTTTTCATGTTAATTCCAAAACATTCCAGCAGCCTATATAAAAGGCGACTTCTGTGGCGTAGTTGGTAGCATGCTGTGCTTCTATGCCCAAGATTGTGGGGTCAAACCCAGCCGAAATCGTCGGATTTTTAAGAGCGTTAAAAATTCCTCAGTATGCCTTTCTTCGGAGGGGAAGTAAAGACGGCGGGTCCGTGTCATAGATATATGGCATTTAAAGGAACCTTCCACTAACTTCCATTGTGTGGAGCTAAAATTTGTAGGTTAGATTTGATTAACGCTCTAAGTTCCAACTTTAGTGGGGTTTCGCCTAGGTGAGGCTCATCAGCGGGATCTTGGTGGCCGTACCTGGACCGCCGCAGGGATAGTGAAACATGTACTTAGTCCCTTATTATACGAAGCATATCGTACTTCTTTGCTGTGAGATCTGAGAGCTCCTACAGCTTTTCTTCTTCGTATAGAGGTTTCCAAAAGAGATGGCATATTGGCTTTTGATTAAAAGTACGGTTTTAAATAAAGATTTTTATTATGTCGTGATGATAATTGTAGCAAAATGAAAGACAATTTGGTTATTACTTGTGCGAGGAATAGCTGTTTGTGTCAAGTTCTCATTGTATCCTGTCAGAATAGTTCTTTGGCCTCCCTGTTCGAAAACAGCTATTACTGATAGGTGGAGTAATATTCTACAGTACGTAGTTCCACACTCCTCGTTGATTTAGAGGGCCTTGAGCACTTTGTTACTGTTCCATGCAAATAGCAGTTAGTCGATAAACGTTATCACTTGTTTACGAGTTCAGTTCCCCCGTCGTCCAGCCTTTGAAAGCATGACCTTGAAAATTACTTCTTTGTAAAAACCGACTCTACACACTGTATATCGACTGGAAGGTCATCTTGCTGTTATCGCTTTTGCCAAACCATGAACATTTTACTTAAAATTTGTCATTTTATTTTTCACATTTCACATACCTTACGGTTTCCTCACATCCAATACGATGACATTCATTATTCATAAGATAGTTGGAAATTGCGCTTTAAATGCTAATTATGTCGTAAAACGTAACACAGCTGTTTGTTGGTTGGTTCTTAAGTTTAGGGGCTGCGACAACGCGGTCATGTAGCCCCGTGTACTTTGGGTGTGTGTAGAATCTGTCTGATAACCGGTGTTAATTAACACAACTGTTGATTGGAACCATGCATTAGTTGCCACGGATACCGGGTACGCTTGAGCTTACAATAGCTAGCATAATGAGTATTTTCTCGTTTTGTGGCTAGGCTATGACTAACATTCTTGCTATATGTATAAAGCTGTTTATGCTGATTTGCTTTATGTCAGCATGATGCTATTTTGAAAATATTTCGAAAATAGTTATTTAAAATCAGAGAAAATAGTACAGGTAGACAACGAAATTTATACATTTATTTTAATGTCTACAATGTTGCAACACTGAACAATGACGATCCCATCAACAATCCGCAACGATTGTACGCAATTTGGGTGTTATGCCATAACCCTAAAATAATTACACGATATTAACCCGTTGAGTGCTTCGCCCGTCTGTAAACGGTACGAATGAACTTTTGTTTTTCTCGTCATATTCCCCATTTGCTTTCGAGTGGCCGAGTTGATCTCAGGCATGTTCTGCCACCTGTTGGCCATTATGTAATACTACTTGAGTTTGAATTTTTGCTTCTGGAATTAACTAACATAGCATTTTGTAGATATCTGTCTTCTATAACTAGATTTCTTAAACAAGCATGTGGAACACCAAGCAAATTATTCACGCCACGTTCTAATTTCGGATCAGAGAATATCAATTGTTGCACTAGTGAGGATCGAGTAGTACTTGCCTACTGATTTTAGGAAGTTTTATTTTGGACCCTGATATAGAGATGATGGAAGCGTGGGCACAAAATTTTCAATTTCGATTCGTCTCAAAATAAAAATTAATATAAATCTAGGATTTTTAAAATACATTTAAATTAATAATGATCCAAAAACCATAAACATTTCAACCCCCACTTATAAGTCAAAAGTTATGACTTCTACAATTTATTTTTAAATGCAATTCAGAAAACTCTGCACTGAGGTATCAAATAGGTAACTCAGCACTTAAAAGATTAATATAATCACTTGGATAACCAGTTTCGATCGTCAAGCAATCATCATCATATCCATTAAGTTCAGGCTATTAAATCTATGCCTACAAATGGGTTAAGGTATTAACAGTATGTTCACATATTTATTTTTTGCGCAACTTGTCAAGATTGTCAAGTTTTGTGTGATTTTTGGTTATGATGTTGTTGGTGATTATTGACCTGCAGATTCACACAGTCCTCTGTGGAACGTGCCAGTGATAACAGGTGCACAAGAACGGATACCACATCGCTTCAGCAACCAGCTAAGTTATTTAATCCATTCCAAGTTATAAACACCAACCTGACCATTTACTGACCACTACAGACAAACAAAACATTTCAGGAGATAGCCTACATGGTTTGAATTAAAGAGTATAAATTCGTGGCAATCCTATTTGGGATATAATGTTTCACCAAAGTGACCAAAATATAGTTTTTTATGCCCATAATGACCCCCTTAAAATGGATTGGCAAATATTTAGATCGACAAAATCTGTTTCATCTTGAAAAAGACTTCACGAATATGTGCCTTTTTTAATTAATGTCCGACTTCATACGGTTCCCTCGTTATCCTTATCACAAAACAAGAAACTGATTAGTATAATGATGAGTGCTAATGCGCATATTTCGCATGTTTAACAGTACCTGGTATCCTTAGTGAGCTTCATTCCGGCATGGACTGGTGAATTACAGTAGATTAGTGCATCTGCACGATATTCTGGGGATTCCAGTTCGAGTCCCCACGGCGGAGTAATTTCCATTTCTTGCACTTCAAAGTATGACTGACTTAAGTTATTTTGTATTTCTAAAGCCATCTCTATGAATCTAAACACGTTAATGTTTTAAAGATTTTCCTTAGAGTATTATGCATAGGGGTTGCAACTATGATTAGATGATTTCAAAATGGCTTTATACAGTGGAGTTTGGGAAATTCACAGGATATATTCCTCTTAGTAATAGGCGATAGGACTATGTCAAAACTAAAAGAAATCACCTATACTTAACCTGACACAAAATTAGCACAATAGATGCAATTTATAAATAAATACTCTAAATGAACGTCACCACCTCGTGGTCTGGCAGCTAACATTCTTGGTTATCGACCCAAAGGTCCGGGATTCATTCCCGGCTCTGTCTTGAAATTTAAATCTGGTCTGAGGGCTGGAATGGGGTACACTCACCTCATCATCGTCAAAGTGGTAGCTTCCCCACTTCTACTCCAGACAAATGCCGGGATAGTTCCATGGCTGCCTCCTTCCTATCCATCACCTAAATTACAAATACACACACTACTACAGACACCACAATAACACTGGTTATCAGTCAAATTCTACACATTGCCAAGTACACGGGGCAAAATTATCACGATGACACCCCTCAAATGAAACAACTCAAAATGCACGCCTAGACTGTTCACAGTGTCTCCCTCTTGCATTGATTACATCTTCTACAACATCTCAGATTTCTATGCTGTAGTTCTTCATAAATGAAATTTACCTTACGAACTAGTTCTTCCTGTTCTTTCATGTTTATGGAATCACTCAAACGGTAGGCAGTAGCATGCGCTCACAATAACCATTGTTTGCTGCTGACCAATAGTATGGTTGCTCTGTCACTCCACGTGGAGTCCGGTCCTGGCTGCCGGCTCGCTTGTCAAGTCTCCAGTGTTGAACAGTTGCACGCAGTTGTGTCCAGTCTCACTGGTTGCTCTCAGAGGCTATTTAGATAAAACGCCGTGGGGCCATAGTAAGTTGTTTCTATGGTGGAGAGTTGACAACGTTGTGCCTCGAGCTGGGAAAGCCCTGGCTCCACGCAGACATGGAATGTAAATATGGCCGCCCAGCTAGGTTTCAAAAGCGAGCCTGTTGTTAATGAGGAAAGTGAGAGAACTATACCAAGCCCTGGAATGAATTCGGTTTTTTCTTTCTCCTTTATGATTCTTGGGGGAGGGTATGATGGTCTTGACTCTCCGTTATCCTCCGATATCGCTCGAGTACCCCGATAGCTATGCAACCCACGTCTCATGCCACACTAACACCATGACGTGGTGTCCGGATGTTTTGCCTGCGTGCTAGGAATGGAGCACGCCTAGCACGTGTATAGCACATCCGGACATTCCATTAGCCAAAATGTGTATGGTGATGGCTATTAGCAAATTAGCAGCAGCCTTTTACAAATATGGCAGTCTTCACCCACCATTGGTGGAGTTCGATGGCCCACCATTTAAGAAACACTTCCATCCGCTGAATATTTCAATTGCTTAGTTCAAGAGAGGTCACAACTTTTATGTGTATTTTTCTTTTCCTAAGCAAGATATTTACTGACAACTGGATTCTTTCCGCTATTCGGTCGTGTATTGTTCAGAAATAACACGCAATTTACCATATGGGAGGGAGATAATTTAAATGTCTGATCCATTCAGGAAACGAACCAAAATTATACACACACCACAACTGCCATCACATTGTCACAGGTTGTCACACAGATTCAACACACACTCAAGTACATGGGGCTGCATGACCACGCAAAGCACCTAAATGAATTAACATAATTATCATCCACCTTCACTCATTTGCGAACTCGGTTAACACTACACAACTCATGAAATACCTAATGTCAAGATTTCTTAAGGAGAACGAAACACCTCAGATGTTGAATTCGTAAACCACGAATGTGTTTACAATCAAAAATATAAATATTATATACAACTTTTTTTAAAACATATCCGTACAACTCAGTCTGATTTATAATATTTTTAGTATCCAAGATACAACTTCCGTCGAATTGATAGTAGTTCGAGAAATCATGTCACTCTTGTACTTGTGTTAATAATAGAGCACATCATGATTCATATAAAAATTGTAGTCTTTTTTTAACATGCCGTACTTTGCTTTTACAATAGATTTAATAATAGATTAGGTAGATTATTTCTTTAATTATTATATTCTAATTTGTATTATTCCTCTTGTATGTGACTTGTTTGCTAATTGGCTTGTTTAGTTATATGTCATTTTTATTTTGTTATTTTAGTTGTAAAGCTAGATTTAGTTTCTTTTTACCATATTTTAAGCCAGAACATTGTATACGCTACATAAAGGACCTCATTAGCCTCAATGGCAGTTCTTTACTAATACATTCTCATTCACCTTGTTCAAGAATGTGATAAGATCCTGTCTAATCCAACTCAACCAATCCACAGGGATGTTGCAGATCTCTGGAGACAAAGGCTGAAATCCCATAAGCCACCAATGAAAATAGCTAAGCATCTAATGGATGCGATGCTGGTTTCAATTTAAAAGAGGAATGGAAAGAACAATGGTTTCGTACAACTCCAGAGTGGCCTAACCTCTTTAATTCAAACCATGCCCCAGCTGGTTTCAGTTTGCTACGAAGAACGTGGTCATCGCTGAACAGGTTTCACACTAATTGTGGAAGATCTGCATTCTCCCTTCACCAGTGGGGCTTCAGGGACTCTCCAGCATGTGATTGTGGTGCATTGGTCCAGATCATGCATCACATAATGGACGAATGCCCTCTGCGTGCTTATGATGGGGACCAGGAAGACTTTGCTGATGTTTCAGTATCCCTAGTGCAATGTATAAATAATGTAGATATCAATGTGTAATTGTTCACTACTTAGTACTATGTATTATTTGCAGGTTGTGTATAATATTGTATATACTTGTCCATTATGTAAAATTACATACGCTTAATAATAATAATTCATTCTCAATCTCATCATCAGCATCATCAACAACAACAACAACAAAGCCTATACACTGAACAGTCGATTATTCCTACTCAAGAGTAACCCATTGCCATGGTAACATGGGCTAGGTTACCAATACTGCTAACGCCTTTGTGTTTCGTTCCTTTGCTTTGCGAGAATGCGCTCTTGTTAGGGCAAAAGGGAATAAGTCAAATGAATTACAAAACTGAGATTATGCAATTGTTTGGTTGGGAATTGTCATAACTTTGTTTTGGTATTCTTTTGAATTACAGGCCCTTAAGCCCTAACAAGAGCGATGGTTTGCTGCAATTAGGAGATTGATTGATAGAAATAAAGTATGCCAATAATGTAGCCTGTAATAATACGTTGTATTCTCAACTATTAGGTCCGTATCTCACGCCACTTGCTGGCAAGGAAGCTGTTGTGATGGCTGGTACAAAATCCTTCATAATTCTGTTCATCCTCGTCAGTACACCTGCTCTTATGACCTAAATATATCACACGCTAGTATATTGTACGCCAAGTTGTTGGAAATAATACATGGAGGAGGGTTGTCGTTTGAGGGTAATATTTGCAGTTGATTCAAGCAAAGCGGTCGTGAAACTTGCTTTAAGTACGTTTGAAAACATCCTAGGTACTGAATGAATGCTGCGTTAATAAGGTATGCAACAATAAGCTCCGATGTCCGTTGGAAAAGTGTGTGAGTTGTATTCTGACTGTTCGCTGTTTTAAAGATCAAGGCTATCCAACGGCGGGAAATTTTAATTATTTTTAATTATTTTATTATATTCTCCCTACCTCGTACAGCAAGTTTACAACTTATTGTTAGTTTTATTCACATGGTTTAGGAGAACGATAATGATAAACATGGGTAGGGATTTTTTTACTCATTTAAATTTGTATTTTCCCTACTTCCTGCTCAAAACCATCGATGGATACTATTCTTGATTGCTATTAGAATTTTAATAGATCGGTATTTACTCCAGATTAATAATAATAATAATATGACACGTTCTGTGTTTACTATAGGCCTATGTGTGTAGGTTCTTGTATTCAATCTTCCATGCGAACTGCCGGAGAAAATGGCACCTGTTCAATTGTGAGTTGTATGGAAGCTATCATGGAAGGCATAACCTAGTATGGAAGGTACAAATCACACGGTGCCAGACGCGTCTATACCAGCGTGTATACCCGTAGAAGCTTCCATGTTAACGAGTGTCGTGAATAATGTAGTTCAATAGGAGAATGCAAATACATTTGCCATTGATAGCGAAATGTTTGTTGATATCCGTATTGATAAATGAATTCGTATTTGTTGATATTCTGCACTTGTTATTTCCAAATCATTTAATTTTCTATATGAATTTTTGGAATTTTAATATAAAGCCCAATATTTTATTTACGTTCATTTAATTATATTGTAAAAACTACACGTGTTATTACAAAATTACTTATTCTTCCTTCTGTGTTTTGGAATTTTAATGCGAAGCCTAATATTATATTTTATTTACATTTAATAACATTGTAAGGATATCCATTTTGTTACTTTATTTTATTCTTGTAATTACAATTTATCACATAATTTTTCATATCAAACATCCATCATTAGACTTAAGTACATAATTAATATTTTCATTCTTAATTGGGCTGAGAAAGACCTCAATGTCAGGTCAAAACATGTACTAAAATATATAATAGATATACAGTATTTTAATTCAAGTATTGGTTGGGGTATATTTTAAACTTTAGAGTTTAATAGGAGGTTAAAATTTAATGAAAGGGCAGTTAGACAGATATATATCACATATTATACTTAATTAGGGGTAGATTGTTATGACTCGCATGAACGAATTGCACAATTAGTTTCAGAGAATGGCAAAAGCAGTGAAAGAATGTGTGGCAACACTGAACACTAATTCTGGTTTTGGCCGCAGGACGTCATACTCCAAATTTAATTTAGATAAAAAGCAAAAACATTTACCATCTTAGGAAAATGTAAGAAACTTGGCGTATTGATACATAGATAATTAATTAAAAACAAAGAGAATAGTACGGCAATTTGTGGTTTTAAATTTGGTAGATGTCGAGAGTGGGTCTCAATTCCATCAGACAGTTTCTTTCAACTTCACAACCATCCATCACGACTCCATTGAAGAGTTTGGAAACAGCATCATCAGAGTGTTTTTGAAAATTATATTTAATAGAACCTCTATTTAATCATTTATTTGTAAGGATAAAAGCCTCCGTGGCTTAGGCGGCAGCACGCCGGCCTCTCACCGCTGGGTCCGTGGTTCAAATCCCGGTCTCTCCATGTGAGATCTGTGCTGGACAAAACGGAGGCAGACAGGTTTTTCTCCGGGTACTCCGGTTTTCCCTGTCAAAATTTCCTTCCAGCAACACTCTCCACTATCATTTCATTTCATCTGTCATTCATCATTGCCCCAGAGGAGTGCGTCAGGCCTCGGCAGCCGGCACAGTTCATATCCTCGCCGCTAGATAGGGGATTCATTCATTCCATTCCTGACCCGGTCGGAGACTGGAAGCAGGCTGTGGATTTTCATTTTCATTTGTAAGGATATCCATTTTATTTACTTTAATCTCTACATTATTATAAAACAAAGTACCCGATTCTTGGATGTAGCAGATAATCTCGAGATCCACCGGATGGATTTTGTTGTGGTTTTCACCACTCTATAAAGGATTTCTCGAGGAAGGTTTCTGTTGAAAAACATTCAGTTATGACCAAAGGAAGCCGTGCAGTAACGATTTCAGCGAACCAAGTCGAAGAATAACCTGCCGTCCGCGCGCCTTTTAAGCTCACGCTGGGTAAACCGTTACAAATATCTGCATACTATGAGTGCAAGAATTGTTCAGCATGAAAAGTTCTACAAAAGTCCGCGACAGCATATCTCTATCTTTAATACATCACCGACTATAAGTGTTTTTACGTTTTCATTTCTTCCAGCAATCACCATTCAGTAGAAATTTAAATGACTAGCTTCGGAGTGGGCTTACGAGCTAGCGAGTGAGCCTATCACCTCAGCTTCGGTCAGTATAAACTGTCGAGTCGTGTCGTGTTAAGTCTTCAGAGAAGAGTATAATGTGTAGTTTCGCTGTTCACCTCGGCTTTTCTGAATTGCGTTTGGGACCTGCCGTCCATGCGCCTTTTAAGCTTACGTTGCGTAGACTGTGAAAGATACCGGGTGAAGCCGGGGTGGTTGTTATTATAATATAAACGCTGAAGAAGATATCATCGTATATCGAAACGTGTAGCATTAATATTTTAATAGAATTTGACTGACTGACTGACTGACTGACGGAGCATTTTAATTACTTAGACTTTAGATACTCAAAGGCATCACCGTTAGCTATGTGGGTAGAAAGCACAAAAACTCAGTACTGCGCCATAATGAGGCATCGTAAATAAGGTGGGTAGTGAGGTAGTGAGAACACAGCCATATGGATTATTTTTTCAAAGCTGAAGTAATTCTGTTTGAGAGCCGTTTGAGCATGTGTATCACGTAATGACTGCTGGCTTTCAGTCTGTAGAATGCGTTGATAGTGCTTTAAATGTGTTGCGTGAGAGAATGGCAGTTATCAGGACTATTGAGTGCTGCGTTCTGGACATAGGGACAGGTTCTCACGCTCTTAGTGGCTCCAACCTCACCTTACTTGAGACATAGGTGGAAATCGATTATAAATTATGAATTGAATCCTCCAGTCAATATTTTATTTTATTTTAAAAGGAGAGAAACTTTAGAATGCTTTGGGTTTGAACATGTTTCGAGATAACTATCATCCCTTCATCACCAATTAAAAATTAAATTACACCTTAAAGTGTTGATGGTATTTGAAGCTATTTTTAGCCTATTTTCATTTATGAAAATATAGGCTTATGAGATCTCCTTTTGCCCGTGTGTGTGTGTGTGTGTGTGTGTGTGTGTGTGTGTGTCTGTGTGTTCGTATGTGTCTGTGTGTGTGTCCTCCTAATAAATTCTAAACGGCTAGCGCGATTTCAATGAATCTCCTATTTCGTTCGACCCCGACCGTGCCCTTCAAATGTTATTGCATATCACCAACCCAACATAGTGGCTGTGCGGAATATTTCACCGACATTCTATATCTCCGAAACTCTTGCTGATATTTTGCAAAAGGAGAAAAGTAGGCTAAAAATTAATAGGAGGACCAAGTTTAAATGTTGTTTCAAAAGCTTTACTCGTAGTTTTCCATTAGTTTTTATTTTCTTCTTTGAAAAACTGAAGAAGGTCAAAATGTGGCCGAAACTGGTATTTAATTAATAAATAGTAATTTTTTTTTACTCTAGGGTAACACTGAAACGTCAAGTCGGAAGTAATGATGGCTTTACTATAGATTTATTAAATACCTGTGGGCATTTCTTTTTAGATTGATTGCCAATAAGAAAATAATAAATACTGTATGAATGGATAAGTTCATATCATTACGTACTTCTTGAAAATGGAAATCCACAGCCTGCTTCCAGTCTCCGAGCGGGTCAGGAATGGAATGAATGAAGCCCCCATCTAGCGGCGAGGATATGGAATGTGCCGGCTGCCGAGGCCTGACGCACTCCTCTGAGGCAATGATTAAATGAATGACAGATGAAATGAAATGATAGTGGAGAGTGTTGCTGGAATGAAATGTTGACAGGGAAAACCGGAGTACCCGGAGAAAAACCTGTCTGCCTCCGTTTTGTCCAGCACAGATCTCACATGGAGTGACCGGGATTTGAACCACGGACCCAGCGGTGAGAGGCCGGCGTGCTGCCGCCTAAGCCACGGAGGCTTTCATTACGTACTTCTTACTTGTCTCAAATAAATGGCTTGATAACCGGGCTCTTGTGATGACTGTAGCAGTGTGTATAGTCCGGGTCACCTTAAATACGTTACTAAGAATGTAACCTTACCGTTTGTCCCCCATCACTACAAACATGGTGATTTGCAGTGTGATATCGTAATTGTTTGGTTGAATCAGGGTTGTATTCATTGTTGCCACGCATGTCTCTAAGTCCGATGTTTGGAGACCACTTGGACACAGTGCGATTGGCATGTATAATGTGCTTGAACGGCTTCGGTGGCGTAGTTGGTAGCATGCTGAACTGCTGTTCCCAAGATAGCGGGTTCGAACCCGGCCGAAGTCGTCGGATTTTTTAAGAGCGTTAAAATCCTTCAGTATGCCTTCCTTCGGAAGGGAAGTAAAGCCGGCGGTCGCATGTCACAGATTTATTGCATGTAAAAGATCCTTCCACAGACTAAACTTGTGTAAAGCTAAATTTCTAGGTTAGATTTCGTTGATAAACTGTCCTCGGACACTCCCGGCACTAAAAGCCATACGATAAATAACAAGTAGTTCCGTGAAGAACTATACAGCCTATTTTCATATATCCTACTTATGTTAACTGCCACTATCAACATACAAAATTTCAGTTTGATTGCTGTAATAGATTCGTAGATATTGAGAACCGACTAAATATTTCGGATGGTCGCCATGTTGGATTTTATATGTGTAGGTCCTAGAGTTATGTACTGTTAGATAAAGGTTATTGTGTACGTGTAGCATTCAAACTTCAATTGCATGATTAGGACACAAGAAGTAACAAGGAGATTTTAAAATTTCGCACCGCTGCCATCTTATGGTTATGGAAACAATTGAAATAAATTAGATGCCAGTGGATTAACATTCGTATAAGGATTTACTGCACCAAGTTTCACTGCACTCGGATGGTTAAATTGCGAGAAACGTCCATGTGAATATTTATACTTCGCGTCGCCGCCATGTTGGATTTGAGATCACCAGGTTATTTAAAGTCCTATAGGTGAACTTATGTTCATAGCCCCTATGAACATTAAAAAAATCAGTTTGATTGCTGTAATAGATTCGTAGATATTCATAGCCGTCTAAATATTTCGGATGGTCACCATGTTGGATTGTTAAATGTATAGGCCATAGAGTCATGTACTATTAAAAGAAAATTATTGCGTAGGTTCATTATTCAAACTTTCACTTCGATCGCATGATTACGACACAAGAAATAAAAACTTAATTTTAAAATTCGCACAGCCTCCATCTTGAGGTTATGTAAACAATTGAACTAAATTAGATACCAGTGCATTACAATGTGTATAAACATTTCCTGTATCAGATTTCATTGCGTTTGGAACATTAAATCGCGAGAAAGGTCTATTTAAAATTTTCAAATTCGCTTGGCCGCCATGATTGTTTTGTAGTTAACCGGTTTTTGAAAGTCTTATAGGTGAACTTCCAGTAGTGCCCTTTATCTCCGTACAAAATTTCAGGGTGATAGCTCAAATAGTTTCAGAGATATAGAATGCCGGTGAAATATTTCGCACATCCGCCATCTTGTGGTTACGTAAACAATTGAACCAAGTTAGATGTCGGTGCATTACAATGTGTATAAACATATACTGTGCCAAGTTTCATTACGTTTGGTTGGTTAAATCGCGAGAAACGTCTATTTAAAAGTAGCAAATTCGTGTGGCCGCCATGTTGGTTTTGTAGTTACCAGTTTTTCCAAAGTCACATAGGTGAACTTCTAGTAGATCCCTTTATCACCGTAATAAATTCCAGGGTGATATCGGTAATAGTTTCGGAGATATTGAATTCTGGTGAAATATTCCGCACAGCCGCCATGTTGGATTGGTATGACGTAAGAAAATTTGAAGGGCACGGTCGGGGTCGCCCGGAACAGTGCTATGAACTTACCGAGTTTCATTGAAATCGCTCCAGCCGTTTAGAATTTATTAGGGACACACACACACACACCTCACACACACATACACACACACACACACGCACACACACACGGACAAAAGGTGATCTCATAAGCCTATTTTTTCAAAATTGAAAATAGGCTAAATTAATTTAAAAAATGTGTTTTGAAAGTTGGCAGCCATGTAGGCTACTGATCGTCGTCTGTTGTTGTGACGTCATTCCATGTTTGCCAATCCAGACGGCAGCACATAATATAACCTATAAAGCAACGCCTATTGACGAACATTGATACATTTTCATTTCATATAGACTGCGTAGTCTATATATTATGTCTTATTGTATAGGATTGGCACAAGTTTATGACATGTATAATCGACCTAATGCCATGGTATTGCAATGTAATTTTACAACGGTTGTGGTAGTAACAGTTGGCAGCATTGTCTAGGACGAGAAATTTTCTTCAAAGAATAAATCTTACATGTTAGCAAGGTGAGACGACACTTCCCGGAGCTTACAATAAGGTACCATTCCGGCGTTGTCTGAGTAAATAACCAGCCACACTTTCTCATAATATTGCCATCATTATTGAGGGGCACGAGGTGTTTCCTGTTAATGGTAAGACATCAGCTGCTCAATCATCGCTCGTACGCACATGCTAATGTCATATTGTGCAAGTGACAGTAGCTATTCCCATTGTCATTTGCTGTGTCACATAGTTTACATACAAAAGTAGGTAAGTGGTCCGTCTGACTTGAGGTCAAATTATTCATAATAAACGAAGTTAAATGATGGGACCAATATAATTAGACTTATTTTCAGATCGATGCCTGGGCTCTATAAACACTACTGTCGAATACATAGAATAAGATGTGGTGGACTGTATAAAGAAATATATATTTTACATTGTATGTACATGATTAAACACTGAACAAGTACAGTAGATATTACATGCGTGTGATGATACCATGTCCGGTAGCCACTGCTACCTGCTTGCAAGTGAGTCCTGCTTGACGCAGGTAAGAAAACGACCCTTCCTCTTAATGGGTCAACAACCCTCCAGCAGGGGGACCAACTGTCATTAGAGTATGTACAGTGCCAGAGTTGCCAACATACTCCCCCCCCTTGAAATAGCAAATATTTCAAACAACAATTAAATACTGTCACTTTGTTCTATTAACTGGAATGAGAGTTGAAATAAACACTATGTACACAAACATGTAAACAATTCACTTATTCTTCACTCAACAATGGGCAAAGTCTTGACACTGCTCTTTTCAAAAGAGCTCCGCTGGGTGTTTTGATGGTAACAACCCTCGTAACTCCGTCGGTTCCTGGATGCACTGCTGCGACACGGCCCAGTTTCCAATGAAGTGGAGGCACGCCCTCTTCCTTCAGAACAACCAGAGTGTCGATTTGTGGGGATTGTCCGGGCGACCGCCATTTAGAACGCTGTTGGAGTTGTCCGAGATATTCCTTGGACCATCGACGCCAAAATTGCTGGAACATAGCCTGAAGCAGTTGCCAGCGCTTCAGTCTATTCAAGGGAGTCTGAGACACATCTTCTTCCACAGGAAGATGAAATGAGCCACCGATCAGGAAGTGGGATGGGGTTAATACTTCCGGATCATTGGGATCAGAGGATAGTGGGCAGAGGGGGCGCGAATTCAAAACCGCCTCTATCTGTACAAGCACTGTAGTCATTTCTTCAAACGACAATGCAGCATTTCCTACTATTCTCTTAAGGTGATACTTAGCTGATTTAACTGCAGCCTCCCACAACCCTCCGAAGTGAGGTGAACCAGGAGGACTAAAATGCCACTGAATCCCCTTCTCAGTAGCAAAGCTTATGAGTGACTGCTTGGTATTCATATCATTAAAGAATTTCTTTAGCTCACGTGATGCACCTACGAAATTAGTTGCGTTGTCAGTGAATATGTGGGTGCAAGTTCCTCGTCTAGCCATGAATCTTTTCAGTGATGCTAAAAAAGCAGCTGTAGACAGATCGCTTACAAGTTCAATATGTACAGCCTTTGTGGCAAAACAAACAAACATAGCTATATATGCCTTAATCCGAGCGCCCTTCCTGGAGGAAGGCCGTAAATATACTGGGCCACAGAAATCTATTCCTGAAGATGCAAATGGTCGACTGGGAACTACTCTCCTTTCAGGTAGCGATCCCATTATCGGTTGATACGGCCGAGACGAGAATTGAAAACACGTCTTACATCGATACACTGCTTTTCGAGCACCGTTCCTCCCGCATAGAGGCCAGTATTGCTGTCGCATAATTGTCAATAAAGTCTGAGCTCCAGCATGAAGAAAAACAAAATGAAAATGATCAAATAACATTATTGTAATGCGATGATTGCCAGGTAATAAAATAGGATGTCTTCTGTTGACCGATAGTTTAGTATTTTGCAGACGGCCTCCTACCCGTAACAGACCCTGCTCATCCAAATACGGTGTTAATCCATGTAATTTGCTTCCCTTGGGTAGTGGCAAATTTTGTTTGAGAGCCTTTATGTCTTGTGAAAATTCAGAACCTTGCGCAATTTTACACCATAAATACTTAGCCTGCTCTAGTTCTACCGGATTAAGAGCACCTGTTTGTCTGTCTGTTTTAGTTTTAAGATTTTTGATAAATCTGAGCACGAGAGCTGTTATTCTAATCAGCTTGCTCCAGGAAGAGTATCTGTTAATCAGATTCGATCCAAGGGATTCTGTAGATGACACTAGAACGATTTTAGTTTTCCTAACTTCAGGTAATTCTTGAGAGCTATGCCTCTGCTGTGAAGGCCATTCGTCTTTATTATCTGAAAGCCAAGATGGTCCCGATAACCAAAATGATGAATTTAACAGCTTCTCCGCGGTAACTCCTCTCGAGATCATATCTGCTGGGTTATGATGAGTAGAGACGTGCTGCCAACAATCAATATTTGTCAACTGTTGAATCTGCGACACTCGATTAGCGACGTATGTTTTCCACTGGTGTGGATGGCCCGAAATCCATGCTAATGCTATTGTGGAGTCAGTCCAACAAAAACACTTGTCTTTAGTTACGTTTATGGATCTCATGACTCTTTCGACCAACTGAGCAAGTAATACAGCACTGCATAGTTCTAATCTTGGTAAAGTTACTGAGCCTAATGACGCAACGCGAGACTTGGAACACAATAAGTGAACTGTTATTTTACCATCTCCTGTCTGAGATCTTACATAAACACAAGCGCCGTAAGCAATCTGAGACGCGTCACAAAATCCATGAATTTCATACTCCACAAATTCTACTGCCCTAACATGACGAGGCACTTTGAACTCCTTCAATTTAGCAATATCCTGCATATAACGAATCCATTTAATTTGCAGTTCTATTGTGAGAACGTCGTCCCAATTTAAATTCATTTGCCACAGTTGCTGGACAAAAATCTTACCCTTAATCAATACTGGGGCCAAAAGCCCTAAGGGGTTAAATATTTTAGCCAGGTCAGATAGAATTATTCTTTTGTTTATCTGTGTCGAACTGAAATCACTTCTCAACTCAAACTGAAAAGTGTCTGTGATGGGTTTCCAAGATAGCCCCAACAACTTCAAGTCTTCAGCTTCATCTACCTTAATAATGTACTTGGGATCTGTTTCGTGGTTAGAAATGCTCGATAGTACATTGGGCTCATTCGAACACCATTTTCTTAAGGTAAAACCCGCACTGGATAAAATATCTGAAACACACTTGTGAGTGGTTCTTTAGCCGTCAGTTGATTCACAACCTGTCATTAAATCGTCAACATAAAAATCCCGCCGTATTACATTCGAAGCTTCAGGAAATTCCTCCTTAGTGTCATTCGCCAATTGAGAGAGGCATCTTGTGGCCAGGAAGGGTGCACATGACGTGCCATATGTGACTGTTTTGAGACGATAATGTTTAAGCTCGTCCTTAGGGGACTCCCTCCACACGATACGCTGAAAGTCAGTATGTGCAGGTTCTATGAGGACCTGTCGATACATTTTTTCTATGTCAGCGGTCAATACATAGCGATGCATGCGAAATCTAGCCAATATTGAAAATAAATCATCTTGAACGATCGGTCCTACTAATAGCAAATCATTGAGGGATAATACAGAATCGCCCTTCGAGCTGCCATCAAATACCACGCGAGTGCGCGTTGTCAATGAATTACCCTTAAATACACAATGATGCGGAAGGTAGTACTGTAATGGTTTGTTTATCTCATTACTGGGAATTTCCTCCATATGATCCAGGTCAGTGTACTCTCTCATAAACTGTACGTACTCCGACTTGACTTGGGGCTGCCTTTCAAAACGCTTCTCTAGGCTGTGAAACCGTCTAATTGCATCATTAACATTGCTACCTAGCTGACTCGGGTCCTCTTTAAGGAGTAGTGGGACTATGAACCTACCCTGTGGATTCCTTCTGTGACCGTCAGTAAATAGCCTCTCACTAATCTCTTGCTCAGAATGTCCTTGGCCAAGCAGTGCTTTCCCCGGCTCATTGAATATCTTACCTGACACAAAGAGGCAGGAAGAACTGTTAGCTGCGTGCCTTTCAGACAAACCAACACTACCTGCTGCTACCCAGCCAAGAGCCGTGTTGCGAAACAACGGTAGTTTGTTTGAGAAACTGTCGAGCTGAAATTGTTCTGCGCCGATAAGATCGTAAAAGAATTCTGCTCCAATGAGAATGTCTATGGATGATGACACATTAAATTGAGGATCCGCAAGGTTTTCTAATATAAACTCTGGAATACTCCAATCTGTGATGTTGATATTTTTAGTGGGTAAGCACTGACCAGTAATTGAAGGTATTACGTGAAATGTCATGATTCGTTCAAAGGAACCGAACCGCGAAGAAATCTTTGTTCTTACCACCGACCCCACCTTGATGGTAGTGTTATGCAACCCATGTATCGGAATATTAGTCATTGTCTTTAACAATCGTAATTGATGAGCTAATTCCCTGGTTATGAAGTTGAGTTGCGAGCCGCTGTCTAACACAACCCGAGCATGACGGGTTTTTCCCTCTGAATTGTTGACATTCACTACTGCTGTCGACAACAATACATGAGAGGAAACATCATTGTTGTGATTGTGCAATGAAACAGCATTACTACTATGTTGCTCATTAAGGGAAGACAATGAAGTATTATTGGACACAATACTCTTGTTTGAAGTTTGACTATTATTGTGGTTCGGTGACCCTTGGTCCCTGTGAAGCAAGGTGTTGTGTTTATCCTTGCACAGCTTACAACATGAACGAGTGCACTCGTTTGCGAAGTGATTTCCAGACAGGCAATTAACACAGAGCTTATGCTTCTTGATCTCCCGCCATCTGTCATAAACACCCATAGAAGTGAAGGTTCTGCATCTAAATATGGGATGTTCCTCCGTGCAAAGCGGGCATTTCTGATTTTTCTGTGAAAGGAAACAATTTTTTCCTGGGTTCGTGAATGGCCTCGGTTTGAAACCAGATGCATTCGGTTTAGATGAAACGCCTACCTGCTTCAGCTGTTTTGTGCGATCACAATTCTTAGTTTCGATCGATTCCAATGCATTACATGTTTCGAGTAGAAATTTGTCCAGTGTCTCATACGATGGAAGATCAAAGGTTGGTAACGAGGTCTCCCATTTTTTTAATGTTTCAGCGTCAAATCTGTTTGTTATTAAATGTATCAAAATGGCATCTAATTGTTCTTCACAAGACAGACCAAGCGCTGATAGCGACTGTATGTGCCTTCTGAAGCCGTCATACAAGTCTCTTAATGCCTTGGAAGATTCTACTTCTATTTTGTTAATCTGAAGGACCGAATTAATGTGGGAGGAAACAATTGCTCGCCGGTTATTGAACCTTTCATTTAACAGGTTCCACGCTATGTCGTAATTCGCTGCAGATATTTCTAGAGACTGTAACACGTCTGCCGCCCTGCCTGATACCACTGATTTTAGGTAATGAAATTTCTGTATTTTTGACAAATTTGCATCTTCATGAATGAGATTCTTAAAAGTATCGGCAAAATTGGGCCATTCTAAATAATCACCTGCGAATGTAGGTAAACTTATTTGAGGCAGTTTAACTGAACGTGTTTGCGAACTGGAAGTTGATTCACCAATAGAATCACTTAGCGAAGTTGCTGACTTGGAAATTGCACTGTTTATGGATCTTATAAGACCAGATGTTTTGAAGTATTGCTCCTCAAAGTCGGAGCGATAAGATTCTTGTTCTGCTTGAAATGATTCATCCTCTTTCAAATCCTCTATTTGTGATTGAACTGTTTCATATTCTTCCCAGATTTTTGATAAGTGAGCCCGTCGATCTTCCAACTGATCTACGTCCTTAGATTGAGAATCTAATTTCTCTACGAAGCCTTGTATGCGAGATAAGCTAGCCTTTAACCTACCCCTTTTGCTACACAGTGATTTTATCTTTTGTTCCATTTTTCACTAGCAATTCCCAATAAACTGCTGAATGATATAAAATCACAATAGACCAAATGCCTATACGTAAAAGAATGACAAAACGAAAAGACAAATACCTAACATATTTGCATAATACAAAGATGAACTCCTGGTTTTGTTTCAAAGAGTTGCGGGAAAACTGCGTACAAATAACATACAGTTTTACGGGCGAAATCATGTGTGATCACTAGCAATACCAATACATTGCAAGTACAAACGAACAGTTTTGAATGGAGAAACAAAGGATTGCATATTAGTCACAAGGAATAATTAAGGATGATCGGTGACTTACCAGGATGATGAATTCTGTTGTCCAGTAGTCGCCATGCCGCCAACAACCCACGCCATTCGTGCGAAGCCATGCTGTCTTCGGATCACAGAGTTCAATTTTCACTGTTTTCCTTGCCATCTAATCGTGCCCGGAGGACCAAAACTTATGTCGAATACATAGAATAAGATGTGGTGGACTGTATAAAGAAATATATATTTTACATTGTATGTACATGATTAAACACTGAACAAGTACAGTAGATATTACATGCGTGTGATGATACCATGTCCGGTAGCCACTGCTACCTGCTTGCAAGTGAGTCCTGCTTGACGCAGGTAAGAAAACGACCCTTCCTCTTAATGGGTCAACAACCCTCCAGCAGGGGGACCAACTGTCATTAGAGTATGTACAGTGCCAGAGTTGCCAACAACTACCTTATATCCTTTATTAGTATTTTGGTCTTTGATGCCATGCGTTAAAAAAAACAAGTGCATCTGTTTAGAATCTGTACTAAGAACAAGATTTTAAATCACCATATTGTTGTTGTTGTTTCATTTAGGGGCTTAGACATGGTGCTCATTTCAGTCCCGTACTTGGGTGCATGTTATAATTTGTATGATAACCTGTGCTTTTGTGCTGTCTCTTCTTCTTCTCCTCCTTCTTCTTCCTCCTCCTTAGCGTTTGTCCCATAAGCTGATGGGGTCCGCTGTTTTATATTTCTGTCTCTATTTGACACGATCTAGTGCCTGATCAGAGGCCTGAGATCTTGAGATCTTCGTGCAGCGTGTTAAGCTTGGTCATCCTACTGGCCGTTTAGTATTTGCCATTGATGTTGTTTCTATTCGAAGAACATTCCCGTACCTTCGTACACGACTTCCTCTCATCTTTTCTACAAAATGTGCTAGTCCATATAGCCGGCGAACTTCGTCGTTAGTGACATGATCGTATAATGTGAGTTCAGATGTCGATCTGAACATTTGTTTTCCATGATGGCAAGTCGCTGATGCACCTCCTTTGCTGATGGCCAGCATTCGGCACTACACAGAGCAACGGGACAGTTTATAGATCGGTATACTTTCGACTTGAGCCTGTCTGGAACCTTGCTTCCTTTCACAGAGTACTACAGTCTCAGAACGCCAATTAAATGAATGTGACACATACTGCACGTTTATTCGATATTGTTTTCTATTATAACAACAACTTTCCAAAGTTATTCTAATAAAATTATCTTGAAACTGTTAGCACCCAGCTTTAATGGTCCCACCTGGACATCATCTTGCAAGGGAAAGTGAATCTGATGACCTCACTGAAACTTAGCATAAATGTTGGCCAAGTCACAACAAGTAAAATGTGATATTGTCCTTAATTCACTGAGGTGGCCTCAACGGTGGGTGAAGTTCCGCTAACTTGGAAGAGCAGTTGTTGTTAATTCATTTTAGGGACTTTACGACATCGTGGTCGCGTAGCCTCGTGTACTCCGCTTGTTTTTAGAAACTGTGATGCAACTGTCACTTAGGACGTCAATCAATTCTTCCTCTCCAAGAAACTATGGTAGCCCATCTCAAAAAACACGGCGACCCATGTTTGTATCTTAACCCATAGGTTGATAAACTCTGCAGTATGGTAACTGAAAAGCCAGAAGTCCAACTAAAAGACAGCAAATGTTGCTGGTTTGGCCACACAAAGCGAATTCAAAATAAAGTTGCAGAGATGGATGGATTGGAATCCACAAGAGTCTAGCAAGAGAAGCGACGAAGAAAATCTTCAAGACTCATCATCAAAGAACATCAACAATAAGACGCTTTGAAAGTGGGAGAGTCTAGGGTCGTTTATGGAAATTAAGGCAGTGAAATGTACGAAGCGAAGGAGGGGCTAAGTAAGCAAGATACCGTATAGTGTTCGTATTTGGGGTGGATTTGAAAGAAACGGCCTCCCTTCCCTTAAATACAACAGTAGATTCACAACATGCAGATGTTTATAGCAGGCTCATAACCAACGCATTATTTCATCTGTTTAATTCCACGCTTAATATGGCAACTAACAGTTGCTTCTTCCAGGCGCTGCGTTGTTAACTAATCCCTGAATCCTAATTAGTTCGTGATCTTCGAGATAGTGTTCAGAATATTCTTGTATTCTTTGCACATCATCAAATAGGAAGTCATAAAATGTCATCTAGCCGTGAAGCGGTTACTTGTTAAACTGTATGCTCGTGTTGGTATTCCAGATGAGAAACAACAGATGTTCCTGCTAGGACATAAAAAGTGCCATCAAAGCTGCACTGCGGCTAGCAGATTCGCACTTCATTGAGCTTCCGTTATCCCGTAACTACACATCACTGCGAGCGAATAGCACTCTCGGTGATAGAAAGTCATTGCCCTGTGCCTTGGGCTCACAAAATGCACGTATTACTGCACCATTAGTCAGCATGACGGTACCGACTCGCAACGCTACATAACCCTTATGATGGATGGGATGGGATGGATGAAAATGTTGTCCACGCTAATCACAGATAAACTCCCTGCCCTAAACCTGTTTGAGTCTTCTGGTTTGATGCCTCCCTGTCCTGAGCTAATCGTTTCATCTATACATAGCTACCTCACCCTACATCCGAGGCAATCTGTTTAATATAATTATTCTAACCTTGGTCCACCCCTACAGTTCTTGTCCCCGACCCTTCCTTCCATAACTAAGCTTGCTATTCCTGGGTGTCTTAGTAAGGGTCCTATCAACCTATCTCTTCTCTTCATTAGCAGTCTCCAGAAACATCTCTCCTCTCCCAGTCGTCTTAATACCTCCTCATTTGTTACCCTATCTACCCATCTGATCTTCATCATTCTCCTGTAACACCACATTTAAAACGCTTCAATTCTCCTCTTTTCTGCTCCACCAATAGTCCACGTTTCACTTCCATATAGTGCCACGCTTCAAAGGCTTTCAAAAATGACTTCCTAATACCTAAATCTATATTCGATGTCAACAGATTCCTTCTCAGTAGAAATGCTTTCCTTGCCTGAACTAACTTACTTTTTATATCCTCTCTGCTTCGTCCATCACTGGTTATTTTTCTTAAAGCCATTATATTTTAATAACTGTGAAATCACGGGAATGTGACATGGTGGTGCCTCTGAGAGCACATAGTGTACCGGAGTTGACGTTAACTGCTACAGTGTTACAATTTGAAGTTCACTGAAAAGCCTTGACTGAGCTTTAACATGGATATGTTTTTGGCATGGGGGTCTATCAGGAATTAGCGTCAAAATTTCTTTCTCGATACCGTGGTAACCACATCAACCACTGTTCGTTGTACTGTATACGAGGTCAGTGATACTATATACGTTGCTAAAAGAACGGAAGCTCTTAATTACGTGTTGTTTGTCCATCTATGCATAATAGACCAGTAGATCACTTATAAGTTGCTAAAAGAGCGCAAGCTCTTAGTTACGTGTTTTAGTTACGTATTGTTTGTTTCGTTACGAATGTATTTGTTTCGTATTATGTTGAACGCTGAAAAGTATAAAAATGATCTGGAACAGAAACGTGTGGAGAAGGAAGAGAATGAGTTTCAAAAATGTACTACGACGTACTATTTTCCATTACAACTGCTGACGAAGTAAAGCACAGCGCGTTTTAAGTATTCAAAGAAGTTCAAAAGTCAAAGTCCTAAACATATCCCTGATTCTACGCCTTTTCCGTGTGGTGATGAAAACGTACGAGTGTGTATTGTGCTATCCGTCAATTTATACCTTTCACTCAGTCAACACACTTTTGTATTGATATGTATACCAAATTAACTTTTCACTGATGATGGCACAATCTCTCGTGTCGAAACATGGCTGACTTAAGTATGTATTTTTTATTAAATATATTATTATGATTTAAGTATTGATAGAAACGGAGTTGGGTGAAGACCAGTTTCGTTTCAGGAGAAATGTAGGAACAAGGGAAGCTGTACTAAGTCTTAGGCTGATTTTGGAAGATAGAATGAGGAAAGATAAGAGAACGTTCATGGCGTTTGTAGACTTAGAAAAGGCTTTTGATAACGTTGATTGGACTAAATTGTTTGACATTTTGAAATCTATTGGAATAAAGTACAGGGATAGGAGGGAGATCTACAATCTATACAGAAACCAGACAGCAGTCATTCCAGCTGAAGGACATGAGAGAGAATCTGGTATTCAGAAAGGTGTAAGGCAAGGCTGCAACTTATCACCCATGCTTTTCAATCTTTACATTGAACAAGCAATGAAGGAAATTGGAGAAAAATTTAAAGTGGGAGTGAAGATTCAAGGAAAAATAATTTCAACTCTGAGATTTGCTGATGACATAGTCATCTTGGCCGACACGCCTGAAGATTTGAATGAGTTTTCGAATGGTATAGACTCCCTCTTGAGGAAAGAATTCCTGGTGAAAATTAATAAATGTAAAACAAAAATATTGGAATGCAGCCGAAATAAATCAGAATCCTCTATGGACATCAAATTGGCAGGTGAAAAACTAAAAGAAGTAGTAGACTTAAGATGCAAAATAACCAGTGATGGACGAAGCAAAGAGGATATAAAAAGTAGGTTAGCTCAGGCAAGGAAAGCATTTCTACAGAAAAGGAATCTGTTGACATCGAATACAGATTTAGGTGTTAGGAAGTCATTTTTGAAGGCCTTTGTCTGGAGCGTGGCACTCTATGGAAGTGAAACTTGGACTATTGGTGCATCAGAAAAGAGGAGAATTGAAGCGTTTGAAATGTGGTGTTACAGGAGAATGATGAAGATCAGATGGGTAGATAGGGTTACAAACGAAGAGGTATTAAGACTAGTGGGAGAGGAGAGATGTTTCTGGCGACTGCTAATGAAGAGAAGAGATAGGTTGGTAGGACACATACTAAGACACCCAGGAATAGCAAGCTTAGTTATGGAAGGAAGGGTCGAGGGCAAGAACTGTAGGGGTAGACCAAGGTTAGAATGTGTTAAACAGATTGCCTTGGACGTAGGGTGTGGTAGCTGTGTAGAGATGAAACGATTAGCTCAGGATAGGGAGGCATGGAGCGCTGCATCAAACCAGTCAATAGACTGAAGACTCAAACAACAACAACAACAACAAGTATCGATCAAGGCTTATCTTTTACTGATAATGTGCTAAGTACCGAACAAACTTGAGCATAGAAAAATAAGGATAATAACTTATAGAGTTCAGTGACCGCGCTCCCCCACTCACTGAGGGTAACCTACTCCTAATGAATGGTTGGCATCCCCTTGGACAGATGTCCCATATACTTGACAGAGCTCATTTGTAATGAAAGGAGAACATTCTCGTTCAATATAAAAAAAAAGTAAATGTATTCCTACCTATGAAACGGTGCTAACCATCATACTGCATGTTGAATGTTCGGCACATTAATGGAAGAGTTCAATACGATTTCAATGTTTCCATTGGATCATTTATAAAATCTTTATAAAGTCTTTATAAAACTTTATTGCTCAGGTTCGTATATTTATGACACCTGGCTTCCATTCCAGTCGTAATGTTGATTTAATCAAAAGAGAACATCCCTGATTACTTCTAAATATTGCTATCATATTTAGTTTACTGTATAAGACTACTGTATTTGCATATTTAGGTCATTTTCACAATTTCTGTCAAATTGTGCATGATTTTGCTGTTTTAGGTCATACGGTTTTTGTATTATATTTATAGGCATGATCTTCCATTTAAATAGGCGTCCCTAAAATCCAGAGTAGTTAAAATGACGTAAAACCAATAACAGTATATTACATTTAAATATACATTATGTCTATATTCTGAGAATTACAAGAGTTACTGAAAGTCGGATGATCGTGTGAATGTATGTTCACCTTAAGAATGTATTTCACTGTAACTGATACAATATTGTCCATCTACAGTTCGTGTAACATGATTATTGTTCTTTACAGGGATAAGAAACGAGAAGATAATATACGGAAGCATTACATAGAGAAGCTTGTAGTTTAATTCTAAAATCACGATATTATAAAAAGCTTTCCATAATAGAAGTAATCAACACTGAATTACGATAAAAATCCCTCAGTATGCCTTCCTTCGGAGGGGAAGTAAAGCCAGGGGTCCCATGTCATAGATTTATGGCGTGATAAAGAACCTTCCCCTAATTACACTTGTGGAAACTAAATTATAGGCTAGATTTGACTAACGCTCTTAGGTTCCAACGTTCGTCGCCAGGAACTGGCTGCGGTGGCATCTAGTAACCAAGTTCAGAACTAGTTGGTCGTTGACGGTGGCGTTTGGTAGCGAAAGTAGGAACTACTTGGAAATTAATTGTCTGCAGTCCGTACTTTAATTGAAAACAGATACACTTACTAATACAGCCATCACAATTAACACCGGTTATCAGACAGATTATACACACACCCAAGTACACGGGGCTACATGACCGCGTTGTCGCAGCCCCTAAACTGAGGAATCAACCAACTCTGAATAATGGCTTCACGTGACTGAATATTTAAGAATGCAACAGTTCTATGTTGTTGAATAAAGTTGGTATCGTTAGGTCATATTTTGTCATTCTTGGTTCATATTTAACTATGTTTGCTTGCAATTTGCTCACTTCTTAAGATCATAAACATTCTAAAACTAGTTATTACAAAAAGGGACAGGTAGTCAGATGATGTGACAGGTGCGGAACGATAAGCTACACAAATGAAACTCCAAGAGTTTACGACTTGGTGATGTGTGGGTTTGTTTTTCTGCCTTCAGTGGCTGATCAGTGACCGGTGAGAGCAGGATCTGGTTACAGCAAATTTGATGTGCAGATCGCCAAAAGTGGGTGTATGTCAAGTTGCATTTACTGACCAGTGGCAGGTTAGGGTAGGAGCAGCTAGCACACTTATCAACAAGATACCTTCACAAATATTATTATAAGTGCCCGGCTTCGCCCGGTGGATTTATTTGTTTTATGGATGATAATGAGTACTACTACAGAACTGGAGCGCTCAAGGACAAGGATCGGAATAAATGAAAGTACATTTGAAAACACCAACGCTTATTGAGGCTGATAACCTCAGTATACTGCACCAACATCATCGCCCTTATACAGAGGCATAAGTTACTATTGTCATAATGATAACTGTTTTAAGGGGCCTAAGAAATATTTTTGCACTAATTACTCCCCGTGACTGCAATTTATAAGCTGCTCGCAATTCTGTACTAGAACACTGGTGGGGGCGACGTGATACAGCCCGCATTGCCAGGCAACAATAGACTTCGGTATTTTTGAAGCTGTTCTGGAGCGCTTGTTCTTCCAACTTACTGAACAAAAATTATTCTTTAAGGTTACCTGAGAGGTGTCGCCTAATGCTATATAGCCTAAACTATTCCTCTTGAATCAGGCTATCATATACAAAAAGAATTTTTCGAATCCGACTGGTAGTTCTAGAGATTAGCGCGTTTAAACCCACAGTCAAACAAACAAACAAACAAACAGCTTTATTATATCGGTATAGAACGCTAAGGTGTATGTTTCACAAAACTCTTAAACCAAAATCTTCGTATCATTTCAATAGTACAGGAAAAATCTTGCATTCCGTGATAAGTCAACAGAAATATATTTAAATATTTATAAAGTGCGTTTAAACAAATACCCTACACGATAGACCCTGACTGAACTGTGTTGCGTCCATCCCGCATAACAGTAAAGCCGGGTAGGTGGTCTATAGGCCTACACGAGGAGCGAAAAATAAGCGATCATAATAAATGAGCATTCGAATGGAAGAGAATTACCCGCAGCAGTGACGAATTGCACTCAGACTTCATAAATATTGAAAACTTGTATAAAGAGTGCGTGTAAACAAATAAACAATATGAGAGCCCCTGCTAGACCTGTGTCGCGTTGAGCCCGCATACCAATAAAGCCATGTGGGTGGTGTATATGCATGCGACAGTTCTCGCATAGGCCCACTAGTTCCAATAGTAGGCGTTCGGCATATTATATTATATTTTTGAGGGTATCATATGAGTCACTATGCCAGAGTGATATAACGCAGTCTGGTATGACAATCAAGTAGCCAATAGACGCAACGCTCAATTCAAATGCCTCTAACACACTGACACTGAGATGCGCGTGCCAGCCACAAAGGTTAGACTTGCCAATCATTCCAAGATGAGTTATGCCACTTTGATTCTCAACTACTCATACGAGTACAGCATATCCTACTACCCAATAGGCTCCGTGCGTATACTGAAGTGCTGCTATAGGCGGACGTTCCGAGAAGCTGTTACATGCCACGAACAGCTGAGTATTGAGTACATCGAAAACGTGTGAGCATTTATTCTATTATTTTATACAGTAACGATGTCAAAACGTTGTGTAGTTTTGTGGGTTGCATTAATACTGTAGATATTGTAACACATAGAACAATGTAATGTTCTACATAGTTTCCCTTCACGAAATCACAAAAATTGGATTTGAAAGCATGGTGGATATTGACGGAGAATGGCAAGTAGTAAGTTTAAATGTGTATTTGGGATTTAATTGGCCTATCTATAACTAGGGTTGTTGATGTTAAAAGTCAGTTTCGACTTTCAGCAAACGTTTGAGGTCATGAAAACTATAGGTATTTTTTGTCATCACTTTGGAAAACAAGTTAACCTATGGGTGAAAACATGCTTGCGTACTTACGCCGATCTGCTTCTGAAACACAATTTTAAAGCTCACCAGTTCAGCCCCTTAGCAAAACTTTTAGATATTTAGATTATTTTATGGATCTTGGCGACATCAGCTTCTCTGGTACCAAGTTTTAAGTTTCTAGGATACCCGGAAGTGTTGCATTGATTCATGTCTATTTTCATTTTTGTCTTTATCATACATCTTTACACCATGTGTCACGGATGATTACTCTTTACTCCATGACTTTTGTGTTTCTTGTTGTTGAGAGCTTTGATTCACAAGGCCGTGAAATGTTGTAATGGCGGTTACTAGAATATAAAGTTTTCTTATGAGAAGTCTTGAGCGTTTCATTCAATTTGTTTTATTGGTTATACCTACACCGGGTAGGCGTAGGTCCCTAACAAAATATTGGCGACCCTGCCAGGATGGCGTATTAATTCAAACAACTTGAAGATTGTGTTGATTTAAAGACCGCGTGTTCCTGTTCGTTCGTGTTCCTGTTCTGTGTTCGTATTGGAAATGGAGAAGTTAATGAAAGCGCGGAAGTCGATAAGAGCGACTTTTACGAAGACGTACAATGTGCTTTTGCAAAACTTAAATCAAGAAATTCAAGACGGCGTGGACGACGACACCTTACAGTCCATGCTAACCAAATTGGAGAGGTTAGGAACGGAGCTGGCACCGTTGGACGAGAAAGTTTTACGTATGTTGCTGGAAAAGGGGACGAGTATGACCGTGAGTACGAATATGTAGACAGTTTTCGAGACAGATTGGATGATGCAAGACAGAAGTATGCTCTACGGTTGCAGGCTAATTCCAATGTATTGGCAGAGGTGTCAGCAAGATCGGTCCTATCAGATGGGAATAAAACAAAAAGGCAGTTGAAACTACCTAAAATAGAACTCATGACATTCGATGGGGAGATTAAAAATTGGTTGGAATTTTAGGGACAATTTCGGCGCATTCATGAGGACTCTGAAATTGAGGACGAAGACAAATTCCAATACTTGATCCAATCCACGAAAGTTGATAGTCGCGCTAGAGAATTAGTTGCCAGTTTCCCCCCTACTGCTGAAAATTACCCTAAAGCAGTGGAATCTCTTCAGGGTAGATTTGGAAGGGAGGATTTATTGACTGAGTTCTATGTAAGGGAACTCATAAGTCTTGTAGTGAAAAATGTTTCTCAAACAAGGAAGAAGACTCAACTTGCTAGTCTATATGACAAGTTGGAAGCACAACTGAGAGCTCTGGAGTCTATAGGTGTTACCCGAGATAAGTACGGGTCAATGCTTTTCCCTCTAATAGAATCCTGCTTGCCTGAGGAAGTGTTACGTGTCTGGATGAGGAGTTCGTTAACGGCTATGAGGGATCAAGACAATGGACATGCCGACAAATTGACTGCATTACTTGGTTTTCTGAAGGGTGAAGTAGAAGACGAAGAGAAGATTACATTTGCTCAAGCTGGTTTTGGAGTTTATAGTGAATCAAGGAGTGCTAAAGTTAAAGAATGTAAAGAGAGTAGTTTAGCAACTGCTAGTGTTCTCTTTACTGGTAAAGGCGAAGTAAACAGTTTAACGTGTGTCTTCTGTAAAAAAAAAACACATAACAGTAAGGGGTGTTATCTTGCTCAAGAAATGAACTTAGGGGACAAACGTAAAAGGCTGTCTGAAAACAAGGCTTGTTTTTTGTGCCTGAAGGTTGGACATAGGGCTGCAAATTGTATTACGAAACTGAAGTGTCTTGTGTGCAGTAGTAAACATGAAGCTATTATGTGCCCAAAATTAGATGTAAATAGGGGGGATTATAAAGGTGAGGAGAAGCACCAGGAAAGGGGCTCAAAATTGCCTGGTGTCCCAACTACAACCCTTAACACACAAACTAGTGATGTTTCGGAAGTACTGCTGCAAACTCTTGTAGTTAGGTTGATTCATCAAGGGAGAGAAAAAACTGTACGGGCGTTGTTAGATACAGGCTCGCAGAAATCCTATCTGTTAGAGAAGATTGCTGTGGAAATGGGGTATATTCCATCAAAGACTGAAAAAATTGAACACAGGCTTTTTGGGGGTGCTTCAATCAGTGCCAATGATCATAACCTATATGAGATAGATATAGACGACCTACGTCAAAAGGAAATTTGTGGTGTAATCCCACGGTTAAACCGGGGATGAGATCAGAGAAAAGAAAATCTGGCTCTCTGATTTTGGCTCAGATCCATCGGAGATTGGACTACTAATCGGCGCAGACACTGTGGCTAGTTTATTGACTGGGGACACAATCAAGTTGAAGTCTGGATTGGTTGCTGTTAGGACTACATTTGGTTGGACAGTGATGGGTCAGCTTTGGAAAACAACTGAAAACGATAGCACAGTGTCCATGGTGAACTCTCTGTTTGTGAGAACTGCTTCTTTGGGTGAACTGTGGAACCTGGAAACCATTGGAATTGGTGATCCTGCTGAAACACTATCGAAGAAGGAAATTGAAATTGCAACATTGAAACATTTCCAAGAAAACGTTAAGATCAATGAGGAAGGAAGATATGAAGTTGCACTTCCGTGGAAAGAAGATCAGCAGTTATTGTCAGGCAACAAGGAAGTTGCGTTAAAAGACTGGTTTCTGTAACACACCGTTTGATCAAGGAAGACAAATTTGAGAAGTACCAGCAGGTGCTTCAGGACTGGGAACAGGAAGGGATAATCGAAGAAGTTGGTCAGGAGGGCTCTCAGGATGTCGGGTATTATTTACCACACCGAGGAGTTTTCAAGGAAGGATCGAGTACAGCGGTGAGGCCGGTGTTTGATGCTTCATGTAAATCGAAAGGAGGACTTTCACTCAATGACTGTCTGGAAAAGGGTCCTAATTTTTTGGAAGTAATTCCTTCTATTTTGAACCGGTTCCGTTTAAACAGGATAGGTGTGATCGCAGACATTAAGAAGGCGTTTCTTCAAATTTCAGTCTCTGAGAATGATCGAAACTTTCTGAAATTCCTGTGGTGGGAGAACTTCACTGAGAGGACTCTTAAAATATACCGCCACAAACGGGTTGTTTTCGGAGTGAACTGTAGTCCATTTCTACTTGGAGCCGTATTGGACAGTCATCTGAAAAACAGAACATGCTTCACTGAGGCAGCAGATAAACTAAGAACCTCACTATATGTAGACAATTGCGTCACTTCTTTGAACACAGAGGAAGAACTCAAACAATTTGTGGATGAGTCTAGAGAGTTACTGTCGCAAGGAAAATTTGACCTCCGAGGATGGGAGCACACCAGATTGAGTCTGGAGGATGAGGTTCCCGAAGTGACACCCGTTTTGGGTTTGTGGTGGGACCCAGTAGCTGATACTTTGGCTTGTAAAGTAGCAAAATTAAATGAATCTGATGTTCTCACAAGGAGGACAGTTTTGTCGGTTGCTCAAAGTATCTTTGATCCAATTGGATTTACTTGTCCGGTTTCCATTGTGCCAAAGGTTTTGCTTCAGGAAAGTTGGAGAGAAAAAATAAGTTGGGATAGTCCATTGAGTGAAGACGCCCAAAGCAAATTCAATAAATGGTTACATGAACTGTCCTCTATTGCTGAGATTAAAGTGCCTAGAAGATTTTCTAATTGTGAGGACAGATCCTCTTGGAGTTTGCATGTATTTTGTGATGCTAGTCAAGTGGCTTATGCGGTTGTTATTTTCTTGAGATCATTCAATGGGAAAGAATTTGAAATGCAACTGGTCGCAGCAAAATCCAGGGTAGCACCACTCAAGAAGGTGACCATACCGAGACTGGGGCTATTAGCTTGCACTATAGGCTCACGTCTTGCCTTTACAGTAAAGGAAAGCTTGAATCTAACGAACGTCCCGGAGTACTACTGGAGTGACTCGTCTTCTGTTTTATGTTGGATACGAAGAGAGGAAGCTTGGGGAGTGTTCGTCACTAACCGAGTGAAATAAATTAGAACATTAACTAACCCAAAGCGTTGGTTTCATCTACCAGGGACGGACAACCCAGCCGATCTACCTTCGAGAGGTTGCTCTACGTTGCAGCTGATTTCATCTCGTTGGTCGGAGGGACCCGCTTGGTTAAAGTTGGAAGAAAACAGCTGGCCAACGCGCATTGAAAAAGTTAATGAAGAGGAGGTCGATGAAGAAAGAAGAAAAGGCCATGTTACCAATACTATGCTTGTCTCCCAGGAAAAACACTGGTATTTGAGGTATTTTTCCAAGTACTCACGAATCGTTAGAATGGTGGCCTGGATGTTACGGTTCGTCAACAATGCCAGGAAGGACGTAGTGAAAAATGTTGCTTCAAAATTAGATTGTCTCGAAATTTCAATGGCAGAGAAATGACTGCTGAAATTAGTTCAGGAAAAGAAGTTTACCGAAAGGGACAACCAGAAAACATTCTGCTTTTTTAAAGACCAGATGGGTCTCCTCAGGATTAAGAAAAAAATTACCAACAGAAAGGATGAATATGATTTCCGTGTGCCGGTGTTATTGCCATCAAAGCACCCTTTGACTGAGATGATAATCAGAGATCATCATTTGAGAGCCTCTCATGCTGGTGTTCAGATATTACTTGCTATACTCAGGGAGCACTACTGGATACCAAAGGGAAGAAGAACCATTCGCAAAGTCATCAGGAAGTTTACCCAGTGCAGGAGATTCGAAATGGAAAAGACAATTCCGGAAACGCCAGCCCTTCCAGAAGATCGTGTGAGAGATGCAGGTAGTGGGAGTGGACCTTGCTGGACCGTTGTACTTAAAATGCAAGAACAAGGCTTGGATTGTGATTTTTACATGTGCCGTAGTGAGAGCGGTCCATTTTGAATTAGTCATGACTTTGTCCACTGCAGGGTTTCTGTTAGCTCTTAGGCGTTTCATAGACCGACGAGGAAGACCTCGTGTGATTTATAGTGACAACGGGACAAACTTTGTTGGCACCAACAATTTGTTTGGCTTCATTGACTGGAAAAAATTGTGTGCGGAAGTATTAGTTGATAGAATCAAGTGGAAATTTAGTCCTCCTTCAGCCCCTTGGTGGGGTGGATTCTGGGAACGTATTGTGCAAATGGTCAAGAAATTATTAAGGCGTGTTTTAGGCAAAGCTATCTTGACATATGAAGAACTATTGACTGTGATTGCTGATAGTGAATTGGTAATCAACTCGAGGCCCCTTACCTACATTTCAGAAGACTGTGATGAATTGGTACCTCTGACTCCATCAATGTTTCTTCAGGACATTCCCGTGGTTGGCACTCCTGATTTAGACATGCTAGATCAAGTTAATCTCACCAGAAGGTTTCAATATCTTCAACAGCTAAGGGGTGAGCTGAGGAGAAGATTCCGACTGGAGTATCTGGGTAGCCTTCTATGCAGTTCATCGGGCAAGGAGTCTGACCATCAGTGGAAGGTAGGAGATGCAGTCATCATTAGTAGTGATGACAAGAGAAGGATAGACTGGCCCCTAGGGAGAGTGACAGCTACACTTCCAGGTAAAGACAAAGTGACCCGAGTAGTTAGGGTAAAACATCCTCAGGAGAACTCCTCCGACCTACGAGACACCTATATCCTTTGGAGGCTGGAGGTGGGAGTGAGGAGGTGCCCTTACTTAGTGGTGCAGTTCCGGAGGCAGTAGTCTCAGAAGTCGCAACTTCACCAGGAGTGGAAGAAGAGTTAAAATGCCTTCCCGTCTCTGTTTATGAACATTGTGTTTGATTTGCATCAAAGGTGGGAAGATGTCACGGACGATTACTCTTTACTCCATGACTTTTGTGTTTCTTGTTGTTGAGAGCTTTGATACACAAGGCCGTGAAGTGTTGTAATGGTGGTTACCAGAATATAAAGTTTTCTTATGAGAAGTCTTGAGCGTTTCATTCAATTTGTTTTATTGGTTATACCTACACCGGGTAGGTCCCAAACAAAATACCATGATATTACCTCCTTAATATCTCGAAAATTTTCCTCAACTCTTCTTCGGAGTTTGATGTAAAAAGTTAGTTTGGACATTCAGGAAATGTTTGAATCCATTAAAGCTATAGATCAACTCTTTAGAAAAAGGGTTGATCTACTGTTGACAAAAATCTTATACCGTTCTTCTCCTGGGACGCCATTTCAAATCCCTCCAAATCGGTCCCCTCGAAAAATGTAGAATAGCACTTATAGCGATCTTGTGAGTATCAGCGTCAATGATACTAAGTTTCATGTTTCTAGGATATCTAGAAATCCCTCATTCATTCATGATTGTTTTCAGAATTTACCTACACATCGCTGCACTTGGGCCATGGTGAAATTCACGAGCTTATAAGTTTGGCCACTCGTAGAGCGGCGGTGCATTTCTCACCCCAACGCACGGAGCCTACGCATAACTGACCACACACCTACTTCAAGTGATCTTATGGCATTGATAAGTACTTTATGTTGACTATCTTAAATAGAAAGTTACCCTTTCGGTCACACTAAAACAGCGGTTCGCCAAAATGTCTCCATAATGGCGGATTTGGGAGTCAATGAATTTGCAATCCCTTTGGGACACAATAATTTTGAAATCCATATTAAGCAAACCGCAAAAGAATGAGAGCTGCATATACCACCTCGTGGTGTAGCGGCTAGCATACATGGCTGTCGTCCCGAAGGTGCAGGTTCAATTCCTGTTTCTGTTGTAACATGTCTTAAAGTGCCTTACGATGTGGTGACAAATGTAACATTTATTATAAATGCAACAATAATAGCCCTTACGATGTGGTGACAAATGTAATGGGTCGATAAACAAACATGATAAGAATAAATACACTGTGGTTTGTACTTACCTTGATAGTGTAATATAATAAGTGTTGAGCGCCAGATTCCTATTTAAGATAGTGAATCGAAATTTATTAAATATATCCTCGGCAGTCAGCAGTAGAGTCGAGACCACCTACCCGGGCCGTAGTGTAACAGAGTTGACTAACCATTCAGTATTTATTTATAAGGAGTAGTTGAATTTGCCTATAGTATGTGCTAACTACAAGAAAAGTTATAAACATGAAGTTAAAGAAATAATTTATTGAATCAAAAACAAAATATTAATAGTTACAAAAAAGAATTTAATTTACCAACTGCGGTTTAATTATTTAAAAGAAAATGAACATTGAAAATGAATTGAAAATTAATTGAAGTTAAATGATAATAGAGACGATAGTTTTATTTAATTGTTTGCTCACCCAGTCGAAGATTCGTCATATTTAGGTTATGTCCGATGATCTAGATGTTACGTCTCGTATGTTAAAAATGATGTGATATCTCAATTACTATGAAATATCCTCATTAAGTACGTTGCCAACTGTAGAACGACTGTAGAGCAGGGATATAATCCACTATATGCTGATATAGATATCGGCAGTACATCGTTCAGTGTCGAATCTGTATTGTAGTTGAACACTATGATAGAACTCCGCTCAGTCCTAACAGGCCTTCATCTCCACTAATGACCGGTCTATAATTGAAAGCTGTCGGTGAAAGAATGCCCACTCTGTTGGGGGTTCCGGCTAATATGTTTCCTTGTCACGTGATTCGGAAACTTCCCTCTCCACTGGTTTCATTCTCTTACGAGGGCTAATTGCATCATTACTTGCAATATTTAGCATCGTACTTTGGCTGCAGTAGTGATGTATCTTGTTGCACCAGACATATTATGTTCTATTCCTTCCAGAAGAAACTCGATGGTCCGCACGTGATTCTTAGTCATTGTGGGTTTTTAAAATCTTGTGACAATGGCTACCTGCCGTTGTGAAATAACTACTGCGTCATTCTGGGGTTTATACTATTGCACCAAGTTGCAATTTATGTAACATACAATCCTTCGTCTCTTTACAAGTGAATGTTAATAAAAATCTGTCTGACAATAAAAACCGCTTACAATCATCTGATATAAAAATCATCTCATCGCTGTACTAATTAATAAGAATAATAACATGATAAATGAATAACCCAATAAATATAATATCTATGAGATCGAATCGTTACAATCGCCCCTAAGATAGATAATTTAAATGGCATTTAACATTATTTCTCTTACCACATCCAACATAAAAAACTATAAATATAAATATTAATTTTATAACCCCCAAAAAGACAACATACAAATAATATCCTTCAACAATACACAAAAATATACAAGAAATATTCTCTTCACAAAATACATATAGAGACAAAATAGGCTCTTTCAAGTGTTCATAATTACATACATTCTTCTTTATATATTGTAACCTTTATGCAACTGTGATTGCATAAATTCTACATATTTATTTCAACAAGATTTTATTCATGTTTCAAAGCTGATGTAAGAAAGACGTTGTCTGTAGACCAGAGCACAACAAAGGAAGACCCGTACGTGCTTTTGCTATAACTTTCACCTAGCGCAGACAATGGAGAGAGGAAGAGAAGGCCAACATCTGGTAACCACATGCGCTTAGACAACGCGAAATGGTCATTCAACCAAGCGGGTAAATACGATAATTTCAACGATCACTTACTAGATAAACCCCGCCCATTTGAGAGAAATTGGAGCAGTAATTACAATGCAGAAACAGGAATTACACCATCGTATAGGGGACAATCCCAGCCTCTCAGAAGTATCTTCAAAATTTGAATTGGGTCATTCTGTGATTTTTGCCAGAATTAAAATGAAATTAGGGGGTGGATTTGAAACTACCAATAGCAGCGAGGGACGCGAGACGCGACCAAATCCCGCCGAAATTAAGGAACAATGAAGGGAATTACGGAGCTCATTATCTAAGGATCCAACGATCGGATTTAGGATTAAAAGAAGCCATTGAGACATTGAAAATGAGGACGTTCAAAGGAGCTAATTTGCATATTCATGCGAGGGTTATTATAGAAATAAATTCTAAAAGCTCCCCACTCCAAATACTTCTACGACAAATCATATAAATAATAGCTGGAGACGCAGAGAAAACAGTTCAACTTGGGGCGCTGATGAGGCACAAGCCCACGCTCGTGGCGGACTAAAATATTAAGAATTTTTACAAGTTCTTACTCGGGGCGCTGAAGAGGCGCAAGCCCACGATCGTGGCGGTCTGAAATATTAAGAATTTTACAAGTTCTACTTTGAGCATTGCATAGACGCGAGCCTATGATCGCCGCGTTCTGAAATATTGACAAATTTTATAAGGATAAGCAGTTTTATCTTGGGACATTTTGAATATCGCTAAGTATTCGCGAGTGCGAATCGGAACAGTATCGTGAGTGTGCATACCGTGACAGTACGAAACATTTATATGATAGAGATAGCCACACGTGCTATTAGTAGCAAAGTCAGCGATATAGGAAGCTATGCACTATCAGCTGAATTGAGTAGGTTGATGATAGCTGTAGGAGGTAGGAGCTACATACGCGAGAACCGTGCATTGTAATAATAATAATAATAATAATTCACAGTGGACCTTTGCTTTGGTGATTTTTTTTTGAAATCGTGTGTAAAATTATCCTCCCTGCAAGATGAACCAATTGATCCAGAAGACTGATATCAAGGACCAGACCATCACCATCATGATGTATACGAGATAAGTAGATATTGCATGGGGCATGTTTGCCATAGCGTATCCCATCATGGGAATCGGATAAGATTATCTCGATCATAAGCAATTATGATAAAATAGATATTTTGGGCACAGCAGGCATGTTTTGTGTAAATTTGTGTATATTTGTCATTTTTTATTTTTTTGTGTGTTTTATAATGTAAGATTTGTACATGAGCATCAAATCTTGTTTAAATGTGTTTTGTTTGAGGGTGTCAGTAACTTTGCTGAATGCACATTTAAGGGAATAATTGGGTTGATAGTGCTTACGCACGACATTAACGTAAAAGCTAGTATGGGGGAGACAGCTTGACATTGTGACAAAGACCAGTAGTGACACTGAAATTAGGTGAATAGTAATTATGGTACTGATGACCACACCAAGGTAAAGAAAGGTAAGATGGAATGGCTGGATGATAATATAATATTCAGAAAAAGCTGAGAGTTGATCCTGGGTTGAGCTGAAATTAATAACGGAGGTGGTATTCCCGTGTTCTACGATGATATAAAATGGTAAGTGAATTAAGGAGGAGGCGAAATTCCCGCAAGTCTACGATGATATAATTGGTAAGTGAAATGATTGAATTCATTGTCTGATGAGAGTGCGCTATAGCTCCGTCGGAAAGGTAACTGTACAGCTCGAACCCAAGGCAGTCATAGGAAGCAGGTATAAGATTGTGGCCAGCCGTCTGAATTCTGAAGGGAGCAGCGAAGGTTGTTGCCCGCCCAGCTGGTTTATTATGGTGTGAGAGTGTCTGTCACAAGGTCGAGGGACCACGTTGGATGGTATTGTTTTCTTTTGAGGGAAGGTAGTCTAGCTTCCCAGGGTTTGTTTCTTTTTTGTACCGCTTCAGGAAGCGACGTCATGTATTGTGATATCTTTTTGAGTGCATTCATTATGGTTGTTTGCTTATTAAAGTAACGGGGCATCGGCCACCGAAGTGTGTTTATTTGATGCTTCATGTATTTGACTTGTTTTGGATTACCGTAATTAGCAGAGTCATAGCTCTGAGTGAATTAATTGTTTATAAGCTAGAACATGCACACATGCCTGTGGCCTAGAATAAGTCTATTGCCTTCATTGTTTGACTCTTGTGAGGAAGAATGATGATTGTACGAGAAAGCATGTCCGAGCCCCAAAAACCAATTTTGCAGTTTATAAACATGAGTACGCATTTTTTTTGACAGAATGGCTGGGTTATTCAGGCCATAGTTTTGATGAATTAAGTCTGTTGACGTTTTATTTTTGAACTTGAAGCAGTGGACTGCAGTGAAATAGATTATTTTCTTTTCCTGTTTTCAGCCAGTGTGATCATAATTTACCTTTTACAATTTGATTTTGTTGATTAGAATAATTTAAGGTAGTTATTTTGTTGTTTTATTGTCTATGGATGGGAGCAAGTGGGAGATGATGTTTTGTGAATAAATTATTTTATATTAGGAGTTTTCTGACACACTGATTTTAAGTTAAGCCTCCTGTGATCCTTGACGATATTCCTAGGGTGTTTAGATTAAGTTAGAGCCACACCGGACAGACCATTACCCCGAGCTAGAGTCGACATCCTAGAAACCATGGAAGGGTACAATATGTATTAGTGAGCTGTAAAAAAAATATACATATATTTCCCTTCACTTCTAATTTTGACATATATGTCAACGCTGCATTCGTTTATAATTGTGGTGATTGTATACATGACATACAATTTTGGCTTCATATCTTGTGAACCTAGTGTTCGTAAGTCAGTCTGGCGTAGAATTACATTGTTGTATTTCCAGCTGATTAACACATTATAACTATCACAGCACACGATATGCAAACAACACAATATTCCTTTCGTCTCTATAAAGGGATTACTCAAATGCAGTAAAATTTAAATAATTGAAGAAAAAATAACTTAGCAAGATACCTAAGGCAATTCCAATTTCAGTGCATGTGTCATACATGTAAATACTTCCCCAAATACATAATGACATCGAAATACCTTAAATCAGTTAATAAACAGTTCACTTACATACACAAGTTACTACTAACTTGCCTACGTGGCTTCTTACCTTCTTAGGCCACGGCCGCCTCAATTCAAATTAATACCTCGTAAGTCTCCACGACTTCTTAACTTCTCATAGAACCATAATTCCTCTTCACTGTACTTCTCGAAAACAATAACTTGACTTTTCAAAATCACCAATAAACATAAAATCTGACTTCTTGTTCACTTTATAAAATTTAACTTAGCGTCAAGATATCTTTACTGCATCGTCATTCTTACCTACCACAACAAAATGATTAAGACTTGGACAAAATACTACTCAATACCTGAATTACGTATATCACTAAACTATTTCACACAAAACACATGACAAACTCCTCGGAATAAATATTACGTTCCACAAAATATTAATGCTCTTATACTTTAAACTTAGTCTATACATGATTTGACTTCTCTCTGAATACCTAAAAAAACATAGTTTTCTCTCAAAACCCTTAATTACGTACCGTGTCCTACAGACATCACTTCCTACTTGTTCTGACCGCCTGGAGTATAGCTTATTCCTACTACACCAGAATCTCTCAGAACTCTCAACAACTCATCGTGACATCACACGTCACATACAAAAACCTCCCCTATTCGTGGTATAATCCCACATCTTCGTACTGTTACAGGTCACCTCTTACTGACCAATAACACTCTAAATTTCAGCTAAAAAATCTTACATGCTTCGACTAACTCCTTGGAATAATATCATCACACTTTGTTTTCCAAACTATTCTTCTTCCTCAAATAATGACAGTGTTCCAGTTGATAGTCAATAACACCGACACTCATAATTGGCAAATATTTTCCCATAATCACTTCATAAAGCAAGTCCTGAGTTAAAACACAGTTCAGATACTCTCTGCTCTACCAAATTAAATGCGTAAATTACACCTGCCTTGAATTGAAACTTCATATTACTCTTCGGTATACTTACCTTACTTTACTAACTTATTCTTGTCCTCAAAATATTACACACTTCTCTTTACTAACTCCGTTTGACATAAATAAAACTTTAATTTCCTGTCTACTAAAAAATGATTTACCTTTAAAATCCTCAAAACTTCGAATTATAACAAATTCCTTTCAATACGAGTAAATATTATGCCAATCATCTAATTATTATTATTATCTTTACTTTTACCTGTGTGTATGACAACAATCTACCACATCATTAATTCGTTATTAACCATTAGTAACCTTTTACTACAAAGTGGCTTAGCTATATTACAAGGTAATATCTCTAAAACGCGTGTAATTGTAACTAAAACTTGGACCATCTTACCTCTGTAATCCTTTATTTACTTTGTGTGCATTCAACCATATATACTTTAAAAACCTCCCAGCATTAACTTCACGTAGTCCCGTAGACACCATAAAAAGAACTCATTGCTCAACGGAATATACCTCGTTGGCATACTTCATCCTCCAAAAACTTCTTAAAACTTCATTTGGCATCTTACCAAAACTTCCTCCATAAAAAACTTCATTTGGCATCTTACCAAAACTCAAAACCACATTGCTCAACGGAATATACCTCGCTGACCTACTTCATCCTCCAAAAACTTCTTAAAACTTCATTTGGCATCTTACCAAAACTTCCTCCATAAAAAAACTTCATTTGGCATCTTACCAAAACTTAAAACCACATTGCTCAACGGCATTATACCTTCGTTGGTCTACTTCTTCAAACTCACGTCCATTTACGTGAAAATACACACATACACACACACACATATCTGTCAACAAGTATCAGATGTCCTAATTAGTTACTACTTCCTCATTTCTACTAGATGTTGGATAATTCATACAACGCATTACCACCATCAACTGTTCTAAAGCACTTCTAAATCTCTTCAAATATATCCACTGATAACCTCGCTGTACTGAAAAATGAAACTTCTTTAAAAATCAATACCTAATTCTTCAACTCATTAGTTTTATTACCACTGTATCATCTTAGCTTCTCTCATTTTAGAATTAAATCTCTATTATCATTATACTTCTTCTCAGTATTATTATTATTATTATTATTATTAATTTCATACCTATGGTTGTCATAATAATTATTACTTTCTTTAGATTACTTACCTTTGTAATAATCATCCTAACTTTTTAAATTTAATCCTCACTTTTTCAAACTTACCTGAAGTTTAAGGACCCACATTCAACTTACCTGAATTGTAAAATAGCACGACAACCTCTGTCTTCCAAATTAAATGACTTTAGACAACCTAAATCAATAAGCGTAGGCACTACGCGCCCCTTACCATCCTAACTTCACGACTGAATAAAAATTACTCACAGCAGGTTTCTTATCTACCTCTGTTAACTCGTATAAAACTGTATTACTAATATTTAGGTCATACGGAACAGTAACTATCGTTAATATAAATTTACATCACTATTTTCTCTGGCATTTCACAGTTCTTACCACATTCATCTTCAATTCTATCTTTCTCTAGGATTCCACTTTCCTCCTTCCTTATAACATTAATTTCTACCTCTTTCGGACTACATTCATCAATAGTAACATTATACTTCGGCTTTCCCCCTCTCACTTCTCCAAGTCTAGCTAATTCAGTACGACACTTCACGTCATATGCTTTCTTTCTCTCTCTCAACCTTATTTCTTTCTCCTCTAGCAACTTAATTCTCTTCTCTTTCATTTTACTTCCAAAATATCTACCTACATGTCTTCCCTTCACTTCTCCATTACTATCACTTAATGCTCTCTTTAGCCGTGGACTATTGCTTCTGCTCTTATCTATCTCTCTCCTCCTCTTAACCTGTTTACTAATTATGTTCTTCTGACTATGACTTAACGCATGCTTCTCTACCTCTAATAATTTCATATTAATTTCCGCTACACCATCATTAAATTCTTCCCTAGTCAACATATGCTCTTCACCTAAGATTTTCTGCATCTTAATTTCTTGAGTGCCTAGTACTTTCTTTATCTTACCTACTTCTATCCCTATCTTTTCTCTCATCTTCTCCACTTCATTTTCACTACGTTCTATAGTCTCTTCTACAGCTATCCTGCTTTCATCTATCATCTCCGCTGACTCTAATCTGCTTTCTCCTTTTATCTCTTCTGACTCCAATCTGCTTTCACCTACAATCTCCCCTAATTCCAATTTGCTTTCACCTAAAATCTCGTCTGACTCTAATCTGATTTCACCTAAAATCTCCACTACTTGCCGTTCCTCACCTAAGATCTCCTCCGATTCCAATCTGCTTTCATCTACAATCTCCACTGACTCTAATCTGTTTTCAACTACAATTTCTTCTACCTCCAATCTACTTTCACCTAAAATCTCGTCTGTCTCTAATCTGATTTCACCTAAAATCTCCTCTACCTCCAATCTGCTTTCACCTAACATTTCCCCTGACTCCAATCTACTTTCAATTACAGTCTCCTTACAGGCTGTCTTCACTGATTCTACTTCAGTATCCCCTAAGGTCTCCACAACCTCTAATCTACTTTCACCTAAAATCTCCTCTACCTCCAATCTGCTTTCACCTAACATTTCCCCTGACTCCAATCTACTTTCAATTACAGTCTCCTTACTGGCTGTCTCTACTGATTCTACTTCAGTATCCCCTAAAGTCGCTTTGCGGTTTAACATTTGCCTGGTGCTGGTGGTAAGGGCAAACATTATGGGCGAGTTCAGCATTGCTCAAACTGGATGGCGCGCTCGTTGAAAGGATGCTTACTTAGAGGCTTATTAGCATATGAACTGCAGGGAGAGACATATTTTATAGAAGATATACGTCTAAGTAGATTACTTCCATCTACCGTTCCATACCAAAAAGTAATAAGGAGGAGATGCAGGAAACAACAGGACATTAATGATCCAGCTTTCTACAGCGCTTCTGCGATGATCGCCAAAAATTGGATGAAAGAAAACCAAGTGCAAAGACATGTCATAACGAGGCTGTATATACAGTACATGGGTTTCATCATAAACTATGTACAAACAAACAAAAATCTACACTCCTGGAGAACACTGCATTTGCGATCTCTTCCAACAAAGGTGTGAATTATATCACATCACAACATGTGGGATGCGAGTGAAGTCCATATCGGAATATAGCAAGTACTGAAATTAAAATAACCTGTATGCTCTTTCGAGTGCTTTATATATTAATTCAAGTCGCTACCATCTCTATTTTGCTTTCTCTTACTATCTCATCTGACTCCAATCTGCTTTCACCTACATTTTCCTCTGATTCAGATTTGTTTTCAACTACAATTTCTTCTGACTCCAATCTGCTTTCAATTACAGTCTCCTTTCTCATCCATTTCTGATGTTCTCTATCAAAGTTCTCCATCCACTCCCGATGTTCTTTTTCTTCTTTCTATCTCCTTTCCTGACGTTCGCTATCAAATTTATCATTGAATTCTAAATAACTTCTTTTATTATCTTCACTATTGTTCTGCAACATCCTCATAATCACAGCTAGTGCGCCTTCAGGAATATCGATAGACTTTTCTTTCTTATCCGCCATCTCGAAGTATACCGTATACAAATTGCCCTTACAAAATTTCACTTCACTTCACTGTCCCCCAAAAGCACTGACAATTTGCACTGAAATCATACACTCCTCTCCTGAATACCGAATGGTTTTCGTGTCCTACTTCGTGGCGCCAAATGTAACATTTCTTAAAGTGCCTTACGATGTGGTGACAAATGTAACATTTATTATAAATGCAACAATAATAGCCCTTACGATGTGGTGACAAATGTAATGGGTCGATAAACAAACATGATAAGAATAAATACACTGTGGTTTGTACTTACCTTGATAGTGTAATATAATAAGTGTTGAGCGCCAGATTCCTATTTAAGATAGAGAATCGAAATTTATTAAATATATCCTCGGCAGTCAGCAGTAGAGTCGAGACCACCTACCCGGGCCGTAGTGTAACAGAGTTGACTAACCATTCAGTATTTATTTATAAGGAGTAGTTGAATTTGCCTATAGCATGTGCTAACTACAAGAAAAGTTATAAACATGAAATTAAAGAAATAATTTATTGAATCAAAAACAAAATATTAATAGTTACAAAAAAGAATTTAATTTACCAACTACGGTTTAATTATTTAAAAGAAAATGAACATTTAGAATGAATTGAAAATTAATTGAAGTTAAATGATAATAGAGACGATAGTTTTATTTAATTGTTTGCTCACCCAGTCGAAGATTCGTCATATTTAAGTAATGACCGATGATCTAGATGTTACGTCGCGTATGTTAAAAAAATGATGTGATATCTCAATTACTATGAAATATCCTCATTAAGTACGTTGCCAACTATAGAACGACTGTAGAGCAGGGATATAATCCACTATATGCTGATATAGATATCGGCAGTACATCGTTCAGTGTCGAATCTGTATTGTAGTTGAACACTATGATAGAACTCCGCTCAGTCCTAACAGGCCTTCATCTCCACTAATGACCGGTCTATAATTGAAAGCTGTCGGTGAAAGAATGCCCACTCTGTTGGGGGTTCCGGCTAATATGTTTCCTTGTCACGTGATTCGGAAACTTCCCTCTCCACTGGTTTCATTCTCTTACGAAGGCTAATTGCATCATTATTTGCAATATTTAGCATCGTACTTTGGCTGCAGTAGTGACGTATCTTGTTGCACCAGACATATTATGTTCTATTCCTTCCAGAAGAAACTCGATGGTCTGCACGTGATTCTTAGTCATTGTGGGTTTTTAAAATCTTGTGACAATGGCTACCTGCCGTTGTGAAATAACTACTGCGTCATTCTGGGGTTTATACTATTGCACCAAGTTGCAATTTATGTGACATACAATCCTTCGTCTCTTTACAAGTAAATGTTAATAAAAATCTGTCTGACTATAATAATAAAAACCGCTTACAATCATCTGATATAAAAATCATCTCATCGATGTACTAATTAATAAGAATAATATGATAAATGAATAACCCTATAAATATAATATCTATGGGATCGAATCGTTACACTGTCTAGATATTTTATTCTGGTTTGAGAGCTAGAACGGGGTGCACCCAGCCTCGTTAGCAAAACCGAGAAGAGTTGGGAAAATTCCCACTTCAGCCATCCTGGAAGTGGTTTTTCACTTCTACTCCAGGTGCATTTCGGGGTGTTTTGAGCTTAAGGCCATGGTCGTCCCCTTCCCAATCCTTACCTGAATTAGAAATACACACACTACAAACACCACAATAACACAGGTTATCCAAGAAAAATGTGTTTATTTATAGACACACACCCAAGTACACGGGGTTAAATGACCATGATGTCCCAGCCCCTCAAATGAAGCAACTAGATAGGCTATTTGTATCATTTGGTTCATAGCTAGTCTTTTCCTTCATGTGCCTATTCAACAAATAAAATACTCGTATAGTCTATTTGACATTTAACTCATTCACTGACAAAGGATGACTGATTTCCGTAAACATTGCAAGGATTTAAACTTTTACAGTCAGGGAGAGGCTGAAGGACAAGAGATAGACATTCCGGTCAGAATTACGAACATTGAGAAGTTGGACTGTAGTCCCAAGGATGAGCTGGATCTGTCAGGTGTATTACGACATAGCTGTTGCACGTGACGCGGTTTCACAAACTCTATGGACATCGCTAACACATAATTAGGACTAGACAAGGACAACTCTCCCAAGGTCAGCCTCATCTTCTCTCCTTAATAGCGGGCTCCAACAGTGCTTAGGCCCACCCTAATTACATTTCTGCAAACTTATTCTCATGAGAAAACCTATGTTGACATTATTATTGTTATTATTTTATTTATTTTGCCGGACTAAGGAGTGCGTTAAAACTTATTTAGTTCAATGTTTCCTCTTTTCTTCCCAATATCTCTTGTTCTGTTCACTGTACTCTGTTTTGCGTTCTTCTGTCCATTCTGTAATCTTCCGTGTAGGTTTCTCGGCAAAATTGTGTCTGTGTATTAGGATTCTAAATGTTGGTCTATTGTGAATGATTTCTTCGTTGATAACCAGCCAGTTGTGATTTTTCAGAGACAGTCCTAGGTTTAAAATTGTATTTGCTAGCCTATTGTCATCCATTCTGTATATGTGATCATAAAATTTAAGTCTCCTTTTTCTGATGGAATTTGTGATTTTTTGCAGTACTTTGATGATTTTATATGGCTTCTCTTTCATCCAGTATTATTATTATTATTATTATTATTATTATTATTATTATTATTATTATTATTATTATTATTTGTAGTAGTAGTAGTAGTAGTATAGATGGGCCGGTCATTCTTTGCCGGTGGTAAGCGAGTGAGAATTTTTCTAATGCCTAAGACCACTGAATATGCACATGCGCTACCAAGTACACATTGTGCCTACTTTATTTCCATTGATTACAAAGGTATGGTGGCTTCGGTGGCGTAGTTGGTAGCATTCTGAACTTCTATGCCCTAATGCCCAAGATCGTGGGTTCAAACCCAGCCGAAAACGTCGGACTTTTTAAGAGCGTTAAAATCCCTCAGTTTGCCTTCTTTTGAAGGGGAAGTAAAGCCGGTTGGCCCATGTCATAGATTTAAGTCATGTAAAATAACTTTCCACTAACTACAATTGTGTGAAGCTACATTTGTAGGTTCGACACTCTTCTTAAGTTCCAACGTTCGTCGCCAGGTGCCGGTTGCGGTGGCATCTAGTACCCGAGTTCGCAGCTAGGTGTCGTTGACGGTAGCATTTGGTAGCAAAACTAGGAACTACTTGAAATTGATCGTCTGCAGTCCTTACCTGAATTACAGATAGCACACTCTAATACAGCTATCACAATTAACACCGGTTATGAGACAGATTCTACACACACCCAAAGTACACAGGGCTACATGACCGCGTTGTCGCAGCCCCTAAACTGAGGAACCAACCAACCACAAAGGTATGAAGGCTCACTGTGTGTGAAGACACCACTGCGCGCGTAATAAGTATATACTGGTCAAGAAGGAACGGCCCACTTATAGACTACTAGTAATAGTAGTAATATTATTTTGTTGTTGTTGTTGTTTTTTTTTTTTTAATTCATCACAATCAATTAGTGCTAAATCAAAACAAATATGTATTTTGAATGTTGAGCCATAACGTTTTCTGGTGCAAGACCAGCTGGCCGTGCTTCCTGCAACTTGGATCATACATTAGGAACATTTCCATACGTTATAACACGTTCCGTGATGAAAGTAACAGCTGCTGAGGAAATGAAGAATACTTCAAATATTGTGTAGGCCTATGTATCAATAAACGTCACCTTGTGACGGTCGACCGGTGGAACATCTGTTGGAAGATGAGTATCGACAGGCCGGGCACACAGGAAGCACTACTAAATTAAACAATTTAATAAATACATTGCGCTATAAATAATTGGCTCCCTGTTATCCAGCATGTGTTGAAAGGTTGATGGACGATAATAGGTTCGCCACCCTGTAGGACGGAGCTTAACTGGCACGTCTAAGGCGTCGGTTATTTCAGACCAAACAGTAAGTAGAAGGGTTACAAAAAGGGCGAAGGAATTTCGTAAGCTCATACCATCAGAGTCCCTTTGATAAAGCATCTCATATTTGTATGCAGAAACCCTTCACAACAAGAATCGTTCGAATGACAGTGGAAGTAGTGAAACACGCAATAGAAACTTCAACAAAGGACTGATGTCCTAGCTGTTCCTCCTCTTAGGACAGCAATAACCACTGGCTCCTTTATTATTGACCACCTTGTGGTGTAGCGACTAGTATTCTTGGCTGTCACCCCAGATGTCCGGGTTCGATTCCCGGATGTGTCAAGAAATTTAATTCTGACCAGAGGGCTGGGGGTACTCTCAGCCTCGTGAGGCAAATTTGAGAAGAGGAAAGTTAGATTCCCACCTCAGCTATCCTGGAAGTGGTTATCTGTAGTTCCCTGTTTCTACTCCAGGCAAATGCCGGGATGACACGGCCACCTCCTTTCCATTCCTCGTCTGAATTACAAATACGCACACTAATGCAGCTCTCGTAGTAACGCAGGTAAAATTCCAAACATCCCAAGTAGGCTACACGACGCTAAATAACCACGATGTCCAAGACCCTCAAATGAAACAACAACAGTCACCACTTTCTCCTTTATTAAAGTTCCTCGAGTATTACAGTAGGCCTATTTCTGCTGAAGTGCTACCCATTAAGAAGACCATGGCTTAGGTTAGGTTACTATTTTCTTCTTTTCCTAGGGGCCATGGTGGCGCAGCGGTCAAGCTATTGGCCACTCACCAAGGTGGACAGGGTTTGATTCCCGGTCAATCCATGTGAGATTTTCGATGTGAAATGCCATGTCCTGTGGTTCAGATTCCACGTTAAAAGGAGGTTCCGTGGCTCATAATCTCAAGGCTAACGATCACGTTAAACTACAAGCATCCTTCCTTCCTTTCTTCTTTTCCTCAGACCCTGCGGTGTGACCCTGTGCATTAAATTCCGCACCTCGATCAGGGCGGGTGGGGGGAAGGGCTGCAGCAAGTCCGAAAATCGAAGGTTCGAATCTCACCTGGGTTTCCCACACTCCCTGCAGGCAAATGTCTGGAATGTATCTTATTTTAAATTCAGGGGCACCTACCTCAACCTCAGTTACACACACTACTACAGTCACCACAGAAACACATGATTGTCATCAAACAATTTCAACACACACTCAGGTACACGGGGCTGAAGATCATAATGTCCCAAGCCCCAAAGATATATGACTCAGGGGATCATAGGTTAGCTAATTATGTTTTGGAATGACCTACTGCCTGAAGTAATTTATTCTTTGTGTGTAAATTCAAGTAAACTCTTTTAGCCCACTGACCTGGTACAAATCTTCGAAATTGACATGAATGTTAGCGATGTTCATCCAATACCTCAAACCAAAATTAAATCTCTTGGCAGAGCTTTGAATCGAACCTGGGCTTCCAGGATGGAAACCAACAACACTTATCACTTCACCACGAGCCGTAGGTGTTGTCATTATTATCTTTCTTAACCATTACATGCCAGTCCCTTGTGTCCGGGTAGCGTGCTTGTCCTTCCTACTGTAGAAGGTCTGGTACGGGGTGCACTCAGACTCATGAGGACAGCTGAGAGCATTCTGATCATCCAAGCTACAACGACCCTGTTCAGGAAATCCAAGATAAACTTTAACTCGTCGCACTGGTCATGCGCCAACCCACACTCTTCAGATCACACGGCTGAGCAGCGATCGAATGGCAGGCCAAGATCCTCAATGGGCTGTAGTGCCATGTTTTCTTTTGATATTTGTGCACAGTAAGTTGTACCTTTGTACCTATGTAGTACCATTCTCAATCGAGAGGGAATTCATGCTTTAAGGAGAGAAATGGCCTTATTAGCTTCACTTAAGTCAGTAGCTGAAGCTCAATTCGGATGACCTATGACTGATATTTGAATGTACGTCCATCCGGGTTCTTGAGTAACAGGATCGAGCCACTCTCCAGAGTCCTCAGACACACACCTGTGTTTCTTAAAGGGTCTTGCATTACGTAACTGGAAGAGAGAAGTTGCGGTAGTTTCGTTTGAAAGAAAAGAAAAAAGAATTGTTCAAATCTGCGTTACGTCATAATTGAAGGACCACTCATGGCATTATGGCGGTCACTGGTAAAGGTTAGCTACAATATCACGTGCCTATTTCAAGGCTACAATACGCAATATACGTGATGTCGTTAAGCCTATTTTCTGTTACCGTGATTAGACTATCAGAGTATCTACCGTCTCTCAAAATGAATTTAGCTTCTGGAGAGACACAGTAAGGAGATGGTTGGTCTCACACATTTACATTCATATTTCCAATAGAGGAAAAATGGTGCCATTGAATTATACCCTGAATTTAGGTGGTTGTTGTTGTTGTTGTTGTTGTTGTTGTTGTTGTTGTTGATGATTCATTTGGGGACCTAGGGACCTAGGGACCTGTCCTGTGGACTTGCGTGAGTATGGATTCTGTGTAATAATCTGTGTTATTTTGGTGTTTGTAGTAGTTTGTGTATTTGTCATTGAGGCAGTGGTTTGGAAGGAGGCGGCCGTGACATAAACTTAGGAAGCATCCCAAAATTTGCCTGGAATAGATGTGGGAAACCACCTGTAAAACAGTTTAAGGGATCCTGAGCTGGGAATGAGACCCAACTCTTCTCAGTTTTGCCTCACGAGCCTGAATGTTCCCCGTTCCATACCCTCAGAAGAGAATTAAATTACCTGTCAGAGCAGGGAATCGAATCCAGGACGTCGGGATCTGGAGTATCAATACGTACCACGAGACCTCAGAAGTTGGCTAACTAACGTGGATTGTTGCCTTTATGATCATAATTATCATTTTTAGCCTATTTTCAATTTTGAAAAAATAGGCTTATGAGATCACCTTTTGTCCGTGTGTGTGTGCGCGTGTGTGTGTGTGTGTGTGTGTGTGTGTGTGAGGTTTGTGTGTGCCCCCCCCCCTCCCCCCTAATAAAATCTAAACGGCTGGAGCGATTTCAATGACACTCGGTAAGTTCATGCACTATTCCCGGCGACCTCGACCGTGCCCTTCAAATTTTGTTCCGTCTCACCAATCCAACATGGCGGCGGTGCGAAATATTTCACTAGCATTCAATATCTCCAAAACTATTACCGATATCGCCCTGAAATTGTGTACGGTGATAAAGGGCACTACTAGAAGTTCACCTATGAGATTTTCAAAAACCTGGTGACTACAAAACCAACATGGCAGTCAAGCGAAGTTGAGACTTTTAAATAAGACTTTTATCGCGATTTAACTATCCAAACGTAATGAAACTTGGTTCAGCAAATGTTTATACACATTGAAATGCACTGGAGTCTAATTTTGTTCAATTGTTTACATAACCTCAAAATGGCGGCTGTGCGAAATATTTCACTGACATTCTATATCTCCGAAACTATTGCAGATATCACCCTGGAATTTTGTACGGTGATAAAGGGTACTGATACAAGTTAACCTATGTATATTTCATAAACCTCTAAAGTACATAACGAACATGGCGACCAAGCGAATTTGAAATATTTTAATAGACTTTTCTCGTGATTTAACTCTCTGAGCGCAGTGAAATGTGGTACAGTAAATGATTTTGCAGATTGTAATGCACTGCCATCTAATTTAATTCAATTGTTTACATAACCTCAAGATGGCGGCTGTGCGAAATTTTAAAATTAAGTTTTTATTTCTTGTGATGTAGTCATGCGATCGAAGTGAAAGTTTGAATAATGAACCTACGCAATAATTTTCCTTTAATGGTACATGACTCTATGGCCTATACATTTAACAATCCAACATGGCGACCATCCGAAATATTAAGACGATACTGAATATCTACGAATCTATTTCAGCAATCAAACTGCATTTTTTAATTTCCATAGGGGTTATGAACTTAAATTCACCTATAGGACTTTAAATAACCTGGTGATCACAAATCCAACATGGCGGCGACGCGAATTATAAATATTCACATGGACGTTTCTCGCAATTTAACCATCCGAGTGCAGTGAAACTTGGTACAGTAAATCCTTATACGAATGTTAATCCACTGGCATCTAATTTATTTCAATTGTTTGCATAATCACAAGATGGTTGCTGTGCGTAATTTTAAAATATCGTTTTTACTTCTTGTGTTCTAATCATGCGATTGAAGTTTGAATACCACACGTACACAATAATCTTAATGTAATAGTACAAAAATAAAAATCCAACCTGGAGACAATCTGAAATATTTAGACGGTTCTCAATATCAACGAATCTGTTACAGCAATTAAACTGAAATTTTGTATGTTGATAGTGGCAATCAACATGAGTAGGATATATGAAAATAGGCTGTATAGTTCTTCACGGAACTACTTGTTAATTAATGGTGAACTTTCACTCACTCACCGCGTGTTTATACCCACCTCGTGGAGTAGTGGCTAGCATTCCTAGCTGTCGCCTCGGAGGTATGATCTCTGTCTTTTAATTCTGGTGTGAGGGCTGTGAAGGGGCACACTCAGCCTCGTGAGGCAAAACTAAGAAGAGGATGGTTCAATTCCCACCTCAGCTATCCTGGAAGTGGTTTTCCGTGTTTTTCTCACTTCTACTCCAGGAAAATGCTGGGATGGTTCCTAATTTAAGGCCACGGCTGCATCCTTCCCAGTCCTATCCCCAATTTACAAATTCACACACTGGTGCAGCCATCACAATAATATAGTGTCAGCCCCGTGGTGTTAGGGTAGTGTTCCTGCTTCTCGCCCGGACGCCCCGGGTATTCTATTACCGGCTCCGTCCGCGATTTTAGAAACTGGCGTGAGGGCTGGAACGGAGTGAACTCAACCTCGTAAGGGCATTTGAGTAGCTGTCTGACAGTGAGGCAGTGCTCGGGTTTGGAAAACGGAGAATATCCGCCCAGGGGATCCGACGATAACCAAGCGCCACGCCGCAATCTGTAGGCCAGTCGCTTGGTAGGCCAAGGCCCTTCGTGGATGGGTGTTACAGCGAATGGTTTAGTTTCGTATTTAATTTATAGGCTATTTAATAGGAAATGTATCCGTAGTCTATGCAACTATTCAGAGCTGGTCAATTAAACATTCCTTAAATGTAGAATATTTTGCAATCCCTAATGCAAACAAAAGTATTGCGAGAGTCCCTAAGCTAGCAATTCAAAATTTTTGACAAATTTAGACAGCTGTCGAGCTGTCGCATTAAGAACCGTCTTGTTTTGCCTGAGTAGATACATCAACTTGTTTGGCTACAAATATAGGCCTACTTATTAACAGTATATACTGTAAAATGTAGCAAATGCCCACACAGCTCAGCATACGATCGTCAGACGGATTGCTGTATTTCATAAGAGAATTCCTCGACGCATAACAGAGCGTCGCTTGTGGCGAGTTATATTACAGGAGAGTTGTTTTAATCGATTCAACGATGAGACGTGATGGCCGCAGGCCGCTATTAAGATCCAACAATGATAATCGTGGATAAGATGACTGGGATTACGATTTCTGTTATCGGCAGCTGCACGTTAACCATATGCCGTTAAAACTAAACTCATGTCCTCATCGTTCATTGCTCAAAATTCCTGCCAGGTTTCAGCTCGATTGCGTTTACTGTAGGTAAATGTACGCGCCTGTTAAAAAGCATGGAACAACGTTCCCTTAACTTCTTGTAAGTTAAATCCATATTTTCCTTCAATGAGCATGTATGCAGGATGTTTCAGTAAGAGGGTGCCAAACGGATACCTGCAATCCAGGCCGCCACACTGAGTTAGTTATTTTTGCTTTAAGGGTCGGAACAGCGTGGTAATCTGCCCCTAACCCTGGGCATATCGATATTGGGAACATGTGGTCAACGAGGCCGCCCAAAGGTGCTATGGACGAACACATACGTAACACAACTAAGGTGTCCAGAGTAGTGTCCAGTAGCCTAAATGTGCACACTAGGTTATTACACAGGTAGCGTCTGAACGGATGGGCAAAAGCATATTGTGTTTGTGGTTCCTCCATCGTCCGGAAGGTAACGTGGTCATACCGAATCCTATAGGTCGTTGCCATGCTTGTATCAAAGTTGGTGACCGTCATGTTGAACAACTTTTATGAGTTTTTACACACTGATGCAGTACTTATAATCCGTTCATGGCATGGTCGTCAGTTACAGTGCTACCAGTGTAACAATGTACACACAAAACAAATAAACAATAACCATGCAGGACACCTTTTTTGCGTTACCCATGTTTACATATTTACACCAGTGCACACATTTACTGTCAACAAACGTAAATAACTACTCATAACACCCCAATCGTGTTTACGTCCATAGCACTTAGACCTCATGTTCCCTACGTCGACCCGAATTGCCGGTATTCGTTTGGAACGCTCTCACTGAAACTCCCTGTAGAACGTGTATGATTGGCAGATGACCTAGTTGCCTAATCCCTTTAAACATTGGCGGATCCAGGCCTTGCGGGGCCCTAGGCGATATGATAAGGTGGGGCCCCAACAATAGGAAATAAAAAAATATCAAATCAAATGGAAAATAGTTTAGTAATAATAATAAAATAAAGAATAGTTACAATATTCTGAATACACTACAGTACATTTTTTAAATAATATGAATGAAAGCTTTAAGTCCCCTTGAAGAAGATTATGTAAACTATGGAACATTAAAATATTACTGACCTCGTAGTTCCGCTCCTTAAACAATAACTAACTTAAAATATTACTATATGTTCGACCCTGACTATTATGTCAGAAAACTGTATCATAATGCTGGACATTATTACACTATTTTTCACGGTGGGTGAGTGGTTATAGTGCCGGACTACCAATCCCAAGATTGCAGGTTCGCCCCTGGCCATGGTAAGTGATTTTTTGAAGGCGAAAAAAATCACGATACTCATGGCATACGTTGTTGGCATGTTAAAGAACCCATTTGAATTCAGTAGGCCGAGTTCAATGGCAAAATTAATCTCGGGATTTTCCGCCAACACAAAGTTCCTCCATTCTCTACTTGAAAGCGCTGTAGTGTCAAGGAGTTTAGATATCTAACCTCCTTGACTTTCATAGCATTCAAAGGAACGACGAAATTCGACATGCAAGCTACCCTATGGGTGTCAATTAACAAAGCTTGCACCAGGCACCCGAGGCCATACGATATTAATTAATTAATTATGAAACAGTTTCTCCCACCGATCAGAGCTCAAGAAACAGTTGTTTGACCAATAGCATATCACCTGCGCTGAGTTCCACGGCCTTCTAATTTAAATTTTACTGCGTGGCCTAGTGCCATAGTAGAGTAATCGAGGAGGCCATGGTCAAGTACAACGCATTCTCTGAGTCTCATGCGCTCTGTTCAGAACATAAAACTGATGAAATCTCGACAGGTATTTATGGATATTTATGTTCGAACATAAAATAGTTAAAATAATTATCGTCGAACATAAACAGTCGTATGCAACTCGCCTATAATGGTACGTGTTTCATTGAGTGCTTAAAACATTGTGACGTTTGCTTGGAAAGTATTTCTATCTATGGATCGAGGATGAGATGGAGTGAGCCTCCAAGTGGCTATTTGATTTCACTGTTGGATGCCCATCTTGATGGCAACATTAAAACAACAGATCGGCTGCTTCATCACAGGTGCTCATACGAGATTAAATAAATGCCGAAGATTGAAATTGGGCAGAGAGTTCGAAGGAGGCAGCCATGACTTATTAGAAAGTACCATCCCACCATTTGTCTATAGAGTTGTACATGGGAAACAACGGAGAATATTTTAAAGGACAACTGATGGCGAGGTTCTAACCCACTCATCTCCTGAGTGCGGATATAGCCTGGTCTCAACGTCAAGGATCTAAACAAGTCTGCTCACGTCAAATGGTGAATACATTTACTGTACGGTGTATTAATACCGAGTACAGCTCTTGATAAGAGTAGGGTGGAAGAAACGAAGCTTGCAATTTTACGTGACCGTAAATCTCGCGATCATGAGCCACGGGAGCTCCAGTTTTACGCGGAATCCAAACCACAGGACGTGATATTTCACTTGGAAAATCTCACATACATCATGCATACAAATCACTTCAATTTTAATGACAGTATTAAAAGTCATTGAAGGTAGGCTTAGGCAAGAGACAACAATAGCAGAAGAACAGTTTGGATTTATGCCAGGGAAAGGAACCACAGATGCCATTTTTTCTCTCAGACAGCTCATGGAAAAACACAGGGAAAAGAAGAAAGAATTGCATATGGTGTTCATAGATCTAGAGAAGGCTTATGATCGTGTCCCCCGTCAAGAAGTATGGAGATGCATGAGATTCAAGGGAGTACCAGAGAAGTATGTGCGCATTATCCAGGACATGTACCATGGGGCAAAGATGCAAGTTAGAAGCAGTGTAGGGCTAACGGGAACCATACCAGTTGAAGTTGGTCTCCATCAAGGATCTGCACTGAGTCCCTATATCTTTGATCTGATAATGGATGTTATCTCTGAAAGCCTTAGAGAACCTGCTCCTTGGTGCATGCTATTTGCAGATGACATTGTACTATGTAGCACTAATCAAGAACAACTCGAACTTAAACTAGAACACTGGAGAAAAGCATTAGAGGACAGGGGTCTTAAAATCAGCCGGAATAAGACTGAATACATGTGCCTCGGTGGAAAGGGAAATGACAGTGTGAAGATGGACGGAAATCAGCTCCAAGCAAGTAATAGTTTCAAGTACCTTGGATCAACGGTATCTGACGATGGCAATCTAGACCTGGAAATTACCCACCGAATTCAGGCTGCCTGGTTAAACTGGAAAAGGTTGTCTGGTGTCCTCTGTGACAGGAGACTAAATGTCCAAGTAAAGGGGAGAGCCTATAAAAGTGTGGTGAGACCTGCGATGCTATATGGAGCAGAAACTTGGCCAATAGTACAGTCGCAAAATAAACGGCTGGATGTAGCCGAAATGAAAATGCTGAGATGGATGTGTGGTGTTACTAGGAAAGACCACATCAAGAACAGCTTCATACGAGGAAGTGTCAAGGTAACCCAAGCATCAAGGAAAGTTCAAGAAAGGCGGTTGCTCTGGTATGGTCACATTAAGCGCAGGGATGAGACCTATGTGGGAAGAAGAGTGCTGGATCTTGAGCTGGAGGGCAGGAGGGAGAGAGGCAGACCTAGAAGAAGATGGATGGACTGCGTGCGGGAAGACTTCGCAGAAAAGCAGTTAACCGAAAACACCATTTGGGACCGAGGGAAATGGAAAAGACTTGCCAAAAACGTCGACCCCGCATGAGCGAGAAAAGATGAAGAAGAAGAATTAAAAGGCAGTAGCTCCCCCTCAAAATAATTAGGATATGTGACCCTGGTGAGGCCAATCTTGGAATACGGCTCAGCGGTTTGGGTCCCAAATAAGTAGGTCTCATCAATGAGCCGGAGATGATACAGGCTCATTATGTGTGTGCGCGCCAGTAAACACGGCAAGCTAAGCCGGCTGTGACTAGCGCAGATCGCGGCCGCACGCACCCGGTCCAGCCGACGGTAGGCGCGCACTGCCACACTTTTACCAAACATGTTCAATAATGTGGCCTGTTTGCCATCTCTTGATGAATACAGTACATTTGCATTTGTCAGTTGGCACAGGCTAGAGTAAAAGGTGGCTTTTCACCGATGTCTCAGTCTCACTCATGGCTGTGATTATAAGGAAGCTACTGAGGTATGGGTGGTGCTTAGTAATGGCATTCAGGGCACATTCAGTGCCTGTGAATGCTGTGAAAGGTTCTACTCATAGGCTTAGGACTACTGTTCTGACTCAGTGAGGAAAGCAATGGCAAACTACCTCACTCCTCTTCTTGCCTAGAACGCCTCAATATAGCACTGCTTTGGGTTTTTGTGGGTATCTACTCACATAACGTAACGGCGGTGCTTTTGAGGATCCAACCAGCCTTCGGGCTGACTACCTAACAGACACTTTGCTCATAGCCGATGCTGAAAATGTCCTCCCTCTCTTGTAATACACACCTGACATATTTTGATGAAAGAATGTCTGTCAACTCTTTTATTATTTACGGAGCCTGTTTACTTGAATCGTTTAGCGAGCCTCCTAATTGTACTGGCATTAGGCACAGCTCTTCCTTGAAACTTGATTCAAAATTTTCGTCTTGTTTCAGAACAAGATTTTCTGCTTTTCATATACGAATAATGGATACACACGTTCGCGCAATGTGAATTGGTGTCGAGGCATGACCAACAATCACAGTAACCACAATACTCAGTAAACGTGCAACACTAACGTCTAAGATTTGCAATGACAAAACACGTGTGAACTAACGATATGAGTCAGCGGGGCACGCCTCCGCTGGCTGGACCGGGTGCGCGCGGCCGCGATCTGCGCTAGTCACAGCCGGCTTAGCTTGCCGTGTTTACTGGCGCGCACACACATAATGACCCTGTACAAAGGAACTCTGATAGGCTTGTGTTCAACGATTTTAATCCTAGAAGAAGTGTATCTCTAACTAACCCCGTGGCACTACAGCCCTTGAAGGGCCTAGGCCTACCAAGCGACCGCTGCCCAGCCGATTGACCTGCAGATTTTGGGGTGACGCGTGGTCAGCGCGTCGGGTCCCCTCGGCCGTTAATCTTGGTTTTCGTGACCGGGGCACTGTCTCACTGTCAGACAGCTACTCAATTGTCCTCACGAGGCTGAGTGCACCCTGTTCCAACCCTCACGTCAGTTTTAAAATCCCTGACGGAGCCGGGGATCGAACCCGGGGCCTCCGCGTGAGAGGCAGGCGCGCTACCCCAACACCACGGGGCCGGCAGAAGTGTATCTCGAATGATAGAAAAACGAGGTTGGGAGTCTCTGGAAGATAGAAGGACGAAAAACAGACTATACGCTATGTTTAACACTTACACTAATCGGCTAGAACGGGGAGAACTAAGCAAATGTCTGGGAAATCCCACCTTTTTGAGCAGGGCAGATCATCCACATAAAGTTAAGGGCCGACCTGAAGTGCTGAACGATGCAATTAGTGTATTAAATTTTGTGAAAGCAAGAGCTTTAAACATTCGGCTATTTTCCATTCTTTGCGAGGAGATGGGATCTACACATGATTCGCTTCTATTGCACACGGAGGTACGTTGGTTGTCTCGTGGTCGAGTCCTTCATCGCGTTGTGGAGTTGAAGAATGAACTTCGTATTTTCCTATTGGACAGCAGTCCTACACTCGCAACCCTGTTTCTGGATGAGAAATGGCTTCTAATACTGTGCTACTTGTTTGAAAAGCCGAATGAACTTAACGTGTCACTTCAAGGACGAAATAGTAATATTTACATTCAAAGCGACAAAGTGCTTGCTTTTAAGAGAAAACTTGAACTTTGGAAAGCCCAGATGGACAAAGGTAACGGTGAGATTTTTCATTGTCTGAATGAATTCCTGGAATAAAATGAGTTAGATATTTGTCAAATTAGTGGAATTGTCGTAGAACACCTCCAAAACCTTCGTCAAAAATTCGAGGGTAGATTTCCACAACCTTCAACTGAGAATGACTGGATTCGCAGTCCGTTTGAAACGAACGTAAGAGCCCACCTGTCAACGGCAGAACAGAAGGAACTAATAGAACTCTCAAGTGACAGAATACTTCGAAATGAATTTAAGTCGAAGAAGTCTTTTGAAAATTTTTGGGTGCAGATTAGGAATGAATATCCCATTTTATCAAGAAAAGCAGGGGATCTGTTATTACCCTTCGCTTCAACTTACTTGTGTGAGTCAACATTTTCCGCAATGGCATCCGTCAAGACGAATCATCGGACTCGGCTGCAGCAGGAAGGGGATCTGCGGGTTGCTGTTACAAACATCCAACCAAAACTGGATTTACTTTCTTCTCAAATTCAAGCTCACACATCACACTAACTCTGTAAGTGTCTGAGAATTACCGAATTCTGATCCATGTACACTTTTATTCTCCTGTTTTACTTTTTCATGGGTGAAGAGTTTTAACATAACATTTTTCGAATTCACAGTGAAATGTTGAAAATTGTATATATTATTTCTATTGTCATTTACAAGTCATGAGCTTTCAAATATGAAAAGCATTACTGAACACAGGTGTCACAGCGTCACAGCTAAAGAGCTAATTAGTGAAACAAACAAAATTTGCTCAATTCCAATAACTGCACGTGCAACAGTTGTATTTATTTTTATAAGCAAAAGTAATACATATGAATGACATATTTTTTTTACAAAACGTAGTTGTACTTTGATGTGCTCTAAGAATAATGAATTGTGTGTTATTATTATTATTATTATTATTATTATTATTATTATTATTAATGTAACTGGTCGTTGATATCCTAATTAGGAAGTAGCATACACAGTAGATCTTGTGTGATCTCTTTTTTGTTGTTGTGGGAAGTAGCCTATGAGAAGTGCTAAGAAAGGAAATGAGAATAAGGGACAAGGGACAGGGGGGGGGGGGCTAGATATTTCATCTTTCAGGAGGGGGGGGGGGGTGACAGAAAAAGTTTGGGAACCCCTGTTTGTCGGAAAGCAACACGAATGACCATCTTCATCCGCAAGCTTACACTGTTATGTTAATAAGATTCGGAATTTACGGAAAAATCTTTTTTTTTTTTTTCCTGAACATATTTTGGCCGAAATTTGAAAAATAGTGCGAATGAAGGGTCCTTCGCCACGTTTAAAGCAATTTTATTTTGCCTATAAATACACACATTTTGGCCATCTTTATATTGCCATAATTTGCTCATTTAAGTAATATAAAGAAATATTTGGTTATATTTTGAGCGGTTTTGTTTCAATATTGACAAGGTCCCATATTGTGTAGGGGTGGTGTTTCAAACACGGAAGCCTATTTGCAAATAGTGCAGTAGATACACTATATGTTTCTCTGTATTCCCGGAACAGGCAGATAGCAGGTTTAGAAGACCTGATTCCGAGAAAGAGCTTCTGTGCGGATGTCTTATTGAGTAAAATGCCACCCCATGAGACATATTTAGCTCAGAGCAATTAGTAAACGAGGAAACTCATAGTTATCTCACACCCAGTTTAACCTTGATGGGTCCGGTAGGTAGATTATTGTAGCTTTATCAGTATTATCGCTAAAATGTACAGGTCATATTTTCCCGTGTTGTGCCTTCAAGAAGGTGCAACATGATCTTCCCATGCGTGTGTAGTCAGAGATATTAGTACTGTGGAATTTTGTTTTAAAATCTATTAATAATAATAATATCGTATGGTCTTGGACACCGGGTGCAAGCTTTGTTATTTGACGCCCAGAGGGCCGCTTGCATGTCAAATTTTGTCGTTCCTTGGAGCGCTATGAAAGTCAAGGAGGTTAGATAGCTAAGCTCCTTGACACTATAGCGCTTTCTAGTAGAGAAAGGAGGATCTTTGTGTTGGCGGAAAATCCCGAGATTAATTTTGCCATTATGAACACGGCCTACTGAATTCAAATGGGTGCTTTAACATGCCATCAACGTATGATATGCGCACCGAGATTTTTGTCGCCTTTCAAAAATCACTTACCATGGCCAGGAGCGATCCTGCAAGTTTGGCGTTGGTAGTCCGACACGACAACCACTCACCCACCGTGGCAATTCAAAATCTATTGCTGTTTATAGTTGGCATTATGGGCTGTGTCACGGAGCCGCTACCCTCAAGGCAGTGCGGCATGACGTGCCCCAAATTTTGCATACATCTTGAGTTTAATAATAGGCCTTATGTTATACATCCCATTAACCTACTGCGGCTTTTAGAGACGCCAGGGTGCCGGAATTTTGCCCCAAAAGGGAACTTCAACTTTAAGGCTCCCTCAGATTTGCGCACCCTCAAATGCCAACTGGTTGTACCAGGTTTCGATCCAGCAACCTTAGGCACAGAAGGCGAGTAAGTTACTGCTGCCCCACGCAGCCAGTCCTTCTTGAGTTTACAAATCGAATGAGACATCTCGCATAGTTGTAGGTGCTGTAGTACTCTTATGATGTTGTGTAAATAACGGAATTATATTCATAGATTCAAAGAGAGGATCTATGCAACAAGTCTTCGAACTTGTCAATCCTACCTCGTAAATTGCAAAGCATTCGTTGTTGAAAGCCCCATTCAACTTGCTCATCAAGAGCGAAAGCCAATAGCAATATATTACGTATTACTAACGTTGCACAATCCGCACACATTATTGGTCTCCTCCACGTGCCTTAAACGATAAGAGCTATCTTTTGACAATACTGGCACACAGAGTACCGTTTAGGTCCACACGAGGCGGCACAGTGGAGCATTCGAGTCTATCATCACTAAATGACGCCCCAGCGGCATCGACCATCCATCGGATAATGGCTGCTGCCATCCGGTTCCCCAAATACAGTAATTAGTGACTACCTTGAGCGTGTGTCCAGCGTCTGTTATTTGCTCCACGGTGCAGCGCTCAAAGTGCGAAGCCCATATTGTTTAGTGACCACGCGGGTTCACATTTAAGCCCTCTTAAAAGTCAACCGACCGGGTCTATAATGCGTAATAAATTGTTGCGCTCTAAAAGAAATCAACCGACTGGGCATAGAATTCTTAATAAATGATCGTGCCTTTTTTATAATTGTTTAATCAAGGACAACTGACTATATTTCCTCACATATTGCTGAAATTTAATTCACAGGTCTACAAAATATAACTTTTTAAAAGCTGTTTTACTTCTGAAATGTGATTATATACAATTGAGTACAGCCATTTTCAAAAAAAAACTCACCTTTTTCTCCTATCACATCAGGTTCTCTTACAAATCGAGAATGAAAAATTCAATGTTAATGACAAAAAACAAGATGTTCAGTAAAGAACATATAGCCTACTTTCTCCTAAATGCATGGGTATTGTTATAATTCTTTGTCCTTTTCAAGGAGTATGATTGAATGTTGGTTGTAGGAGCTTGTTGAAATACAACGTGCTATAGGCATATTAAACATGAATATGAGGTGCCCTTTGCTAGTGCTACCTCTGTACCAAATTTCGTTCAATTCGGTTTCACCGTGTTTGAATTGATAGGGGGAATCGATTTGCACACATACTTGGCCACCATCTGCAAACTATTGGGCTGATGTTCTTGCAGTTTGGTCAGAAAACGTTTCCCACATAAAGATATGGTGTTGCAAAATTAGGTAGAGACTAGATTATTAGGTTGGTCGTAATTACATTTTAGCTTTTAACATTTGGGTGGCCGCGATTACGTTTCCATCAAGATAGCGGTGATATAAAACATGACACTGAGGTGCCCTTTGCTAGTGCTACCTCTATACCAAATTTCGTTCCATTTGGTTTCAGCGTGTTTGAATTAATAGGGGGAATCGATTCTGACACAAAGATGGCCGCCATCCGCAAACTATTAGGCGAATGACCTATTAGATTGGTCAAAGGATGCTCCCTCCATAAAGGTATGTAGTTGCAAAATTTGGTAGAGATCGGATGATTAGGTTAATCGTAATTTGATTTAAGCTTTGAACATTCGTGTGGCCGCCATTACGTTTCAGTCAAGATGGCGGCGATATAAAACATGACACTGAGGTGCCCTTTGCTAGTACTACCTCTGTACCAAATTTCGTTCCATTCGGTTCCACCGTGTTCGAATGAATAGGGGGAATCAATTTTGACATAAAGATGGCCTCCATCCGCAAACTATTAGGTGAATGACCTATTAGATTGGTCAAGGGATGCTCCCTCCATAAAGGTATGTAGTTGCAAAATTTGGTAGAGATCGGATGATTAGGTTAATCGTAATTTGATTTAAGCTTTGAACATTCGTGTGGCCGCCATTACGTTTCAGTCAAGATGGCGGCGATATAAAACATGACACTGAGGTGCCCTTTGCTAGTGCTACCTCTGTACCAAATTTCGTTCCATTCGGTTCCACCGTGTTCGAATTAATAGGGGGAATCAATTTTGACATAAAGATGGCCGCCATCCGCAAACTATCAGGTGAATGACCTATTAGATTGGTCAAAGGATGCTCCCTCCATAAAGGTATGTAGTTGCAAAATTTGGTAGAGATCGGATGATTAGGTTAATCGTAATTTGATTTAAGCTTTGAACATTTGTGTGGCCGCCATTACGTTTCCGTCAAGATGGCGGCGATATAAAACATGACACTGAGGTGCCTTTTGTTAGTACTACCTCTGTACCAAATTTCGTTCCATTCGGTTGCACCGTGTTCGAATTAATAGGGGGAATCGATTTTCACACAAAGATGGCCGCCATCCGCAAACTATTAGGCTAATGACCTATTCATTTGGTCAAAGGATGCTCCCCCCATAAAGGTATGTTGTTGCAAAATTTGGTAGAGATCGGATGATTAGGTTAATCGTAATTTGATTTAAGCTTTGAACATTTGTGTGGCCGCCATTACGTTTCCGTCAAGATGGCGGCGATATAAAACATGACACTGAGGTGCCTTTTGTTAGTACTACCTCTGTACCAAATTTAGTTCCATTCGGTTGCACCGTGTTCGAATTAATAGGGGTAATCGATTTTGACACAAAGATGGCCGCCATCCGCAAATTATTAGGCTAATGACCTATTAGATTTGTCAAAGGATGCTTCCTCCATAAAGGTATGTCATTGCAAAATTTGGTAGAGATCGGATGATTAGGTTAGTCGTAATTTGATTTAAGCTTTGAACATTTGTGTGGCCGCCATTACGTTTCCGTCAAGATGGCGGCGATATAAAACATGACACTGAGGTGTCCTTTGCTAGTGCTACCTTTGTACCAAATTTCGTTCAATTCGCATTCACCGTGTTCGAATTGATAGGGGGGGGGACAGACATTCAGAGTACACACACTCACACACACACACACACACAGACACACACACACACAGACTCACACACACACATACACACACACAGACAGACACACTTTTTTTCGCCCTGTGTTGATCTCATAAGTCTACTTTCATTTTTTGCAAAAATCGAAAGTAGGCTAAAATACACTTTTTTTTACAAATGTTAATACAGTTTTGATTGAAATACTCGTTGTATTACTTGGAAGTGCACAATGCTGATTCACTAGAATGCTATTTATTTAATCATTAATAACGTTTTCCTTTGCCTTCCAGTGATCTTATCTTGGAAATTCTCTTATGAGCTCCTGCAGAGTCTTCTCTTTGAAGCACCCAGCAGTAATTGCTATCATTGATATACTCCATCGTTCTTGGTACCGTCGTTCCATCCCCCGAATGTCCTGATGGAAGCGTTCGCCTTGTTCCCCGCTCACCGCCCCCCAAATTCTCAGGAAATATATCCAAATGTGAAAAAGAAAGTGCAGCTTAAGACTCATGTTGCAACCGACAATTCTGAATTTCTCAAGCATTGTGGCTACTATTTCTGCATAGTTAGGATTTTTGGTGTTTTCTAAAAACTTCTTGTTTACATCTCTAAAGGCTTGCCAGGCTTCTTTTTGTTCAGGAGTCATTGTATCTTCACACTCATAGTCTTTCATTAGACTTCTGATTTGTGGTCCTACAAGCATACCTTATTTTATTTTTGCTTGTGAGAGAAAAGGGAACTTGTTGGAAAGATATTGAAAACAATTGCCCTCTTTGTCAAGGGCTTTCACATATTGCTGAAATACACACTTCATCAGACCCAGAGGTGATAATAGTATTTTCTCTAAGCTTTTCTGAACAACATTTTTACATCCTGGAGTTAAGGTGGTTCGATCAGGCCATATTTTCCCACACCAATGCTCATCTCTTGCCCGGATATCCCATTCACACAAGTGACATGGGAATTTCGTATATCCCTGTTGCTGACCTAACAAAATACCGATTACTTTAAGATTTCCAAAGACCATCCACTGATGTCTGTTATATTGTATTTTATCCAAGAGAAGCTTCATGTTATCATAATTCTCTTTTTAGGTGGACTGAGTGAGCTATTGGAATTGAATCCAACTGGTTGCCATTGTTCAGTAACGGAGCTTTCACACTTCTCTTACTTGAGTTAATAAATAACCTCCATCCGTTTGGGTCATACGTGGCAGCACCTACCTTGTTGATTAGGTCTGGAATGTTGTTGCAATAAACCAGTCTCTCTATATGACTAAAGTACTGGGTAAGATCTTTTTCTCTATTTCCGCAGAAAGTCACTGAAGTACCATCAGCAAGAAGATTTTGTTCTTTTAATCAGGAACTGAAAAGTTCAGCTGCAACTTTGGGGAGGTTCAAATCTCTTATTAAGTCATTCAACATGGTTTGTGTGAAGAGTACGGGTAGGTACATTAGATTTTGCAGGGGTAAAATCACTGTCAGGTGTTCCCGATGTTTCACAATTTGAAGAATCAAAATTGCAACATTGTCTTTAGGAGGTGTGGGGACTGGAATATCAGCGCCATGAGGCACTGGTCTCCTAGCAGATTCAATCCTGGGGTATGTTATGCCTTTTTATTTTTAGCATTGAAACCTTTGAGCTTCCAAGTACAAAAGTAGCAGTCACTGATGTGGTTTCTGGGTTCACGCCAAACCATCGGTATACAAAAACGAAGCGCTTTTTTCTTCCCTTTTGTCCAATTTCTCAAATCTTCAACTCAAATGCTGCACACTTTATGGGGCACCCATGACTTGGTTTGATCTCCTAACTTTATTCCAAAATAAGCTTCATAAGCTTTAGAGACAAATGAGGTTTTGTTTTGTCTCTGCGTTTTCATTACAAAACTACCACAAATGTAACAAAACATATTTGGATTGTTCAAACACTGTCGCCTTTTCAAAATCACAGAATCACAATACAGAAACTGATAATAAATGCGCACGTATTCAAAGTAAACTTCTCCGTTTGGAAATCTAGCTGGTCACTTACAGCTTTCAACTGAATTCACATCACAAAGGATTTAAGTGCTGCCATCTGGCAAGGAGTTCAACAACATTCTGCAGTGCTACCACCACAGGTTTTTAGGTCCAATAAATAGCATTCATGTAACAAAAGATTATTTTAAAACTAAAAGATAGTGTGTAGTATGCAATAACATTACTAAGACAAAAAAATAAGACTAAAAAAAAAAATGGTGTGTGATACAAGTAAACGGGTATCATATTTGGCATCAGGACATACATATTACTTCAAAATGACTCAAAATTTCAAAACAGCAAAATCACTGTAGACCTGTGTTATGTTCACAACTGATTAACCTCTTCTGTAAATCTAAGTTGGCAACAAATTTCAGGGTGATAGCAGTAATAGTTTCGGAAATATAGAATGCCAGTGAAATATTCCGCACAGCCACCATGTTGGATTGGTGCGACGTAATAAAGTTTGAAGCACGCTGTCGGAGACGGCCTAAATCGTACTATGACCTTACCGAGTTTCGAATTCACTCCAGCCATTTAGATTTTATTAGGGACACACACTTACGCGCACACACGGACAAAACGTGATCTCATATGCCTATCATTAGCCTATTTTCATTTGTGAAAATATAGGCTTATGAGATCACCTTTTGTCCGTGTGTGAGTTTGTGCGTGCGTGTGTCCCCCTAATAACTTCTAAACGGATGGAGCGATTTCAATGAAACTCGGTAAGGTCATAGCAGCGTTTTGGCTGACCCTGACCGTGCCCTTCAAATGTTATTACTTCTCACCAATCCAACATGGTGGCTGTCCGAAATATTTCACCGGCATTCTATATCACCGAAACTATTACCGATATCACCCTGAAATTTAGTAAGGTGATAAAGGACACTACTAGAAGCTCCCCTATGAAACTTTCAAAAACCTGTTAACTACAAAACGAACATGGCGGCCAAGCGAAGTTGAAACATTTAAATTGACATTTCTCGCGATTTAACCATCTGAGCGCAGTGAAATATGGTACAGTAAATGTTTATACGTCGGCCCCGTGGTGTTGGGGTAGCGCGCCTGCCTCTCACCCGGAGGCCCCGGGTTCGATTCCCGACTCCGTCAGGGATTTTAGAAACTGACGTGGGGGCTGGAACGGGGTGCACTCAGCCTCGTGAGGACAATTGAGTAGCTGTCTGACAGTGAGGCTGCACCCCGATCACGAAAACTAAGACTAATGGCCGAGGGGACCCGATGCGCTGATCACGTGTCACCCCAACATCTGCAGGCCCATGGCTGGGCAGCGGTCGCTTGGTAGGCCTAAGCCCTTCACGGGCTGTAGTGCCAGGGGTTATTATAAATGTGTATACAGTCGCCTGCGTTGCGTAGTGGTCAGCGTGATTTGCTGCCACCCCGGAGGTCCTGGATTTGATTCCCGGCACTTCCACGAAATTTGAAAATTGGTATGAGGACTGGAACGGGGTCTACTCAGCCTCGGGTGGTCCAAATGTGTAGAGGGGGTTCGATTCCCAACTCGGCCATCCTCGAAGTGGTTTTCCGTGGTTTCCCACTTCGACTTCGGGCAAATGCCAGGATGGTCCCTACTGTAAGACCACGGCCGCCTCCTTCCCTCTTCGTTGCCTATCCCTCCAAATATTCCCCTCCCATCCCTCATGAGGCCCCTGTTCGCGCTTTACAGGTGAGGAAGCCTGGGCGAGGTACTGATCACACCTCCCCAGTTGTATCCACCCAACCAGATGTTTCCAGCTCCAGGACACTGCCCGTAGAGGCGGTAGTGGTGGGATCCCTCGCTGAGTCCATGGGAATAACTAACCTGGAGGGTAAAATCGACTAAAAAAGAAGAAAGAAAATAATGGTATATTGGCTTTCACGGCCGGTGAATTAAAACACAGCAAATCTTCTAGGTTTGTGCCGTGTCTTGTGTAGGGTTTCGCCTAGGACACCAAGCTGGCTCATCGGCGGGCTCTTGGTGTAGCGCGCAGTTCGTTACTCCTGTGGGGGTCAGGGCGGGGACACCAAGAGCCCGCCGATGAGCCAGCTTGGTGTCCTAGGCGAAACCCCACACAAGACACGGCACAAACCTAGAAGATTTGCTGAGTTTTAAAGAAAATAATGTTTATACACATTGTAATGCTCTGGCATCTAATTTTTTCAATTGTTTACATAACCTCAAGATGGCGGCTGTGCGAAATTTCAAAATTAAGTTTTTATTTCTTGTGTCGTAATCATGCAATGGGAGTGAAAGTTTAAATAATGAACCTACGCAATAATTTTCATTTTATGGCACATAACTTTATGACTTATACATATAACAATCCAACATGGCGACCATCCGTAATATTTAGACGGTTCTCAAAATCTACGAATCTATTACGGCAATCAAACTGAAATCTATTTTGTTCATAGAGGCTATGATCATTAGTTTCCTTGTGGAACTTTCAATAACCTGGTGAGCACAAATCCACATGGCGGCGACGCGAAATATAAGTATTTAAATGGACGTTTCTCGCGATTTAACGATCCGAGTGCAGTGAAACTTGATACGGTAAATGCTAACATACATTTTAATCCTCTGGCATCTAATTTATTTCAATTGTTATCATAACCACAAGATGGCAGCTGTGCGAAATTTTAAACTCTCGTTTCTATTTCTTGTGTCCTAGTCATGCTATTGAAGTTTGAATACTACACCTACACAATAATCTTCATGTAATAGTACATAACCCTAAGACCTATATATATAAAAATCCAACATGGCGACCATCCGAAATATTCAGACGGTTCTCAATATCTACGAATCTACTACAGTAATCAAATTGAAATTTTGTACGTTGATAGAGGCAATTAACATAAGTAGGATTCTATGGAAATAGGCTGTATAGTTCTTCACGGAACGTCTTGTTTCATAAATGAAAATAGGCTAAAAAATGAAAATAGTAAAAAACTACAATTTTAATCATTAAAAAGCATTAGTAGCCTACGACTCAAGTCTGTCTATACGACACAGGGCCGTAAAGAGCCATCACGGGCCCCACGGTAATGACTCCCGGGCCTCCCTATATTTGAGTTATTTCTACAAAATGCTAATATTAGTGTTTTCTCTTTAAACAAACTAAAATTTCAAAATTTGATTATGTGAAATGATGTGGAATGCTGTTCAATTTACTGATTTTTCAACAAACAGCCATGTTGCCCGCTCATAATATCATTTTCTATTTATATTTTTACTTTTAACTTTCGTGACTTACAGTCATTTTCATAGTTGCTTTTGGCATTGTAACGTTTGAAATTGACCTGCTGTCATACTTGACAATATTTAAATAAATAACCATTCTTCAGAATAATCTGAAATTGGACGCAAGTTTTTCATTCTACAACGGCTCAAGAATCGTCATAATTTATAAGCATTATTTTAAAGTTTACTCACTTTATCTGTAAAAGATTTCCCTTGTCGAAAATTCAAACGCATCGCTTTTCTTTTAATTCAGACGAATTTGTATTTCAATATTTCTCTTAAGTTTCAGATGGAAGACTGAAAAACTGTGATTGTCTCTTCCGGGCCCTTCCGTACGCTCGGGCTCCAAGGCTGTAACCCCGTCGGGGTTGATCCGACACTCCTCTGAGCCTAACCACAGATGTTGATAGAAGTCTTCAGGGCCGTAGAGACCCACACGGGCCCTAGGATAATGTCTTCTAGGCCCCTAAATGTTTATTCTGTGACATAATTTTGGAAATGCAGCGTTAACCTGACAAGTATTGAACCCCACCCCTCCACACACACAGATAAAAAGCTCCGTGGTATTTAACCTGAATATTAATTTACTTTGTCTTTAGTTATTCAGCCACTCTCATTTATTTTTCTTTCTCTCTCTCTCTCTCTGTCATTGGTTGTTCTCTTACAGATTTTGATCAGTGTGCATTAAAATTCCATTTTCGTTGTATCTGAACGTGTTCATGCATAACAAGAACAACGAATATTCCTTTCAGAAATGTTTGAAGTAAAGAGTCATTCTTTTCTGAGATTGAATTAGAAAGTTTATATTCTACATAGAGCACTTGAACTTACACACGTTATTAATTAAATGGCAACTCTGGCAACTTTTCCATTTCCTCGGAAGAGGAACGAAATACACAATAGTTATTTATAAAATTATTTGTATGTTCGTCGCCTCCTTAGCATAGCTGTCAGCATGGTTAGCTGCTGTCCCGGAGGTCCTGGGTTCGATTCCCGGCTCTGCCACGAAATTTGAAAAGTGGTATGAGAAATGGAACGGAGTCTACTCAGACTCGGGTGGTCCAAATGAGTAGAGGGGATTCGATTCCCACCTCAGCCATCCTCGAAGTGGTTTTCCGTGGTTTCCCACTTCGTCTTCGGGCAAATGATGGTACCTATCGTAAGGCCACGGCCGCCTCCTTCCCTCTTCCTTGCCTATCCCTCCCAATCTTCCTCTCCCTTCCCACCCACCCCTCATGAGGCCCCTGTTCGCTTTTCAGGTGAGGCCGCCTGGGCGAGGTGCTGATCCCAACTCCCCAGTTGTATCCCCCAACCAGATGTTCCAAGCTCCAGGACACTGCCCGTAGAGGCTGTAATGGTGGTATCCCTCGCCGAGTCCGTGGGAAACACAACCTGGAGGGTAAAATCGACTACTTGGGATACTACTTGGGATACTATTCACTGGCTATATTTACATCGAACAGATTCGTAAAGAAAATTCATAATAGTTCAGACATAAAATTAAATTAAGTTGTGCACTCTACCGCCTCGGGCTACAGCCTCACTTGTCCGTCCCGTTCGTCGTGCCTGAAAGTCATCTGTGATTTCCAAGCGACATTTCGTGGTTTGATGAAGAGGTCTTTTACCTTATTTCTTCTAAAAGGTAGTATGCTCGTTTTGGCTCGTTGCAGTAACCGTGACGCGATGTTCCGGTCCGCGCTCCAGGTAAGACAGAGGGCGTGGTCTGCACTTGACTCGGGTGACGTCACATATACACTTCCGGCTCGCTGTCTTGCCGTTAGTCAAGACAAGTAAATACACTGCTCTGGGTAGTTAATGCATAGCAAACATGAGGCCCCCAAAACTCGACTCTCTGTCTTCTCTTCCTTCACCTTTGGGAGAATCCGTGGGAGAACAGCTGTCCATTGTTAGCGACAACACGAGCCAGCTGAAGGATGCGGGAGTTTCCGGATTCCAACTAGGTACATGTGAAAACGTACCTCCCGCCGCAGCCGTGGGTGTGAAATTGCTCTCAATGCGGAGATTATGGTTTCGAATCGCAGCTCTGTTAGTGCCTATCCTGATTGTGGATTTCCTATGAGGTTTTCAACATTTTTCCATGAAAATGCCAGGATAGTGACTTATTTCAAAACCCCTATCCTAATAATTACAGTTGTTGTTTAAGTCTTCAGTCTTTTGACTGGTTTGGTGCGTCTCCATACCTCCCTGTCCTGAGCTAATCGTTTCATCTCTACATACCTACCACACCCTACTCCGAGGCAATCTGTTCAACATATTCTAACCTTGGTCTACCGCCCCTTGAGTTCTTGTCCTCCACCCTTCCTTCCATAACTAAGCTTGCTATTCCTGGGTGTCTTAGTATGTGTCCTACCAACCTATCTCTTCTCTTCATTAGCAGTCGACAGAAACATATCTCCTCTCCCACTAGTCTTAATACCTCTTCGTTTGTAACCCTATCTACCCATCTGATCTTCATCATTCTCCTGTAACACCACATTTCAAACGCTTCAATTCTCCTCTTTTCTGCTGCACCAATAGTCCAAGTTTCATTTCCATAGAGTGCCACGCTCCAGACATAGGCCTTCAAAAATGACTTCCTAATACCTAAATCTATATTCGATGTCAACAGATTCCTTTTCAGTAGAAATGCTTTCATTGCCTGAGTTACACACACAGAAACACTGGTTGTCAGACAAATTGAGCACGTACTCAAACACGGAGTTGATGACCAAGATGTTCCAAGCCACTAAAACGATTTAATAACGACAACTGGTCTGGTGAATCAAAGGCTAAGTTCATCATCATCATCATCATCATCATTTCCCCTTATCCAGCTCCTGCCGGGTCGGGGTATTTATGGCACTTCTCCACTTTCCTCTTTCCTTCCACCATTCTTCTTCCACGATCTTGTCCCAGTCCAGATTTCTTTTTCTTACGCTGTTCTTCACTGAATCAATCCTCCTTGTTCTAGGTCTTCCTCTTGCTCTCTTACCCTTGCACTTCGCCTCCAGCATCTGTCTTGGTATTCTATTTTCCTCCATCCTCTTTACATGTCCAAAACACCTTAGTTTATTCTTCTCAATTCTCTCATTTAGTTTTCCCATCCCAACTTCCTTCCTAACATCTTCATTCCTCACTCTGTCTTTCCTTGTCTTACCTATCATACTTCTTCTTAGGAATTTCATTTCACTGGCTTGGATTCTACTCTCTTGCCTGCTCGTCAGGGTCCAAGTCTCAGCTGCATAAGTTAATATGGGAACATAGTACACTTTATACATTACCTCCTTGCTTTTCCTTGGTACTTCCTTATCCCAAACAAGTTTTCTTACACTTTGATAAAAAGCATTGCTCTGCTGTACCCTCCTGCCAATCTCCATGTCCAACCTACCAGTTTGCATCAATTCACTTCCTAGGTATTTGAACGTGTCCACAATTTCCAAACTCTGACTTCCAATTTTCACAGTGCCCTTTCCTTGTCTTTCCCCTCTTGTCATCTCCATGGTCTTGCTTTTCTCTATACTGATTTTCAGGCCGTACTTCTGAATATTTTCGTTCAGTGCATCTAGTTGTTTTTGCACTTCTTCGGTGTTCCTTCCCCAGACCACAATATCATCTGCAAATAACAGTAACTTCATTTCTTTATGTCCATATGCTTCCTTTGTTTCCTTTACAATTTCATCCATCACCATTATGAACAAGAGAGGTGACAGCACACTCCCCTGTCTTAGTCCAGTCTTGTTCGTAAACCAATCTGTCTTTCCAACTGGGGTCAGTACCCTGCTAACACAGTTGTTGTACATTGCTTGCACCATTTCCAACATTTCTCTTCCCAGTCTCTTCTTAACCATGGTTTCCCATACCTTCTCTCTGGGGACACTATCATATGCCTTTTCTAGATCTATGAAAGTCATGATCAAATCCTCTCCATATTCCCAGTTCTTTTCCATCACCTGCCTCAAGCTAAATATTGGGTCCACTGTGGATCTTCCACTCCTGAAGCCGTACTGTTCCTCTTGCAACTCTCCTTCCACCTTTCTTCTCATTCTTCTTTCTAACATCCTTACCAGTATTTTTACTATCTGTGATATGAGGGTGATCCCTCTATAGTTTTCACATACCTTCTTGTCCTCCTTCTTAAACACTGGTATTATTAGCCCTTTCTCCCAGTCTTCTGGTACACATTTCAGTTTCCACACACACTTTAGCAGTCGATACAACCATTGCATACCAACAGGTCCAGCAGCCTTTATCATTTCTACACTGATTTCATACACCCCTGTTGCTTTTCCCATCTTCATTTTCTGTACTGCTAATTCCACCTCCAGCATTGTTATATCATCTTCTGTTATAGAGTCGTCAGGTTGTGTCACTTCCATCTCACCAGTACAATTGCTCACATTCAATAGCTTATCGAAATACTCCTTCCATCGTCCCTTTATCTCTTCTGGGTGTGTTAACAACTCTCCATCTTCCTTTTTCACTAGCTTTGTAGTAACTCTTTCTTTCCTCTTACTTCTTAGAAGCCCACACAGCATCCTTTTACTGCCACTTACATCTGTTTCAATTCTTCGTGTAAATTCTTCCCAACTTTTCTTCTTTTCTTCTCCTACCACTTTCTTACACCTCCGTTTGCTGTCGTGATACTTCCTTTTGCTTTCTTCTGTTTGATCTCGGTTCCATTCTTTCCATGCAGACTTCTTTTCTTTCACTGCTTTCCTCACTTCCTCATTCCACCACGGTGTCTTCTTCTCTTTCACTCTTCGGGGGCGTGGTGGCTCAGCGGTCTAGCTGTATGCCTCTCACCAAGGCGGTCCGGGTTCGATTCCCGGTCAATGCATGTGAGATTTTCGAAGTGAAATGCCATGTCCTGTGGTTCGGATTCCACGTAAAAAGGAGGTCCCGTGGCTCATGATCTCAAGATTAACGGTCACGTTAAACTACAAGCTTCCTTTCTTTCACTCTTGTTGATGTCCTACCACAAGTACTCTCTGCTACACCAACAAATGCCTTTTAAAGTGAGACCATTCCTCTTCTATGTTTTCCACTTCAGTAACTGGGATTTGTTGCTTCAATCTCTCCTGAAAATCTTCCTGTACAGTTTTGTCTTTCAATTTCCATACTTTTATTTTACTTTCTCTGATCTCCTTTAGGTTTTCCAATATTTCCCATCGAAATTTTGCCACCACAGCTCTATGGTCCCCATCAAATGCTTCTCCTGGTAAAGCTGTCACATCTATCAGCTTTCTGCGATTAGTCCTTTCCACCAGAAAGTAGTCAATTACTGATTTTGTTCTTCTATCGCCCCAACCATATCTCGTAATTTTCCTGCTGTTTTTCTTCCGAAACCATGAATTACCCACTATCAGTCCATTCCTTTCACAAAAGTTTACAAGTTCCTCTCCTTCCCGGTTCTCTTTCCCATATCCATATGGTCCAATGACTTCTTCCTTTCCTTGTCTCTCGTTTCCGACTTGTGCATTCATATCTCCCATGATCACCACTTCTACATCTGAAATTACTCTTTCTACATCCTCCAGGAATACTTCAATATCTTCTTCTCTGTTTCCAGTCTGTGGTGCATACACTTGTATGAAGTCCATCACGTCATTTTTCATCTTCATTCTAATTTTCATTATTCTGTCACTCACACACTCGACCACATCCACATACTCCTCCAGTTGTTTCGAGGTTATCAGTCCCACGCCATTTTTTGCCTCTTGGCCACCACTCCAGTATAATGTATATCCTTTCCTCAATTTCTTCCTTCCTTTACCTTTCCATTTCACTTCACTCAGCCCCATCAATCCAACATTCTCCCTCTCCATGAAGTCTACCACCTCCTCCACCTTGCCTGTCAGGGTCATGACATTCATGATTCCCACTTTCATTTCGGTTACTGGTCGCCCATTTCTCACAGTTCCCCCAGTACCGAAAGAACTGCGCGTCGCCTGCAGGGTACGCCCTAACCTTCTCCGAATCATTTGAAGTAAAGGCTAAGTTATTGCGCTAAAATGTTAAGGGGATGCAAGTTCGATCTCACAGTATCAATAATTCCTGACGATTGGAACCAGAACAGAAGGTTCAATCTCCCTTAAAATTCAGCTCAAGATGCCTGCAGGATGAATCCTTATTCACAGCGAACTGGCAAGCTGCAGAATGCATGCGTGCTGGTGGCAGGAGGCTTGCGACCTAAACGCCGGACCATATAATCAAATGAGAGCTAACACACGCCGCCCTTGAAAAAATGAAGAACTGAGGCTCACGACCGACTCGGTTGGCCGAAAACTGTCCTTATACAGTGAGAGCTTTCTCTACATAACGGAACATCACAGGCACCGTGTGACGGCTGGGGCTCAATTGGGTACAATCGTGTTGACCGACTGAAAAACATTAAATTTAAATTACTAAGGAAACACTAAAAATGACCTCCAACACGATAATACAACCATTAGTTGTTGATTAATTCGATGTTTATTGTTAATATAACACCTCACTCCCCCGTGAGGTCAGATTAAATGCTTGATGCCTGAGGAAAAATACTATCCTGGGTTTTAAATGTGCCTCGCATCCAGACGGAGCGTCTTACGAGGCGAAATGTAGTCGATGAAAGGTTACAAAAACCTCAAGGATCCGCTTACTCACTCCCATGAATGTTCAAATATCCTTCTTAAAAACGAAGGTCCTCTTACTTTGCTGCTGACATTGACCCCTGGATCACATTAGCACTCCTGAGAGGAAGGCAATTAAAGTACTGCCAAATCCATCAGACCTGAATACCAGTGTATCTATCTTAGCCGATTGTGGATTAGATCCTGGCTCAGCCCCCTGCCAATTAAGGGTGTTCAAATATGGTTGCATCATGCCGTTAGATTCACTTACACGTTAAAGAACCCCTCAGGGCTAAAATCAGGTATGCAAACGCATCTAAAACCACAGCAATTCAAAGGAGTTAAATCCACAACAGTAGTATCCATTTCAGATACAAATATATTGCACAGTCGTGTCGACAGCAGGGTGGATCGCACAGGTTACCTGACACCAACTAACCACTCACAAACGATAAGTAAGCCTGCACGGGACTGATGACCGTATTGTGTGCTGGCAATGCGACAGAGTTAAGGGACATACCTGGTCCTTCCTAACAGCCCGACTGGTGTAACATTGAGTGACGGGACAGAGTTACAGGACATCCTGACAGCCCGACTGGTGTAACACTGAGCGATGGGACAGAATTACAGGACCTTGCTGACTGCCCGGCTGGTATAACATTGAGCAATGGGACAGAGTTACAGAACCTTCCTGACAGTCCAACTGGTGTAACATAGAGCAATGGGACAGAGTTACAGAACCTTCCTGCCAGTCCAACTGGTGTAACATAGAGCGATGGGACAGAGTTACAGGACCTTCCTGACAGCCCGGCTGGAGTAACATTGAGCGATGGGACAGAGTTGCAGGACCTTGCCGACTGCCCGGCTGGAGTAACATTAAGCGATGGGACAGAGTTACAGGACCTTCCTGACTGCCCGACTGGACGTACATTGAGCGATGGGGCAGAGTTACGGGACCTTCCTGACTGCTCGGCTGGAGTAATATTGAGCGAAGGGACAGAGTTACAGGACCTTCCTGACAGCTCGGCTGGAGTAACATTGAGCGATGGGGCAGAGTTACGGGACCTTCCTGACTGCCCGGCTCGAGTAATATTGAGCGATGAGGCAGAGTGACTAGACCTTCCTGACTGCTCGGCTGGAGTTAGATTGAGGGATGGGACAAAGTTACAGGGCCTTGCTGACTGCCTGGCTTGTGTAACATTGAGCGATGGAACAGAGTTGCGGAAGCTTGCTGACTGCCCGGCTGGTGTAACATTGAGCGCTGAGACAGAGTTACAGGGCCTTGCTGACTGCCCAACTGGAGTAACATTGAGCGATGGGACAGAGTTACAGGGCCTTGCTGACTGCCCTGCTGGAGTAACATTGAGCGATGGGACAGAGTTACGGGACCATCCTGACAGCCCGACTGGAGTAACATTGAGCGATGGGACAGAGTTACGGGACCTTCCTGACTGCCCGACTTGAGTAACATTGAGCGATGGGACAGAGTTAAGGGTCCTTCCTGACTGCCCGACTGGAGTAACATTGAGCGATGGGACAGAGTTACAGGGCATTTGTGTCTGCCCGGCTGGTGTAACATTGAGCGATGGGACAGAGTTACAGGACCTTCCTGATCGCCTGACTGGAGTAACAATGAGCGATGGGACAGAGTTACGGGACCTTCCTGACTGCTCGGCTGGAGTAACATTGAGCGATGGGCCAGAGTTACAGGACCTTGTTGACAGCCCGACTGGTGTAACATTGAGTGATGGGACAGAGTTAGAGGGCCTTGCTGACTGCCCGACAGGTGTAACATTGAGAGATGGGACAGAGTTACAGGGCCTTGCTGACTGCCCGACAGGTGTAACATTGAGAGATGGGACAGAGTTACAGGGCCTTGCTGACTGCCCGACAGGTGTAACATTGAGAGATGGGACAGAGTTACAGGGCCTTGCTGACTGCCCGACAGGTGTAACATTGAGAGATGGGACAGAGTTACGGGACCTTCCTGATTTCCCGGCTGGTGTAACATTGAGTGATGGGACAGAGTTACAGGGCCTTGCTGACTGCCCGACAGGTGTAACATTGAGTGATGGGACACAGTTACAGGGCCTTGCTGACTGCCCGACTGGATAACATTGAGTGATGGGACAGAATTACAGGGCCTTGCTAACTGCCCGACTGGTGTAACATTGAGTGATGGGACAGAGTTAGGGGACCTTCCTGATTGCCCGGCTGGTGTAACATTGAGCGATGGGACAGAGTTACAGGACCTTCCTGACTGCCCAGCTGGAGTAACATTGAGCGATGGGACAGAGTTACAAGGCCTTGCTGACAGCCCGGCTGGTGTAACATTGAGCGATGGGACAGAGTTACAGGGCCCTGCTGACTGCCCGACAGGTGTAACATTGAGTGATGGGACAGAATTACAGGGCCTTGCTGACTGCCCGACAGGTGTAACATTGAGTGATGGGACACAGTTACAGGGCCTTGCTGACTGCCCGACTGGATAACATTGAGTGATGGGACAGAATTACAGGGCCTTGCTAACTGCCCGACTGGTGTAACATTGAGTGATGGGTCAGAGTTAGGGGACCTTCCTGATTGCCCGGCTGGTGTAACATTGAGCGATGGGACAGAGTTACAGGACCTTCGTGACTGCCCGACTCGAGTAACATTCTGCGATGGGACAGAGTTACAGGGCATTGCTGACTGCCCGGCTGGAGTAACATTGAGCGATGGGACAGAGTTACGGGACCTTCCTGACTGCCCGACAGGAGTAACATTGAGCGATGGGACAGAGTAACGGGACCATCCTGACCGCCCGACTGGAGTAACATTGAGCGATGGGACAGAGTAACGGGACCATCCTGACCGCCCGACTGGAGTAACATTGAGCGATGGGACAGAGTTACAGGACCTTGCTGACTGCCCGACTGGAGTAACATTGAGCGATGGGACAGAGTTACAGGGCATTGCTGACTGCCCGGCTGGAGTAACATTGAGCGATGGGACAGAGTAACGGGACCATCCTGACCGCCCGACTGGAGTAACATTGAGCGATGGGACAGAGTTTCGGGACCTTGCTGACTGCCCGACTGGAGTAACATTGAGCGATGGGACAGAATTACGGGACCTTCCTGACTGCCCGACTGGAGTAACATTGAGCGATGAGACAGAGTTTCGGGACCTTCCTGACTGCCCGACTGGAGTAACATTGAGCGATGGGACAGAGTTTCGGGACCTTGCTGACTGCCCGACTGGAGTAACATTGAGCGATGGGACAGAGTTTCGGGACCTTGCTGACTGCCCGACTCGAGTAACATTCTGCGATGGGACAGAGTTACAGGGCATTGCTGACTGCCCGGCTGGAGTAACATTGAGCGATGGGACAGAGTTACGGGACCTTGCTGACTGCGCGGCTGGAGTAACATTGAGCGATGGGACAGAGTTTCTGGGCCTTTCTGACAGCCCGGCTGGTGTAACATTGAGCGATGGGACAGAGTTACAGAGCCTTGCTGACTGCCCGGCTGGTGTAACATTGAGCGATGGGACAGAGTTACAGGACCTTCCTGACTGCCTGACTGGAGTAACAATGAGCGATGGGACAGAGTTACAGGGCCTTTCTGACTGCCCGGCTGGTGTAACATTGAGCGATGGGACAGAGTTACAGGGTCTTGCTTACTGCCCGGCTGGAGTAACATTGAGCGATGGGACAGAGTTTCTGGGCCTTTCTGACTGCCGGCTGGAGTAACATTGAGCGATGGGACAGAGTTACAGGGTCTTGCTGTCTGCCCGGCTGGAGTAACATTGAGCGATGGGACAGAGTTACGGGACCTTCCAGACTGCTCGGCTGGAGTAACATTGAGCGATGGGACAGAGTTACAGGACCTTGCTGACTGCCCGGCTGGAGTAACATTGAGTGATGGGACAGAGTTACGGGACCTTCCTGACTGCCCGGCTGGAGTAACATTGAGCGATGGGACAGAGTTACAGGGCCTTCCTGACTGCCCTACTGGAGTAACATTGAACGATGTGACAGAGTTACGGGCCTTCCTGACTGCTCGGCTGGAGTAACATTGAGTGATGGAGCATAGTTACGGGACCTTACTGACTGCCCGGCTGGAGTAACATTGAGCGATGGGACAGAGTTACAGGGCCTTGCTGACTGCCCGGCTGGTGTAACATTGAGTGATGGGACAGAGTTACAGGGCCTTGCTGACTGCCCGACTGGAGTAACATTGAGCGATGTGACAGAGTTACAGGGCCTTGCTGACTGCCCGGGTGGAGTGACATTGAGCGATGGGACAGAGTTACGGGACCTTCCTGACTGCCCGGCTGGAGTAACATTGAGCGAAGGGACTGAGTTACGGAGCCTTGCTGACTGCCCGACTGGAGTAACATTGAGCGATGGGACTGAGTTACGGAGCCTTGCTGACTGCCCGACTGGAGTAACATTGAGCGATGGGACAGAGTTACGGGACCTTCCTGACTGCTCGGCTGGAGTAACATTGAGCGATGGGACAGAGTTACGGGACCTTCCTGACTGCCCGGCTGGAGTAACATTGAGCGATGGGACAGAGTTTCAGGACCTTGCTGACAGCTCGGCTGGTGTAACATTGAGTCATGGGACAGAATTACAGTACCTTGCTGACTGCCCGGCTGGAGTAACATTGAGCGATGGGACAGAGTTACAGGACCTTGCTGACTGACCAGCCGGTGTAACATTGAGCGATGGGACAGAGTTACAGGGCCTTGCTGACTGCTCGGCTGGTGTAACATTGGGCGTTGGGACAGAGTTACGGGACCTTCCTGACTGCTCGGCTGGTGTAACAATGAGCGATGGGACAGAGTTACAGTGCCTTGCTGACTGCTCGGCTGGTGTAACATTGGGCGTTGGGACAGAGTTACGGGACCTTCCTGACTGCTCGGCTGGAGCAACATTGAGCGATGGGAGAGAGTTACAGGACATTCTTGACTGCTCGGCTGGTGTAACATTGGGCGTTGCGACAGAGTTACAGGGCCTTCCTGACTGCACGGCTGGAGTAATATTGAGCGATGGGACTGAGTTACAGGGCCTTGCTGATTGCTCGGCTGGAGTAACATTGAGTGATGGGACAGAGTTACAGGGCCTCGCAGTCTGCTCGGCTGGTGTAACTTTGAGCGATGGGACAGAGTTACGGGACCTGCCTGATTGCCCGGCTGGAGTAACATTGAGCGATGGGACAGAGTTACGGCACCTTCCTGATTGCCCGGCTGGAGTAACATTGTGCGATGGGACAGAGTTACAGGACCTTCCTGACTGCACGGCTGGAGTAACATTGAGCGATGGGACAGAGTTGCGGGACTTTCCTGACTGCTCGGCTGGAGTAACATTGACCGATGGGACAGAGTTACAGGACCTTCCTGACTGCCCGACTGGAGTAACATTGAGCGATGGGACAGAGTTACAGGGCCTTCCTGACTGCCCGACTGGAGTAACATTGAGCGATGGGACAGAGTTACGGGACCATGATGACTGCTCTGCTGGAGTAACATTGAGCGATGGGATAGAGTTACGGGACCTTTCTGACTGCCTGGCTGTTGTAACATTGAGCGATGGGACAGAGTTACAGGACCTTCCTGACTGCCCGAATGGAGTAACATTGAGCGATGGGGCAGAGTTACGTGACCTTCCTGACTGCCCAGCTGGAGTAACATTGAGTGATGGGACAAGGTTACAGGGCCTTCCTGACTGCCTGTCTGGAGTAACATTGAGCGATGGGACAGAGTTACGGGACCTTACTGACTGCCCGACTGGTGTAGCATTGAGCGATGGGACAGAGTTACGGGACCTTCCTGACTGCCCGATTGGAGTAACAATGAGTGATGGGACAGAGTTTCGGGACCTTCCTGACTGCTCGGCTGGAGTAATATTGAACGATGGGACAGATTTACGGGACCTTCCTGACTGCTCGGCTGGAGTAACATTGAGTGATGGGGCAGAGTTACGGGACCTTACTGACTGCCCGGCTGGAGTAACGTTGAGCGATGGGGCAGAGTTACGGGACCTTCCTGACTGCTCAGCTGGAGTAACATTGAGCGATGGGACAGAGTTACAGGGCCTTGCTGACTGCCTGGCTTGTGTAATATTGAGCGATGGGACAGAGTTACGGGAACTTCCTGACTGCTCGACTGGAGTAACATTGAGCGATGGGACAGAGTTACGGGACCTTACTGACTGCCCGGCTGGAGTAACATTGAGCGATTGGACAGAGTTACGGGACGTTCCTGACTGCCCGACTGGAGTAACATTGAGCGATGGGACAGAGTTACGGGACCTACCTGACTGCCCGATTGGAGTAACATTGAGCGATGGGACAGAGTTACAGGGCCTTGCTGACTGCCCGGCTGGACTAACATTGAGCGATGGTACAGAGTTACGGGACCTTCCTGACTGCTCGACTGGAGTAACATTGAGCGATGGGACAGAGTTACGGGACCTTCCTGACTGCCCGATTGGAGTAACATTGAGTGATGGGACAGAGTTACGGGACCTTCCTGACTGCCCGACTGGAGTACATTGAGCGATGGGACAGAGTTACAGGGCCTTCCTGACTGCCCGACTGCAGTAACATTGAGCGATGGGACAGAGTTACGGGACCTTCCTGACTGCCCGACTGGAGTAACATTGAGCGATGGGACAGAGTTACAGGACCTTGCTGACTGCCCGGCTGGTGTAACATTGACCGATGGGACAGAGTTACAGGACCTTCCTGACTGCCCGGCTCGAGTAACATTGAGCGATGGGACAGAGTTACGGGGCCTTGCTGACTGCCCGACTGGTGTAACATTGAGCGATGGGACAGAGTTACAGGGCCTTGCTGACTGCCCGGCTGGAGTAACATTGAGCGATGGGACAGAGTTACGGAGCCTTGTTGACTGCCCGGGTGGAGTAACATTGAGCGATGGGACAGAGTTACGGGGCCTTGCTGACTGCCAGACTGGTGTAACATTGAGCGATGGGACAGAGTTACAGGGCCTTGCTGACTGCCCGACTGGAGTAACATTGAGCGATGGGACAGAGTTTCAGGGCCTTGCTGACTGCCCGGCTGGACTAACATTGAGCGATGGGACAGAGTTACAGGGCCTTGCTGACTGCCCGGCTGGAGTAACATTGAGCGATGAGACAGAGTTACAGGGCCTTCCTGACTGCCCGGCTGGAGTAACATTGAGCGAGTGGACAGAGTTACGGTACCTTCCTGACTGCCTGACTGGAGTAATATTGAGCGATGGGACAGAGTAACAGGGCCTTGCTGACTGCCCGGCTGGAGTAACATTGAGCGATGGGACAGAGTTACGGGGCCCTGCTGACTGCCCGACTGGAGTTACATTGAGCGATGGGACAGAGTTACGGGACCTTGCTGACTGCTCGGCTGGAGTAACATTGAGCGATGGGACAGAGTTACAGGGCCTTGCTGACTGCCCGGGTGGAGTAACATTGAGCGATGGGACAGAGTTACGGGACCTTCCTGACTGCTCGGCTGGAGTAACATTCTGCGATGGGACAGAGTTACAGGGCCTTGTTGACTGCCCGGGTGGAGTAACATTGAGCGATGGGACAGAGTTACGGGACCTTCCTGACTGCCCGACTGGAGTAACATTGAGCGATGGGACAGAGTTACGGGACCTTCCTGACTGCCCGGCTGGAGTAACATTGAGCGACGGGACGGAGTTACGGGACCTTCCTGACTGCTCGGCTGGAGTAACATTCTGCGATGGGACAGAGTTACAGGGCCTTTCTGACTGCCCGGCTGGAGTAACATTGAGCGATGGGACAGAGTTACGGTACCTTCCTGACTGCCCGACTGGAGTAACATTGAGCGATGGGACAGAGTAACAGGGCCTTGCTGACTGCCCGGGTGGAGTAACATTGAGCGATGGGACAGAGTTACGGTACCTTCCTGACTGCCCGACTGGAGTAACATTGAGCGATGGGACAGAGTTACGGTACCTTCCTGACTGCCCGGCTGGAGTAACATTGAGCGATGGGACAGAGTTACGGGGTCCTGCTGACTGCCCGACTGGAGTAACATTGAGCGATGGGACAGAGTTACGGGACCTTCCTGACTGCTCGGCTGGAGTAACATTGAGCGATGGGACAGAGTTACCGGGCCTTGCTGACTGCCCGGCTGGAGTAACATTGAGCGATGGGACAGAGTTACGGGACCTTCCTGACTGCCCGACTGGAGTAACATTGAGCGATGGGACAGAGTTACGGGACCTTCCTGACTGTTTGGCTGGAGTAACATTGAGCGATGGGACAGAGTTACGGGACCTTCCTGACTGCTCGGCTGGAGTAACATTGTGCGATGGGACAGAGTTACGGGACCTTCCTGACTGCCTGGCTTGTGTAACATCGAACGATGATACGACCACTTGATGATACATCAGCAGGTCGGTCGGAGGAAATAGTACTTAGGCGAGAGGATGGGGGAAGCCAAGGTTGCAGTTCCGCTAAGCCATCCATGGCTCACTTCATTCATACTCAGAGAGAGAGAGAGACAGAGAGAGAGAGAGGAAGTGAGAATGGATGGACCAGGAAACAACACGAGAGTGATTTCGCTTGTTTACTTCATTCAGGTGGATGTTGTGGCGTAAACTTTTCATAAAATTCGAAACAAAAGTGAATAATTTAATCTGAATAACAATAGTTCATCCGCGGTGTAGCCGTGCGCGTTAAATTGCTCATTACCAACCCCAACAAGGAGTTGCATTGAGTCCGAAGATCGGAGATTCGAATTTCGGCGCTGGCCGTGACTATCCAGAGTGTGTTTCAACCCCGGACGGTCCAAATGCCATGATAGTACCATACTTCAACAAGTCTTGGGGCGCCTATACCATTACCATCTAACAATCCAATAATCAAACAACCAGAGCAAATTAATACTAGTCTCAGATACGAACATTTATTTGATACTAGCCTATATTAATTGCTGCATATATTTTTTATTTTATTTTACAGTATAATACTGTAAATTATTTTATTTTGTTTTATTTTATTTTGTTATGGTTTATTTCATTTCATTTTATTTCATTTTAGTGTAATTTAATTTTCTTATATTTTATTTATGCCTTCCTTCGGAGGGGAAGTAAAGCCGACGGGCCCATGTCATAGGTTTATGGCAAGTAAAATAACCTACCACTAGAATTGGTAGCGTGTAGCCAAAATGTGTAGGTTATTTGTTTAGAAACGCTCTATGAAGTTCCAACGTTCGCCACTGGGTGTCAGTGACAGTGTTGTCTCGAAGCCAAGTTGGAACTACTTGAAAATGAAATTGTTTGGGAACCCACGGGCGTTTAATTGAAATGCCCTGCTATGGCCATTGGCTGCAATCAAATATAATAATATTTTACTTTATCTTCCTGTATTTTATTTTACTGTATTTTATTTTGTTTTATTTTATTTTATATTACTGTTATTTGTTTTATTTTATTCATTTTATTTCATTTCAGTTTATTTTATTTTGTTATACTGTATTTTCTTCTTTTTCGTTTCGGCCAGCTATGGACCACGTTACTTCAACTGTTTACGCATTTGAGCTTTAATCTTTTGCCAGTAGTCCTTGGTCCGTTTCCTGTGCCCTTCTTTCTGTCAGCCGTCCACTTCTTGCCCGTTCTCAGTTTTGGCTTTTCTTGGAATCGCTCGTGTGCTCTAAGTTTTTTTCTGGGGAGGAAGACGTTATTGAATGTCCTCAAGCGAAATCCCTACTTTTATAAGACCTTTCTCGATCTCAGGGAACCATGGTCCCTTGGTTTTCTGGTCTACAAAGTAGGAAAATGTGCGGTTGGTCAGTCTCTGTGAGCTCATGCGTGCTATGTGGGCATAGAAACTAATTTTCCTTTTTCGCAACAAGTCCGTTATCCTTTCCACACGTATGTAGAGTTCGTTGTTACGTCGCCTCCTGTACTTTCCGTTTTCTCTAACTGGTCCTAGGATCTTTCTCATGATTTTTCGTTCTTTGGCCTCTAACTTTTCAACTAAACCTTTCTTATTCATCGCAAGGCATTCTGCTGCGTGCAGAGCTTCTGGACGAATAACTGAACAATAATGCCTAATCTTGGCATTGATGGACACTGATCGTTTATTGTAAACATCTCTGGTTAGCTGGTACGCAGTTTCAATCTTGTTGATCATTGATGTAAATGCATCATTCTCAGAGTTGTTTGGTTTTATCCATTCGCCTAAATACTTAATTTTTTCTGCCCGCTTGATTATTCGTTGTTGCACATATAACTCTCTGGTGACCTGCTTGATGTTAGTTCTAAATTCCGTTTTCTCAAAGGAGATCTGGAAGCCTGCTTTTGCCGCTTGGGTTTTAAGTTTGATGATTTGTTTTGTAGCAGTATCTATGGAATCAGAAAATATAACTTGATTATCTGCAAAAGCTAGGCAGTCAATTGTCAGATCCATTTTATTACCTATTCTGAGTCCGTTGTCGACCTCTTCATTACACATCTCCTTGCGCCACTGCCGAATGACTTTTTCTAATACGCAGTTGAAATGAAGGTGTTCGAAATCTCTCCCCTGAATTTCACTCTGGAGGTCATATTGGTGATGGTCTGTTGGATAATTGTTCTTGTTTTGTTGTCCAGGCCCATTTCCTTTAGAATTTGAAGGAGGGTACGTCAACTAATAGAATCGTAGGCTTTCTTGAAGTCTATGAAGGTCACCACAAACTTCCTGTTCCTGAGAGTCAGATATGTAAGAACGAATTTAAGGGTCATACCGTATTTTATTCTATTTTATTTTATTTTATTCTATTTTATTTTATTTTATATTATTTTATTTTGTTTCATTATATTTTAATTTATTATATTTTTCTTAATTCCGTTTGGGCCAGCTGTGGACCATGTGGTTCTTATCCCTGGCAGCTTTCATCTTAGCCCAATATTCCTTCATTCTGGCACCGTGGATGTCCTTCCGCTCCTGGGTCAATTTCACACCTACTCCTGGATGCACTGCTTTTGATGTTAGTGACTGGAGAGAGTCAGTTGTTCTGATCAAAGTTCTGTATTCATTCCTGTCGTAGATGTTACTGATGTCAATATTCAGTTGTTCACGGTATTTCCTGACTAGTTTCGTCCACTTGGCGTTAGTTGCTTTTCCTCTAGAGACAGTGTTGAAAATTCTGGAGGTGAGCCTCTGATTATCAATTCTCACAATATGACCATAGAATATCAGCCTCCTCTTCCTCATAGCTGTCGTAATGCTCTCCTTTCTCTTTAATAGGGCCCATGATTTTTCGCAGAATCTTCCGGTCCTTCAGCTCCAATTTCCAGAGTTGTCATTTTCTGACCATATTTAGGCATTCTGAGGCATATAGTACTGATTGTCTCACTACAGTACTGTAATGTCTGAGTTTGAGATTCATTGAGAGGAATTTGGATTTGTACATATTCTTGCATAGGCGGTACATCTGTTATTCATGGCCAGGTCTTCATTGATGTTTGGGGTTATCCTTTCACCTAGATATTTGGAGGAGTTAGTCCTTCTTACTACTTCGCCCCCCAGTGGGACGGACGCTTTTAGTTTAATGTGGCAGTTTAATTTCGTGAACATGAGCCACGGGACCTCCTTTTTAAATGGATTATGAATCACAGGACGTGACATTTCACTTAGAATATCTCACATGCATTAACCGGGAATCAAACCATTCATGCTTCTAATAGCTGCTATTATCCTCTCTTCAAGATGTATCCTGAACGATTTAGCCGTGTCTGAAGTATTATTACTAGATACCTGAAATGGTTGTTGTGTCTTAACGGTTCTTGTTACTGAATATCACATCTACTTTACAGTAGATAACTTAATATTTCTATTATCTGTTCTTTTGCCATCCAGCGTAATTGTATATATAATATAGTGTATATTGTAGATAACTATATCTATTATTCTTTGAATTTCTAACCGTTGTTATCTAACAATTAATTTTAATTCCGTCATAGTAATATATGAACCTACAGTATTTGTAAGAAGCTGGCTGAATCGCAAAACCCAATGAAGATCTTTTTAAAACTAATGAAACTCATATAACGTACGATAGGCTATCGTAAACTTTCGCAATGTCACGCCGCGACAAAAACATCTTCATAGGAGCATATTCGTGAGAATTGTTCTCCCCATAGTGAACTGTGTGTGAGTAACGGACTCGAACATCTGCTAGCTCATAAAGTTCTTCCTCGAATAGCTGCCAACACAGACACTAAGCTTCCAGTGATTTATTAAGGAAATAACTGCAATGATTTTAGATGCACAGCGTGTTTCACTTGAATACACAACAGGTATGTGGGTAGCCTACCACCTGCAATAGAGAAGTTCTTGCTCGCCAATTCGGCTATCTCTGGTCCCTGTGCCTTGGTCTTTTATGTCCTTTCGTTTCAAAGACTGTCACGGTGGCTCAGACGCTAGCACGAGAGACCACGGACCCAATGTGTTGAAGCTGAGCACGCGTCCGATAGCAAACATCTTAGCAAATTTCCCCCCTACCCCCTTCCCCTGCCATCCTGAAGGTGGTCTGAACCTAATAGTCTTCGGGTCAACAGATGAGGGGAGTGAAGAGAGGAAGGCACTGTTCTTCCATTTACCGTTTTGAGCTTATCAATATCTTTAAAAACAATGGTGCCACAGTCGAGATTCGAACCCCGGACAATAGGCTCCGCAGTCTCTGGCGCTAGCGCCTTAGCCACTGTGACAGTCTTTGAAACGAAAGGACAGAAAAGACCAAGGTACAGGGACCAGAGATAGACGAATTGGCGAGCAAGACCTTCTCGCGGCTCTATTGTAGGTGGTAGGCAACCCACATGCCTGTTGTGTCTTCAAGTGAAACACGCTGTACGTTAACCGCGTTAAATGCGAATACCACTATACAGTATTGTAATGAAAATGAAAATCCACAGCCTGCTTCCAGTCTCAGACCGGGTCAGGAATGGAATGAATGAAGCCCCCATCTAGCGGCGAGGATATGAACTGTGCCGGCTGCCGAGGCCTGACGCACTCCTCTGGGGGCAATGATTAAATGAATGACAGATGAAATGAAATGATAATGGAGAGTGTTGCTGGAATGAAATTTTGACAGGGAAAACCGGAGTACCCGGAGAAAAACCTGTCTGCCTCCGTTTTATCCAGCACAGATCTCACATGGAGTGACCGGGATTTGAACCACGGACCTAGTTGTGAGAGGCCGACGTGCTACCGCCTAAGCCACGGAGGCTTCACAGTATTGTAATAATGTTACTTATTGTATTTAAGGGGCAGAAGAGCAAAATCATCTGCCCCATATTGTAATCAATTAAAACACGTTTATCACTAGTAATTTTGCGTAAAACGAAGCAATGAATCAAAATCCAGGACTGATCGATTTTTTTTAAACGCTTATCCTCCTAGCTCGGCATTACCCGTGGCCTCTGCGAGGGATCAGTCCTCTAGCCTATTGTCACAAGGAAGGTGTCAGGAAGCTGAACACACTTAGTCAGCAGATACAACTGGGGATGGTGACAGGACAAGCACCCAGGTGATTGCTAACTTGGGTCTAATTATGAAAGGGCCAGGGAAGGGATTTTGGAAGGAAGTCAGCCGAGGACCTATTGAAAGGAACCGTACTGGCATTTACCTGGTGATAAAAATGGGAAATCACATCACGAAAACCATTTTCAGGACGGTTGATGTGGGATTCGAGCCCACGCTCTGCCGATGCCAGCGAGGCACGAGGTAGCACGTTAGTGGTCTCGGCCACCGCGGCCGATCATTGATTAATATTTTTTTTTTTATTCCTTAGTAGTAGTAGATACTAGAAGAGGAAATAGTTACTTAACTTCCTTTAGATTCCCCTATCGGGGACACCAATGACTGAGTAATGATGAGCTCAGCGCCCAATGATGAACATTTGAATACCTGTCTGCATAATGTATCGTGATTGAAATTAATTTCTGTAACGACGGAAATGACATAATGCGTCCAGTCTCTTCAATTCATGGGCCTTTGTCCAGAAACGAGGCTTTGAAACAGTTTGGTGTGTAGCCTAGCGGTAAGGTTGTCGCTTGTTGTAGGCCTATCCATGATTGCAGGATCGAATCCCAGCGCAGTCAGTTGGCATTTGAAGTTATATCTGTTCCAGGTGATTCTATTATTATTATTATTATTATTATTATTATTATTATTATTATTATTATTATTATTATTATTATTATTGGGAACTTTACCAGCATTCTGAAAATATCACTGACACTTTCAGGAAAAGGCAATTGAAGTTCTAAGGCCACATTCTCAGAATGAACAATGACAGGCTCACCAAAAGACTCAATGAAAGTCAAGAGATACCGTAGAGAAATTGAAAAAGACCTTTAAGAAATTGGCGTTACAGAGGAAATTGTACAAGATCAACTCCAGTTCAAAACAGTAATCAATAATCGGCATTTTGCTGAAAAAATGAATTCCAGGACCAATAAATCATGGACTGAAGAACGGAGGAAGCTTTTCAGTGCCAAGTTGAAGAGATATTTTGACAAGAAGAAATCACCATCAATTAAATAAGTTTTCTCTCCACAGATGAGTATAACGATGTAAGAAAATTATTATTATTGTTATTATTATTTTATATATCGTTATGCCCATCTGTGGAGTGCGATAGAACTTATTTTGCTAATGTTATTTCTTCTTCTCCTAAAAACTCTTCATCTTCCTCCGTTCTTCCGTCCATGATTTATTGGTCCCGGTAGTTATTTTCTCAGAATTATTATTATCATTATTATTATTTACTGGTTCAACGTCGACATAAGAAGGTGATGTCGGAGGAACAAAGACAGACAATCAGCCAACGTATGAAGAAGTTCTCGGAATAAAAGAGAAAGAAAACTTTTGTACCATAGACTTAGACTATATGCGGTCTATAATTGGCCAAATTCTATTTGAAAAATATTATTATTATCATTATTGTTATTAATAATATGTTATTATAGCAACGCCCCTCTCAGCTGCTATGACTTTAGAGACGTCAGAATTTTGCCCTTGAAGGGGATCTTAAACGTGCCTCAGACTGGAGAAAACTCGCCATCTTGAGGTTTGACAACAAATACTTAACTGATTGTGTCACTCAGGCCCGACAATATTGAAGAATATCATAAAGGACTTGCAAAATATATAATTACAAAACTTATTGCAAATCCACTTAAGGGTAAATCTGGATTACTCTCTCTTGAGAAATACAATCCCCACCCCTACCCACCCAGTCCACCTCCTGGTGTAGCGGCTAGAATTCTTGTTTGCCGCACTGGAGGTCTGGATTCGATTCCCAACTCTACGAACAAAATCAATTCTAGTCTGATGGCTGGAACGGGGTACACTCAGGCAAAACTGAGAAGAGGTGAAATCGATTACCAGCACATCCATCCTGGTAGTGGTTTTTCGTGGTTTCCCACTTCTACTCCAGAAAAGTGCTGGGATGACTCCTAACTTAAGGCCACGGCCGCCTCCACCCCAATTCTCGCCTGAATTACAAATACACACCTTACGACAGACACCACAATAAAACAGATTATGAGACAAATTCTACACATACCTACATGCATAGGGATAAATAACCACGATGTCCAAGCCCCTGAAATTATACAACAAATATGAACCCAGAAGACATAATCCATTAACATTGCCCCGGGTGAACCCTTTTATTTAATTTAAATCAAATGAGCTCGCGGTCGAAATACTTTGCACGCCAAGCATTTAACTAATTCTCTTCTTTTCATTTTCAGAACACTTTTTAGTAGCAAATAATTATTTAAGTACGCAGTGTGTCAAGTTCGTGTGCTACCCTAGCGTTGATATCTCCAGGCTAGGCCACGTGCTGTCGCTTGGACTTGGATCGCATGCAATCGCTCGTTCAAATATTTTGTTCGTGATAGCCAGCCAGTGAGCCGGGCTTGGGAACACACACTGCATGAACATTAGCAATCCCACAAACACGTCACGGATCCATTGGAGATTGTGGCTCTGATTGCACCTTATTCATCACTACCACTTACTGATATTTTATTCAACAACACAACTCCGTCAGACTAATGTCTACCCCACCTATACATCACACTGCAAGGTTAAAGAAAGTGAAAATATTTCCCGTCATGAACCAATTAAAACGGTATTTCGATAAATTCAAATTGTTACGATAAGAAATATTCTTACTCGTAAATTTTAAATAATTTTTAATAACGCATGTGAGTCGAAGGAAGGAAGGAATCTTTCAGTTGTATGTGGCTTTAAAAAGCCATGCTATCTCCGTTGAACCGGAACCACTACACCATTTCAAAACTCGCGCATTCATTGTCCGTGAATCTGATAAGGCCACCTTAGTATTTAATGTGCGAACTGTTAGACTACATTTTCGCGCTCTTCGCAAACAAATTGATTGCCGCAGGTTTTTTTTATAGCATAAATCATAAGCTTTTAGATGGAAGACAGTGTTGAATAAACACGGTTGTAAGGCATACCACATTTCATCACAAGAAAAATATAACTCATCGTATGTTTTATTTGAAAATGTAAGTGTTGTTTCTATTTTTGTTTTATTAGTTTGGGACATCGAGGTACAGTAGAACTCCAATTATCCGAACTCCGACTATCCGAATCACTGATTATACGAATCGCTTTTAGGAAAAAGAATTTAAGACGGAAAAATACTGCGATTCGCAAACATGTGTTGCCTATTCTTGTGGTGAATATTTAGGGGGTATCGAAATTTAATGTTTGTCAGTCGGTCAACACAATTGTACCTAATGTTAATGGTGGTTCCCTAATCCTGAAAAAAAAAAAACATGCGATTAATAAATACACTCGTTTGACCAGTTTCAATCGCGTTGACCGACTGAGAAACATTACATTTCGATTACTAAGGCAACACTGAATAATGGCTTCTAACACGGTAATTTAGGGGGTGATTCAAATGTTCAATTAGTGCTCATAAAATCCTTTTGAGTCCCTTGCGTTATGTTGTTGTTGATAATTCATTTAGGAGCTTAATGACATCGTGGTCATTTAGCCCCGTATACATGAGTGTATATAGAGAGGATTTGTATGATAACCTGTGTTATTGTGGTGTCCGTAGTAGTGTGCGAATTTGTAATTAAGGTTAGGATTGGGATGGAGGTGACTATGGCCTTACTTTAGGAACCATCTCGGCATTTGCCTGGAGTAGAAACGGGAAATCACGGGAAACCACTTCAAGGATGGCCGAGGTAGGATCAAGCCTACCTCTTCTCAATTCTGCCTCACGAGTTGGAGTGAACTCCCGATCCAGCCCTCAGACCAGAATAAAATTTCTTCGCGGAACCGGGAATCGAACTTTGACCTCCACAGTAATCGCCTAGAAAGCTAGCCATTACACCCCGTGGTGGACCCTTGCGTTATGCTCCTTCTTAATGGAGACAAGCATTTTATGAATCTTCATACGTGTATGCGACCAAGCAGAGGTGTTCATACATTGCCGTTAGATTTTTAAAAATATCACTGGCTTTTGCACCTCTCTATATGAGCCTTGCAGCATCTCTTGTCTGGTCTTGCTTTCTTTTGTGTCTATTTTCTATTGAACACTCTTCAGTTTTGTGCTGCAATTAAAGCATCACTAAGTAGGCCTACTCAATGATAGTTTCTTCCGAAAACATGTCAAATAATAATCATAGAAAGCTTTGAAGCCATTTTTCAGTGTTGCCTTACTAACAATTCAGTGCTAACTTACAGTACATGAGCATATCCCCAATTAAATTGGATGGTAAATATGTGATTCCACCTGAATAATCTACATGTGATTAACTATTAATTGCACAAATTATAAGGGGAGGGTTATAAGGATGACATGTTTCGGTCTTCAAGCGAGCATCATCAGATTAGGCTTGGACAAAATAGTTCTACCCACAATGGCACTGGCCGTGACTGTTCGAGGTTGACCGAGTGAAAGTTAACATTAAAAATAGAAATCAATCATCAATCTCTGGGTAGTAAGGTTAAAATGTATAGAAACAGTAGGCCTGCAATATAGTGTACAGTAACACACACTTCATAAAAAATATCTCTACTTAGTATAAAACAAAGTCCCCGATTCTTGGATGTTACGGGTAAACTCGAGAGCCACTGGATGGATTTTGATGCGGTTTTCACCATTCTGTAAAGGATATCTCGAGGATGATTTCTGTAGAAAATAATTTATTTATGATCAAAAGAAGACGAGCAGTAACAATTTCAGTGGAAAGGTCGAAAAAACCTGGCGTCCGAGTGCTTTATAAGCTTACGCTGGGCAAACCGTTAAACATATCTAAATACTATGAGTGTAAGAATTGTTCAGCATGAAAAGTTCTACAAAAAAGTCCGCGAGAGCATTTGTCTATCTTCAATATATCGCCCGCTATAAGTGTGTTTACGTTTTAATTTCTTCCAACCATGTCCATTCAACTACTGAGGCGACAGTTTACGAGCTAGCTAAGGGCGAGTCTATCATTCCTGTTACAGCCTAGCTAGCGGGGTGAACCTATTTCCCCAGATACAGCCAGCAGCAAACCGTCGAGTTGTGTTGAGTTAAGACTTCTGAGAAGGGTGGCTGTGTTTGGAGTTTCCCTGGAAGTGCAACTAGGGTTTTCTTCATTTCGCCTGTGATACACAGTCAAGTTAAGATTGGACGGAAGCGGGATTTGAGTTTCTTTCACCTCGCCATTCCCTGGAAGTGCAACTCTCATTTCGCCAATGAATTTTCGTTCCGCAAAATTCACAGTCAATTTAAGATTGGACGGAAGGGGGATTATATTATATTAAATTATACTGATTGGCGTATAATCTCTACTTAGTATAAAACAAAGTCCCCGATTCTTGGATGTCACAGGTAATCTCGAGAACCACTGCATGGATTATGATGCGGTTTTCACCACTCTGTATAGGATACTTCGAGAAAGGTTTCTGTAGAAAATAATTCATTTATGATCAAAGGAAGCCAAGCAGTAACGATTTCAGAGAAAAAGTCAAAAAAATCCTGGCGTCCGTGCGCTTTTTAAGCTTACGCTGGGCAAACCGTTAAAAATATCAATATACAATGAGTGTAAGAGTTGTTCAGCATGACAAGTTCTACAAAAACGTACGGGAGTGCACATCTCTATATACAATATATCGTCCACTACAAGTGTTTTTAGATTGGACGGAAGGGGGATTTGTGTTTCATGCACCTCGCCATTCTTAAATTACGTCTGTCAAGAATTTGTTGCACATGCATCTTCATGATAATATAGTTAATAGTCCAGTCAGTGATTTTAACCCATCATGCCGAAACGTAAAACGGATATAGATCGTAGTTCATTGACATCGTAAAGAAGCGCTTATCACGTAATGCATTCACAATTGTTCCCGGGCGAAGCTGGGCCGGGTTGCTAGTTAAATAATAAAATGTATAATATTCCCCCTTGGCCGCGGTGAAACCAGTGTTAGGGCGTTCTCACGAACTCTTGAATCAACGAAGGCAATAAAAACATCATCCAGTGCTAACCTTCAGTTTCCTCGTTACGTATGCAGGCGCCACCATTGTGTCCGGCCACCAAGAAACAATAGCTTTCATAAGACTATTAGACTCTACATCTAGAGTAGGTACCTACCATTCAAGATGCCATAATAGTGGTACTCTGGGACTTTCAGCTCTGCAACAAATAAACTGTCGAATACATCTCGTGTAAATACATTCCGAGACATTATTGTAGAGGTGTGCCTTGTTCAAGTATTGTAACCTGCATGAATTGTGCAGGCTATTTCTAGAATGCACGAAATAAGAGCAGTGCCAATCACGTTACTTTCGACTGCAGAAGAAAAACAAATCATTACGTTCTACAGCTGAACTGATATCTAAGAATAAGTTAGAAATAACGCATCATCCCAAGCATTTGCCAGAGGTATTGTAAAACAACTATGAAATACAAAACAAGTAGCCTATTTCCGAGAAGAACTAGTAGCCTATAGTCTGTTTTCACATACCGGTATTGTATTGGTTTGATTTCATCTCAAATATCCACCTTCAATTAATCAGTCTATCAATGTGCTGGACTAAATACCTTTTCGATTATGACCTGCATTGTGATAAAATATGGGGCAATAATAACAAAGTCATAATATCCAATGATTGTTGAAATTTTCAATTATAAGCATTTAAAAAATACGCTTTCAATAGGCGTTTGTTTTAGATGATAACACGGGCGTCAAATATAAAAATGAGATGAACTATTCTAGAAAATTATATGTCCGATTGTTTCACTCATAGCACCGGGCCACGATACCAAGTTTCACTGCAATCGGGGCATTCCGTGACGAATTGGATGAATTAATTTATGAGGAAATGGCATCTATGTCATCTATAATTTGTGAAAAGGAAGAAATCGTGTAGGCTATGTATAAGTAAATTTAGATCATACAATGGATTCACTGTGCTGGAAAAACAGATATCGGGTCATTCAGGGACGAGTTAGATTAATTCATGTTTTAGGAATTGATATTTTTATGTAAAGTAATATACAGATTCTATACATATAGGTTTTGACTGCAGTAGTGGCCCACTACACCAAGTTTTACACAAATCAGATCATTCAGTGACGAGTTAAGAGGGATAAACGTCATAGAAAGTGACATCAGCGCCATCTATACTATGCAGAAAGGAAACAACAGATTTATATAGCCTGCCTAAATGTTCATATTAAAGTTCCGGTCCAACATGCAATATTGCTTTGGGATCCAATAATTCAGTGACGGTGTTAGTTAGCTAGTTAGTTATTGTTGTATTGAGGGGTGGAATAGTGAGGTCATCTGCCCCTACGAATAAGGTGAATTAATATTTGATGAATTGACACGCGCGCCATCTATGCTTTATGTGGTTTTACCATGGCTGACTGGATGCGAGCTGCGCTCTCTAATCTCTGGGTTTGCATTATAGTAGTGGTCCACTACACAGATCGGATTATTCCGTGTCGAATTAAAAGTAATTCATAAACTATATCAGAAATTAACAGGCACACCATCTGTTATAATGTGAAAAGGAAGCAACTTAATTTAGTATCTGTAGATTTAGATTTTAGAAGGGATCCATTATGGCATTCTTCACAGTGACGAATTAGATGAACTAATGTTTGTGGCATTGACATGCACGCTATCTCTGAATTGTTATATGTAAATAAAGATTACAGTGATGTTTCATTTTACAATGTTTCACTTCGATCGCTTGAATGGGAATTAATAAATAAAAATATGTTTTTAATAATTCACACAGTTGCCATCTTGAACTTTACAAAACAATTAAACAATATTAGACGCTAATATATTTAGCTCTGAACACAAAATTATTGTACCAAATTTCATTGTGCTCGAACGATTAGATCATCAGAAAAGTCAAATTTACATATTTGAGCTTCACGTGGCCCCCATGTTGTTTTAGTGTTTATTAGGTTCACATCTGTTCATTGGCAGTTGAATGGCTTTATATTCTAGGAGGTGTTGGTTAAACTTCGTTATGTTTATGTGCTATAAAAGTTAAAGTTTGTTCTGGTGAACATAAAATGGCAGATATCTTAGATGTTTCGCCCCTTAAAACAAGTTACCGCTGTTATCATGAAACCCTCACCAAGAAGCAAAACTGGAAAATAGTCATATGTCAATTAGCCAGTGTTTCATTCAAGAGAATATTTACATGAGTATTACACAACCCTTCTGACCTTTCTTATTTAGAACTTCATAGAGTATCATTTTCTTTTTAATTCTGCATTACTTTGAGAAAAATGTTTTGAAACGTAATAGACAGTAATTTTTAGATGCCAAATAATTACAGCCTGTTCAATGGGAAAAGGAAATTCAAAGTATCAACATACTTTTTTTTTTAATTTCTGAGGTTGACTTTGGAATTTCTTGATCAATTATTGCAGAGAAATTCATTCTTCGTTGATCAGTACTCAGTAGACTAACAAACGTACTAAAATGTTGATTGAGCCCGTCCAATATATTGTTGATGTAAAATATATTATAAATACCTTAATTTGTTTCGAGAGGGGCGACCTATGCCTGACTCTGTGGAGGGACAGTACCCGTTCTCGTCAATCCCCTGAAAGAAACACTGACTATAGCTATTAACTTCTCGTTTCATAATAGTAATAATCGAAGGATAGCTAGTTCTTATATTTATTATTTCTTCACTCCGTCATCTAGTAAATTTTCCCGAACAGCATTTTCCATCAACAGAATGTGTAGAATTACACTAAAATGCTAACGCTACGCGCCTTAACGATCAGAGCCACGGGACCAGGCTATTTCCGCAGTCGAGAGGTGAGTAGGTTTGATCCCCATTGTTGGTCACTTTTGAAGTAATTTTCCGTGGTCTCCCATTTACAACTTCAGACAAATCTCACAAATTTACCTTTTATAAGGCCACTGCCTCCTCCTTACAAACTCTTCCCCCTATTTTCTTCACCTTCATTTATTTTATCTCATATTAAATGCTCTATTGAATTTGGCGTCAGGAAGGGTATCTTTCCGTTAAAAAAAACCCATTACATAGATAATCATCTCACCTCATCCCCGAACCAGTAGAAACGGGAATAAGGGTTAAAAGTACACACCAAATTACTAAATCAGTTGTTCATGAAAACCTGGAAGGCTGCTGCAAGGTCCAGTTTCACTGTGTGTGTAGAAGGATACCACATAGAGGATGACAAATCTTAACGCCGCAATTCAAACCTTGAACCTTCATGTTTCTGAGTTACGCCAGTAAGCTAAGAGTAAACACAGCGGTTATGTTTCGTCATACACAAGAGTAATTTTCAAGTTGAAGGCCACACTGTAGCGAAATGCTTGTAATAATGTTGTATAGAGGTCATTCAGGACGGGAAGCAACAGCTAGCAACTGGATTTCTCAAAGCAAACAATTGCATCACATTGCACAATCAAGAAGAGTTCCACTTGTATTGTAATGAATTTAATCATTCTAGACAGTGGTTCCACACACGCCAGAAAAATTATTCCCAATTTCTAGTATCTAGTCGGACAAGGGTACATCGAGACCGTAAATCTCCCAATATCGTCACAAGTAAAATATTAGAGATGGTATTCCATACACAAACTCGAATGAGCCATCCCTAGAAAGGACCAAATTCTACACATTTAAAGCCCAGATTCTCATATCCCCGCCCACCAATTGCACTACACCAGGCATTCCCTCACTAGCCTTATCTACGATGAGAGGGCCTACATCTGCATGTGCAGGGAAGTGCATGTAACATCGGGATCGGTCGGAGAAGATATGAGAACTCAGCGCGCGCATCCACTTGGGCTGCTGTAAGGCCCAGTTTCACTGTTACTATTGGTATTGGTTTACGTCTCTTTTACTAGTGCGGCTTTTAGAGATACCAAGGAGCCGGAATTTCGCCCCGAAGGAAAACATAAACGTACCAGTAAATCGATTTACAGAGCATTTGCATTTAAGCGCATTCAAATGCCAACTGGCTGCACTAGGATTTGATCCCGCAACCTTGGCCACAGCAGGCAAGAACGTTACCGCTGCGCTACACTTCCAGTCGCCCGGTTTCACAGTCAGAGCTTTAACGGAGCTGACAAGGGAACAACGCGACCGTAAATCTCCCGATCTTGTCACAAGTAAAACAAACTCACTTGAACCATCCCTAGAAAGGATTCCTCAGAGTTTTAAGGTTTGATTTAACCTCCGTAGTTTTCACAGTAGCAAAGCCGAGCGTTGGTTCAATTGGCATAGATTGGTAGTTGAGAACTTAGCACTATTTTTCTTAACCGAATGCGTATATTGATCGGCATCACAGAACACCCGCAACATGCAAGTGGTGGGTGTTTTTGGAATTCGCGGCAACTTTCCAGCCCGTCAATGCAATGTAATCCCAATGGAACATGCGAAAATTAATCTGAAAAAAAATATACATGTGATTAAGATATATCACATGTAAAGTTTCTCAGGTTATTTTTCGCATGTCCCAGTAATTGGAATTACATTGTGTTGACCGACTGAAAAGTTGTAATATCAGTTTCCTTTATTTCTGATTTTCTTTTCTTATAATTTCTCGTGATAAGTGTTTACATTAATGTGTCACATTATTGGTATATTATCCGTTTGTAGGCTACTGTGAATAATATTTTTAAAGCATTATTCTCAATATTAGGACATATTTTCCACGTTTTATTGCATAAAGGCATGCATATTTTAGTACACATAAATCCACACTCTATCTAGAGTCTTGACTATGACATGCCCAATTTCTTGAAGATGCACGAGATAAATATACCCATCTTTCTCCTCTTCAAGGCCAGATCTACGTATAAATATTATTTCTGTCCCAAAAAGCAGACAGGTTGGGTTATATACGAGTGTGAAATACTGGAGATTCCACAAAATTAAGAAAAGTCCAATGATCCAAGACATTAGCACTCTTAAACGTCAAAACCTTGAAGCGTCACCACCTGCATTGCAGCCTGCTAAGTAAATGGACTAGTTAAAAACTCATATAGTACCTTAAGGACCCTCAACATCGCCACTACTATGACTCTTTCTTCGAGAAACTGGAATCACCCACGGAAGATCAACTTGCAGGTGAAAGTGCTGATATTGATAGCGATGACAATTCTGATGGCTGTGAAGATAATTAATTACCTGAAATGCTTGGCATTCAATAATGATTTGAACTTCGTCAGAATTTACATAATACATAATCGCATTTGAGGATTAAGATATTTTTTTTATTTTTGTATACAACTAAGATTTCGGCAAAGCTAGACAAGTCCAAAGGTTTTCTTTTCTTTTAGGTTTTCTCAACTACCTCATAAAATATATATTTCCTTTACGTGCAATATAAAGCTGTTAGTGAGACAACAGACCTCGTGCGAATGAACGTTGCTGCGCTCTGGTGGAAAGCCACTCAAATATTCCGTAGGACTTGTGTGTGAGTGGAGCAATGTGATTAGATCATGTTGCGGAAAGATTTCAAGTTCAAGATGGTAAAAGTTCTACAGAGAGTAGAGCAAATCGTTCTGTTGATGAATGTAACTCCACATACGGAAATATCCACCTGGAACGTAATTCTTCGTATTCAGAGACCAAAAAACAGTACATTCGTACAAGGAACGCCTCCGTAATTGTGGTATTTGTAGTCGGCATTTTTATAAATAGAACACCGACAATAAGTCCTGACAGACCCAGGCACTGTCTTACTGTATATGAAGCCAAACTAATCAGTTCAGCGTGAACGAGGGGAAGGTAGCAGATTAACTGCGCGAAGAGAGGTTGAAATGAAAGATGACAGAGAGTAGCCCAGCATAAGTGGAAGTAATGCCATGCTCAGCTGGAATTCCGTGGTCACCGAACCAATCCACGTCCTACTATATGTGAGCCGCTGGGGAAGATTCACTGTTTCATGAAAATGAAGGATGTGAAGGATGTGTGTTTAAGTATGGATTATTATGTAACGCGAGTATATCGACAAATATCATGACCATAAATAGTGATTAGACTGAGGTGAGCTTGATGTCACCACCACAGTTAATATTGCACGTGTTGTCATCAATCACAACATGAATAGCGCAAGTATATCGACACATATCATGACCATAAATAGTGATAAGACTGGGGCGAGCTTGATGTCAACACCACAGTTAACATTGCACGTGTTGTCATCAATCACAACATGAATAGCGCGAGTATATCGACAAATATCATGACCATAAATAGTGATAAGACTGAGGTGAGCTTGATGTCAACACCACAGGTAACATTGAACGTGTTGTCATCAATCACAACATGAATAGTGCGAGTATATCGACACATATCATGACCATAAATAGTGATAAGACTTGATGTCAACACCACAGTTAATATTGCACGTGTTGTCATCAATCACAACATGAATAGCGCGAGTATATCGACAAATATCATGACCATAAATAGTGATTAGACTGAGGTGAGCTTGATGTCACCACCACAGTTAACATTGCACGTGTTGTCATCAATCACAACATGAATAGCGCGAGTATATCGACAAATATCATGACCATAAATACCGACAACAGTGGCTACGCGGGCTAAAGCGCTGCGTTAGGTCATGGGGCCAAGCTCTCTGCTGACTCGGTAGATGCGTGGGTTCGAGCCCCACCGTCGGCTGTCCTTGAAATGGTTTTCCGTGGTTTCCCATTTTCAACACCAGGAAAATGCTGGGACGGTACCTTCTGATAGGCCACGGCCGCTTCCTTCCCCATCCTTGCCCAGTGTCATTCATCTTCATCCATTCTATCTCTCATCCCGACGCGCAGGTCGCCCACGGGCGTCGAATAGAAAGACCTGCACTCGGCCTCTGAGGAGGCCACACGAAAAAAAAATGTCCATAAATAGTGATAAGACTGAGGTGAGCTTGATGTCACCACCACAGGTAACATTGCACGTGTTGTCATCAATCACAACATGAATAGCGCGAGTATATCGACAAATATCATGACCATAAATAGTGATAAGACTGAGGTGAGCTTGATGTCAACACCACAGTTAACATTGCACGTGTTGTCATCAATCACAACATGAATAGCGCGAGTATATCGACACATATCATTACCATAAATAGTGATAAGACTGAGGTGATCTTGATGTCAACACCACAGGTAACATTGAACGTGTTGTCATCAATCACAACATGAATAAGGGCACCCAATCTACGTAAGAGTGAGACAGTCCTGACCTAGCAATATTCTGTCCGGGTTGCAGTAGCATCAAGGTTGTTATTTTAGAAATCCAACTCTCCTACGCAGTATTCGTGCAATAAACAACCCCTGAAGTGCCCTGCTCATTATTTGTGCCCACGTACTTGCGTGTGTGTAGAAATTGTTTAAAAGCTTATGTTACTAGGAATCATCCCGGCATTTTCCTGGGGAAACCAAGAAAAACAACTTGGCCTATAGGTAGGCTTGCCATATTTTTGTTGAGTGAAACCGGGACACATTAATATGGGATGGCCTACCAGGCGGTTTTAAGCCTTTTTTTTAAGCCTCGCAAGTGACGGGAGGGGGGAATCTGGCATCCTAAATCGTTAGTTCTACACATCTTTTAAAAATAAAAAAGGAATTTTTGCTACGGTACATAAAAATATATAATTTTTCCTTTTTAATGATTTTTTTCTGGTCTACCATCTAGAAAGAAGTGTTAATAAAATACAATTTAAAATACTTACAATTTACCAAGTCTTATTATTTTTTTAAAAACTACAACTTTTTGTCTAACTACAAAAACAATTACAAATAACTTTCTATGTCAAACTAAAAAAAAAAAAAAAAAATAGTTAAGAATGCTAATCCTTGCTTTCAAACCACTCATATTTTTGACTTGAATGTACTTTTTTCAAAATGTATTTCTTAAGCTTGACTTTTCATAAAAATCATAGCAAGAAAGGCCAAAGTTGATTTTACATACAATCAATGCTCTTGCAGTGGACTCGCTCATTAATGAAGAGTAACCGATTCATAAAAGATTCGTAAACACATAAATTCATTACTTTTTACATCTTACAGCTGTTTTCCGGGACATTGATAAAACCGGGCGGGACACCGGGACAAGAGCAAAATACCGGGACTGTCCCGGTCAAACCGGGACGTATGGCAAGCCTACCTATAGGATACCTGAAGTGGGAATTGAACCATCCTCCTCTCAGCTTTATTTTTTGTTTATTTTTTGCAGTCAAACGGCCATATATGTAGCCTCACAATCTCTAACCCTCTGACCCTCTCGTTTACAATATTCCACGGCAACGTTCTTAGGTTTTTCCCATTGTTGCAGGAAGGAAGACTTCAAATAATCTCTCTCGTAATTTGATTTTTTTTAACTACAAAGCATTACATTTTGAAAGACATGGCTTACATCCACACTCAGGGGATTGAGATTTCTTATTGCAATTAATCTGTTAAATAAATATTTTAAAATATGGGGAAGAGAAAAGAAAAGTTGTACGTTGATAATTGGCTACTCTTCTAAATTAATATATATGATTAACAGTGCAAAACGTAAGGCACTGCAAGTCAAAATTAACAGCATTAGATGGTTGATTAAAGCCAGTTTCTCGCAAACACAAACTGTAAAATATTATGTATTCTGCCAACTTTGATTTCAAGATGAGCTTTCCGCCTTTCTTAAGCTGAGAGGCTGTGAAATACGACGTATCCCTCCGAATATTCCCTAAACCCTGATAAATGTCCATGGATGACGACATTTCATTATTAAATAACTTATTTTACTGTCCTACTCGGTTGTAAGCCTCCGTGGCTTAGGCGGCAGCACGCCGGCCTCTCACCGCTGGGTCCGTGGTTCAAATCCCGGTCACTCCATGTGAGATCTGTGCTGGACAAAACGGAGGCAGACAGGTTTTTCTCCGGGTACTCCGGTTTTCCCTGTCAAAATTTCATTCCAGCAACACTCTCCACTATCATTTCATTTCATCTGTCATTCATTTAATCATTGCCCCAGAGGAGTGCGTCAGGCCTCGGCAGCCGGCACAGTTAATATCCTCGCCGCTAGATGGGGGCTTCATTCATTCCATTCCTGACCCGGTCGGAGACTGGAAGCAGGCTGTGGATTTTCATTTTCACTGTCCTACTCGGTTCTCCAGCACGAGCCATCACACACACTACTCCTACAGACTCAGTGAGCGAGTTGCCGCTAGGGGCGCCAGCAGCTAAAATATCGCCATTCGCACGAGGTCTATAGTAGGTCTAAAAGCAATTTTTATTTAATTCAACACAAATGAAGCTATATTGTTCTTTTTTAGTTTCTGAACAATTTAAGTTTTGGACCTGTCTGGTTCTTTTTATACATGTGCCCTTTCATGCGGTGAAAAGTAATTTATACAACACAGCATGAATTACCTAACTATAGGAATTCATTGTATCCGCACTATGAAAAATAACACCACGTGTTTTTTAGCCTACTTTTCACATTTTGCAAAAATGAGGAAAAAGTAGACTTATGAGATCGGGCAAATGTGTGTCTGTCTGTCTGTCTGTCTGTCTGTCCGTCTGTCTGTCTGTCTGTCTGTCTGTCCTTCTGTCTGTCTGTCTGTCTGGCTGTGTGTGTGTCCCCCCCCCCCTATCAACTCCTAAACGGCTGCAGCAATCGAAACAAAATTTGGTAGGAGTAAAGATCTATACCTGAATATCTCACGGCCATATTTGAAAATGATGTCAGTGCTACCAACTGCTAAAAAATCGCAATTGAAATTTGAGCTCCATGTTGGATATCTTGGAAAGTATGAATGGGAGCTATTTCAAAATTGGCACACGTACAGATCATAATATTTCAGTTTAATTTCCAGGAGGCCAAACATGGCAGTGTTGCCAAAATGATTATAAGCCTCCTGATAGGTCCAATTTTTAAATGCATATAACTTCTACACTATCAAGCGGAATTCAACCAAATATCGTATGTTGTATGTGTACATAACCAGATATGACTGAGCGCATTCTTAAGACCTACCAGGGCTGCCAACTGTTAATAAATGCTCCTAATTTATTTTATCCAAATACCAATATATCAGAAAGTATGCAAGCCGACAGCTTTAAACTATGCACACGTATAGTACCTGACATTCTATATTAATTTGGAGTAACTTATATACGTCAGTGCTACCAACATGATTCTAAGCCTGCTGACAGGTCCAACTTTAAATACATGTAACTTCCATACTATCATTTGGATTTCAACCAAATTTCGTATGTGCTATGTGTACCATAACAGATATGACTATGCGTATTCTAAGGAGCAACCAGGGCTGCCAACTGTTAATATGTGCTGTCCCTATTTTTGTTACCCTAATATCAATATATCAGAAAGTATGCAAGCCAATAGCTCTAAACTTTGCTCACGTATAGTACCTGGCATTCTAGACGAATTTGGAGTAACTAATATACGTCAGTGCTGCCAACATGATCCTAAGCCTGCTGATAGGTCCAATTTTAAAATGCATGTAACTTCTATACTAACTAATGGATTTCATTCAAAATTGGCACAACAATAGATCATATTATTTCAGATTATTTCTGACCAATACATGCATGACATTGTTGCCAACATGATTTTACGCACGCTGTTAGATCCAATGTTTAACTGCATGTAACGTCCATGCTATCCAGTGGACTTCAACCAAATTTTGTATTTAGTACCGTAAGAGACGGAACTAAGAATATATTCAGTCATCAGGGCTGCCAACTGTAGTGCTCTATTAGGATACATTATGCCAGGTATACAGTATTTCGAACTAATTGGACATTTCGATATTAGCAACTTAATTTCGTCATTATTCTAGATAGGTTCATATTCTGTAGAATAATCATTGGCATGAAATGTAGGCTGTATAGTTCTTAACGGAACTTCTTGTTTAATCTTTAGTTGTTCTTGAGGAAATGGGACTTATGTCAGAAAAAGTTCTGAGTACATTTAATTTAATTAACTTAACTTATGGAAACAAACATCTATGCACAGTAAACTACCAACTATCGAACTACTGTATTTACCTTGTTTATGTTTTACCGGCAAGTAAACAAATCACTACCATAATCAGTGCAGCCCATGTGTGAGTTGTAATTTCAAAGAAAAGCTAGCAAACAAAACCACAGCCTTGCAGATCGTACAGTTTCTGGGATGTGAATATTAAATCGTAAAGGATATTGAGCCAATAAAAACTGAAATTACTATTAATATAAACCGATACATGAAGGGATTCACTACAAAAACAGAACACCAAAATGTTCACAAAAATCATTTTTATATTGAACAAAAATATTCATGTATTCATTTAATTTTGAAATATTTGTGTCTGTACTCATCTTAATTTAATTGGAATATTTGTACAGGGCCTGAAAATTATGCCAGCGTATTCTGTCAACTCTTGATCAATATATTGTCTAACATTTGGCCTAGGTTTTGCCTCCCTTCGTTTCCATACTACCTAACCTAGGTATCATGTCCCCAATATGTGGGCAGTCAGGTTTTATTAAATTACGCCACAATAAATAATAGGGATTCAGTTTCAATGAAAAATCGCACTGTTCAGTAGGAATTTCCAGTAAAAATTGCCGGTATAGGCTATGTACAGCACTGGACAAACCCGCTTGACCTATCAGCAGGCTATCTGCATTATTCTGTACAAATTCATCTCGCATTAAAATTCTCCTAGAACACACTACAAAGAAAACCCATCAGCTTGGCGCGTTAATGCATGTCACATGACTGCAATTAGTAGCTGCGGCAAGTTTGGAGATCCAAGGTTCGAATCCCAGCCTAGACAGCAATGTGGTTTTCTCCCAGGTTTTCTACTCACTCGTTGTACCTAATTTCAAGTCCCAGGGCACCTTCCCCACTCAATCTTAGACCCTAATAATTACAGTCATGCACTCTGTTCATGTTGGGTTCACCTTCCTGTGTAGTCGCATAAAGAAAATTGAACTTTAATTCCATTGTTGATATTACAACTTTCTAGTCGATCAACGCAATGTAATCCCAACTACCAGAATATGTGAAAAATAATCTTAAATAATGTACTTGTGATTAAGATATCTATATATTTGCTTTGGGCTGCAGAAGAGGGAGAAAACGTTTCGCTCGTCATCAGATCCAAATCCATACAAGTCAAAATAGCACTGATGATATGAACGCAAATAAGCCCTAAAAATACTGAAATATGATCCAAAGAAGGTACAATATGACCTAATATAATATTTACATGCTTTCTAAAAACACGTGTTAATAATGTAGTGAAATGTTATTTTTATTACTAATTCTACATTCAAACCCAAAAATTGAGAAAATTTACGCTGATTTCATGAATAGACCCACGATAAAAATGTTCTCAAATTTTGATCGCAGAATGTTTCAAGAGACTCGCGGAAAGCAGCATATTCTTCATCTTTTCTCGCGTTATAAAACTGAGACACAAATCACATTTCCTGTAAAAGAGAAAGAAAATATCCAAAGTTCAAAATACTACTAAGTTTAGTTACAGTTAAATATTTTCTGATAGTCTGCAACAATTGGCAAGTTTTTTAATTTTTAGCGCTACTTGCAGCGGCCAGCGGATACCATATTTTTAAGTCCACCACATATCCCCAAAATATTACCAAAATATTACCTTAATACATTAATATTGATAAAATATGACAATAACTATGAAAATGACCCAAATATGCATTTATATGCTCCATAAAGTCCACCTAAAGACAATCAGGAGCATTGAACTCCTGCTATTCTTGAGAAATGAAATAATTTTTGAAAGGCGACAAAAATCACGATACACAGGTCATACGTTGTTGGTTTGTTAAGAGCCCATTTGAATTCAGTAGGCCGTGTTCATAATGGCAAAAACTACAGTTTTTAATGAAAATGTAGTCAAGGAAAGAATATGACATTTCCAAAACATCCGAAGCTTACTGATGATGCTTGCATTACTATCGAAACATATTCCTGTTTCTTCTCCCTATTCTGTAGTTCAGAACAAATATATATATTTTATTCACATATTGCTTGCCACGGTGGGTGTGCGGTTATCGTGTCGGACTACCAACCCCCCAAGGTTGCAGGTTCGCTCCTGGCCGTGGTAACTGATTTTTGAAAGGCGACAAAAATCACGATACACAGGTCATACGTTGTTGGTTTGTTAAGAGCCCATTTGAAGTCAGTAGGCCGTGTTCATAATGGCAAAATTAATCTCGGGATTTCCGCCAACTCAAAAAATTCCGCCTTTCTTTGCTACAAAGCGCTATAGTGTCTAGGAGCTTGGATATCTAACCTCCTTGACTATCATAGCGCTTCAAGGAGCATTAAATTTGACATGCAAGCTGCCCCCTAGGCGTCAATGAACAAAGCTTGCACCCAGCACCCGAGGCCATACGATATTATTATTATTATTATTATTATTATTATTATTATTATTATTATTATTATTATTATTATTATTATTATTATTCACATATAATTTTTAAGGCTACTTTTCGCATGTCCCAGTAATTGGGATTACATTGTATTGACCGACCAAAAAGTTGTGATATCAATATTATCATTAAGACAACTCTCAAAAATGGCTTGAAAGCTATCTATAGTGTAAAAGTACTGTACTGTAGAACAATATATTTCCGTGTAGTTATGCACTCCTACAGTACAGTAACCGGGTGTGTTAGCCGAGGTCGTTACGGCATGACTGCTGGCAGTCGCTCACATCCGGGAGGCGAGGTGGTTCGAATCCCCCCGCCGGCAACCTTGAAGATGGTCTTCTGTGGTTTCCCATCTTCCTTCCAGGCAAATGCCGGGGTTGGTCCCTAACTATAGGCCACAGCCACTACCTTCCAACTCCTTGTCCTTACATGCAAACTTTCCTCCCCAGACAACACTCCACACGCGACGGTACGTGTAGCTCACCCATTGGGTGTCCGCCTCGAAGCAGCTACAAACCTGGCGAGCCGAACATGTCCTCGGACACTCCCGGCACTAAAAGCCATACGCTAAAAAAAAAGTACAGTATATTTATCTAGTCTTGCACATAGGCAATTGAACCTAGCGTGAATTGTTCTGTTGTATGGCACATCCACACACGGCTGAGAGGCGTGATCAATCAAAACGAAAACTATAGGAAAAGAGAGTATTGTCAGATACCGATAATCTACTTTATGCTACTCCCCAATGACAACATCACATGCAAACCAGTAGAGATAATCAAGCTAGGAGGCCTTAGAAATACGGGAACCTGGTGCTCTCGATGAGCTCCTTACGCCCCTCAATTTTAAAAAAATGTTTTTGAATGAATTTTTAGATAAAATTTGTTTTTAATATGATTTTGCACCGTATCGATTGATAGGTCGGCAGTGGGTGCAATGTTTGTTTGAATATATTTGTTTTATAAATGATATAGCCTATATAATTTATTAATTATATATAGGCCTATATATGATTTAGATTATCTCTCTATACGTAGTTCGCCATGGTTTTACCCCTCAGCTCCTGGTCATACGAGTCAAGGTAGTCCGTCCATTTACTGAGGGGCAAGATGTTGATTTAATATTATTATTGCGTCAGCAGCTGCTTCAGTAATTTAATATTTTGATAATAATAAAAATGGTTGAAAATTGTTAAAGTTAATTAGTTATTTGAAGAAGAAAGACTTCGTAGTAGGTTGGTTTTGGTAGTATGAAATGTTAAAGACCTGTAGTAGGTTGTTTGTTTAATATAATAATAATAATAATAATAATAATAATAATAATAATAATAATAAGCTCAGATATGTAATTTGGGTTTAAATGTAGGTGTATGTAATGTGTTAGTATATTGTATATTTGACGTGTGGGCTGTGTATGATCGAACCCATGACCCACGGGGCACCATCCCGAATAAGTCGGCCGTGGCCGACCCTGCGGGCAGGCACCCAGTGCGGTCGTGGGTCGAGTAATGAGTGTGTTAGCAGACTGTGTAATTGAAATTTTATGAAGTTTTGTAGCGGTAGTTTGAATTTTGAAGCGCCAGGCTCTGATTGGCCACTCGAGTCTTGGAGCAGCCAATCATTGCCTATGCAAACCAGTAGGATATACTTACTGTATACTTAGTGGAGTATACGATTCTTCAACTAGAGACCGAAATACCGCTGAAGACTGATTTTGTAAAGGATAAATATCGGTAACAACGCTGGCATTAGAATCCAGCGTGACATAATCCTTCATGCACAGCGGTACTCTCAAAGAGCATTGCGTGTTTTACTCTCTTTTCACAGTACCAGCTAGCCTTGGCATTGATCCTCGCTGAGTACTGGGGCCTCTTTGCGGGAGAGGGGTGTACTGCAGATGAAGAGGAGTAGGGTTGAAATCTCCATGTAGCCTTGACATTGCTAGCGGCTGTGGGAGGCCTGGGCAAGGCTAATAAGAGTGATAGACACGTGGGAAACCGTTCCCACGCACACAGGTGATTATAGTGCGCTCGCTCTTGTGACCATTCTGATTGTCTTTTAAACAATCTTTTAAGACAACATGAGACCCGCAGCGCACCTAGGGTTACCGACTGCCAAATACAAGACATTACTTTGCAAGAAGCAGGATTATTAAAATTAAAAGAGTTTGACTGTTTCAGTGGACACCAAAATCAGACATCACGCAGAATTTGTTCACTATATAATGTTCAATCCTTGCTACAAAAGTGACTTCAGAAAGATCGGTCGGTGCTGAAAAGCATTAAGTCATAAATGGTAATTTTTTAAAGAATTTATATTGTGAAGTATTGACCCATGGGCCATGGAACGGCATAGGAAAGAATTAAGTCCGCCTTCTGTTTAAGCCAGAAACCTATGTTACATGTAGTGCGTTCAGAGGAGAAGAGTCAATGACTTGCTGCCTTTCAACGTCGTATTCCGTATTTAATGTTGGCCACACTTCATGATTGTGCGTGTTACAGTGCTATTGTAAAAAAAAAAACATTTGTACAGGGTTTAAGTGGTATTTATGTTCCAAATCCATTTTAAAATAAAATTTCATGTGATGGATGGCTTTATGCCGCACTAAACTGACCAAGGAGCTGAAAGGCATTAAGTCACGTTTCCAAAATTGATTTGAAAAATATGTTTATTAAATTAAAATTGATATTCCGCTAACACAAATATAACCTCAATAGTTGCTTCACTACATAGATGACTAATATAGTGTGTTTGTCAAGTTCTGTGCTGTCAATGACGTTTTATCTGTCTACTGAAAAGTAGTGAAAATTGACTAAATACTTTTGAGTTCCGACCGATTCAATTGCTTTCTTACCGTGTATACCGGTAGCCTATTTGTAAAATTCTGGCATATCCTTAAAATTAAGCATTCCCTTCACTGATTCTGTCAGCAAATGGTTCCTTTCCTGTGTACTCATTCAGTAGTTATGAAAGAGAAAACACATTCCGTAAAGGTATTGCTGTCTGGAATGGTAAAGAAAGAGCCGTCAAATGTTCGAGAGTTCATAAAAATCTTCCAGAATGTTTGAAAAGAATATATATAGTGTTGTGTTTTTAGCCGGCCCCATGGTGTTGGGGTAGCGCGCCTGCCTCACACCTGGAGGACCCTCGTTCGATCCCCGGCTCCGTCGGGGATTTTAAAACTGACGTGAGGGTTGGAACGGGGTGCACTCAGCCTCGTGAGGACAATTGAGTAGCTGTCTGACAGTGAGACAGCACCCCGATCACGAATAACAAGATTAATGGCCGAGGGGACCCGACGCGCTGATCACGCGTCACCCCAATATCTGCAGGCCAAATGGCTGGGCAGCGGTCGCTTGGTCGGCCTTAGCCCGTCATGGGCTGTATAGTGCCAGGGGTTGTTGTTGTTGTTGTTGTTTTTTGTTTTGTTTTTATTCAGAGTTGAAATTGGAACATAGATACTATAGTAAACCTAAGCAATTATTTCCTACTCCCTGTATTGTTTCGTTAATTTCAATTCTTCTCTGATGAGATTGGCGTCAGTAAGAGATTCCAACCATAAAAGCAATTCGCTATTGGCTACAAAGCCACCTTGCTTTTACCCAGAACTTGTAGGCACGAGTAGGTCCTATATCTAACTAATAATGAACATACCGTTGAACATATTGCATTAAAATGATCTAAACATTCTTCAAATTAGTAAATAATGCCCTAAAATCGTCGACAAAGATGAGTCAATGACTTTCAATCCAAACTGTTAAGAAATATTATTTCTCTTCGCCATATCGTAGAAAGATTTGTTTTATAGTCTATTAGTGGGCATCTTTTTAATCCAAAGAATAATAATAATAATAATATCGTATGGCCTCGGATGCCGGGTGCAAACTTTGTTATTTGACACCCAATGGGTAGCTTGCATGTCGAATTTCGTTGTTCCTTGAAGCACTATGAAAGCCAAGGAGGTTAGATATCTAAGCTACTGGAACACTATAGCACTTTCTAGTAGAGAAATTAGGAACTTTGTGTTGGCGGAAATTCCCGAGATTAATTTTGTCATTATGAACACGGCCTACTGAATTCAAATAGGTTCTTTGACATGCCAACATCGTATGACATGGTGTCGTAATTTTTGCCGCCTTTCAAAAATCACTTACCACGGCCAGGAGCGAACCTGCAAGCTTGGGGTTAGTAGACCGACACGTTGACCACTCATCCACCGTGGCAAGCAATCCAAAGAATAAAAATATAACATTTCAATATCCGCCCCTTATTAATAACATTCTCTCAGTGTCCTGTGCGTCGTATATTGTCGGTCAGTGGTAATGCCAGTGGAATCTGCAGTGGGAAGGGAACCTGCTAGCAAGTTTTATCGAGGCCTCACGCCACGTAATTCACTACGAGAATAATCGATTTTATTTGCCAAAAGATGACCTAGTTTATCCCTGAAGACTCTCCTCTCCACTGCTAGTTCTACAAAAAGAGCACGTAGGAATTTGAAATAGTAATTAGGAATTTATTTCGGAGATGATTTAAACATTTCAGAGAAGACTTCAAATCATCAAAATACCATACCCACATAAACATACAAAAAATACCTTATGAGTTACCAGTCTGCTATTTAAATGTTTGCGTTATACCTAGGTTCAATATTTTATCAGGGTAGAGAGTGAGCATTAAAATGTAAAATGGTAGCAGGTTTCGAATTTCCTCCTTCAGCATGATAGCTCCTATCAATGATTCAAATAATAGAATAATTTATTATTAATAATATTATTATTATTATTTTTATTGAATCGACTTTGGCCTCCTATGGACCAGCTAAATAACTCTTCATGAACTATATTTTTTATTTGCACCAATATGCCTTCATTCTCTTGTCTACAACTTCTTTCTGTTCATCTGTCCAATGTCTTATCTTCTTGGTCATTGTTTCTGGCTCATGGAACCCATCAGATGTGGTTTGTCCTGGGGTTCTGTGACGTCCAGTTCTTGCAGGTCCTTTTTGGTGTTAACAAACTATTTCTCAAGTGAGCCTAACGACGCTCATTTTCGAGACATGTTCGAAGAATTAAATCCTTCGTTTTCGTATGACGTCTGACATCCTGCCTGCCACATGTTTCGTACAATTCTTTGTAGCTGCGCATTTTTTTTCCTGACACAGGTGGAAAGTGTGATCGCTAGAAATCAACGAAAATGGGGTCTCATAAACGATCATTTTATTATCGTGACGAGATTGAATCCCACAACATTGGACTCAGGAGTGAATTTCTCAACCGACTGAGTCTCCACAGTCTGCTATTCGCAAACAAGACACTGCACCAAAGAAAATACCCTGGAAGCTACAGAAATGAAACTATTTCCTTTAATTATTTCTACTAGCGGACCCGTGCGAGAATTCTCGCATAATGGGTTGCGTGCACCCCATGTGTACAGACTACCCGCCCGGCTCTAGTGCTATGCGGGCTGTACGCGATACTGTTCGGGCAGGGGCTATCGTCTTGTTTATTTGTTTAAAAGCACTTTATAAACAAATAAATATATTTCCGTTGACTTTTCAAGAAATGCAAGATTTTTCCTGTACTATTGAGACGATTTGGAAGATTTTGGTACAAACCACACCTTCTAACTCCCTCTGGTTTAGGAGCTTGTGTTTTGTGAAACGTATTATATAATAAGATATTATTCTTTTGGTACCGGGTGAGTTAGCCGTGGTCGTTACGGCATGACTGCTGGCAGTCGCTCACATCCGGGAGGCGAGGAGGTTCGAATCCCCCCGCCAGCAACCTTGAAGATGGCCTTCTGTGGTTTCCCATCTTCCTTCCAGGCAAATGCCGGGGTTGGTCCCTAACTATAGGCCACAGCCGCTACCTTCCAACTCCTCGTTCTAACATTCCAACTTCCCTCCCCAACGGTACTTGTAGCTCACCCATTGGGTGTCCGTCTCGAAGCAGCTACAATAACTGGCGAGCCGAACATGTCCTCGGACACTCCCGGCACTAAAAGCCATACGCTAAAAAAAATTGGTACGTCATTTTCGTTTTCAGTCGACATCTTAGGCATCTACAAAGTATAGCTGTATTAAAATAATTATAATTCCTGGATAGTACCTTCAATGTAAGTATCCACAAATTAATTATGTAGCCAATAACATTTGAATATTTCAAAATCCCACCTGATGTGCGGGCCCGGCTTCTGAACGATGGGCTACTGTTATCGGAATGTTGTTAATGGCGGTTGGTAGCTAACTGCTGTTTCCGCCCCGGCCTTCCATGACCTTGCCTACTGCACTGCTCGGGACAGGTGGAATGTGTGTTCCGCCGGAAATTAATGAAAGTGGGGTACCGTTAACGATCCTCGCTATTAACATTTCGTCTTTAAAGAAATAACCTTCATTTAGGTCTACCAGGCTGTTACGGTAACAAATTAAGAGGGACAACACTTGAATTCTTATGAAAGACCTATTTTCAGAAAAATCCTCACCCGTTAATTGTCTGACAGATAATGGTTATTACTTCTGTGAGTGATTTGTTTAAGAAAATAGACATCATTGTTGTTATTTCCAAGGTTTAAGTTCATTATTGACTATCAGTCTCATAAGTAGGGATATTTGGAGGATTTCCAGTTTTCAGATATACAAGCAAGCAAACTTGAAACTATCAGTATCTAAACAAATAATCACATATCTTGACTACTTATGCTAGCTTAATAACTATTGCAACTAAATAAGTGTACATATTGTAAATACCATCACTCATACTTGTAGACATAGATTTAATAGTCTTAAGTGTAAAGGATCTGATGCTGATCGCTTGACTATCGAAAACGGTCATCCAAGTGAATTTATTAAACTCATGTATTTTAGATAGATTTCATTAGAAAGCTAACGATTGCAATGGGTACTGCGCCCGAAATCCTCTGGAGCACAGTCCCAAATCCGCGCAGATGGTAAATGGATCGTGGGAATTTCAACACCCGGCTAAGAGCTGAACAACTCCCACCGGACTAATGACTAGGGAACCCTAGGAACACACATATACATCTCTAACTATACTACTAACTAGCTGCATACAGTACAGAAAAAAGAAATAAATAAAGGTAGATCATTAACGAGCAACTCGGCTCTCGGGCGTTAAGATAAATTGTCGATCAGCTGTCTGCATCTAGCTAGCGGTATCGTTCTAGAGTTATTAAGCGTTGAATCAAAGAATCAGTTCTAAAAACTTAGCAAGAATAAAAATATGCTTGCCATTTATTGACAATAAAACAACATAACAAATTATGTTCCCTTCACCACGAATAGAAATAAATATTTATGCCTCACTTAGGCTAGATGCGCTTTATAAGTGTCCTTCTTGCATCCTTACACATATATGAAATGTATCTCTTGCTCTAAGAGATTTAAATAAACACATTGTTTAAACTTATGACAGTAATATCTGTCCTACTTGTTCACTGAATTTATGCTTTAACGTTCATCATAACAAACACACTCCCTACTTAATACAATCGTTAAAGTCTTCTAAATAAAATCTCAAGCTTTTAAATGCAATAAAAGAAATGGTTAATAATAAAGATAATAAAGTATTTACATTTTATACATGATCGCGACCCGCACGATATAACAACTGTCTCTAATTTATTAGAGTTCATTCCACTACTTTCCTCCTGTCTCACGATTTTTCTACGTAAATCACCATCCTTCTTCGTATTTCACACAATAAAACTGGTCAAAATAGGTATTTATGTGACAATTCCATGTGAATCATGAATACGAACAATGAAGTTAATATTTCATCACTAAAGTGTGTTGTTTGAGTCTTCAGTCTTTTGACTGGTTTGATGCAGCTCTCCATGCCTCCCTGTCCTGAGCCAATCGTTTCATCTCTACATAGCTACCACACCCTACATCCGAGGCAATCTGTTTAACATATTCTAACCTTGGTCTACCCCTACAGTTCTTGTCCTCGAGCCTTCCTTCCATAACTAAGCTTACTATTCCTGGGTGTCTTAGTATGTGTCCTACCAACCTATCTCTTCTCTTCATAAGCAGTCGCCAGAAACATCTCTCCTCTCCCACTCGTCTTAATACCTCTTTGTTTGTAACCCTATCTACCCATCTGATCTTCATCATTCTCCTGTAACACCACATTTCAAATGCTTCAATTCTCCTCTTTTCTGATGCACCAATAGTCCAAGTTTCACTTCCATAGAGCGCCATGCTCCAGACAAAGACTTTCAAAAATTACTTCCTAATACCTAAATCTATATTCGATGTCAGCAGATTCCTTTTTTGTAGAAATGCTTTCCTTGCCTGAGCCAACCTACTTTTTATATCTTCTTTGCTTCGTCCATCACTGGTTATTCTGCTTCCTAAGTAACAGAAGTCTCCTACTTCCTTCAGGTTTTCACCTGCCAATTTGATCTCCATAGATGTTTCGGATTTATTTCGGCTGCATTCCAGTATTTTTGTTTTACATTTATTAATTTTCATCATGTATTCTTTCCTTACGACGGAGTCCATACCATTCAAAAACTCATTCAAATCCTCAGGCTTGTCGGCCAAGATGACGATGTCATCAGCAAATCTCAGAGTTTAAATTACTTCTCCTTGAATCTTCACTCCCACTTTAAATTTTTCTCTAATTTCCTTCATTCCTTGTTCAATGTAAAGATTGAAAAGTATGGGTGATAAGTTGCAGCCTTGCCTTACACCTTGCTGAATACCAGCTTCTCTCTCATGTCTTTCAACTCGAATGACTGCTGTCTGGTTTCTGTATAGATTGTATATCACCCTCCTATCCCTGTACTTTATTCCAATCGATTTCAAAATGTCAAACAATTTAGTCCAATCAACGTTATCAAAAGTCTTTTCTAAGTCTACAAAAGCCATGAACGTTCTCTTATCTTTCCTTATTCTACCTTCTAAAATCAGCCTAAGACTTAGTACAGCTTCCCTTGTTCCTACAATTCTCCTGAAACCAAACTGGTCTTCACCCAACTCCGTTTTTTATAAAAGTGTACAACTCCGGTTTTTCATAGATTAATAATTAAACAAACTTACAATGCACGACTGTTCAGATAAGCTCTCCAACCAAAAATCGAGTGTGTGTGTGGCATTTACCCTCACGTCTCACACTCCCATCCTCTCCAAATACAAATATGACTTCTCTTAATCACCACAAATATAACAAAACCTTTCTACATAAACTCACGTTGCATATCATCACCTTCATAATACAAATGCATTTCATTAACATGTCTTCCCTTAGCACATTCACAAAACTTCTACCGTTCCATATCAACTACTTTCATCAAAGTATGATATTTAGTATTCCTACTAGAAATTACAAATGCAATAACGTTCACGAATACACTATACCTCCTCCTACAAAATCCTCTATCGATTATACATTCCGTGCTATGTTCAAATACTTTCCACTTACTTCCTTCTCTGGTTCAAATACTTCTTCGTTCCAATTTCTCGCTTAATTCTGAAGTTCCAGTCTGCTTGTGTCTGTTATAAAAATAAAAATAACCTTCCCAATAACGTTTCTGTTCACGATAAATGCTAATATCTTTCCTTCCATCTCTCAGTATCATTTATGATAAATATACATTCATACCATTTCATAATATCGATTCTTATTCAGTTATGCCTTCAACTATCGCAAACTGTTCTTCTCCGTACAATAAAATTCTGGGTTTTACAATGTCTTTACATTTCTTTCATACTGGAGTTCCTTCAATGCCAATATTGAATACTTCTGCCAACAACTTCGTTTTATACATAATATTTCGTTCCTGAAATGAATAAACTCTTCGTCATAGGATTCTCTGTCCTTCCTTCCTCTACTTCAAATTATTACTTACTTGCTTTCGTCAAACACATGACTATACTCTTTCTCTGATGCATTATTTATTTATTTATCACAAAATTGTGCTTAATTCCTCATGTTTCAATACATATATATAATCGTTCTTCGATATTACTACAACTTTACGGAATTCTCCGATGTTACATCAAATCTACGGAATATACGTTGGCAATCGCAACGAAATCGTTCTAAGTAAAATGTTAACGCTCTAAAATGACAATGAAAAATACTAACGATGTCTAAGATCATCGACCAAGCCTTCAAAATACGTCTAAGTAACGTATGAAAATAACTATCGCAATTACTAGAAACTTACTAAAACTTTCAAGACAATACAATAACATAGGTTATAAATGCAAATATGTTGGTCAACATTCTGGAATAACGTGTACAATATCTAACTACAGATGTTTGAAATGCACTGATCTACCTTCTGTTTGAGATCGTTGGTGACAGACCTGATGACACCTGTGTCCTCGGAATCTCGCCATGTGGTTACTGGAATGCAGCGTGCTCCTCCAAACTGGCTGCATTATGTCATCTCAGTTATGACTGGACTGCAATGAAGGTGAACGACCTGGGTCGATGTTACCAAACAGGTTTCCAGCTGGATCCTCGCCGGCCGACCTGCTTCCCCCGTTCATGATGGTGACACGTACTCGCCACAGCTCTGGTTGCCTCGCATCCTCCAGCCCTGGGTTCCTCGCCGTCTACATCACGAATCCGCTCGTCTTCTTCTTCTCATATCTAGATGTTCTTTGAAGTCGGTAGTTTGTAGTGTTCTTTCCAAGACAAGAAATCACCTCCATGTCGTGAACTTCTCCCGTAGTAGCTTGTAACGTTATATGAGCGAAAACTGCAGTGTTCTGCAGCTCGTTGTTCATACTTCTAAGCCATCCTGGTCATTTCTGGATCTCACCGGTTTAGTATAGTTGTACTTTCCCAACATGATGTATTTAAAACATCATTCTCACTACGAAATGTGTAGTCGTAGTTCTTCCCCTTCGACCTGAAGTTTTATCCATACTTGTGTAGATTGATAAATTCTTAATAGTTTAGGTCTCACTTCTTCAGACTTTCTTCCTGCGTAGTTACGTGTTCGATGTTCAGTTTGTAACTTTCCAAAATTTTATCTCGTCCTAGATTTCTTCCTTAAATGCAATGAATAACTTCTTTCTTAATACTGTTGACTTATAATGCTTAATTCTGCGTTTCCATAACTTGTTGCTTCCTCTCGAAGTCTCGGGTTCACAAAGACCTTTGTCTATACTTTTCGAAGAGTGAATATAATTACGTCTTGTCTCCTCGACGGTCCAAATAGAAAGAGCCTCGACTCCTAGAGTCTCCTAGCCTCCTCGCTCAGATTTCCCCCGCAAATCTGGTCAACTAGCCTCCAACCTCTATGAATATTGACAGATCCATACATAACTTCTCTCTCAGTCTTTTAATTTAAAATCCGTTTTGCCAATTACATTTCTTTTTCTCTGCTGGTGAATTCAATATGTAACACTCTTATAAAATATTAAAATAAAGATTTTAATATTTATTCCTTCCTCGGTATTCAAACTATTTTCTTATTTGTTCTCGCCTAAAAGTGGCGCGCTTCTGACACGCGTCTGTTCCCCCTCTTCTTGATAGTGGCGTGTGTCTGACCTCAAGTCAATCTTGCTCTCTCCCCCTGGATCAAAAACTGGTTTCTCGCCGCGAACCTCGCTAAAAGTGTCGACTTCCAGGACAATACTTCTTTCATTTACTCTTGGTTAAAAATTACCAGATCATAAAATCTCCATTATTTCTTGAAATAAAAATATTTCTTCAGGCGAAAAATTTTCCAAATGCTTATATAAACATACTCTTCCATCCAGACTGCAAATTTAGTCGAAAATTCCAAATTTAAAATATGCCATTTTTCTGAGGTGGTCCTCGGTTCGTACCTCGTCCTGACTTCTCCTCTCTACTAGACATGATTTCGAGTGCATTTCCCCATCCGACCTTAATAGAAAGTAAAGAATGGCCTTTCTGTTACTACATATCGTTACTATACTTTGATATGCTGTCGAAATTGTATCTCTATTTTATCTTGGGGTAGAATCTCTTCATCTTTGAGTGATTGTATTTCCCAATAATACGATCATCTCTCAGTCTAGCTATGGCATAGCAATTATTTCCGTAAACCTTCGCTACCTTGAACGGCCCTTTGAAGATGTTACTGAACTTGACGAATATCTTCTTCAAGACGTCAGCTTTCACATTTGTTCTAGTCAGAACCAAATCTCCCTCTCTCAGTGGTCTGCTGAATCGCTTGCCTTTCGTCCTCTTCAATCGCTTTTCAGCGGACTTGTTGAGATGTTCTCTGGCCTCTTCTATCCTTCTGTCCATCGGTATCTCTATATCTTCTTGGATATCTATGATTCCGTCCCATGGACTTCTAGGTTTTTCATTATAATGCAGTACTGTGGGAATCTCGTTCGTACTCTCCTGACGAGTGCTATTCATGCAATATTCTACCAGTGGTATCACCTTCACCCAATTCGCATGATTCTCAGAACTTTATAAGCGAATGTACTTCGACAGTTCTAAAATCGACCTTTCAATAGGATTTGTTTGTGGGCTTCGTACAGAACTATAAATGTGGCTAATATTCAATCTCTCCATAGTTTCTTCAAATTCTGCAGCTGTATATTGAGTTCCATGATCCGTTATCAATTTCTCTGGCTTTCCTAGCTTCGGTATCACGTTCTTCTCTATATGCTTCAGAACTGCTTTTGTTGTTGCTTTCTGCATGGGGTTTAGCATGATGATTTTAGAAAATACATCCATGGTGACAAGTACATATTGGTTTCCTCTTACACTCTTGGTCTGCGCCCTTGTTCAATTTATCTATGGCGATCTTATGCCTCATTATTGTGTGATCTACGCTTTCTCCTAGTTTCTTTTCTGATATGGTATTTTTCTCTGTCCATTCCTGTCGTGATTTTGGCCTTCACAACTAGTTCCTGGTTGAGGTTCCTCACTCATTTCCGCCTGTTCCTTTCTTTCTTCTCTATCCCTCTGATTTCTTCTGTAATCCTGCCTTTCTCTTTCTCGTTCTTCATAATATCTCTGAACATTTCCATCATCTCTCCATCTGCTCCTTTGATAGTTGTTCCTCGGTTGTTGTTGTTGTTGTTGTTGCATAGGACGTCGCTGTTGTTGTTGGTTGCCATCGTTCCAGCTCCTGTATCTGGAATATCTTCTAGTATCTCCTTCATTCTGCCTGTCAGGATAGCTGTTCCTTTTGAAATCCCGTGTTGTTGTTATACTGGTATCTAGCCCTCTCTGTCTATCGTTCCAGTAACGGTTCTTGTACGAGCAACCTTCCCTGGTTCGGTTGTAGCCTGGATCATACCTGGTCCTACCATAGGTGTTGTGCCTAATCGGTCCTGTCCCAGCTGGTGTTACATAAGTTTGTTGTTGTTGATCAACCAATACTGTATGCACTTCCCTGTTTTCGTGCCTACTTCTTGCGTTTTGACTATTGGTTTGTCCTTGAGATTGCGCTATAGAACTTGTGTGGTCTAATCGTCGCAGCAACGCAGCCATGTCTTCCAAAGTGTTCACATTTGACGAAATCAGGTGTTTCATAACCTAGGCTGGTAACTGTCTGGATATGACGTGTATCAGCTCCGGTACTGCCAATGGAGTATGAAGGTGTTGTAGACGGGCTAACTGATTTGTGAAGTAGCTCGCATAACGTGTCGGTACAGAGTAAGGGTATTTCTTCGAATATATTTCTGCTCTGATGTCTTGTTGCAACTCTTCACTCCAGAATCGTTTCAACAATGCCTCAGCAAATTCGTCGAACGTATTGTAGGTATATCTGAACGCTCTATGCCAAATTAACGCCTCTGATGACAAGTACTTCTCTACTACTCTCATCTCTCTCTCTCTAGGAATTTTGTTCTCCTCCAGGTAGTAACGCATGTCCCTTAAGAATTCAACGACGGTGACATTTCCTTCCCCCCTGAACTTATCTGGTTTCTCTTCATGGCTTTTAATGACCACTACGTTCTGATTATTTCTACTGAGAGTTTGGTCGTATGTCCTTCCTACCATATCCGGTTCTCTTATATTTCTTTCGGTGCGCTCCGTTCCAATAGTGTTGTTGCGTGACCTACTAAACATGTGAGTGTACGCTCTCACTGTCATCTTCCTGTTCACCTTGGCTAAATCCTAGACGGTGCAGTTCTCCTCGCAATTTGCTGTCTCTTTCTTTAAAGAAATTGTGAAGATCTTGTTTCATGTTAGATGTGTCCCTCATCGACAGTGCTTTCATGTTTTCATTAAGCTCACCTATCTCTTTCTCTTGCTTAGACTTGACTTTAGCTATTTCAGTGTTGACCTCTTCAATTAATTTTCTAATTTTATCTCTCTCTCTTAAGTTAACAGCCCTGGGGCTGGTTTGCAGCAACTCTCCAATCTTCTCTATTCTCCGCCATCCTCTTCAATTCACGATATGATTTTGTGTTCGTGTCTGTCATTAACTGTGTGATGTATGCAAGTGGTGGTCTTCCTCTAGTGTTTTTCCCTTCTAACATCCCTTCGATGACTCTTGCTGGCAGGCTATTATGTTTGAGAATATGTCCCAACATATTTGCTCTTCTTGTTTTCAGGGTCTTCATAAAGCTTCTACTTTCTCCTGCTCTTCTGAAGACCTCTTCATTTGTCATATGTTGTATCCAACTGATCTTAAGCATTCTTCTCCAGCACCAAGCCTCAAAAGCCATCAACTTCCTCTCTTCCAACTTCCCTATTGTCCAGGTCTCACTACCATACTAAGCCACACTCCACACGTATGTCTTCAACAGTCTTTTTCTTATTTTTAGGTCTATACTTCTGGATGTGAAGAGATTCTTCTTTCTATAAAAGGCGTTCTTTGCCTGAATAATTCTACTCCAAATTTCTCGTTTGCTGGTTCCATCATACGTTATCAAGCTTCCCAGATACTTATATTCCTTCACATGTTGTATTCTATCATTCTCGATATAAATTGCTGGTGCTCTTCTATGATCTTCCTGGTTCCGACTGCATACGAGTATTTTTGTTTTATTTTTATTCATCTTCATGTTAAATTCGTTTTTAAGGATGTCTTCAACAGTCTTTTTCTTATTTTTAGGTCTATACTTCTGGATGTGAAGAGATTCTTCTTTCTATAAAAGGCGTTCATTACATAAAGTATCTTTTGAAGATCATCTTCATTATCTGTTGTTAAAGCAATGTCATCTGCGAATCGGAGCATGTCAATATTTTCCCCATGTATATTTACTCCAACTTGAATCACTTCTCTTATCCTATTTATGGCATCTTGGACATACAAATTAAATAAGTAAGGAGATAGCGCGCAACCTTGTCGTACTCCTTTTCTTATTTCAACTTCTTCCTGGTTATTGCCAGATCTTATTATTCCCCTTTCATTCTTATATAAACTATGTATTATTCTTCTATCTCTATAAGAGATTCCCACTTTTTTTAGTAACTTGAACAGTATATTCCAATTCACGTTGTCAAAAGCTTTCTCCAGATCCACGAATGCTAGATATGTTAGTATTCCTTTTATCTAACTCTTTGAAATTGATTATATCAGTTTTGCTCGTTATTTCGCTAAGTGTTGTAACATGGGATTCCTCTAAAGAGTCTATTCGTTTAGTTAATTCCTCTCGCAACCCAGTTGCATGAATATTTGTCTTACTTTTAATGTCTTTAACCTCTTTCATGATCTTAGCATGCAGCTCATAAATATGATCACTACTACTTTTTAACACTTCTTCGTTCAATTGTAAGACAGCTTCAACAATACATTTATTTATATCAACATTTATGCCCTCAGATATCAACTGCTGTTGATTAGTTACCTTTTGTTGGATCTCACCAACTGAACCATTTAAGGTAGTCAGCTGATTCTGCAATTCACCTTGGGACCCTGAAATAGTGTTGAAATGGTTTGTGTTGTCAACCTTTATAGTTTCTATACTACTTTGTAGATTCTGCTGTATCTCTTGTAGTCGTTTCTCTTCATCTGCTTGTGCCTTTCTAGCTTCTTCTTGTGCCAGTCGACTTTCTTGCTGAGCTAGTCTACTCATTTCCTGTGATACCTTTCCTTCGTTCTGTGCCTTTTCTAGGGCTTTCTTGATCTCCTCCTGTATTTTCTTAAATTCTTCTTGCGCCAGTCGGCTTTCTTCCTGTGTCTTTTCCAAAGATACTTTAATCTCCTCCTGTACTTACTTAGCTTCTTCTTGCGCCAGTCAATTTTCTTCTTGTGCCTGTCGATATTCTTCTTGCGCCTGCTTACTCTCTTCCTTCATCGCTGCCGTAATATTCTTAATTTCTCTCCCTAATTTCCTAGTGTTATCATGTGTGATAGTGTGTAGGGCTTCAACTTCGGCAGTCAAACCTGCCTGACTGGTCCTCATCTGCTCCAATATTGACCTGATATAGGTCATGTCCTCAGACGACATAATCTTATACAATGAGAAAATATGGGAAGCAGTACTATACCAAACACAGCGAAATTCCAGAATGACCAACATTTATAAATTTCTTACGATATACTCACGCATTCCGTAGATATGTTTTCCTACCTAACCTACGTCAATACTAACGCTAACGGTATCTAGCACTAACAATACCTAACGCTGAGCTTTCTTCAACACTTAATCCTAACCAAAATTTATATAAATATGACATCACTTTACATTTATCGTTATACTTGACCAAAACGTCTTTCGCCGGAGCAATGCAATATATGCCTCACAACAAATTGTACTCCACATATCAAACAACGGGAATTCATCTCCTCAACTTGTCGGATTGGGATCGGCATTTAAAATACAAACAAAACACGACTGTGTCGTACACCAAACATGCTTAAAATAGACGTGATTACGAAATATCACCTAGTGTAGCAAACTCGACACAACCGCTGGTCTCAGCACTGGGAATTCAAATTAACAAATTCGATAGACCCATGCAATCGACAACGTCGAAGCCACACCTGTTGGGCGACCATCAATAAGATATGTTATATATGCGCCCGAATTCCTCTAGAGCACAGTCCCAAACCCGCGCAGATGGTAAATGAATCGTGGGAATGTCAACACCCGGCTAAGAGCTGAACAACTCCCACCGGACTAATGACTAGGGAACCCTAGGAACACACATATACATCTCTAACTATACTACTAACTAGCTGCATACAGTACAGAAGAAAGAAATAAATAAAGGTAGATCATTAACGAGCAACTCGGCTCTCGGGCGTTAAGATAAATTGTCGATCAGCTGTCTGCATCTAGCTAGCGGTATCGTTCTAGAGTTATTAAGCGTTGAATCAAAGAATCAGTTCTAAAAACTTAGCAAGAATAAAAATATGCTTGCCATTTATTGACAATAAAACAACATAACAAATTATGTTCCCTTCACCACGAATAGAAATAAATATTTATGCCTCACTTAGGCTAGATGCGCTTTATAAGTGTCCTTCTTGCATCCTTGCACATATATGAAATGTATCGCTTGCTCTAAGAGATTTAAATAAACACATTGTTTAAACTTATGACAGTAATATCTGTCCTACTTGTTCACTGAATTTATGCTTTAACGTTCATCATAAAAAACACACTCCCTACTTAATACAATCGTTAAAGTCTTCTAAAAAATTTCTCAAGCTTTTAAATGCAATAAAAGAAATGGTTAATAATAAAGCTAATAAAGTATTTACATTTTATACATGATCGCGACCCGCACGATATCATAACAACTGTCTCTAATTTATTAGAGTTCATTCCACTACTTTCCTCCTGTCTCACGATTTTTCTACGTAAATCACCATCCTTCTTCGTATTTCACACAATAAAACTGGTCAAAATAGGTATTTATGTGACAATTCCATGTGAATCATGAATACGAACAATGAAGTTAATATTTCATCACTAAAGTGTACAACTCCGGTTTTTCGTAGATTAATAATTAAACAAACTTACAATGCACGACTGTTCAGATAAGCTCTCCAACCAAAAATCGAGTGTGTGTGGCATTTACCCTCACGTCTCACACTCCCATCCTCTCCAAATACACACATCAAAAAAAGTTTTGCATCACCTCGGTTCCAAGAGTTCCGGAACCTTTAAATACAAAGGGAATAGAGATCAACACAAACAACATTTCAGCTCGTTTTATTGCTCATGAGACCCACACATTGCATGTTGTACCATCATACAGCTAGACTTTCAGCATTTGTGGTCCAGATTGCAGTACACACCACTACCTCTAATACCCAGTAGCACGTCCTCTTGCATTGATGCATGCCTGTATTCGTCGTGGCATACTATCCACAAGTTCGTCAAGACACTGTTGGTCCAAATTGTCCCACTCCTCAACGACAATTCGGCGTAAATCTCTCAGAGTGGTTGGTGGGTCAAGACGTCCATAAACAGCCCTTTTCAACATATCTCAGGCATGTTCGATAGGGTTCATGTCTGGCGAACATGCTGGCCACTGTAGTCGAGCGATGTCGTTATCTTGAAGGAACGCATTCACAAGATGTGCACGATGAGGTCGAGAATTGTCGTCCATGAAGACAAATGCCTCTCCAATATTCTGCCGATATGGGTGCACTATGGGTCGGAGGATGTCATTCAGGTATCGTAAATCCGTTTCGGAGCCTTCCATGACCACCAGTGGCGTACGTCGGCCCCACATAATGCCACCCCAAAACATCAGGGAACCACCACCTTGCTGCACTCACTGGACAGTGTGTCTAAGACGTTCAGCCTGACCAGGGTGCCTCCAAACACGTCTCCGACGATTGTCTGGTTGAAGGCATATGCGACACTCATCGGTGAAGAGAACGTGATGCCAATTCTGTGGGGTCCATTCAGCATGTTGTTGGGCCCATCTGTACCGCGCTGCATGGTGTCGGGGTTGCAAAGCTGGACCTCGCCATGGACGTCGGGAGTGAAGTTGCGCATCATGCAGCCCATTGCGCACAGTTTGAGTTGAAACACGACGTCCTGTGGCTGAACGAAACGCATTATTCAACATGGTGGCATTGCTGTCAGGGTTCCTCCGAGCGGCAATCCGTAAGTAGCGGTCATCCACTACAGTAGTAGCCCTTGGGCGGCCTGAGCGAGGCCTGTCATCGACAGTTCCTGTATCTCTGTACCTCCTCCATGTCCGAACAACATCGCTTTGGTTCACTCTGAGACGCCTGGAAACTTCCCTTGTTGAGAGCCCTTCTTGACACAAAGTAACAATGCGGACGCGATCGAACTGCGGTATTGACCTTCTAGGCATGGTAGAACTACAGACAACATGAGCAGCGTACCTTCGTCCTGGTGGAATGACTGGAACTGATCGGCTGTCGTACCCCCTCCGTCTAATAGGCCCTGCTCATGCATGGTTGTTTACATCTTTGAGCAGTTTTAGTGACATCTATGAACAGTCAAAGGGACTGTATCTTGGATACAATATACACAGTCAACGTCTATATGCCGGAGATCTGGGAACCGAGGTAATGCAAAACTTTTTTTGATGTGTGTACAAATATGACTTCTCTTAATCACCACAAATATAACAAAACCTTTCTACATAAACTCACGTTGAATATCATCGCCTTCATAATACAAATGCATTTCATTAACATTTCTTCCCTTAGCACATTCACAAAACTTCTACCGTTCCATATCAACTACTTTCATCAAAGTATGATATTTAGTATTCCTACTAGGAATTACAAATGCAATAACGTTCACGAATACACTATACCTCCTCCTACAAAATCCTCTATCGCTTATACATTCCGTGCTATGTTTAAATACTTTCCACTTACTTCCTTCTCTGGTTCAAATACGTCTTCGTTCCAATTTCTCGCTTAATTCTGAAGTTCCAGTCTGCTTGTGTCTGTTATAAAAATAACAATAACCTTCCCAATAACGTTTCTGTTCACGATAAATGCTAATATCTTTCCTTCCATCTCACAGTATCATTTATGATAAATATACATTCATAACATTTTATAATATCGTTTCTTATTCAGTTATGCCCTCAACTATCACATACTGTTCTTCTCCGTACAATAAAATTCTGGGTTTTACAATGTCTTTACATTTCTTTCATACTGGAGTTCCTTCAATGCCAATATTGAATACTCCTGCCAACAACTTCGTTTTATACATAATATTTCGTTCCTGAAATGAATAAACTCTACATCATAGGATTCTCTGTCCTTCCTTCCTCTACTTCAAATTATTACTTACTTGCTTTCGTCAAACACATGACTATACTCTTTCTCAGATACATTATTTATTTATTTATCACAAAATTGTGCTTCATTCCTCATGTTTCAATACATATATATAATCGTTCTTCGATATTACTACAACTTTACGGAATTCTCCGATGTTACAACAAATCTACGGAATATACGTTCGCAATCGCAACGAAATCGTTCTAAGTAAAATTTTAACGCACTAAAATGACAATGAAAAATACTTATGATGTCTAAGATCATCGACCAGGCCTTCAAAATACGTCTAAGTAACGTATGAAAATAACTATCGCAATTACTAGAAACTTACTAAAACTTTCAAGACAATACAATAACATAGGTTATAAATGCAAATATGTTGGTCAACATTCTGGAATAACGTGTACAATATCTAACTACAGATGTTTGAAATGCACTGATCTACCTTCTGTTTGAGATCGTTGGTGACAGACCTGATGACGCCTGTGTCCTCGGAATCTCGCCATGTGGTTACTGGAATGCAGCGTGCTCCTCCAAACTGACTGCATTATGTCATCTCTGTTAAGACTGGACTGCAATGAAGGAGAACGACCTGGGTCGATGTTACCAAACAGGTTTCCAGCTGGATCCTCGCCGGCCGACCTGCTTCCCCCGTTCATGATGGTGACACGTACTCGCCACAGCTCTGGTTGCCTCGCATCCTCCAGTCCTGGGTTCCCCGCCGTCTCCATCACGAATCCGCTCGTCTTCTTCTTCTCAGATCTAGATGTTCTTTGAAGTCGGTAGTTTGCAGTGTTCTTTCCATGACAAGAAATCACCTCATGTCGTGAACTTCTCTCGTAGTAGCTTGTAACGTAATATGAGCGAAGACTGCGGTGTTCTGCAGCTCGCTGTTCATACTGCTATGTCATCCTGGTCATTTCTGGATCTCACCGGTTTAGTATAGTTCTACTTTCCCAACATGATGAATTTAAAACATCATTCTCACTACGAAATAATGTGTAGTCGTAGTTCTTCCCCTTCGACCTGAAGTTTTATCCATACTTGTGTGGATTGATAAATTCTTAATAGTTTAGGTCTCACTTCTTCAGACTTTCTTCCTGCGTAGTTACGTGTTCGATGTTCAGTTTGTAACTTTCCAAAATTTTATCTCGTCCTAGATTTCTTCCTTAAATGCAATGAATAACTTCTTTCTTAATACTGTGGACTTATAATGCTTAATTCTGCGTTTCCATAACTTGTTTCTTCCTCTCGAAGTCTCGGGTTCACAAAGACCTTTGTCTATACTTTTCGAAGAGTGAATATAATTACGTCTTGTCTCCTCGACGGTCCAAATAGAAAGAGCCTCGGCTCCTAGAGTCTCCTAGCCTCCTCGCTCAGATTTCCCCCGCAAATCTGGTCAACTAGCCTCCAACCTCTATGAATATTGACAAATTCATACATAACTTCCCTCTCAGTCTTTTAATTTAAAATCCGTTTTGCCAATTAAATTTATTTTTCTCTGCTTGTGAATTCAATATGTAACACTCTTACAAAATATTAAAATAAAGATTTTAATATTTATTCCTTCCTCAGTATTCAAACTATTTTCTTATTGGTTCTCGCCTAAAAGTGGCGCGCTTCTGACACGCGTCTGTTCCCCCTCTTCTTGATAGTGGCATGTGTCTGACCTCAAGTCAACCTTGCTCTCTCCCCCTGGATCAAAAACTGGTTTCTCGCCGCGAACCTCGCTAAAAGTGTCGACTTCCAGGACCATACTTCTTTCATTTACTCTTGGTTAAAAATTACCAGATCATAAAATCTCCATTATTTCTTGAAATAAAAATATTTCTTCAGGCGAGAATTTTTCCAAATGCTTATATAAACATACTCTTCCATCCAGACTGCAAATTTAGTCGAAAATTCCAAATTTAATATATGCCATTTCTCTGAGGTGGTCCTCGGTTCGTACCTCGTCCTGACTTCTCCTCTCTACTAGACATGATTTCGAGCGCAGTACCATGTTTCGACTTCCGGAAAATGTCGACATATCTTTGCGTTTCACATTCCCCAGACCCCAACACCACCGTCAGTTCAGAAGTTTATATATAATTTATGTATATATATATATTATGTAGGCCTGTATCACTTCCTTCTGAACACGATAACTACCGCAATTTTGCACCAATCACTTCGAATATTTTACATAATAGTCTATGTATCCCTTTAAAATCTCGGTTCAGTTCGTTAATGGGCAAAATCGGTCAATCGGTCGGTTGGTGAAAATAGGGAGCTTTTTACGAAAAAGTGAAATATTGCTATAACTCCATTAATATGTGAAATATCGAATCCATTCAAAGGGCCAAAAATTTATGTTTGAAAAGTTTTTTTGAAAGCACCAACCATTGAGCAAAGGGGTGGGAAAAGTGGGTTTTTCGGGAAACAAAACTCATTTCTCTCTTAATAGGCACAATATCAAAACAGTATAAAATGGACAATAATCCCATAATAATTACCTAAAACTTTTGTTCAAAATAATTTTTGATATGACCCACCATTACGCCAAGTGATGTGCAAATTGATTTCGGAATGATAAGAAAATGCCAAGAGCCATCAGAGGTTGCCATGACAACGCTACTAAATTGATGAGGGATGAGCCATCAGAGGTTGCCATGACAACGCCACTGCACGAGATCACATTCAGTTTTCCATCTGTCTCTGTGGGAAGCGGCCTCGGTGGCGTAACTGAACTTCTGAAATTCTATCCCCTAGATCGCGGGTTCAAACCCGGCCGAAGTAGTCGGATTTTTTAAGAGCGTTAAACATCCCTCAGTATGCTTTCCTTCGGAGGGAAAGTTACAACGTTTGTTGACAGTTGATGGTTGTGGTGGCCTCTAGTAGCCAAGTTCACAGCTAGGTGTAATTGACGGTAGCATCTTGTAGCAAAATTAGGAACTACTACTTGAAATTGACCGTCTGCAGCCCTTACCTGAATTACAGACTAATACCGCAATCACAATGAACACCGGTTATCAGACAGATTCTACACACACCCAAAGTACACGGGGCTACATGACTGAGTAGTCGCAGCCCTAAACTGAGGCACCAACCAACATCTCTGTGGGAGATAATATTTAAGTGAAGAAGTAACAGACCGTTAGATAGTTACACATCAGTGTCGAAACCATGCATAAGGACAGTGTGACCACAAGTATAAAAATGGACCCCAAATGAAGGGAATGTCACCGTCCCCATAAGACAAAAAATTGTTAAAAATATTGCACCCTTCAATAAAGCATGGTTTTGTCGAGAGTCGTCTACGGGGTCGTGTTCAGTCCTGACTGCGTTACACAGCAAAGTTCGCTTAAAACAACATGCTCTAATGAATAGAATGGTTCATGACAGAGGCTATACTAGAAATAAAATGAATAACAAGTAGAATAAAAGAAATTTAATGACTGAAAAAGTATGTGCATAATAATAATAATAAATAAAAACAAATCCTCCCTGACTTTCACCCCCTTAATAAATAATAATAATAACACTGAGCGGTAGGAACTCGCTCATCACAACAAGACAATGTGAATGAAGCTTCACATAAATGATAAAATCATAACATAAGCGTTTGAGCGGTAAGAACTCACTCGTCAACATAAGGATACACGTCCATTATTTTCTGGTCAAGAAGTTATATAACGTGTGGTGTACTGCTCGTTAATAAGAAACTGAGTACTGATGCGAGTCCGTTTACAATTGAAACATTCATGTTGCTTACGGAGTGCATCTTTTAAATCACACTACGGCTATGGGACCCACCCTTAATTAATACACCATAATTAATACTGACACATGCAAGATCTAATAATATTAACAGAATGAAGAATCTCCCTGAGATCCTAGCTGGTGCCAGAGCACACGGAATAAAAAAGAGCATACCAGAAATAGGCCCAAAAAGCTCTCATCATAACTTGGGAACATAGCTTCGCGCACCCTAACTTGACACGGGTCAAGAACGCGTCAAAAATAAACACACCAAAAAAATTTGAACCAACAACAACAAAATACAAGCCTAACGGCTGAAAAACGATGTTTACATTTATATAAAACGCCAGGCAAACACGAATCTCGGAAGCTCCCTTACAACTATGGACAGCACCCATTTAATCAACAATACTCATTATAAAAAGATGGTGTATTGGCTTTCACGGCCGGTGAATTAAAACTCAGCAATTCTTCTAGGTTTGTGCCGTGTCTTGTGTGGGGTTTCGCCTAGGACACCAAGCTAGGCTCATCGGCGGGCTCTTGGTGTCCCTGCCCGGACCCCCACAGGAGTATCGAACTGCGCGATACCTCCCTTTATATCGAGTGCAACTGCACTCCTTGACTGCGAGAACCAAAAGCTCCAGCAGCCATAACCTCCCTATGAAGGCTTCCAAAAAGATGGTGTATTGGCTTTCACGGCCGGTGAATTAAAACTCAGCAATTCTTCTAGGTTTGTGCCGTGTCTTGTGTGGGGTTTCGCCTAGGACACCAAGCTAGGCTCATCGGCGGGCTCTTGGTGTCCCTGCCCGGACCCCCACAGGAGTATCGAACTGCGCGATACCTCCCTTTATATCGAGTGCAACTGCACTCCTTGACTGCGAGAACCAAAAGCTCAAGCAGCCATAACCTCCCTATGAAGGCTTCCAAAAAGATGGTGTATTGGCTTTCACGGCCGGTGAATTAAAACTCAGCAATTCTTCTAGGTTTGTGCCGTGTCTTGTGTGGGGTTTCGCCTAGGACACCAAGCTAGGCTCATCGGCGGGCTCTTGGTGTCCCTGCCCGGACCCCCACAGGAGTATCGAACTGCGCGATACCACCCTTTATATCGAGTGCAACTGCACTCCTTGACTGCGAGAACCAAAAGCTCAAGCAGCCATAACCTCCCTATGAAGGCTTCCAAAAAGATGGTGTATTGGCTTTCACGGCCGGTGAATTAAAACTCAGCAATTCTTCTAGGTTTGTGCCGTGTCTTGTGTGGGGTTTCGCCTAGGACACCAAGCTAGGCTCATCGGCGGGCTCTTGGTGTCCCTGCCCGGACCCCCACAGGAGTATCGAACTGCGCGATACCTCCCTTTATATCGAGTGCAACTGCACTCCTTGACTGCGAGAACCAAAAGCTCAAGCAGCCATAACCTCCCTATGAAGGCTTCCAAAAAGATGGTGTATTGGCTTTCACGGCCGGTGAATTAAAACTCAGCAATTCTTCTAGGTTTGTGCCGTGTCTTGTGTGGGGTTTCGCCTAGGACACCAAGCTAGGCTCATCGGCGGGCTCTTGGTGTCCCTGCCCGGACCCCCACAGGAGTATCGAACTTCGCGATACCTCCCTTTATATCGAGTGCAACTGCACTCCTTGACTGCGAGAACCAAAAGCTCAAGCAGCCATAACCTCCCTATGAAGGCTTCCAAAAAGATGGTGTATTGGCTTTCACGGCCGGTGAATTAAAACTCAGCAATTCTTCTAGGTTTGTGCCGTGTCTTGTGTGGGGTTTCGCCTAGGACACCAAGCTAGGCTCATCGGCGGGCTCTTGGTGTCCCTGCCCGGACCCCCACAGGAGTATCGAACTGCGCGATACCTCCCTTTATATCGAGTGCAACTGCACTCCTTGACTGCGAGAACCAAAAGCTCAAGCAGCCATAACCTCCCTATGAAGGCTTCCAAAAAGATGGTGTATTGGCTTTCACGGCCGGTGAATTAAAACTCAGCAATTCTTCTAGGTTTGTGCCGTGTCTTGTGTGGGGTTTCGCCTAGGACACCAAGCTAGGCTCATCGGCGGGCTCTTGGTGTCCCTGCCCGGACCCCCACAGGAGTATCGAACTGCGCGATACCTCCCTTTATATCGAGTGCAACTGCACTCCTTGACTGCGAGAACCAAAAGCTCAAGCAGCCATAACCTCCCTATGAAGGCTTCCAAAAAGATGGTGTATTGGCTTTCACGGCAGTTGCACTCGATATAAAGGGAGGTATCGCGCAGTTCGATACTCCTGTGGGGGTCCGGGCAGGGACACCAAGAGCCCGCCGATGAGCCTAGCTTGGTGTCCTAGGCGAAACCCCACACAAGACACGGCACAAACCTAGAAGAATTGCTGAGTTTTAATTCACCGGCCGTGAAAGCCAATACACCATCTTTTTGGAAGCCTTCATAGGGAGGTTATGGCTGCTTGAGCTTTTGGTTCTCGCAGTCAAGGAGTGCAGTTGCACTCGATATAAAGGGAGGTATCGCGCAGTTCGATACTCCTGTGGGGGTCCGGGCAGGGACACCAAGAGCCCGCCGATGAGCCTAGCTTGGTGTCCTAGGCGAAACCCCACACAAGACACGGCACAAACCTAGAAGAATTGCTGAGTTTTAATTCACCGGCCGTGAAAGCCAATACACCATCTTTTTGGAAGCCTTCATAGGGAGGTTATGGCTGCTTGAGCTTTTGGTTCTCGCAGTCAAGGAGTGCAGTTGCACTCGATATAAAGGGAGGTATCGCGCAGTTCGATACTCCTGTGGGGGTCCGGGCAGGGACACCAAGAGCCCGCCGATGAGCCTAGCTTGGTGTCCTAGGCGAAACCCCACACAAGACACGGCACAAACCTAGAAGAATTGCTGAGTTTTAATTCACCGGCCGTGAAAGCCAATACACCATCTTTTTGGAAGCCTTCATAGGGAGGTTATGGCTGCTTGAGCTTTTGGTTCTCGCAGTCAAGGAGTGCAGTTGCACTCGATATAAAGGGAGGTATCGCGCAGTTCGATACTCCTGTGGGGGTCCGGGCAGGGACACCAAGAGCCCGCCGATGAGCCTAGCTTGGTGTCCTAGGCGAAACCCCACACAAGACACGGCACAAACCTAGAAGAATTGCTGAGTTTTAATTCACCGGCCGTGAAAGCCAATACACCATCTTTTTGGAAGCCTTCATAGGGAGGTTATGGCTGCTTGAGCTTTTGGTTCTCGCAGTCAAGGAGTGCAGTTGCACTCGATATAAAGGGAGGTATCGCGCAGTTCGATACTCCTGTGGGGGTCCGGGCAGGAACACCAAGAGCCCGCCGATGAGCCTAGCTTGGTGTCCTAGGCGAAACCCCACACAAGACACGGCACAAACCTAGAAGAATTGCTGAGTTTTAATTCACCGGCCGTGAAAGCCAATACACCATCTTTTTGGAAGCCTTCATAGGGAGGTTATGGCTGCTTGAGCTTTTGGTTCTCGCAGTCAAGGAGTGCAGTTGCACTCGATATAAAGGGAGGTATCGCGCAGTTCGATACTCCTGTGGGGGTCCGGGCAGGGACACCAAGAGCCCGCCGATGAGCCTAGCTTGGTGTCCTAGGCGAAAACCCACACAAGACACGGCACAAACCTAGAAGAATTGCTGAGTTTTAATTCACCGGCCGTGAAAGCCAATACACCATCTTTTTGGAAGCCTTCATAGGGAGGTTATGGCTGCTTGAGCTTTTGGTTCTCGCAGTCAAGGAGTGCAGTTGCACTCGATATAAAGGGAGGTATCGCGCAGTTCGATACTCCTGTGGGGGTCCGGGCAGGGACACCAAGAGCCCGCCGATGAGCCTAGCTTGGTGTCCTAGGCGAAACCCCACACAAGACACGGCACAAACCTAGAAGAATTGCTGAGTTTTAATTCACCGGCCGTGAAAGCCAATACACCATCTTTTTGGAAGCCTTCATAGGGAGGTTATGGCTGCTTGAGCTTTTGGTTCTCGCAGTCAAGGAGTGCAGTTGCACTCGATATAAAGGGAGGTATCGCGCAGTTCGATACTCCTGTGGGGGTCCGGGCAGGGACACCAAGAGCCCGCCGATGAGCCTAGCTTGGTGTCCTAGGCGAAACCCCACACAAGACACGGCACAAACCTAGAAGAATTGCTGAGTTTTAATTCACCGGCCGTGAAAGCCAATACACCATCTTTTTGGAAGCCTTCATAGGGAGGTTATGGCTGCTTGAGCTTTTGGTTCTCGCAGTCAAGGAGTGCAGTTGCACTCGATATAAAGGGAGGTATCGCGCAGTTCGATACTCCTGTGGGGGTCCGGGCAGGGACACCAAGAGCCCGCCGATGAGCCTAGCTTGGTGTCCTAGGCGAAACCCCACACAAGACACGGCACAAACCTAGAAGAATTGCTGAGTTTTAATTCACCGGCCGTGAAAGCCAATACACCATCTTTTTGGAAGCCTTCATAGGGAGGTTATGGCTGCTTGAGCTTTTGGTTCTCGCAGTCAAGGAGTGCAGTTGCACTCGATATAAAGGGAGGTATCGCGCAGTTCGATACTCCTGTGGGGGTCCGGGCAGGGACACCAAGAGCCCGCCGATGAGCCTAGCTTGGTGTCCTAGGCGAAACCCCACACAAGACACGGCACAAACCTAGAAGAATTGCTGAGTTTTAATTCACCGGCCGTGAAAGCCAATACACCATCTTTTTGGAAGCCTTCATAGGGAGGTTATGGCTGCTTGAGCTTTTGGTTCTCGCAGTCAAGGAGTGCAGTTGCACTCGATATAAAGGGAGGTATCGCGCAGTTCGATACTCCTGTGGGGGTCCGGGCAGGAACACCAAGAGCCCGCCGATGAGCCTAGCTTGGTGTCCTAGGCGAAACCCCACACAAGACACGGCACAAACCTAGAAGAATTGCTGAGTTTTAATTCACCGGCCGTGAAAGCCAATACACCATCTTTTTGGAAGCCTTCATAGGGAGGTTATGGCTGCTTGAGCTTTTGGTTCTCGCAGTCAAGGAGTGCAGTTGCACTCGATATAAAGGGAGGTATCGCGCAGTTCGATACTCCTGTGGGGGTCCGGGCAGGGACACCAAGAGCCCGCCGATGAGCCTAGCTTGGTGTCCTAGGCGAAAACCCACACAAGACACGGCACAAACCTAGAAGAATTGCTGAGTTTTAATTCACCGGCCGTGAAAGCCAATACACCATCTTTTTGGAAGCCTTCATAGGGAGGTTATGGCTGCTTGAGCTTTTGGTTCTCGCAGTCAAGGAGTGCAGTTGCACTCGATATAAAGGGAGGTATCGCGCAGTTCGATACTCCTGTGGGGGTCCGGGCAGGGACACCAAGAGCCCGCCGATGAGCCTAGCTTGGTGTCCTAGGCGAAACCCCACACAAGACACGGCACAAACCTAGAAGAATTGCTGAGTTTTAATTCACCGGCCGTGAAAGCCAATACACCATCTTTTTGGAAGCCTTCATAGGGAGGTTATGGCTGCTTGAGCTTTTGGTTCTCGCAGTCAAGGAGTGCAGTTGCACTCGATATAAAGGGAGGTATCGCGCAGTTCGATACTCCTGTGGGGGTCCGGGCAGGGACACCAAGAGCCCGCCGATGAGCCTAGCTTGGTGTCCTAGGCGAAACCCCACACAAGACACGGCACAAACCTAGAAGAATTGCTGAGTTTTAATTCACCGGCCGTGAAAGCCAATACACCATCTTTTTGGAAGCCTTCATAGGGAGGTTATGGCTGCTTGAGCTTTTGGTTCTCGCAGTCAAGGAGTGCAGTTGCACTCGATATAAAGGGAGGTATCGCGCAGTTCGATACTCCTGTGGGGGTCCGGGCAGGGACACCAAGAGCCCGCCGATGAGCCTAGCTTGGTGTCCTAGGCGAAACCCCACACAAGACACGGCACAAACCTAGAAGAATTGCTGAGTTTTAATTCACCGGCCGTGAAAGCCAATACACCATCTTTTTGGAAGCCTTCATAGGGAGGTTATGGCTGCTTGAGCTTTTGGTTCTCGCAGTCAAGGAGTGCAGTTGCACTCGATATAAAGGGAGGTATCGCGCAGTTCGATACTCCTGTGGGGGTCCGGGCAGGGACACCAAGAGCCCGCCGATGAGCCTAGCTTGGTGTCCTAGGCGAAAACCCACACAAGACACGGCACAAACCTAGAAGAATTGCTGAGTTTTAATTCACCGGCCGTGAAAGCCAATACACCATCTTTTTGGAAGCCTTCATAGGGAGGTTATGGCTGCTTGAGCTTTTGGTTCTCGCAGTCAAGGAGTGCAGTTGCACTCGATATAAAGGGAGGTATCGCGCAGTTCGATACTCCTGTGGGGGTCCGGGCAGGGACACCAAGAGCCCGCCGATGAGCCTAGCTTGGTGTCCTAGGCGAAACCCCACACAAGACACGGCACAAACCTAGAAGAATTGCTGAGTTTTAATTCACCGGCCGTGAAAGCCAATACACCATCTTTTTGGAAGCCTTCATAGGGAGGTTATGGCTGCTTGAGCTTTTGGTTCTCGCAGTCAAGGAGTGCAGTTGCACTCGATATAAAGGGAGGTATCGCGCAGTTCGATACTCCTGTGGGGGTCCGGGCAGGGACACCAAGAGCCCGCCGATGAGCCTAGCTTGGTGTCCTAGGCGAAACCCCACACAAGACACGGCACAAACCTAGAAGAATTGCTGAGTTTTAATTCACCGGCCGTGAAAGCCAATACACCATCTTTTTGGAAGCCTTCATAGGGAGGTTATGGCTGCTTGAGCTTTTGGTTCTCGCAGTCAAGGAGTGCAGTTGCACTCGATATAAAGGAAGGTATCGCGCAGTTCGATACTCCTGTGGGGGTCCGGGCAGGGACACCAAGAGCCCGCCGATGAGCCTAGCTTGGTGTCCTAGGCGAAACCCCACACAAGACACGGCACAAACCTAGAAGAATTGCTGAGTTTTAATTCACGGCCGTGAAAGCCAATACACCATCTTTTTGGAAGCCTTCATAGGGAGGTTATGGCTGCTTGAGCTTTTGGTTCTCGCAGTCAAGGAGTGCAGTTGCACTCGATATAAAGGGAGGTATCGCGCAGTTCGATACTCCTGTGGGGGTCCGGGCAGGGACACCAAGAGCCCGCCGATGAGCCTAGCTTGGTGTCCTAGGCGAAACCCCACACAAGACACGGCACAAACCTAGAAGAATTGCTGAGTTTTAATTCACCGGCCGTGAAAGCCAATACACCATCTTTTTGGAAGCCTTCATAGGGAGGTTATGGCTGCTTGAGCTTTTGGTTCTCGCAGTCAAGGAGTGCAGTTGCACTCGATATAAAGGGAGGTATCGCGCAGTTCGATACTCCTGTGGGGGTCCGGGCAGGGACACCAAGAGCCCGCCGATGAGCCTAGCTTGGTGTCCTAGGCGAAACCCCACACAAGACACGGCACAAACCTAGAAGAATTGCTGAGTTTTAATTCACTGGCCGTGAAAGCCAATACACCATCTTTTTGGAAGCCTTCATAGGGAGGTTAAGGCTGCTTGAGCTTTTGGTTCTCGCAGTCAAGGAGTGCAGTTGCACTCGATATAAAGGGAGGTATCGCGCAGTTCGATACTCCTGTGGGGGTCCGGGCAGGGACACCAAGAGCCCGCCGATGAGCCTAGCTTGGTGTCCTAGGCGAAACCCCACACAAGACACGGCACAAACCTAGAAGAATTGCTGAGTTTTAATTCACCGGCCGTGAAAGCCAATACACCATCTTTTTGGAAGCCTTCATAGGGAGGTTATGGCTGCTTGAGCTTTTGGTTCTCGCAGTCAAGGAGTGCAGTTGCACTCGATATAAAGGGAGGTATCGCGCAGTTCGATACTCCTGTGGGGGTCCGGGCAGGGACACCAAGAGCCCGCCGATGAGCCTAGCTTGGTGTCCTAGGCGAAACCCCACACAAGACACGGCACAAACCTAGAAGAATTGCTGAGTTTTAATTCACCGGCCGTGAAAGCCAATACACCATCTTTTTGGAAGCCTTCATAGGGAGGTTATGGCTGCTGGAGCTTTTGGTTCTCGCAGTCAAGGAGTGCAGTTGCACTCGATATAAAGGGAGGTATCGCGCAGTTCGATACTCCTGTGGGGGTCCGGGCAGGGACACCAAGAGCCCGCCGATGAGCCTAGCTTGGTGTCCTAGGCGAAACCCCACACAAGACACGGCACAAACCTAGAAGAATTGCTGAGTTTTAATACTCATTATAACCGATCAGGTTTTGTGAATTTAAACAACATCTTAAATTGCAGTACAGGAAGCAAGCCTGTTCTTAATGACTAATCACGTTATCTGATTTGAGCGCGCCCGTCTTGTATGAGTCAACACTGCCACAAATATCTCTCTCAGTCCGGCAAGCTCGGTGCAGTTTCACTCTGGAAACTTCAACAGATCTAGCCCATCCCCTTGGATGACGAGAAACACAAATATATTCCACTAGTCCAGCCTCGCGAGGACATGAACTGGGTTGACGTGGAGCAAGTCAGAATAATCGCCATGATATATTCTCGCTAGCACATCATAAAAAATCCAATTACGCACCCATAGCTTGGACCGACTCCCATACACACACACTGGGTCGGCTCAAAACAGATCAACAATATTGCGTCCATAGACACATTAACGAAAATACACAACAAAAACTCGGGTGCAAAGTGCCATCTGCTGGAAAGCAACTATCAAAATAATCCTGATCCGTCATAAAATTCTACTCACAAATAATCTTTTACCCTCCAAATTCTATTTTTTAAATCTCAAAATTAATTCAGTTCCACTTTTGTTGTAAGGCATATCTCCGAATAATAATGCTTGACCGCGATTTACGCAAGCGAAAGCGAGCATCGGCTGCGCGTCCCCGCGTAAAGTTAAACCAAATACAATCACAATATATAAATTACGCAACGCTCGGCTAGTCCCATATTTAATGTGTCAGTAAAACAAAATCTTATAATCTACATTACCAAGCAAGCAAGCAAGCAAGCAAACAAATATTTACAAAAAAGTATCCCATAACACCGTAGCTGATTTAATAAATAAATAAATTTATTTGGTACTCAATCCTTTAAACAGCGCCAGGAATACGTCTGCAGCCATCTCCTTTAAGATGTTTATCTGGTCATTGACATCTTCAGGCAAATGTCCTGCTGGTTCCCAGATCCATTCTCGTTCTTAGACGTCATCACGTGCTGAATTAAATAAAGTTTTGTCAGATACACACACGATATAATTCCTACTATATTCACCTATCAAGTACTATATTCCTTGACAGCCTATTTGGTGAATTACTTCGATGAACTGGTCCTACTGATAGTGCTGGGACTATAAGTAAATCACTGAAGTTACACTTATGATTTGACGACGCTGTTCCATGTTCACTAACATGAAATATGCCGAGTATGAACCTTACGTCCACAGACGTACAAAAATGAGTGGTCTGTGTTACGTCCTCAGACGCACAGAAATACGTAATGAGTAATGATCCTCGAAGCATCTTGGATCCTTATAAATGAAACTGACTAGGGTAGGTGTGGAAGGGGATATATTAAAAAATATTCCATAATAACTATCAGACTAGCATGCGATCGGTATCATTGAGTTCGTAGCAGTGTGGAGGTTACGATTATGCTGTAGCCGGCTTGAATCGATCGTGGAATTAATCTGTAGATAACTCCCGCGTTAATTTACCAGTGCGCGTTCCCAAGCCGAGTTCCCGCTGAGACAAGGCGTCTTGATATTATTGGCCCAGACTGTTGTATGTCTTTGCGCGCTTTTACATATTTTCCAGCAGTAGGGAGTGGTTAACATGATGATAGACCAATTGCTTCGTAGCATTCGATTCCCTTCTTGGCGCCAATCTTCCTAGCAACAGGCCATATTGTGCGTGCCCACGCCAACATTCGCGCTAAAAGTTGCACCTGTCCTGTGTCCCAAGAATATAAACGCATCCTCCTAAAATACCACAGGAGCTTAAACCATTGTGTCCTCTCGGCCACTGATTTCTCAATATTTCCCAACACCGTCTGGCTCTCATATTTGTTGTCTGTATAAATGTATCAAACGATGATGAATAATGATTAGAATCCTTTATATAGCCAGTGGATAAAGGGTTCAATATGCATAAAAAGACGAAAAGTAAAGTTTATTAAGCTCCAATTGTAAAAAAAAAAACTCGCAATGAGGAGTATAAAATGAGGTCTGATCCTTCTACGGAAACCTCTATATTTTGCCTATTTTCACCTATCCCCTAGTTTGCCCGGTGAAATCTACCTCCGCCTTCCGGTGTGCCGAGAGGCATTTTTTTAATGAGGATTAGGGAACCACCCATTACAATTGGGTACAATCGTGTTGACCGACTGAAAAACATTACATTTTGATTACTAAGGCAACACTGAACAAGATAGTATATTTTCATATATCCTACTGATCTTATTTAGGACACGAGAAATGAAAACAAGAATTAAAAAATTGCACAGCCACCATTTTTAATTTCTCATAAAATTCGATTAAAATAGATGTCAGTATATTAAGACCTGTATGAAGATATACAGTGCCAAGTTTCACAACGCTGGGATGAAAAGTCGTGAGAAAAATCCATTTTAATATTAAAATTTCGCGTCACCACCATGTTGGTTTTGTGCTCACCAGGTTATTGAAAGTCCCATAGGTGAACTTATGTTAATAGCCTCCATCAACATACAAAATTTCAGTTTGATCGCTGTAATAGATTATAAAATAATAGAACCGTCTAAATATTTCAGATGGTCGCCATGTGGGATTGTTATATGCGTAAACCATAGAGTTATGTAGGCCTACCATTGAATGAGGGATATTGCGTAGGTTCATTAATCAAACGTTCCTTCGATCGCATGATTAGGACAATAAAAACTTAATTTTAAAATTTCGCACAACCACCATCTTGGGGTTATCAAAACAATTAAGTTTGGTTGGTTCCTCAGTTTAAAAATTAAGTTAAATTGGATGTCAGTGCATTGCAATGTATATAAACATTTGCTGTACCAAGTTTCACTGCGCTCGAATGGTTAAATCGCGAGCAAAGTCTACAGTATTTAAAAGTTTTAATTTCGCTTGGCCGCTATGTTCGTCTTGTACTTAACAGGTTTATGGAAGTCACATAGATGAACTTCTAGTAGTACCCTTTATCAAAATGTCAGGGTGATATCGGTTACCCTTGCAAAGATATAGAATGCCAGTGAAATATTTCGCGCGGCTGCGGATTTGTGAAACGAATTAAAATCTGAAAGGCACATCGAGGTCGTTCGAGGCAATACTATGCACTTAAAGAGTTTCATTGAAATCGCTTCGGCTGTTTAGATTTTATTAGTGGGACACACACATGGACAAAAGGTGATCCCATAAGCCTATTTCTTTTTTTCATAAATGAGAATAGGCTAAAAGTGGCTTCCAACACTATAATTTTCACATGAATCAAAGAATTCTCTCCCTCCCTCAAAGAACTCAAGAGTATCTTCAAATTAATTACTGAATGATACGTTTGTTGGAGATTCATTTCATTACGTTTCCTAGTGACTGATATTCCGCGAAATATTGAGACTGTGCATAATTCATGGAAAAAAAGGTTTTGCTACCAAGAAAAGAAGATGACACGAAAGTTAGTTAAGATCATTCTATTATCATATTAAATTACCCAAAGGTTATATCACAAAGGTTTGTAAGAATAACTCAACTGTGGTTTTAATTTCTATCTTTGGTATAATTCTTCCCCAAATCACCAACCAATGCTCAAACTGGTTACCATTTTATTTTATCAGAAGTTCTATAAGACCATTCATCAAAATGGGATTGTATTAAAACAAAGAGTGAATATTTGAGAACGTATTAGTGCTGTAAGTAGAGAAAAAAGGAACGTGTTCAACATGACAAAATAATATTTTAAATCATTCAGGTATACAGTAGTTGCTTTATTTTATCGAACTTTGTAACAGAAATTTGACTGGGTTAGATACTGTACTGTGCGAGATATAAAGATGGGAAGTTGTTGCTACTTTTCTTGACAATCACCATGAATTAGCAGAGATTTCCAGTCAGTGTGGTGTCCGTGCAATATTGTTGAGAAGTCTCACAGAAGATCGAGTTGCTTGGGTGCTTTGTTAAGTACTGTATTTGAAATAGGCCTCCGTAACCTCCCATAAAATTTATTTTGTTGTGTAAAATCAAGTCAATAATAATGTTATTTATTTTACGTCCCTTTTAACTACTGCGCCTTTTAGAGACGCCGGGGTACCGGAATTTCACCCCGAAAGGGATCTTTAACGTTCCAGTAAATCTACTCACACGGCACACTCGCATTTGCGCACCCTCAAATGCCAGCTGACTACGCCAGGATTCGATCCTGCAACCTTGGCTACAGCAGTCGAGAACGTAACCGCTGTGCCACGCAGCCAGCTTAACCAAGTCAGAGACAGGGTATAAGTACAGCAGTTAAGCAATATTTAATGAAAATTGACATGCTAGGTTTAAAGGGCTTGTTTTTATGGTCATACGTCCCTTGAAGATGAAAGAAAACCCTCAAAAATGTAAGACTGACATCTGCCATGAAGGGCGAAATGGAAAAGTCACGTTAGGTATCAGAGACCTGATATTGTCGGGAAAGAAAAAAGATATCGAAAACTAGACATGCCAGGACAGAGAAAGACACCTGCACAAATAAATAGAAGCAATAGTAGTCACTTTGGAGCCCTCTGGTAATTGCCAATGTATTAATCAGATGTCGGCTGCCAGTAGAATGTTTTAAATGATCTGAGAACGTCCGTTTCCCAAAGGAATAACATTTGTGCACATAAAGGTTTGATGGTAAAGATGATAGAGAGAAGGTAATCAGAAGTGAAGAAAGCAATGTCAGAGTATTATCAAGACCCTGTCGTCCCCATTTGGGCTATATACTCACCAGTATTACATGGAGTAAGTCAAACATCAGCTGATATGGTTAGTAGAATAATGAAGCAATGTTTAGTCTCTTGAACATTCCTAGTAAGGGCTGTGGGAGAAAACACAGATAACTATAGTAAATACATACCAGGAACAGGGGGGGGGGGGGGGGGGGGGGAGGAGGAGGAGCGGTGAGGGAGGGGAGGTAGCTGTCATTAGTAATACCGAGGCTGTCAGTGGCATATCAGGTGATTTGCAGAAGTCCCTTGTGGTAAGTGTCACATATCCACAAAGGAAATGTGGCAATCCGTACATGACAGAGTTGTAGATCCAACACTTCTTTTGAGCGATGAAGCTTGGTTCCATCTGAATGGTTACGTAAACTCTTAGTGAAAATACACACCTGGTTCATGAAGTTCCATAACACTACGTAATAGTCTGGACATGATGAGCAGTTAATTAATTAATTCATTCATTCATTCATTCATTCAAGCTATCTTTTTATTTATTTATTTATTTATTTATCTGTTTGTTTATTTATTTATTTATTTATTTATTTATTTATTTATTTATTTTAGAAAAGAGTTGGGTAAAACCAGGCTTGTCTGTATTTTGAAAAACAAAATAATGCTTCAGATCAGGTTGCAGCAGCCAATTGTACATAAAGAGAAGAAATGCTATTTTGGGGATATCAGTATACGACATATTTGATAGTCCAATTCGCCGTAGTATTAAAAATGGAGTTATCTATATCTGTAATTGAAGCATCGGAATATTTTGGATCAAGACGATACGAGCACTAGATACAAGTTGCCTTTGTATCCGAAGGTGAACTGTATTGTCCAGGAAGCCGGAGTGACCTTTTCAAAGAAGTTGTGAACCTCCTTTGTAAGTCAGCGCTTTAACCTTGGTGTTAGTTGCATGCAAAGTGGTTTGACTTGACATTATGATCGTGATCTAGTTCTTTGGTGTGCGGTTTGGCATGACATATTAAATCAAATAGTTCCCAAATTATAAACTTGCATAATTATAAATATCAACAAGTCCTATCATCCAAGAAGCCACTTACGAAATGAGGTTTCAGTTATTTAGGGAATCGTTATGGTTTTTTGTGCAACATCATGAATAGATATTACAGTAATTCCATATAACAGGTCCTTCTCTCATACAAGATAATACAAATATTAGAGAATATTAAATTGTTGAGCACAGCGCTAAAAACCACCGTTACAAAAAGAAACATGTGCACACAGTATTAATTTATAGACTCCGCATTCCCACAGATTATTTTATCGAACAGTTTCACTCTGGATGTAGACATAGTCGTGACAGTCAACTGAGTTCCAGGCGGCTTTCGGCATGCAATTGATACTAAGCCTTACACAAGTGTTTCTCGCCAAACAGGGGGGTGTTTTATGAGGGTAAGGGGTTTTAAGCGGAAGTTGGCTCGTAAGTTTCTCTCTCCAAGACAATAGTTATACAGCCACAGTACCTATACATCATGAGGGACATCTAGTATTGAGAGAAAGGAAGCCGACACCAAACCCTCATTATTCGTTGGGTGGGATTATGGGGATGAAAGAACGCCACTTAGGTACGCGTTGGCCGTCACGACTAAATAACGATAGACTTCAAGTATGTTTCAGGATCTCATTTGAAGTAAGTTACGGTAACAATAATAACGTTGATAAATATACATTTTAAACGCTCATTCTCCCAGCTAGACTTCACCCACGGACTCTGCGAGGGATCATTCCTCTACCGTCGCAAGGACGTTGCCTGAGAGCTGATGGAAGCAGATACAACTGGTGATGGTGACTGGCCGATCGCCCAGGCGACCGCCAACTTGGGTCTAATTAAGAAAAGAGTCAGGGAAGGGATTTTGTAAGTCGGCCGTGGACCTGTTGAAAGGAAACGTCCCGGCATTTGCCTGGTAGTGAAAATGGAAAACCTTGAAAACCATTTTCAGGATGGCTGAGGTGACATTCAAACACACACTTTCCCAATGCCAGCGAAGCACGAGCTAGCGTGTTAGAGCTCTCGGCCACCGTGGCCGGTAGCGTTAATATCCTGTACGGAAATTACTTTTATTCGTTCAATGTAGGACATTTGGACTTTAATTTGTTAAAACAAAACAAATTCATCCGTTTTGAAAATCCCACAGCACATATTCAGCGTGCCTGCTAAATGCTTTCAAATGAGTAATTATTCATCATCATCATCTTGTACAATTTCCAGACCCAGGCTGGGTCTGTTTGGAACATAAGCCTCGCCACTTAGTCCTTTCTTCCCACCACCTCTCCGCTGTCACTCTGGTCCAGTCCTCGCCTCTCTTCTTGACACATTCCTCCACTCCTTTCAGCCATTTATCTCTTGGTCTTCCCCTTGGTCGTTTCTTCTGCATCTGCATCTCATGTATCCTCTTGGGAATCTTCCTCTCATCCATTCTCTTTAAGTGTCCATACCACCTCAGTTTTGATGTCTCAATCCTACCTTGCAAGGGCTCCTCTTTCACCATTTCCCTGACCTTTTCATTCCTCACTCTGTCTCTTCTTGTTACTCCGATCCTACTTCGCAGGAACTTCATTTCCCCTACCTGTATTCTGCTTATGTCTCTTTTCTTCATTGTCCACGTTTCTGAAGCATAGGTCAGTATCGGGATATAGTAGCTTCTGTATAACACTTCCTTGCTTTTTTGTGGGACATCTTGATTCCACACTAAGCTCCTAATGCTTCTCAGAAATGCTTCTGCCTGTCTGCAACGTTCCGTAATCTCTTTGTCATTTCTCCCATTTTCCTCCACTATACTTCCCAAGTACTTGAGACTTTCCACCTTCTTCAGCTGTCCACCTCCAAGTGTTATCCCACTCATTGGTCTGTCCTTTTTCCTGGTTGTTAACAGGATCTCACATTTACTGATGTTGAACTTCCATCCGTACTCTCCCACTGTTTCTTCCCAAGCCTTCAGTTGCTCCTGAATTTCCTCCTCCTTGTTTCCCCAGACCATGAGATCATCTGCAAACAGCATTGCTTTCATCTTATCTTCTCCTATCTTTCCTGCTATCCGTGTCATTACCTCGTCCATAACCACAATAAAGAGAAGGGGTGACAGCGCACTACCCTGTTTCAGGCCACTCATTTGTCTGAACCAGTCTGTTCTATCCCCTCCAACTTTCACACAACTCACACTTCCACAATACATCTCCTTCTCTGCCTACAGTCCCTTTTTCACTCCCATGTTTTCCATTGCTTTCCAAACCTTCTCCCTACACACACTATCATAGGCCTTTTTGATGTCCAGGAAGGCCTTGAACAGATCCTCTCCAAGTTCGTAGTGGTGTTCCTGGAGCTGTCTCACTGAAAATATGAGATCCACTGTTGATCTACCAGGTCTGAATCCATACTGCTCCTCTCTCAATTTTCTCTCCACTTTGGCTCGTATTCTACTTTCTAATATCTTTTCATATATCTTGGCACAGTGAGGTATGAGTGTGACTCCCCTGTAATTTCTGCACTCCTTTCTGCTTCCTTTCTTAAATATTGGGACAATTAATCCTTTCTTCCAATCTTCTGGGGTCTTTTTCTCCTTCCATAACACCCTCATCACACGGTACAGCCACTGTTTCCCAACCTCCCCTGCTGCCTTCACCATTTCAACACTCACTTCATCCACACCCGGTGCCCTTCCTCCTTTCATCTTGTCTATAGCCATCTCCAGTTCTCTCCAATTCAGGTCCTTTTCCATTCCTGTGTTGTCTTCTCCATCTTCGAATACATTGTCTTCCTCCCTATGACCATTTGGATTCAGCAAATCCTCAAAGTACTCTTTCCACACTGTCTTGAGTGTTTCTTTGTTGTATACCTCATTTCCGTTTTTGTCCATCATTACCACATCCTCTCGCAGACCTCTTCTCTTACTTTTGACCATCCCATAAAGTACTTTCCTATTTCCTCTGCTGTCTTCCTCCATCATCTCTGTCCACTTTACCATCCACTTCTTCCTCTCCTCTGCGACAATCTTGTTTGCTTCTTTCTTCTTTATCTTATAATCTTCCCTTGCCAGATCAGTTCTTTCCTGGAACCACACTCTGAAAGCCTTGTTCTTCCTTCCCACAGCTTCTTTTACTCTCTCATTCCACCATGGTGTCTCTTTACACCGCTTTCTGTTGCTTGTTCTTCCACATACTGCCACTGCAGCTTCCACCATTGTGTTCTTGAATTGCTTCCATTCCTCTTCCCCTGTTTTAGGATTGTCTGTTGGCATCCTTTCCCTTATTATCTTCTGGAATTCTTCCTTGACTTCATTTTCCTTGAGTTTCCATACTTTGATTCTCCTTTCCTGGTATTCTGTCCTCTTGCTATCCTTAACAACTCCCAGGTTCAGTACAAGTATTCTGTGGTCGCTATCTAAGGCCTCTGATGGTATTACCTTTATATATCTGACACTTCTCTTCATTTCCCAGTCGTACAGCATGTAATCTACCAAAGATTTCTTTGTTAAATCACTGCTGTACCACGTTACCTTGTGGGTTTCTTTCTTCCGGAACCAGGAGTTGCCTACCACTAAACCGTTTCTCTTGAAAAAATCCAGCAACTTTCTCCCTTCTTCATTCCTGCTACCCCATCCTTCTGCTCCCAATACATTGTCATATCCTTGCCTTTCACTTCCTACATGTGCATTCAAATCTCCAATGACAATGATGCTCTGACCATTCAACTGCTGTTGTAGCTCCTCCTCCAAGTCTTCCTTCTCTTGAGCTGTACATCCAACTTGAGGGGCATATACCTGGGCTATCTCCAGGCTTCTTCCCTTTACAGTTACTCTGATCTTCATGATCCTGTCACTTATTCCCTTTACCTCTTCCTTCATTCCATCTCTCACAACTACTCCTACTCCGCTGCTCCTTCCTTCACTGTTCCCACTCCAGTACAACCGGTACCCTTTCCTCAGTTCTCTGCGACCTTCACCTTGCCATCTTGTTTCTGTCAATCCAGTTTTCTTCTCTCCATCACATCTACAATCTCCTCCACCTTTCCTGTCAGTGTCTGTATGTTTAATATCCCAACTCGTAGTCCATTAGCATATCCGGGTCGTCGTCGTTTGCATCCGTCCTTTCCGAGGCCTGTTCCTGTTTTGAAAGCAAATATGATATCCACTACTGGCTTGCTAGGCCTATCGTAGCTTCACCAGAGCCCCGTCAGCCGTCACTTTTCAGGGTTTCCATAGAGCCTTCACAGCTACCGCAGCGGTCCCGGGGCACACAAAGTCCCCACTGTACTTCACCCCTACAGGCAATCCCCTACTTCATGCCGTTGCCCGTCTCCCACCGCGTGGAGGAGGGGTTGGACTTGTGGGAGACTTTCAAATGAGTAATTATTAACTTACACAATCCAATCTTTTGTCATCAGTCCGAATATTGATTTTATTCAAAACAAAAAAAATCAACAAATTTCATATTTTTATTATTTGGCTCTGGGGAGGATAGATCTACATGATCACACCCGTAGTTAGTTACGCCACTGCAGTCATCTTAGAAATGATTTTTCGTTAGTTACTACTTCTACTCCAGGAATGATTCCTAACTTGAGGCCACGGACTCCTCCTTCCCAATCATAGCCTCAATTACAAACACACACACTATTTCCGATACTATAATAACCCAGTTTATCAGACAAATCCTCGCCATCCTCCGTGGTTTAGGCGGAAGCACGCCAGCCTCTCACCGCTGGGTCCGTGGTTCGAATCCGGGTCACTCTATGTGGGATTTGTGCTGGACAAAGCGGAGGCAAACAGGTTTTTCTCCGGGTACTCCGGTTTTCCCTGCCACAAATTTCATTCCAGCAACACTCTCCACTATCATTTCATTTCATCTGTCATTCATCTAATCGTAGCCCCAGGGAAGTGCGACAGGCTTCGGCAGCCGGCACAGTTCATATCCTCGCCGGTAGATGGGGGATTCATTCATTCCATTCCCTGACCCGATCGGTCGACTGGAAGCAGGATGTGGTTTTTCATTTTCATCAGACAAATCCTACATACACCCAAGAACACGGGGTTGATGACCACGGTGTCCAAGCCCCTAAAATAATTAACAACACAGCCATAAATGAAAGAAATCTATTAATAGACGTTCAGCCCAATTTAAAAAAAATAGACACGTGGCCAAATTATTAGAATTAAAGTAAAACTTCCCAGTTCATAAGCAATTTGTATCCATATTAAGATAGTAACCGGTGTTTTCATAAATATCATTTTAGTCAATGTTGAGAGTGGAATTTCTGTATTTTGAGCGATATAATATGTTATGCAATTATATTGAGCCGAAAAGTCACTTCTCTCCCATCGTCTTGTGAAACATTTTAACAATTTTTTCTCCTTAATCGAAAAATATTTTAATTTAGAAAACTATCCTTAAAATGGCAAATATATATAAGATATAACTAGACAACATTGACGTTATATGAATATTTATAATCCAAATACATTAAAAACTGTGAACAAAACTGTGAACAAAAGTGTGACAGTTCCTAATTCATGTATTTAGTTTTATCTAATTCCGACGTTTGTGGTTCAAATGCACCCAAAAACTTACAAAAATATTTCAAGGAATACATTTACTTCAAAATATACTGGTATAACAATGAATCGTTAGAAGACTGCTTCAGAATAATTACTTTATCTGGAAAACTAACGAACCCACGTCTACCGAGTCCGCAGGTAGCTTGGCCCCATGGCCTAGCGCAGCGCTTTAGTGAGTGTAGCTACCGCTGTTGGTACCTCAGTCACCCAGATATGTATGATAAAATATTGTATGGTCGTAGGTTAAAGAGGCGAATTTATTTACCTGTGGGTTTGTTAGTTAGTAATTTGTTATTGTTATACCTCATTCAGGTCATTGGGATTTATATTTGTATTTATTCTTAGAAACAAAAACTGTTTTCGGCTACTCTGAATAAAAATATATAAAAGTCCTTAATTTACAGTTTATGTTCGTGATTGAGTTACATTTTGTAGGTGCAGATGTAATCCACACCTTAAAAGGAGAAAAGCAGTACATTTCTTATAAACTTGGGATATATAAGAGAAACGATGATGCATGCTAAAACATGTGGCAAATGTTGAATTTTTTCTAAAATACTGTTATGGTAACAAAGAACAATACTCTTATAATATGTCCACGTCTGTATTAACATCCTTTAAAAACAAAGCTCGCTTTGTTGTTATTGTTTCATTTAGAACTTCCTGCTCATCAACACAGGTTAGTTAAGCGTGCGTAGAATTTGTCTGATAACCTACATTAATACATTGCATGTAGTATTGAAAGTATATAGGCTATGTAACTTGGGCTAGAATAGTGAAATACGCGGTCGTGGCATTCAGTTAGGAACCATTTCAACGTTTGCCAAGAGTAAGAAATGGGAAATCACGAAAGAAACCACTTCTATGATGACTTAGGTCGGAATCGAACACACCCCTTTTCAGTTTTGCCTCACGAGGCGACAGTCAAAGCTAACCGCTACACCAGGAAGTGGACGTTTCGATAATTAACATTCGGAAACATTATCTTAACTGGAGTGTGAGTATTTTCAATAAAATAGAGACAAGACGCCACCTCTTGGTGCATTAAGTCACGCACTACGATTGCAAAAGTGAGCTGAAAGTCCGGGCATTGATGATTCAAATCCACCGAGTTCTTTCATTCTACCTCCAGGGGGCACCTACCCCAATCCTAGGCCCTTAACATTATTATAGTTACACACTATTTTATTATTAATGCAGCCAATGGCCATGTACGTTTCTTTTAGGCCGGGTCATGGAAGGGATATTGGAAGGAATCGTCCCGGCTCTTGCCTGGTGGTGAAAATGGGAAACCACGAAAACCATTTTCAGGACGGCCGAGATTTGAACCCACTCTCTCCCGATGCCAGCGAGGCACGAGGTAGTGCGTTAGCGCTCTCGGCCACCGCGGCCGGTCATAGTTACACACTATGACCTATGACAGTCTCCTCTGAAACACTAGTTGTGAGGCAAATACACTACAACAGTCGGCCAAGTACACCGGGCTGATGACTAAACCGCTCTAGACTCCCAAAATTAATTAGCTACTTATAGCCTAACTACTATAGGTGTATAATTCACATCATGAAAACATGAACGGTCAGCATTGACAACTTGTTTTTGAGGAGAATACTAATTTAAATTCACGTTTTGAAAAACAATAGGCCTATACGTTTAAGAATCAACAATAAACATTTTTGTATTTCAATACATGTAAGAGTGTCTGTATACACATGTGTATGCATACAAGTTAGCCTGGATATTTCGTTTTCATTCTAACCACCAGAATCTGAATACGTAGTTTCGTTCAAGTTCAACACAAGTTATAAGACACACTGTATGTACAGTACAATTAATTACGTAGCGCTGATGACTAAGTAGTCCAAGTTCCTAAATAAAACAATATTCAACAGGGGGAGTATCAGATACAGCTCTAATTCCTCTACCCCAAGATGTAAAGCTGCATCCATTCTTGTATAAAATCTGTCCTTTGAGTGAGTTTAGTACGGTGTGTGCCCTACGATTTTGCTGTTACCATTCTTACGTCCATATTACAATTATTTTTCGACGAGAATATTTGTGATGTCTTTAGAATAAACTTTTCAAAATGATCACGTGCATTATTTAAACGTAGTGGTGAAGCGGTTAGTGTTCATGGCTGTCGCCTCGAAGGTCCTGGCTCAATTTCCGGCTCTGCCAAGAAATTTTAATTCTGGTCTGAGGACCGGAACGGGATATACTCAGCTTCGTAAGGCAAAATTGAGAAGAGAGTGTTCGTTTCTTATTTCAGCTATCTTGAAAGTGGTATTCCGTGGTTTTACAATTCCATTCTAGGTGAATGCCGGGATGGTTCCTGACTTAAGGCCACGGCCACCTCCCTCCCAATTCTCATCTGAATTAGAAATCCACACACTAATACAATACAGCCATCACAAAAACACAGGTTAACAGAACAAATATTTATTTATATACGGTACATACAGGCTACACAAACACATACACACACCCAAGTACATGGGGCTACATGGCCACGATGTCGCAAAGCCTTTAAATCAATCAACAACAAACAGAAACGTTTGAGCTGAATAGGATGAGATTTTTTCAACGGGGATTTCCCCCAATCTCTTCTGGTCATTCACATCCTGGATATCATAGCTATGTAGGGAAGTAAATTGCAATGATGAAGAATTTTAGATTGAAATCTGTAAGACGCCTTATTAAAAATTATCACTTGACGCCTGCCACGCCCTAACGGACACTCAACAAGAATTACTTAATTCGTGGAGTGATATGGAACACGGAAGCTTATATAAGAATGGACGCTATATGTAGGATAACACGCGACGTAAAGCTATTATCACACCGTGTTTGGGTACCAAATTTTCAGCATTGAACACTTGAAGCAGTAGACTACTAGATGGAGAGTTTAAAGCATGAGGAAATAGTACAAAACGGTGATTTTAAGTCCTTGCGTAAAGCGCATGCGCGAGAAGAGTTGGTTGACTAGTCACGTGGTACTTTGGACGCCTGAGGCGAACCGTGATCTTGGCAATGGCTGAGGTTGTGTCTTCCTCTCCTCCCCCTCCGCCCGACCCCCACTCCAAGCCAGCAACCTGTTGGTGACCATGGTAAACTCAGGAAGGCCCGAAACCTGAACAACGGTTCCCTCAGTTTGTGAGTGAAGTGCAACGGTGTCGGACGTGTATGTTAAGCCTTGTGACTGACTGCCAGCAGCTTCTGGAAGCTCTTGTAGATACCGCTACGGTTACCGGAAGGAATAACAGTCAACTCTTATACCACTTGCTCTACAGTGTGTGAAAGTGAAAGACGACTCAGGATGATTTATCCTCTTACTTTTTATGATTAGTGTTATTTTATTTATTATATTTAAATGATTATCAGTCGTCACCAAAAATATTGGTATTCTGTTGACGTTTCGGTGCTGTGAAAATGATCACATTTTTACAGTGATTAATCCACGTATACTGTTTTAAATTTATAGTGAACAAACAAAAAGAATCATCAACTAAACTTAATAAACAAATAATAGTATTCGTGGTATTTTGTGTCTTGGTGGCATTCCAATGTCTCCGTGCACAGTGCGGGGACAACTGCAAGTTTCCATTATTTCAAGTGGATAAAACGAATTGCCTTCGGAGTGTATTCTTTATATTTATGGATTAAATCTCCACAAGGCGAGTGAAGATGCCGAAGATATTTCTAATCAAGAATCGCTTGCATCTGCAGCAACAGCGTCTTCTGGAGTCTCAGAAGAGATCCGATGACACTCTAACTCCTCCAGGCTCACCATTGTCCGACTGTCAGCCTCTGCCGTTGATTGTCCACAGATCGACAGGTAAGAATCACTACTGCTCTATCAATGTAGAGGTCTTAGGTGCTCCACAAGTTACTAGAAACAACTGTAGATTAATGTAAGATTTCATGTCTTAACATACAGTTCTTGTATCCTAAATATTCATTCTATATATTTTACTAATGTAATCCAATTGTACTGAGGGAAAAGTGTGAGGCATCGCTCTATAATCCTTCTTAGTAATTTAGGGTTGCACGCTTTCATACATAAGTTAACCGTAAGCGATGGTGCGTAAACGAATGATATTTTATCGTAATTGTTTCAGTAATACGCTCTTGTACAAGTTCTACTTTTTATACAGTTATGAATAATCTTAGTCTTTTTACCCTTATCCTGTTGGTTGCCTTTTTTATTTTTATGAGTAATAAATTAAATTGTGCCAACCATCCAGCCTTATCTAACGATTTTTATTTGATTGCTCATAAGAACAATCGAAAATTATCCGACAATAAAGGATTTATTATTTATTAAAGGACCTAATGACGTTCATGGATTTCTTCCCAAGTACTCGTAATATCGTCTACTTTTTGGTTTCATATGATAGCATATTTCAAGCACAGGACGTTTAGCATCCATATTATTTATATTTTTCTTAAGATATCAGATCTGACGAAGGATTAGCTGGATACACGTTTGGCTCACCCGCTGGACCAAATGTGAGGGTAGAGATTTCAATGCTCGCAGTTAAATAAGACAGTATAAACGCATTTGCCGCTAAAATGTTCCTTTCTCCAAGACTCATGCTCTGACTGAATGCATTATGAGTCTAGCGCTGTACAAGTTCTTCTTTTAATGCACTAGGCCACAAAGTGAGATAACTACACGAAAGATTCTTGCTTCCAATAAATGAATTATGCGTCAAAAATAATATGAATGTCCCGTAGTTATACTGCATACTATTATCGCCATTTATTAGTTATATATGGTCTCAAACTCTCACAAACCTTCCTTTGGACCATAATTTTTAACCAACCAAATATTATTCGCGTATGAGCAGCTAAATCACGAAATTATGAAGAGCCGATCACCGAAATTACAACGCAATGGAATAATGCTTGAATTACTTGGACATCAGAACCAGAAATCTCGACCAAACCCTCATACGTGTCCCAACTATGATAAAACTCGATGCACAAAGGTGAGACTGGCATGTAATGCACTCAAGTCACCGGAAGGGCAGTGAAACAAACATATGTCGTCTACTCTGCTTATTAAATACGAATCTTTCACCTCAACCGACGGGTCTTTTAATTTCTAAATTGCATAGTCGATTCAATTCTCTTGTCCAAACATTTGAATCACGTAGTTCTGAGTGGCTAATTAGTGAGTTCAAAGTGTTACAGTATTATTTATCAATCAAACTTGATGTGTAGCAGTCATCCTTTGATAAGTTATGACCAGGAGGAATTAAATAATCACATAGTCTACTGGATAATGGTAGTTTCTAAGTGTCCTTGTATAGGGCAAACCACACAGTTTGCTTATGGTATTTTCCTACGTTAGGTAGCCTTTTAAGTACGGGACTGCATTTGAAATCAGAGACCAAAAATATGTAACTTACTTCGTTCTCAGCCTCGTTTAGTCCTCAAATCAGCTCTTGGTTTAGTTACTTCGTGCGGTCAAAATAATCGATCACTTCAACTGAGAGCTTAAGTATTAATTATTATGGGAATCGGATCAGGATTCCAGAGTCACATCGACCAATCCTACAGATTTGTTTTAAACTGCTTAGTGATCATGATTGCAATTTATGAATGTTTAAACATGAAAGTTATTAGTTCTGATGATCATTCAAAATGGTATGATGATCATTCAAAATGGTATTTTCTTGTATTCACGAGTGGCCCACCATAGGGAATTGTAATTAAAACCATTCAGCAATCGCACAGCATGCCCATAATTGCTTGAGTTTCTCACCAGTCACATTTTCCTCAAAATACTACACGTTAGAAACACTAAATATTCAGACAACGAATGTTTGTTCATATGTAATAATATTCTTAGTGTTCTATATTTACATCTTATGTGTTAATAGAACACATTTGGAGAGCAAAGGTTAAGCAAATTCTTCCAGATTTCACAAGTTTTTTCAATGTTCCATATTAAATACTACTTTACAGATTGTCCTCATACTGTAATCTAATTAGTTACCGGCGTCGAATTTATGGTGTTTTTTTATAATCGTTTCAATTATGGCTAATTTAAGTTATACTGCGTTAATCGACTGAAAATTTGGGGCATATTGTAGGAATACGATTTGAATTGAATAGCCGTAAAATGACTAGGGGATGTTTATAACGGTCCTTATCTTTGAGATGACTCACGAACAGATCTCTGTCCTGCGCCAGCAATTCGTTCGCTTATGGAAAACATTAGCAATCTGACAGTACTGTTTTCAAAGTACCCGGAAGTAGCCAAGAATAGAATATTGTTAAAATCGATCGTATTAGCAAATTCCATTTGAAATGGATTTACTATTTTTCTAGCTTATGAGAAACTATTGACTCCTGATGGTAAGATTTTCTCCGCGTGGTTATGTTTCAAAAATAAACAGTTTAACTATATCGAATTAAGCAAATGTATTCTACATATACCGCTGAATGTGAACGTAGGCTATACGGAAATATAAGTATCGGCCGACAACCTTGCGGCTAGCAGGGGACTTACCGCTTGTTTCGCAGTCGTAAACGTTTAATTGGCGAAATAGTAGGCCTAAAAGAATTGCTGAGTTTTAATTAATTGGCCGTGAAAGCCAATGTACCATCTTTTTGGAAGCCTTCATAGGGAGGTTATGGCTGCTTGAGCTTTTAGTTCTTGCAGTGAAGAGGCACAGGATCGCTTTATATAAAGGGAGGTAGCGCGCAGTTCGCTACTCCTGTGAGGGTGCGGGCGGGGACCAAGAACCCGCTGATGCGCCAGCTTGGATTCCTAGACGAAACCCTACACAAGACACGGCACAAACCTAAAAGAATTGCTGAGTAGGTCTATTGCATATTATTCTATCGCCCTTACCAAGCAGAATGTTTCTTGTGAGATATAATATGTTTGTATAAATCATTCCAAGTTGACGTGCATATCAAATCACCTACATGTGATCGAAGTTGGGCTGATAAGTCTCTTCTTTCATTCATAATAAACTATTGAGTTCTTTATCAGCCACTGGAATTGTTGACGAGACACCTTGTGAGTTATTGATTACTTTTAGTGATGTCCTATCCCTTCATCCGTTTAATTCTCCGTAAGTTCATGTGAAATTATTATTGGATATAAACAGAGAATTATATTCCAGGAACCATCATCAGTTTCCAGACTGGGCGTGTCAACCGATCATATCCCACTTGCTAACTTACACGTCATGTAGTCGCGTACATGTTAAGCAGAATCTCAGACTTACACATCTATTCTTGGTTCTGCCTTCATATACGAGACTCCACTTCCTGGTGTAGTGACTAGCTCTCATGGCTGTCACCGAGGAGGTCCGATTTCGATTCCTGGCTCTGCCAAGAAATTTAATTCTGGTCTGAAGGCTAGAACGGGGTGCACTGAGCCTCGATAGGCAAAGTTGACAAGAAGGTGGGTTTGATATTCATTCAGCTATACTCGAAGTGGTTTTCCATAGTTTCCCACTTCTACTCCAGGCAAATGCTGGGACTTAAGGGCACGGTCACCTCTTCACCAATCCTCACCTGAATAACAAATATACACACTACTACAGACACCACAATAACACAGGTTATCTGACAAATACAAACTACATACACCTAAATACACGGGGTTACACGACCACGATGTCGCAAAGCCCCTAAATGAATCAACTACAAGAACTATCAAGTTTTAAACAGCCAGGTATTAAAAACCTCACTCAGTGAGTCTAAATTATGCCGCCCGAGTGCATACTAGGTCCGTCGATTGCCAAAGTCTTAACAATGCTGGAACAATCAGTGCGATTCTGTAACTTTCAACTTTTAGCACTTTTACGGCGTAGCAATAAGCTTACAAAATCGCACTGTTTGTATACACCTTAAGATATTTCCAGTATATTACATTGCTTGCATCATGGGGTTGCATTTTCATTGTAATAAAATCCTCAGACTTATTCGTGTGGAAACATGAGTTAAGATCGATGGATCAGGAGATAATGGAGAATTTCTAAGGAGTGTGATTTCTGTATAAGTGAAAGGCGAATCACGGGAGAAGACAACGAGCGGAGCTGTTGAATGACGATGTAAAATTCCTTAAGGGTAAGGCCACTTACGCTTCTATCCCGGGTTACCTTTGATTTCCTTTGAAACAAATGCGATAGCGTTGAATGAGGGCCAAAGCACAATATTCAGTTTTGCCAGGAATTTTTTGCTAGGGAGCTGCCGGCCTCGTGGTGTTTGGGTAGCGTGTCTGCCTCTCACTAGGAGACCTCGGGTTCGATACCCGGCTCCGTCAGGGATTTAAAAACTGAGGAGGGCTGGAACGAGATGCACTCAGCCTCCTGAAGACAATTGAGTAGCTGTCTGGCAGTGAGGCAACACCCCGATCAGGAAAACAAAAGGTTAACGCTGAGGGCCCCGACACGCTGAGCACGTGTCACGCCGCAATCTGCAGGCCTAATGGCTGGGCAGCGGGCGCTTGGTACACCAAGGGATTGTTGTAGTTTTATTTAGGGTCTTTCTATATCGTAGTCATATTCTCCATGTGCTTGGGTGTGTGTATAATCTGTGTTATTGTGGTGCGTATACAAATGTGTGTATTTGGAGCAGATGACTGTGGTCTTAAGTTAGCTATCATCCCAGCGAGTAGAAGTGGGAATCATTACGTTGGCTGAGGTGAACGTCAAACCCACCTCTTCTCAGTTTGTCACATTTTTCAGACCCAGAGATAGAATAACCACCCCTCTCACTTAAGCCAAACCAACACATGCTACAGTAGCCTATATCACCCATGTATTGCTGACTCTTGCGAAATATGTTCGTTCTAATACTCTTCGTTTGTACAAAAACTAAATTGGCCTCAAATCTCGTCTCAGAGCGATTATGATTGGTTGATTTCACTAACATTAATACGGAATTGGATATTTTATGAAAGGGTGCGGGGAAACCGGAGAGTCGCAAAATCCCTGACATCATAGACTCTTCCATTGCTGGGATGACCGAACATTAAGACACAAGGCGAAATAAGAGAGAAAAATGCATTTTCTTCGTTAACTCCAGCTAACACAAGATTGAAACTAAAAAGCTGTAAGCTAAAAATAAAGCAAATATTTTCTTTTTTTAGATCGCCAACGAAATTTATTTTTACAATTTCAATATTTTTAAATAATATTGTTAACTTACCAGAAAAATCATATTTAAATAAAAAAATTAGCACATGGTTCAACGCCTATACAGTTTGTATTTAAAGTAGGCCTACACCTAATAGCTGAAAATACTAATACTAACTTGAGGATATTGATTTGAATAAATGCGATTTTGACTAGAAAACAACAAACTGTTAATGGCGAAGCCAAGAATTATTCAGCAGACGGGTGTTGGTCGGCTCGTTTGTTCTAACCAGTACATTGATTGGCAACGGCGATTGTGTCTCGAGTCTAAATAAATCCGTGATAGCATGCGGTGTTTGTCCTTGTAAGTGCTTGGTCTGGCCTTCAAAAGAGTCGTTACTAGGAGCCCAGCTCCCCTTCACTTCATCACCGGCTCATCCTCTGCCAGCCCGTGGCCTTCCCAGGCCAATGTCCAAAGTCTCGAGAGGTCTTCTCATCGCGCGACAGCAGTATTTATTTATCATTGCGATGTTCGTGTGTGTGTATTGATGACTACCGTCAACGATATGATAGCGTATAACTTGGTACAACAGAAGTACGCCTACCTCCATTTTATCTTCAATCTGTATACACTGCAGGGTTGCCAACTCATAGTCTAAAGCAAAAGTAGCTACACGCCTATGGGACTGGTGATTGTTGTTTTCAGGGCCAAAGCACCAAGATCATCTGCTCCCACTTCGTATTTATCCTACCAGCAGTAAACTATTTAATTATATTGCTGAGGAGAGTTCTAACCTCCACTAAATCATTGTTGCCATATTATATCTGAGAGAATTTCTTAGACCAACACGCTCGATCTCATGATTAACAGCCAAATATTTAGCGTAAGAAGGACTTGGTCCTATATTAAATGAGCCGTTCTAGGTGCTTCGATCTCGGTAATTACCTGAGCCGTTTACTTGAAACCACTGAATTGATTCATACCCACCATACATCAGCTTCAAAGTATGAAATTATGTCGAGTTAGGGTAATTATCATTTGATTTCTTACCATATCTCCTGCGTTATATTATTTTCTTAATATAACCCCTAGCACTACAGCCCATGAAGAGCCTAGGCCTGCCAAGCGACCGCTGGCGCTGCCCAGCCATTTGGCCTGCAGATATTGGGGTGACGCATGGTGGGCGCATCGGGTCCCCTCGGCCGTTAATCGTGGTTTTCGTAACGGGGCGCTACCTCACTGTCAGACAGTCACTCAATTGTACCCACGAGGCTGGGTGCATCCCGTTCCAGCCCTCACGTCAGTTTCTAAAATCCCCGCCGGAACCAGGAATCGAACGTGGGGCCTCCGGGTGAGGCAGGCACGCTACCCCAACACCACATTATTTTCTTACCGCAATTCACTTTCAGAGAAATCGTAAAACTGTTCCCCTACCTTCTTCAGAAAAAAAAAGACAAGAAACCTCCGCATAAACAGGCATCCTTTCGCAATACTTGCAAATGTGATACTGTGTAGTCAGATGGCATACGGTATATAGTTGATACTTGGCAGATTTTTAAACCGGTTTGTTATGATACAACGGCGACAATTTTTGAATTATGCAGAGCTCTTAATTTTTATCAGAGAAAATGGAGATGAAAGGGCTCATCTCATCTAATCACCATCGGTGGTAATGGATCCTCATCTGCGAGTCAGCTGGACGTGAGTGTGTCATTCTCCTTCTCCATCGCTTGGAGACCGTTAGTTAATGGTGAAGCAACGCTATCTGCGTTACCTTGGCGAGGGTGTCAGGCTTGCTCCATGGTCCAGCTAGCCTTTAGAGCCGACCCCAGTGGTGGGATGTACACGCTCTACTTTAGGGCTTGCAACATCATATTCTTCAGCCCCGTGCCGCCTACTTTACTGGGCTTACGAAGTATGTCTGTTAATATGTGTTATTGTTGTGTCCCTACTGGCGTGCGTAGTCTATTTATAATTGTTATTGAGGGTTTCGACAAGGATACTGTCCCAGTATTTTCCTGGAGTTGGAGTGAGGGAACAGCGGAAACCAATTTCGGGATGGTGAACGGTGATATTCGAACTGATCTGTCTCGCGAGTTCAGGATACTTAAATCATACAGGTCAGTATGATGCATTTAGCTTTCGTGGATTGTTGAAAAAATAATATAAACTAACATTAACTTTGAGCAGAAGAAACGATTAGCCTCTAGTCATCGGGGAATGCTATTGTCATTACTTACTTTAGGAAGTAATAAAGTAACATGTCACCAATCCATTTACTTGTATATGTGTAAAGTATCACTTGCCTGGAGTAATGGGGTTTAATGTGCAGGGTCGCTTCGTATTATCACGACAAGGCGCCTACAAAATATAGGCTAGCTGTCTTATAGAATGGCTCCCCTCGGTGCGTCTCATCGTGTATATGGCTTGAAAACGTATCGCGGACAGCAGGAGATTCTGGTTTGAATCCCAACTGCTGGACATTTTCAAGTCTTACTCAACAGATATACCTGGCTCCCTACCTGTAAAGGAAGGGGAGGGGGGGGGGGGGATCTATCAATGAAGAGTGTCAATGAAGAGCAATGAAAACATGGATTGCTACAATACCAGCTTGATCGCAGATAGCGATGGTTTCAGAATACTGACACGATAAACTGAAGGTTGCTACTTCTCATCCTTGTTAGAGGTGTATCCGAGAGGCCACCCTCAAGGTTCACATGCAGTATATAGATCGCAGGAAGTAATCAACGAATTCCTTTCGTCATCTCTTCGCGATAAAAGGAATTTCCGTCCTACAAAGGCATATTGATAATCTTGCAACTTTTCTGTATTATTGCATCAAACCAATCAGCGAACGGATGAATGAGGTTTCAAACAATAATATTTCAGACCCTTCTTCCGTCGAAGTGTGTCTATTAAAACCCTGCCCAGTTTTCTTATATCCATTTCATTTTATTTTACTCTTTTGAAATACACACTTTGAATCTCGGCGCCACTAACCAGCTAATGTTTGGAGCCTCTCGTCCATGACAATGCGTGTGAACTTGGTGGTGGTTGGAGCGCGGGAGGTTTCAGAACAGCTGTCGTGTGACCTACGGGATGCACTCACTACCTGCCTCCTACTGTCTGCCTCACAAATATACCTGCTGCCAGCCAGGGTTCAGGTGTACACAACTGTGGTTTGAGTTATTATTGTTATTATTATGATTATTATTATTATAACAATAATATTTTAACATCACTGTCGGCCGTCCGTGAAGTGGAAGTGGAACGGTACCTTGTAATTGGAGATATTCTGTTATTATTATTATTGTATGTCTACCCGATATTACCTGGTATTTCCGTTTATACGGGATTGGGAATGAGGTGATATGAGTTTCTATGTGGTAATTGTTTTACGGCCGGATGCCCCTCCTTACACCAAAATCACATAGGGCGTTACTAAGGATGAAATGAATGGGACTGAAGTTAATTGAAATTGTGTAAGTAATTAAGGAAAAAGCGAGACCGTTGCCAATTATAAGGTGCCATTCCAGTATTTGACGGGAGTTGGAAAATGCGAAATGCAAAACCACTGCACGGATGAATGACGGCAATATCTGTTACCAATGCAGACTTTTCTGCTAGTAAATCAGACTTCTTCGTTGTCTTAGTGACGAAAGCCGCCGTGATTAATTAGTCAATCGGGAGTGTTCACTGGATTCTCGTCAATGAAAGTGATTGTATTTAAATCATTAGACCTTTCCATGGCAATTGCCTGTCTGAAAGCACAATGTGAATTAGAGCATTCATTGAGAAAGGTTTGCGTCATGGCCAACAGCATTTTGATGAAAGAATTAAAACGGGTTTATGTAACTTATTATCAAACCAATGTCAAGGTTGGAGTGTACTCTGTGGCCCGTTAACTTTCTAGTTTACGGCTAGTTCCAGATTGCATGCTTGCACGTCCTCCACTTGATATAAACAACACAGAGAGCAATGTATTGGATTTCTGCGGCCGCACTAATAACCATTGGTAGCTAATGGCAATGGTTCCAGGTTCTGCCGTACAATTAAATATCTTAAATAATTATCTTCAGAAAGGTGGACTTGTATTTTATATACAATATTTTGTATTATGTATTTTATATTTTTAACTATTGTAAGAACTAGGGAATGAAATTAGACGCACTGCAACTTCTTACATATAGGCTACTAACCAGTGCAGCACGTCCCACGCTTGGACTCTGTAGTTGGTGATTCGAGGCTTGAATCCAGGCATTGGCTCTTATTTCCGCACCCTCGCACCAAGCAAATACTGAGATGGAATCTTAATATTTCAAGTTTTGAGGCACGTACCCGACCTTAGACCACTCTGCAATAATTACACTTAGCACAAATCATTGCAGCCATCGTAATAACAGACGTTATCTAATTCCAAATACACCCAATTACACGGGACTGATGACCAAACTGTCCCAAGCTTCAAAATGAAATAACACATACAAATTGATGGTTCTTAGCTGTTATATTTTTCTTCAATTTATCCTGGTTTACGAAAATTCGTCGCCTAGTAATACGAAAAATACATGCGAAACAATAAAAAATGTATTCCGTAAGATTAAAATATGCAAAGAGAGCCTAATTCTAAATTATAATTCCGTAAGATTTCTTTTCGAAATGATCCAAAGGAATGCCTTGTTCTAGTATTTTGGTTTGGGTCATACAACAAATAGGCCTAATACATACTGTATACATATTCAATGTGTAAGAAATCTATTAGAATTTGCATCTAAATTGTTATTAGCATTTGCTATAACGATAATTGCGAAGTAACATGTTTCTTTTATGAATTTTGCTCGTCCAAGTATGTACAAAACATTGAAATTTAACCTATAAGAGCATATTATCGTTTAACCAATGATAATCTTATGGCTCTGAAGGGAATTTTCAACGTCCTCAAGAAACAGCACCACGTAACTATTCCAAGCGACATTGATTCTTAAGAATTGTCGTTTGAGAATCAAGACTCCATAATGAAAAATCATTAGTTAAGCGATATTGTTTATTAAAGGACAATTTAAAGCCTATCCCTAGTAATGACCTACGAAATATATTAATTAATTGGTATTCTGCCCGGAGGCAGGTCCGAGCCTCTGAAGAGGCTACCCCCAGCCGGAGTTTACGTGCGGTAGGGTGGCCAGGGCCTTTCCGCTCCTCATTATGTTGGCCAACAGCGCGCAGTGCCTAGAACCGGCATACCATCCAAGTTCCGGCTGTGCCCAATGCTGCTTAACTGCGGAGTTCTCATGGGATCCGGTGTTTCAACACGGCTAGGCCGTTGGCCTACGAAATATATGGTATTGAATTTTAAAAAACTTGAATGTAATAGCAAAGCATTAATGATGTAAATCGACAGCATTTTATTCTTACCACGACCATACAAATAAATGTAAATACTTACGAATCTGGGCTCTAGCTGTGAGTCCTTCTCTTGTTGAGTGAGGGGAGCACTTTCTTCAAAATCCATGTTTCAAAATATTGCATTCTTAGTTCGCGGCGAACATTAGTTTAAAACTAATAAGGAACAGAAGCCTTGACGTAGGCCTACTTAACTGATTCTTAATGAGCTTCTAACAAATTTAGTTGCTGCAAATCCCATTTTATAATCATGGTTTAATGTGTGTCTAAAACAACTTATTTGGGAAATAACTGACATAACTTAGCAGTCATATTTTGAAAACCTGTAATTCGTATCGATCGATCTTTGACTTCCACACTCAACGCGAGGCAAAGAATAGCATGTGTAGCTTCTACAAACTCAGAATCAAAGAAAATAGGTATTCAATGGCGGTTTCAGTAGGCTATGCCAATCGTACAATCTCATTATTTTTGCAAAAACATTAAGAGGGAGATAGTATTTCCAACGATTTCTGAGCTTGAGTTAATGGCATTAGGCTATAAGTTTAATTCAATAAAGTTCTAAGAGGGAGATTCGGTATAACATTACAAAGGGCACTTCCACCTTCTGGAGTAGCAACTAGCATTCTTGGCTGTCGCCCCGGAGTTCCAGGTTCGATTCCCGGCTCTGCCAAGAAATTTAATTATGGTCTAAGGGCTGGAACTGTGTACACTCAGCCTCGTGAGGCAAAACTGAGAAGAGGTGGCTTCGATTTTTACCTTGGTCATCCTGGAGTTGGTTTTCCGTGGTTTCCTATTTCTACTCCAGGTAAATGCCGGGATGGTTCTTAACTTAGGGCCACGGCCGCCCCCTTCCCAATCCCCCTCTGAATTACAAATACACACTACCACAGTCACACAGGTCATAAGACAAATCATACACACACCCAAGTACACGGGGCTAAATGACCACGAAGTCCGAGCCCCTCAAATGAAACAACGCCAACAAACAAAGGGGTTGGAACAAATGCGTAGTAGGATAGATACTGCATTTGAAAAAGAACTCACGCGGATCCATTCAAGAAAATCACTGCAAGTATTCATAGATTGAAAATATCTGACCTAGTACACCTCTATTGTTATTTAATTTAGTGGTGTAAGTGATTTAATACAGTTTGGACCATCCAAACAAGATATAAGATACCACAAGTACGTTGCCATTTTTGGGCCCGGATCTGCCCTCACGGACCTGCTACCTGCATATTGTGTGTATAGTGTGTTCCTGCGTCAACAAAGTCCGAAAATATGGCAGTATGGGGTTATGCAACTTGAAAAGATTAATCATTTAGTGTGGCGTAGTTGATAGCATGCTGAGCTCGATGCCCAAGATCACGGGTTCAGACCCAGCCGAAGTCATCGGATATTTTAAGAGCGTTAAAATCCCTCAGTATGCCTTCCTTTGGAGGGGAAGTAAAGCCGGTGGTCCCATGTCATAGATTTATGGCATGAAAAAGAACCTTCCACTAACTACATTTGTGGAAGTTAAAATTTGTAGGTTAGTTTGATAACGCTATATTAGTTCCAACGTTCGCCACCAGGTGCTTGCTGTGATGGCATCTAGTAGCCAAGTCCGCAGTTATGTGTGGTGGATGGTAGCAAAAGTAGGAACTTCTTGAAAAATTGATCGTCTGCAGTCCTACCTGAATTACAGATAACACACACTAATACAGCCATCACAATTAACACCGGTTATCAGACAAATTCTACACACACCCAAAGTACACGGGGTTACATGACCGCGTTGTCGCAGCCCCTAAACTAAGGAACCAACCAATGTTTCGAAATTTCCACGACATGATGTACACTTTAAACCTGATTAAAAAGCTGTTTTCATTTCAAGGGAAAATATGTCTTATTCCTTATTTAATTGTTCAATGGTAAGGAAGTTAGGTTAATGGAGGTAATTTAAAGTAACCTCACCTCAAATGGTGCCACCCATGTGTGTTATCGTGTAAGTTTGTGAGTCACGCTATTAACATTGAGCCACGTCACACTCAAGGCGACTGGCTACGGTGTCCGAATCCCCATCGGGAGAAGTCCTGTTTGCGGAGATAACATTATCCCACCACGTTCCCTCTCACGGGACCGAACCCCACTTCTCGAACAAAGCAGAGATTGTACAATTTACAACGTGTCTGCGACAAAGTATGATTCAGTGGCATGGTACATGGTGATCGTAGTTACCTTGCGGAGATGTATAACGCAGAGTTCTTTTAAGTCTTGCTGTCTATGCTGCCAGCTCCAATTTGTGTATTTCACGATATTGGTGTGTTTCCATTTTTACTGATATTCTGTAAATTGTTATGAAGTACAGTGATGATTAGATACTATTTATGAAGAACATGATGCAAAACGCTTATAGTTAAAGACAAAGCAAACACCCACAACTCTGGCCCTGAATGCAATGCTCTGGGATTTTAAGAAGTGATCTCAATTCACCCCTCACCAATACCAAGGATTTGCACTCGGCTAACACAGAGAGCAAAACATGTGGTACTTCCACTACTTTATATTTGTGAATGTAATCAACAAAATTATGTGAGGTACTGATCGCGGAGGAGCTGTGAAATTCAGTTTGCCCTTCTGATAGGCCTATGAGTTCATAAGAAATTAATACAGTTCATCCTTCTCATTGAGTAGTTAGACATCGCTAGTAAAAATCTATACTTTGAATATTTTTTAAAGTACTTTGAGACCAGGCACGTGTTACCGACTACTAAGCTTTGTATGAATTTCCATTGAGGTTCTGAATGTCATCTCATCAGACCATTGTCAAGTATGACTTGGAAGTACTTACGAGAACAGACGGCAATTAACTTAGCTGTCCTTGAAGCACTGTAATGTGTGGCCAAGGTTGAAGCATTGTGCTGAAATTATTCCACAGTAAGTTTTGTTAGTGTTGCTCTCACATAGGATTAGTGTTTCTTATTATGGGAGTGTCTAAGAGCCATTCTTGGGAAAGTCCACTTTTGTTCCGTAGAAATGTGAGTATTTGAGAGCCATTATATTTATGTTAATAATAGTCTTATGACCTCAGCAACTCGTTATGCGCCTCTCGAGGTGGTGTCATACAGGTGATCAATTCTCCAATTACGACGTTCTGTTCTTCACTGCCATCTAACTGGCATTTTTTACTGAGATTCAATTTTGTCTTAGTCACTAAATCTGATATAAGGGATCTTAGGCTAGAAAGATGCGGTGATTTTTCCGTCCTTCAAAAATCCGACTACCTGAAACCTATATACTATGGGGGAAAATGGCCTTGCTGTCCCGCCCCTTATGACAAAAATAACTAACTATAACCTATATGAAGAGTGCTTTTCAATCGTTTTAGGAGTTCAGAGAACTTGAACAGGTAATACACTACACATCTTATATTCGTGTTAGTCGTACGTATGAAAACGAAACAATCGTGTTGGTGCGTGTAACAGAAATTCCACACTATTAGGACTTCACAATAGGCACTACAATACTAAATAAAACATTTTTCTTTTCTGTACCTAACGCACACCATTGCAGATGCCCAAGTAACACAGTGGTTAAATAATTACTGATCACAGATGCTCCTAACCAATGAACGGAGGGAGCAGCAATTAAAGCAAAAGCTTCTGCAAACTTATTAACGTCTATGACAGGCACGTACGGCGTAAGGAATTCATTACCATGCCTTTCTCGCAAGATACAACCAACCTTACAGTTGGTGAGTAATGAAATGAACGTTTTGGTTAAGGAAGAATAAGTTGTTCCTTGTGCCTGATAAAACGTTTTGGTATATTTTCGTACGTAGGCCTAGTAGCACTGGTAGTTAACACATTTTTATTTCGCTTTGCAGTGTAAGAGGGCAAGTCAGACTCACATTGCCCTTATCACCACTTGTTACCATAACTAAGTCATTAATTTCAGAAACATTATAATTTATTTTGAAGATCAACTCCAAGGTATTTGCACGCTTCCATTGTTTTACAATAATTTTAAGTAGTTATGCATTGTGAGACTGTATATTATCCAATCCCTATTTATCTTTGTATGAGTCAAGACAGTCAAGCGCACGTATATCTTGTGTGATGTCTACAAAAACTTGTCCAGTCTAGACATGCTACTTATCCCCTTTCGCTTTTAAATATGAGTCGGTCTGCCGGATAAGATATGAACTCGTAGCACTTCTGGCCAATTGCCCTTTACGGGACTGTATCCTTCAAGTGCGACTTCGCCTATCGGAACTGGTCGGCAAGACAGTGTATATACTTCGGAGGCCAATTGCGTGGTCGTAGTGTACTCGTACTTTTGTATCACACTAATTTACTTTATTCGATCATTTCCTACTTCCAGTGATCTAATTGCTTTAGAGTAATCACCCGAAATTCTTTAGTGCTTTCGAAAGTTTTGAACACGGTGAATACGGCTCCACAAGTACAAAGTGGAGGTCTTCCCTTCTCATTAGATACGAGTGGATGTATCTTGCATGACCTATCCTTAATCTGCACACATTGACACGGAAAGAGCTCCGCCACAGCGAATAGTTTGCTTGGCGAGATTGAGTGAGAAGGGGCAAGGATAAGTCGACAGAGTGCATTTTTGACTCAATATAACATCACCAAAATTATTATTCTGTGTGCAATATGTAAACACAAGATGACCTTTCTTTATGCATCAAATCAGAATGTGCGTCTAATGTGAACCAGAACAACCCAGGTTTTGTTCAACAGCTCACATGGCCAAAATAATAAAACAAGAGTAGCCTAATTGGACGTGTACCTGCTTGAACATTGGTTTAAGCTCTATCAGATTTCCCCGTAACTAGCTTACCTTAGCAGTGCCTCACCAAAAGCCAGTTTTATGGCAGATTATCAGTGACTACCTCTGGCTTGCACAGGAGAACCGCTTGCTTAGTAGCTCGGGGCCAAAGTTGATAAGACAACTGGTGAGAGTGCCCATTCAGGCAAATTTAATGGAGCTGACGAATATGATAAGTGGGTAGAAGAGGGAAGATCGCTGTCAAGCTAAATCAAGCCTTTCATTTGGATAACCATGGCCTACTTGAAAAATTTAGGGTCATCACTAATAGTATTTTTGTAGGGCATTTTCCTGATATGTCATCATTTCACCTTTGTTTTACTATTCCAGGGTATTATTTACCCATTTCTATAACGTAGAATGTATTTTTGTGGTACTGGGTAGCGTTTCTCTATAAAATGAAGAAATATGGCATTCCAACAACACAATAACAATAGACTATATCTCGTGGTGTAGTGTCCAGGATCGATTTCCGGCTCTGTCAAGAAATATAATTCTGGTCTGAAGGTAGGAATGGGGTTCACTTGGCTTCGTGGTGTAAAACTGAGAAGAGATGGGTTTTATTCTTACATCTGTCATTCTAGAAGTGGTTATCTGTGGTTTCCCACTTCTACTCCAGGCAAATACTGGGATGGTTCCTAACTTACGACCACTACCACCTCCTTCCCAATCCTAGTCTCAATTACAGATACACACACCCAAGCACACGGGTCAACTGCGGGAATCCCGTCAAATAAGAATCGAACATATGTAGAATTTCCCATCAACTTGCAATTGAGCATAATTCATACTAAATTTCGTACAACGTTTGTTTCTGTCTCAGCATGGAAATATGTGAAGAAACCTAGGGATTCCTTTCCTAGCATCGTTCATCCGCGATATGGCATTAACACCTGCTTCCGGAAATATTGATTGTTAATTTGGTATGTGACAATGGACGGCAACTGAATCAGCTTTGTTTCCTAAAGGTTAAAGACAGGGAATAACGGAAATGATCCTACGTGAGTAGCATTGAGATCCCTGCGCTGAACTTACCTGCGTCTTGCTTAAAAGCTATAGCTGTTTGTGCTATTTTGTTCATTCAAGGACTAGGAATAAAGTAATAATCAGTCCCGTTTAATTTGTGGGATATATCTAAAACTATAGTAATGGAGGATTAGGGGTACCATGCTGCTGCCTCTTACTTGTTAATGGCATTGGGTTGGTATTTATTGACTATGTGTAATTGTATTTAGCCTGTATTTTGTGACAATATGAGCATATTTATTTATTTATTAATAGGTACGGTACTGTTACAGATAGGCAACACCGGGTGCTAGCAAGATATTTACAGATATCTCAATTGCTCCCCATAACGTCTCCGTGTTCCTTGAATACAAAGTTCTTTTTTTTTTCTTTTTCTTGAAGACTTTTAAACTGTTAGAGAAAGGTTCTAAGACTTCTTCAGGCTACTCATTCCATGTTTCAATACACCTGTTGATGATAGAATACTTAGCCAAATTTGCTTTTGAATTTTGGGCCTAATTTTGCAAGTGTGATTTCTCCTACCCATATAATCTGGCTCAAGCATTCTGTTTTGTAATTAATTCCAGGCCGGCTCCCCTGTGTATGCTTTGTACATCTCCTGGAGTCTTCTTTTATGTCTTCTGTTCTGAAGGGATTCCCAACCCAATTACTTTATCATGTCAAAGACTTACAAGGTAAACATAGTAAGCTTACTATCTCAGAATTTGCTTGGAGATGATGATGCTTGTTGTTTTATGGGGTGAGACAACAAAGTCATATGCCCGTCGTAACACAGTTTAATATTACAAATTTATATTAGTTATAATTTAGAGATGGATGCCTAAGTATGAAAAAGCCTAATATTAAGGAAACAAGCATTACAACTAATAATTATTATAATAACAAACAAAAATATAAGGAATGGCAAAAAATCAGAATTTCAAGTTCAGAAAGGAACAAGTTCTTCGAGTCAAATAACACTTGAAAGTTTTGATTACTAGCCCTAACATATAAAGCGGACGACGCGATCAGCAGCCATTACATCATCACCTAATATAAGACGGGACGTATTTTGCATGCCAAGGTTTCTTCGTAAATCAGCAAGATCCACACACTCGGTTAAAATGTGGGCCACGGTGAATACGACTCCACAAGTACAAAGCGAGGGTCTTCCCTTCTCATTAGATAGGCTACGAGTGGATGGATCTTGTATGACCTACCCTTAATCTGCAAAAATGACACGGAAAGTGCTCCGCCACAGCGAATAGTTTGCTTGGGGGAGATTGGATGAGAAGGGGCAAAGATAACTTGACAGAAATCATCTTAGACTGGGATCGAACCATTCAACTTTGGTTGAGCATGATTGGGCGCACTCGGCTATGGAGGAGCTGAGGTTTTGCATCGTGTGCCATGGACTCAGTCCTCGAGGTCATCTTGAGTGACAGTCTGCAGCCACCGAGGACAGCCTGCCTACCTTACGAAGATAAATGCCGAGGCCTTACTGAACTACACGTTAGCAACACGCTCAACTGGCAAATACTGTTGCATTATCCTTCTTCATATCTAGGGGCTGACTGGCACAGTTGCTAAGTGCTGGCCTACATAACTCAAGATTGTGGGTTTGATTTCTGATCAGTGCGGTGGGAATTTGGAGTGATTGAAGGTTAAATCCTCGTATCAGTAGATTTACTGGTTCGTTGAAGATTCTCTCAAACTCACTCGCCAACGGGCGTCGACTCAAATTATCTGCACCAGGCATCTCCAGGGCCCACACGCCTGGGTTTAAAACAATTAAAGTGATTATTATTATTAATAATTATCTGTCAAAATAGGTTCTTTGTATAAGATGAAAGGTTTGCTGCCATATAGACAGGTCTAGGAGGTGTTCCTCAACCGGAATTTACTGGCGATAGGGTGGCCAGTTCCTTTCCACTCTTTTCTTCCCTTCTCCCAAAAGTACTTGGTCTCCCGGAACGGTCATCGAAATTCTGACCACGCCCATTGTTGCTTATCGTAGAAAATCTTACGGGATCCGGTGTATCAGCACGGCTAAACACAATGATAACTTCCGTATTACGTTTTTGACAGTTATCCGTTTGAGGTTCATAATAATACATATTGCAATATGGTTTTTGATTACGATCTCTATCCTGTTTAAGCCAAGGAACTGTTGTGCCGAACTGTATGCGATTATCGTAACTGATAGGATGTTCTTCAGCTAGTCGTTTTAAAGGGGTTTGGGGGAGAGGATTGGCGATTCTATACACGAACACATAGTTTGAAATGATGATCACGGAGGGAGAGTGGGACATTTTTCTCGTTGGAGAAGTTGGGTAGTGCAGCGGAATATTCATCTGTCCTTCAGGTTATCAAGTCCCACTTGTCTACACTTAACGTATAGCCTATCAGCTTGATATTTGTACGCTAATCGGTATTTTATAATATCTAACCGTCTGCCAGTGATGGATAACACAGCTAATATTAACTATTGTTCCCTGAGTACTCTGTGCCCTCCTACAGTTGCTGTCTATCAAGTTTTCAACCCGTACACTGGTTGGATCCTTATAGCCATAGGTTATATGGGTAGAAGCCCCAAACCCAAGGCAGTGCTCTAATGTGTCATAAAGTGAGGGTTAGCATCCTCAGGCACTAGCTCTGCCATTACTCAACACCACCCATACTTCAGTAGCTTCTATATAATTTCAAGAACGGAAGATAGTAATTTTACGTGACCGTTAATCTCGAGATCATGAGCCATGGGACCTCTTTTTTATGTGGAATCCGAACCACAGGACATGGCATTCCACTTTGAAAATCTTACATGCATTGACCGGGAATCAAACCCAGTCCACCGTGGTGAGAGGCCAACAGTTTGACCGCTGCGCCATGCATGAGACTAATACATCACTGAAAGTCACATTTTGCTCCAGTCCAACAGTAAAACAAATTCTATATTCATTAAGATGGCATCCTAATTCACTTGTGTGTTCAGTTGTTTGACTACTAAAACAAAGAATTAGAAGTACAAACCGTATAGGAGACTCATCAAAAAATGTGGCTGTAAAGGATTTTACAAGAAATGGGTTACCCCAGTTAGTATCCATATCCTCCTAAACAACACATCAATCAGGGCTGGAAAATATTGATTTAAAGAAATACTTCCATCTGTAAAAAAAAAACCTTTTATTTTTCTATGTATCGTATGTTGCCTACATAGCGTAATGAAGGTTACAACAAGTTACCAACCAAACATACTTTCCAAAATTACATATAAATTGAGACAAACAAGTTGGTTGGTTGGTTCCTCAATTTAGGGGCTGCGACAACGCGGTCATGTAGCCCCGTGTACTTTGCGTGTGTGTAGAATCTGTCTGATAACTGGTGTTAATTGTGATCACTGTATTAGCGTGTGTTATCTGTTTTCAATTCAAGTAAGGACTGCAGACATTGATTTTTTTCAAGTACTTTTGCCGCCTAACGCCACCATCAACGACTACTAGTTCAGAAATTGGGTTACCAGATGCCATCGCAGTCGGCTCCTGGCGACGAACGTCGAAACCTAAGAGCGTTTGTCAAATGTTTAACCTATATAATTTAGCTTCACACAGGTGTAATTAGTGGAATGTTCTTTAACATGCCATAAATCTATGACATGGGACCGCCGGCTTTACTTCCCCTCCGAAGGAAGGCATACTGAGTGATTTTTAAGGCTCTTAAAAATCCGACGATTTCGACCGGGTTTGAACCCGCGATCTTGGGCATAGAAGCTCAGCATGCTACCAACTACGCCACCGAAGACGCTAGGCAAACAAGTTGAAGAGTTAAGAACAGTCTACTAATTACAAATTTAATACAAGCAAATAACTCCATAGTAGTCAAAAAACACTTTCGAAACAAAATATAATTAGGCCTATTTACTGAAAACCGAAGAGTGAAATTGGTCATTCAATCCGTCATGAATCTAAAATTTGATATAATGAGTTCTTGGGACAACTTAATGAGTTTCAAACATAATGTGCACACACCTAAACAAACACACAGACAAAAAGAAAGTTGTTAAAATTACCAATTTGTTTTGAAATTATTGTGTTGGAAGCCAACTTTCAGTGTTGCTTTAATAGGCCTAATCAAAATGTAATGTTTTTCAGTAGGTCAACACGATTGTACCGAAAAAAGATTGCATGAGATTTACATAAATAGTCGACATATACATTGAGACAAACAAGATGTACTGTCAACTAATTACAACTAATAGATCTCATGCAATTATTTTCAGGATTAAGAAAACACATATTAAAATTGGGTACAATCGTATTGACCGACTGAAAAAACATTAAGTTTTAATTCTTATGCTAGTTAACTGCAAAACACTATGACATTAAAACAATGTTTTCTAATTTTTCGTGGAATGGCTCAGTTGAGTGTTGGACTACAAAATGCAATGGCTCTATTTCCAGCGAAAATTTTCGATCATTGGAGATATAGGCCTATTTACAAAATATTTTCATGGACTTTGAAACACAGAATCGAGAAGAAATAGATAGTTTAGATAGCATTTAAGTAACAGACACCAAAACAACGTTGTTGTCATTAATACAACTTTATTCACATTTGAAAATAATGGATACAAGGGGGGGGGGGGGGGGGGGGGGGAAGAAGCGCAAATTTGATGGCTGTATTTAAACATAACCATGAGTCTCTCTAGACCAATTTAGGAAAGTTGGCTCGAACCAAGTACAGCACTTAAGCAATGCAAGGCAAAGGTTCGCAAGGCAAGGCCCAAGCAAGGCCGCGTGGGTATGCGTGCTATGGACGTACGTGAGAGAAATTTCTGTGCTAGTTTATGCTACATTGAAGATCACAAGGTCGCTTTTATATCAAGCTACAAGGCACTGTGGATTTGATTTGCCTGGTTGGAGTTTAAATAGTAGACAGGAGTTAATGATTGTTCTAGTCACAAAGCTCAATTTATTTATTTATTTAGCGTATGGTTCTTAGTGCCCGGAGTGTCCGAGGACATGTTCGGCTCGCCAGAGTTTGTAGCTGCTTCTATGCGGACACCCATGGGGTGAGCTACAAGTACAGTCGCGTGTGGATGAGATGAAGATGAATGAAACTGGGAAAGTTCAATTTCAAGTAGTTCCAAATTTGGCTACTAGATGTCTGACGCCCAGCGGCGAACGTTGGAACTTACAGAGCGTTTCTAGCCAAATAATTTACAAATTTAGCTACACACTACCAATTATAGTGGTAGGTTATTTTTCATGCCATAAATCTGTGGCATGGGCCCGCCGGCTTTACTTCCCCTCCAAAGACATGCATACTGAGACGCTCTTTAAAAAATCCGACGACTTTGACCGGGTTTGAACCCGCGATCTTGGGCATAGCAGTTCAGCATGCTACCGACTACGCCACCGAAGCCGCTTATAAAGCTCATTATTACCACCATAAAATATATAAGAAACATGACAAGAATACAGTTTTATAACTAAGACTGCATAATAAGTTACAAAGGGAATTTAAACGCAGGTGGTTGCATTCTGAGATTGATTACTGATCCCTTCCATGACAAAGCATAAACGCAGATAAACGATGCAAACTTAGGATGTGTGAATTGTTGGTGTTTCAATTAAAGGCGTGGGATATCTTTATGCATCAACTCCGTGTAATTGAGTGAGTATTGTACTTGTCTGATAACGCATGTTGTTGAGGTGTCTGTAGTAGTGTGGGTGTGACTGAAATTATTCGAGTAAGGTGCCACCGAGACTCTATTAATGGTACAATTTCCCGAGAATAAGTATCGAAAGAAAAACGGGGGAAATTGCACTCAGGATGGCCACTAGCTGTACCGGAATTTAAACTTGGGATCTCCCAACTACTGCGTAGTAGTGAATCGAGGACTTAACCCACCCGACTACGCCGCCAGGGATGAATGTCTGAACACTATCGTACTGTCCTGGATGATCGTGAATGGAAATGTACTGACACGAGTGACGTTACTGTGGGAGGTGTCAACTTCCATGATAATTAGTATTCGTTCGCTGCGGTAAATGTACTATAACAGCACAGTGATAAATTTTACTCCCTCCCACGCAAGTAGCTTTTATAGAGTGTTTACAAAATATCTAATTTTATCAGGCTATTACCAGCTCTCTCGAAGATCGGGTTAGCTAGAAACAAGTTCTTCCATGTGAAATCAGAAAGCACAAAATCCTGCATTCTGTTCAATTATTTTGTACATCGCAATATATTTTTATTACAAATACAGCGAAAGTATTTCCACTGAATACTCTGTATTTAGTTTGTCGGCTTCGGTGGCGTAGTCGGTAGCATGCTGAACTGTTATTCCCAAGATCGCGGGTTCAAACCCGGCCGAAGTCGTCGGATTACGAGCGTTAGAATCCTTCAGTATGCCTTTACTCGGAGGGGAAGTAAAGCCAGCGGTCCCATGCCATAGATTTATGGCATGAAAAAGAACATACCACTACAATTGGTAGTGAGTTTAATTGGTTTAGAAACGCTCTATGAAGTTCTAACGTTCACCGCTGGATGTCAGTGACGTCTGGTAGCCAACATTGGAACTACTTGAAATTGAACTTTCATTCATTTCATCTCTCATTAACTCCTTTCGTGAGGTTGACGTCAGGAAGGGTATCCAGCAGTAGAAACCAACAGCCACAAGGAATGTCATCGAAGCCATTTTCAGTGTTGCCAAAGTAATCTATTATTAGAAGCTATTCAGTCGGTCAACACGAGTGTGCCGAAATTTTAGAATGGGCGGGAAATCACAATATATTACATCAACACAATGTAATTCCAATTGTGTTGACCGACTGAAAAGTGGCAATATCAATTGTCAATAAAGCAACACTGAAGAACGAGTCGGATTGCTGAAAAGCAGCAAAAGAATATTACACTTACAAAGTGTTGCTTTTTTTTTGGTCAGTTTTGTTAAGGCTCTCTGCAGTGTCGGTTATCACAGTGAGATGTTTCTACTTTCTACAGTCCATGAGTCCAAGGACATGACCATTCTCAGCCCTTTTCCTTTCCTGGGAATATCTGCCACATCATCCGGAGTTGAAATAACGCCATTCACTTGCTTGATGTAATATCACTGAGTCAGCAGACAAACCATTTAAAATATACAACACTCGTCATTTTATATCGTTTAAGGGCAATGTTTAGAAGTGGGAGTCGTGACTTCAATAAGCTAATAATTCTTCTAAGGAATGATACAAGATCCATGTAACACACATCGGGGCTGTAATATTGACTAATCACCAGATGCAAGTGCCAAGTCTGAGAAACCCTGGCCGCAGATAAACGATGAAAACTTAGTTGTTGTTTAGAGGGTGGAACAGTGAGATCATCTTCCTCCGAATGTCAACTCAAACGGTTCCACCACACATCCCAGATTCAATCTCGGCCACCATCTGTGAAATGTGCACAGGCTAAATCGAAAATGTAGAATAGATGTGTGCATCGAACCTCCAAACTTTCCTGCTCATTCTTGCTTCATTATTGCCCCATGTTTATTTGCAGTCACTTTCTGCGGGACACGTTTCTATAGTTTGGCGCTTAATGGAACTCCCTTCACTTATCACTTGGATGGGTAAATGTTAAGAATAGAGCTTATTGAATTAGAGATCATTTCTCTTCTAAAATTTCGAAATTGACACCACATGGGTGACTTACATGTCAACGATACCATTCCAGAACATAAAGCCAGAATTAAATATTTCTTGTCAGAACCGGGAATCGAACCCGGACCTCCGAGATGACATCCGACTGTGCTAACCAATACACCAAGAGGGTTGAAAAGAAAATCCACAGCCTGCTTCCAGTCTCCGACCGGGTCAGGAATGGAATGAATGAAGCCCCCATCTAGCGGTGAGGATATGAAGTGTGCCGGCTGCCGAAGCCTGTCGCACTCCTCTGGGGCAATGATTAAATGAATGACAGATGAAATGAAATTATAGTGGAGAGTGTTGCTGGAATGAAATTGTGACAGGGAAAACCGGAGTGCCCGGAGAAAAACCTGTCGGCCTCCGTTTTGTCCAGCACAGATCTCACATGGAGTAACCGGGATTTGAACCACGGACCCAGCGGTGAGAGGCCGGCGTGCTGCCACCTAAGCCACGGAGGCTCTACCAAGAGGGTTATTTAATAATAATAATAATAATATAAAAGAAAACGTAAAACTTTTATGAAACTTCATTGGAAAACTTAGGTTTGTTCCTTAGTTCGTTTTTAGGCGAAGTTGTTTATTTTAACCTCCGGAATATGACGTCTTCGGTGACGTAGTTGGTAGCATGCTAAGCTTATATGCCCAAGATCGCAGTTTCTAACGCGGCCGAAGTCGTCAGATTTTTTAAGAGCGTTTAAATCCCTCAGTATGCCTTCCTTCGGAGGGGAAGTAAAGCCGGCGAGCCCATGTCATAGATTTATGGCATGTAAAAGAACCTTCCACTAACTACAATTGTGTGAAGATAAATTTGCGTTTACGTTTGATAAGCGCTCTATTAGTTCCAATGTTCGCCGTCAGGTGCCTGTTGCGTTGGCATCTAGTAGACAAGTTCGTGGCAACGTGTCGTTGACGGTAGCAAAAGTAGGAACTAGCCTACTTGAAATTGATCGTCTGCAGTCCTTACGTGAATTGCAGATAACACACACTAATACAGCCATCACAATAATTGTTAATTATTAACGCCGGTTATCAGACAGATTCTACACACACCCAACGTACACGGAGCTACGTGACAGCGTTGTCACAGCCCCTAAACTGAGGAACCAACCAACCTCCGGTATGTATATATCTATATGTGTAAAAAACGTAGTGCCCCCACGTCCTTGAATAAAATTATTTATTATAGTCTACGATTCTGGCGTATCCTAAAGTGTCGGCATTAAATGGGAATGCAGTGAAAGTCCTTAAAAAAATCAAGAACTTACACTCGAATACAAGTACCAACATAGTGACAATGCTATGGATTTAACGTCCCTTTGAACTATTGTGTTTTAGGGACTCCGAGTATTGGAGTTTTAATGTGCTGCTGTCGCATTTAAACACCTTAGGATTGAACCGGAATCTGATCTGTAATCTTGAATCTGATGGCCAGCTACACCTCTCTCCGTTGGAACATACTGTAAACCCAAGTGGATTCTCGGGAAACTATTGCGGGGAAGAGAGTACGCTCCATTTAGTGAACATGCTGCCCATGATAAAGTTAATGTACATACATATCTCAGTTCTCGAAGTGCATGCAGTGGTGCATAGCGAAGCAGCCAGTCCCGCTGGTGCCTGCACAGTGGAACCGAGTGGAACCAAGTGGAACTGCAATCGTGGGGACTTCACACGAGACTTTTCTTGAATTCTTCACTTTTAAAGACTCGTCACGTTGAGCAAGGCCATTGAAACTTGATTCACTTGGTTATAACCTCCCTGAGGACACTATTACACACGCATCAGGTTGTGGACCATTTAGGAATGATCATTAGCTCACGTTGATTGTAATAGAACAAGTGGTTCGTAAGTGAATTCACATTTGAACTTTACCAGGAAGATAGTGAAATTACTCTTTCCGTAACAGTTACCCTGCGTTAGGGGTATCAGACCAGAGTGCATTCATCAGTGTGTAACGAGTTGCTTATGTGTGGAGTAAGTTGCACACCGAATAGGCCTACTTCTTGGCTTACTCAAACCAGGGAAAGTAGAACGTTGCTTCTGTCATATTTGTAAGTGTTTAATTCCGGTACCTCCCATCGGAGATTCGCTTATCTATGGTTATCATATTTGCAAACGTCAATTCCCGGACATATCCATTAGAGTTCGAGGAAATGACGTTCTATTCTGGGACTATCCTGGCCATTGCAGGAAGCGAGATTATACTGCCCATCTCTCGCCCTGGCCTGGATTATACTTTTTGTATGAGTATCCTACCGAGCAACTGTCACTGCCGTCTTACGCTACGACCGCAAAGCCTACAGTATTTATTGCCACTGTAGCCTACTCAATGAAGCCCTTACAGTCACATGTGTACACTAAAAGCAACACTGGCGTTGCAGTCGCATGCCAAATTAAGAGCTCTAGTGTTTGACAATGCCGAACTGATTTGCAATACCAGTCAGTGACATTCAAGGAGGACTTACGCTGAGGTGTTTTAAACTACCAATTTGTAGGCACCAAACAGCTTTTAAAGTAATTATCCAATTTTCTAATTTCAATAACTTATTTAAATTCATATAATCAACTGGATGTTGTGACAGGCTAACACAAATTATATTTCCTTGGTTATCTGCTAACTATTTCATTTAATGCGAACGAACTTTTACGAACAACTGCAGCCGTGGTAATAGGCTATTATTATAACAAAACAAATAAACTAGTATACCTGACTGCAATTGAATGAACTACACCTCCATTAAAATTTGAAAATGATCAGAAGATAATAACACCACACTTCATTTAAGCTGAAATAGCATTTGAATAAATATATTTTATGGAACACAACTTACGGTCTAGCACTTGGAAAGCTGTTATTTCTGTAGTCTACCTTTTCCAGTTCGAGGTAACTGCGATTGCAAAATAGTCACACGTTTGGTTCCTGAATCAAATACGATGCCTTACGTCGTGCGAGAACTTATACCAAGCCTTGTAAACTGGCACACTGGGGTGTGAGTTGCTTTTTCTCATATTTCCCACTTTACTACTAACTTATACCCCTATTCCATATTGCTACTGGGGGACGTCAACTATACTTCAATAGTGAGCTTCCCTTTGTTCCAGATTTAATACAATGTAATTGTCTGAACCTTCAGGGTTGGTTAACGCAATGCAGTAACTACTGTATATGACCGAGTTGTCGGGGTCACGAAGGGAGAGCTCAAAGCCGTAATTGCGTGGAAATCCCAGTTCGTTATGTGGAAGATATCGTATTATGGTACAACATTTAATTTATTGTTGTTGTTACAAGAATGAATTAAATTGAAATACCTTTGATATGAAGAGAAAATATGGGTATGAATTTAAAATATGGATCATTTGCTAACGGAATGTTTGACTAGGGTGTTACGGTATGCATAGTGGGCAATGCCGGTCGGCGCACAGACTGGCAGACCTTGAACGAAGCTAGGATGCCGCGCTCTGGTTGGCTGACTCTGAACACTCACAACAAAACAATATCGACATGGCGATGAGCTCATGGTTGTCTAAACCTGAGTCGGTCATCTAGCTGTTCAACAACCAATCAATGTTCTCTCTGTCTATTATGGTCTCATACTATCAAAATGTTACGTTAAAATATAAATTAAACTTGTTTTTAGTTCACAAGTAGGTAGGCCCATTTCAGGAAGGAGTGGTCCCTCAAGCCGGATTAATTATTAGAGCTCACAGTACATTTGCATTAGGCTAAGGGAAACAGGTTTACGTTCGTGATTTTATTTTTCATCCACATTTCTGCATATTATCTGTTCTTTGATGATAATGATGATGATAATAATAATCTGGGTTGAACGTCTCTTTTAACTGCTGCGATTTTAGATACAGTATGTCAGTGTGCTGGAAATTCGGCTTGGAGGGAATATTTAACGTGCAAGTTCTGCGTAAGGATGTATTACAGTGCCGGCTTGGCTGCATTGTAGAGAGTAATGCCAATAATATAAAAGTAACTTACGTAAAGAAAATAAATTGGGTATGTTGGTCATTAGGCCCGTGTACCTTTATTTGTATGAAAATCTTTTCATAACCCGTGTTATTGTGGTCGTTGTAGTTTTGCGTGTAAGCCTACTTTAATATTCAGATTTAGGATTTGAGGAGCTGCTTCGAGGCTTGAATCTCCAGAATATACCTGGAGTAAGTGTGGAAGAAACCGGATAAAAACTGTACTTTGGATAATCGCTATCAGCACGTGTTCGATCCTTAAACCTCCGAACTTGCAGCTCCCCATTGCATCGTGGATTGTGACCTAACAAGCTCGGCTGCACTGCTGGGAGTAAATTAAATATTGTGGCATTTGGTACTTAGGCTACATTATATTGAACAATACATTAATTAAGGCTATAGACTAGGCTATACTATTCGCGTTTTATGACCCAACCAAAACACAAACCGTAATAGTACTTTGTTACTCAGTCTCGATGTTCTGCCCCTTAAAGCAACAAACACCACCACTAACACTGAATTAACCTGCGCAATCTTTTGTTCTTCAGATATAATTCCCCGTTGACCTTCCTGCACCTTGGGATTCTTGATGTTTTATCATTTCAAATGATCTTGTCGACTTCACCGTTATGCTTTGGTCTACCGTTATGCGTTACGGTTACGGAGAGGAAATGTACTAAGGTTGCACTTGAGCGTATGACGTCATCATGTTGTTCAGTGCATATGCACCGAGTCTGATTTTACTCCTGGGGTATGGCGTTATGCGATACGGAGACGGAGAGCGTATGACGTCATCATGTTGTTCACTGCATGTGCACCGAGTCTGAGTTTCCTCCTGGGCTATGGCGTTATGCGATACGGAGACGGAGAGCGCGTGACGTCATGCAGCAGAGTGCACCTCCCGCTCTCCGTTCCCCGCGCGGGAAGCCTAAGTTAAAGGGTAATGGAGTCTGTTGAAAGAGTCCTGGGGCTTCGAGCGAAGCGAGAAGCCCTCCTGCCTTTCTAACATGTGTTGCATTTGTAGCATGCGTCATTTGAAATGATATAAAGTCTAGTCTTTCAGACTGACTGTATCTTTTTTTCTCTACATGATTGAAATTTAAATTGGACACAAGCCAACCTAGTTCTTTAACTTAAATCCTATCATCAGATGGTAGAGTTCAAAAACCACTGATATTATCCATTATTACTCCGCAAAATGAATAAGGCTTTAGGTGGTTGTTTATCTGAACTATTTATTGCTGTTCAACAGGAGTTAGAAAAACTAATGTAGGCCAACACCACCGCGCTATTTTTGAGCAAGCCCTTGAAACTAAAGGGTCTATTTCTGTCCGATCTCTTTTCAGTAATACCTCACGAGGTTGAGTGCACCCCGTTTCAGTCCTCAAAACTGAAATAAATTTCTTAGCAGAGCAGGGGAATCGAACCTGGACTTCAGTAGTGACAGTCAAGAATGCTAGCTACGACAGAGATTGGGTGTTTGTCATGACGTTGCGGATGTTGTACCAGCTCAGTGATTAATGGAGTCAAATATTGCTGAGGCCGTAAGAAATATAAAGTCGCATCCACACTAAAAACGTTGTGCATTACATTTAAAATTCTCTGGAAGTTCAATATTCTTGCCACGAAAAAGATCAATGTGTCCCGTGCGTACGAGCTCATCTATAACCTGAGGCACTTATACTATGGTTACTTCGTCACGACAGTATCTTGGGGCACAAAGGTCATTGTTGTATTCGGAAAAAAAATGGATCGCATCCATTCAATGCGACGTAATTTTTTGCGTGCGTTCTTATGCGACAAACGTGTCGATATTGACCTAATGCGCGTACACTAATCTGCTCCGGAAACCTCAGTACCACTTAGTGTCTTGGTAAGTTATTGTGGATACACTTGAAGAGAAGGGGCAGATGGCCTCGCTGTTCCGCCCCTTAAAACCTCAATAACTAATTAGCACCTTAAGAGAATTAATCAAATCGGTTATGTTTGCGGCCCCAGGTCAGTTACACTCTTTCATAGTGCTTGAGCTTCGACATAATTTTGAACACTGTACCTTTAAAGCTGTGAGAAGGCCGTTGTGATACAAAAGTTAATGAAACTCCCGCTTATAGACTAATATTATGCTGATCTGAAATGGTAACGTTATTTTTGTCGGCCACCTGTGCTCTATTATTGCTAAGGTCACTTCAGTGGAAGGTCGTTATTCTTGGTCTCCGTGACCGGGGCGCTGCCTCGTTGTCAGATAGCTACTCAATTGTTCTCACGAGGCTGAGTGACGGAGCCGGAAATCAAACCCGGGGTATCCGAGTGTGGGGCAGGCGCGCTACCCCAAGTTAGCTTGTATGGAACTGTATCGAGAAGCATCAAGAGTATTACGGAAACACTCTTCAGTATTTTTAATGACACTTCCGCTACGGTAAAAGTAAACTGAAAAAAGTGGGGAGATCTCGAGCAATGCAGTTGAACGGTCCGTACGCATGGCAGCAAATTGGTTGATGAAATATTATCTTCACTTAATATTTTATCAGTTAACTCATCGTAATATTGGTAACTTATTTGAAGCGAATATCGAGTACGGTACGGTATATTGTTTGAAGTTACTCACTTAGTCTGAGAAAACTGTCTATTCCATGACACTCGAACTCATAATTTAAACTTCAAATCGCCTAGAAGAGGAAGAATGACCGCTGCAGCAACATAGCTATTCTATCGTCGTGGATGAATTTCGAAACTGAGCGAGTGAAAATACGCGAACATAAGTGTTATATTGTCATGGTGTAAGTGCGTACGTTCAACTCCTAATGAAGTTTAAAAAAGATTCTATATATAGCAAAGATTTTCTTTGCTGACTCACTTCGGTCTGCTTTGAACACTTGTCAAATAGTCCCACTTCCTCAGTAGCAATTGTGTTGCTTCATTTAGGGGCTATGGTCATCTTGGTCATCCAGTATGGTTGTGGGTTCCAATATGTAGGCTACTGATGGTTGGTTGGTTCCTCAGTTTAGGGGCGGCGACAACGCGTTCATGTAGCTCTGTATACTTTGGGTGTGTGTAGAATCTGTCTGATAACCGGTGTTAATTGTGATGGCTGTATGAGTGTGTGTTATCGTTTTTAATTCAAGTACGGTAACGAATGTAGACATTGAATTTTCAAGCAGTTCCAACTTTTGCCGCCAAACGCCACCGTCAACGACTACTAGTTCAGAACTTAGTTACTAGACGCCACCGCAGTCAGCTCCTTGCGACGAACGTTGGAACCTAAGAGCGTTATTCAAATTTTAACCTATAATTTAGCTTCACACAGGTGTAATTAGTGGACGGTTCTTTAACATGCCATAAATCTATGACATGGGACCGCCGGCTTTACTTCCCCTCTGAAGGAAGGCATACTGAGGGATTTTTAGCGCTATATAATGTAGTCTATCTCCGTTTGCTAAACGATGAGACACGCACCCACCTGCGATGCAGTTGTCAACTGAAGTTCACTTCATCCGAGGACTCATAGCAATACGTGCGTCATTAACATTCCGTACCTTTACTGTCCGTAAAAGTATGAACTCAAGGCACCTGTTTAACCTACTGCCTTATGGCATAACTGCGTAAGGAGCTCATGCATACAATATAGGAGCGCTGAGATCGCTGGGAGGAAACAGCTCAACACTGAACTTCCAAGTTCACTTCTTCCCCCACCTTTCTGCCTTCAAGACGTTGAGGAATTTGTTTCTGTGAGCCGCCATGTTGTATTTTTCAAGGTGACCTCTCTCTTTCAACCTGAGGCAGAGAACGTAAACTAACCGGTTTGTTTCCCCCCTCATCCCATCTTGTCGTGGAGCACAGCCAGGTGGCAGCACTCTCGTTTTTCTCTCTCTCTTCTTTTGTCTTTCCTCTCCTTTTATTTTGTTTCTATCTTCTGCCTTACGGGACCAGACTTAACTTTGTCAGGTGCACGCTACAAATCCTGGTTCGGTAACACCAACTGCAAATATAAATCAGTACAGGTGTAGTCCTAAGAGCAAGCGAAGATTTTGTTGGATTAGAACTAATCTTACTTATTATTATTATTATTGTCCATGCTGACTCTTATTAAATAACTTGAATGAATTAGCGTTACCGGGGAATTTAAATAAATTGGTTGATGTAGATATGAATGTTTTCCACTAAAAATTTTCGATGGTAGACGACTAATGAAGATAAACGAATTATACAGTACCCACTTCAAAAGTCAACATATGTTACTATTGCACTGAATTCGTAATAGTTCATGGGTTCTTTAGATTACATTTTACGCGTCAATCAATTTCTCTGTAGAAATTGATTAATACTTAATATCCATCTCGCCCATTCTTAACAATGGTAATAGGCCTACTCTGATTGCTGGGAGACATGGTAAGGATCTGAATGTTTCCCCTGCACAGTCTAACTGAGAGAATAAGGGGCGTCCCAATAACTGCTAATTGTTTCCGATGCACTGTGCCGCCGGAATTTCGATCCTTTCATAAATTAAGTGTATGTAAATGCACAAACGCCTTTAAGCACAGTTTTTAAATGCCATCGACCATTGCTGGGTTAGTTCGAATGCCAGTGCTTAACTGTTTGCAACATTCAGGGTGACGGGAAGGAAACTACCCGCGAAGGACTCTAGGATGATGTATTTATCTAACCATGTCCAACGAAATATTTTACAAGTCAATATGTCTGTATTTATTTATTTATTTATTATCAATAGATTAGATAGAGATTCAAAAATACATTTTACAATAATTATCACCATGATCTTTATAATTATAATAAATTTATAATTAAATTAAATATAATGTAAATGTACTTGGAGATGTGGATGAAACCTTCAAAACGAATCTGAGGGGAGAAGTGGCGGTAAATGCCGACTTGGTAGCCTACTGTACCGGTACCGACTAGGAACAGGTAGACTGTTATCTCTTTATTTCATGACAGGTCTTCGTTCTGTTTTAAAATCCTAGGAAGATAGTATGCCTTCCCATTTCTATTTTTGTTTTGAAAGGCCTTTCTTCTGAAAAGCTTAATTTGTTTCGGTAATTCTGAGCATTGTCCTGTGGTTGGGCCGAGCGAAATGGGCGTGGCAAAGGACGCCATTACGCTAACACTTGGCTACTCAGCGCACCCCGACCCCCTGCCGCGCTCTGTCATTGGCACAGCTATTTCTGGGAAGCCAACGGTACTGACCATTGCTAAGAGGGTAGTACCGTATGACAAAACTAGGCCACGAGGGCTAGCATACAGTCTTCAACCCCAGCACTTTCTTCCGCATCATAAATCTTGAGCTTTGATGTTACTTTACTTCTTGTTCGGAACCTGAATACAATCTCAACTGACATATTTATGCACGAAATAGGCTACATAAAGTAACCGGACGTCACACAATTACTACACGAGTCCTTCTGTCCTCCGAAAAGTACTGGGGGATACCAAAATATTCCTCTCAGGGAAAGGGAGATCGGGACACTCACTCAACAGTCAGACACAAGTATTGTTTGAGTTATCCTATCAGTTGATTTCTCCAGGATTGCCGGTTTCCTCGCTTGTCACTTTCAGTCAGTTGTTGCTCCATCGCCAAGAATTTACGCGTATGGGCGGGATCTATAAAGGTGGAAGAAGGAGAGGGATTGAGCTGAAGCTCCTCCCGATATCTGAAGAAGAATATGACAAATCTAAATCATTGTTGTGATACCGTACTTTTCTTACAGGCTTCAATTATATTCTAGCAAAATGTTCTTGGGAATAGGCTTATCTGTAATACTAATAAAACACACGTAGGCCTAAAAGTCAGAATTGTAGCTTGTGGGACTTCAATTTCTGTCTATTTACAGATGCATTAACATTCAAACGATATGGTAGTAGATAAATTATAATCAGTGGAAGAAACTGGAACGTTCAATTTCGTTCATAGTTTTGCAGATTTAAAGTACCGATATTGGATTTTAGTAAATTTGTAATTGTTCAGTCAGATTTGTCTTTTGTTACATTTTAAGCAGGCATTCTCTATTTTTTTAAATGTGTTCAATGTGTATCATTAATAGGGCCTATCCTAATTTTCGGTCAATTTAAATACATTTTTCTCTCTGTCTTGCTTTAAACGATACTACTCACAAATGCAGTTAAATTCAATGAATTAATGCCGCTAAATTCAGGTGTTAAAACTCTTCATTGAACACCTAAGGACTGTCACTGTTTTCTCCTTATTTTCTGTGATTCAGAGTCCATTGTCTGCACAGTTTATCGGGTTTAAACTTTTTAATGCTCCAATAGGAGCTGAAGGTTTTCCGGGTCGTATTTATTCATTAGTTACGTCATGCTACTTGGAATTGTACAGCTGAGGATAGGTCTCTGCGGGCGCCCACAAGCTTGCTGTTTAGTTGCTTACGTCCTGAGTAACGGTAAATGTTATTCTGGTCGTTCTTACTTTATCGCTCCTGAACATATCGCAAGTCACGTGGCATTGTTTGCAGTAAAAGGTGATTCACCTCAACACATTTACAAACTGTTCCAATTTAGAAACTATTCAAAATAGGGTCACATAATATTTTGGTTGTGGTATCGTGTTTACCGCACCATGACTTAGATCTTTCCTCAATGCTTTTGTGCAGTGTTTATGACATTCAATTGGATTTAACTCTAGCGTATATCTCATTTGAAGTAAATCCTTTCTTTGTTACGGTTAGTATACAATAGGCTACGTATATCGTCGCATCAGTAGCAATTCAGAAGCAAATCAGTCGAAAATAGTGTGTATAGTCTTGAGTTGTTTGTTATTACAATACAGTGGGCCATGGAGACCAAGATTAACGTCCGAGGGACCCGACGCGCTAGCCACGCGTCACCCCATAATCTGCAGGCCAAATGGCTGGGCAGCGGTCACTTGGTAGGCCTAGGCCCTTCATGGACTGTAGCGGCACGTGGTTTGGTTTTGGTTTCAGGCCTATTTTTAGCATTTGACAATGTTATTGGGAACAAATTATGATGAAGTGCGGGTATTTCTTAACTTTACAAGAGGTAGTTGTTGTTTCATTTAGGTCTTTGCGACAGCGTGGCCATCACCCTCAATCCCATATGCTTGGGTATGTATAGGATTTGTCTTATAGCCCGTAATGCTGCAATATTTGTAGTGAGACTAGGATTGGGATGGAGCTGGCCGTGGCACAACACTTGCCTGTAGCAGTGGGAAACCACGGAAAATAACTTCTATGATGGCTGAGGTGGGAATTGACTGAGGCTGAGTATACCCCTTTCCAGCCCTCAGATAAGAATTACATTTATTTTCAAAGTCGGGAATCGAACTCGGACCTCAGAAAATGAGATCCAAGAATGCTAGCCAATATACCTCGAAGTGGTCGAGAAGAAGTACTTTTTATTGTTTATGGTGTTGTTTAAATTAGAAGATCAAGAGCATAGTTGTAGCCCAGATGCATAGCCTAACTCTCATCCTAGAACTTAAAAAAGTAAGTCCAAGAAAGTAAGACTGGGCATGTGCTTTCAAGAAACTGAGCCATTGGTCATCTCAGGATTGGAATTGCATGCACTCACTACAATGAAGAAATATTTCACTTCAGGAAATGCCCCGCAAATGGAAATGGAAATTCCCTGATAGTTGAGCTGCATAACCTGTTAGGCGAATGGTAGAGGGAAAGGTGCCTGCGAGCATTGAATCATTGCCAATCACAAGTGTGTTTTATTCTGGCATTTTCCAAGCTCGTTTCAGGCGAATGCCGGGATTTTACTTTCCAAGACCAGGAGTATCTCTCTCAAAACATGCCCCCATAAATGACACTTGCACATTCCCCAAATAACCTAACACCACAACAGTTAGTATCAGAAATATTGTATACACACGGGCATTGTGAAAACAAAATATAGTCATATCTGCTGAAGGAAGCAACGACAATAAAAAAAACAAGATGCTCAGTAAAGAACATGCATGGGTATAGTTATAACTCCTTGTCCTTTTAAAGGAGTATAATTGAATGCTGGCTGTAGTAGCTTGTTGAAATACAACGTGCTGTACGGATATTATACGTTGTTTGATTGAATCCTCACCTGAATTATATACACACACTAATACAACCATCACAATAACACAGGTTATCAGACAAAATTTAACACTCACCCAAGTACACGAGGCTAAATGACATTGATGTCCATGCATGTCAAATGAAACAACAGCTTCCTACCCAAATCCTTCCTCGTATAAAAGTACACATACTAGTAAGCCTGCAGACATCACAGTGACAACTTCTACACACACCCAAGTAGCCTACACGGGGCTACAAGATCATGATGCCGCAAAGTCCCTAAAGAAACAACAGCAATACAGACTCTACCGCAGATCAAGGACAACGATTTTAATCGCTGTAGTCGAGTGTTTAAATATGTGGTGTTATAAGTATATAATATTTTCCATTGCAAAATACACACTATATATGCTTAACATTATAACGTGTGAGTAGTTATAAATCAATAAATACCAAAAAAAGTAAGAAACTTTTGAACCTGCTTTGATTTGATCCACGGACCTATAGACTATGATTTAAGAACGCTACTACTACGCTACACACGACCAGTTGTAACATTAGGTTAACAACTGGTTTAGTATAACTGCATAATATGTTTTATCATGGAAAGAACGATTTCATTAGCGTTTTCTGCCGTTTTTATAAACCATTTGATACTAAATATGTATTATTTTGTTCAGTACATTCCTAAAAGGATATAAACTTACGAAGTTACTGACATATGGACTAGTCAGAAAATAATAGCCACCATTTTGACCCAACGGGACGGCACGGCCCAGCACGGTCGACCTGAACTGTTAGTCACTGTTATGGTATAATAATTTTATTATAAGATGTTAATATCCTATGGGTCTCCTCCTTGAGGACAGTTTGAACCACCCTCTTTACGATAAATGGATTAGGTGAGGCCGAGCCTTGTTGAATCGCAAGTAACGGTTAGGCTATAATACTTGCATGATTCGTACGTCCACCATCTTGAAACTATTGGGCTGATGGCCTTGTAGTTCAGGTAAAATACACTTCCCACATTAAGGTACATTATTGTAAAATTTGGTAGTGATCGGATGATTAGGTTAGTCGTAATTTGTTTTTAAGCTCAGAACATTTGGGTGGGCGCCATTTCTTTTTCGTTATGATGGCGGCGATATACAGTAGCCTACATGACACTGAGTTGTCCTTTGCTAGTGCTACCTTTGTACCAAAGTTGGTTCGATTTGGTTTCGTCGTGTTGGAATTGATAAGGGGTATCGATTTGCACACATAGGCCTACACGGCCACCATCTTCAAACTATTGGATGATGACCTTGTAGTTTGGTCAAAAGACGCTTCCCACATGAAGGTATATTGTTGCAAAATTTGGTAGAGATCAGATTAGGTTAGTCGTAATTTGAATTAAGCTTTGAACATTTGGGTGACCGCCATTCCGTTTCTGTCAAGATGGCGGCAAGATAAAACATGAAACTGAGGTGTCCTAGTGCTACCTCTGTATCAAATTTGGTTTCGTCATGTTTCAATTGATAGGTGAGGGGGGGGGGGGCAGATATTTACAATCACACACACACACAGACTGACAACTTTTGGCTCGTGTAGATCTCATAAGTCTACTTTCAACTGTCATTTTTTGCAAAACTCGAAAGTATTATGCATGGCAATCTGAAACTGATTGTTGTTAATTCATCCTAGAGGCCTGTTCAGTGTACTTTGGGTCTGTGTTGAAATTGTCTGATAACTTGTGTTTTGTGTTGCCTTTAATAGTGTATGTAACCGTAATTATTTGGAGGTGGCCTCTGCCGACACCATTGGAACTTTCTCCGTTCGAACATCCAGTTTCCTCTATTAATCGAAATTTAATGTTTTTCAGTCGGTAAACACGATTGTACCCTATTCTGATGGGTTATTCCCTAATCCTGACGATCGAAACTGGTCATCCAAGTGTAGACTATTTATTAATATCATGTATTTTTTAGGATTACTGAATAACCCATATCACAATTGGGTACAATCGTGTTGACCGACTGAAAAATATCAAATTTTTATTACTAAGGCAACATAAAAAAAATGGCTTCAAACCCTCTATTAGTTGTGGTGCGGGATTTAACGCTACACGGCGGTCCTCGGATGATAGCCCCGGCAAGTGTAAGTTTCTGATAAGCTAGTTAATTATACTTAATTTAGAGCAATTTTAATGTCCTGGTGAATTTACTCGGCTATTTCCGTCCACCTGTCCATGCACCGTTTCAGGGCCTTACAATCTCAAACTAGAGCCCTGAACTATGACTGCCTGCTCCTTGACCTTCCACCCGGCAGTGTATGCAGCCCACCTTACAGATGTGTAAATGACGATATCTGGTATTATCGTTCTTCTCTAAACGTTAGCAAGCGGCGTCTCAAAAGGCTGAATATAGCCCATAGGCCTATAGAGTGGCAGGTCATTTCAGGATTGCTATTTCACGCATTCACTACCTATGAAGCCCCTGAGGAGATCCACTGCAGGCAATGGCCCGCAGAACGGAAATGGAAATCCCCTGATAGTCGAACTGCATAACCAGTTGGGCGGATGGTATAGGGCTAAAGTGCCTGCAAGCATTGAATCGTGCCAGTCACCAGTGTATTTCCCCCGTTTTCCACGCTCACTCCAGCTGAATACCAGAATTTTACCGTTCAAGATAAGGTGAATGCTGGTGTCATTCAGCATTTTAATTCACGAAGACTAAACATACAGATACCATTCAGCATTTCCAGGAATATTTTGGCGTGGCATCAAGTAAGAGAATCTTTTTCAGTATTGCCATGGAAAAAGGAGCATTTCCCCTCGATGATTGTTACAGAAGGTAAAGAAGAGCAAATGCATCTCCAATAGTAAACTTTTAGAAAACTTAAGGCCTTAGTGTATCGACAGCGTTAGCTCTGACTACCATCATCTCGACGGGTGCAAGGCTACAGCTTACTCTTCGGTGAAAATATTTCATAATTAAACAGATAGGCTACGAATCGGTGTTGTTGCTTTCATCGGGTTATTGTTTTAAGGGGTGGAACTACGTGGTCATCTGCCACTTTTAACACAAATAAAGTATACAAAATTTGAGGCGACTTCGTTCGTCAATAGCCCACTGTTATGATATATGTCCGATAACATGTGTTACTGTAGTCACTGTAATAGTGTATATAATACATTGTAGTTATTAGCGTCTAGGACAAGAGTAGCCGGGTGTATGAGAAACCTCGAGAAAAAGCACATTCGGGATTGCCATTATCAGCACTGGGATTGGAACTTTAGCTCTATGATCTGCAGCACCCCATTACAGCCCTGGAGCGTGATATAACGTTCTCGGCTACTTTTTTTTTTTTTTTTGATACAAACCATTGAAATCGGATCACTTTGCTAATGGACTGTTACTTTTTTCTCGTGATGCTCCACGTTCATTCATAATTTGACATGATAGATCTTCGCATTGACCACCAGGTTGGAAATTCTATTTTCCCACACCTCTGCACCTGGACAAGAGATGCTCCTCCCGCTGTACCCAACATCTGCAGACTTGTCAATACTAGTATTTCTGCTGAAACGTGAGAAAGGTAGGGGAGAGAAGGATTGAAGATCCAGGTAAGACAGCCGTTCTGGGGGTAAAATTAAGGGTTAGGCACAGAATTCAGTAAACCCTTTTCCCCGGGCTTGCACGGCTGTTGAACTTCTGGCCTCTCTTTCTCTCCCACTTCCAGGAAATAGCTTTGTAACGTCTTATTATAGCTAGTGGTTCATTGCATCGCCTCCCGACTGGCAATAAACGAAGAAACCCTACCGCTACAAAACTAATAATAAAGATTACAATGAAGTTTGGTAACCTATTATGGGATACGGCCCATTGAACATTGGCTATTCTGAAATAAATAGCATCAAATTCATTTTATGTTTCCCTAGTGTCCTGGCCAGGTAAGTGAGTGGTTTGCTACCTTCATTCGGCTGTAGAAGTCATGGGCTCGACTTCAACCTGATAACAGGGGGTCGAAAAGTTATACTGCATTAGGCAATAAAGAATAGAAACTCATCATCCTACGGTATATGTCTTCAAGTCTGACTCACGATGTGTTATTCGTCCACCCTTGAATAAATTAAACATTGATACGTTATTTTCTTTTTCTGATACATGTAATTAATAGTTACAGCGATTCCGTAATAGCCTAATACACAGATCCTTCTCAGTAAGATTAATAAATCGCGACATCAATTTAAAAAGTCACAAAACCTACAAATAATTTACATGATATTATATGTTTATTATCAAAACACTAATAATGGCTATTAATTATGAACTATTTTAATGTTATTCTAATTGATACAGAGAGGCTATCCTAGACTTTAACAAAGTTTTATAGTTTAGGATACAGTCTCCTGTACCCGTAGGCTATACTTGTTTCACATGTGATACGTTATATGAATCGTGAGGCATGATGGTGCAGCTTGCCTCTCATCAAAGTGGACCGGGATCAATTCCCGGTCAATGCACGTGAGATATCACGTTCTGTGGTTCGGATTCCAGGTAAAAATGGAGGTCCAATGGCTTAAGATCGCGAGATTAGTTGTTGTTGTTTGAGTCTTCAGGCTTTTGACTGGTTTGATGCAGCTCTCCTAGCCTCCCTGTCCTAAGCTAATCGATTCATCTCTGCATAGCTACCACACCCTACATCCGAGGCAATCTGTTTAAAATATTCTAACCTTGGTCTACCCCTACAGTTCTTGTCCTCGACCCTTCCTTCCATACCTAAGCTTGCTATTCCTGGGTGTCTTAGTATGTGTCCTACCAACAAGATCGCGAGATTAGTTGTTGTTGTTTGAGTCTTCAGGCTTTTGACTGGTTTGATGCAGCTCTCCTAGCCTCCCTGTCCTAAGCTAATCGATTCATCTCTGCATAGCTACCACACCCTACATCCGAGGCAATCTGTTTAAAATATTCTAACCTTGGTCTACCCCTACAGTTCTTGTCCTCGACCCTTCCTTCCATACCTAAGCTTGCTATTCCTGGGTGTCTTAGTATGTGTCCTACCAACCTATCTCTTATCTTCATTAGCATTCGCCAGAAACTCTCCTCTCCCATTCGTCTTAATACCTCTTCGTTTGTAACCCTATCTACCCATCTGATCTTCATCACTCTCCTATAACACCACATTTCAAACGCTTCAATTCTCCTCTTTTCTGCTGCACCAATAGTTCAAGTTTCACTTCCATATAGTGCGACGCTCCAGACATAGGTTTTCAAAAATGTCTTCCTAATACCTAAATCTATATTCGATGTCAACAGATTCCTTTTCTGTAGAAATGCTTTCCTTGCCTGAGCCAACCTACTTTCTATATCCTCTTTGCTTCGTCCATCACTGGTTATTTTGCTTCCTAAGTAACCGAAGTCTCCTACTTCCTTTAGTTTCTCCCCTTCCAATTTGATGTCCATAGAGGTTTCTGATTTATTGCGGCTGCATTCCAAAATTTTTGTTTTACATTATTAATTTTCATCATGAATTCTTTCATCAAGACGGAGTCTATACCATTCAAAAACTCATTCAAATCCTGAGGCGCGTCGGCCAAGATGACTATGTCATCAGCAAATCTCAGAGTTGAAATTATTTCTCCTTGAATCTTCACTCCCACTTTAAATTTTTCTCTAATTTCCTTCATTGCTTGTTCAATGTAAAGATTGAAAAGTATGGGTGATAAGTTACAGCCTTGCCTCACACCTTTCTGAATACCAGCTTCTCTCTCATGTCCATCAGCTCGAATGACTGCTGTCTGGTTTCTGTACAGACTGTAGATCACCCTCCTATCCCTGTACTTTATTCCAATAATTTTCAGAATTTCAAACAATTTAGTCCAATCAACGTTATCAAAAGCCTTTTCTAAGTCTACAAATGCCATGAACGTTCTCTTATCTTTTCTTATTCTACCTTCCAAAATCAGCCTAAGATTAACGGTCACGTACAACTAGAAGCTTCCTTGACATACGAATATCGTTATTATGACAGTGCATAGTTGTAGCTTTATGTATAATATAACTACATTATTTTAATCTGCACAATTATAATTAATAGCAATTTACTTGTCATAGGCCTCTAAATAATTTTCACAGATCAGGAAGATTATTCAAGAAACTTAAATTATGATATTTCTCTTCACTTAAATAAGCTACCTACTGTTATTACTCGTGAATGCCTGAGAAGGATTGGGGCTACAGTGAACAAGGACGATAATATTACTAATAATAATAATCGTATGTCCACATCTACCTGATATAGGTATTTATTGAGTTAGAGCCATTTAGGGGATTTACTCTTCAATTTCGACATTTTGTAGTAGGCCTACACTACCATTTAGCAGAAAAATCAGTACTCCATTGGTCGACCTGTGGCGGAGGTTTAATTAATTCTGTTTTGTAATAATGTAATACGAGGCCTTTCTTACGAGCCGACATGGTGTTACTTCGGAGGACCGTGATTTATTATAAACGCATTTCTTTCCGTCCACAGTTAATTTACAATATACCTAAAATGTATAGACGGATAGTATCATCCCATTCACGTGCTGCTATAGAACCATCATGGCATACTGGAATTACACTTTCATTGGACAGTATATTACGTAATGGAATATTTTCCTTTAATTCAGCCGCGGCTCGTGGTGTTGGAGCTGGGGAAGGCTCAGCACGTAGTGGCAAAATGCTGGTATAACGCATTATACGACACCCACATACACGGCTGCAGGATTTTTAATTTCACGGTGAAAGGTGGGGGAGCTCAGAACAGACTTACAGATTGGCACCATTATGTTATTTTATAAAGCATTTTTTCCCCCTAATTATGAATGTACTTACCTAGTTTCAACATTCAGGAAGAGGCAATGCATTCCGTTTCTAATTTAACCTACTCCCCATTCTAATTAGTCCCGATCAGAGGAGTCTGTTTCACGGTTGTACACTACCAAACAATCGCAATTTACTTAAAAAATACTGTGTTTACCAGCTAGAACTGTAAGGGAATTGATCTGTAACATAGTCCGAAAGTGAACCCGATCTTGAGGGATAAATGGAAACAAATAAATAAACACAATTGTAGATATTAAGAGCAGCGAAGCTACTTGCTATTACTTTATATAAACACATGACCTTTAATTCATAGGTTTGTAAGTGAAGTCTGGCCTCCTCTCCTTTAGAGCTGCAAAGTGGTCAATGACAAACTCATTGAAGTTCGGTGACTCCAACAATTCCTTTTCTGTGGAACACATTGCAAGTGCACAGTCGGCCTTCCTTCATTGTGTTTCGTAAAAATGTTTTCACTCGTTTTAGGGTATAGAAACACCGCTATGCCTCTCCTGTGACCCTTCACAATCAGCCTAGTTTCGTGGTCGAGATTTTTGCCCGATACGCTACTAACTGAATTCATTGTCTTGTTGACATACACTTACCACTACTGTAGCTGGGGCTGCCAGACGTTCCGTTTTACCCGGAACAATTCCGTTGTTTCTTGTTTTGTTCCGCGTTCTGTTTTAATCTTTAACGGAACGCCAAATGTTCCGTTTTTTTGGTTCATTTGATAGTATATTCAATTTTGCACCAATTTTCAAATGTCCCGCTTCAGAATTGATTGTAATATCTAGCTTGTTTTCTGGTGATACAGGTGCAAGTTTGAAAGAGAAAATGACTTCTATGTCTGTGTTAGATATATGGATACATGTTATAGATATATTAGGGGCAACAACATTAAGGACTATCGTAGTCCTTGTGAAGTTAATACTCAGCATTTCCCCCTCCAATACATTTACGGAGAGAATATCAATTGGAGAGATTATACAAACAAACTCCATTGTTCACATATTACAATTATGACGAAAATTGTAGTGAATTTTATCAGAAGGTACTTACAAATAAAAGATGTTTGCAAAGGTTTGTTCAAATGAAAAGCATTTGTAAGTTGCTGGTGCCATAGGCCTATATGATATGTGTATTTGATTATGCAATGCTTATTTAATACATGAAAATGAAAATCCACAGCCTGCTTCCAGTCTCCGACCGGGTCAGGAATGGAATGAATGAAGCCCCCCCATCGGTAGGATATAGACTGTGCTGGCTGCCGAGGCCTGACGCACTCCTCGGGGCAATGATGAAATGAATGACAGATGAAATGAAATGATAGTGGAGAGTGTTGCTGGAATGAAATTTAGACAGGGAAAACCGGAGTATCCGGAGAAAAACCTGTCTGTCTCCGTTTTGTCCAGCACAGAGCTCACATGGAGTGACCGGGATTTGAACCACGGACTCAGCGGTGAGAGACCGTTGTGCTGCCGCCTAGGCCACGGAGGCTTGCTTTATGTGTATTATTTATTACAACGTTTGACGACCTTGATTAAAAAAATGCAATGGCAACCCTAACTGTAGTCCATAACACGCAAATTAAGACTTGCCACTGACAAACAACATAATTAATGAACTAATTAAGTTACACCAACGATTTTAACACGCGAACACTTGTTTACGAATACGCAGCATGGGCGGTGGCATATTTTAAACAGAATACTTTCCTTAAGTCTCGGTAGATGGCTCTGCTAACCCTTGCCACCTCATGGTGCTATCTGGCGGAAATATTTTAGTTATTGTACATTAAGGGATACCATTTGAGTTCTCAATAATGATTATCACTTATTAGTCATATCTAACTGTTTCTGGTAACTTGTCATTATTAATCGTTCGAAGAGTGAAAGAGAGAAAAGATAAACTTTCATGAGAGTGGTTTCAGTCTCCTTGAACAACTTTGAATGCATTCCACAGAATAAGAATATCTTGTCGTCGTTGGCAAGCCTGGCTTAGGCTGTAGTCGCCTGAGCCTTAAGCGATACAATTGAAACGAATGGAGCTTTCATAACCACGCCTCCCGTCCCTGTTACATAGGAAGGAATGGGACATCGAAGGCGCAGCCTAACGGCGCTACTATCCATCTGAAAAACATTCTTTATCAACAGTTCCAAATATATTGACTCGTGACTGAATGAATTGAGTGAAATTTATAAATGTTTCCAATCAATATAAATTATAAATTCCTCAATTAAATACGGTATGTATATTTATAGAATCTTTCAGGAGAGGCTCCGCCTAAGAGCCTTTAATGACCAGCCGCGCCTGCTTTAATTATTCGCTAACAGAGTTTAAAGAACTTTAGGAGGTCAAGACCCCTGACACAGTCAACCTGCAGCCACTTCCGGCACACGGCTGCCCCTACCAGTACCTGGTCGGAAGGTGATTACTGCTATCTCTGTTATTGAGGTCGCAACATAAGGGCACATGTACCGGTACCGTTGGACTTATCGCTGACTTGGCCTCACTCCGACTCGCACGACATTCAGAACAATTTCGCTAGTCCACATAAAATCCCAGCCATTTTAAAAATAACCCATTATTCCCGCTCTTTTCATAGCTAAACAACTAAAATCACTAAAGATCAATTATCCGTCAAACCACGAAGAGGAAAACAGATTTAGTGCTGATAGTCTATACCGTACGCCGCGGAAGCCTATGTACAGGAACAATAAAAACTATAATCGCACAGTAATGAGCAGGTACTATAAAGTTAACAAACCCCTGACTTTACTATTGGTAGGGGAAGTGATAAGTTATCTATTGAAGGCTGCGGACACGAGAAAGAGGAGATGGTGGTGGTTTTAAAGGGCGAACCATCGAAGTGTTCTGCCCCTATACATAGTTTACAGAGCTACCGGCATTGGCACCCATATTAAAATAGTGTTTTTTACAAGTGTCACATCATATTTTACTTAAATCACTTGATCCATCCCAAATGAAAATTATTAAAACACCATATTTTATCGGGTTTTAGTTAACAAATTGAGAGTTCATTCCCTGTTTCCATTATCTCTCTTTCTCTCTCTCTCTGTACCTATATATGGCATGGTACACATACAATTTATATCTGTCTATTTATTTATTTATTTATTTTTGATAGCTAGGTTTATCCTAATGTGAATAAATATACACAAGTACAATATTATTTGAAAGCTTTTTGGAAAAACTATGACTTTTTTTCATAATTTTGAGCAGATGATCCAATGATAAACTGCCTACATTATCAACTTTGTACTCCTGTTCTGCGCTAATAATTCTTCTCGCTTGTTTCAGATCGCACTCAGAGTAAGCATGATGAGGAAGCTTTATTTCCCCGACCGCTGACTCCAGATAGCAATCGTTCTACATCGCCAGCTAGCCCGAACACAAAATCATCGCCATCGACAGAGTCAGCTGCCAACAGCAATGCTCCTCGTCGCTTCATATCATCCATCTTGGGAGGTGACATTCCTTATGGAAGTCGAGGGCATATTCTCACCCGGGCAGAGCGAAAAGAGTACCTTCCAGCGGTCACTCCATCTTCTGCTACTCCACCACCTCCTCCAGCACCTCCTCTTCCATCTAGTTCACCAGTCCCTGCTAAGCCAGTGCTGCGCTGTCAGCAGGTCTCTGTCATTCAGAGAACGCCTTCCGTACAGCCACCAGTGGCAAAGCCAACCAAGGAGGAATGCCCTGAAGACACTGCTGTAGCGATGGTAATGCAAGAACCTGAGCAAGATGCTCCCATCGATTATCACATACCAAAGAAAAAACCTGATGAACAGAAACCTAGTGACAAAGAGGCAAAGGAAAGAGAATTTCATAAAAATCTGAGCATTAAGATTGCTAATGGTATGAAGAGAGGGCTTCTTCCTCCACCTCTGCTTCTGGGACGCCATTTACTCAATGGCAGTAAAATAACCCCAAAGTCCGCTGCAGCAGGCCATGGCCATAGTAATCGAGGGGGCAGTGGAGGAAACTCAGGTGGTGGAGGACATCAGGGTGGAAGTAGCAATCATAATTCATCTTCAATGTCGTATGGTGGAGGGGGTGGAAGTCTAGGTGGAGGAGGCGGAGGTATGCTTGGAGGAGGAAGTCCTGGTGGGGGAGGTTCAATGAATCCTGGGGGCGGGGGTAGAGGAAGCAACATTTATGGACCAAGTAGTCCTCCAACTGGCTCCTTACCTCCATTCTACGAGTCTTTAAAAGGTGGCGGATTAGGTGGTTTCAACAATAATCAACATTGTAACGGCAATAGTGGTAACAATTATTCTCTCATGTCAGGACCTCTTCCGATGGACTGTGACACTGGGCAGGATCAGCATGGACTGAGTTATGCAGGTGGTGGTAACACACAGCCTAAACAGTATTCACTTCTTCAAAACGTGTGTGAGACGTATGGATTAATAACCATGAAGGAGGAAGATGATTTGAGTGAATATGTTCCAAAACTCTCTCCGGACTCCAGAGATGCTTTACCACCGGTCCACGTAGTGGGGGGTTCTGGTAATTTAAGCTCGTCATTGCTAGGTAGTGTGGGTTCTGGTTACATGTCAGGACAGTACGATGTGTCGGACTCTATGGTGGTAGATCTCGTTTCAGGGGCAGTGGTAGATCCACTACAGTTTACTGCCACTCTCACCTTCTCCAGCCCAGCTGACCATCATGCACTGATAGAAAGTCTATCAGATGACCTTTTCCTTCAAAGAATGTCTCCAGACGGAGATATGGACAATAACAACAACAGTGATGCCGATCACAATCTTCTGACTCATACGGGTCAGGATGAGCCACAGATCAGCTCGAGTCCAGCACTGCATCAGCGTCACGATCAGAACATCCCCCCACCGATAGAGCCGTCAGTTGATCCCTTCCCAGAACATTGTCACAACGTACTAGGGCTCTCGCGTAGTTTTGATACGTCCCGAAACTTTGCTGCTCCAACACACTTCACGAAGAACTCAGTGTTTTTAAGTAATAACAACCAAGATACCGGTTCGAGTGGGTATCATAATCTGCCAAAGGAACGTCCGGAGCTAGCACTGCACATCTCGTCATCCAGTCCTCAGCATCTCGACCAGGATCAACCGCACATGCAACAGCTCCAGATTCAGGTGCAGACGCAGCACAACCAACAGCCTCTGTTGTCACCTGGACTGTCCTTCACAGGCAGCGGGCTGGATCTGGACTCTCCCACCACCATGTCTCTACCATCTCCTGGTGGGGCCAGCTGTAGTCTCGACGGGAACGGTTCAGCATCCAGCTCTCTCTCCCCGCCAGCCAGTCTGAACAACAGGCGAGACTCGTCCGACATCAGCAACATACCTTCTCTCAAGGTCCGAGTGAACATCCTACAGCAAAGGGTGAGCAGTCAACTTGATACAGGCTACAGCCGGGAGGGAATAGCTAAAAATTATAGTATGAGTAGGCCCTAATCGAATTTTAAGCAAACGAATTAACACAAAAATAGCAAACCATAGGTACCAGTTCATGTAAAGCTGCTCCAAGGGAACATTACAGGGTAAATATATGGCACTCGAGCACTAATTCTTCTTTTCAAGGAGTTTGTTCAATAGTGAAGTAGGATAGTTTCGCCATCTTAGCTGTGCCCGTTCAAATTGAATGCTTTAAACCTTTCGTTATATGTAACAGTTTTATATAACTGTACTATTTTCAGAGATTTATTTATTTAGCGTATGGCAATAACAAAACTGAATTACAATTACTGAATTTTCAGAGAAAATTATGTTTACAAAAATATCTGCAATATTCACATTATTAGATTAGGTATTTTGTTCATTATATTTTGTGAATAAATCAGTAACTTAATTGAATTATTATGTAGGTGGAACAAATTACTTTTAGCCTACACTGAATGAATTAAATTATTCGAGTTATTGCTCCATCAAAATGCAGTAATCTTCAAATAGATTTGAAAGATACAGAAACTTTCTCCCCTCACATGCAGGAGGCTAATTTGTAACCTCTATTCTTCCAGCTTGGTCTCCCTGGAGATGTTGCCATCGAGTTTGTGAATGGAGGACATGGGATTAAGAACCCCCTTGCCAACCATGATATGGGTCATCCACATTCCCGACCATCAAGCCGGAGCGGCGATGCTGACAAACTTCCTCCTCCACCATCAAACTCTGATGATCCATCACGTTTTGCATGTCGCATCTGCTCAAAGAGTTTCAGTCTACAGCGGCTCCTCAACAGGCATATGAAATGTCATAGTGATGTCAAACGATACCTGTGCACTTTCTGTGGCAAAGGCTTCAATGATACATTTGACCTGAAGAGACACACAAGGACGCATACAGGTGAGCTAACAAGCTATTCAGTCATTGGCTTTTTCATATCTCAGAACTTAGTTTGGGTGTGGATGTCCATCACTGCAAAAGTCTTCAAAAACGTTCGTAAAACATGGTCACATCACACAATGGACAAAACAACATACTTAAGAGTAACTAGCACAACAAAGGTAATAAAGATATCTTAAAAAAGAGGTCCGGTGATTATATAATCTGCAAGTCTTCTTCAGTTCCTGGTTGTTTTCCAAGGAGCACGTTTTGTTTTTGGACATCTGAATGTTGAAACAAGAGGAAATTATTTCATAACAGGATACTTTTTGAAAATTATAAACATGCCTTTGTTCCTTCTTCCTGTAATGATTACACAACAACTAACAATTAGGCCCTACCATACTAAAAATGTCCCTAGAAATTAAAATACAGTAGTCGGTGTCATAATTTCATGTAAAGGACAAACTTTATTTCCATTATCACCAGAGCTGTAATTTTCATACATATGCTCTGCCCAATCTTTAAAAGACCTGCTCAAGCCCATCAATTTGATCTGTTTTAAAATTTCAAAATAAGATTTCTCTTATCATCCTCTGTAAATGGGCTTGTTGTCATTGGTCCCTTAAACACCTTTCATTCTAGGAGCAGTTGGAATTTTATACTGCAATAAGTAGATTTAAAATATAATTTGGAAATGTAATCAGTCACAGATCTCATGGCAGACATGTAAAACTAGCTGTAAACTAAACTTCCCAGTAAGATGCAGTTTTCTTTTATTTTACACACCAATGCTCAATATACAGAAAGGGTAGTAAAGTGTAAAAGGTAATTTTGTTTGGCAATGCGAGATTTGTATTGTATTGTTTTTCTTTCAAGAGGCGGAACAGCGAGGTCATCTACACCTAAATTTCGGATATGGGGTCGGTTTAGACTCGGCCTAAATAAAGTGTTTATTTATAAGCTGCACAGTCCTTTCTAAGCTGCAAGCTCATTTTGGTAATGATCTGACAGATACAGCATAAATGACAGCTCTAGTAAAACACTCATGACATATAATGGAAGAAATCAAACATGTATGGCACTGTTAAAATTAACATCTATAACAATATTATTTTACGTTGTTTTGCAGGTGTTCGACCATACAAATGTAATTTATGTGAAAAGTCTTTCACACAACGCTGTTCCCTTGAGTCTCACTGCCTTAAGGTACATGGAGTCCAACATCAGTACGCCTACAAGGAGCGCAGGACAAAGGTGAGCCGCCCCTCTATTGGTCACTAATAAAATAAAAAAAATCGGTAAGATGCTGCACTGACATTCAGCTACATGTGAACTGACCGTACACAAAACGTTAACTTTATCACTTAGAATACTTCAGCAATGTTATTAAGGGATTGTAGTGTAGTTTTATTGATAATACTAATAATTCTTAGTACCAGCAATGAAAGGTTTTCCAGTGGAATACTGTAATATAAAACGTGGGATTCTCAACATGAATCATACTAGCTATTGAGTATTCTAAGTAAATGATTGAACTTTTGATCTATATTTTTAGAAAGTTGAGACAATTCTGAGACTAAGAACTGCAAAGATTGCCTCAGATCCCTTAGTGACTATTTCTAACGAATTTACAAAAGTAATATTGTAGGTATTTCTTTTATACCATTGTCAAGATTTCTGTTACAATATTGCTCCCAACATGAGTACAGTTGCTCCAGGACAGATGATGCTGTATTAAAATAATGAATAAACTAATATTTATTTCACCCTATTATTATAAGAGCAATTTGTCCAAGATTGAAAACTGTGCAAGGTGTACTATGTATTTTTGTTGTTGAATGTTACAGTCAGATGTATTTGTGTTAATAATCTTCTGCCTCTTGTTTCTAGATGTATGTCTGTGAGGAATGTGGCCATACTACCAACGAGCCTGAAGTCCATTATCTGCACCTGAAAGAAAACCACCCGTACAGCCCAGCATTACTCAAGTTCTATGACAAGCGTCATTTTAAGTTCACCAACTCCAACTTCGCCAATATGCTGCTGCAGGTGCGCTCTTGAAGCCTTCTGGCATTGTTTCACTCTTGATTACAATAGAATATAACATTTCCTGTCCAAGAATTGTCAAATTGCATAGAAAGTCTGTCAGTTTCATAGAAATATCAGAATACTGTTTCAGGAAATTGGGATGTTTGCATGTAAATACAAATACACATACTGCAGTATTAGTTCATACTGGAACACTTCATAATCCATTTGATTAATGACTTGGTCTAATTTGCAGCAGCGCTCATATTCATACATTTCTTATGGAGCTTATAACTAGAATCAGTATCTAAATAAAAAATCCTGCCATGAGAGCAGAATGACTTTTCAGTTATTTTGTAATGTAGATTAATTGTTCCTGATTTGCTTGAGTATATAACTAATCATGATGTAAAATATTCTGAACTTTAGAACATTTTTCTGATACTAGTATTGTAATTAGTGCAATCCTTTATGGAGTTACGTAAGAAAATAAACAGAAAGTAAATTCTAGTTATCTCTACTTAGTATAAAACAAAGTCCCCGATGCTTGGATGTCACGGGTATTATCGAGAACCAGAGGATGGATTTTGATGCGGTTTTCACCATTCTGTAAAGGATATCTCAAAGGTTTCTGTAGAAAATAATTTATTTATGATCAAAGGAAGCCAAGCAGTAAAAATTTCAGTGAAAAAGTCGAAGAGAAAAAAAACAAAACCTGGCGTCCGTGCGCTTTTTAAGCTTACGTTGGGCAAACCGTTAAAATATCTATATAGCTACGACTGTAAGAATTGGTCAGCATGAAAAGTTCTAAAAAAAAAAGTACAGGAGAGCATATCTCTATCTTCAATACATCGCCCACTATAAGTGTTTTTACGTTTTCATTTCTTCCAACAATCTCCATTTAATTACTGAGGCGACACGTTACGAGCTAGCTAGGGGCAAGCTTATCACCCCAGTTACAGCTTAGTTAGTGGGCGAGCCTAGTACCCCAGATACAGCCAGCAGCAAACTTCGATTCGTGTTGAGGACTTCAGAGAAGGGTGGTTGTGTTTGGAGTTTCCCTGAAAGTGCAACTCGGCTTTTCTTATTTAGCCTGTGAACTTTTCGTTGCGCAAAATACACAGTCAAGTTAAGATTGGACGGAAGGGGGATTTGTTTTTCATGCACCTCGCCATTCTTATAAATCGTCTGACAAGAATTCATTGCACATGTATCTCCATGATAATATACGGTAATTAATAGTCTGGTCAGTGATTTTAACCCAGGTCAGTGATTTTAACCCATCATGCCGCGAGGTAAAACGGATATAGGTCGTAGTTCATTGACATCGGAAAAAAATAAGAGCTTATCACATAATGCATTCATAACTGTTCCCGGGCGAAGCCGAGGCGGGTTGGTACTTATACCTTAACATGTTTCAATTCATTTTCAATTATGGTAATATAATTGCAGATTGCCTAATTTTCAATTACAGTGCTTGGTTCCAATTAGAAAAATCTAAAGCCACTAATAGTTAAATAAGCATTTGTTCATAATTAATTTATGTTTTATTTCTAAGTTTCATATTAATGTGTGATTATAGTGTATGTGAGCACAGCTGATCAATGTACTTCAATTTTAATGGCTTTATTTTGTCAATTGTATCTCAATATTTTTGATATAATCTTTAAGTGGGAGTTCTGGGGTATAGAATTTTCTAAAATACCACATGCCAAAAATGTACAGTATATATGAATAGGGCAAAATAATGGACAATACTTGGCAGGGTGTGAAATATAATATATAAATTTCATTATACAGTGCGTCAGGGAATGTTCTCCGCATTGCCTAGGCACTGCTATGTTAGGTGAGAGCCGGAGTTAAGTTGGCAGACCTTTCGCTCACTCGCCAACAGCCAGGTACTAGCTTGTCTTCTCCAAGGTCGACAGGATATCAGAACACACGTGTGAGCTGTGCTGTGCTTTGGAAAGCGTCAGTGTGAATGCAGTAAGGGAGCGTTTAGATTATTGGAATAATGCAACAGGATACAGGCGGTAATGTTTACTACTGAAGAGAGAGCGTTTTTTGGTGGAATACGTTTTTCGTTAAGGCGATCGGTTCACAGAAAATGTAAAACTAAAATTTCAGGCGTGGTTTCCTAATTCAAAGTGTCCAAACCGGGATACCGTTCTGGATTTGATAAGTAAATTTCGTGTGACCGGCTCAGTTCACGATGTACCAGGAACAGGCAGGCCTACGCTGTTAACAGACAAAAATCTTGATGAAATTTCCGATATAATACTGTGAAGTCCAAGTAAATCAATATGCAAATTAGCTCAAGAAACAGGAATCTCTAAGTGGACTGTTTGTTGTTTGTTTTGATACAAGCGGCGGCAGCCGCGCTGTCAGCAGCAACCGTGCTGCCAACTTAACTCCGGCTCTCACCTAACTTAGCAGAGCCTAGGCACTGCGGAGAACATTCCCCGACACCCTGTACATTATGTTTAAAATGAACTTCTGAATTTTGTAATTTATGTACCCTATAAATGTATTTGTAATTCTTAACAAGTAGTAAATATCTGTTTTGCAACAAACTTTTAACAGTAGGTACCTGTGATACATAAATATATTTATAAAAGTAACATATAAGTACAATATATAAACAATTCTAATACACATTCTTCTAAATATTTGAAAGGCACTTTACATCATGATCATCTACAGTGGAGACAAAAATAACAGCAGTAGATTTTTAAACCTGGATTTTGTCTAAAAATATATTTTTTTTAAAATTGCAAAATGCATGTCCACCAATAGTCAAAGTTATTAACTTTAATGGGGCAGTAGTAGTAAATGTGCAGATTATATAAACATAGGTAAAAAGCTATTGTTTATATTGAACATCAAACACAAATAATAAAACGCCTACAAAAGTTGCTCGCAGAGGGATCCTATGTGCATGCAAATATTCTAGCAGGTCCAACTTCCGTAGCTTCCTCCCTACTGAAATACAGTATTAACTCGATTAACCGTCATCGTCGGGACCGTGGTCGTGACGGTTGAGCGGATAGACGGATAACAGAAATACTGTATTATTCCTCCAAAACATGACCTCAATCAATTATTATATTATAGACAGATATCACTCTCACAGTAATGCAATATATTTCGGAGCGAAAAGAAATTAAACACGATTGTAATAGAAAATAAAACTATTAATTACATGATAAAAAAACATCAGTACAGTAGCTACAAATGTGGCTAAATAATGTACAGTACAGTAATATAAACTTACAGGTGAAATAGTTCATGTAGCTTGAAAATAAAGCGGCAATATTTCGTATTTTTCGGAGCAGTAGTGTCTGCGTTGCATTGGACTCTTCCTGACTTTCAAACCATTCTATACACTTGGACAGCATTGTTTCAGCCTCTGAGTGGCTAATAGTTTGTTTTTCGTCATGGTTTGAACACTCGTCTTCATCAGCCCTTTCTTCTTCTTTGGTGGCACTTACGCTGGCAACAATTTCGCCATCACTCAAAATTTGAAACCCCCTGTCCACTCTGTCACTTTGTTATTGCAGTATTATTATGCTATTACAGCAATGGCGGTTAACAGAAACTGACGGTTTAAAGAGTGACGGTTAAACGAAGTTTTACTGTATTATAATTGATTGATTTGATAATAGACCAGGTTCTCAAACAAGTGTATCCTTTTTATAAAATATTTTCTTGAAATTTGAACTACTGTTCCATTTAGATTTTGAGAGCATAACAAACTTTAGCATAAAACATAAATAAAAATACTACACACATGTATTTGAAGATGATATTGCTTACCATTAATTGTCTGGAAAGATGGAACTAATTCTTCAATAAATAACATTTTAATCCCACTTTTAATTTATTATTAATGATATTATTACTTTATAATTAAAAAGATTCATATTTTGGGATTAAAATTCTTTGTTTATAACATTTGAATGATCAAATACAGAGGCTTGTTATTAATTAACACAAAATTGACATTTCTCTGTCATGCAATGTTTATTAAAAATTATTTGTTAAGATTTGCAATGGTCCTTCATATGTTAAGCTTATTTGTCACAGTTGCAGAATGAAATTTTGTAGTAAATTCCTGACTAATTATTCCTTTCCATGCAGGTAGAGTAACAGTGGATATGGAACTTCGTAGATGAAGGTAGATTTGGAAGTATTAATCGGTCTATCATCGCTAGACAATCTACTGCTGGTAAATATTTTGGTACAGTTTCATGCAATATTTCTGAAATACTTAGATTTATGCTGAACTCTCAAAACTCTTAAAGAAGCCTGAAACTTCTTCCTAGAACATGGAGAGTAAATAATGGCTCTTCATTGTGATGTTATATTACTTGCATCATGTAAAACACTTGAGTGTAACCGGGTAATTTGTGCAATTCTCAATTGAGACTATCTGGCTCAGTTGTTTGGAGCCTAAAGGTTTCTATAGTTAGGGACTGCAGCATATCGTAGTTGTACTATATATAATTATGTACAGAACTTTTTTAAAAGTAATATTGATAAACATTTTATACGTCCGAGAATATTAAAGTGACTTTACTGTAGTTCAACATGCCCTCAGATTGAGTATTTAAAAGAAAATAGAGAGACATTATTGTAGTTTCCTCATGACCTCATTGAGGTAAATATGAAACATCAAACAAGAATGCTATATACACATAAACATTTATGAGCAATACAAATATTGCATTCTTTTGATACAGGAGTATTGTATATATATCAAATGTCTGTTTTAATTGATATGCATTGTTTATGTGTAAGAAGTGAAAGATCTTCAATATTCAAGGGCAAATACAGTATCATGAAGGTGGTATGTTATGTTTACAATATTATCTCTCTGAAAATGAGGTGCTTTGTACTCCGGTGTGTGGTAATCTTGGGAGTATCAAAAGTTTAGAAACAGAAAAGAATATATTGGCTGTATAATATAGAAACCAGCTTGGTAAAGTCTTTTTGGTGCACTATATTATAAAGTCACAGTACGATATGTAACAGAAGTAAATACCAGGTAAATAGTATCGTGCTTTGAAGGGTATTTAAAGTAACAGCTCTTTCAATCACACTTTCTCTCTCTCTCTTGAAAATAATTATGAATGGTCTTTAATTCATATTGAAATTAAAGCTAGATTTACAATTTCAGTGCAATAGCAGGAAGAATTGCCTAGTTATGTTGTAAACATGAACTGAATAAAAGTTGCTTCATGTCTGAACATTCCACCCTAATGTTTTTTTTTCTTTTGAGTAGCATTTCATGTACAGTACCTGTAATTTAAATATTTCTCCAAAGACATTTTGCGGTATGTGCTAGGTAGGGATTGCACAGAATCAAAACCATTTTCCTGATATAGTTCAAGTTAAATTATAATTTTTGGGAGACTGAGATTTGAAGTGTAGATTGGTGTTATATAAACCTGGGCATTATGGTAGTGGCAAAAACTATGTAGGTGGATGATTATTACTCAACTTGGTCCATTCACTTTTATGAGAAAAATAAAACTCAGTAGTTTACTGAACTCAGAAATATATATTCCTAGTTATTGGATTACTTTTAAGACTGCAATGCAGTGAATATAATTTATATTGGTTCTATCAATTACTATGGAATGAAGGGAGTTTTTGAATTCAGTATTCTCTATTAGCAATTACAAAGATTGGACCTGGGAATTATGATTTTCATAGACAAAGAAGTGATTGGACTGACCAATTATTCAAACCAACCAACTAAGCATGGTATTATTTACTACCAGTGCAGTTTTTATGAGTAAAAGAACTGGCTACAAGGTAGGAATAGGCAGTGATGTATGCACTGAAAGATAGTATTAATTATTTGGAGCATGGTCAAAAAGTTTTTAAAAATGAATGAACACTACACTAAGGTATATTTTTATAGTACATATTGTCTTTTAAGATTATTTTAATGACTACTGTTGTTATCAGTTATAAATTTGTAAATAAATGTTGAAAAGAATCATCTATCACTCTTATGAATTCTCCTTCACTGAAAATACTTTCCACCTCAGCAATTGCATGAGGCTTGGTAGAGTAACATTGAAATCCTATTTATAATTATTACCTTCAGTATTTTCATCTTATTTAATGGTTCATTTCATTTTAATGTAACTTCATTTGTAGTTTCTCTCATAAGGGAGCGCTTCTGTTTTGTATGTATGTTTACTGAATTATGAATGTGTGTTTGTGTGTATATGATTAAAAATAAACAATTTCCAAAATAATTTTAAAGCTTCGACTATGATTTACAGTATTAGATATCTGTTTTTCCTTACCCCATCACCTTCCTATCAGACTAGCATAGCCAATATTCATATGATGGCTGTTCGAAAGCTCAAATTGAGGATTTCATTCTTTATTGCACTCTTATTTAGGTGTTCTCATTGATTTTGTTCACAGAGGTGTGCAAATTATAAGACTCAAAGCTACTTTGCATAATTTCCATGACTTCATAATATAGTTTTCAAGGTTGTAAAATTATTCAAAATATACAATCTATGGTTTTCCTCATAGTTTTTGATACTGTTTAAAATAAATTGAGAGAAAATGTTGTTTTTCAGAATTTGCACAAAAAAAAACTATTATTCTTATTTAGAATTGAATCACTCGTTGAAAGGCACTAAGTCCAATATTTAAGGTTTTGGGATAAACACAAAAAACTATTTTTTCACTCTTGTACTGAAATATGAGACATAATGTTTTATATGTGGAAAGTACACACAAATGCCGATATAATAAAACCAAAATAGCATTGTTCCGTATGTTACTAACAATTTTATTGACAAAATACGTAACTGGACTTAGTCCATTTCAACATGGAACGAGGAGAACCTTTGAGCGAGGAATATCATTCACATTCTTAGTTTGTTTCCTTTATTTCTACATGAACATATGTATCCGGAAGCCTCAAAAAAAAAAAAAAAGGAAAAGGAAGGAAGATTGTAGTTTTACGTGACCGTTAATCGCGAGATCATAAGCCACGGGACCTCCATTTTACGTGGAATCTGAACCACAGGACATGGCATTTCACTTTGAAAATCTCGCATGCATTGACCGGGAATCGAATCCAGTCTGCCGTAGTGAGAGGCCAACAGCTTGACTGTTATTTTCTTCATGTTGAAACGCACTAACTGCTGGACTAAGTTCCTTTCAACACGAAATAACTAACTTGACGGCTGTGGTAATAGCACAAGCCCTGCCAGGACATGGTTCCATTCAACACCAAAACATGCATCTTGCTTCCTAGGACGCAAACTTGCGGTAAAAAGGATTTGTCAAAAATATGGACTTAGTGCCTTTCAACAACGAGCAATTCAATTGTACTGGAGTCATTTTCACTACTTAATTCTACATTTTGAGTGCATTTAGAGTTTCAAACTCTTTGTTGAAAGCCAATCTTGAACTGTTGTAACAACCTTGTGGCATGAATTGAAGAGGATCCTTCTGAAGTCACTGGAGGCAAAAGTAGCTGGGCCCAGCTCAGATATCCCTTGGAATACCCAATTACCGAAATAACCAGACATGGTTGCAACTGTTTGCTTCAGTGGCAGCCACTGCTGGAGATTTTGTCTCTCTTGTGTTACAATGTGTAGTCTTGTCACCTTGTTGCGTGTGGTTCCATATTGACTGTATTTATATGGATTTTTTAAATGAAAATATAAAATATTAGGAAAGATCAGCTTGGTTAATATTTAAAATTGTTGGGGTTAAACCTCTAAAGGTACATGTTTTGGGGTGTGCTAAGCCCCTTCATCAGCTTATCATTACAACAAACACAAAAAATCTATACAGTATAACATTTTGAATAATTTCTTCTCTTCTTCTTCTTGGCGTTTTTCCCAATTATTTCTTGGGGTCCGCCACTCTGCACCTCGTTCTCCATTTGTTGCGGTTGTGTAGGGTATCCATCCAACGCTTTTTTGGTCTTCCTGGAGGTCTTTGTCCATCAGGCTCGAGAGCAAGTGACTTCCTTACAATGGACTCTGTATTTGCTCGGGCTATATGCCCGTACCAACGCAACCGAGTCTCCCTCATTTTGGCTGGAATAGGGGCAATTCCAAGAGCATTGCGGACGTCTTCGTTATTAATATGATCCAGCCGTGTAATTCCCAAGAACCACTGTAGCATCCGCATCTCCATTGAGTGCAAGGCTTGTTCATGTTTCTTTGTATAAGACCAGCATTCAGCTCCATACAAAGCAACAGGGTGGACGACTGTTTGATAGATCTTAGTTTTGAGGCGCAAAGGGATCTTGCGGTCACAGAGAACGCCTGTGACCTGGCGCCACTTCATCCATGCAGCATTTACTCTTGCATGGGCATCCGAGACTGTGTCACCATCGGGTCTCACAACAGAGCCAAGGTATCGGAGATGTGAAGCCTTTGGTAGTGGGGTGCCATCTACTATGATGGTCCCATCTGTCTGGGAACCACATTCAAGGTACTCAGTCTTAGTAAGGTTGAGCCGTAGTCCAAATTTACAGAGCCTCGCATTCCAGAGGTTGACCAAGTATTCTAGATCATTACAGGTCTCGCTTCCAAGCATGACATCATCGGCATACAGTAATGTCCATGGTGGTTGCCCCTGCAAATCGGCAGTCACTGTATCCATACATAGGATAAACATTTTGAATAATTTATGGAACCATAAGAGATTATAAATGGATTAAAACAACATTTGGTCATTTGTACAGTCGCTCGCAAAAGTATTCGTCTATCTGTACTTTTCATATATTGAACACCAAACATGCATTACCAGACTTCCGGTACTTTCAGAAACAAATACACCATGAATATGCAATCTATACATACAATAATACCGGCAGAATATACACTCTTGCACATCAATACTCATTAATAAATAATAAAATAATGAGTGTGGTTGGGCTAGGCAATGGCAACGCTAAAGTATTTTCGTCAGCCGTGTGCACTGTCTTGTATAACGATCACAGCATTAAGGAAGTGAGGCACATCTAGTACATGTCCCGAGTACAATGGGTAAGGTGAGGGAACAAAATGTTGAACGCCAACGCATTATCCAACTCCAACTGGGTGATTCGCAAAGAGTAATTGCTGAGAAAACAGGAATACCGCGAACTATAGTCACAAGTATCATTCAGAGATACAAGACCAGTGCAACTGTACTCAAAAGAGGACGAACTGGGCGGCAAAGGAAGCTGACAGCACGCGACGAGCAAAGCATTATACATACCGTCCAGCAAAATCCCCATGTGTCTGGACCTGTGCGTCGAACAGAAGTACAAACCTCTACTGGGAAGAACATCAGCACTGACACTGTACGACGAGTGTTACACAGAGCCGGTTTGCAGGGCATACAAGCCGGAAGAAGCCCTGGATTAGTGAGGTGAACCGTAAGAAGAGGCTGACGTTCGCCAAAGAGTGCGTTATGAAGCCACCAGCATTTTGGAAATGCGTGTTGTTTATGGACGAGAGCAAATTCTGTTTATTTAATAGCTCTGAAAAGCGACGTGTATGGAGAAAGAAGAACGCCGAGCTATTAAGTCAAAATCTGCAACCAACTGTAAAATATGGAGTAGGTTCCATAATGGTATGGGCGTGCATGGCAGCGGCTGGGGTAGATAACTACCATATAATACCTGAACGGATGGATAAGATGGTATATTTGAATCTATTACAGCAACACTTAACATCCAGTGTAGCAAAATTAGGTCTTGATAGTGGGTACTTCTTCCAGCAAGATAATGACCCTAAGCACACTGTTCGGGTTGTTAGGGAATGGCTACTCGACAATACACCTCATGTGCTGCAGACACTACCCCAGTTCCTCGACTTAAACCCCATAGAGCATTATGGGCGGAATTAAAATGTAGACTGAGCATGCAGTGTATTCCAAATAAAGAAGCTCTGAAACAATACTTCATGGACGAATGGCACAAAAACGGAAAAACTGGTGGCATCCATGCCAAAACGCCTTCAAGCCGTGATTGATTCCAAAGGACATTCAACGCGCTACTGATCCTTAGAAAATGACAGAACATCCCTTGAGTTCGTATTGTGGATGAATACTTTTGCAACGTGACTTTTCTGCAAGCAGTGCGATTGTTTTGTATTTGTTCCAAATGCCAGTGCTTAGGGTGCTATAAATTATGTCCTCAGATGTTCTGATGGCAAATAAAACCTACCATGACGTGTTTACAATTAACTTCTTTATTGTATTGGTGCTATTGGCTATGTTTCCCACATGATGAGCGCGGACGAATACTTCTGCGAGCGACTGTATAGCCAACATTGAAAGAATGGCTTTGCATTTCTAATGCCAGTCAGGCAAACCTCAAAGCCGTAAGATTCAAATCACTGAGAATTCATGTTGACCGACTGAAGAGCTACAAATTACGGTTTGTATAGGCAACGCAGAAAGAATGGCTTCAAATCTTTACAACATTTGATAAGTCATGTAAGTTGAGACTTCATGCACTACCGATCTGCAAGTTTGTCTGTTATGCTGGCCTGTTGGAAATTGTCCAATATGCAGATATTTAAAAAAAAAAGAAGACCCCACTGTTCTGCCCCTTCTAACAATTATCACCATCAAGAAAGACAGACCATGGCTATATAAAGCCTTGTGCAAATGCACCCTGGTGGTCAACCCATATTACTTGGGTGGAAGGCCAGCAGAGGGGTAGTCTAGTGCTGGCGTGCTCTTACTGTGAAGTGCAATCTTGCTTCCTCATATTATAATACATCTCGATTTCACTAATAATCAGGGTTGGGTAAGTAAGTTACTTGCCTTAAGTAGTAATGATATGTTGTTAATGATTTTACGTCCCTTTTAACTACTGCGGCTTTTAGAGACGCTGGGGTGCCGGAATTTTGCCCCAAAGGGGATCTTTAGCTAGCCAGTAAATGTACTGACACGGCTCCCTCGCATTTGCAGAATAGTAATGAAGGTTTATTCGAAGAAGAATCCATTGCAGGTTCCGTGTTGACGTTTAGAATTGAATATAACAAGTTACAAAGTTAGGCGGAAACTTTGTAACTTGTTATATTCAATAGTAATGAAAGTGCCATTTTAATTACTTGTCAAAAATAGTAATGACATTAGTTATAATCAGGGAACGGATTTATATGTAAATACATATCTCTTTGTGAAGCTAAACTCAATTATATTTTGTATTATCTTTATAAATCATGGTGTGTGGAGTTGAAAAATGGAGTATTTATTTTCCATATTTTTGAGTTGAGCACATAATGTTCCATATTCTTAGTCATTAAGATCAATAAAGTCCATATTTCGGCAAAAAAGTATTAAATTCTATTAAATTAGCAGTCCTGTCAATAATAGAGAAACATTTAACCCTGCAACCGCTGACTATATTACCCTCAACTGCTAAGAATTTCTGGGAGCTTTGTCACAAAATTTTCATAAAATCATAAACAATGTGTTCTGTTCACTAACAATGAAGTGTTATACATCATTTTATTCAGAAAAAGTCAAAGAATATGACAATAAAAAATTAAACTCACCAATGCAGCAGTGTAAGGCAGTATTGATAAAGAAACACACACGCACACAAAAATTGTAAAAAAATTCAAAGTTCTAGGCAAAAAAATGTTCAAAAATATCGGTTTCCCAGTGTTAGTTGTAATGTATAAAATCTCCACAATTTTATGCTGATTCTAATTATATACACTTTTCGTTATTTGTCACTACTGCAAATGTACAAAATTACCAAATATATTATTATGTACACAGCATTCCAACGCCTTAGTGTTTAGTCAGACACATCCTCAGCATCTTCATGCCTTCATAGGCCTCCAGTAATGTTGTAATTTGTGACAACATTGTTGATGGACACCACAATTACATCCTGGACACCAAAAGTGGCTACGGGATTTCTTCTCCGAGGTTGAACAGACAGGACACAACCGCAATTTCTTACCTGGGAGCGCGCCATATACATCACGCTGAGCAACTGCAAAACGTTATAGTTTTTCTCAGGCGTGCCAACTGTCTCCATTACTCTAAAATTCTTAAAACCAAAGATATACATGTGGATACACCTTTCCTCTTTTAAATTATGTATAATATGTGATAAATAAACAAACAATAAAGGCGCGAAGACGAGTTTAGTAACCGCTGATGTAATGCATCGCGATCGCGACTTTAGCGCTGGAGCTGAGCAGAAATGGATCGCGATAGCGACGTTTAGCGGTTCCAGGGTTAATATTTGAACTGGGGTGCAACTCATCATCACGCCTGTCCACGCCTGAGTTGATAAGGTAAGGTGATAAACGGCGTGGTGAAAGAGAGATGAGGGAACCCGGAAGAGGTGAGATCAGCTGAGCATCAGAATCACACATAACATCGACTATGTCTGTCCCATAATTTTGTTATTCAGGAAATCCCATTCATCGACGATATGCCAGTAGTTTCCGGATTATTTCGTAATTCGGGCATTCCCCTTGATAGCGCAATACCTCCATCTACTGTAGTTCCTACCAGTGATTCACAGTTTGGATTAGCAGTGAGACGGATCCCGCTATGTCTACAAGTGCAGTGTTTTCAGTTGCCTATTGACACTCATCGAAGACATAATATTGTTACAAGATGCCTAAAATAGCACAGTCAACCAGTTTAAATTTAAAAAGTTACGTAACAGAATTTAAAGAATAAGAATATTTTATTCACCATTTATCATTTACATGAAATAGGTTTCGTCATTTATGGTACAGTATAATTATTAGTATCCTCTATATACAGTTATAAAATAAAATATTTATTGCAGCTAATAGCCAAAGGAATGATACAGACAAAATGAAACATACATAGGAATAAACTATTCATTACAACAGAAGGATGTCAGAGATTCAAGTCTATATGTACAGTACATCGCATGATATCTTTCGCAACATTTGCCGCAACGTTCACATACACAGTCTGCGTCTGGCTGGTGAAACTTCTTTAACTTGCACAGCTTATGGTGAAAGCCATGTATGGCAAAGCGTGTAACAGTTATTAAAAATCAATATTAACAATTTTTTATCTCCAAGAATTCTTTTACGTTGTAAAGTGGATTTTCTAACATCCATTTGTACAGTTTTCTTTTGAACACACTGAACGACGTAGACTGTGCAGAATGTGGTAATTTATTAAAACAATGTATGCCATTTACTTCATGTGAGCTACCAGTTTTTGCCAGTCTATGGCTTGGTCGGCGTTAGCCCGTCATGGGCTGGATAGTGCCAGGGGTTGACTTTTTTTTTTCTTTTTATGGCTTGGGATATCAATGTTTCTTTTATTTCGAGTGTTGTGATGGGGTATGTCTTCCCTAATGATAAATTCACTTAAATTGATTTTGACATATAGTAACAAGATGAAAATATATAGATTTGTAATTGTTAATATTTTAAGTCTAATATTAAGTGGACGACAGTGCTCCCTAGGATCAGCTTTACACATTACACGAACAACCTTCTTTTGTATCAGCAACACATTATGGACATACGGTGAGTGACCCCATAGTAGCAGCCCATAAGAAATGTGGGACTGAAAGAGTCCAAAATAAGCCATTCTCAGATAGTCTGTTGCCACTAATTCCATCAATTTCCACAGGAGGTAAGAAACCCGTGATATCCTTTTACAGACATGGTTGACGTGAACTTCCCAGTTTAATTTGGAATCTATATAAATGCCTAAGAGCTTATTTTGATATTTATTCAATTAATTCCAAAGAGCCATAGGCTCGTACAGAGGAATTGTACAGTAATATGTGTGTTTACACACCAGGAAGAAAATTCTGAAGGTAACACAAATTGATGAATAAGGGCATAGGCCTATTAGTAAAGTTGATACTATATCTAAGATTGTTTAGACCAAGGTCTCTTAAAATGATAAGCACAGGATTTTTGAGCTTATTTGATGTATTACGATGCATCGAATTTTTCCCACAATACTTTCGTAGTTTTCCTCTTAAATACTGACAAAGTTGGTGCACTTTTTACTTCATCGGGAAGTTTATTATATAACTGTGATGCAGAGAACTTGAAACTATTTCTACCGTATTTAGAAGAGTGAATGATATATAAGGCTACGTCCTTCGCATGCCTAGTTCCATAAGAATGATTGTCCGAGTTCAAGATGTAGGGAGAGCTATAGAGTATTGTGTTGTGTTTAATTTTGTATATTAGCATAGCTGCTCGGAGATCTGCACTTATGCTGAGGGGTAGAATTTTACTTCTGATGTACAGATCTTTTACTGGAGTGCAGTAAGGAAGGTTAAATATGTTTAACTGACTGAATTTCTATATTATCACATTAGTCAATCCTAACAGAAGGTGTTGAGTTTTATCCTCATTGCATAGTAATTTATTGGATGAAAACCAATTTACTGCAGTTCTAAGGGCTTCTTGCGACATCTCATTCAGACTTAATATGTTCTGATGCACGTTAATTAATGTTGTGTCGTCTGCGTAAGACACAACTGATTGTGATATAACATGTTTTGGTAAATCATTAACTGCAACGTTAAAAAGAATAGGACCGAGGACCGAACCCTGCGGTACACCGGTTATGACTTCTTTTTGTGTAGAGTGTCTATTTCTAATTGCTACAAATTGGCTCATGATTCTATCAAAAGCTTTACTCAGATCACATAAAACCAGAGAGACCATGTTCTTACTTTCAAAGCTTAACTCAGATCTCATAAAACCAGAGAGACCATGTTCTTACTTTCAAAAGCTGTTAAAGTTTGATTGACAACTTCCAAGCCAGCAGAAGTTGTGTTTTTACCTCGTCTAAATCCAAACTGACTGCTGGATAGCAGGGCATAAGTTTCAAAGTAATTGCAAAGTTGGTTGTAAATAACAGATTCAGTTATTTTAGATAATATGGGAACGATTGAAATTGCGTGGTAGTTCTGGAAATCATGTTTGTCGCCACTTTTCAAGATTGGAATAACTTTAGAAATTTTAAGCATGTTTGGAAAGAATCCAAACTTTAAACATTTATTAACAATAGTAGCTAGAGGTTCACAAATTAAGTGTATTGTTTGTTTGATAATATATTTAGATAACCAATAGCAGTCCATGCTTTTTGAATTTGATAATTTATACGTGACCTTTATAATTTCATTTGGTGTAATGTCAACCCAGTGGAAAATATGCCCCCCTGATAGGTGTGGACTAGGTTCAGTATTCACCGATGTACGTGTTAGAATATGGTTTATCAACTGACAGTAAGGTATTATTATTTTGTAATTTGTGTCAATGTTCAGTGGCACCTACTCAAAGGTTCCTGGTGCAACAACACATTTCAACCAGTAAACATCAGACTAACAAACTACGAAATTCCAAGCTGAGACAGTTGTTTCTGACACAACCATCAACTTCGAGTGTAATGTCCGAGTTCAACTCCGATCTCTGTCGCGCTCTCATCTCTGCTGACATCCCTCTCTTCAAACTGAATAATCAGTACTTCAGGGAATTCCTCGAGAAATATACTAACCGAACTATTCCGGACGAGTCAACGTTCAGAAAAACCTATGTTTCAGCCATATACGATGAAACTGTTCCGAAGATAAGACAAGAAATTAAAGACGGTCCGATTTGGGTTTCCATTGACGAGACGACAGACAAAGAAGGTAGGCTAATTGGCAACGTAATCATTGGTTTGTTAAGTGAAGATTATTGTAAACGGATTCTTTTACAATGTGATGTCCTAGAAAAGTGCAATAACAAAGCTATAGCAAAACTGTTCAATGAAGCTATGGGTATCCTTGAAACGGTTTCTACTTTGCTCCACGTTGAGCGTACAAGTGAAACGGTTTCTATTGCCCTCACTGTTGCGTGACAAATGTAATGGTTTCTTACTAGCTCTGCCTTGCACTTTGAAATATTTACTCTGACTAAGATATGTTGTTTTAATGGGCGCCAAGACCTCAACGCTATGTTGAAATCTAAATTTATATTTAACAACACCTAGCTCTGGTAGAACACCTTCAAGAATCTTTTCACTCAGATCGTGGTATGATTTGATCATTAACCCAACAAACAATTGTATCAGGAGAAGAAATTGGTCTATATCTAATGCTACCTACTGAAAGCAAAGATTGCATGGTTAAAAGAAATGAATTTATTATATAAAAAACAATCATGGCAACATTAATAATAATAATAAATTTGAATTTAAATTGGAGCGTTGCGATTTGAATATTACCGCTAGAAAATTACGTGAAAACGGATTCGGATAAATTACTGATTTTACTCTTATTCCCAAGCTATGAAGTTACTGAAATACTGAATATAAAACAAAGAGACGAGAGATTGCGTAGTTCTGAGTCACCATTGGAAATTGCCGTAGCATTTCCCTCGTACTGGATGTTGTAGAGAGCTTCCCACAGCCTCCTGGTTGTCGTCATCTTCTTCGTTAGTTGATGAGATACTTGTAGATATGATAACTTATGGTCCGAATATCGGAACCAACCACACTGGTTAAGTTTTACAAAGATAGTCGCCTTGCCTCCACGGCGCGCAAACCATATATGCACTCGTCGCATCCCCTCTATGGAGCCGTCTTCCAGTCGCCCGGTCTCCTCTGATTGGCTGACCCACCACGCGATCTTCCCCTCCTCAGGGCATTACACTCGGCGCGAGGATGATGTCGATTACCGGTTCAGGCCATTTCGCCTTTTCTTGAAGCAGCAACCCAGCTTGCGTCATGCTACTCGACAAGATTAAGCCTGTAGCCGAATTCCCCGTGACTCATCTCTCTCATAATACCCTAACTGACAAAACTCCGTAAAATTCCGTAATCATATAATTTTCTTACGATAATGTTGTTCGTACTAATTTGCTTGATAGTGTTTTCTATAACATAGAAAACCTATCTGATTACTTATAATTTTATAAAAAATGCTCCAAAGAAATTCCTTAATAATAATAATAAGTTAATAATAGTAATAAGTTACATGAAAACTTCTCTTGGCTGAACAATTTGCCGCGTAAATAAATATAGAATGGCTTCCTACTGACTTATGCCAGTTGCGTAAAATCCCCTCGAAAAACACGTTACATCCTCTGGCCACAGGGCGTTCAGTAAGATAAAGTGTTACTTTTTATTAGCGATGCCGCACCTTATATGATGAAAGCTGGAGAAGCATTGTTTGTTGTATATCCTAAGATGACTCATTTAACTTGTGTAGCACATGCCTTTCATCGTGTGGCAGAAGTGGTAACTGGCAGTTACCCCAAAGTAAATCTATTGATTTCCTCAGTGAAAAAAGTTTTTCTCAAAGCCCACAAGAGAGTCCATAGTTTGAAAGAAATGTACCCAGAAATTCCATTGCCACCTAAGCCAGTTCTAACTAGGTGGGGTACGTGGCTGCAAGCGGTTGAATACTATGCTGAATATATAGACTCCATTACGAACGTTCTGCATGCTATGGACTCTAAATAATGCAGCCTCAACTGAAGCTGCGCAAACAGTTGTTTGCGACACAAGTGTGAGGAATGACTTGATTTACATTCAGCATAATTTTTCATGCATCACAAAAACACTCAAAAGTCTCCAAAACTCGCATCTCACACTTTCTGAAAGTTTCCAAATTGTGAATAGAACTGTGGAACAGCTAAATCATGGTACAGGTAAAGTTGCAGATGTAGCAAATATGAAGATGGACACTGTACTTTCAAAGAACCCTGGATATGAAAGAATGAGAAAGGTTGCTGCAATTATGTGTGGAGATTTAAGTGTCAAGTTAACGTTGGATTTAACCCCAGCAGACGTTATAAAGTTTAAATATGGCCCCATTACCTCTTCTGATGTTGAACGAAGTTTCAGTCAATATAAATCGGTACTTAGAGACAATAGGAGAAGATTCACCATGTTGTGATCCATTGTTTTGGTAACAGAGATTAAAATATTGCGTGTTCTTCAAAGTTCATATTAAAATGAGAAGTACAGCATTATGGTTCATGTAGATCTACTTTCTATAGTTTCTTTGAACTTTGATATCAAATAGAAGTGAGAGTGTTTTGTAATTTTAAGTCCATATATAATTCCATATTTCAATAAAAATAACTAAATATACGGTATATGTACAAATTTCATGAATTATTAGTACATATAAATCCGTTCCCTGGTTAGAATTGTCAGTAACAAATCGTTCCTTTTGTAAAAAAAAAAAAAAAAATGTTGTCCTCCTTTGTTACAATTATGATCTAGTTAGTTTTAAGATATTAAACTACATAAGTAAGTAAATGTGAACTTCCTTTTAATAACTACCAGAGAGAATGTTTGAACACAACATTTTTTGGTCCTTCCGATTGCCGGATATAAGTGAACTACGAAAACATCTATGAAAATACCTAACTTGGTTGAGTTAGAGAGCACAGAACTGCACCAGTAAGTATGATCTGGTTCAGCCCATTTGTCATTTCTTGTGTCTTGAGTCATTATGGATGCCAATCAAAAGAAACGAGCAGTCATCAAATCTCGCATGACTTGCTTAAGTACTGTAACCGTACACTCCGGGGTCATGGTTGATTATACTCAATGAGGGATACTTTTCTCTTACAAAACACAACTCTTTCTGGCTTGGACACACCTCCTTCAGACCTAATATACTCATGCAATTTATATATTTCACCTTACTCTACTTGCCTCCAATGCAATTCTTACTAGCACCATTCCAAGCACTTCATCAAAACACTTTCCTCAAAGCCTTTCTCCATTTATTCTCATAAAAAGAAACCATATCATTTCCTCAATACAACACCAGACCATCATTAAACATAACGCAATCTTCCTACTCTCATAAAAATCTTCCAGTAAGGACTCCTCACAAGAATAGTCATAGAGTACTAATAAAAACCAAAGATATATATATATAAAAAAAAAGAACAACGTAAATAGGAATAAAAATACAGATGTGGCACTCAATTTAGCATGGCCCTCTTCTCCTTTACTGTTTCACCATTGCCAGGAATCTCTAAGCTTTGCGCTGAGGCCTGCAATAGCTCACCAGCAAAGAGTAGCCATGATCAAAACCAAAAGTCATAGAGATTGTACTGTGACAATACTCCCTCCTATATATATAAAATATACAAATAAACAATACATTCCACACATACACAAAAATATCACACACAACATAAAATAACTTAACTACTTCCGAAGGAACTACATAATCGTCATCAAGCTAATCCACGTTACAAATAAGTCTCGAAGCGCCAAAGAAATGAGTTCATTTGATAATGACATGCCATCTCCACTCCTTTCATCATCCGAACTGCTACCTTCGATGCCATTACCATCTCGAATGTATAAATATTCGTTTCCATCAACATCCATAGACTGATCATGATTTTCATCAGCATTACTCAGCGTTTCCGATTCGGCATCCTGTTCTCCACGTTTACCACTTGAGATCCTTTTTGGCGTCTTCTTTTCGGATTCGGTTTTCTTCTTTGCCTTCCATCTCGTCTTTTTCTTTATCCGCCATGTCATTCCGTACCTTGTACTCCTCATCTTCCATCTCCACCGTTCCTCTCTTTTTCCCTTCCTCTTTTTTTTCTTCTTCTGATCCTTCACTCTCTTATCTTCCTTTACCTGACATCTCATCTTCTTCCTACTCCTTCTCTTTGCTTTCCAACTCATTCTTTTATCCATTCTCCTGGTCCTCTTTGTCTTAATTCTCAACCACTTCTCTCTTCTTCTTTTCCACATTTTCCACCTCTTCCTCGTCTGTCTTGTCTTACTCAACAGTTCCTTTCTCTTCTTCCACTTTGTTTTCCACTGTTTCTTCTTCACCTTATCTTCTTCTAGTATGTTGTCTTCTCCATGGCTCACTCTTGCACTTTCATCCTCATCTTTTTCCTCTTTTTCTTGACTGCTACCGTCCTCCTCATGACCAATCTCATCTGCTTCTCCTTTCTCGTCTTCAGTTTCTTCCATTTCACCTTCTCCGTTTCTCCTTTCTCTTGTTCTCTCTCTTGTCCATTTTCTTCCTTACGCCTCCTACCATCACGTACTTCACACATCTCCTCGATATCATGACCATCTTTCATTCCTTCTTCCTTTCCATTACCCTCTTCTACACGCCCTCCAGCATCACGTACTTCACACATCTCCTCAATATCTTGACCATTTTTCATTCCTTCTTCCTCTCCATTACCATCTTCTAAACGCCCTCCAGCATCACGTACTTCACACATTTCCTCCTCAATCTTAACATTAGTTGCTTCAGCCTGCTTCTTTATTTCTTCGTTTACGTACACCTTCACAGATTCTACCTGCTTACCTATAGATTCTATTTGCGCTCTCATAGACTCTCGTTGCTGCCGCACTTCTCTTATCTTCTTACTCATACACTCTTTCACTGACTATTTCTTGGCTTACTGACTCTTGCATACCTGTGATCTTGCTAAGCAGCATTTGGAACAGACTATCGTTACTACACATGATAAGGCCGTATACTTCCTTTTTCCTGCACTGTAATCACTTTGTTAAAGTTTGCTTTTCTTTCTTCTTTTCCTTATTCGTGTCCGTATTCCTCTTTCGAACCACACGTTGTGGCATCATAATTGTAACCGTTCATTCTGGGGTCATGGTTGATTACACTCAATGAGGGATACTTTTAACAAACAAAAGCATCTTTCTCCATTTATTGTTCTCACTCTCATTTCAACTTCTCAAGCACACACACAATAATAATCTCACTTCTTCCCCTCCATATCAACATCTCAATAATCTAATCGATGAATTGCACAGATACTCTCATAAAAATCTTCCAGTATGGACTCCTCACAAGAATAGTCATAGAGTACTAATAAAAACCAAAGATATATAAAAAACAAAAGAACAACATAAATAGGAATAAAAATACAGATGTGTCATTCAATTTAGCATGGCCTTCTTCTCCTTTACTGTTTCACCATTGCCAGGAATCTCTAAGCTTTGCGCTGAGGCCTGCAATAGCTCACCAGCAAAGAGTAGCCATGATCAAAACCAAAAGTCATAAAGATTGTACTGTGTCAGTACATTCGTGAATGAATTTGCAGGTGGTAATCTTAACGACATAAAGGTTAGGAAGCAATCGTTGTCGAGTTTAATGGATGAGTATAATGACACTCAGATACAATTGGAAATCGATGATCCTGAAAATGAATCACATGATCTAGATAGAGCAGCCTTTGATAATTTATGCTTGGGCATTAAGTAAAAAATGGAAACGCTATTGTGCCCCGAATATACACACCCACCTCCGCCTGTAAATAGTGATAACATGAGCAATAGTTGCGCACTAAAACTTCCAACTATTTCACTACCCAAGTTCAGTGGCGCTCTACAAGATTTCATGCATTTCTATGACACATTTGTAGCGTTGATAATCAACAATGAAACAATCACAGACATTCAAAGATATTATTACATCCTATCATGCTTGTCTGGTGAAACTCATCACCTCATTGAGAACTTACCCATTTCACAGGATAACTTTAAGGTCACCTGGCACTTGATTCGTAATCAGTACCACAATCCCAAACTTATATCAGACCTTCACATCAAGGAGCTATTGTCTCTCCCGAATGCAAAGCATGATTCTCCTAAAGAGCTGCGTTTGCTAATAAATCAACTTTGCAGCAACTTAAATGCCATAGAAGCTTTAAAAATTGAAACGCCCTTACATGACCTCATGCTTTTGCACTTAGTTATGGAAAGAATAAGTCTCAATCTCAGGAAGCAATGGGAGAACGGTACGTCAAATGAAACGCACGCCAACTTGAAGGACTTAATTCAATTCTTGGAAAACAATTGCCAAACTTTAGAAATAGTCACGTCCAACAAGTCAGCTGCTGTAACCCAAGATGAGGTCAAGCATGGTACAAGTTCAAGGGGACCACACCGAACTTTCGTCGCCACGTCACCTTATTGTATGCTATGTAAGACATCTCACAGTCTGCATAAATGCCCCAAGTTCAAGTACATGGACGTAAATAGTCGTGTAGGTGTTGTGAGGGAACATAATTTTTGTTTCAATTGCTTGAGTAGCCAATAATTGCAACTCAGGTAACTGCAGAACATGCAATAAACGTCACCATACATTGTTACATATACACCAGAATATGAACAGTACTGCTACCCCGGTACTCAGTGTATCCCAGCAGCAAGCATATTGTTCTGTCAGAAGCGCATGTCCACACAATGAAGTATTGTTATTGAGAGGCGAGCAGATGGACGCAGACCATTGAGACCTAAGTCGAGACCTTTAACACATGTCGAACTAGATGGAGCACCGACCATCCAATGACTACACTTTTCGAGTAAAGATTGTGGAATAAATTTTAATATCAAAACAAGGCATAGCAAAGAGGAAACGAGGGGTGCATGAAATGGTAAGATGAGGGATGATGGGCCTGTAATAAATAATACACATGATTATAAAACAGTAAACAATAAAATATAAAACTTTGAAAATAGAACTATAAAAGAGAGAAAGTTGACGACGAGGAGGTGCCTAAGTCACTGGAGATCGTTCAGTAGAGGGGCATAAATTAACAATAGTGTAAAGAGTACGTTTCGTTCCACCACAGGCTGACTACAGGAAGGTAGTCAGAAGCATCATTCTGAGAAGTACATGAAAACGTGTATCCCACGAACCGTCTATCCGACCACCCTTATATTAAACTTTATGTCACAACAACTACCCAAAGGAACAAACCATACAATAACAACGACCCTTAAATGTCACATCAAGAAACACAAATTAATACATGACTCCCATAACGACAACACTTCAAAAACATGACGTGCCGTGACATACAAACCCCAAAGAGAAACATAGATCGGTTCAGTAAAATAAACAAAGACAAGCTCCCAAATAAAGATAAAACAAAACGATTTCATGGGCTGGTAGAATAAAACTTCTCTCGAACGAAAGCACAAGAAAGAACAACCTCACGAGATATCAAATAAGCGTCAATTGCAGTCCCGGACACGTACAAGGAAAACACATTCCATAATCTCGGGAGAGTAACCAATATACCTCATTTAATAACGTAATAGGGATACGCGTTGCTTGCTGACTGAAAGACACAACAAAACAGAACAACACAAAACATGACCTCGGCCTTCAGTCAAATTCCCACTTAAACAAATGACATAAACCCACCCTTAAAAATAAGTCTAGAACCGTGATTGTAAATGAAACATATTTCTGACACATACATGGTAGTGTCTGCCAGTCTCTAAGGATAAAAAGAAAACCAAAACGGCCATCCTAGGAGTTGCACAAATGCAGACACTGAAAATAAAACCCTTAAAACATTAAATAAAACTTGATGTGCGTTCCGACCATACAGAAGAAAATCCAAGGCAATTGAACGAACACACCTACCCTCGTCAGGATACAAACCGCGAAACTAACCTGAAGATACCAGTCCCTAAAGGTCCTCGAAAAATCCCATACTTTTACAAGGGGTTAGGAACTGGTAAGAAACATCTCTCAGAAATACAATCACGTTTCATGACACCAAAAAGCGGAAGAACACGCGCACAAAATAAAACTCGACAAGATAAATAAAATAAAACGACAACAACAAGAACCCAATTAAATTAATAAATCCATAAACAAGCAATTCGATTCTCCACTACTTACGTATATATAACGAATAACTAGGGACCAAAATAAACATCAAATAACCTCAAAGAAAAACATGAGCGATCTCCAGTTTAACCCTACCTTTTGCAAGTTAAATGAAGGGACCTTTTAACACTGACAATTGGGGAAAAAACATTGATAATAATCTTCTTCAAAGCACTATAATACAGAGTTGCAAATGATCATTTCCACTTAGCTGATAGCCTCGAGACGTTCTAGAAGACCTCCGATGATTATATTATTTTATCATAATTTCATATTTCAAGAATTCTCAACTATGAGACAAAGACGGAATCTCGCGGTTTCTCCCCAACATTTATAGCTTCGTCAATCATTTTATAATGGACATCACGGAACATTTTAATAGAATTGCTGGCAGTAGTGGTTATATCGGCAGACCATCTTTTTTCTCCCCGTCATAACAATTCTGTCGCGATAACAATCGCCGAAGGCGTGTTTCTTAGTCTAAAATGGTTTCTCCATCGCGGGCGCTTTCCTTTTCAAAATGTGCCGAAATTATGATCTCTCAGATGTCCTCTAGTGACCGCAAGATGGAAATCGCGTCGAACAGATCTTAAAATTGTACCTTATCAGTTATCAACTGCCAATGTTAACATTAGGGATAGCAAAGGTCGAATGCATCAATGTCGAGCACTATAAGACAGTGCATCACAGATGAACTTCGTGTCTCGAGACTTAGTGGACCTTTTGGGTATCAAACTGAATCGTCATTCGATACCTATAAATGGTATCAGCAACACGCAAGCGACTCAATCCTCTTACTTCTGTCAACTTCAGATAGAGTCGAGAGTTAGTACTTAGAGTCGGCATATAGTATGTTCTGTCCTGCGTCAGATTACTGGTCCGCTGCCTTCATCTAGAATAGATTACGAGGACTGGCAACTGCCCGTCAACATTCCATTAGCTGACCCTAATTTCAACCAGCCCAAATAGATAGATCTACTGTTAGGTGCTACTATATTCTTTGAACTTTTAAGACCTGAACAACAATCTAAGGATGGTTACCCTACGGTACTCTTCAAAATACACAACTTGGTTGGGTGCTATCTGGATGTATCCCCTCTCACTCAGTTCAACAACGTAAGAATGGAACATCATTGTTGTCCACGGCTGAAACCTTGCGCACACAGGTGGAACACTTTTGGGAACAGGAAGAGCTTACGACTCGTAGCCATTCCAAGGAAGAAAGTCAATGCGAAGAACATTTTCAGAAATCCTTCACGAGCGATGAGTCGGGCAAGTTCATAGTGAGACTACCACTTCGGCAAGGAGTAGGAGAACTTGGTGGCTCCTTTGACGATGCCAGGAGGAGTTTGGCTTTATAGAGAGGAAATTGCATCGACAACCTGACCTGAAGAATGTGTATATCAAATTCATGAACGAATATTGACAACTAGGACACATGGAACTTGTCGATCCTAGTGACCAGCAGAAACCTGCTTATTACATGCCTCATCACGCGGTAATCAAGGATACGAGCAGCACTACCAAGGTCCGAGTTGTCTAACTTACAATGCGTCGGCTAAAACTACTTCGTCGATCTCCCTGAATGACGTGATGTTGGTTGGGCCAACTGTTCAGCAGGATCTGTTCAAGTATGCGCTAACAGCAGATATCGAGAAGATGTACCAACAGATCCAGATTCATGAAGCAGATCGAGACTTCCAGAGAATCTTATGGTGCAGTTCTCAGAATCAACAACTGGATATGTACTACAGTAACCTATGGTACTTCAGCGGCTCCTTACCTAGCTACCCATTGTTTACTGCAGGTGGCACTCGATGGTCAAGACATATACCCTACAGCAGCCAAAGTTACCAAAAGAGACTTCTACGTTGATGATATTTTGACAGGGACAGATACCATTCAAGAAGCCATCCAATTATACAAAGACCTCACATCGCTAATGAAAACCGGAGGATTTTCCATCCGTAAATGGCGATCCAACAATCCTGATATTTTGGAAGCCATCCCATCAACACTTTGCGAGAGCCAGGTGTCATGCAGTCTTCCCTTTGAAGATGGCGCCGTAAAAACTCTTGGTTTATTGTGGCATTCGAGTCGTGACTCATTTCAATTCACAGTGGGGGCCCTCAACCGCAATAATGTGACTTGGACAAAGAGATCAGTGTTGGCCAATGTAGCATCCATTTATGATCCATTGGCCTGTAATTGTTCAATGCAAGTTGTTTATACAAGTTCTTTGGCAACAACACCTGGATTGGGATGGTAAATTGCCCTCAGAACTTGAGACACAATGGAAACAGATACATCAGCAGCTCCCTAAACTAAATGAAATTCATGTACCATGGAGGGTAACAGCAGACAGCATGAATGCCAATGTTGAACTTCACGGGTTTGCTGATGCGTCAGAAAGAGCCTACGGTGCCTACGTTTAACTACGTTGCATCAACTCCAATGGAACAATCTCCGTTCATTTACTTTGCTCAAAATCTAGAGTAGCCGCTTTGAAGAAGGTGTCGCTTCCAAGACTGGAGTTGAATGGCGCATTACTTATGAGCAGACTAATGGAAAGGGTGATTGAGGCCCGTAAGTTACATTCATGTCGACGATATTACTGGACAGACTCCACTGTTATTCTAGCCTGGATTGCAGGCAGTTTCTCAGCTTGGAAAAAATATGTGGCCAACAGGGTGTCGGAAATTCACAAACTGACGTCTCAGCAAGATTGGAACCCTGTATCATCAAAGGACAATCCATTAGCTGTTATCTCTAGGGGAATGGAGCCACATCGACTTCAAAGCAATCGATTATGGTGGGCGGGGCCGTCAACCTGGCCTGAACTTACCACTGTTCGACCAACCGAAATTTCTGAACAACGAGGAGTAAGATTGTGTTTCGTGGCGAGTAATCACAATGCAGATAACATTTTCATCCGTTGCTCCAGCTGGACTAAACTACACAGAGTAGTTGCTTACATTCTCAGGTTTTTACACAATCTAAAGCAGGATGCAGCAGCAAGACGACATGAGCCTTTGACTACTGCCGAACTTTGCGACAGTCTGACAGCAATCATTCACATCGTTCAGCATTGCTCGTACAGTCAGGAGATAAATAATTTACATGAAAGGAACGCAGTGCCACTTCAGAGCAAACTTCTCACTCTGCACCCTTTCCTAGATAGTGACAATCTATTGAGGGTGGGCGGCAGGCTAGAGAATGCTGAAGCATCATTTGAACAAAAACATCCTTTGATACTGCCACCTAAGCATCATGTCACGAAATTGCTTATTTGGAATGAACACCTACGACTTCTGCACGCAGGAAGCCAACATATTTTAGCTTCGTTGCGGCAACAGTGGTGGATAACCAATGGCCGATCTGCTATCAGGCAGGTGATCCGCAGTTGTGTAACATGCTTCCGAGCGAAGACCAATGACACCAGTGAACTCATGGGACAATTGCCTAAGTCTAGAGTGACCCCTAGCAAGCCATTCTCTCATTGTGGTGTGGACTATGGAGGTCCGCTGCATGTGAAATATGGAAATCCATGAAGTAAAACTCAGAAGAAATGCTACATAGCATTGTTTGTGTGCATGGCGACCAAGGCAGTACACATTGAGGCCGTCAGTGATCTATCTACGGAGGCTTTTATTGCCGCCTTAAGAAGATTCATTTCAAGACGTGGCCGTTGCAGTCACATGTACAGCGACAATAGCACGTGCTTTACCGGAGCAAGAAGGAAATTAGATGAATTATCACGCTTCATCCGGACAGAAGATCATCAAACGAACGTATTGAACTTCACAGCTGAAGAAGGAATTCGTTGGTATAACATACCTCTTCACTCCCCTCACTTCGACGGACTGTGGGAAGCAGGTATAAAATAAGTGAAGACCCACCTGAAGAAGGTTGCCGGTAACACTGTGCTAACCTTTGAAGAAATAACCACACTGCTCACACAAATTGAAGCATGTTTAAATTCGAGACCAATCGTCGCAATACCCAACAGTCCTGATGAATATGCTTTCCTCATCCCTGGTCATTTCTTGACTGGCGAGCCGTTAGTCTCTTTCCCTGAACCTGATTGTCTCTTAGCCCCATCATCACGGCTGTCAAGATGGCAATTGGTCCATCGGTGCCGACGACTCATTTGGAAACGCTGGTCAACTGATTACTTGGGCCAGCTCCAGCAGCGGTCCAAGTGGCTTCTGAATCAACCAAACCTCAAAGCAGGAAGGCTGGTACGTCTGAAAGAAGACAATACTCCCCCCCTCACATGGCCAACCAGAATAATTGAAGAACTTCATCCCGGGATTGATGGTCTGGTGCGTGTAGTGACTGAGGACGAGCAAAGTGTCATATAAAAGACCAGTGACAAGGATCATCAGTCTTTTTCCTGACGAGCTCATTTAAAGGACTACCACTGTACTGTGTTTCACCTTTGTTTCTTATATTTGTATGTGTACAGTTTCTGTTGTGAGTAGCTAGAGACTTGTGTTGGAGAAGTGCGTCTATGAATTGCTACCATTTTTGTAATTTGTTTGACAAATTAGGTGGGTGGCATGTTCGGTGCTGCTCCCTATATTAACGGTAGTTCACCCTGTGCCCACGTACGGCAGCGCCCGTAGCACGGTTGGGAATCTTGGGCATTCCGTGTAATGCCATATCTTTGACTTCATGAGCTCTTTGTCTTATATTATTGTATGTTGTCCTCCCTTGTTACAATTATGATCTAGTTAGTTTTAAGATATTAAACTACAGTACATAAGTAAATGTGAACTTCCTTTTAATAGCTACCAGAGAGAATGTTTGAACACAACAGCTACTGTATATCTATGTTCAAAATAAACTGTAAATAAATATACGGATATCCTTACAAAATATTAAACAATAGGGTGAATTCTGTTATAGACAATTATCGTGGTGGAAGTCATTATTCAGTGTTGCCTTAGTAATAGAGATTTAATGTTTTCAGTTGGTCAACAAGATTGTACCTAACTGAAATGGGTGTTTCCCTAAACCTGAAAAATAATTTACATGAGATTAATAAATTCAAATGGATAACCAGTTTCAATCGCCAAGTGAACATCATTAGATCCTTTACACTTAGGTCATTAAATCTATGTGGGTGATGGTATTTACAGTACTATATATACATTCATTTAGTTACTGCAGTTATTATAACCTTACACAACTTGTTAAGATTTGTAAGTTATATGTGACTTTTTGATAAGATATCAGTGGCGGCTGGTGACATTGTTGCAGCGTTGCACAACTCCCAATAATTTTACACCTAATTCGCAGTTTCTTTTCCTTTAATGTTTTAGTTTTATAGATCTAATGCACTCAAAAATGTGTTAAAATCATCTATATTTTGATGTTATTTATCCTAATGCTTCACACTGTACCTATAAAAGCTGCCGCCTTCAAATCAAACTCCAGGGGGTTAGCAATCTTGTGGCAACTCCCAAGCAGACAGCGCGGCGTACAGGACGAGGCTGGACGAGGCCAAGCTTGTGCGTAGCATGCCGACCAGCATGGGTAGCAGGGAGTTGCAGACGAGCTGCCAGCCCCCTGGCAACACTCAGTTCCAAATGGCCCCGTTAGACTGCACCACTCTTTGGAAATGACAACACCCTCGATTTCTCTTACCCCGCGAAGGGTAGTTTAGTTAGTTAGTTATTTAGTTAGTTATTGTTGTTTTAAGGGGCGGAACTACGAGGTCATCTGCCCCTGAACGGTAGTTTCTTTCCCACACCACTAGAGAATGCTACACCACCCACAACGGTACAAATATCGGAATTTCATAGGGAGACATTAGTTGGTTCACACCCAATTATTTTTAGATGTTTTCTCATCATAACTTCATTTAATATTTTTGTCAATTGTTCTGTGAAGCGAGCCTAAGAACGCCACCGTGCTATAAGTACAGTAGATAAGTGGCTGAACTATTTTGCGACGTATTGTTGGTGTGCTGTAGCGGTTTATGTTTGCTTTTACCACTCTTGTTCTTGCGGGATTTGAGTTGCGATTAGCTCTGTATTTAGTTGATTTGAGTATTTTGGTTCCAGGTAGATACTTAACTGTGCTGTATTATTATTATTATAATTGTTTGGTTGATTGTGAGTAGACCTATGCATTCACTACGAAATTTCTTGGCTAGCAAAATTCAGTGTTTTGTTAGTTTGCTTTTCGCGCCACTTTCCGATGTAGCACCCAGATTTATCATCTGTGCATCTTTTAAGTTACCGTAGTATTTTATTTTAACGGAATGTTTAGTTTGAAACATTAATTGTATTGTGGAGAGTGAGTGAAAATGAATAGAGTAAGTAATTTGCTAGTCAGACAGTTTTTCCAGCTCCCTGGTGACGATAAACTTACAGTAAAAACACTCGGTATACCAATACCGGATAAGTATTGTCCAAAATATAAGTATACGAGGGCGTTTAAAGGAGATGTTTAAGGCAATAATAATTGGTTATGTGAATGCGATATTTAAAAACGCTTTATTCTGTTTTACATGTTTGTTGGTGGAGAATTCGCGTGGACCAAAATAGGAGTTACGGAAAATAATCCCTAAAATAAAGAAACATGAATCTTCAGCTGAGCGGCTTCGGTGCCGTAGTTGGTAGCATGCTGAGCCTCTATGCCCAAGATCGCGGGTTCAAACCCGGCCGAAGTCATCGGATTTTTTAAGAGCGTTAAAAATCCCTCAGTATGCATTCCTTCGGAGGGGCAGTAAAGCCGGCGGTCCCATGTCATAGATTTATGGCATGTTAAAGAACCTTCCACTTATTACACCTGTGTGAAGCTAAATTATAGGTTAACAATTTGAACAACGCTCTTAGGTTCCAACGTTCGTCGCCCGGAGCCGACTGCGGTGGCGTGTAGTAACCAAGTTCTGAACTAGTAGTCGTTTACGGTGGTCTTTGGCGGCAAAAGTAGGAACTGCTTGAAATTCAATGTCTGTAGTCCTCACTTGAATTAAAAACTGATAACACTAATACAGCCATCACAATTAACACCGGTTATCAGACAGTTTCTCCACACACCCAGAGTACAGGGGGCTACATGACTGCGTTGTCGCAGCTCCTAAACTGAGGAACCAACCAACCAATCTTCTGCTGTTTGAAATTGACACTTTTTGGAACTGTTAACGAAGCTGCACAATTGGACAGTGCCTATAGAAGGTAAATTGCGGAATATAACGAAGAAGTTAGGCACAATAGATATGTGTTAAATATTGTAATAAACTGTATTCATTTCTGTGGTTCTTTCGGGCTGGCCTTGCGTGATCATGATGAAAGTGTAACATCAACAAATCCAGGTGTTTTGAGAGAACTAATTAATTTTACCGCTGAGTTGGATGCTGTGTTAAAGGTCATTTGGTAAGGGCAACTGTTTTCAAAGGAACGTCCAAAACAATTCAAAATTAATTTTTACAGATTATGTTGGAGGTTTGCCTAGAAGAAGAAGAATCAAAGCAAATAAAGGAATCGGAAATTTTTGCCATTATAGCAGATGAAACTAGTGATATTTCAAACATATTTCTGATGGCTGTTGTGTACCGATACGTAGTAAGAGGCAAACAAAACATGATGCACACACATTAGCAGCGTGTTTACTGGATGAATTAAAGAAGCAGAAATTGAACGAAACTCCGCAAAAATGAATTGCGCCGACGTATGACAGAGCGCACTTCATGGCTGGTTCCTCTGATGGGGTTCAAGCTATAGTAAAAAAAAAAGACTGATAGTCAGTCTGAAAGACTAGACATTATATCATTTTAAATGCTACGTGAACTCAAAGTCCGTTAGCAAGTGCAAACCAAGGTCAAAGGAGGTAGCTGGCTGGATGAAGTCACGCTCACCGGAGCGCGCGGGGAAAGGAGGAAGCTCAAGCAGTATTATGACGTCACACACCTCAGTGCATGCTCGGTACATTTCGTCCCGTCACAATAACGTAACGCCAGACCCCAGCGTAACTACGAAGTCGACAAGATCATTTAAAATGATAAAAATCCTATCCTTATGCAGAATATGTGCCCGTCTTTGTTAGTAATAACATTTTTCGTTAACGTACAAACTTTTCGTTTGCCATGTTTCTATGTTGAGAATGTTTATTATCCCGGAGATTGAGACCCAACCTTAGACAACCTGCTGTGTTTAAAATTCTTCCCATGAACTCAGGCATAGGGCTTAAATACATAAATCTGATTTTTTTAATGAATTCTTATAGGAAGAAGCCCAAAAGAGTCATTAAAATTTGTCTATTTGTCGAACGTACAGTTATTTTGGAAAACCCATGTATTTCAGTTTTTATAGAACTGTAGTTTATCTAACGTTAATTAATTTTTATTACATGTGTAAACTTCCCATATAAAATTGCAACATTAGAAATTTTGGTGCAACACCCAGCTTTACTTACCACCGGCCGCCACTGTAAGATATAGTTGGTGGTTATTGACCTTCAAGTCTGCCTGTTTAAGTGAGATATCTGTGAAAATAAATGGTCAGGTTGGTGTTTGTATTGGAATGGATTAAGAACTTAGCTGGCTGTTTGAGCAATGTGGGATCCATTCTTGTGCAGCAGCTACCAATCAGTTCAGTGTAGCCTGTTTCAAAGCTGTGTCGGTACGTGAAACTTTAAAAATTTATTTTCTTTGGCTGTAAAAAATACTTTGTATAAGATTTTAATTCCAAAGTTTCATTGCTCTAACCTACTGTTGGGGGTTCAATGAGAAGTGAAGGAGAGAGGAGCGAAGGTGCTTCCCTCGACACAGTCTTGCTTCTATAATAATAATAATAATAATAATAATAATAATAATAATAAGAGAATGTTATTGGTTTTACGTCAATTTTTACTGTGGAATTTAGCGACACTGGGATGCCAGAATTTTGTTCCGAAGGGAAGCCTTAACGTGCCAGTAAATCTACTGACACGGATCCCTCACATTTACGCACCCTCAAATGCCAGGTGACTGCACTAGGATTCGATTCTGCAACCTTGGGCACAGCAGGCGATAACATTACTGCTGAGCCACGCAGCCTGTCAGCTTTGCTTCTGTTCCAAGGCATTCAGAAACATGTCTGAAATATAGCACCTACAAGATTAATTTGACAAGATTTGTGACATTTGAGAATGCTGCATAGCTCCTGGTTGGTTCCTCAGTTTAGGAGCTGCGACAACTCAGTCATGTAGTCCCATGTACTTTGGGTGTGTGTAGAATCTGTCTGATAACCGGTGTTAATTGTGATCGTTGTATTAGTATGTGCTATCTGTAATTCAGGTAAGGACTTCTTCTTCTTCTGGTTCCTATCCGTTCCAGATGTTGGCTATCATTTTGACTGTGCTGTTCCTATCACTTGCAGCTCGGAATAATTCAGTAGATGTTTTTGAGGTCCAGGCTGAGATTTTTTAACCAGGATATTCTTCTTCATCCAACACTTCTCTTTCCTGGTATTTTTCCTTGAAGAATAGACTGTAGGAGATGGTACTTGGCGGTATTCCTAATGATGTGTCCTAGGTATTGGATTTTCACGGTGGTTAATACTTTCTTGCTTTTTTCATTTTTTGGAGAACCACAACATTTGTGACATGGTCTGTCCATAGTATCTGCAATATCCTTCTGTACAGCCACATGTCAAAGGCCTCTAACCATTTACATCAAGACTCTGTCAGCATCCATGTCTCAGCACTGTAAAAAAGAGTAGAGAACACATAACAACGCAAAAGCCTGATTTTCGTAATCACTGTCAGCCATGATGTTTGAACAAATTCCGCATCTTATTGAAAGTTGTCCGGGCTTTTCCAATTCGAGACCTCACCTCATCATTTACGGTAGTGCCAAGGTATATATACTTATGCACGTGTGCAATGGGTTTCTGGTCTATATTTAGTTTGCATGTAGAGACTTTGTTTTTACTAATGACCATCACTTTTGTCTTCTGAGGGTTTATATCTAAACCATATTCATGGCTTTTTTGGATAACTTTATCAACGATATGTTGCAGGCTTTCTTGACTATCCGCAAAAATCACAGTGTCATAGGCAAATCGAATGTTATTTATCCAGTTACCATTTAAGAGCACTCCCATCTCAACATCCTCTAGAGCTTCTTCAAAGATATAATACGAATAGATGTTAAATAACAATGGAGACAATATAGAGCCTTGTCTTACACCTCTTAGAATATCTATATCTTCCGTGTTCTCGTTACCCAACCTGACATAAGCAGATTGATTCCAGTACAAGTTCACAATTATTTGTAAATCTTTATCATCTAAGCCAATCTTTTGTAAAATTTCTATCATCTTATGATATCTTACTCTATTGAAAGCCTTTTGATAGTCGATAAAGCAGGCATATATACAGCAGTTCACATCACGGCACCTTTGAAACAATACTTGAATGCTAAGTAGGGCTTCCCATGTGCCGAATGCGTTTCTAAAACCAAATTGTGTAGAAGAAACTTGTTCTTCACATGTTTTGTATATTCTGCGATGAATGATCTTCAGAAACACCTTCAAGATGTGATTCATGAGACTGACTGTACGGTACCTACTACAAAACTTGTGTTGTTGTTTGAGTCTTCAGTCTTTTGACTGGTTTGATGCAGCTCTCCATGCCTCCCTGTCCTGTGCTAATCGTTTCATCTCTACATAGCTACCACACCCTACATCCGAGGCAATCTGTTTAACATATTCTAACCTTGGTCTACCCCTACAGTTCTTGTCCTCAACCCTTCCTTCCATCACTAAGCTTGCTATTCCTGGGTGTCTTAGTATGTGTCCTACTAACCTATCTCTTCTCTTCATTAGCAGTCGCCAGAAACATCTCTCCTCTCCCACTCGTCTTAATACCTCTTCGTTTGTAACCCTATCTACCCATCTGATCTTCATCATTCTCCTGTAACACAACATTTCAAATGCTTCAATTCTCCTCTTTTCTGCTGCACCAATTGTCCAAGTTTCACTTCCATAGAGCGCCACCCTCCAGACAAAGGCTTTCAAAAATGACTTCCTAATACCTAAATCTATATTCGATGTCAACAGATTCCTTTTTTGTAGAAATGCTTTCCTTACCTGAGCCAACCTACTTTTTATATCCTCTTTGCTTTGTCCATCACTGGTTATTTTGCTTCCTAAGTAACAGAAGTCTCCTACTTCCTTCAGCTTTTCATTTGCCAATTTGATGTCCATAGAGGTTTCCGATTTATTTCGGCTGCATTCCAGTATTTTTGTTTTACATTTATTAATTTTCATCATGTATTCTTTCCTCAAGACAGAGTCCATACCATTCAAAAACTTATTCAAATTCTCAGGCATGTCGGCCAAGATGACGATGTCATCAGCAAATCTCAGAGTTGAAATTATTTCTCCTTGAATCTTCACTCCCACTTTAAATTTGTCTACAATTTCCTTCATTGATTGTTCAATGTAAAGATTGAAAAGTATGGGTGATAAGTTGCAGCCTTGCCTTACACCTTTCTGAATACCAGCTTCTCTCTCATGTCCTTCAGCTCGAATGACCGCTGTGTGGTTTCTGTATAATTTGTATATCACCCTCCTATCCCTGTACTTTATTCCAATAATCTCAAAATGTCAAACAATTTGGTCCAATCAACGTTATCAAAAGCCTTTACTAAGTCTACAAATGCCATGAACGTTCTCTTATCTTTCCTTATTCTACCTTCCAAAATCAGCCTAAGACTTAGTACAGCTTCCCTTATTCCTACATTTCTCCTGAAACAAAACTTAGCTCAGGGTATTTTAGGTAGCGTGATGAATTCTGATTTAAGCCATTCCCGAGGAATGTTCCCAGAATTGTAAATGTCATTGAATATTTTAGTCAACCATTTCACATTATCTTCATTCAAAAGCTTTAAAAATTCAGCATTCACATTGTCAGGGCCAGTGGCTTTACCATCCTTCATGGCTTTTATCGTGGTTTGTACTTCATCTACCAGAATTTGTGGTCCTGCTTCACCATTTATTCGAGGTGGTTCCTGTCGAGTATCATAAAACAAGTGTTCTATATATCTTTGCCATGTATCTTTAAACTCTTCTTTTCCAACAATTAGTTTTCCTTCAATATTGACCAATCTATTTCCTTGTCTAGTTCTATAATTCCCTGTCACTTCTTTAACTTTTCGATGAACATTGAACTGTCATGTTTTAATTGTAGCATCTCTATTTCATTACATTTTTCTTGTATGTCCCTTTCCTTAGCTAATCTTATTTCTTTCCTGATTTCCCTGTTGATGTTCTTATATTCATCAGGATTACCCTTTGCTTTCCTTCACTTATCCATCATTTTAAGAATCTATTCCGTCATCCATGGTTTCTTTTTAGTGATATCTGTTACTAAGTGATCTTTCTTCATAGATTCAACGGTATTAGTTAATGTTTTAATTTTCTCATCGGTACATACGGCATCAGATAGGGATCCAAGTTCATCATTGAGCTGCTCTTCCACATTTTGTCTTACTGAAGGGTCAATTAATTTATGCATATTATACTTTATGACTCGTCTCTTTTGAATCTTTTTCATTTTGATTTTAAAAACTCCAACTAGAGGGATATGATCGGAATGAATGACCGCACCTGGATACGTTTTCATTGAGACACAGCTGTTCCTATATCTTTGATTTATCAAAATATAGTCAATTTGGTTCGTTATAATTCTTTCACCTGAATCTCCAGGAGACTTTCAAGTATACAAACATTGTGGTGGTAATATGAAGAATGTTTCAGTTACTACAAATCCCCATTCTCCTGCAAAGTTGATCTCCTCTCTCATTCCTTTCACCAAGCCCATATTGACCTACAATACTGCCTTCAGATCCATGTCCTAGTTTTGCATTGAAATCTCCCATAATTATTGTTAGATCTTTCTTTGGTAACTGCTGCAAAACACCTGTGATTTGGGAGTAAAACTCTGCAACTTCTTCATCACTATGGTCTGTGGTAGGGGCGTATGCCTGGATGATGTCAAGATGCGCAGACTCGGTATTTATTTGAAGCAACAATGCTCTCTCCGAGATAGGTATAAAATTGGTGACACACTTTGCGACCAATTTAGATACTATAATTCCTACTCCGTATTGATATAATAATCCATTGGATGTCCCTGAATAGTAAACTATATGTTCATTGATGTCACAAGAACCTGATCCTGGCCAACGCCAACGCATTTCACAAATGCCCATAATTTCTATCTTCATTCTGTCCATTTCTTGAATCGCATTATGGGGTTTCCCAGCTTGCGCCACAGTTTGCATATTCCACGTGCTAATCTTTATACCATCTTTCACTGACAACCTTCCCAAAGCCTGACTCAAAACTGCCCCTCCCAGAGATCCGATTGGGGGATTTGAAACTCTGGAACATTTAGTTTTGAACACAGCCATAATGCGTTACTAGAGAAATCCATATGGATCTTGAATGCAGTAGTTTCTCATTGCTTTCTGCATTCTCATGCCGTTGACCAACTAGCAGCTCATCCGCCTTCAGGGGGTATTTCTCACCCCTAGGACAAGAGAGTGCCCAAACTTCCATCCACTCTTCCACCCTCCGAAGAGGTTGTTAGAATAGGTTGGAAGTGGATCTCCTTATACCAGGAGATATTCGGTCCCTGTATTTGTTAACCGCTTGAGTATGTAACTATACACCAAACGTTGCTCCCTCTCTACCGCGGTGAGGTGAATAACAGGTGTTTCCTGTCATTGAGTTTAGGACCATGATGGCATTTCCTAACATGATAATAATAATAATAATGCCAAATAAGTATTTTGCCCTGTTTACAAATAGCTGACATAGATAGGGCAGAAGATGTAAGCGATCAATGTATACTCTGTGTAGTTATAGAGTTCCTATCTGTTTCGTGATTTCTATGGCAATGGTGTTCAAGCCGACACAATGGATGACAGTTAGGCAGGGGTGTATATAATGGGGAGGGCCCCCCCCGAAATTTTTGTCACATACTGTATATTATTTGTTTATGTATTAAAACATTAAAAACCAATATAATCATGTACTATGGTTACTAAGTGACGTATGGCAACGTTGCAAAGCAAGGAGAAGGTAGAGCGATGTAAACAGTGTGACAATCAGTTAGCTCTGATCTTATGTGTAACAACATAACCTCTTATTACTCTCCAGTGCCTTCGCTCTTATGAATGAACCAAGAACAGCAACAAGTGCCCTTGAAGCGTGTGACAAAAGTTTTTTCCCTAGCTTTTAAACCCTTATTAAACTTTTAGCAACTTTGCCTCTCTCTGTAGCTACCGGTACTGCCGAACGGAGTTTGAGTTGGTTGAAAACATACTTAAGAAATTCTACTTCTGAAAACGGACTCAACGGTCTAGTATTGTCAACTATTCACAGAGACATACATCTCACTGACGAAGTTATGAACCGATTTGGCAATGCTTCAAGAAACCTTGACTTTATATTATAGTGCAAGTTGTAAATCAAAACAGTAACATTAATTCTTTCCATGTAAATACTATCAAGAGAGCAAGATGATTGTATAAATAAAAAAGTATCATAAAATGGTCTTAGTTGTGTTTGACATTAACGAAACATAAAACAAATTGATTGAAAAAGTGATGCCAGATTGCGTTAAAACTCATCATTTGGCATCAAATTATACAAAAGATTCCCGGGGAGAACCCCAGACCCCCTATTCTTTGGGGCCTATACCATGCCCTCTAACCCCCAGTTGGGCACCCCCCGAAATAAAACTCTATATACGCCCCTGCAGTTAGGGCACAGAATTTATGACTGATATGATAAACCGCCCTTCTAATTGGTGTTATCTGTGGACTGATAAGGACTGCAGACAATCAATTTCAAGTAGTTCCTACTTCTGCTACCGTCAACGACACCTAGCTGTGAACTTGGCTACTAGATGCCACCACAACCGGCACCAGGCGACGAATGTTGGAACTTAACGCAGCGTTTAACAAATCCAACCTACAAATTTAGCTTCCCCCATTTGTAGTTAGTGGAAGGTTCTTTTACATGCCATAAATCTAGGACATGGGCCCACCGGCTTTACTTCCCCTCCTAAGGAAGGCATACTGAGGAATTCTTAACGCTCTTAAAAATCCAACGACTTCCTTCATAGCTCGTAAACAAGGATTTATGGTCAGGGTAAATCTCTCCCACAAGCCGGAAATGTATTGTACAAAATTGTGGGAAGATTTATATTTCCAGGTCACTAGTAAAATGTGCATGGTCTACACAGACATGTCAGAATTATTCTGTCTCAAGGGTATTTGGGATGCTTATGGCAGCAGTGCCGTTCATACAGTAAGGGAAATCAGATAAGCACAGGTACTCAAATCTTTCGAATCTATCGTAAATTCACTAAAGAAGGTTCGTTTAGGATTACTGATGGTGCTGAATATAGACATGGGCTGGTTCATGATAGAATGTTATTGGTTTCCATTCTGATGCACTACTGACATGTGTTCAACTAACCAATTAGCATAAATTGTTAGGATAGCAGTTCCTTGAACTCCTTCCTTAAGAATACATTTTACAAAATGATGAGTACTGATGTAAAACAACCAGTGTACGGGTAGCACACTTGCCTCTTGCTTAGGAGACCCCGTATTCGACTCAATCAGAGATTTAAGATCTGGTGAGCAGGCTAGAATGGCTCAGCTTCTTGAGTACAAGTGAGTAGCTGCCATGATAAGCAGCACCACGTGACTAAAAACCAAGGTTGAGGTTTACATCGCACTGGTCGTATTGTGTCCTTCATAACCCAAACACATATGATTATTATAGGCTGACAGTAGTAAGTGATGACACAACTAGGCCAGATTTCTTTAATAATACTTTGGGATTTACACTCCTTCACACATTGGATTCAGACACACCAGTATGTTGGAATTTTTTCCTAGAAGTGATCTTAAATGTCCCAGTAAAGCTATTGACACAGGTTGATAACATTTATTAAATGGCACCTGACTGCACTACTAGGATTTAATAGTGGCAACCTTGGGCACGAAAGGTGAGAAACTTACTGCTGTGCCCCACACAGTCAACCACCAGACATCTTTGTGAAATATACAAAAAGGACAGCGGTGTACATTATCAACAGAAGTTGTTTTCAGTGATGAAGGATCTCATACCTGAGGGTAAAGACTTACTGTATATTTTTGGTCATTGTGGGTGGTACAAATAACAAGATGATGTCATAATCAACTTACAACACTGTCAATACCTATCCCATGAAGTTTGACCTCAATCACACTATGGAAACGTCTCACAAATAACACACAATCACTTTAGATTGTGCTTGGTTTCGATTCCAGCAGGGGTTAAGTTAGGTGTTCGAAGTTGGAGAGTCTAAGGCATAACTTTAGGTATTAGTAATGCTATGTTACTTCTCCAACCAGGAATAAACTGTCAGTTTTCACAAGGACAGTAAGCATTCGTACTCGGTCTGGTGGCTTAACTAGATGTCAAGCTATACAAATTTTAGAAACCATTCTTCAGTGTTGACTTCGTTATCTAGTCAAGCAATTACTTGACTATATGTCAAACCCACGTAACTCAAATACTTTATATCAGTTTTGTGGAGATAAATAAATCTTTTTTATACCATGTCCAAAAGCTGAGTTGACTATAAGCTTAACCCCCCCCCCCAGTGTCACCACAGCCCACGAAGAGCCCAGGCCCACCAAGCGACCGCCGCACAGCTATTTGGCCTGCAGATATTGGGATGACACGCGGTCAGCGCATCGGATCCCCTCGGCCATCAATATTGGTTTTCGTGACCGGGGCGCTGCCTCACTGTCAGACAGCTACTCAATTGTCCTCACGAGGCTGAGTGCACCCCGTTTGACTATAAGCTTAACTACTGTATAAAGATGCCCCACTTAGACGAAATTCTAATAATGTTGAGGTAAGGAACTAATACATACAGTATTATGTAATTTGATTACAGTCAATCCCAATTAATCAGTCCACAATGACCAAGTAGACTATGGTCCAATTAAGTGGCTGGCCCCATTACATGAAGTGAGCTAAAATATATCCTAGCCAAGACTATTAACAGCACAAGTTAAGTAGCAATTCAGTGAACAGACTGGAAGACATATAAGACCACGGAATATATTTTACTTGTAATTCACCCAAAAATGATGTATGCTGTACAAAGGCTCAAACAAAGATTGAGCAATCTCTTCGTAACTGCATATAATATTAACCAATTTAATGGATTGAAATAGTTAATATTAATTGAATTCATTACATTCCATCATTTCATTGCCCAGAATAATCAAATTCTCGGACGAAGACAGTTAAGTTTACATGATACAAACCGACAAATTGCTGTTAAGTAGTGTAACGACCTCTGTGGGTTGGGGCTGTAGAATAGACCCACGGTATTCCCTGCCTGTCGTAAAAGGCGACTAAAAGGGGACCGAGTAGCCGCAGGTATAAGTGGCTCCCCTCTTTCGAAAATTGCAGATAGGGTCAGGGCACTCTTTTGTCCTTGGAGTGAGAAATCGCTCCTTAAGGTGGATGAACCAGCAGGATTTGGTCAACAGCATAAGAATGGACAAGGCAACGGGAAACCACTCCATTAAAGACCTTTATGTGTATCCCAAGAAAACCTATGATGAGTCCAAAGACAAATGTTAGTGAAGTTGGCAACTGCGGGATCACACCTCAAAGGAATGATGTCGGGCCCGGCAGGAGAGGAAATGGGGCCTCTCAGGTCGTTATCCGGAGAAATCCCTATTTTAAAATTGGAACATGGAATGTTCGAACTATGTTACAAGCTGGGAAACTAGAGAACTTGAAAAGAGAAATAGACCGACATAAATTAGATATTTTAGGATTAGCTGAAACACGTTGGAGAGAAGAAGGAGAGTTCACAAGCGGAGACTACAAAGTCTTGCACTCCGGAAGTGAGAATGGTCAAGGCGGTGTAGGTTTGGTACTAAATGCTAACTCTTCAAGAGCCCTACTGGATGTTGAAGCTATTGGAAACAGAATTATCATAGCACGTTTTCTGGCAACACCCGTAAATTTAGTTGTGGTGCAGGTATATATGCCTACGTCCAGCAGTGATGATGATGAGGTTGAAGAAATGTATGAGAAGCTGGAAGAATTACTGCGTAAGACAAAGGCTAGCGAGAACATTATTATAATGGGAGACTGGAATGCAGTGATTGGTGAGGGAAAAGAAGGATTTGCAGTAGGAGGATATGGTCTTGGTAGAAGAAATTCACGTGGTCAACGTCTTCTCGAATTCTGTGAACAAGAGAGGTTCGTTATAAGTAACACTTGGTTTACCTCACCAAAGAGGCGGAGATATACTTGGAAAAAGCCAGGTGATGATCAACGTTACCAGATTGACTATATTCTTGTCAAGGAAAGATACAAAAATCAAGTGAAGAAATCCATGGCATATCCGGGTGCTGACATCTGTTCTGATCATTCTCTACTAGTAACGAGTACGGAACTGAAATTTAAACGCAGGATTCAGGGAAAACCAACAAAGAAGTGGAATCTTGAAGCATTTAAAAGCGAGCGGACTAAAAAGCAATATCAGGAAGCCACTGATGACAACATATCATCATATGCAAACAACTCACAAACTGTTGATCATTTATGGTCAATAGCCAAATTCTCCATCGAAAAGGCTGCTGAAGACTATGTGGGATTTGTGGAAAGAGTGAATCGCAAACCATGGATCACACAGGACATTCTCTTAAGGATGGATGAAAGAAGAAAATTTAAAAACGACTCTTCAGAAGTAGGCAGAAATAACTACCGAATGCTAAAGAACCAGATTGATCGACTCTGTCGGGAGAAGAAAATGGAGTGGTGGCAGTCAAAATGCGAAGAGATCGAATTTCTGCAAAAACAAGGAAGAACAGATTTAGCCTACCAAAAGATCAGGGAAACTACTAAGAAACAAAAAGGATTCCGCACTAGACAGTTCCGTGATACACATGGGAATCCTATATCAGACCTGAATTACAAGAAGGAACACTGGAGGATGTATGTTGAAGATCTATACGCAGAACCAATCCCATACCTTTTGCCAACACGTGGCGAGGAAGACAGGCCAATTGCAGAAGATAGAATTATTAGATCAGAGTTCGATGAAGCTCTAAAATCAATACCAGGTATTGACAATGTTCCTGCCGAACTAATCAAGAATAGTGGGGATAGTACCGCCGGCTGGACCGGGTGCGCACGGCCGCGATCAGCGCTAGTCACAGCCGTGTTTACTGGCGCGCACACACATAATGACCCTGTACAATATATTTAGCACAAACCTCAAAGCGTTAGGTAATTACTTTCAGATGCCATCGATTACAACTATTTTATAAGCCAATGTCAATGGCTACCAAGGCATATATCTGAATGTAAAGAAACAAATATGTCATTACTTTTTAGTAGGTAAGGTATGTAACTGAGCAAGCTACCCAAGGGTTCCTCAACCACTGGGCCACAGCTTGACGTTACAACAAATATTTTGAATGAAATAGGTAAGTAATTTTAAAAAAAGATTGTCACAATTATTTTCTGCGATGATAAAATGTTTAAATCTGACCAAAAAGAAAAAAAGATACCGTACGAAACTTAATTCAATCTTGAATATGACAGTACAGAACAGGAGACCTATTGGCATGCATGCACATTGTTACTTTGAGGCCATCAACTTAAACTTGCACAGTCCAGAAGCACTATGGAGGAAATGGTCTCTAATCTGCCCTGTTCCTACTCTCCATCCCATACCTTGCTGCATTCCAATCATTCAACTGGTTATACCGTGTGTTCAAAATTATTTAACTGGATGATTCTATACTGTTTAGAGATGACCAACAGATAATGCCATTGAAAGGAGGAGGAGAGTGAAATAATGTGTTATGCTTCTTTTTCTGCCTTATTATGTTTCACTTCTCTCCTCGATGAAGAGTAAGCTTGATTAGTTTTGCAGCCATGATTGAGGTGTGAAATAGTCCAAACAAGCAAAGAAAATTTATTTGATATACGGTATCTAGTTTTGTTTACATTTTTCCATGTTAGGTCCTAATCAACAGTTACTCTGATTAACCAGTAGCAAAGTTAACCAGATTAGACTCTAAACTTGTAGAAAACAGGGCTCTTAATTGTTAGAATTTCCTTGCATACGGTACGCAGAGGCATTAAACAATACACTGTAATAGAAATAGAGACATTCATGTCCCTTAGAAAATAATTAAAAACAAGAAACTGTTGGCTTTTAGAGTGCTTTTCACTTTACAACTACACATTATAAATAACATTTCATTCACTAACAAGGAGTCTAATCAATGTAAAATGTCTTCTCCTAGCCACAAGCGAGCATAGGGCTGAAAAGTTCTGAACACCCTACTTCTGCCGCTGTGGACTGCATTGTCTCTAGGCTCGTAGGACTAAACCCCCAGAGCAAAGAAATTTAAGGAGGGGGGTAGGGGGACCAAGTCTCACCCAGATGCTGATATAAAGAGTTGTTCAGACTCAGATTGCACAGAAAAGTGTAAGTTATGGAGAATCTGTCTGGCAGTATCTAACGATATTCAGAATACAAAGTATCACATGATAGTTGTTTATTATTCTATTTTAAAGAAACATACTTACAAGTTAGCATAGGATAAATGGTGATGAAAATAATCACTATATAGTATAATGCATTTCTATACTTACTAAAAAAAAAGGAGGATACATTATTTATGACATCTGCACTAGTAATAATGTAATCAACAAATACATTTCAAATAGAACATGTAATCAGGGCTTGTTATTCTAATCAAAGCCATCCCTGTGTCCTACTGAAACAAGGACATGTCTGGAAGACTAAAAATACACTTTAATAATAATATTGTAGAGATAAATTACATAAAACAGGGTCTTCAATTGTACAAGATTCTTAATTGTCAACTCGCCACATGCAGCCTTGTTAGCCGAAAAATCTGCAGCATCAGAGCCAGCAGCTGAACTCTCTGATCTAATATTTAGGAAGAAGTGATTAATGAAATCTTACTGACTGTGGGAAGATTGTATATTGCCATCAATATAGTGTTAATGCATTTACAGAATGCTATACAAAGTATTGATTCATTTGCAAACATACTGGCATCAGAACATGAATTGTAATATAGTGAAGAAGTTTTGCATCGCTGTGCCCATTCTTTACAAGAAAAACATAGGGGACAAACTTTAGCCAACAGAAAAAAACTTTAAATTGGAGCTTTCTTTACAGGTTAGTACTCTCATTTACCCTAATTAAAAGACGAACTACAGTTGAACCTCTATTACTCCTATAATTTACAAGTATTTAGTTGATTTTTTTGATATCTCAAAGCTTAAATTATATCCCAGGCACTTCAACTTTTTTTAATCTCTAATATTTACATATTTTTACACTGCAACTTGTCTTATCTGAAGGTTATAATACGAATTTTCTACGATAACTGTCGTCGAGTCAACCATATGCAACTGCTATACTGTGGCAGATGACCTCACTGTTCCAACCCTTAAAACAACCACCATAACTTTTATACTGGACTATGATCTAGATAGAATCTCATATCGGCTCAAACCGCTGGAGGTACCGATAGTCTCTGCATTAAACTTATCAGTTTTCGTAAGTACTGTAAGTCAAATTTTATTGCTCTCTTCATTAGATAATTTTTCTTTTTATCAGTATTTTTTATTAACTGTAGTTTCTCTTTTCACTTCCTTCATATGGCAGAATGTAAGTTATGTTTCCCCAAGTTCAGCATGGAGCATCCACCAATTTTGGTTGATACAATATTGGCATCATTTCAAAACAGGAAGTTGCATATGGTTGAGTTCACAACACTTTCTTTCACTGCCAGTTTCATTTCAGAGCACATTGATGCATCGGTTTAGTTACAGACAGCACATAGTCGCATACAGTAGTCCTGGGGTTCAATCTACAGTAAGAGTTTAGTGTATGATGGCAAAAAACAGAAGAGGAAACTATAATCACAGAGTTTGAGTGACAAAGTTAAAATTATTTGAGATGTAGAGAAAGGATTGAAAGAGAAGAAAGATAGGCTATTTCATAAAGATATGAAGAAACTTATGAAAGCAGTTGATGAATCTGTTCAGACACAGCGATAAAGTTTTCCACAGCTCGAAGAGAGTATGGTGCAGCAGTTGCAGAACGTAAGAGACAAGAACATTCCTGTGTCGGGTGATATTCAAGCGCAAGCTGAAACATTCTCAAAAAAAAACCAACTGGGATTAAACTCTTTTCAGGCAAGTTCAGGGTGGTTTTAGAAATTTAAAATTCGTAATGATATTGTTCAGAAGGTGGTATCTGGAGAGGGTGCTGATGTTTCTGAAACTGCTTGCAACGAGTACTAAAAAACATGTTCTACCTACTCTACTAGAAGGATACGAGCTACAACTTCAAAGCAGATGAAACCAGCCTTTTTCTTAAAAAAGCAGTGTTTGTCTGTGTTGAAAGACAAACACTGATTTTTGTATGTTACAGTTCTAGCCTTTTATCATTATCTCAGCCGAGTACTTGTAGGTCAATTCTGACTGTTTACAATACTAGTTTGGGGCTTAACGCTTAATTGTATCACAGCAACAGAAGCTGCAGCTTCATAGATTAGTTTGTGGAGGGAGTTTGTATGTGGGTGGGATCATCATTTCTCAGTCTTGCAACCTTGTAAATAATATACTTGTTTTTTTTTTTTTTTTGCTTAATGCTTTAGTATTTAGCAGTAGTTGCCTCACTTTTAGTGGATTGTTTTTGGAGGGCAGAGACAATTTATGGGTGGCATTGTGGGTTTGGTAGTGTTTTGTAGAGCTATTTTGTCTTGTATATTTGGATCTGATGATGCTCGCTTGAAGAGCAAAAGTGTCATCCAATTAAACCCTGATCACTAGTGAGAGAAGTATGTTAATGCATAAATAATTCATGTAACAATTCTTTCAGATAATAGGACGATAAAATAATAGTCACTCTCTGCCCAATCCATTTGGGCACTGCGTTGACCGACTGAAGAGCAATTCTGTTGATTGAGCCTACATACAGTATTTTGCAACCAGTACATCACAAATTTAAAATTTTTCCAACGAATCTCCTGAACTCAAATTTGGACCTCCCATAACGATTCAAGGTTCGACTGTACACAAAGTCACAGCTATCCAAAGTTTAAGGAAGTCTGATAGTAAGATTTGGTAACTGGTTATTACAGTTGTTTCACAACAAATGTTGACGTGGAATTATTAACTTTTAGTAAAGAGACATATGTTTCAAGGCATATTAGTTTCACCAGAAATTACAGCTGGAATTTGATGCTGAGCAGTGTCCAGATAGAGCACACATTTAATCGGCAAACAGGCGTGTCCATGCAGGAACCTGATATGGATAAAGAACTGCCATTACAAACAGAAAAGAGATGACCCTGTATATACCAATAATATAAATGCTATGAAAAGAAAACAGTATATTCATTTTGATAATAATGAAAAAGCTCTATGAATCAAATTCTTCCACACATAACAATGAAAAAATACTACATATTCACAAAAATAGACTCTTACTCTAAGGTGCAAAATATCACATTTTTAGGAGTTTAATTGAGCATAAGAAGCAATGACAGTCAAGATGGGTAGACTTGGAACCAATTTCAAAAGCCTCAATGGTTTGGAAATGGTTTAGAACCAGTCTTTGAGAGTTCACCATTAGTCTCTCATCTCAGTAGTGCATGCTGGATGATTTTTATTCTACGAACGTGGTTACAAGATAAAATGAACCAATATATTGGACTAGGACACAGTTATTAGAAGTAAAACAATCATAGAAAGAACTGAGGGAATTAACAGCTTGGAAGTTTTATTAATCAGCAAGTTTTTAAAGAAATTACTGAAAAAAAACCTGATAAAGTTATTAATATGAAGAACTCAGATATTGAATTCAATGAAAGAGAAAATCATGCAGAAACCTTCAAGTGTTATTATTAAATCTACAAGTTCTTCTATCCTCTATCCCTGGCCTTATTCATTTTTACAAAACCTTACAATAAGAGTACAAACAAAATAGACTTTCAATGTTTGTGTAAAACAGTTTTGCTACAAGCAAATGTCTTGAAGTGGACATGGATCCTTACCCATCAGAGTGTGGATGCTATATCAAATACCACAATTTGGAAATCCCCTAAGTTCCAGTCTACTTCAATACCAATTTTACACTGGTTCTTCATCCATATGTTGATGTATTCCCATCTTCATGATGTACTCAGCTGAAAGAGCTTCTGCATTTTGTACCCTTGACAAAAGATATGGCCCCAGTCTACAATCCAGATGGATTTACCTAATTCTAGATATACATTTGTTATATGTAATTCTGGTGTGCTTTATTGAATGTGCAATTTATATAATGGCAACAGTTAAACAAAGGAAAGAGTTTCATACCTAATACTTCTCATATGGTTACTGGCATGCAAACATGCACACACACAAAACAACATGCGAGCATTTTAGGGCTTGGAATTCCTGAACTTTCATGTATAGAATAAAAAGTATAGTTACATTAAATACTATGACGACATCAGAACAATCTCCAAATTCTCACACGCATTTTCTCTTATTACCCATTCATGAGACATCCCATTCGTTGTATGGCTTTAAAAAGGAAGAATGCAGAAAGAGAAATAACTTAAAGTTAGCAACTACATAATATGTACACTTTAATTGCACTTTCACTCCTCTACGCTAACCATACCTGGCACTTATGTGTGTCTTTCACAGCTATATCTCGGTTATCATAATATTAAACATCGAAAGGTACTATTGTGAGAAGTACTAATGACAGAACAATTTCTAGGCACATTACACTGGTTCTATGGCTGGAATATTCCAAAGCCCTAAAGAGACCACTACACTTGTAGAAGGCAGCAGTGGATTATTCTTAATTTACATCTGAGATCAAAATTTACCTTCAGGGCTCAACTAGTGTCAAGAGACGGCATTGAAATTAGGAAGTTCATACTTCTCTTGAAGGTTAAAAGCAACAAAGAAAGAATGCAAACTGATGGAATGTAACAACAACAGAAACTACAGGATTACACTTACTACTAAAAAAAAAAAAATGAAAAGAAGAGTTGATCGTTTTGACATTGAAAGCAATATTAATGCAGTAAAACAGAAATGTGTAGATAGACATTCATACCAGTGTTGAACGAATCAAGTATTATAGCTCGCTCGTTGATGTGACGCTCCAAGCACTGAATCACATGGTTCAATATGCCTACCAGTGAAACATGGTAGAGAAAGCACATTACTCTGTCATCATGTGAGGTAACTGGCAGTGGCATACTGTATAGAATTATTCAATAGAAATCACAAAACATTAGGGGCAGATGACCTTGTTGTTACACACCTTAAAACAACAATAACTAACTTACGTATAAAAAGTTTCAAAGTAAGTTCATATCTAATAAACTTCGTTGAAGATTAGATTTTGGTCACAGAAGATAATCTTTTAGCAGTGCTATAGTACATATCACACAAAGCATGGAAGCAGTTTGGTCTAGTGGTTAAGACAATGTTCGCTCAGAGGCTCGTGGTTGGATTCTTGCATGTGCTATCCCTGTTATCTGCTGTTTTTTTTCTTCCATATTTCACGCCCTCATTGGAGCACTTTAATCAATACAAATACAATTAAGCCTAACAACGGTATTTGGAGATTAGTGATTCAGCTTCAGCTTCTTCTGCATCCAAAATTTCTTCATTCTATCTGATCTGGCTGCCCTTTGTTCATCTGTGATGCTGTAGTTTTTCCGTTCAAATGTTGTTAATGTGAATCGTAAGTATTTATTCCTTAAAGTATTCTTCTCTTCTCTGTTCTTAATTTGGAGCATAGTTAAATTTAATTCATCTAAATCACTGGTTCTTAACCGAGGGTCCGCGGGAGAAAATGGTCCAGCAGCACGCTTTAAAAAATGGCCAATAAATGGAGATTTCGAAAACAATGTGTGTTGAACAAGAATCGTCTGAATGTATCTGCGGCGATGTCTAACAAGTTTTGATTTGAAATATCTTTAAAATAAGTGTTATTAAAATATGATACAAAATAATTTTCATAGCTTATGTTTAATCGTGGCAAATAAACTTTCACCAACATTAAACAACCAGAAAGTCACAGGGAACCATTAATTAAAATTATGGTTATTATTGGTGTTGTTCGACACAAACAGCCCCTTTTTGAAGTTGCATACAACTGTCGTGTTGTCTGCCTGTATAGCGGTTGTGCAGCGCTATTCGCCGCTGTTCTCTACCGCTACCGTTCATGCTCCTCTCCCTCGGCCAAGACTTGTCGAATCGAATGAAATGAAATTAGTCATATAGATGGTGAATGCTGTTAAAAGTAGTGCGTTAAACACTCCTATTTTCAAAACATTGTGTGCAGCATTAGACTGAGCACAAGACACTACTTTTTCATACTGAGGTTCTTTGGCTATCAAAAGCCAACATGTTGACATGCTTATATGAGTTTAGAGAAGAGCTAAAAGTATTTTTTATCGAGACAAAACGCAGCATTTCTTGGAACAATCGAATGAAACAACTTTTGTGATGCAACTCGCATATCTAGTAGATATTTTTGGCCATTTGAACCAGCTGAACTTACAACTTCAAGATTTTGGAAACGGGAAGTTTGAATATGTTCGCAATATCTTTGTATTTGAGGACAGACTTCGCGCATTTTTGTGTAAAATTGATCTCTGGATAGTCAAAGGTGAAGAGAAAAACTTTCATTCTTTCCAGACTTTGAAAATCCTTGCTGACGATAGGTACTACGCCATTGTTACAGACAAGGTACAACACTAAGTACTCAGTCACTTAGGCACTCTTAAGGATGAATTTGCTAGTTATTTCCCTGAATATGGTAGCAGTGAGACTCACGCTGTAAAAAAACTGATTCGAAATCCTTTCATTGTCAAGCCTAAGGATCTCCCTGATAATATTCAAGACAAGGTTATTGAACTTCAGAATCACAGTAACTTAAAGGATTTGTATAAATCAGGTGTAAACCTAGAAGAGTTGTGGTGCAAAAAAGCCATATCATACCCAAACATTTGCCAAGCAGTTTTGCGGTATCTCGTGGTGGTTTCGGCAACATTTTTGTGTGAGCAGGGTTTCTAGTCTTTATTGTTGATTAAAAACAAACTAAGAAATCTGCTGTGCAAGCAGTGATTTGAGGTTAGCTCTGAACAAGATAATTCCTCAGCTTGTCAGAGAAAGTCATACACAAAAGGCACACTAAGGAAACCATTGAGGTAAAATTATTTGCAATGTCCTTTTCAAACAAAATTGTTGCTTGAACATAAATTTGTAAGCTATATACAGTATTATATAAAAAAGTAATTTTGTTCTATTAAATAATTTGTAATTTAGTTGTACTGTACACTAATTAATAGTAATAATAAATAATGTGTTCTAAAGACTGTTTTGATTAATCATCTTTGAATATTCGTATGGCGAATGCACTGAAGAAGGGTTAAAACTGATAAGGTGTATCGGGGGAGGGGACGGGGTTCCGTACATGATTCAATTTCAGGCTGAGTGGCCCGCAGACTTCTATGGGTTCAGAACCACTGATCTAAATCATTCAGGATCTCTTTGAACCAGTTGTTCTTTGTTTTACCTGCTGTTTATTCATATTTACTGCATTCAATTACTATAAATTCAAGTGTTCAGAGGGCATTTGGAATAGGATTAACGTTTAACATTTAATTTAAGCAAACTATCACAGCAAACTTCACTTCTATAGATCTTTAACCATCATTGAATTTAGCAGAGTCTAGCCAGCCCTTGACAAGTAAGGTTTGTGACCATTAAGATTGGATATTTCCGCTTTTGTGCAGCCTACTAAATCAACTATCCGTCCCAGATCCACTTGGGCAAAGCTTATAGGAATCTAGTACACCATATCCTCTTGTGAAAATCAATATCGTCAGGGGGCTGTGTTTACTATCCCTGTCCCTCTGCAGCAGAATTCTTTAACAAGGGCTGTTTCTTGCCTTGAAAAGGCGAGCCTGTCAATAGCTTGTGTAATCTAGTAGGCAATGGTCTCGCTCATAAGAAAAATATTATTTTACTACTACTACTTTTCATATTAATAGGTTCACTTCTGGAGAATTATTACCACCCTATTTATAGCTACAAGCTCTAGCTAAAGGTCATTGGATTTTTGTTATATTTTACTTTTGTTTCGTACATTAACTTACTCAAATTTATTCTCCAAGTCGAAATCATTCCTTCGATTTAAAACTATTACATATTTTAAAACATAAGAAATGCCCACCCAATCTTGTGCAGTGAAGTTCACTATGGAAGTTTGCTTAAATTAAATGCTGCACGCTAACACTTTTCCAAATGCATTCAGCCCATCTGAATTTATAATTGAATAACTATACAGCAATAAATAAAATAAACAGCAGGCAAAAAGCACGACGAATGAGGGAATCAATCCGCTGGCCTCTGGGGCTATATCAACATCTTAACCACTAAATCAAATAGGTTCTTATATTAGAACTGCTGTGAATTTAACTGTGGGGAGCAAAATCTACCCTTCAACCAAGTGTATTTTAGATGTGAACATACTTTGAAACTTAAAATTTAAGATTCCTTATTCTTACTGTGGCTGTATTCTATACACAAGCACTAATTACTTCGAATGACACAGCAATACTCTTAGTCCACCATGCTTTGGACCGGTGGGCGTGAAGAGTCACATGGACTGTTGTTGATTAATACATAAACCTAAGTGGTATTTCCAAAAGCAGTAATATACCCTTGGTTTGTAAATATAAGTTCTAAAATATTATCTGTTGATGGAGTTCGAACAACTGCTTGTTGAAATGGAGTTGAATAAACTTCGAGCTTTAGCTCGGAATGGGCTCTAGGGCCCAAAATGCCCCCCCCCTGAAAATCCTCTCATTCCACCTATATTGCGGCAACAACTCGACATGGGCTGACATCATGGCCCTAACAAATCACTACATTTGTGCACAGATAATAAACATAGAAAAATGGAGGCTGAAAGGAACTTTTGTTTTACAATAAAACTAGAGTAACTAAATATTTGTAATCTTTAAAACTTATAAATGAACAATAAAGGTCACAGTGCAATGAGAAAGGAAAAGTGACAGTGCAGTGGTAAAAGTGATGAATCAATGGAAGAGGGTAGAAAAAGAAAAAGATAATAACAAGCAGAACATAAGGGCAAATTGGCATACAATACTGAAGTTGTGAGCAGAGTTCATACTACACAAATTGAAAAGATCTGGGGAGAATTGGTAAAATGACACTATTTTAGGAAAGAAAAGAGACCATAGTTTACAGTACAAAAATTATGTTATGGGTAAACATATAATACCGGCAGTCTTAAAAGTTATTTTTGAAGGTGTCAACATAAATGTTTGAGCATTCAATAGCAAGGTTTTTTTCTTTCTTTCACATTTCAACAAATATCTCTTGTTAGAAAACGGTATAGTTAGCATTCGAAGGAAACTTCTTTACTTAACATTGGTTATTGTTTGGTTACTTGACTGACACACATTCATTCCTGCATTTTTAAATTCTTGCTTATTAGTATTTTTTGTTAATGGGAAAAGAAAGTATTGTTTGTGGTGATGCCTTATTGACAAGTGTCTTTTGCTCAAGTTATTTTGATAGCAATTAGTAATTTTAAGAGTTTGGAGGAGAAAGGGGTGGTTTTAGAAAATATAAGAGTATGTCAAACATAGGGTCTGTGGCAATTAATATATGTGATCTAAAATGAAGCCCTTATTTGATAACAGCGTATCTTCTAGTCAGAGTGAACTTAACCTTGCAATTATATCAAAAACATTCCATCTCACCTGTTTTGAAATCCATAGTCTTGGTGTACTAGAGATACCAAAATAGTGGTGGACCTTACATCGATACACATTCCCTTCTCCTTCAGGAAAAATAAATAATTCAACCTATCAAGACCTGAGCAATCCTCAACTTCTAAAGAGATGATCAAAGAAGCTTTTGGTTCTTAGGTTGCGTTGTGTGTTCAGGCCACATAGCCTACTGCAGATGTAACAGAGAAAGTTAAAATGTCATGATGTATGTACAAATCGAACTTGCAACCATTGACTGTCGATGTTCCATCTACCATTGAGCTAATGTGGCACGATGATCAGCTCTCTAGGCAAGGAGACATTAGTCGAGCTAGAATGTGCCAACAAAGTCATTATGTATAGTAGCCTGCTGTTGGGCTTGAATACGAACATACCGTATATCCTCGACACCGCGTAATCGCCGCACCCTGCTTTTCAAATACAAAAAATTGGTTATACAGTTTCATCGCATAATCGTAGCATAGCACATTGGTGTTCGTGCGCTGGTCGGTTGCACATGCTGCCGCAAGCTTATAACCTGGTGTGGCCTTGGTAGAAGAAAGTAGTCACATCTTTGTGCCTGCGGCCTATGATCACGCGATGCGAGTGGTCAGCATCATCACTTAGCACGTATTTGTGTGCCTGTCGGTTACACATGCTGCCGCAAGATTATAATCTGTAGTGATCTTTTCAGAAGAAAGGAGTCTGTCTCTCTGCCTGCAGGCTATGACTCGCGCTGCGCGGGCGGCCGGAAAGAAGCACTCTAGACAGCGGTTGTGCTCAGCGACAGTCGAGGAAAGTGAAACTTGTATGGACCCTTCGCTTCCACGAGTTGGCCTCGGAATGACAAAATTCAATAAGCCGTCGTAGGAAACGCTGCTAATCTCGGTGAAGAGGCCCAACTGCTACTGGGGTAACCTTACGCAAGGGATAACCTGTGCCAGTCTAGCATCAGCTACTTCCGTGGAAACATCACAACAGAGACCCGTGCGTGATGTTACGCACGTGTTCACAATGAGAAAAGAGAAGAATCTTACGGTGATCTTGATGAAAGTGAAATACACGGATTACAAATTAAGCAAAGACAGACATGGGCTCCTCCTACAAAAGAGACATGACATACTACGTCGCTGGAAGGAGTATTTTGAGGATATAAGCAATACGGAGTTCTCTCATCCACCTCTACCGACAGCTGACCCTATCCACGGCCCTGTGCCCAATATCACTACGGAAGAAGTGACCACTGCCATCAACAAAATGAAGTCAGGAAAGTGCCTGGTGCAGATGATATACCAACCGAAGTATGGAATCTCCTGGAGGAACAAGGTGTAGCATGGCTTACTGACTTCTTCAACAAAATTATTATGGAGGACACAGTACCAGAGGTATGGGGTACCAGAGGCCTGGATGACCAGTATCACAATTCCTACTTGGAAAGGAAAAGGAGATATACTGGAATGCTCCAACTTATTACAGGCAAATCTGCCTCCTATGCCATAGAAAGAAAAGTTTTGAAAGTGTTCTTGATGCGAGATTACGAAACATCACTGTTTCATCTAACCAGGGTGGCTTTGTTAAAAACAGCAGAACAACAGACGCTCTCCATGCACTTCGTATATTGATGGAACAACACCATGAGAAAAGGAAGACAGTTCACTTAGCCTTACTTGATTTGGAAAAGGCGTTCGATAGAGTACCACATGATCACATCTGGCTGGCACTGAGGCTACACAGTGTATCTGAAGCCTATGTATACTGGGTGAAACTTCTGTACAGAAAGAAAATAAGCTCAGTGTGGTGCGCAGCAGGAATGTCCGATACCTTCCAAATCACTGTAGGTGTCCATCCAGGATCAGCCTTGTCCCCCTTGCTCTTCATACTCTGCTTGAACGCCACCACAAATGACATCCAAACCAGGCATCCATGGACATTATTATGAGGATGATGTCATGTTAGCTAACGAGACACGTGGGTGCCTCGAATAGCAAGTACACGAGTGGAAGATGCGTCTTGAAGAATTTGGGATGAAATTAAACCTTTAAGATTGTTTGGAATATCTGACGAAGATGGAGTACCTGGAATGTAGTGACCAAACTGACTGCACGATCACTGTGGGTGAGGTTCAACTTAATAAAGTGACCCAATTCAAATACCTTGGGTCATGCATCACCTCAGACTGCAGCAAGATTCCTGATGTCAAAACAAGAGTCACTGCCGCATGGATGAAATAGCGCCAAGTTACTGGAGTCCTATGTGATAAGAAAATTCCATTGCATCTAAAATCTGAAGTATATCGCACAGAGATTAGACCGGTGGCCCTTTATGGATCTGAATGCTGGCCTACAACATCGAAGCACGAACAGGCCCTTCATGCAATGGAAATGAAGATGTTGCGAAGGTCCAATGGCTTGACTAGACTGGACCATATTAGGAATGATGCTGCGCGGAAGATTTCAAGGTTGCCCCAATCACAGAGAAAATGCGTGAATCACGTTTGCGGTGGTATGAACATGTGCTCCGTAGCAGTGAAACCACAGTTGCAAAGACTGCCCTACAACTGAACGTGGAAGGCCGTCAGCCTCGAGGGCGACCTCAAACACGCTGACTGGACAGGGTGAGAGATGACATGCGGCTCACTAAACTCTGCCCTCGGGACACTATGGATTCATTGAAGTGGAGGAATCATTGCAGGAAGGCAGACCCCACATAAATGGGAAAATGCAAAGAAGAAGATGATGATGGCAAATTAAGCAAAAAATAATATTAATATTAAGAAAGTGCACAGGCATGCAACAAATAATGATACAGTATATTCTTCCTTTGAACTTTAATATTCTTTGCATAATCGTTGCACCCTGCGTTTCTTCCACGAATGTTTGGCTAAAAATATGCGACGATTGTGCGAGGAAATACGGTGATAGCCGAATCTCCCTTTGGTCATAATTCTGGCCATGCGAATCCAATTCTATAAAGGTTACTTTCTGATTTACCTCAATTTAAAGCATTCCATTATTGGCTAAACCATAAAATCTCATTCCTGAAGGTTGATGAACTATACTGATGGCATTAACAAATATTAAAAGTTTAACAAAGTGTATTTGACCTTCAGGAGCTCTGTCAACTCTTCAGTTATTTGGATGATTGTTTAGTTGAATGCCAAAATAAGAATAGGATGAAGGTTACGCTGCAAAGCCAATACTGTGCCAGAATAAAAAGGAATGATATAGGTAATAATGATGGAAAGAATGATATGTTAGAAGGGGGCAGGCTTAAAGAAAGAATAATTGCATGAAAAGGAAAATGAAAAGGGCACTCAGTATCTTTCCTCTCCTAAGCACCATCTTGGGTGTAAATGCAAGGATGGATGTGCTTTCTTTAAACTCCATTCTACAGTACTCACTGCATACCTGCCTTTCCTATTTTCACTTAAACTCATTATTCCATCAGAAATGAAATTTAAAAATAGGAATGTTCAGCAAACTTGTCACTCTTGATGCCACTCTTTCTCTATCGTCATTAAATCTTAACTACTTGCACTACAATGGTCTACCTGTAATATTGCTAAATACCCCTTTATTTAAGAGGCTTCCCTTCTATTTTAAAAATTTACTTTTTGCTGTTATTTAATCCCTTGTGGATTACAGAAATACACATCTTTATCTATGTGATCAATATCAAGACAATCTTAATTGAACATCAGTTTCAGGCTCTGCACAGCATGTGCATATTACATCTTTAAAACAGACACTTAAACCTAATGTTTAATTCTCTGCTAATGCTTCAAATATTTATACCATTCAGTGCAGTTGTAAAGTGAACAATCATAGACAAAGGAAATACAAACATACAAGATACATGATACACAAAATATAAAATTGTGCACAAAATTAGCCACTAGTGATAATCAACATCAGCATACCACGAGGAGAAGGAAAATATGTTTTCAAAATTATGTACAATGTACAGGTTGTATGTTCATTGGCCCTAATGCAGATATATGCAGCGAGCAATAAAAGGAAGCTTATAGTTTAACGTGACCGTTAATCTCGCGATCATGAGCCACGGGACCTCCTTTTTACGTGGAATCCGAACCACAGGACATGGCATTTCACTTCGAAAATCTCACATGCATTGACCGGGAATCGAACCCGGTCCGCCTTAGCGAGCAATAGATCAGCTTCACATTTAGTTCTGTCAGATGTGGCAACACTTGTCAATACTTGACATCCTGTTTGTTATGGAAGTGTTAAATTCATCATCATCATGATGTTAAATTATGAAACTAAATTAAACTACCTCAAGGTTGAATTTTAATGGATTTTTAACCATTTCAGCAGACCTTTGGAACTTGAAATAGACTCAAGTGTTCCATTTGCAGATTTTAAAAATTGTATTCATCCTAAGGGTATCAGCCTATACAGTAGAATGGATGGGATGAGCCATAGCACTTGCAGCAGCGAGAAATGTCTGGCCTGCCACAGGAAGCAACGAGCTGCATGTAGTATTTGTACACATCCGCTTAGGGCGCAGTAGCACCTACCGATTGCAGCTTTCTCCAGCCCGTCTGCCACAATTCTCACGGTTCAGAGTTAGCGATTGGGAACAGAAAAATACTAAGATGCTAAGCAATCGGCACTGCTCTCTGCCAGTTTGACAAGATTCCAACTGTTCTAACATTCACGTGTTCAGGCATAGAAAAATATTGCAATGTGAGTAGATTCTAATAAAGAAGATGAATGTTCCGCCCAGTCAATACATTTTACTAAAAGCAAACTATGTGATTATATAAGGTACATGTTTCAATGCCTATGAAGAAATGGCATCTTCTTCAGCCTATTGATAAAAGAATTGGGCAGCTTTTATAAGGAAAAGAAACCTTGTCACTAAAATAACTAATGAAAATGAAATGAAGTGAGGGTGAATGAAAAATCCGAAGACAAATTACAGTAAACATAGTAAAAACAGTCAGAACACATTGTCAAAATTAAAACACCAGTAACACTAAAACGACATAAAAATCACTAAGTTCATAAAATCACTGCACTTGGTATAGTCCGAGTGTTTGTGTTCAAACAGTAGTTGTAGTTATAAAAATATATAATTATAATTGAGAAGTTTTTATAACTACATCTAGGTACTGTTTGGACACAATCGGACTATACCATAAAATTTTATAATTAGTTATTTTAGTGACAAGGTTTCTTTTCCTTATAAAAGCTGCCCAATACTTCTATCAATAGGCTGAAGAAGATGCCATTTCTTCATAGGCATTGAAACCTTACCTTATATAAGCACATAGTTTGCTTTTAATAAAATATATTGACTGGGCGGAACATTCATCTTCTTTATTAGAATTGATCTGCCAATATGGGAAAATGAAATTTTGTCCGAGTTCAACTTACAATGTGGGTAGATACAATGATATTGATTGGGCGGAGAACAAACAACCCCATTTGATACAATGATATTATACAATTTTCATAAGAAAATATGCATTGTCCGTTGAGCCATTAATATATTTAATCAACAAGATTACAGTGTTTCCCCCCGGTGTGCTATTGGGCTCTTCAGTTGGTTAAAGCACACCTCACCAAGACACTGTCTAGTGCACACTGGGAAGGCCTTGCAATGGCCTTGCAATGGCCTTCCCAGTGTGCACTAGACAGTGTCTTGGTGAGGTGTGCTTTAACCAACTGAAGAGCCCAATAGCACACCGGGGCGAAACACTGTCATCTTGTTGAGTTATGCCGGAACATTTAGCACTATTTGTGTTTAAATACAATGATATTACTCGATCAGTGGTGTTCTTGGCCCATTTGACTGAACTCCCACTGTCCCAGGTGGTGCCAAAATGGATATGTATAATGGATAAGTATGTAGCTGAAAGGGTGTTATAATAGTGTGTACAGTAACGAGAACCCTGGACCAAAATGCAGCAAGGTGGTAGAGAGGCTGATGTTTCTAACAGACATCTGCCCAGTGACATTGAAATCACCATTAGAAGTTTCTTCTGACAGTATTTGACTTTTGATGTATTAAGTAGTGCACAGGCACTAGGATCAACATTTCTCTATTATATGTCATATTGACAAGAGCACATTTTAATTTCCTTCTTCTCCTCCTATGCATATACCCTTGACAGGGTGGTGGCACATCAGCAGTGTGCCACTTCGTGAAGCGATTTGCTAACCAAGGTCTATCCACGGTACTGGTATAATAAGTAATCGTAGCAACAAAATACATATACATTCTTGTGTCTTGCTAGAAATATTGCAACAAGTAATAAGTAACAAGATATACAACCTGAGAGATAATATCTCAAGTGATATATCATCAACTTACAAGTGAAACACACCAAGTCAGAGAACACGTTCTTGAGAAGAAGAGCCGTGAGTATCTAAGGAAATGAACTGTGCATTTAGATACTCAAGGCTCATTTTCTGACTTAGTGTGTTTCACTTGTAAGCCTATGATATATTACAAATATCACAAAACTCTTGGAACAGTTCAAGCCAACAGGCTAAGTTGTTAGCTCACTAACTACCGTAGGAAACGCACGTTCAACGGTCACATACTGTACAGTACATTTCATTGTAAAGCTTCCATTGTCTATAGACTGCAATGTTTGTATGTTAAGTACATCCAAAGTATCTCATCAAGAAGAAGTACAGTTTTCTTTCAGCATTGCAATTTTAGAGATCGGTGACGATCCTAATATATAACCGGGTAGATCAGGTCCTTTGTAGCAAACTCTCTGCAGAAACAAAAGACTGTAGGGGTCGAATTGTATCCCTAGCACACCTTCTTGAGGACCGATGGTGGTGGTGGTGACGACTTCCTCCCAATCCATCCACCTCCATTGCAATTCCCACCATCTCACGTTGCAAAGGTTCTTGAAACTGACCAACAATCACACCAGGATGAGTGTCAGCTAAAAACATACAAACGGCAGATAATTAGCGTGGAGTGCACAAAGGAGTAAAAATAAACTGTTGTAGCATGGGGAGCTGTGAATCGGGTTCGAGATGCACGTAGGAGAAGACATTCTTACTATCATACTATCGGTGTAAACAATGATAAAGTGAAGTAAAGAAAATACTGACAGAATTAAAAATTCCCAGTCTGGGAATATTTTCACATAAATTTCTTCCCACGAGAATATTCCCGTAACTCAATACCAGGTACGATACAGTATCGATGGAAAAGTTGTAGAGTTTCCCGAGGGATTATGGCATTCCTTGACCAACTATATTTAGCATACTTTGTAAAGATTAGCAATGTTTTATAGGTAAGTTTCGAAAAGGCTTTCTGATTTGTAATTTTTGAACTCCTTACTTGGGGATACTCATACTATGAAAACAGTACATATAATATAGTTTCAATTTAATATTTCTTATTTAATGTTTTAATGATTTCTGAAAACTGTACTTATGATGTAGCCACCATAACAAAAAATACTTCAATAGTAAAACTAAAATTAAAGGCTATGAGTAACATACCATTCACCTAATTGTCATATCATATGAATTTCGCAGTGTGTCAAATCTTTGCATACATGAGATACAGCTACCCCTCATTTCCTTCTCCACAGTAAGACCTTAACTTGTTTTTACAACAGCCAATGCCAAAAATCCACCATTGCAAAGAGGAAGTAGCAAAAGGAATTAACATATTCAGTGCTCTCTAGCTCAATTCTGGGAACTCTTGTCTTACTGAATACCAAAATTTTGTTAATGTTAGTTATTGAGGTATCAAGGGGCAGAACTACAAGGTCAACTGCCCTTAATTTTGTTAATCCCATGTATGAAAACTTAACTTTTGGTGAGTAACCCGAAATGTCAACCTCTGTACTGCCAACCATAAATAAAAGAATCCCTCTTGGCACGCCAGAAGGCGAAGGTAGATTTCACCGGGCAAAGAAAAATATTTTGAATTCACTAAATTTGCCTATTATTGTTGTATACCTACAAACGTTCTACATGTCTAGCATACGAGAAACCCCATCTTCTTATAATTATATTACCTATAGTCTACTGTTATTTACCTTGCACTAGCACAACTGCCGACCTGCCGGACAGGAGTTGGAGATAACGCTATCTTTGCCTTGTCTATTAAACGACACGGCTGTCAAAACATCAATATTGCTTTGATGACATCCGTAGTACTGTCAGCAATAATTTGTGATACCTCTCTTTGGCTTAGCTCTTCCCTCAACAACTTGACATCTTCATTGAGAACATTAAGGAAGGTATGATTTTCTTTTCCTAAAAAAAAACACCACCCTCAATTTTTCCCACCCCTTTGATCAATGGTTGGTGCTATCAAAAACTTTACTTAGATAAGTTTTTGGCCCATATTCGAAGAATAGTACGAGGGCCATCCGGAAAATGGTACCCGTTTGTGCAATAAAGACACAGGAGTAAATATGAACAAATATACACATTTTTATTGGAAAGAGCATACTTTACACTACTTCTCCACATAAACAAGTAAATTGAGGCATTTGTCATAACGTGTGACGAGGTTTTGTATTCCAGCGTCATAGTCCTCCGCCGCCAGCGTATTGAGATACGTAGTCACGCCTCGTTTAAGTTCTTCATCGCTGTCAAATCTTTTCCCCGCCAGAAAGTCTTTAAGCTTTGTAAAGAGATGAAAATCCGAAGGGGCCAAGTCCGGGCTATACGGTGGATGGTCAAAGGTTTCCCACTTGAATTGCTGCAAAAGTTGTTGTGTTATCGCAGCTGCACGAGGCCTGGCATTGTCATGAAGGAGAATGACGCCTGTAGACAATAGACCTCGCCATCAATTTTGTATTGCCCGCCGTAATTTCTTTAATGTTTCACAATACGCATTAGCATTAATTGTATCTCCACGGGCCATAAAATCAATGAGCAGTACACCTCGTCGATCCAGAAAATGGTTGCTATGAGTTTCCTGGTGGACAGAACTGTCTTGAATTTTTTGGTTTGGTTGGTGGATGAGCGTGATGCCACTCCATTGACTGTCGTTTACTCTCAGGTGATGCATAACAAACCCATGTTTCGTCCCCAGTAATGATGCGAGTCAGGAAAGAGTCTCCTTCATCGGAATAACGTCCCAGAAATGTCAGTGCTGCAGCCATACGCTTGGTTTTGTGCTCATCTGTAAGCATGCGAGGGACCCACCTTGCACAGACTTTTGAATAATGCAGATGGTCTTTGACAATTTCACGAACAATTCTTTGAGACACATTAGAAAAATGTTCACCGAGTTCATCAATTGAGACGTGCCGATCGTTCCTCACGCATTCGTCTACTGAGTGAGCTCAGCAGTTGGTCTGTAATGACAGATGGTCTCCCTGAACGCTCCTCGTGTGTATTCCCCCTCCCCAGGTTGAAGTTGCGACACCAGCGCCGAACAGATGACTCATCCATCACATTGTCTCCATACACCTCCTTTAATTGGCGATTAATATCACAAGGTCGAACGTTTCGTGGATTAAGAAATTTAATCACGGCCCTCACTTCACAACTGAGGGGGTTCTCAATTTGTTTAAACTTTATAAACGATGACAGACACAACACAGGCAATGCTACCGTTACGCAACCTTGCACAGAGCAGGCAGACAAGCCACTGACGCGGCCTGACCTTACCCAGCAGCTACCCGAGTCGTCAGCGCTTCAAGCGGCGCTAACGGGTACTACTTTCCGGATGGCCCTCGTATGCACTTTGAGGATTTGATTTTTCACATATTAAGAAAATTATATAGTTATTTCAATTTTTCAAAAAAGGCCCCCCTATTTCCACCCCCTTGGTCCGAGTTTGCCCATTAACGAAATCTACCGAGATTTTATAAGGTGATATTTTATTTTAAAATTTGAAAGTGATTGGTGGAAAATGGCAGTAGTTAACGTGTCCTCAAAAAAGTGATATATATAGATATAAATTATATATAAACTTTTGAACTGACGGTGGTTTTGGGGTCTAGGGGATGTGCAACACGAAGATGTCGAAATTTTTCAGTCGACAAGTCGAAACATGGTACCCATTGCAATAGGTAGCTTTCTTATGAAATCTACCAAAAACCACAGCACCCCAAGCGTTCATTCATGGAACACTGGTAGAATAACACTAGATTATGGCATCGGGAAAAGGCTGCTACACATAATCCAAAGTATGTTGAAAATCAGGCTTCAGTGAAAGTTGACAATTGGACGAGTTCTTGATTTGAAGTTTTTACAGGAGTGAGACAAGAATGTTATCTCTCACCATTTAAGATTATTTTATTGATAAGTTTAATGTTATCTCTCACCATTAAAGGTTGTTTTATTGATAAGTTTATTTTATATATGAACCATTTGCTAAAGGGCATGAAATGGCTGGGAGGAATTCAGTTCGATGGAAACCAGTCTGGCTTATGCCAATGACCTTAATAACAAACTCTGTCGAAAGCTTACAAGCTTTGAAATTTTATGATGAGCTTATAAGCTAACATGTTAGAACAGAAATGTAGGGAATATGGTATGAAAATCAGCACTTCAGGAACAAAGGTAATGCCAATAAGGATCAAATTCAAGAAAATGGAATGCCAGATATGAGGAACTAATTGAAGCAAGTGGACTACCTGGAGTTCTTGGGCTGTGTGTTCTGTCAGGATGGTATTATAGTAAAAGAGATAAAGTTGTAGAAAAGCCAATATAGTAAATCCTCTTTGTGAGCTTCTGTATTCTGCAGGAAAAAAGTTAGTGTAGCACCAAAACTCTCTCTACATCGTTCAGTATTCAAACCGACCTTGCTGTATGGGACAGAGCTGGGTGATTCAGGATACAGTGTTTTTGTCTGATAACCTGTATTATTGTGGTGTCTGTAGTAGTGTGTGCATTTATAATTCAGGTGAGGGTTGGGAAGGAGACGGCCATGGCCTTAGGTTAGGAACCATCCCGGAATTCGCTTGGAATAAAAGGGGGAAACCATGGAAAACCACTTCCAGGATGGCTAAGGTGGAAATTGAACCCACCTCTTCCCAGTTTTGCCTCACAAGGCCGAGTCTATCCTGTTCAAGCCCTCAGACTAGAAATAAATTTCTTGGCAGAGCAGAGATTCGAACCTCCGGGGTGACGGCCAAGAAAGATAGCCACTGCGCCATGAGGCAGACAGCGATTCCAAGTGTGATAATTTATCTCGGTTAGCTGAAAGACGGAAATGCCAGATTTCTTCTTGCAATTATGAAGACTTATAGCAACATTTTCTGGAATGCTCTAGCCTTCTTCAGACTTAACATTGGCCATGACTGCCTTGCAGCTCATCTGAAACGAATCAACATCCTGAGATCTGAAGAATGCACACTTTGTCACTAACCTGGAAGTAAAATGGATAAGGGGCACCTGCTACATTGCAACAAACTTGATGTGACCGCTAGAACTTCAGGAAACCTCACACAACTCTATTGGAACGCAAGAAAGCTAGCCATAGGATACAACAACAACACATTTCAAGTTCTATCACTGAAACTCGCATTCTTACCAGCCTCTTCCCAAGGTTGAAAATAAAACGACTTCCAAAATTAATATCCTTCTATAGTTAAAATTGGAATTTACTGGTTCTTTGAACTCATGTTCATATAGTTTTTGTTATAGACTTTCACAGGGGGCTTCGGTGGCGTAGTCGGTAGCATGCTGAGCTTCTATGCCCAAGATAGCGGGTTCAAAGCCGGCCGAAGCCGTCGGATTTTTTAAGAGCGTTAAAAATCCCTCAGTATGCCTTCCTTCGGAGGGGAAGTAAAGCCGGTGATCCCATGTCATAGATTTATGGCATGTTAAAGAACCTTCCACTAATTGCACCTGTGAAAAGCTAAATTGGATAGGTTAAGAACGAAAACAACGCTCTTAGGTTTCTACGTTCGTTGCCAAGAGCCGACTACGGTGGCGTCTAGTAGCTAAGTGCTGAACTTGGCCTAGTAGTCGTTGACGGTGGCGCTTGGTGGCAAAAGTAGGAACTATTTGAAAAATTCTAAGTTGCAGTACTTAAATTAAAAAACAGATAACACACACTAATACAGTCATCACAATTAACACCGGTTATCAGACAGATTCTACACACACCCAAAGTACACGGGACTACATGACCGCATTGTCGCAGCCCCTAAACTTAAGAACCAACCAACCAACCAATAGACTTTCACCTTTCAGCACTCAGTTTAGTCTGCAAGTGATTGAAGAACTTTATCGTCCCCCATTTGCAGATAGCATAACAATCTCCTGAGTTGCGGTATATGCACTGGTATGTGAAGAGTGATGGACCTTCCTATCATATGTATTCGCAAAACTCCAATTTCATTAGATCAACATAGCCATGCATAGGAAAGTATCTTGCATAAGAAAGTATCTCCCAAGAGGTTGGATATCAGGCAATTAATCAACATGGATAATTTAAGAGCATGACACTCTTTACTGGCAACACGGGAAGGTAGCAATTTTAAACGTCTTTCACATAGGCCAACAGCTAGTATCTGAAACATATCAACCTACAGTAGTTTCCACACTGCAAACTGTCTCTTTGAAATCAGAGACAGGAAAACTGTTATCATTCTCTTGCTATGAATGGGGATATATCACATGTTGTTTTGAGATTCCAGACTAGTTGGTACGATGAGCGAGGGTTGGCTAGCGATAACAATGATCAACAAGCAGCGATGCCATCTCATTCTGGAGGTTACTGGGAAGCCTCCATTGCTCTTCAAAAATGCAAATAGAATTGTCAAATCAGAAAGTAATTCTTATAGTAAAGCCATCAATACTTCGGACTTGACGTTTCAGTGCTAGGCTAGAGTTTCGTCCGCTAAATTGTGACATCGCCAACAAAATTCGATTTGTTGTGACTTATCGATTTGAATGGCTGCCTGTGATTGTCTAGTTAAAGTGATTTTCCTTCTGACCGCTAGATAACTCTAGGGTAACACTGAAACGTCAAGTCGGAAGTAATGATGGCTTTACTGTAGTATTATAGGCTTTGTGCGTTGGGGTGAGAAATACACCGCCGCGCTATGAGTGGCCAAATTTATAAGCTCGAGTATTTTACCATGGCCGAAGTGGAGCGATGTGTAGGTAAATTCTGAAAATAAACATGAATCAATGAGGGATTTCCAGACATCCTAGAAACATGAAACTTAGTACCAGTGAAGCTGATACTCACGAGATCGCTATAAGGGTAAAAAATATTCTAAATGTTTCGAGGGGACCGATTTGGAGGGTTTTGAAATGGCGGCTTAGGACAAGAATGGTATAAGCAAGCATTTTTTTTTCAACCATAGATTAACCCTTTTTCCAAAGCTATGACCTATAGTTTTTGTGAACTCTAAACGTTTCCTGAATGTCCAAACCAACCTTTAACATCAAACCCCGAGGAAGTATTGACGAAAATTTCCGAGATATTTAGGAGGTAATGTCGTGGTGTAACGATATATAATAAATACAAAAATGAAATTAGACATGAATTAATGCAACACTTCCAGGTATGCCAGAAACTTAAAACGAGGTACCAGAGAAATTGATGTCCCCAAGATCCCTAGAAAAATCTAAATATCTAAAAGTTTTGTTCAGGAGCCGAGCTGATGAGCTTTTAAATTGGGTTTCAGAAGCAGTTTGGCCTAAGTAAGCCTACGCAAGCATATTTTCACCAATAGGTTAACTTGTTTACCAAAGCGATGGAAGACCTATAGTTTTTGTGAGCTCCAACGTTTGCTGAAAGTCCCAACTAACTTTTAACATCAACAAACCTACTTAGACATAGGCTAATTTAATCCCAAATGCACAATTTTAACTTGCTTGCGATTCACCAAGTAATGTTTTTAAGTGACTACAACGGTTAGCGCTGAAGCCATGGAAGAAGAACACTAGGAAGTGAAGCTCCCATAAGGCCAATAGCTATCACTTTCTCATTTCGATCCTCAGCTGTTACACCTTCCTGCGCTCTGGTGAGAAGTGAAACGCACCGCAAAATGGCGCGGCATTCAAATTACTAATATTTGCTAAATTTTTAGGTTAGGTAGTTACTTTTCCAACTATTTTGACAAAAGTTTCCATATTTTAGTTTTATAATTGCCTACGTCACGTGGAAATGTAAATCACATTGTTATAATTATTTTTTCTCCCGCGGGTGTTTCTTTATTAATTCTATTTTTCCCGCAAGTGTTTTCAAAGTCTCAATATACAAAGCTTAAACAACTTATTTATAAAATAAGATGAATGAGGAAGGTTTGAAGGAAATAAACAAATAAAATTAAGATATATGAATACATTATTATTTTTTAGGCAAGTAGGCCTACATATAATTTACAAATTATACAGTGTACAGTATGGCATTCCATTGTACATATAACACAAGATATATGAATACATACAATATACAAATTTTACAAGACGATGCAATATGAATATAGTGCTTCTCTCACTTGTAGGCCTCTCGCTCAAAGCAGTGGAGAGAAAAGGGCTTGATTGTAGTCTTTTACGCAAGTGCATACTATACTAATCATCAGATTGGAGATATCACTCCACACATCTCATCATCCTATTCCTCCCTGTGTTTCTGAAATGGCATGCAGTTGGTCAAGGCAAGAGACTTGATAATGTTTCAAACTTCCGTTACTAATTTATTGATGGTAAATTTGTTAGGTTAGATTTTGTCAGAACGCTCTATCAAAGTTCCAACGTTCACCACTAGGTATCATTGATATCTGGTGGCGCAAGTTGGAACTACTTGAAATTGAATGGAACTTGTAGTTCACCCTTTAGGGTGTCCGCTGGAAGCAGCTACAGACTCAGGCGAGCCGAACATGTCCTCGGACACTCCCGGCACTAAAAGCCACACGATAAATAAATAATATTTTAAACCAAGTATATTTGGTTACGCTTCAGAAGTGATGAATCTAGGGTAGCGGTGAATGAAGGTAGAACGCGCGATAAAATTCTCTACAATACATGAATTAGCCAAAATACCTTATGAAACGCTGGGAAATAAATCAGGGAGCGATGCTTTAGTAGATATTCCCTCCTCCGATGTCTGTGACCCACCCAGCCATCCCAAATAGGTACATGACTTATATAGCGAACATTACAGCTGTCAGCGCCATTGTTCTCATCGATCTTTAGCAAAACAGTACCATGACAGTACTGCCAACCTTGCGCTTACGGTACTATGAAAAACAAAGAAGCGTCCAATTCGGTCGCTGGTGCGCATCAATCGTGTGCACCACTCAATGGATTCATAGATAGTGCACCCAATTGAATTGTTAATTGATCATGGATTGTGGAAATTGCCTCCTAACAATCTGCAATTTCTATCGGCAGTTCTATGATGATCCAAAGAGGTTGGTGCAGCTATTGCAACAACACAATTTAATAGCGAACACACTAACGTGCCTGAAATGCCAGCGTGAAGTCGAAGTTCGCTGGATAAAACATAACTTTGCTGTAACATGCAACAAGAGACTTCCCGGACGTCCCAAAAGGTTTAGCAATTTCAAGAAAAGAGCCACCGAAGCTACGTTTTTTTCCAAAGCTCAGTTGCCTGTACGCAACATAGTAAATTTCTGTGTTCTGTGGTGCATCCACCCAAATCCACGACAGCAAACAATGCGTACCGAACTGCAAATATCTTCAAGATTAATTGGAGGTGCGGATATTTCTGTTGAAGACTTCGCCGCTTCTCCGGGTAGAAACAAGTTCCAACTTGTGGTTCACTCGCCAAATAATTTGTATTGATTGGGCGGAGACCCCTTAACCCATTAAATTGTCACTGCAAATATCTGCCAATAGTATAGTAGACTGGTCTTCCTTCTGCCGAGAAGTCTGTGAGCATTGGTTATTCCAAAACAGGTCACCAATTGGAGGCCCCGGAATAATAGTCCAAATTGACGAGGCAAAATTTGGGAAAAGAAAATATAATATGGGACGCTCAATAGAAGGGATTTTGGTGCCGTGGGACGTGAAAACAAAAAGAAGTTTTTTATCGTCCCTGTCGCCCAAAGGAACACCGAGACACTCTTCCAAATAATTTGGCAGTGGATATTACTGGGTTTGATAATTTTATTTCGGACTGCTGGGCTGCGTACAATGCACGTGAAAATTATGGTTTTGTACATCTGCGAGTGAACCACAAGTTGGAACTTGTTTCTACCCGGAGAAGCGGCGAAGTCTTCAACAGAAATATCCGCACCATGCAGGCTGCCAACGTTCCACACCTTTCAGTGCACACCTCAAAACATTGAACGGGAGTGGAGAAATGTGCGATACAGTATTCCAATCTTCGGAAAGAAGAAGGCCCATTTTACGGGCTACATAGCGGAACATCTCTTCAAGTCTAATTATCCCCAAGAAGCCAGAGTACATCAGTTCTTTAAAATAACTTCGGAACTATATCCACCCACCCACTAAAAGGAACTTCCGCCATGAAATTATAAAAGTGGTACTATTTAGCTATATTTTTCCACCGCTCTAATTACGCTAGTTTGTGCAAAATTTCGCTATGTAATGGTTTTTTCCCACTGAAATGAGTGTTTTTTCTTTCATAATGAAACTTATTTTCCTGTTGCGTGATAAATGTGTGCAATATTTTTCTTTTCTGTGATAAATATATTTTTTTAAATTTTATCTGCTGTGTATTTACTAAGCAATATCTCCGCTAAAATAAAAATTTGATTTTTTTTCCGCACAACTGTGGTTTTCACAATGGTTACAGCCTAACACGCCCAGATCAATGGTTTTCTGTCAACTGTGCCCCGCTAGCTGCGCGCAGTCAGAGGCCGCGCCTACCCCCGACCTTCCAACCTTCATTTTGTCCAATCCAATGGTTTTTGACATTGGTTACAGCCTAACGCGCCTAGATCAATGGTTTGGAGTCAACCGTGCCCCGCCAGCTGCGCTCAGCACAGCCTAACGTGCCCAGATCAATTGAGTTTTGACAATGGTTACAGACTAACACGTCCCGATGATTTTTTTTTGATCAACAGTGATTTTGTATCTCACATGTTGGCAACAAAGTGTGCTCCTCGCTGCGTCCCGATCGAGTGCACCTTGTTGACAGTTGAACGAGATGAAAGGGCTGTCGAAATATGGTGCCCAGTTTTTAGAATAGCAAGAAATAAAACACTTAATTACGAATTTCAGGACATATATGAGGTTCAGTAGTAACCAGGGTTCGTAATTTCAATACGTAATATCGCCCAGAAGATGAAACGAGGACACAAGGTATGTAAAAGCCACATTCATGTCTGCTGCAAGTGCCGCGTTCCACTTGCTGTCTATAAGCCCCACCGCCTTGTTATAACATGACTTCTACAGTGTGTGTATTGACAAAACATACCTCTAACAAATTGTGAGACACAATGAACCTTCAATATAGCCTAGTAACTGTAAGAATGCATGTTTGCAGGCAGTTATGCACTCCTACTGTGTAATATATTTAAAGTTCATTTTCCTTTCTGCCTCTACACAGGAAATTCAATCTAACAATAATTTTGTTGGGCTGTATATCCTTGTACGGCTGGAAGACGTGACCAGTCATACGGGAAGGAAAAGAAAAGAGCATTGTCAGATACGCAGTAACTGGCTGTTTTACACAGCGGTAATATTCTTGCCTTCTGTGAACAAGGTTGTAGGATCGAAGTGTAGCTGCAACATGTGGCACATTATCATATCAGCTGAAAACCTAGTCGATAGAAGTTCTGTTACAGAAGCACGAAAATCAGGTCCAACTATAGTCGCTGTCCATGAAGCCACAGCCAGTCCGGGAGGCCGGAGCTACACTGTTTAGTTTTGTGTTCTTAGACAAGTTTCCATCGATCTGCCAATAGCTGACAAGGCTGAGTCTTCCTCTGGACACCTTAAAATGTGATAAATGTTGATAAGATAATTGTTGTTTTAAGGGGCCTAACATCGAGGTTATCGGCCATGTTGATAAGGTATCCTTTCTCAAGGCAGAAACTGGTATCATGGTAGGCAAGCAAAATCATTAAAAAAAACTGACCTGGGCTGTAGCCATTGTCAAACAATCACTGGATTTGACGTGTTAGGCTGCAACCATTATAATTATTGGTGTGGACAAAACAAAGGTCAGAATAGTCGGGTTGAGGTGAAGCCTTTGCCGTGGGAGGCTAACGGGGCACTGTTGACGAAACTTTAGGCTGTAACCATTGGATTGGACGTGTTAGGCTGCAACCATTGTCATGATTATTGGTCCACAGAAATGTGAACTTTACAAAAACAAATTTTATAGCGCACAAAAGAAAAAGCAAAGAAGCCTATACAATTAGGACCATATGCGTGGGTTTGGCAATGCTGTACTTGTGCATAATTCATGCGGATAATAGCAAACACAGCTGAAATTTTACTATATAAGTCATGATATAATTTAGGAAGGCGAGTGGGTAATAGACAGCGGAGGAGTGAACTAGATCATTTCCAGATCAATTTTGAATCATTATAAAAGCTATTAAGGGCTAATTTCATTAAGAAATGGTTTTTATAGGTTCACGTGACCTGCACTGGTAGGCCTACCAATAAAAGTACAGAGTCTGTCCTGAAAGTAGTCCGACTGGATTTTCCCCCCGCAGACGGATAGACTGGCCTCAGCTTCTCCACCTGGGGTTGGTGGAGGGGGGTGTAAGGAAGGCTGGGAGTCAGCCACACAGTTGATTCCCAGTTGCAGTGGAGTGTAAATCGCTCGTGCCCATAACCTCTGCAAGTGCAATCGTCACGCTGCATCATGGTTAGTCTGTTGAAACGGCGCACTACACCATAAAATTTTGTGTTATGCTCGGCAAAACCGGGAAAAAGACTCACGATATGATCAAGACTGCTTACGGTGATAACGCCATGGGCAGATTGAGTTTTATTTGACTGATACAAGCTGTTTCGGGAGGGGAGAGAGGAAGTTGAAGACTGCGCACATTCAGGACGACCTTCGAGCACCGTAACGGATGAAAATGTAGCAAGTGTAAAGAATTTTTTGGACAATGGCCGCAGAGTAAGGTTCTTTCATGGAGGTTCTTAAACGGCTGAGAAAACGCGTCGTCCGTGTCTGCCCAGCGATCGCTAACTCCTGGTGGCTCCATCATGACAATGCGCCACGCCACACAGCCTTCTACGTGCTGGCGTACCTGGCCCAACGTAACATCGCAACCCTACAGTCCCGACATTTCCCCAGCAGACTTTATCCTCTTCCCCTACCCCAAAACCACCCTAAAAGGGCATCGTCACAGCTCCGTGGAAGCGTTGCAACAACCGTGACTAGGGAGCTCGACAGCATTCCGGTTGCTGCCTTCCAGAAAGCATACGAGGGTTGAAAAGTTCGCTGACAGCGGTGTGTGGATGCAGAAGGGTCCTACTTTGAAGAATATTGAGCATATGTATCATTTCTGTTATTTTTTTTTTTAAATTGACTCAGTCCCACTACTTTTAGGACAAACCCATTATGTACCAAGCTCAATATTAAGCAACATTGTCACATTAACCAGTATGGTTCACACCCATTTGAACAATACTGCAATAAAATACTGCAAATGAATTTCCTCACAAATTAACACACATGGCAGATAGGTGTCAAGTCAAGAACAGAACTAGCCTCTTTAATCAGAAGGGCAAGGCTGACACAATGAAAACAAAAATATGATGCACAGGAAGACACACTCCTCATCGGAGCAGATGACCTCGATGTTATGCCCCTTAAAACAACAATCACCATCGTCACTCACACTCCACATATAAATACACTCACGGACCGAGAAAGGTGCAACTCATTTTCAATTGGTCAAAATTAAGTATTTTATATAAGACAACGTCCACAGAAGTTTAGACTGTCTAGACTCTAGAGGATGCAATTTTCCTTTGCTCAACTTTTGTTCTCTGCTGACCCCAACGGTATGAACCTTCCATCACCTTGGGTGTCCTCAATTCTCATGCCTGAAACATCAGAGGTCCCTGCAACACAAAGTTTTTTTTTTTTTAGTTGCATGTTAATGTTATATTTCAATACATAGCACATTATTACATGACAGGACACATTTTAACTTACCTTCAGCAGCAATACATAGTAGGAACTGCATCAGAAGTCAGGGAATTTATATAAGTGCCTTCTGATGAACCATTTGGCAAAATTAACACTGAATATTCGATGCGTAATCTTGCCACACACAGATTTCCCGAACACATCATGCCTTCCACAGAACAACTTGCCTACTAGGCCTACTCCCAGCATCTGCAAAGAAAAATGCACAAATATAGACATGTGCAGGAGATACAAGATATTAATTGCTAAAATCACATGTCTATTTTAACACACTAGGGCCTACTTCAAATTTAGCTCGAATATTAAAAAATAAATACATAAACCTAACTGAAAACGTTCTACCGGCATGAAACTCATTTCTCCGAGTTGCAGTAGCCACACACATTTTTATATGGCTATCATATACTCGTAACTATCAGTTGTAACTCTTTGCCTCTTCAGTCAGTCAACTCGAATCTGCCCAATGATTGGGTGGGGTACAATGTAGACCTACATATAATTGAGTATAACTAATAGGCCACATGTTTTTTTTTCCAGGAGATTCATATATTATATACATTGTACCCCACCCATTCACTGGGCAAATTCCTGTTGACCGACTGAAGAGTTACTTACAACTAACAGTTTGTTTAGGCTACACTGAAAGAATGCCTTCATTACATATACTCATAATGAAATCCCAGTACATTATGTTCTGTCAATCCTTTAATATGCAAATCTCCTTTTAAGAGAATAATTATTTCTAATGACCTTCAATTTTAGTATGCTACAGCGACCTAGGCCTCCTCAATATCTAAAATATATATGTGCATAAATGACTGAAATGTAGTAGTCTAGTTCTAATGCAAACAGATGGGAGTATCTTTTTTCTAATACTGTAATCTGAATTTCCTTTCACAGGAATCGTTCTTTAAAATTATGTTAATTCACTCCAGTGGCATAGGACACCCCGGTCATCACAATTATCTGTGTATTATATTATTATAATAGTAGATAAAACCACATGGGTAGTGTAATTCATTAGCTAATACGATTTTTTTTTATCTCCCGTATACCCAAATGAAAAAAATTATCAGCGAAAATAGTTGTTCATGACTTACCTTCCAGGATCGAATCGGCAGAAAACTGTGCATACATTTCTCACTGCACCAAAGAGCAGCGCAATAAAAACCACATCAATCTTATGTTGTTTTTATGTTATTTCTCTGCGAAAACGAAAAGTAGCATACATCGCAAGAAGAATAACACGTATAAAGCAAAATGTATATAAATGATAAACTAACCACTAACGGCTTGGAAACAACATCAACAAATCATAAATGATAGCCAACTATGTCATGGGATAGTACGTAACTGGCAATTAGTTGACGATGCACTAGGTGGAGCTGTACACGTTTAACAACATTTCGTCTGTGATTTATAAGCTTACATATACTAATACATGTATTCTCATTGTTATATAAACCCAAAATCATCATATTTTTGCCGTTTTTTACAATACTGGACCATTAGTGTCAATCTACATTTATTGGCAGCAATGGTATGTTCAACTGTCCAGTCAAAATACATACGTTCACTACTCACTCATATCGCCCTAGTCGAACACATGTGCTGCCGTCTATAGAGGAACGCGAAAAGGTCGAAGCTTCACTTCCTAGTATTATTGTTCCATGGCAATGGTATGTTCAACTGTCCAGTCAAAATACATACGTTCACTACTCACTCATATCGCCCTAGTCGAACACATGTGCTGCCGTCTATAGAGGAACGCGAAAAGGTCGAAGCTTCACTTCCTAGTATTATTGTTCCATACTGATAACACGTTGACTGAACATTAATGACTAGTATTCATAGCAACTAACAGAGCGCATCATGAGCGCATCATGAGCGCACCACAGGCGACAGGATTAAACATACCGTTTACACGGAGCGGTCAGTCCACTGGAGGTACACAGTGGAACCGGACCAAAAGGATCAGCTCTAAAAACCAAATAAGTTGACATAACTCCATTACTTCCAGTGTATTTGTGTATTTTTGTAACTGTGTATTTGCCACGCCATGCGAGACATTGCAATACAATTAGGCCAATAATTTAAATAGGAACAGTTGACTTAGAACAATAATAACGAAATAGGCAGACAATTTCAATACTGAAATATTTCATAATAACAATTCAACAGACAACAGGAAACATAGGTAATCCACATTAAAAATAATAATAGCGCAACAACCATAGACGTGTACAGTGAAACCCCTCAAATCCGAACTAATTGGGGCTGTAGCCTGTTCGGATTAGCCGAAAAATATCCGTAACATAATAACGAGTCCTCATGCTATAGGACAGACAATGTGACTTATACTGTTCTTGACATCGCATTGCGCTTCGTAGAACAATGCGCAGCAGCCACACCAAACGATGTCACGTTGTCGCGCAATTGCTTCTGTGGGAATGTTTTCGTCACTTCGACAATTGGAGATAACTGATTTCAAGTGAAAGATTATGTGATTCTATTGTTATTTCATTGATTTTGCAAAGTGAATACAATAACCAACTTTTTCCTTTTTTGAATCCTGGATGTAGGCACTTTGTTAGGTATGCTAACTGTACTTCTTTGTTAATTTTTCAACTAATTATGTAAAATAAGGTTATAATGTAGAATATATAAATGTTCTATGACTAAATAAATTTCAGTTTATTGCGTGTGTTTTTGAAACTTAAAATTGTCGGAAAAACCTCGTTCGGATTACCCGGGATTTCGGATTTATGGGGTTCGGATCTGAGGGGTTACACTGTATTATACTGTCTGAAAATAGTTGACACGTGACACAAGTTTTTACTAACTTATGTAATATAAATATTGTATATATTTATTTGTGTTTAAGTGGGATTCATAAACATCGTACACTAGTTAGGCCTAAGTGAACAGGATCTGAGGATGAATATGTGACTTTCGAAACATGTCATCCAATTAAGTAGGTATTTGTACATAAAAAGCGTGTTAGTTTGTAGGGTATGTAAATACTTGTTTCCCACCTAATGTAATTGGGCACAATTCGTGTTGATGACTGAAAAGCTTTCTTTATTAGAATAAGGAAACACTGAAGAATGGCTTCTATCACTAAAATACTCGGCTGATCACACAGCATGTAGCAGCTTCGTCATATCATCAAGGATATCGATTTCATGAAGAAATGTAGGAACAACAGATTAGTACCAAAACATTTAAAAGCATACCAACGGAAAACAACTAACAATGAATTCGAACGTAGAACCCAAGAAATCATTAATCATAAGCTAATTAAACGTGAATTAAAATTCCTTTACATCAAAAAGAATTACCTCAACAATAAACATTACCGAGCCCATTTAGTAGCATCCAATGAGTCTGACAAAAAAGATTGGGATGAATTCATGATACATGTTAATCAAATAACGCAATTTCAAATCAATAGAAAAACTGCCACATTAACGAAGAAATTCCAAAATTTAGTCCAAAACAAAGAACAATCAAATGTGCAATCTGAGAAAACCACACACATCTTCCAAAAATCAATAGTTAACTTAACAGACACCACATTTAACCAAACTGAATTACAAATATTAGAAAGAGGATTCAAACATAACTGGGAAGACAAATACGATAACAACAGTCTAACTAGACTAACAGCCGAATCCGAAGCCGCTGTTAGGAAACTACCCCTTGACCAACAAAATGGTGCTCGACACGAAATAAACAAGAAAATTAAAAACATAGCCAAACAGAGAAACAAATACAGAGTAAACACTCACCAACAACAAGATTTCAAGGACTTAAAAACGAAACTAGAACAGAATGAATTAATCATAACAAAAGCTGACAAAGGCAATACCACAGTCATTATCAACAAAAATGAGTACATAAACAAAACAACAGAATTTCTCACAAATCCCAAGTTTGAAATAAGTCGTAAAGATCCAACCACAGTCATACAAAGAAAACTCAAAACCATCCTAAAAAACAGTCTTCATTTTAGATGAAAAACAAAAGAGCAAACTGGTTAATATGAACCCAGGACTCCCACCTTTAAGATAGATGCCCAAAATACATAAAGAAAACATACCCATCAGACCAATAGTGAATTACAGAAATAGCCCAACATATAAACTAGCTCAATTCACCCACAAATTCCTCAAATCACATTATAAACTTAAAGCCAATGTATCATTTAAAAATTCCATACATTTTTGTGAAACAACCAGCAAACTAAATATCGCAGAAACCCACTCCCTACATACAATAGATGAAAAGGACATGTACACAAGTATACCAATAGCAGTCACCATAAAAATCATTGAAAGTAATCTAAAGAATAATAGTGACCTATCACAGGTCGAAATATCCGAGTTCACAAACATTTTAACTTTCAACCTAGACAACAATCAGTTTAAGTTTAACGAAAAAATATATAGACAAAAAGAAGGACTAGCATTGGGCTCACCCCTATCAGGCACCATAGCGAATATATTCATGGACAACCTAGAATATGAACACATTACCAATAACAAGAAGGAAGGAGTTTTCTTTTGGGGAAGGTACGTAGATGACGTATTTGTAATCCTGGACAATTCCAAAACAAATATTGAACAGTTCTTATCCCACCTCAACCAACTAAGCAGCAACATCAAATTCACATCTGAGAATGTAATCAACCATTCCATAAATTACTTAGACTTGGTGGTCATTAAAGATAAGGATCACCTCAGTTATAAAATATACAGGAAACCAACACAAACCAACACCATCATTAGGAATGACTCTAACCACCCGGCATTCCACAAAAAATCAGCAATTACATGCTTCATCAACAGAGCCCTAAGCATTCCATTCACTGAAATAGATTACCGAAAAGAAATATTCATAATTTACCAAATAGCAGAAGCCAATGGCTTCAATAAGAAGTATGTAAACAGCATAATCAATAAAATCAAGAGCAAACCCGTAACAAAATTAACTAAAGAGGAAAAAGAACCTCCCACATATGCAGTCTTCACGTTCACTAACCAATCCACTTATGTCACAAGTACCCTTAAAAAATATAAAATTAAAACAGCATTTCGAACGAACAACACTAATCAGAAAAAAAATTTAATTCCAAAAATATTAACATAACTAACAAATACAATAATTCAGGAGTCTACAAACTTAATTGCAATCAGTGTGAAGCCGATTACGTGGTACAAACGGGGAGAGGGTTCAATGTCAGATTTTTGGAACATGTCAATGCAGTTAAACACAACAAATTTTCAGCAATGGGGAACCACATGGCAGAAACAGGACACAAATTTACTACCATAGAAAAAGACTTGAAAATACTACACCAGGAAAAGAAAGGATCTCTTATGAACATATTAGAACAAATAGAAATTAACAAAGCGCAAAGATTTAATCCCTCACGCAACCTAAATGAAATAAATTTCGACTCCAACATTTTATTTGACACCCTAATAGAAGCAATATATGATAACAGATAATTCAACCTTAGATCAATTATCTATAGCACAGGACCACAATAGGAAGATCAACATCATCTATATTCTACACATAAATGCTACTGTCCTTCGCCCCCTCCTGCCCTCCAAGCACATCACACATCTTACTCAGACCGCCCTCCCCTAGACGGCTCCCCCTTCCCCTCTCCTCACCCCTCCCCGCGCGCGACACTGGAGAGCTCCTAACTCAGACCAGCAATATCCATAGAGGCTTACAGTCACGGTGTCATACTCACGCAAGGTAAGGTGCACACTTGATTGCTAAATATCCTCAATTTTAAGTTAGTCATTCCCTCCCCTAGCCATCAATACAAATGTTGATTTTCTCTGTCTTTAATAATTTTTCTTCTTTATGTACAGTTTTTCCACATCCCTATCTGCGTCCCCATTTTTTGTGAGTCAGCGAAGTTGGATGCCGCATTTTCAACATCCCAATGTGTAAGTTAGCTTAATACATCGACTACCTACTGGGGTTTTTCCTTTTCCCACCTACATTTCTTTCGGTGAATATTGATCCTAATCATGGCTGGCTATACAGAAGGCCGCGGCGAGCGAAAATTGGCAACCTGGCCGTGAATGGCCAGTCTGCTCTGCCTAGCCCACTGAGTTGCATGGAAAATGTGTCACGCGCTCGTGTTTTCTTCAAAATACTCTGTAAATGAAATGATACCATAGATTAATACCGTATAGTGGCTAGCTACAATGCCAAAGACTTGTTTTGTGCCATATTGTAAGTGTAATTATCGTTCATTGATAAAAACTAAAGGATTTGTGACAGTGTTTGGGTTTCCTAAAAATCCACAATTGAAAGCCATATGGTAACGTGCTATTCCTCGAGCCAATTGGGTACCTACGACATATTCCATCGAACGTATTAAACACTTTCTTCCTGAAGACGTAAGTTATGTTGAAAAATACAAGAATGGTGATGGGAATAATAAGGAATTCACTCAGAAGAAGCTTGTATTGTTACCTCGTGCGGTTCCAAAGGTATTCCCAAACTTACAATCTTATTTCAGTAAGTGCTCCTCCAAGATGAGGAAATCTCCAGAAGAAAGAAGAGAAGAAGAAGAAGAAAACGAACGGAAAAAGTCTGCAGAGGAATGTGAGAAGAACCTTGCTGAGGAAGCCAACAAAATTACGACTTTCGAGTCCTTTGTTTGTGATATACAAAATAAATTGGTGGAGCATAAAACAGATTGGTCTGTAATACTAGTGAAAACTATTGTATTTTGTATAAATTAGATGTGACAAGCATACCTAAAATAAGGTCGAGTATAAGGGCAAACAATTATTTTACGGTCAAAATTCATACCAATGGAGGCGTAATTCCCAACACTGATGTTCTTCAATCTGGCTCTGTAATATTTCGAAATTCATTGTTTTAAGTAAGTAGAGTCAGTTGTTCCAAGCAATAGAATTTTTCCACGACTTTTTCTTACATGGAAGTTCTGTAAGTTCACTAGTCGTCCAGATTAATAGTTTAATAGATAACTTAAAAAATGACCTTGAAAAACAAGGAGACGAAACTTCAGAGATTCTGTTAAAAAAGTTAATGTTTCTGCAAGATCAGTTTACATTTACTTTTTAAAAGAAACCTAGATATAACGTCACTACAACTCTAAATGCATTCCTCATATATATGCAGTAACAGAGTGTTATAACGCAATTAGATTTAACCATATTTTATCCCTACCCCATCCCCGAGTTTTACAAAAATTAACAATTTCCTTCACCATATCCCCGAAAGCTGATGAAGAGGACAGTAACTTTCTAAGTCACATTGAGAAAGATTTATCAAATTTAGAAAGGGTTGTAAATTTACAGATTGATGAAATACATGTCAAACAAACTTTAGATTTAAAAAATGGGCATTTATTTGGTGTTGCTACAAATGAATCTGTCGATTTAGCTAAGACAGTTCTGGCCTTTCTCGTTAGTTCTGCTTTTGGAAATTTGAAAGAGGTTGTTAAATTAGTTCCAGTGAAACAGTTAACGGGTTTGAAACTAGCTGATATTGCAAAAGGTGTTATCAGGCAAATACAGGATTGTGGCTTATAGGTTTTATATATGCTTGAGTTTACATAGCCTATCGCTCAAGCAATGTTCAAGAATAAAATGTGAAGAATGTTTGGCTTTGCTTAGAAATAAAGAAAAGATAAATGACAGCTACTTCAATCAAATAAATAGGGGCGGACTTTCAGTTCCTGAAGATTTTATTTTATCAGTGTGTAAACATGTTGTTGGAATTACGCAGGCACTAATTTCTGATAAGTTTGAGGAACAATTTTTAAAATGTAAATGTAACAATCAACGCCAAGTAATTCAACATCTTAGTCTACTTGGTATTTTATAATATATTGAATTGTCAGAAATTGCCGAGAAAACTTGAACCTGTGGATGTAATGTTATGACAATAGTCACAAGTATTGTCTTAACAATGAGTAACATTTTGTTAAATAATTACAGGAAGTTGAGGAATGAACGGCTAACTTCCCATAGTAATCACAGAAAACTTGCCATCCTTTGTTAGAGGCCAACCTGTTGTATATTTTGTAAATGTCAAATAAACATTGAAAGCAAATTGGTTTTGTTACGCCAAGTAAGCCCTACTCACACTTGACAATCCTTTTACTTTAATGTTGAAAAGAACAAATACATTATTTCGTTATTTCAATTTGTTTTCGTGGCGAAGCACACGCACCAAGAGCTGGCCGGCTGCTATGGCCATCCCAGGTCGGAGAAGTGCAGCGTTGCAAGTTCGAACGCCGCGGCCTTCCGTATAGCCGGCCATGTCCTAATAGTCTTCTTTTTTCAAATTTTCAGGAACGTAAATTCGTCACAATCACGTGTACTATCGGCACCGTATATAACACAATTTGAGCAGCATTCTACGCCACCCACCAATTCTATAAAATGGGCCAGCATATTGAGAAAATACCAAACCAAAGAAGAATTTAGTCTTGGACAATTCAATTTGCACAATGAATGGACATACCATAGTTCCATAACCAACAAGCCTCTAATACAGAACTATCCGACTCATTTTATTTATCTTTTAACATGTCCTCTATTTAAAAAAAAAGTACAGAGCACAATGTTTTTAACTAGGCTACTCAAGGCCACATGCAGAAGTGTTGTTTTTAGTATATTTATCTACATATGTTCTTAGTGTATCAATTATTTCCTGTACATAGGCACGAAATATAGCATGTTTTTGATAGGGTTTTATTAGTTTTAGAATGTATTATATAAGGTGCAACACTCTCCATAATTATATCGATTTCCTCTGAGTGATGTTAAAATGTTAACTTTAGGTCACCAAGTGGACTGAAGAAGGGACTAAATGTCCCGAAACATGTATCCTAATTTTTCATAAACTAAGAATCCAATGTATTGATAAAGGACGTATAATAAAAATAAACTTTACTGAATCAATGTAGCAGCTTCTGGGAACGTCTGCTTACAGCAGCCCTTCAGTATACGCATGGAGCCTATACCCTGCATTTCGAAAGAAAGAATCTGAAGGATTTGGCAGGAGCAATATAAAATTGCTGCCAGCTCGAGTTTTACAGCTAGCACAACACTTTGCCGGCGCGAGTTCATTCATTCTGATGATGACAACGACGACAATGGTGATGATGGTGATAGGGACAGTGAAATAACGGAAGACGTTCAAAGTGACCGAATATTGTATAATTATTGGTGTCAGATCGCTTGCGGCAATCGGTAATAGAACACAAGTGGGTTGAATCCTTTTGTTTCCCGTCATAAGGTTCAAATTACTGCCTCATCCTATACACACGGCAACAATATAAGCACAGAGTGGCTTCTTTGAGTGCTCAGTGCTAAAAACCTTAACATGACCGGTACTACAGTATTCTCACGATGACTAGTATTAACCGTGAAGAATCAAGATACAGTGAGTGTGGTAGTGTTACCATGATCTGTTGTATCTGAGTCAACTAAACCCCAGGTTTCTTTCATCTTGAAGGATAATCATCAATAATACCTGCATATTGCATGGTAGGTGTTGATATATTTATCAGATTACTTTGTTGGTTGGATCCTTAGTTTAGGGGCTGCGACAACGCGGTCATGTAGCCCCATGTACTTTGGGTGTATGAAGAATCTGTCTGATAACCGGTGTTAATTGTGATGGCTGTATTAGTGTGTGTTCTCTGTTTTTAATTCAAGTAAGGACTGCAGACGATAATTTCAAGGAGTTCCTACTTTTGGTACCAATTGCTACCATCCATGACACCTAGATTTGAACTTGGCTACTGGATGCCAATGCAACCAGCACCTGGCGACGAACGTTGGAACTTAAGAGCATTAATCAAACCTAACCTACAAATTTTGCTTCATACAATTGAAGTTAGTGGAAGGTTCTATTACATGCCATATCTCTATGACGTGGGCCCACTGGTTTTACTTCCCCTCCGAAGGAAGGCATACCGAGGAATTTTTAAGGCTTTTTAAAAATCCGACGACTTCATCCAGAAAACCTAAAATATGACCTTTGAATGATAACACACAGACATTTAATCAATACAAACTTGAAAAAGGAGAAGAATAAGGCACAAGAAAAAATATTTTAATGGACTAAATATCGATGAGGGAAACTTGGAATCATGACAATAGATTTGAGAGCAATTTATTAAAAATAAGTAGGCTAACATAAGTATTCACACTCAACCAATTGTGAAATAAGATTGGACTTATTTACCAAGACCACTGTGTTTACCAGTATTTTCCAGTCAATTTCAAAATTTTGTGAAGCATCAATAAAAGGGTTATATAATCACTTGCCAGTAGTGTGACCAGCTAAAGGTTTGCAAAATGAATCTTCTCTTTTATTGACCTTTCTGATTCATATCTTACATAACATAAAAAATGTACACAATGCCCCACATCATTAGACTCGTCAAATCGAATTGACAAAAATTCACTCTTTCTTCTAATAACTGTTCACGTGTATTTTCAGCCACTTCATTGATCCTTCTGGAGACTGTATTATTATTGATAGTGGTATTGATTTTAATTTATTTGCATCCTCAGGGCTCAATGCTGTTGACACCATATCAATTGCTAAGGGAAATAGTTAAGTTTCAGCAACAGTGTGTGGCTTACATGTTTTAGCTACTCTTAGGCCCAGTTGTACGACAAGATTTTATTCCGGGGCTCGCTATTCCATGTTTGTCTAAGAGACTAGCTAAGTTGGTAACACACGGAGCTAACTTTGTGGACATATTGACACGAAATTTGAACTTCTTTGGAAACAGATGAATATCGAATTGACCACTGCGATACTCCATGAAGGGCCTGGAGAATAACAAACCACGGCCTTGAACAATCATAATAAATACATGCATTGGTTGCGAGTCAGTAAATAATAGTATATCGTAGACTATATATAAATAAAATGCAAACTAATATAGCATATCCAAGAATTAAGTACCTGCCAGTCGTATGTTCCAGTCCATCGATAATTTGATCTAATAATCTCAAAACTGTGTATTTTGTCAGTCTGAACTGTATAAAGAATTAATTTTCATCACAGTTCAGAAAATGATCCGGCCTCTGTCTGATGTTCTTTGCTTTTCTCCTTTGCAGAAATATTCATTCTATTAAGGGATCCTCGGCATCAGCATGAATGCTCTCTTGAATAATTATGAGTAGTCTACGCTCTTGACTGACGCAAAGTTATTATTAATACCCTGTTGAACCATGGATCACCCCAAATGATAACCGGTACATATAAAAGATAATACAGGAACACCAAAAAACCAAAAATAATAAGCAAAAAAAGTTGGACCTGGTGAGATTCGATCCGCAAAAAAATGTGACTTTATAATCGCGAGAATAGCACGCTAGCCACTGGACCACTGCTACCTAGCGTAATTTCCTGAAGACTGCGCATATGATGCTTACGTACGTAATGTTAGTGACCTGCTTTTGTTATATTCTGTAAAAATATTTTCTAATAACTGAGCCTCTGCATCACTTTCTACATTAATTCCTGGCATCTACAGCATGATTGTTCTCTTGAATATGAGTAACCTATGCTGTCGACTGACGCGGAGTTATTATTAATTACCCTGTTGAACATAGGATCGCCCCAAGTGATTACTGGTAGGCTACATATAAAAGATAATGCATAAACACCAAGCATAACATAGAAACCAAAACTAATAAGCAAAAAAGTTGGAACTGGTGGGGTTCGATCCACAAAATTTACGTTGTTCCGTCCCGAGTCCGGCTCGCTAACCATTCAACCACTGCGACATGGCGCTCAGTGCTGAAGACAATGCATATCATCATCATCATCTTGTACAGTTTCCAGCCCCAGGCTGGGTCTGTTTGGAACATAAGCCTCGCCACTTAGTCCTTTCTTCCCACCACCTCTCCGCTGTCACTCTGGTCCAGTCCTCGCCTCTCTTCTTGACACATTCCTCCACTCCTTTCAGCCATCTATCTCTTGGTCTTCCCCTTGGTCGTTTCTTCTGCATCTGCATCTCATGTATCCTCTTGGGAATCTTCTTCTCATCCATTCTCTTTAAGTGTCCATACCACCTCAGTCTTGATGTCTCAATTTTACCTTGCAAGGGCTCCTCTTTCACCATTTCCCTGACCCTTTCATTCCTCACCCTGTCTCTTCTTGTTACTCCGATCCTACTTCGCAGGAACTTCATTTCACCTGCCTGTATTCTGCTTATGTCTCTTTTCTTCATTGTCCACGTTTCTGAAGCATAGGTCAGTATCGGGATATAGTAGCTTCTGTATAACACTTCCTTGCTTATTTGTGGGACATCTTTATTCCACACTAAGCTCCTAATCTCCTAATGCTAATTATATAATGCTTATATTTGTAATGTCGCTGGCTTGCTTTGGTATTTTTTCTGTAAAAATGTGTATGTAATTATTTTGCTACTATTAAAATTATACGTTCTCATGTACATTTATGAATAGTTCACTGGAATTAAGAGTTTGCGATGATTTAACTTCGGATGTTATAGTGGTCTCTCCCGTCCGCCATATATACTCGGTATAAGCAGATAGCCCACCATTCCATGCCCGGTTAGCTGTGCCATCGTTTATACCCGGATTATCTCTTATACCAATGTCGTACAACTCAATTCAGCGCTAACTACGGAGATAACTTTAGCCGAGGTATAACCGGAGTTCGTACAACTGGCCCTTAATGAAACAAGATAAGAAGCGTGGAGTGATTACTGGTTAACATTACTTGTCATCTTATGACTGCTGAGGATGTCCCGCTTCCTCCGAAAGAAGTATAGAGGTCTATCCTTCAGAGATGGATGTTTTGTAGTAAGATGCCTGATGTTTCATACTTCCGGCTGATAATACTTCACAACATATAACACATTGTGGTCGATAACTCATCACCGAGAAACCAAATTGAAAATAGCTTTCAACTATTTAGGACATTACGCTTTCTTTGCACCAACACTTTTCTTTAACCCTCAAGCACACACGTCAAATTATAATAATTGTTGTTTTAAGGGGCCTAACATCTAGGTTACCGGCACGTCAAATTATAGGACGCAGGTACTCGCGTAGGGTGTTTTCCACCCCACAATTTATTTTATTGTAATTTATAAACTACCGTATTAATTCAAGATTTTAAGCAATATTATGCAAGATTGACTCTTTCTCTATTACTTAGGGGCACATTTTCTTTGAAATCCTTCCTCTCGTTTTTATAAACTGGATCATTCTTATAATGTTTTTATGTTTAGTTTGCATGTTTTTAATAAATATCTTCAAAATCATATTAAATTATTAATGCACGTACCTTGGAGCTTATTTATGATGAACGGAATCTATATATATAAAAGAAAGTCGTGTTAGTTACACTATTTATAACTCAAGAACGGCTGAACCGATTTGGCTGAAATTGGTGTGGAGATAGCTTAGAACCAGGAGACGGACATAGGATACTCTTTTTTATCCCGTGACGTGACATAAAACGTCAAAGAGAATACAAGTCACTATAAAACGTAACGCAAATGACAGCTAAAATAAACTCATGAAGGAATGGCAAGGCGAGTCGTTTCCAGGCAACAGTAGCTATTGACGAGACACGGCTGACTGGATGCGAGTAGCGCTCTCCACTACCGGTATAGAAAATGAGGCTCTTAACATAAAATCCCATTAGTTATTCAATGTAATTTGTATTCTCTTTGAATCATCATTAACAATGCCGCGACAAAGACGACCAAATCTTGCCAAGAAGGATACGAAACATTGCGAATGAAAGGACTGAAGAAGAACAAGAAATTGCCCGTGAAGGGCGCTGCGTTAGTATGGCTAGACTTCGTGCTTCTCAATCACAAGAGAAAAGTGAGGCAGCCCGTGAAACGGCTCGGTTGGCAATGCAAAATCGTCGAGCGAACAACAGAGATCAAGAAGCAGATAATTTTCGACACACTCGAAGAGATTTATCAAGTGCTGATTTGAATCGAGCAGCGTTTCGATACGATTGCAGCAGTGGTTACTGCTTGCATCCTAGCGTTTGTATTGGGCCAATGGACGTTGTTTGCGAGTATTGTGGCGCATTGAAGTTTTCCGGAGAAACGCCCGGATTGTGCTGCCTTAGTGGGAAAGTGAAATTGCCATTATTGACTCCACCACCTGAGCCATTGCATTCATTGCTTTGTGGCGAAACATCCGAATCACGTCATTTTCTTGCAAACAATCAAAAATACAATGGTTGTTTCCAAATGACCTCATTTGTGGCAGACATTTTCGAAGAACGAGGATTTAATCCGACATTCGAGGTATTTATTTATTTATTTTTGTACTTGCACACAATATAGTAGAAGAATAACTTACTATACTTATTTGCTAATTCTAAAAAAAGTGTTTATAAATCAGTAATACTGTCTTTGCTTTTTATTTTGTAGATACAAGGACAGATTCACCATCGAATTGGATCATTGCAACATCTCGAAGATGCACAGCTTAAATTTTTACAAATATACTTCATGGGCAACATGGTAGAACAACTTGATCGACGTCAAGAGATCAATGCAGCAATGAAAAGAGCAATTCTTCAAGATTTGCAGCAACTACTTCATGAACATCATGCCTTGGTCAGGCTGTTCAAGAGTGTTTTGGAGCGCATGCCAAATGATGACTACAAAGTCGTGACCAGAGCAGATAAACGACCATCTGGAACACACGAACGCACATTTAATGCTCCAACAATAGATGAAGTTGGCATCCTGATTGTTGGTGAACACTTGGAAACACGTGATATTGTGCTTACACGTCGCGATACTGGGCAACTGAAACAAATATCTGAAACACATCGTTCATATGACACGTTGCAATACCCGCTGATGTTTTGGCAAGGAGAAGATGGATATTATTTTAATATCAAAATTATAAATCCATTGAATGGTGAGTATCAATATCATAGTTCAACATGACGTACATTTTACATGGTTTGGTTTTGGTTTACAATAAAAGACCAATTACACTGCTTATTACCAGGAAAAGATTAGGGGTTGTTTGTATAGATAAAATTGGACAAATGACTGGCAAACAATTTAAAATCATCTATCTTCACCCCTTTATAATTATGCTAAAAATGTACATACGAAATACTAAATCTACCGTTTTAATTTCAGGTGAAGAAACTACAAAGAATGTTAGCTCGATGAATTATTATGCATATCGTTTGATGATTCGTCAAAATCCTGACAACTATATGCTGCGGTTACGTCGATTATTTCAGCAGTATTGCGTCAACATGTACGTCAAAATAGAAACCGAGCGTTTAACTTTCATTAGGTTGAACCAAGCCAAACTGCGTTCTGAGGAGTATATCCATTTACGTGATGCAATTCGTACTGAAGGAAATGCAGCTAATATTGGTCGATTAACTATTCTGCCGGCGACGTACATAGGTAGTCCACGTCATATGCATGAATATGCGCAAGATGCAATGACATATGTTCGTCATTACGGTCGGCCAGAACTCTTCATTACTTTTATCTGTAATCCAAAATGAATAGAAATTGTTCAACTGCTGCTTCCGGGACAAACATCAAGTGATCGACACGACATCACAGCACGTGTATTCAGGCAAAAAATGCGGTCCCTGATGAACTACATTGTTAAACAATGCATCTTTGGAGATACTCGATGATGGATGTATTCAATCGAATGGCAAAAACGAGGTCTGCCGCACGCACACATTCTTATTTGGTTAGTGGAAAGAATTCAACCAGACCAAATAGATGATATCATATGTGCCGAGATTCCCGATCACGAAGCCGATCCAGACCTACATGATGTTGTAATTACAAATATGATTCATGGACCGTGTGGCGCCATCAATCACCAATCACCTTGCATGGTCGACGGAAAGTGTTCCAAACGATATCCACGGAAATTAACGGCAGAGACCGTCACTGGCAACGATGGTTATCCACTGTATCGGCGTCGATCACCCGATGATAACGGTCGAACTATCACAACAAAAGTGAAAAGAATGGATTTCGTTGTCGAGAACAGTTGGATTGTTCCATATTCGCCACTTATTTCCAAAACGTTCAAGACACATTGCAACATTGAGTATTGCAATTCAGTCAAGTCCATAAAATACATTTGCAAATATGTCACGAAAGGCAGCGATATGGCGGTTTTTGGCATCCAATCCTCCAATACCAACAATGAAATTGCGCGCCATCAAGTTGGTCGTTATGTGAACTGTAATGAAGCGATTTGGCGTATATTCGCATTCCCTATTCACGAACATCATCCTACTGTTGTGCATTTGGCGGTGCATCTGGAGAATGGTCAACGAGTATATTTCACGGCTTCGAATGTTGTTCAACGTGTTGAAACACCTCCAGCGACAACACTGACCAGTTTCTTTGCGATCTGCCAAAGCGATCCGTTTGCACGAACTTTACTTTACTCAGAGATGCCACGTTATTACACCTGGAATGCTTCATCGAAGAATTTTCAACGACGGAAGCAAGGCGATGCGGTTCCTGGTTATCCGGATGTGCGTTCTACTGATGCTCTTGGTCGTATGTATACAGTTCATCCAAAGCATGATGAATGCTTCTATTTGCGGTTGTTGCTGATAAATGTGCGTGAGCCAACTTCATTAGACACACTACGGACTGTTAATGGTATAATATTCCCAACATATCGTGCTGCATGTGAAGAACTCAATTTACTAGAAAACTATACCCATTGGGATACGACAATCATTGAAGCCATTATCTCTGCATCTCCAAGTCAGATACGCACATTATTTGCTATCATCATTTCGACATGCTTTCTATCGAACCCATCTAACCTGTGGCACAAATACAAGGATAATATGTCAGAAGATATTTTACATCAAATTCGTGTCAGTTCCAGAAATCATGATCTTGAGATGAATGAGGAGATACATAATCGGGCTTTACTCTTGATCGAAGACATGTGTTACCTCATGTGCAGTAGTTTATTAGTCACGTTAGGAATGCCAGCGCCAAATCGTGAAATGAATGACGCATTTAATCAAGAATTGGAACGCGAACGTGAATATGATCACAAGGAATTAGATTTAGTAGTTCAAACGAATGTACCCCCTGTTGAATCCCCAACAAAAGGAAGTTTATGATACATTAATGAAGGCAATTGATGATGGAAATGGTGGTTTATATTTCCTGGATGCCCCTGGTGGAACTGGTAAAACATTCCTCATGTCAGTAGTTTTAGCCACTGTTCGTGCGAAATCCAACATTGCGGTTGCAGTTGCTTCTTCTGGAATAGCAGCCACATTGTTAGAAGGATGTCGTACGGCTCATCCAGCATTAAAATTGCCCTTAAATCTTCAAACTATTGAAGAACCAACATGTAATATTGCAAAAAAAAATCAGCAATGGCCAGAGTTTTATCAGCATCGAAAATCATCATCTGGGACGAATGCACAATGGAGCATAAACGTGCATTAGTAGCACTTAACCGAACATTGAAAGATCTACGCAATGACTCCAGGTGTTTTGGAGGAGCAATGATTTCACTGTCTGGCGATTTCCGCCAAACACTGCCAGTAATTCCAAGATCAACGGCTGCCGATGAAATAAACGCTTGCCTCAAATCATCGAATCTATGGCGCTATGTGAAGAAACTTCAGCTGACAACAAACATGAGAGTTGCATTGCTTAATGATACATCTGCTGAAGATTTCTCTGAGCAATTGCTGACTATCGGTAAGGGTCGAGTACCTGTCGACGAATCGAGCGGATTGATTTCATTTCCTCATAATTTCTGTAACTTTGTCTCATCGAAAGACGAACTTATCAACAAAGTATTCCCAAACATTATTACTAATAACAAAAATAATGAATGGTTGAGTGAGCGAGCAATTTTAGCGGCTAAGAATAAAGATACAGATGACCTAAAGTACATAATTCAGAATGAGATCATTGGAACAATGCATTCAATCAAATCTATTGACTGTGTAACAAATGAAGATGAAGCCACCAACTATCCAATTGAATTCTTAAACTCCTTGGATGTGCCTGACTTATCACCGCACAATTTACGCCTAAAGGTTGGCTCCATAGTAATCATGCTTCGAAACATAAACCAACCACAACTGTGCAACAGTACGCGTTTGGTGGTAAGTAAATTGATGAACAATGTGATTTACGCGACGATACTCAAAGGAAAATTCGAAGGTGAGGAAGTTCCCATTCCGAGGATCCCGATGATCCCAACCGATATGCCGTTTGAGTTTAAAAAGTCTTCAATTTCCGATCCGTCTTGCATTCGCCATGACCATTAACAAATCACAAGGCCGATCCTTGAAAGTTTGTGGTTTGAATATGGAATATCCATGTTTTTCCCATGGTCAATTATATGTGGCATGTTCACAGGTCGGAACACCATCTGCGTTGTTTGTTTTTGCGCCTGATAATAAAACAAAAAATGTCTTGTATCACAAGGTACTTAACTGAAGAGTGCAACCAACCTATGCACCAAAATACATTAGACTAATAATAAAGAATCATTAAAATACTTTTTTTTTATTTGTATTTCCTAATAAAAAATTGAACTAAAAAAAATAAAACTCGAAAATCTGTTTGTTTATTGCCTCTAAGGCGGAACAGAGTTCGCCGGGTCACCTAGTAGTAAATAAAAGATAATTATGCATTTTAGGTATACATTTATTTAAAAACAGTGATATACGGGAGGTTAAACTTTCGCTAAAAAAATACTTTTCTTAAAATAGGAAAAAGAAAATGTTCCTCACTAAATGAACCACCAAAAATTAATATAAATCAATCACATAATCTAAAATGGTACTTGGCAATAATAACAATGAATTCTATAGTTTTAAAATTCTGGTAAGACTTCTATATCCTTTATGTGTTGGGGGTGGGGGAGAGTTGTGGTGATAGTAGTGCACTCTTCACAGTAAACGATTCTGTGTTCCATGCAGATGAGTTTGTTGGAACTGCTTCATGATGTTCGAGTTTTCCTGTTCTTTCTTTGAGGGCAAACATCACAGTGACCGGAAGTTATCATTTGCTTTATTTTTTTGTGGTCGGATGAGGAGGTTCATCCTTAGTACCACTGATGTGTTTCACTACTGCCCTAAAATGAATGGCAAGGTTTGGATACTACCCTGATATGCTACATGTACTTTAGTGAGCTTTGAGCTGTCAAACCAACTATTTGAGAAATTCCTGGACCCTATCAAATGTATCCATTCTGTACAGGCTCCAAAATATTGTTCACTGAAAATAAAATGGAAATAAAATATAAGTTCTGCTAACAATGACATTAGGTCTACTGTAACACCACCAGAGCGTACATACAGTAAGTAAACGGCTGAAAAGAAATCCAAATATTTACTTGCAGTAACAAAGACAAACACAGGAAAGAAATGCCATGTTTTCTTGCAATTCACATTGGTGTGATTTATTTTACGTACACAAACACACACGTTGGGGTGGAATCCACCCCCGTCAGTGATTACGATGTGCACCGTCGGACTGTCTCACAGGAAATGGTTGACCTTGAGTGAACCAGGAAGGTACATGGACGGAGAAAAAACTGAAAAACTATTTCTACATTTCATAAGGAAATGAAACCGCCTGGGGTGGATTCCACCCCAGCGCCTGTGTTTGAGGGTTAAGAACATTTCTATGAACACATCTGTTCCTTACAACTAACTGCTGCATTATATTGACCAGTTATCCAGCAACACAATAATGGGTTGTGTGACGGACTAAATAAATTATTGTTGTCACATTGTTGAACTGTGTGCGAAAACTTGCAAATTAATGATTATTAAGCAGTGAAGTGAATGGAGGGGGGTCGCCAAGAATTTCATTACCTTGCATGAGCAAGAAGTTTGGGTGCCTCTGCTTCAGGGGACTATTTATCTTGACCATAAATAAGGACTGTGAATGATATAGAATTTAGAAACAATAACTTACATGCCATCATCTTGTTGAGGCCCCCTGGTCGTGGCTTGTTGGGGACTTTTGAAGTTGCCTTACTTCCTGACAATTCCGAATTTCCTCGCACATTCTGTTCACCTTGCAGCTTGCTTCCTGACTTCTCTAATGGCCGATCAGAACTTGCTCCAAGGTGCAACAGCTGTGCAGTGAAAACCAATTTCAAAGAATGTTCTTGCATACACTAATATAGCTATCATTGATTGCTGAGTGATTATATAGTTTACAACAAAATATTCAATAACAGTTAGGGCACTAACTAAAATTAGCATGTCACCAATTTCAATTCTAAATTTGCCTATTTTTCAGTTTTCTTTCTTTAATTCTCAGTAATTTTCTTTGATGTGCTACGTGGGATCACCGATTTTATATCTGAAAATACTGTATGTAAACTAAGTGACACAATATTCGATGAATAAACAGCCACAGTGAGTGTTCTGTGTGTTCTGCCCCTTAAGGGACTACAGAATGTCTTATATTGCACAAGTTCATTTTCAACTTTTAATTTACCTTTTCTTCAGAAACTGTAGAAAAGAACTAGGCCTACTGTAATTGAATTTTTTCGGGGATGTTTCTAGCATCTCTCCCCTTACTTTAACACAGGTGTTTATTTATTTTATTTTTTTCAATAAATGGTAGAACTTTTCTTGAACATTTCCATCAAAATTAAACTTAAGTAAATTTAGAAAAACTGACATGTTAAAAAATAACATATATAAGAAGAAATTACTTATGTTCGGGAATAAAAGTAATTTGATATTAAGAAATAGATTTAAGTAAGAAACTGGAGTTAAAGTTTTTTCCGCTGGCTGAGGAAACGACAGCTTAGGTTTTAGGGCGGGGTTCACTCCGACACTGCATTGCCAGTTATGCTTTCTTGTTATGTTTCTTAATGTCTATTGAAGAGAGGAAATTTTGAAAAATCTACATGAGTAGATTTATTAATTGGACGCACAGGTGTGGAAAACTAAGGAAATTAGCATTAGAAATGAGCTATGATGAAAATACAAGGTCTTTATTTTTGCTTGGCAAGAAGATTCCGCTTGACCTTGGCCGTCGGCTGTTACAGGTTGGCACGCGCAGTCTCCGGCCGTATTCCCACGTTCTTCCTGCGGTTGACGTATGAGCTACGAGCTATTTGGGTGTTTTATAAAGCTACTGAGTACTGTATATCGTATTGTATAGTGTTTTACTGTGAATGTGTATATTGCTGTAATGTCTTATGTGAAATATTCATTACGTGGATGTGTATATCTACACAATACGTACATAAAGTGCAGTAAATCGTACGCTGGAACAAGACAAAAGTTTCGAAAGAAATTTCCAGGGAGACCCATTCCTGTAAATCAGACAATAAAACAACTGGCTATGAGATTCAAACATACAGGTTCAATAAACAGAAAAAAAAAAAAAAAAAATTAGACATAAAGGTAGTTATTTCCTTACTGAAGCTAAATTAAGCGGAGTAACCCGAAACTTCATAAGGAGATGCCGATTATGTTTGGTAGCGGATGGGGAACATTTTCAGCTACTGTAAACACGGTGAGTAAAAATGCATGGTACTGATTTTAAGCATCGTATTCGGCCGTACATATGCACGCCCGGTAGCCGACAACTGAGTCGTCACTGGCGGAGCGCGTGAGCGAGAATGTTCTTGCCAAGCAAATATAAAGACCCTGTAGATGTACCGTTACAAAGCGAATGGTCCTCCGCTTATTATTATAGCGCGTAAAATGAAATTTCAAAAGTTTTGAAGATTTTTGGCATCCCTTAAATCAACAATCATAAGTCGCAGAGAGATAATTATAATTGACCGCATTCTTTTAACAGAATTATATGAGCAGTACAAGAAATTAGTCTACAGCAGCAGAATCTGGATAAAGAGGGCAGGTTACAATTCAACAAAGCCTGGACTTCTCAACTCAAGAGTAATTTAAAGCAAAACAAGGAAGAGCTATTTAGCCTCAGTTCTTGTCCAGATCAAATAGCTAGTTGGCAAATATGACAGAATTCATCTCTAGAATGGACATTCAGTCAAGAGAATATGTTTCATACAAATCTAGAATGAAACATAGTAAATTTGGGAGGAATTTGGAGATAAATTAGAAATGTTAGGTCAGGCAGAAGGAAAGCCTTTATGGAATGTTATAAGGAACTTTTCAGGAAATATGGTAGATTTTGATATTATGCAGGAGTGTGAGGACAGGAACAGAACCATTGTTAAGGAAGTAGAAAGGATGATAAATAACAAAGTCACAAAGCATCAGGGGTAAAGGAACATTGGCCAGATATGTATAGAGGTGAATGCAGGGATGAAATGGTTGCATACGATAATCGAATTTGCTTGCGATTTAGGAAAGGTACCTTCTGACTGGACAAGAGCAGTAATCACCCCAAAGCAAAATAAGCAAAGTAACAGGAAAGAATCAGGCAATGTAGAAGGGAGAATTCAATCGGCGGCCAAGAGGAAGATGGATGAAAACCAGTGTGGCTTTAGACTACAATGGGAATATCAGGATGAAGTTTTCACTATGTGCCAAGTTATTGAGAAATGCTTTGAGAGGAATAGACAGTTGCATTTGTGCTTTGTAGATCTAGAGAAGACATAGGATAGAACACCATGGGAAAAGTTATTGACCATTCTGAAGGAGTCAAGTATACACGGAAGGCTGCTACAGGAAATCAAAAGCGAGTTATGATGGTAGGACAAGTTCCTAGTTTAAAGTCGATATGAGAGTGAGGTAAGGTAGCAATCTTGCATAGTAACTGTTCATTATATAAATGGACCATTTGCTGAAGGGCATAAACTGGCTGGGAGGGATTCAATTAGATGGAAACCAGGTAAGCAGTCTAACTTAGGCTGATAACCTGATTATAATGGCAGACTGTTGAAAGCTTAAAGCCAACATGTTAGAATTTGAACAGAAATTCAAAGAATATGGTATGAAAATAAGCATTTCAAAAACAAAGGTTGTGATGGTATGGAAGAAGCAGAAGGAAATATGATGCCAAGTGCAAGGAACTAATTGGAGCAGGTGAACCATTTTAAGTACTTGGGCTGTCTATTCTCTCAGATAGACACAGTGGAGAAAATCCAATGCAGTGTTGCGATCTACAGCATTCACATGAAATAAGTTAGTGTAGTGACATAACTCTCCCTACATCACTCAGTACTGGTATTTACACAACATTGCTGTATGGGAGTGAGAGCTGGGTGGATTCGGAATATCTCATACAAAAGCTGGGGGAAACTGATATGAGGGTAGCACGAATTGTTGCTGGCACAAATAGATGGAAGCAATGGCAGGAGGATACTCGTAATGAAGAGGTAAAGACTAGGTTAGAAATGAAAATGTTAGATGAGCGAGCAAACTCAAATGGTGGGGTCATTTGATGAGAATGGGGGAGGAGAGATTTCCAAGGAGGTTGATTATTATTATTAAGGATAAGTGCACCCAATGTGCATTACATTAAAATTATTTACAAAGTTCTGTTATCGACAACAACCTCTTAGGACACCTCAGTTTTACAAATCTTATGATAGAACCCTTGCACCACGAAACGGGTCACCATGTGTCTCAATTCATAGGCTGTGCCCTTCCATTCTGATGACATGGCCTTCATGGAATAGAAATCAATTGAGATCTCCTTCTTCTTGGCGAGCAGTTCATGTAGGACATCATCGTTGTATGATCTTGTGGATGGTAGTTGGTGATCCATTCGGTTCCCCTGCTAGTTTGTATGTCAGTCTCAAAGGGGTGTATTTTGACAGGAAAAGCAGTTTTTTTTTAGAATAAGACTTTCACTTTCTCTAAATCTTTCAGGTTACTTTTGATTAAGTTATGCCATATTAAATCCAATCCATATGTTGCAATAGGTGTAATTCTTGCTCTGAAAAGTCTTATAGATGAAAGCAGAGACATGTGTCTAAGCTGACTAATGTCATTCATTGATCTAATAACACGGATCACTTTATCTTTGATGTGACGTGTAAATATTTTCCCTTGTATTTGGAGAGTAATTCCTATGTATTTATAATGACAGGTTTGAAGTAAGGAGGTTAATGAATGCTGTTACAGACGGTAAGAGAAGCAATATAAGCAAAAAAATAAACAATTACAATAGGAGGCAATGGTTAGATTTACAGGAGAGAAGTGTAAAAGCAGAGGAGGCCACAGTGGTAACTGTTTATATGTGATCATAGAGTGACTTATTCGCAGAGGCTTACAGGCTAGACTGGACACTGAATGGTAAATTGAGTCTCTGTCAAGGTGGTTATACTGGAAGAGTATAATTTGAAAATTAAAATGTACACAAGACTTGAACTTGAATCCCAATTCCTTGAATTCCAATTACACCACAACGATCCAAGCAGAATCTCACTTCCAACTCTTTAGATGAAGTAGCAAACTACAGAGAGATCTACTGGACAACACCCAATTCACAAACTCCTAGAGCACATCATGTTAACAAGCAAGATCACCAAGGGTTTGACGGCATAGAATGTCAAAAAAGTAAACATATGTACTGTATGTTGCAAACCATCTTATATAATTTGGAAGAAATTTCACCTTTTACTAACACTGAAATATCTTGGGAAGTATTTGCGCTTGTTGTCTTAAAATGTAATGCCCGTCACACATTATCGATTGAACCCCACCTTCCTTGATTATATCATCCGTGTATTAAAATAATTCCGAATATTCATTTCTTCAAGGTCACATTTTACAAAGCCACAAGTGACAGATTCACCATCAATGGCGTGATAACTGCCACATGGAGCACTACAACGAACACACACGCAACTATATGTCGGCTGGTGGTAGGCCTTGGTTTTGCAGAGTTTGAAATTAAACACGTGCACTGCCATAGTAACAGTATGAACGTATACGAATGTGCAACATTGTTTTTTATTTTTATGAAATGGACTATTTTCTCCAGACAGCTGGTTATGAATAGAGTGAATGGTTGCGCCAGCGGTCAAGCAAGAGTGCGTGAATAGCTATGTGCTTAAGGTGATTGACTCTTGATCGAAGGAGCCCAGGTTCGATCCCACCCCTCGGCGGCTTTATTTTTTTACCACTGAAATATCGTTTTATCAAGGAGTATTATTGTTTTACATTTTGTGAGTGAGTTATGTAGGAGTTGACTGGAATTACAGTATTTCTTGCATCAAACAGGCAAGAAATATCAGGGTGTCGAGCGATGACCTGTTTTTAAATTCCCGTATATTTCCCGTATGAAAATCCACCGAATTCCCGTATATTTTAGAACTCTCTAAGATTGGAGTTTGCATACCGAATGGCTTAAAAATGAATCTAAAAGCGCGAATCAAGATTTTCTGGCGTAAGTGTAACTGCATTTTTGGAGATACTTCCGCAGCCCACGGGTGATCGCGAGATTTAGGCCTAATCCGTAGCGTGAGCAAAGCGCGCGCGCGAGTGAACTTTCTCGCAGATGGGATGAGATGCTATAAACACAAATAAAATACCGTATACCTGAGGAGAGCTGAGATAAATGACTGTTTTACTGAGGAGGGTTGAGAGTACAGAATAGGAGTGCCACTTAATAAATGTTTACGGGAAGTCACTGAATTGTATGGTACCGTAACCGTATAGAGCTTCCACGAGTTAACATGGCACCGAAGCTTATGCATAGCGAACTTCCGGTCCGCAAATCTCCATTTGATTTTCATTGGTAGTGAATCGTTCGTTCGTGATTATCTTCTTTATTATTTCGGATTGTGGTTTTGCTTTTAGGAGTTCAACTTATGAAATAAGAACTAGAGGGTTGGCCTTTCATGAATATTCCAAAGACAAGTGTCTCCTAAAAGAGTAATTAGTAAAACTTTGCATCAGAGATGACCATAACAAACAACTTGCCTACAAAGTGTGCGATTTGCACATTTCAAACGGCATTGGTCTAACATGTCTTAGACTACAACTGAATTAAGTTGTTGCAAATTAAATATGTTATATGTGAGAATATTATTACAATTTGCAATCCAGTTGTTATATTAGTATATTATGCATTAACATAACCCGTTCAAATGCTAAATTGTGACGGAAGCTACGAGTTACAGACTACTCGCCATACCGGTAGGCCTAATATTTATTAACAACGCGTCGTTTCTTCTTTAATATTTATTTTATCATTATAATTATAATAGTCTATCTATTAACACTTATTTAACCAATAATCACTTTATAATCATATACGTATTCCAGGTAATACAAGAAAGCGATATTTGATATCACATGCGGTTCCACCTTAAAATCCAACCATGCCTAGTTTTCAGTACCTATGGAAAATATTATCGTACGTTAATAAACCAAACAACTGGCGACAATTTTTTTAAATGCTCATTTACATCTTCACGCTAGTCTACGTAAAGTACCATACGGTAATTACTGAAACGAACCTCATTTTGCATGAATTATGGAACCCGAATCCTAATGGAGGTATGGATTGTCTGCATTTCGAAATATATTAGTTAATAATTTAAAACAAGTTGCCAGAAAACTAAATACAAAAAGCTGCATGCCTACTACGGTGTCAAGATGCTCTGTGAATTTAAAAAAACAAAAACCATCTCGCCAAAATAATACGACGTGCATACAGTTAAATACAAACATCCAATTGGAGAAACACTTCTTTTGTCATGATCTTATAAGCAATTCAAACATAAACTGTTGTAAATTTACGGGAAAATGTGCAACATTTAGAGACTACAAGTGTTGTATGCGGCACAACGTTAGCTGACATTTTGCATTATTAATACATAAGGAGTGAATACATGCAGAGCTTTCTCACTGTACACAGCTGAAGATCATATCATTCTTGGTGCATTTTACAACTTTTATTTCTCCCAACAACAATAATTTGCTGAGCTGTGTTGCCAAGTTTTTAGTGTTGTAAATCAACTGATTCGAATAATACACAGTGCTACACTTCAGACATTATTTCTGTACAATTATATGTAATATATTTTAAAAGACGATCCTGACTCAACGCTGAAGACATTCAAACATAGAAATACGATACTTTTAGATGAATAAATAAATTACACACCGAATCTATGATACCTTTATCATCGGTATTCTATTCAATTCAATAAATACGACAAAGAGGGCAAACATTCTACAGCTCATCATCATCATCATCATTTCCCCTTATCTAGCTCCTGCCGGGTCGGTGTATTTATGGCACTTCTCCATCTTACTCTTTAGTTCCACAATTCTTCTTTAGTTCCACAATTCTTCTTCCATGATCTTGTCCCAGTCCAGATTTCTTTTTCTTACACTGTTCTTCACTGAATCGATCCACCTTGTTCTAGGTCATCCCCTTCCTTTCTTAGCCCTTGCAATTTGCCTCCAGCATCTGTCTTGGTATTCTATTTTCCTCCATCCTCTTTACATGTCCAAAACACCTTAGTTTATTCTTCACAATTCTCTCATTTAGTTTTCCCATCCCAACTCCCTTCCTAACATCTTCGTTTCTCACTCTGTCTTTCCTTGTCTTTCCTATCATACTTCCTAGGAATTTCATTTCACTGGCTTGGATTCTATTCTCTTGCCTGCTTGTCAGGGTCCAAGTCTCAGCTGCATAAGTTAATATGGGAACATAGTACACTTTATACATTACCTCCTTGCTTTTCCTTGGTACTTCCTTATCCCAAATTAGTTTTCTTACACTTTGATAGAATGCTCTGCTGTACCCTCCTGCCAATCTCCATGTCCAACCTACCAGTTTGCATCAATTCACTTCCTAGGTATTTGAACGTGTCCACAATTTCCAAACTCTGACTTCCAATTTTCACAGTGCCCTTTCCTTGACTTTCCCCTCTTGTCATAACCATGGTCTTGCTTTTCTCTATACTGTACTGATTTTCAGGCCATACTTCTCAATATTTTCGTTCAGTGCATCTAGTTATTTTTGCACTTCTTCGGTGTTCCTTCCCCAGATCACAATATCATCTGGAAATAACAGTAAGTTCATTTCTTTATGTCCATATGCTTCCATTGTTTCCTAGAGCTAATGAATATAAAAACACTCACCATGCACCTGTGAATGTAATTCACTTTATAAAATTCATTAAAAGTGGAGGTACTATAAATTAGTTTACAATTAAAATTTACTTTAAATAGGAATATAAATATTTAAAAAAAGGGTCTTCTCCTGTGAACATAATTCACTTTATAAAACTTATTAAAAGTGGAGGTTCTATAAATTAATTTATAATTTATATTCCTTTGATGATTATGTTCATAGAAAAAGAAAGAATATTTTTATAGAAAGCATGAAATTTAAAGGGATTTCGATTAGATTAATTATTTTTAAGCAGTAAAAAATGACTAAAAGCAATATAAAGATTTTTTTTAAGACAATGCTAAGTTCTGGGATTTCAATTAATTTTTATGAAGGTTTTTAATAGAAAAAGCTAGAAAATTTATAAGGTAAAATTTTAGGTGTTTTTTATTATAAGAAAATTAATCTGTTAGATGTTATAAAGATCTAATTTTACGAAAAAATATTTATGGGAAATTAAGTTATTACAAGGGAAACCTATCATAAACTTTCCATTATGCTAATTAATCCTTTTATATAATGGGTCATATAACGGCCTAAATTAAAAAAATTAAAAAAAATCACGTGGCAGTAATAGAAAAACTGATGAATGGACCCTCCAAATTCAATCTGTTATATATATATATATATATATATACGTATATATAATAAATGTAATATCTTATAGAAAGTTTATTGATTAATAAGAACTTATAAATAAGCAGATACCTTTCGACCTATATGATAGAGGCCGAAAAGAAGGATCTTAAAAATATTTATGACATTGTAGGGTATCGCAATCTTTATTCATATTATATATGTATTTATATATATATAAATGTATATTGTAATATAATTAAATATACTATATATATATATATATATATATATTATATATATAACAACCTATATAGTTTATTTATTTATTTTTATTAATAGATTGAAGTATTTTATTAAAATACCCATTTATTATAGATTGACCAAAATATTGAAGTATGTAGGATAACATATCAATAATGAAAAACCTTGAAGTACGGTAAAGTTTTGTTACGGTTCTTATATGATTGAATATATATATGTTAGCTTATTGATTAACCGCGGGCGTGAATTTTTATTATTTTCATTCTTTATGGTATGTATTTGTGCCATGACTTTATATGTTTCTATTAAAGTTTAGAAAACCTTTTACAGGGAAAAGATACTATAATTATTTAAGTTTTGAGATAAAAAAATATATAAATTTGGGGGGAATTTATACATTTTTTAAAATCAAATTGGTTAATTATTATTATTTATTAATTATTTATGAGGTGTTGGGAGAATTTTTATGGATTTGGAAAATATGAGGACTGGTAATTTTTTTTTTTATCGGAAATGGTAAATTTGTTGATCGCGGGCATTGAAAAACGATTTTCATGGTTGAGCGGAATATATGACTGGTGAGAAACGGACTGAGCAGAAATTGATGTAATGGCTTGCTGGTAGAGCCACCGCATGATGGTTGGCCAAAAATATGAGGACTGGTAAAAAACAAATTTATCGGAAATGGTAAATTTGTCGATTGCGGGCATTGAAAAACGATTTTTTCGGTTGAGCGAAATATTTGACTGGTGCGAAACGAACTGAGCGGAAAATTGATGTAATGGCTTGCTGGTACGGCCGCCGCATGATGGTTGGCCAAAAATATGAGGACTGGTAAAAAACAAATTTATCGGAAATTGTAAATTTGTCGATCGCGGGTATTGAAAAACGATTTTTTCGGTTGAGCGAAATGTTTGACTGGTGACAAACGGACTGAGCGGAAAATTGATGTAATGGCTTGCTGGTAGAGCCGCCGCATGAAACAAGAGTCTGAGTGGAGGTCGTTCACAGCTTACAGTACAGTAGTTGACAGATAACACCAAGCACACTCACTGAATTGTGACTCTCTACGGTTAATATAAGTTTTCGTGATAATACAAAAGTAAAGTTAAGGTAAGGACATATTTAGCACTGAGCACTCAAGCAAGCCGCTCCGTGGCGATTCTACTGCCGTGGTTTTATATTGTACAGTTGTAAGCTATTGAATGACAGGCGGTATTGTACAGTTGTAAGCTATTGAATGACAGGCGGTATTTTGAACACTATGACGGGAAAGAATAGCCTGTGCTCCATTATCGATTGACGCAAGCGAACTGACACCAATAAATAAATTATCCTCAGTCACTTGGCAAGGGTTTCTTTGACACCTTCCATCCCTTCACTGTCCCTATCATCATCACCACAATCATTGTCTTCGTCAGAGCTTGATAAATTGCCAAGGTTAATAATTATTTCATCCACCGAGATATCAGACCGCCTTCAGTATTTCTGTCTGGACATGCTGTGCGGGATGTGTCCAGTCCTCGGGTCGAACTTCGGTGAAGTAAAAGTAACGGAACAATTACTATGAAAGGAAATCCGACACAGACAGTGGTTAACAAGCGACTGAAACAATGCCTGCCCACACGAGAAGAATTCTGTCACTTGTGTGGTGTATTTTGTAGCCACATGTTGGTGACGGGTGTTTGATAGTAAAATGTCGAGAGCTGTGAGATATTGCTTGTAGGTTTTGAAAATAATGCATGTGTGATGCATTTGTAGTGAGTGTTTACACGGACTTCAAACAATTTGGTAGGCTATATGCATCTCCCCTGCGAAAGAAGACCATTGAAAGGCTAAAAACAGTGACATTCCACACGCGACACGCCGCGAATACCTTTTATTATAATTTAGATTTATTTTATTTAAGTAGGTAATAGAAAATAAAACAATGCTAAACAAAATTAAGTAAGTCACTTTGACAAACACAAGATTGTTAATAGGAACTTCAGTTATACACAGCACAAAATTACGTTCTTTTGACAGAACTAATTTCTGAATAGGAACTGTAGGCTAGTAATACACAAAATAAAATAAGTCACTTTGTCAATACTATATTGTGGTTAGGAACTTTAGTCACACAAAATAAGATAAAAGAAACAATATTCAAGGATTTATTAATTTAAAGCTTCACTAGGAAACTCATCTGCTCTTCAATTTTCTCTGCTTCAGAACGGGCGTCGTTCAATATCTTCCTTTTTTTGGTCAATTCCTGGAGATCTTTCGTGGATTTTCTTTCGACTGCCACCTTAGCCGTCGCTTCCTTTTCCTCCTGGCTTAGCACCTGTTTTGCTTCCTTGAACACGGCGTAGGAGTTTCGTGCAGTATGGACTCTTGCTCACGGTTATCTTTTCTACTCCACCAGCTGTCATCACAGCGTCCTGAACAGTATGCATGCCAATCAGAATTGCTTTTTTGTGATTGACGATCATGCACTCCTTGTTCAGGGAGAAACTTCCCTCTAGAGCTGCATTGCTGTGATACAAAATCAGTATACTTTTAACGAAGCTTGTGAGATCGTTTTAGGCAGGAACTGAGGAAGGTGCTGAAGCCACTTATTCAGACCACAGCACGTCGAGCCGTGCTTCAAACGCGCAGTGACGGAGGGCAGCCTCAGAAATGCGGAGTAGCTGCTCTTGATGCGGTCAACCATTGCGCCAGAAAGCAAATTCTTCTGATTACAAAGAATTTCCAGGGCAATGACGATCCCAACTTCTGCCAACTTAGGAATCTCAGCGACCCCTAAAGAGTCTAGGCAGGAAATAGCACGAGTCATCTTGTGAGCATGAGGTGACCTCTCTGATTTTTTCAGCCATAGGATACGAATGTACAATTTTTGGCAGTTGCTGCTCTTGTCGAGAAACCCAGGTCGAAAAAACTGGTCTCCTCTGTGAATAACAATGCGGACTGATTCCTGTATGTCATAGTCAGCAACGAGCGCAGCCCCGCGCGGAGACGGTACGGCCAGGCAGAGCATGCATTCGACGTTGGATGGGTTCTCACCCTCCTTAGCGCTCTATCGTGGGCGCAAATTGCGGGTGGAAGCGCGGTCTGCAGGCGAAATAGAAGGCTGAGCGGGAGGACTCTACCTAGCTTTCGGGGGCTAAGAAGTCGGGCATTATGAGACTTTTCAATATTTCCCGTATCAAGTGCGAATTTCCCGTATTTTTCCCGGGTAACTAAAATTCCCGTATCGCTCCACACCCTGAATATACGAAATGCATCCATCATATTCTGCGCGCGCATTCCTTCAATGCAAAGCTATCTAATATAAGGGCCGAAGACATGTCACTTATATTGACCAAGGAGAGAGAGTTTAGACGTCTTGCATGTTGTAGACCAGTAATGAAGAGAGTGTGATAAGACTCTTAAACAAGGATACTTCGAACCTTAGCAGTCTTTGCAGGAAATTCCCAGCGGAGACTAATTAATTAAGATATCGCGAGCACAAACTCCTGTGCAGTTTTCGTGCACAGTTGGAATGTTTCATCATCCCTCGGGATTCCTGGAGCGGCAAAGAACAACAAACAAGAGACACTTCACCAGGCAGGTGAAACTGATATGGGGTGATCGGTTCCCAAATTACGTCATGATATCTTTAACTTCTATGTGCTCCATTCGGGCACCAATGTCGCATGTATCCATAATTATCAAGACAAATCGGCCCCTGTGGTATAAAGAAAATGGTTGTAACTGTATGTACATAATTAAGGTATTTTGTTCAGTTGGCTGATTTCACTGTGTAGCCTACATTGTAGTACCGGTATTAGTCATTATTGCTACAGAAGTTTTGGTATATTGTTGCACATGGGAAAACTAAGCCGATTGTGAATCAGGAGCTGTAATTGACTGTAGTATTCTCTATGCTATCGTATGGAGAGTTAATCAGCATATTAGCAAAATGCTATCCTGACAGAGAAAAATAGTGCCAAATATTCCTACATTTTCCTTTCACCATTTTGCAGTTTTCATTTGTAGACAGTTTTTATTTCATTTGAGGGCCTTGGACATCGTGGTCATGTAGCCCCGTGTACATGGGTGTGTGTGGAATTTGTGATAACCTGTGTTATTGTGTTGGTTGCACTAGTGTGTGTATGTGTAAATTGGGGATAGGATGGGGAATGAAGCAGCCATGGCCTTCAGTTAGGAACCATCGTGGTACTTTCCTGGAGTAGAAGTAGTAAACCACCGAAAACCACTTCCAGGACGGCTGAGTTTGGAATCGAACCCACCCGTTCTCAGTTTTGTCCCACGAGGCCGAGTGTACCCCGTTCCAGCCTTGAAATCAGCATTAAATTTCTTGACTGAGCCAGGAATTTTTGTAGTACGAATCCCAACACATTATGAAAAATATATGCAGTGAATCCACCCACCTGGGTGGCTTCCTTCTAGATGTCTTTGAAATCGCGCCATGCACTACGGTACTCCTTTGTTTTCCTCAGTTCATTCGTTGCCGTATGAAACATACAAGGCATGTTCAAAATGTTGTTTCATGAAATTCCACTAATGAACCGTACCTTTGCCTGTTATGCGACAATAATGTACACTAAGTTGAAATTCTGACATTACAAATACTGGACGACTTTCCCGGTTTACTTCGTAAATAAGCATACAATAATTATTATGGTAGCCTATTTGAAGCCAATTTTTCAGTGTTGCCTTGGTAATCGAAACTTTATGTTTTTCAGTCGGTCAACGCGATTGTACCCAATTGTAATGGGTGGTACCCTAATCCCGAGAGAAAGTGCGAATATAGTCCCTGCCAGAACTGTGTCGTGTCGAGCCCGCATAACAATGAGGCCGGGCGGGCGGTTTATACACATGCGAGAGTTCTCACACGGGTGTACAGTGTAGGGTCCTCGACGAACAAATGTAAACATTGTTCTGCATTGTATTTTCCTTGCGAGAAGTCAACGCTTGGTTACTTTGGCCTTTCCTGTAGTAACGGTAAAATTGATTTGTCGGAACATAAAATACCTGACAGGCTGAAACAATTTAAGACTGGAGATGATATTTCAAGGAATTTCAGAGATAATACTCGACAGTACAACAATGCTATGTCCTTTGTTTCCTTTGGTGCCAATGTTACCGTGCCATATGAATACGGTCCATATTGAGTTAAAATTTCTGGAATGTCACATCATTGCATTTCTTCCTTATATTCCAAAAATATAAGCGAAGGTTCTAACGGCCAGTTTTATATATTCGACTCCTCAGAAGCTAATCAAGTCAGATCTGTAAATCAAGTGAATTTTTTTTATCAGGGAGGGCACACTTCACAATTTAGATAATATTTTGCAAGGGCATAAGCCCTACATTCAGCATTCAAAATACAGTACCTCGACTAAAATGAGAGTTCAGTGTCTAGATAAAATTAAATTGCAATCCAGCGGACGATATTCGATTATCATGGCTCATAATATGGGGTGAAGCCATAATGACAAATATTCATTTTAATGTGTGTGAATCGACTTCTAAAAGATATTATACGTAACGACATTATTCCCTTTTGTGGGAAAGTTATTGTTCTTGGATGCGACTTCAGGTAGGTTTTGACTGTTGTGCCTTCTCGTCAAACGGTTGTTCACAATTGTAGTAAATATTCTTCTCCATGGCCCTTCCCCAAAATACGCCCTTTACATAAAAACACGTGATCGAAACCAGATAAAATGGAATATCCTGATTTTTTGGACAAGTTAACGACGACTACCCTCTGTGGATGGTGAGGAATCAAATGTTATTGAATTACCAGCCAGACTTCCAACTCATGATGATATCGTGACTGAGATTTATTGATAAACATTCACTTCTGCGAAGGAAGTTTGCATTCTTACACCAAGAAATGAACACTGTAATGAAATTAATTTTAAAGTCATTGAACTGATATCCAGTAGTTCAAAAATATACACCAGCGTTAACAGATTAATACTGAAGATGAAATCAGCTACTTCAGTTTCCTACAGAATTCTTGAATTCCTTGGAATTAAGTGATTACCTCCACATATACTTAACCTAAAAGTTTGAGCCATAGTTATGCTCCTTAGAAATTTGAACGTTTCCCAAGGGCTACTAAATGGAACCAGATTATTTGTAAGAAATATGTATAAAAATTGTTTGGATTTGGAATCAATAACTGCAGATAGTATAGGGCAGAGAGCTATCATCCTTGGACATGATTTAACATCATCCAATAAAACACTTCCATTTTCCAATTTTCAATTCACTTGGCGTACTTGATCACAATCAATAAAGCTCATGGGGAAACTCAAGAATGTATAGGTCTCTATTTGCCTCATCGAGGTTTTAGTCAATGGCCCGTTATATGTTGCAAAGTCGATCTTTCGACGCCCTTAATATTGCAACAGTGTCAAAAATTAAACGTTCAAAAAATGTATAAGGTGTGTTCAAAAAGTAACGAGCCGGAGGCTGGAATGCGCAAACCGGTGACGACATCGGCTAATCGTGGCGTGTGTAACGAGGTGTGGTTCCGACCAGAGCGTGGAAGGTCACAGCCCGTCGCTAGAGGGCACGGGTGCACGTCACATGACGATACAAAGCGAGCAGCAGCATGCATTAATCGTCCAACGCTGCCAGTCGCATTGCAAACAGTGACATGAAGGCGTCAAACGAAGAGCAAAGAGGTGTTGTTCGGTTTCTGACAGCGGAAGGAGTAGAGGGAATGGACATTCACCGCCAAGGCGTGGCACAAGCACTTCAGGGAAGGACGGGTGTCGTTAGCCGCTGATGCCCGGTCTGGGTCACACCCCCGCATTAAAGATGACAACGTAGTATATTGGCTTTCACGGCCGGTGAATTAAAACTCAGCAATTCTTCTAGGTTTGTGCCGTGTCTTGTGTGGGGTTTCGCCTAGGACACCAAGCTAGGCTCATCGGCGGGCTCTTGGTGTCCCCGCCCGGACCCCCACAGGAGTGACGAACTGCGCGCCACCTCCCTTTATATAAGGTGCAACTGCACCACTTGACTACGAGAACCAATATACTACCTTTTTGGAAGCCTTCATAGGGAGGTTAAGGCTGCTTGAACTAAGCCAATATACTACCTTTTTGGAAGCCTTCATAGGGAGGTTAAGGCTGCTTGAACTTTTGGTTCTCGTAGTCAAGTGGTGCAGTTGCACCTTATATAAAGGGAGGTGGCGCGCAGTTCGTCACTCCTGTGGGGGTCCGGGCGGGGACACCAAGAGCCCGCCGATGAGCCTAGCTTGGTGTCCTAGGCGAAACCCCACACAAGACACGGCACAAACCTAGAAGAATTGCTGAGTTTTAATGACAACGTCCAGCTGGTTGATGCACTCATTACCCAGGACCACCGAGTGACAGTGAACGCCATAGCAGGCGTGGTCAGATTGAGCGTCGGAAGTGTGCACACCATCAAGACGGAACGACTGCACTTGCACAAAGTGTGTGCCCAATGGGTGCCCCACAGTCTTCAACCACACCAGGAAGCATGTCGAATGGCCCACTGTCTTGGTCATCTGCAGCACTATGCGAGGGAAGGGAATGGGTTCCTGCACAAGTGGTGGCTGGAGGTGAGTCATGGTGTCATCACTTCGAACCAGAATCCAAACGACAAAGCCTCCAGTGGAAGCATCCAGGGTCACCACCACCCAAAAAGGCAAGGCCATCCACACGAGTGCAAGAAAGGTAATGCTGACGTTCTTCTTTGACCAAGATGGCCCCCTTCTAATACACTTATGCCGCACGGGACAACAGTGAATGCCCAGCGCTACTCGCAAACCTTGACCACCCTTCGCCAAGCGATCAAAACAAAACGACCAGGCAATCTCACCCGTGGGGTCATTCTGCACCACGACAATGCACGACCTCATACGGCCAACACAGTCGCGGAACTCCTGGGGATATTCAAATGGGAGGTTCTCGGCCACCCTCCATACAGTCCAGACCCCTCTCCCTCTGATTACGCTATGTTTGGTCCCCTGAAAAGGGCTCTGCGGGGCCAACGATTCACCTTGGACGCCCACGTGCAGCTGTACATGCGGAACTGGTTCACATCGCAGCCCAGGGAATTTTATGAGACAGCCATTCTCCGCCTCGTGTCACAGTGGGACAAGTGCCTCTACAGCCAGGGCCAATACTTCTAACATACAAGTACTGGTTTCTGTAATTATGCCTCCGGCTCATTACTTTTTGAACGCACCTTATATATATAAGAGATATTCAAGTATATTACAGAGCTGAAGGCTACAACTAAGTGGGTAGAAGAGGTTAAAAGAGACGCCAAGGAAAGTGGACTCACAGTGGATGTGATCCACAACAGAAAAGAGTTCAGAAACCGAATTGACAACATCAAGATGTTCGAGGAGAAAACACCTAAAATTAGAGCCAAACTGGTAATATCCGAGGAGGAGCGAAAGATCAGAAGAGAACGAATGAAGAGGTTTTGGGAAGAGAAGAGGAGATTAACCAGAAAGCCTTAGGTTCCATGCGGTCCACAGGCGGCCAAATTCGGAAGAAAGAATATATAAGAGAATCCTTCAGTAAATATTTTCCCAATGACCGTCATGTTTTTTTTATTCATTCATTCATTTATTTGCAATTGGGGGTGTGTCCCCCGGTGGCAAATTAGATATACATAACAAATAAATAACTGTACATAACAATTCACTTACAATTAAACTGGAGTATTTACACAAATAGTCAGTCTTTTCTTAAACACACCTATATGTTTGGGAAAAGGCTCTAAGACTGCGGCAGGTAGAGAGTTCCAATTATCAATGGCACGGTTTACGAAAGAATATTTACAATAATTTGTTCGCTGTGATGGGCCCTTAACTTTGAAAGGATGATCGCTCCTACCCATGTAAGTAGGCTCACCCCAGGCTGGTTGATTTGTATACGTGTTGTACATAGCGCAGAGTCTAGATTTCATCCTCCTAGCCTCAAGTGATTCCCACCTAAGTTTCTTTAACATACGGCTCACACTGCTCCTGGGATTAAAGTCACTGAGCACAAATCTAGCGGCCTTTCTTTGTACCATTTCCAACTCATTTATGAGCCCTACTTGATATGGATCCCAAACCGCCGAGGCGTATTCCAGAATAGGTCTTACAAGTGACAAATATCCTAATTCCTTAGCAGAGGTACTACTTCCTTTTAATACCCTCATTACAAAGTGCAGGGATTTGTAAGCTTTAGAAACTACACATCCTATATGACTACCCCATTTCATATCATTTCTTACGTGAACGCCCAAATATTTGCAAGAATCATCTTCTACAAGTATTTCTGAGCCAATGTTATATTGAAAATCTTGCCTTCGCCCTTTCTCTATTTTTATTAGACTACATTTTCTTGTGTTTATTTTCATTTTATTTTCAATCGCCCACTTATAGACCAGGTTCAGGTCATCTTGAAGTACTGCATTGTGTTGTGAGTCAAGTATCTTTCGATATATTACACAATCATCCACAAACAATCGACAGTCACTGCGAATCCCATTTGGTAAGTCATTTATAAACGCCAAAAATAACAAAGTTCCGATTACGGTGCCCTGAGGGATACCCGACGTTACGGTAATTTCATCCGAGAATCGGCCTTCAACTTTCACTTTCTGGGAACGACCCGTCAAAAATTCTTGGATCCATAAAATTACTCTTCTATCAATCTTTGTCGAAGCTAATTTATGGAGTAGGATGTCATGCGGCACAACATCAAATGCCTTCGCAAAATCTATAACTACGGCGTCGACTGATACTCCATCGTCTAACGATTCGCTAGTATCTTGAAAAAGTGATAGCATCTGACTCTCGCATGAGTTATCTTTCCGAAATCCATGTTGCCTATCATTAAACCATGATAATGTTTCCCACTGTTCCCTCAAGAAGTCTCAAATGAGATGCTCCATCGGTTTACGAACGATGGACGTAAGACTAACCAGCCTGTAGTTGCCCAATTCAATCCAATTTCAATTTTGACGGGTTTAGACTATTTACTCCTGAAAATAATCCCCGTGGGCATCTAGCACCTTTTGCCAACATACCTCCAGCAACAAATAGCCCTGGCAGTAAAACTCAAAGAACTCTGTATGAGTATTCCTCACGTCTGCTTTTGTCGAGAGCAAAAGATTTCCTCTATAAGTGGTTTTCTAGGAATTAAAAGAGATGAATACGTAACGGCAGGCCCTGACAATTTAGAAAAATATCATTTAAAATAATTAACACTGACATAAAACTAATTTTATCACAAATGTCAAAGATGCCTCAAAATTCATCACGATTGGTCTGCAAAAAATAAAAAAAGTCCGAAAATATAATTACCTAGGGGGAATGGATTACCCCTAATAATTCAGAAATAGCTGCCATTGAGAGCAGATGTAACAAATTGGAAGGTACCTTTCAAACTTGCAAAAACATTTACAAAAGTAAAAGCTTGTCAAACTTTGTCATTATTACAGTAATTAGGCCATCAGCACTGTATGCCGCAGAATGCTTACAGATGACAAACAAAGGCCCATCGAGAAAATTAGAACTTAAGGATCGGAAAATTCTAAGGAAAATATTAGGACCTGTTAATGATAATGGTACTTACAGAAGAAGACATAACAATGAATTATTAACATATAGAAGATTTGGCGAGTGTGATGAGAAAAAGGAGAATGTCTTTCTTTGGACATTTGGAACGGATGGAGCATAATCGATTTTCATATCGAATACACTCATCAAACTCTAAAAAAAATTCCTATTGTAAATGGTCGATGCAAGTTAAAAAGGACCTAACAGAAGCTTGAATCAATCAAGCTCTGGTTTGGGATAGGAACCTGTTCAGAAAGGCGGTTAAATCAACCAGTAATATACACCCTTTAACATCTGTGATGCCCCGCCCTCACTGCAAGTGGACGGAAGAAAGGAGAGCTGAACATTCATCAAAAATGAAGATCTACGGGCAGGCAAGAAAACAAGCATTACAGTGATCATATGAGTGAAGAACATCGTGGTCCATTGATGGCCGAAACGACAAAAAAACATTGATATGTTAATAATACTTGAGTAATGATAACTAAATACTGTATCTTGTAGATATAATCTCGCACATTAATTTAATTAACCTGGATCAGAGATGTTCGTGATTTTGACGAACATGATATCCCCTTATTATTGTAGATAATGAAGTGTACAATTAGTAAGTGTGCAATTTATTTCAGGTATTTGTATGGAATATATTAACATTAACCAACTTCCCTAAACATGTTGACCGACTGAAGAATATTTTTACATAGAATCTAGTAAGGGAACACTGAAGAAACGGCTTATGTGTTGAAAACTTTCAATGGTACTGTAAAATATATGATCTACTCCAAGTCAACAAAAAACAACCCCTGGCACTATACAGCCCATGACGGGCTAAGGCCGACCAAGCGACCGCTGCCCAGCCATTCGGCCTGCAGATATTGGGGTGACGCATGATCAGCGAGGGGTCCCCTGGGCCGTTAATCTTGGTTTTCGTGATCGGGGCGCTGTCTCACTGTCAGACAGCTACTCAATTGTCCTCACGAGGCTGAGTGCACCCCGTTCCAACCCTCATGTCAGTTTTAAAATCCCTGACGGAGCCAGGGATTGAACCCGGGGCCTCCGGGTGAGAGGCAGGCGCGCTACCCCAACACCACGGGGCTGGCCTATATGATCTACTGCATGAGGCAAATAAAATAGGTTAATTAAATAAAGATCTAATTTAGTTTAGAATCACATAAAAATTATATATATAATAATAATAATAATAAAAAAACAGCTTCAGTCATGTTCTGAATTACTCGAAAAAGGTCCTAAAGCAGACCATTGAACATACAGTACAGTCGAGTCCCGCTATTCCGAACCCCGCTATTTCGAAAATCGGCCTATTCCAAACAGAGTTCAGATAAAATATTACTTATTTCCTTTTTTACTTAAAAACAGGAGAAATCAAGAAGTTGTTAATTTTTTCGTGTTAAAACGTAAATGTATTGTTATTATTATTATTAATCTTGATTGGTCACATTGGACCACTTGAGTCGTTCCACAATCACTTCTTCTTTGAAGGTAGTACTGCTTGGTTCTTGCGCTCTTTCCAGTACTTTTTCATTCTTTCAGATCGGGATTTTCTCAACTCATCTGAAATCTCCATAGGCTTTCTATGTGTCATTTCTGCAGAAAATTTGTGAGTTTTAAGAATGGTGTTAATTTTATTTTTCTCCTCGGCATCTGTTATCTTGAGTCCAACTGCTTTGAGATCTCGTTGGATTTCTTGGATCCATTTTCCTCCAGTTTTCTTTCCTAGATTTCTCATCACCAGTTGACGTACAATTCTGTTTTCTGGAAGCCGTAAGATGTGAAAAAAATATGAAATTCTTTTCTTCTTCATTGTGCTGGTGATTGGATCAATCTCACGACAGACAGTTTCATTTGGGAGAATCCTCCAGACTCCCTCAACCTGATACTTTTTATTTATGCACGTTCTAATGATTCTTCTTTCCGTTTTGAGGAGCTGATCAGTTCTTTGCTCATTTTTAATTTGGAACAGTGTTTCACAAGCATAAGTGGCTTCTGGGAGAGTTACAGTTTTATAATGTTGGATCTTAGTAGCTATTGATAGGCATATTTTATTATATGTTGACCAGGTTAGAGATTGTGCCTTTTTCATTTTATTTGTTCTATTTATCCATGTTACTTTTTCGTTTAAGTTATGTGTTATAATTTCTCCAAGATACTTAAATTGAGGAACTAGGTTAATTTTATGATCATTTATATAGACTTCATTTATATCTAAGAGTTTCATAGGCATGATCTCAGTTTTTTCAAAGGATATCTGTAATCCTATCCCTTGAGCAATTTCTTGGAGACTAGTGATCTGAGTACAAACCTCTTCCTTGTCTAGTGCTAAAAGAGCCAAGTCATCTGCAAATCCTAAGCAGTTTATTTTTATTGATGGTTTTGTTCCAATTCTGATCTTAGGAGGGTTTTCCTTTTGCCAAACCTTCATGATATAATCAAGAGCCACATTGAAAAGCAGAGGGGATAATCCATCACCTTGTCTGAGACCAGTTTTTACTGTGAAAGCTGTTGATATGTCTCCCCTAAATTTAACTTTCAAATTTGTGTTTGTTAATGTTAATTGAATGATTTTTATTAATTTAGGATGGAGACCGTATGATCTGAGGATTTTTAGCAGTGTCAGTCTATGAATACTATTATAGGCTTTCTTGAAATCTATAAAAGAGATAAAGAGTTGCTTATTTCTGTTTTTGTAATATTCCATTATTAATTTCAGGCTAAGGATTTGGTCTGGACAACTTCTGTAAGGTCGAAATCCTCCTTGATATTCTCCAAGTTGTGGATCCAGAATGTTTTTGATCCTGTTGTAAATTATGCGAGAGAAAATGTTATATGTGCAGTCCAGAAGGGTAATTCCTCTGTAGTTATCTGGGTTCGTTTTGTCTCCCTTCTTAAATAATGGATGGATTATTCCTATGGTCCAGTGTGCAGGAATTTCTTCAGTAATCCACATTTTAACTAGACATTGATGAAGATTTATAATTGCAGGTTTACCAGCATTTTTCCAGATTTCAGCAAAGACTAAGTCTTCGCCACAAGTTTTGTAATTTTTTTGTTCTTTAATTGCGAGTTCTACTTCATTAATGTTTGGAGGATTCATTAAATCAGGTGAAGTTAAAATAGGTGTATCAGTGTTTACTCGCAGGGTTTCCAGTGGATCATCACAATTTAACAGTTTCTCGAATGCTTCTGCAAGGATCTCTGTATTTTCTTGGTTAGAATGTGCTAACTTTCCTGTTTGATTTTTCAACATTAATGTTGGAGCTTCAAATTTTTTTAGATATTTACCAAATGTTTTGTAATAAGCTCGAGATTGCTTTTTCTTGAAATCGTCTTTTATCTTTTCCAGTGTATTTTTAAGATGATTAAGTTTCGTTTGTCTGATGATTTTATGGGTTAATTTTCTTTGTATAGTTAGTTCTAAATTTGATTCTTCTGACTTTAGAGCTTGATGTTTTATCTATGCTTGGTATCTTTTCTCTATTGCTTGAACACAATCTACATTCCACCATTCATGTTTTTTCCTTGGATTTATTGGTGCTAACTTGTTATACTGTACAAGGAAGTTCAATAAATGCTATTAGAGAATACAGTTCAACTCTGTTGGCTAACTCTTATAAAAAATTAAAAATAAAAGACATAGAGCGTAAGCTTAATGAAAACACCTGAAACCAAATTGGAATGAACCTGATTACAGTACTCTACTTACAGTGTGCGAGTCGTGTGTATGGAATGCGGGACGAGAGGGTTAGGTAGGGTAGGGTGACTAGTCTATTTTTACAACATAGTCGATTGCCTGCGCTATGAATAGTCACTGTCCTTCCCTTCAGACTTTCACTGAACATGTTCACGAACTGATCAATACTGTGTAGAGCTGACACTAGCAGATGTCCCCACACTTAACCTTCGGGGGGCGGAACCGTATAATTATGTATTGTTCAAATATCGCGCTGAAGAGGTCAATGAAGTACACATAAGTCCTCATAGATGGCGAGAGCTATTTATTTCAACCATACTCGAGAAGGGATTCCCCTCAGCATATCGGCAAGATTCTTTTCCTGGTAGTGACAGCAACTAAAGTGACATATGTTGCATGACGCAGTATTTGTGATATTTGCCGTATTTTGGTGGTTTTTGGATATAATAGCAATAGAAAAACGAGTAAGTGATGTTGAGATAGTGTTAATACTTGATTATTCAGATGAAGATTTGTCAGATTTTAGTTTTATTGACTCTTGAAATAGAAAATTCTTTCTACAGCTCATCTGAGAGCAACAACGACATATGCAACACAGCTTGTGAGCGAGTAGATAACTGGAAAGACGTGAGTAACAGGAATTGTGGACTGACAAATACCATCCCCATACAGAACACTGATCAAGGGCCAATATTGCCAACAAGTTTTAATGTAGATATACACCCTGTAGATTTCTTTTATTTGTTTTTTGATGATGAAATAATTGAAGATATTCTTTATGAAACTATATTACACGGAGACAAACGAAAAGTGTTTCAAATCGTAGCACACGCAACAAGAGTTTTGAGAAATCTTTTTCATAATGACTGCAATTTAGAGTGATATTTCCAAATGTTGTGTATAATATAGCTTTATTTCATAAATCACGTATTTACATATCATTCAATTTATCTTTCTTTTTTTTTAACAAAAACTCATTCAAAGACTCATTCAAAGTATTTCCTTGTACATACATTTCCTAACAGCGAGCAGTGAAATGAAAAGACCATGAACCCTGCTGCTCCGGACTGAATAGACAAGGGGGTTCCAATCCCACCGTCGGCCATCCTTGAGTTAGGTTTCCGTGGTTTCCAATTTTCAACCCCGACAAATGCCAGGACGATACCATCTAATAGGCCAGGATTGCTTCCTTTTAACTCCTTGTTCAGTTTCACTTATATATGCATTTCATCATGCATTACCTAATCTTTGATGTCTGTTTCAGAAAGGGTATCCGGTCTTCCAAATCATTCACCGTGTAAATATTCATCACATTCCAACCCCAAACCCGTAGAAATGGAATAGTACGGAACAGACATACAGCGAGCAGCACAATGTGAGATCATAAAGTGCAGTGTCCCTCATGCCGTTCTTCAATTGACAGACACTCCAAATGTTGTAGTCTTCAAACCTCTTCAACGATGGGTTTCCAATCAGGGAAAAGGTATGTAGATATTTTGAAGCATATTTGCATGATTTTAGCAACCTTTGAACAATTTGATTGAATTTTTGTTTTACAAAATCCTGTGCCGCCTAAAGCCATAAGCTATTGTCGCCCACGAAGGGTTGATTTATGCCTTAACAAGTCAATACATTGATATTATTAATGAAATCCGCCTATTCCAAAATTCCCGCTAAACCGAACAGGGTTCAGTTCCAATTAGTTCGGAATAGCGGAACTCGACTGTACTGAATAAATAAAATAAATGGTTAAAAAAATGCAATTCAGTGAATATTATGGCCTTAGTCCTGTAAAATATTCACAAAAAGACTAAAATATTTTTTCCAAAGTACAGTAGATATTTCTTCGAGCTATAAAATGACTGATCCTCAGAGTTCGTCGTTTCATTATTTAATCCTAATTTTTCTAATTTAGCGTTTTTAGCATCTACGATTTTCAGATGAGCATTTTGTGGCAAATATGTTGCAAATGAGAATTTTGTGCAACATTACTGTATAAGGAATCAAACAGGACTGAAATAATAATAGTTCAATAATATGTTATTTACAAAATATTTTAAAAAAATCGAATAAAATATGCAAAAAACAGCATACATGTACACGCAAACGATCAGTTTAGAAAACTATATTCATTTTGGTCACTGATCTTGAAAGAAATCCTTTATTGTAGCCTACATTGAAATATTCCAAACACAGTCCACCCTAAAGAAAGCTAATTTTAGTTAAATTTTAGTTAAATTATTCGAGAATATTTACTGTTCTTGCAAAGGTATATACAGTACCACTCTGTATTGTTGTTAATATAATAAACTAATGCCCGAGTGCACCAACCTCGGTATTCATTAGTGTTTACGAAACCGTGGTAAAACTTTTACCGTGGTATTGTCGTAAAAGCAGTGCACCATTACTATCGCTTGGTTTCGTTACCGCGGTTTCTTGACGCTTGCTTTTCTCGCTATTATTCCCCTCGGAAGAAATTCGTTAATTTCGATAGTCACTTGTCTTCAGTTTATCCAGACGGCCAGCAGACGGCAGTGATCGTTTCGACAGGCACTTTTCTCCCATACTGTTTACATTTTGTCTCAACGCCAGTAATCAGCTGTGCAAAACAATCGAAAATAAAATGATGAAACGTCCTAGATCTCCCAATTTCAGCCCGCCGCCATTGAAATCCGAAAAATTTTCTATAGAAATGGCCAATGTTACTAATATACAGGAGTTGAATATTTTATCGCTAGAGGGTGTTACTGAATTTTTCCAGACCAATATTTTCATCCAGACCAATGGTTTTCGCCTAGACACGCTCTCAGCCGAGATTCGTGAAATATGGTGCTATTGTGAGTATAACCTGGCCATCTTGCTACTATATCTCTTATCATGAGGTTCGAATCGCTCACAGTTTGCATGTTTAGAGAGAAATAGCCTTTCCTGTTTTTAAATACCTCCCCATTTTCACCTCGGGAAGACTGTATTCTCACACGAGTGCAGTCCAGCGCACCCAATACACCTGGGAACCCAGCTATTCTGTGGAAGCCTTCCATAACCTCTCTTTGTTCCCATTGGGTAAGTGGTAGTTTAATAAACTGTGGCGATAACGAGGCAACTACATTAGAAACCTTGTGTATTATGCGTAGGCTTGCCATATTTTTGGTGAGTGAAACCGGGACACATTAATATGGGATGGCCTTACCGGAGCCCAGTAATGTTTTAAAAATCAGAAGCAAAATGGAGAGTTTTAAGCCTTTTTTAAGCCTTGCAAGTGACGGGAGGGAGGAATCTGGTACCCTAAATTGTTAGTTCTACACACCTTTTAAAAATAAAAAGGAATTTTTGCTATATCAAAATATACAATATTTCCTTTTTAATGATAATCTTTTCTGGTCTACCATCTAGAAAGAAGTGTTAATAAAATACAATTTGAAATACTTCATAAAATTGTTTAATTGGACTATTACCAAGTCTTATTTAAAAAAACTACAACTTTTTGTCAAACTACAAAAACAATTACAAAAAAACTTTCCAGCGTTTGCTCACAGATTACACTACTCTCGCAATGCGCTGAATTTGCAGTTTGGGGTATTGTTTTGTGTCATTCGTTTGAATACTTCTGGCCTCTTTGACACTGTACGCGATAGTCAACGATGTTGATTGTTGAAAAGTAACAGATTCATAAAAGATTCTTAAACACATAAATTCATTACTTTTTACATCTTACAGCCGTTTCCGGGACATGGATAAAACCGGGCGGGACACCGGGACAAGAGCAAAATACCGGGACTGTCCCGGTCAAACCGGGACGTATGGCAAGCCTAATTATGCGGCATGCTGTTGTTCTGTCAATATCACACACGTCACCGATCACTCCCTGAAATGTCCCAGTTGCATAGAACCGCAGTGCTATTCGAAGACGATTTCTCTAGAGCATCCAGCGTTTAGAAAATACTGTGGAGCCTTATGGCGATAGTGTTGCTAACTCTAGGCAGAGGTAGCGCTGACGTCATACGTTATGTTCACCCGCTCGAGTACTGCACTTTCATAAGTTAGCGAGACAACACAACCCCAGCAGCTACCTGAAATTGAACACGCGCAGGAAGGAGCAGTTTTGCAGGTGTTAACGGATTGTACCAGTATTAAATTTAGGATACCGTACGCGAAGAGAACCAATAGCGATATTTATTTCGTTGTGATATGACGCATTACTGATTGACAGATGTCGAGAGCACAACCCTTCCTTCCTTCTCGGATGTATGCTGACGATGCTAACAATTGTTACGTCAGCAATACTGTTGATCATCACCTCTTCAGTTATTAGTTAGGCTGTAATTTAGTTTCCTTCAATTTTATTCCTATTGTTTTGTTTAGATTAATATTTGTAATATTGTAGTGAGTTAGCCGTGCGGTTAGGGGCACGCAGCTGTGAGCTTGCATTCGGTAGATTGTGGTTCGAACCCAACTGTCGGCAGCCTTGATTCGATCGAACAGAAAATAAAACAGACACACAACAATAACACCAATGACGGATAGTGCTTCAGAACTTATGTTGCCGGCGGAACTGAACAAGTGCTCCACTCCGGGCGAGCATGCAGCACAGGACGAGACTCTTCTTTCCAGCGTGCTTACCCTGAAAATTTTTAAATTACTAAGACGTAATATAAACGATACTTGTAAGCAATAACAAAGGTAATCAATTGGCAAATAATTGTAGGAAGCTATTATGACGAAAAATGGTATGTTCAGAGTTCCTTCATGATAAAAGGTGGGGTAACAAAACCAGAGTAGGGGGGGTTTCCGTTAAAAGTAAAAGCCCATAAGACCCACAGTCTTTTCTAAACGCTGGATGCTCTATAGGCGATTTCGGATAGTTTCTCCCAGTAGAGAATTTCAATTGTTCACCAATTATGTCCAAAATATAACTTGCTGTCTCCTTCCGTAATCGAAATATTCTCTGGAATGAAGCATCGCTCAGTTCTTCGAATAAATCTCGCCTCTCTTCTATAAACCTCCCTTCATTCCTTTCAAATCGATTAAGACACTGGAGATGTAACCTGTAGTTGTTAAGCTCCATTTTGGAATCTTTACCACAGAATACAAATAAAGAAAACTTGACCACGGTTTTCCCTCACGGGCGGTAAACATTTTACCGCAGTAAAACTCGAAACCGAGCTTGGTGCAACAGAAATACGACTTTACCCCGGTAAACTAGGAAGTTTACCGGGGTATTCTCTTTACCGAGGTTGGTGCACTCTGGCATATATCTTATTTAATTTGCAAGAAACAAATAATTTTGAAATTTTAGGAAATTTTGCATTTATAGCTAATTAAATACCGCTGAAATCCAACTGTAGGGGTCAGAGAACATGAAAATACATTATGTTGCGAGTTTTGGACTGTAAATCACAAATTCTACATTAATGTTACTGTAGAGTGAAACATAAGTTGTGGTCATCTCTGTACCCCAGGCCCCTCACTATACTGGGATACAAAATATAGCTTATGGTAACTACAGTATAATACATGTACTGTACTTGTTAGTTACTGTTGTTTTAAGGGATGGAACTACAAGGTCATCTGCCCCTATAATGCATGTAAGTCATGTAAGCAACAGCATTAGTAAGTTAATGCATTTTAAAGGGTGGTGCAGCATGGTCATTTGCCCAACAGCACTAGTGTGGTGGAGAACACATTTCTTTGTTTTTATTGAAGGATTGGAAGAATGTAGCCATCACCCCCATGCATTTGGGTGTGTGTGGAATGTTTTTCATAACCTGTATTTATATGACTGTAGCAGTGTGTTGAATTGTAATATTATTAGGGTCTAGGATTGGGGAAGGTGCCCTAGAACTTGAAATATGGTACAGCCCATTCAAGAAGTTGTGAACAACAAAATCAAACCCTTCAACTTTAATTGAGTATTTGCCTATCACTACAGAAGGCAACATTTGTTTCCGCTCACTTTGTTCCATTCCAAACAATTTCCACTCTGGCAACATGAGTCAAGCCCAGTCAACCACTCGCACAACCATGCGTCATGACTTCTTGAATAGGCTCTACTCTAAGGATTGCTACAATCAGCTCCAAGATTCTAATCTCAGATCACCAAACCTGGAGCATGCCTAGGACTACTTGGCTATGCAGGTGGATACACCACATTTAAGGATTTCTATCAATAGTATTAACTATTAATTACAAAGAAAAGGTAAAATCTTGCTTACATTGAAACAATGTCACTCCAGACACAGGTCACACACCAGAATGGCATCAGTCCCACACAACTAACTGGAGTGTAGAGTCCATGTGTAGCCGTTATCAGGCGATAGGAAGGAAAGGAAAGGAAAGTGGATTAGGTTCATAATATTTATATACGGTGGCTCAAAAAAGTATCTGTCTCATCTAAACCTTCAAATTCAAGCATATACGTATAACTAGCAAAAATTTTAAAAAATGCAAGGAGAATATCATGTACTGTATGTCATAGATACAAACTTAACATACCATATTTCATACTTTAGGAAAGGTAATATAAAATAATAAATAATAATGTGTCTGATTTCACCCACCCAAGAAGTACTTGTCTGCAATATGGAAGATACTTTTCAGGTCTTCTTTCTTCTCAATTATTTATTCTTGTCATTTTGAAATAGACTTTACTGTTTCTGATGTTATCTTCTTCCATTCATACCATGTGTTGTGTATTAGTTCCTGGGAAACATGCCACAAATTTTCGAAGAGATCAATGTGTGGCAATGGTCGAGGTTTTGCTATCCTATGGAGTGTGTTGTATGACTACACAACATTGTATCCAGGACTATTTATTTCAGGTCATAATCTTGGGTGGACAGGCAACTCCCAGTAAGATCAATATCATCGACACTGTTGGTGAAGTATGATGTCACTTACCCACACTATTAGCATTTGTACACCTCCAAGCAAAAACAAAATTTAAAACAAATGTTTAAATGTAGCTGTGAGATTTTGTACAGTTCATTTTCCACCACACTATTACAGTACTTGTCCATATGACAAGAAAAAATTAACAAATTTTAATCTTGAAAAATAACAACTACAACAAATTTTCACAACTAATCACCATTGTGTTTTATTTCCTTAGCATAGGCTAATCGCTTACTTCTGTTTGTCTTGTTGATATAGGGTTTTCTTGGGGTTGGTCAACCATTGTACCACTTCATGAAGCATATCTTATCGGTAGAGGTGTTTGCTTTACTTGTTTCATGATAAAAACACACCTCTTATATGCTATTTAATGTTAACACATTGCTGATCGGATGCCTGGATATGCCACAACCCCTGTTGACCGGACATTTTGCTACTGAGAATATTCCAGTGCACTAGATTATAAAAAAGTACACAATTGTGGAAATAACCTAGATATTATCTTTCTAGTTGATATGAGTCTACACATACCCCTAGTAGTGCTCAAGGGGGTGATATATTTGGAAACATGACACAATGTGCAGTGGCAGCTTACAGAAAGAGCATTTGGAGTATATTTGAGGTTAGATTGGTCAACAATCAAAGTACGGTATGTACTTTGGTTGTTATTACGTCGCCTAGAGACCTGAATATCACTCTCTCATTCAGTTTCCACTAATTCACTATAACTTGTGCCATTTGAACGATAATATAAACGATAAATCTTATTATACAAGTCCTCCATCATGTCATTGATTGAACCAACAGAAGGAAGTTCGATGTTTCGAAACAAAATCAAAGAATAAAAGAAGGCCATGAATTGACGGAAGATGGCACATATACATCTACAAATGTCCTTCTTAATGTGCTAGACCGAAATAGTTCAATACATGGTCAAGAGATGTCGCAGGAAGACCGAAAAGAATGACGTGTATAAAACCAAGATTTCTCGGGGCCCGTCATCTACCGTTGGCGAGCGTACTGCGAGATTACTCGGGGCCCGTCTTCCATGTGTTAATACAGTCAAACCTCCATACAACGATAAAGCCGGGTACAGGGATAATTTTATATGGTCCCGGCTGATTTCCTATATTTACTATGTTAATTACCTCTCAGTACAACGATGAAGTAATTTTAGCAACACCTCGTTATAACGAAGACAAAGTTTCGGGGATCTTACTATTTCTTGCTTCTAAGAATGTGACCATAATGGTACGTATTGTATGTTAAACCTCTCGACCTTCAGCACTGTAATTTCAGGAGCTTTGCTACATACTGTGCTGACGGTATCTGATCTATTCTAACGTTGTTTAAAAAACGTGTTTATATTTGGCTGTTTACGTAGAACCGTTCCTAATGGTATCGCCGTGAAAACGTTATCTTTTGGAAGGAGGCCAGTTTCCAATATGATTATACGTATTGAAGATGTCTTCTGTGAACTGCAAATCGTCTCAAGGAAAAAGATAAGTGCCTTACAATTTGAAATATGATGTCGATAATGCATGAAGTTATAAACCAACAGGTTGATCAAACATAATTAAGTCCTCCAACTTTCAGTGATAAAGTGTTCCTTTTAAAAATGAAATAATTCGATTGGGGGTTGTTCACGATTTAAGGTATTCTGTTCTTTATTCATGTTCCTCCCCGTTAAAGTAGACGTACGTGAGGGGAAATAGTGTTGTTTTTAGGGGTTTAACGTTGTTGTCATTTTCGTTTATGTTGTTTTGACCTTCTGTCTATGCTTTATTTACATGTGTTGGTCATGAAACGTAATTGTAATTATGAGATGTGTTTCTTACTAACTTTTAAATACTTACGGGAGTTATGGGATCCTCTAGGGGTAATTTAGAGGTTAGTATTTTAGTTGTTAACTATGTGAATTTGGGTCCCGTGGTGGAAGGAGGTGTGTCCATTGCATTGGATGACCTTGTGTCTATATATCAGTATTGTTGGGACACACATCTATTTTATTTTATTCACTAAGGGTAGTTTTATTTAGATGCCAGTCATTTGTGTACCTCAAGAATGCCTATTTTGGTTTTTCCTTTCCTTGAGGACTGGGCTGGGCTGGCATCGCCTATGTCTTGTGTCCGAAACACTTTTCATTTTATAATTACGGTTCTAGATGTGATATTAAGGGTGGGTTAATGTTATTCGTTTAAGAGGGGCTCGACTGAATGCTGAGGGTCAGGTTAGTTTTGTTCTTGTTTTGCGTGGCTTCAGTTGAGAAACAACATGTGAACTCCTCAAGCTTATTAAATGAGACGTATGGGTTACTCTTTCGAGATGATAGAATGTGCGTTCATTGTACGTACCCTGAACTGCAATCGACTCTCATCTTGTCTCCCGTAAGATAACAGAGTCTCGTGCTTTCTTCCGAAAAGGAGATTTATTCAGGAAGTATCATCATCATCGAAGTCCTACTCCAGTCACCCGGGTGTGGTTTACAAGCCTCCTCCACTCCTTTCTGTCCTTCCATTTTTCCTGTTCCATCACTTCTCCCACATCCAATCCAGCTTCTCTAATGTCCTTCAAAATTTGGTCCAACCATCTTCATCTCGGTCTTCCAACTGGTCTCTTTCCTTTGACTTCTCTTTCTAATTCCCTTCTTGCTACTCTTTCCTTACCCATTCTTTTTACACGTCCAAACCAACGTAACCTTGCTTTCTGTATCTTCTGATTTAACGGTTCCATATTTAACTCTTCTCTGATTTTAATATTTCGAATTCTATCCCTTCTTGTCTTTTTAACTGAAGTTCTTAAAAATTTCATTTCTACTGCTTGTATCTTACTATTTTGCCTTTTATTCGTTACCAGTGTTTCCAGTTCATATGTTACAATTGGTATGAAATACTGTTTATATAGTGTTAATTTCGTTCTCTTGGGTACTTTGTCATCCCATAAAAGTTCTCTGACTTGATGATAAAATGTGGTACCTTTACTTAGTCTGTTATTAATTTCAATGCTGATGTCATTACTTCCATTTATAGTGCTACCTAGATATGTAAACTGTTCTACACTCTCTAACCATACCCCATCAATGTTCACTTGACTTTTCTTTTTCTCTTTTCCACAGTACATGACTACAGTTTTCTTTTTACTAATTACCATTCCAAACTCCTTCAAATTTTCATTCCAAATGTCCAGTCTCTTTTGTACTTCCTTTTCTCTCTTTCCCCAAATCACCACATCATCTGCAAATACCAAAGCATTCCCTTCTTCCTTAATGATACTCAGTTTTACACGTTTTATAATTTCATCCATCAGCGATGACGTTTTTTCACATTCCCGTATTTCCCGTACGAAAATCCACCAAATTCCCGTATATTTTAGAACTCTCGAAGACTTCGAGTTCGCATACCGAATGGCTGAAAAATGAATCTTAAAGCGCGAATGAAGATTTTCTGGCGTAAGTGTAACTGCATTTTTGGAGATACTTCCGCAGCCCACGGCTGATGGCGAGATTTAGGTCTAATCCGTAGCGTGAGCAAAGCGCGCGCGCGCGCGCGAGTGAATTCTCTCGCAGATACCATTTATCTGAGGAGAGCTGATATAAATGACTGTTTTACTGAGGAGGGTTGAGAGAGTAGAGAATAGAAGTGTCATATAATAAATGTTTACGGAAATTGTATGTTACCGTAACCGTATAGAGCTTCCACGAGTTAAAATGACACCAAAGCTTATGCATAGCGAACTTCCGGTCCGCGAATCTCCATTTGATTTTCATTGGCAATGAATCGTTCGTTCACGATTATCTTCTTTATTATTTCGGATTGTGGTTTTGTTTTTAGGGATTCAACTTATGAAATAAGAACTGGAGGGTTGGCCCTTCATGAATATTCCAAAGACAAGTGTCTCCTAAAAGAGTAATTAGTAAAACTTCGCATCAGAGACGACCATAACAAACAGCTTGCCTACAAAGTATGCGATTTGCACATTTCAAACGGCAGTGGTCTAACATATCTTAGACTACAATAATTAAGTTGTTGCAAATTAAATATGTTATATGTGAGAATATTAGTATAATTTGCTATCTGGTTGTTATATTAGTATATTATGCATTTACGTAACCCGTTTAAATTTTAAATTGTGACGGAAGCTACGAGATATAGGCTATTCGCCGTACCGGTACTAATATTTACTAACGCATCTTTTCTTCTTTAATATTTATTTAATCATTATAATAGCCTATCTTCAACACTCATTTAACCAATAATCATTTTATAATTCTATACATATTCCAGGTATTGCAAGAAAGCGATATTTGATAGCACATGCGGTTCCACCTTAAAATCCAACCGTGCCTAGTTTTCAGTATCTATGGGAAAAATTACCTTAAGTTAATAAACCAAACAACTGGCAACAATTTTTTTTTAAATGCTCATTTACATCTTCACCCTATTCTATGTAAAGTACCATACGGTAATCACTGAACGGGTAGGGGGGTTAAGACCTCAATTTCACAAACGAACGAACCTCATTTTGCATGAATTATGGAACCCGGATCCTAATAGAGGTATGGATTTCTGCATTTAGAAATATGTTAGTCAATAATTTAAAACAAGATGCCAGAAAACTAAATACAAAAATCTGCGTGCCAACTACGGTGTAAAGTTGCTCCGTGTTAAAAACACACCTCGCCAAGATTATACGACGTGCATACAGTAAAATACAATCATCCAATTGGAGAAACACTTTCTTCGTCGCGATCATATACGCAATTCAAACATAAACTGCTGTAATTTACGGGAAAATGTGCAACATTTAGATACTACGAGTGTTGTATGTGGCACGACGTTAGTTGACATTTCGCATCATTAATACATAAGGAATGAACACATGCAGAGCTTTCTCACTGCACACAGCTGAAGATCATATTCTTGGTGCATTTTACGTTCTCTTAACAACAATAATTTGCTTAGTTACATGCAAGGAAAATTGTAGTACACAGTTCCCATTGCTTCCATTACCTGACTACTAAACCAGGAAATGGTAATGCATAACCATACGCCAGTGGCGTGTCCTATGGCAAATAAAAGATCGAAAGAAAATGTAATCTCTATAGGAGCCCGGAAAAAGGCGATACAATTTTCTACACTACTGAAAATAGTCAAAATACCCTTTGTAATAATGAATAATAATCCTGGGGGTCATGTAGTAATAAGATGTTACCCACCCACTATCCCTTTTTAGATCACTACTTTTATAGTAAAATTGGAGGAGTGTCCGCTAATACACGCGTAAATTAAGGGACAAATACAATATTGCTAACCCCATGAATTCGGTACTGACGGCCTTCCTGTCACTATGCCCCGCTTTTCCTCTCCGCAACCCACGGTCACCATATAACAAGACCCTACGTCCAACCACCACACGGCAAGAATTCTGAGCATGCTTCTCACCTACACCCTGTATTTCGAAGGAAACAATGCGAAGGATATGTCGGGAGCTTGAAACAGCTGAGCTGTGTTGCTAAGTTTTTAGTGTTGTTGTAAATCAACTGATTCGAATAATACACAGCGCACGCAACACTTCAGACATTATTTATGTACAATTGCCGGTATACGTAATATATTTTAAAAGACGATCCCGAGTCAAAGCCGAGGACATTCTAGCAGAGAAAAGCGATACTTTTAGATGAATAAATAAATTACACACCGAAGCTATGATACCTTTATCATCGGTATTCAATACAATAAATACGACAAAAAGGGCAAACACTCTACAGCTAATGAATATTGTTACGGGTGTGAGTTTGATTCGTCGCTCGCCGCATGAGTCAAGGCTGACCCCGGGCTGGGCTGTGCTCTGCCTCAGTGTATTACGTGCGCCTTACGCAACAAGGGCTACTAGGACAAAGGGATGGTCCAGAATATTCGTGACCCAGCCAGTGATGGAAACCTCGAGAAGCCGTGAATTCTGGATGGGTCTAGAAGCATTTATTGTCACCGGCCTGCTATATAAGGGCGACCTGGCAAGCGGGGGAAAAACAGTGCTTTTCGAGCTAGTGCGAGCGTTTACCTTGAGCGACAGTTGTTGGCGACGTGACTTGCGAAACCCTTGCGAAACTGATTCTCTTGACAGCGAGGGAGTGTGAAGCCTACAGAGGAACTGTGCCTTGAACGAGTGTGTATTCCAGTGCGGCAGAGGTTAGTGTGGTGAATTGCGAAAGCACCGGGGACTGTTTCCCTAGCCAGCTGTCAGCGAAGCAGAGTGTAGTGGTGAGTGACCGGCTATCGTAAATAACTGTAGTGTTGCATGTAGTTCTGTCAAGGCCACCAGACTCATTAGGATGGATTACTTCTGTGGTCTGTTGACAAGTGAAGGGCAAGAGTTCCCTACAAGAGGAAACTGGAGTGAGGTACTGATTGCTTGTATTTGCTATTTGTGTGGTGTACCTTTCAGGCTTCCAATAAAGCTAATTAGATTTCTTTAAAGGAACAATTGTGTTTGTGCTTTCACCCACCGTAATCCAGTTAACGTAAGTGCCACTAGGGGGTGGCACGTAACAACTGGTGTCAGAAGCGGGATTACGAACTCGAGCACAAGCACAATAGATGTCATACGCAAACAATTGACCAATAACAGCGAACTTTCTAAAGTAGAAATCGAGGAATTAGTTTCAATATTAGATTTGGTGACCAATAATAATGTCTTCACGTTCAATGGTAAAATTTACAAACAGTCCGATGGTCTCGCAATGGGATCTCCCCTCTCCGGCATACTAGCCAACATTTATCTTGACCATTTAGAACACGAAAAAGTAATTAACCACATTGATGGAATTGAATTCTGGGGAAGATACGTCGATGACGTCTTCATCATCAATAATGAACAAAGTCAAAATATAGCCAACATCTTAAAGACCTTGAACAACATCGACGAAAACGTCAAGTTCACTGTTGAGTCCGAAGTCAATAATGAAATTAATTACTTAGATCTAACGGTAACCAGAAAAAGCAATAGACTCCATTATAAAATATACAGGAAACTTTCTCAAACGAGCACCACTATACATCATGACTCCAACCACCCTGGAAGTCATAAAAAGGCAACTTTCACCAGCCTCATAAATAGAGCCCTGAATCTACCGTTGTTCCTAAAGGATTTGCAACAGGAAATAGAGATTATCCATCAAATAGCAAACATCAACGGCTACAGTTTCGACTACATCAATAACCTTATTCATAAAATAAAAAATAAACCGAAAACTACATTAGTCAAAATTGAACCCGAAAAGAAAAAATTCGCAACCTTTACTTATGTGGACCGAAGCATTTATACTATCTCTAACATCTTAAAAAAACACAATTTAAACATTGCCTTCAAAACCAACAATTCTAACTTCAAAAAATTCTTCAATTCAAGCAAAATCAATCACACCAACAAATATTCCAAATCGGGTGTATATGAAATCAAATGTGATTCTTGTCCAGCCAATTACGTAGGCCAAACCCAAGGTTCGTATATAAGAGGTTGTCTCGTTCCGCGCGCATGCGCTCTACTCCCCCGGCTGATGACGTATTGCTCAGACCAGGCAACAGCCAACACCACAGTCTCCAGTAAGCTGGCAGCTTCAGCTATTCTTTATGGTGTTGTGTTGATGTGTTTATCTATTCTCGTTACGTGTCATTATTTAGTGGTGTTTGATAGTGCTTCATTAAGTACTGCTCTACACGTTTCCCCTAGTAATAGGTAAGTGCTCGGTAAATGAAAGAGCCATTTGTGTATCATTAGCTTCGTGGTACGACCTGATAGTTTTGATGTTTTTTTATTTCTTTCAGTTTTCTACGATGCCTGGAATGAGATGCACGGTGGCTTTGTGTACAAACAATCTTATTAAAACGAAGCGGGATCCCGGGAGTGCGCATATAAAGTATCATTCATTCCCTAAAGACAATTTAATTAGGCAAAAATGGGTGCTGTGTACTAGAAGAGACGGGAAGTGGAATCCGAATACTTCACAAATATGCTCTGAACATTTTACGGAGGATGACTATGAGAGGGACCTGAAAGCAGAATTATTGAATTTAATTCCTAAGAGAAAACTAAAACAGACTGCTGCGCCTTCACTTAAATTAGGAACTGATATACCCGAAGAAACCCAGGTGCAGATACGTGAACGTGAAATACTTAGTGAGAAGAGAGAAAATAAAAGAACTGTGAATCAAATTTTAGAAAGCTCGTACTCTGTTCAAGAAGTGTGTGATGACGTCCAAACTACAACGGAAGAAAATCAAATAGATGTTTTGAAGATGGAAAATGAAAAGTTGCGACAAAAGAACGCAGAGCTGGAGGAGAAAATCGTACTGAAAAGCCAAGAAATTGGCAGGCTTAAAAGAGAACTTTGTAAAATGAAGAGAAAAAGGATTGATGAAACCAGAGTGCGTAAAAAGGCCCGGGAAATACTCGGTTCAGTTTTCACCGAAAATCAAATAGACATCCTTTTAAGTAAGAAAAAGAAAGTTAAATGGACAGACGATGACATATCTCTTGCATTTTCCCTGAGATATATTAGTAAGCGTTCATATCTTTTTCTGAAGAAGAAAATGAACATTCCTTTGCCTGGACTGTCTACACTGCAAAAATGGGCATCAACAGTCGATATGCAATGGTGTTCTCCAAGATGTTTTCCGCTTTCTGTGCGTTGCTGGTTCATCTCTGAGCAAGAAAGAAAAAATTACGGTTCTTCTTTTTGATGAAATGAAAGTTAGAAGCGTCATGGAATATGACCGGAAAGGAGATGAAGTTATCGGGCCACACTCCAATGTGCAAATAATAATGGCTCGGGGACTTTTTGCTCAATGGAAGGTGCCTCTCTTTGTTGATTTTGACGTGAAAATAACCTGCGAGATTTTAAACTGTATTATTTTAAAACTTTCCGATATAGGGTACATTGTAAAAGCATGTGTTAGCGACATGGGGGGTGGAAATGTTGGACTTTGGAAGGAACTAGGAATTAGTACTGAAAAAAAACCTGGTTCACTCATCCCTCGACGGAAGAAAAAATATACATGTTTGCTGACGCGCCACATCTTCTGAAACTAGTGCGAAACTGGTTTTTAGACACTGGGTTCCAGCTTAAGAGCGGACAGATTGTAAATAGAAATCCTATCCTAGCATTATTAAATGATCAGAAGAAAAGTGATCTCAAAATGTTGCATAATCTGAACGAAAGTCACATCACTGTGGAAAAGACTCAGAGACAAAATGTGAGGAAAGCGTGTCAGTTATTGTCGCACAAGACAGCTACTGCTCTGCAATTTATGAAACCGGGAGCTGATCCTCAGCTGGCTGAAGAAACTGGAAAATGTATTGAAATAATTGATAGGTGGTACGATGTGATGAATACATACACTCCCAAACCTTCAGGTAGACCTTCCAAGAACCCATATGGAAAAGATCTGGAATCTCAAGACGCAATTCTCAACGACATGCTTGAATTAATTGAAACAATGAGATGCTGTGGCAAGAAAAATATACAGCTTTTTCAGAGAGGAATCATCACATCAATTAAATCTTTGAAGTATCTTCTATTAGATTTGAAGAGTGTCCATGGTATTGAGTACATACTCACCCACCGTCTCAACCAGGACGCTTTAGAAAATCTGTTTTCTCAGATTAGGACGAAAGGGGGTCTGAATGATCATCCTTCTCCTTTAGACACATTATATCGTTTAAGAATGATTATTTTAGGGCGAAATCAAGGACTCCTTCAAATTAATTCTAATACAGGAACCGAATATGATTCCGAATATATTCCAGCCAAAGTGCTTCGAATGTCTGGTGTATTATGCAAGAAGGAAGATGATAATCCGGAGAAAGATAGCGAAATAGATGTCACCAAAGAAATGATTGCATCTTCGATTCCTGAAAACGAATTGAGCACCCCCCTAACTGAAATGGAAGCCAATGCATTGTTTTACCTTTCTGGGTGGGTAGCAAAAAAGCTTAGATCGACATGTCCAAACCTTGGTAGCTATACATTTACTAGCTCTGAATCACAGACTATGAATCCACAAAATGCATGGATCAAAAGTTTGTCGTTCGGTGGACTCGTAGAGCCTTCTGAAAGCTGGAAAAAAGAGGCAAAATTGTTAGAAGATGAATTTAAGAAGTACCATGGTGTCAAGAGCATAAAAAGGGGTAAATTGTGCATTACCAATTTGGTTGAATCTCTTTACAAGAAATATCCTGAAATAAATCGTGTAGTGGTAGAGACATTCGTTCGACAGAGGACCTTCATACGAATGAAGTTCATGAATGCACTGAAGACAACACAGGGGAGCTACAAGAGGAGTAATGATTGTTCAGTCTCTCATGACAAAATATCCAAGAAGATGAAAAAATACACCAGGTGAATATATTTTCAGGCTTGAACGCTCGATTGAGTTCGTGAACAGTGAGCAAATGTACCGGCAATAGTTTTCCCTACTTAATCTCAAAAGTATAATTGAGCATGAATTTTAATAGAATTAAAACGGCGCTGTGTATTGTACATTATGTTGAACTTTATCAATTATGACTCAATTTTGAAGCTTCAGAATTCTCGTTCTTTGTCGATTCGAATAACTTTTATATTTAATTATTCATGATGATGATGATGATAATTGTTGTTTTAAGGGGCCTAACTCTAGGTTATCGGACCCTAATGGTTTGGGTGATAATGAAAATGAAAGATGATCAAATGAAACCTACAACTAAAACTAACTACTCTCTTACAAACTAGAAGAGGAAATGGTAAACAAAAAGTGTATTTACACGCTCTGATTATTTAAAGCTCTATTATATTAAACTGCATTTATAGCTACAAGTATCACGAGTTCTTATGTTGTACATCAACCCCGTGGTTACCTTCTGCAGTAGTGCAAGGCTAGCCGTAACAGTAGTCCCATCCGCTCAGCGCGGGTCGGCTGATGACGTCACGCAGCAGGGGAGCGCTGTTACCACAGACCTTATGAGAACGAGGCAACCTGTTCTCTACAAGCCTTGGGCCAAACCGGTAGGAGCTTTCGCACTCGTTATAATGAGCATTTTTCAGCAATAAAACATTTTAAAAAAATCGGCTATGGCATCCCATATGGAAGAAAGTAAACACAGTTTCACCAGCTTAGAAAACTATGTTAATATATTGCATTACGTATCTAAAGGCAGTCTGATGAATATTTTAGAAAACATACACATCAACGTGTTCCAAATTTCCAATGCACACAAAAACTTGAATGAAATCAATTTTGATACCAATGTATTATTCGATACATTAGCAGACCACCTCATCTCCAAAAAATTAAAACCTCCATAGACAACAGCAAGGTCATTGACATCGGTATTCCCGCCCCACCCAGTGCCGCGCCGGTCATTTCCACTCCGAGCAGTTCCACCCCTCCACTTCCCCCACTGCTCATGTGCGCTCCTCAACCGCATCAGGCAGCTGCGTGACTCCGCTCACAGCACTAGTGGATTAGTTGCATACACATAGGACTACAAACAGCCAGGCACTTGACCTACCTACATCGCATTGCACCAGCAGTCACGTCGGTAAGTTAATCTAACATAATTTGCTCCATGCAACTTTTCATTATTTCAAAGTCATTTCCTTTATTTTTTGTCTCAATTTTCGCTTCAGGTGTAGGAGCCGATCACCCAGCACCATATCATGACATTGGTGCTTTGCTTTTAAATCGTTGCTACGTAAGTCCAATTTTTTAGGGCGGCATTTAAGTTTTTTTTTTTTGTTTTGTTTTTGTTTTCAACATATTTCAAACCACCGAATGATTTCATTTCAAGTCCGTGGAGCTCTCATCACAAGATAACACATCCATTTAATGTGCAAATTCCAAGTCAAATAATCGAATGAGTTTCCCCGTTTCATTATCTATAAAGCACATGTCAGCGCACTTTCAAGAAAGTGCCGAACCAAAGTTTTCACTTATGTCAACATTTACCCACCAGTACAGCAAGTTATTTGGGTCATGGACACTAATATAATGTGCTCTTTGTTTTTGTTCACAAAAAGTGATTAACGACTGCGCAATTTGACCGTCGCACACCTAACAAGAAGTGCATAATAGTGCTTATTAATTAAGTGGCTATTAACAGCAGGAATGTTTTATTGTTTTATTTGTTTGTATTGTCCATAAGCTTGTCATGTTTTAAAGTGTTTAATTAGTTTTTATAGTATTTTAATATTAGTGTGATATGTTTCTACATGGACGAGGTCTTTTTGGTCTATGTAATGATGTTCCTAATATGAATTATAAAGGGCTGAAGAAGGAATTGGAACAAATTCCGAAACATGTACCCAGAAGACGCTAACTAAAATAATAAATGAGTGTTGATTAGGCGGAAACTTTGAAATTTGTTATACTGAATTATGGAGATAGCCATCTTCAGCAGGCCTACCAGATGCAGCTCCGGACCCGGGTACAAAAGAACGTGGAAACCCTGCAGGAGTTCGAGAAGGGCATCGCACGCCTCGTAAGGCTTGCCTATCCAACAGCGCCGGCCGACTTTCTGGAACAGATTGCGACGCACACCTTCACCGACGGGCTACGGGACTCGGACACTCAACAGGCGCTGCGACTCGCGCGCAATAAGACCCTGGCAGATGCGCTGAGCTACGCACTTGAGTTCGAGACGGCAAAACAGGCATCTAGAACGCACGCGCGGGTGCCTCAAGTGGACGTCGACGAACCAGCAAAAACCAACGAGACCAAGCCCCTGGCCGACGAATTGATGGAGGCGCTAAGCCGTTTCTTCGATAGTCGCGGCACCACCAGCAACGACACAGCCGGAAGGCAACCTGGGAGGCGGCCCGGAAGAGGACTACCGACCTGCTGGACCTGCGGTAATAAAGGCCCCCTGAGCAAGGACTGCGGTGATCGCCGCCGCCGAGGGTATCCGACGGGAAATCAGTAGTCTGAAAACCGCGCGACCCAGGGAAACGAGTATTAGCCAGCCTTGGGGGGCAAAGGTTGGCTTGTGACAGTCGTCAAGCCCCGGCAGTCCAAGTTCGTGTGACGAAGTTACGGAGGGACAATAGCAGCCTGACGGTCGACAGAGTCGTCAACGGAGTGAGCTGGCCCATGCTGAACGACACGGGAGCGTCGAGGACCATCGTCAATCCCACCGAGATCCCGAGGTGGAGAGTGCAACCCACACAAAGGAACCTCCAACTAATAACCGCGACTGGAGAGACTGCACCGGTACATGGCGAAGCATCACTGGAGATCGTCATTGGTCGACGGGCGGTGAAGCATCCAGTGCATGTGGCTGACGTATCAAACGAAGTGATCATCGGACTGGACTTTCTGGACCAGAACAACATCATCTTGGACCAGAGTCCCTACACTCTGCACTTCGGAGGTGAGGAAATTGCTTTGCAACCAGCACGAGGCCATCACCGCACGACTAGTAAGGCTGAGAGAGGACGTCATCGTTCCCGCCAGGACGGAGATCAGCGCTGCCGTAATTGTCGACGGAACTGCTGAGGGAGTGGCGGCTATCATAGAGCCAAAATATGAGGACATCCAGACAAAAGGATTGCTAATTGCCAACACTCTCATCAACATGACGTCTCGGCCGTACGTCCGCCTGTCCAACCTGAACGACTACGACATTACGGTTCACCAACCTAGGAGTCTGCGAGCCCGTTACCTGGATTGTCCTCATCACAGACACGACGGACGGACACCTGCAGACGGATAACCGAAGAAGACGCGCCCTGCCAGAAGAACTACAGAAGCTGTACCAAGGATCCCAGGACCATTTAGACGAGGAACAGTCACTCCAACTTCTGGACCTGCTACATGAATTCCAGAATGTCTTCTCCGTGGGGAGCAAAGACTTCGGCAGGACAAGCTTGGTCCAGCACAGAATCGACGTTGGGGACAGCGCACCGATTAGGGCCCCATTCCGACGTGTCCCGCTCGCCAAGCAAGCCGAAGTCGACCGGATGGTAGAAGAGATGCAGGAGCAAGGAGTGATCGAGCCATCACATAGTCCTTGGAGTTCTCCGGTCGTGCTAGTGAAGAAGAAGGACGGTTCCACCAGGTTCTGCATGGATTACAGGCGAGTGAATGACGTCACGAAGAAGGACAGCTACCCTCTACCCCGGATCGATGACACCCTGGACACCATATCAGGGTCAAGATGGTTCTTCACCTTGGATTTGAAGAGTGGCTACTGGCAGGTGGAGGTCCACCCTAAGGACCGCGAGAAAACTGCGTTCTCTGTCGGCAGCGGGCTCTGGCAGTTCACCGTCATGCCATTTGGTCTGTGCAACGCCCCTGTGACCTTCGAAAGGCTAATGGAGTCCATTCTGAGGGGACTACACGGGAAGACCTGCCTGGTCTACCTAGACGACGTCATCGTTCTGGGGAGAAGCTTCGAGGAGCACTACAGCGACCTGAAGGAGATCTTGATGAAGCTACGGGCTGCCCAGCTGAAGTAGAGCCCCAAGAAGTGTCAGCTCTTCCAGAAGCAGGTCCAGTACCTTGGGCATATTGTCTCTGAGGAAGGGGTGCGCACCGACCCAGAAAAGACTGCAGCTGTGAGGGAGTGGCCAGTTCCGAAGGACAAGTCCCAACTACGAAGCTTCCTGGGACTCGGCACTTATTACCGTCGCTTCGTGTGAGGATTCACCGACATCGCCAAACCACTGCATCGACTGACTGAGAAGGACCAACTCTTCACATGGACAGCAGAATGCCACAGTGCCTTCGAACAACTCAAGCAGGCTCTGTGCACCGCGCCTATTCCGGTCCACCCCAGACCTGGAACAAGGTTCATCGTCGATACCGATGCCAGCGACTTTGGTATAGGGGGAATCCTGTCGCAAATAGTGGACGGCGAGGAGAGAGTAGTGGCCTACTTCAGCAAAGCCTTGTCAAAGCCAGAGAGGAACTACTGCGTCACCAGGAAGGAACTGCTCGCCATCGTGAAGACCATCGAACACTTCCACAAGTACGGGCAAGAATTTCTCATCAGGACCGACCATGCATCCCTGCGGTGGCTCCTGAACTTCAAACAGCCCGAGGGTCAACTCGCGTGGTGGTTAGAGAGGCTTCAACAGTACAACTTTGAGATCCAGCACAGGAAAGGCCAACTGCATTCTAATGCCGACGCCCTGTCACAAAGACCGTGCCCCGAAGACTACACCTTCTGTACCAGAAGGGAGGAGAACACCGGGATACAGTGCCGAAGGACTACCGTGGAACTTCAAGGGAGCAGGAGCCGCGAATCTTTCACGCGGGCACAAGCAGAAGATGATGACCTGGGACTGATAGCCGAATGGAAAAGGGCCTGTGTCCCCAGACCCGGGTGGAACATTGTGAGTGACTGCAGCCCAAAGTTTAAGTCCTACTGAGTCCGGGACTCGCTGATTGTAAGGCATGGTCTCATCTGCCGTACCTGGGAGAGCACCGACGGGAAGACATCTCGGGAACAAGTCATCGTTCCAAAGGCTATGATGGAGGAAGTCCTGAAGGAAGTCCATGGAGGATCATCTGGTGGACACCTAGGGATAAAGAAGACCCTGGAGAAGCTGAGAGGGCGGTTCTACTGGATCGGATGCCGAACAGACGTGGAGAACCACTGCGCGAGGTGCCACGATTGCGCAGCCAGCAAGGGCCCAGGACGGAGAAGACGGGGTCCACTGAAGACCTACAACGTGGGCGGCCCCATGGAGAGAGTGGCCATCGATGTTGCTGGGCCATTCCCGTTGAGCGAGGCAGGGAACCGCTACATATTGGTCGTCAGCGACTACTTCACCAAATGGCCGGAGGTGTATGCGCTCCCCAACCAAGAAGCCGCGACGATCGCAGAGACCCTGGTGAAGGAATTCGTCAGCCGGTACGGACTACCCCTGGAGCTGCACTCCGACCAAGGGAGGAACTTCGAGTCGCAGGTGTTCCAGAACCTATGCCAGCTGCTGGGAATTCGGAAGACAAGGACGCCGTCGCTACACCCTCAGTCCGATGGGATGGTAGAGAGATTCAATCGCACCATGGAGAACCATCTCCGAATAGTCGTCAGTGAGCACCAGAGGGATTGGGACAAACATCTTCCACTATTTCTCCTGGCCTACCGCGCCGCCGTGCATGAAGCCACCGGGTGCACACCAGCCCGGGCCATGTTTGGGAGGGAACTCCGTCTACCTGTCGATCTTGCCTTCGGCCGACCTGGTCCCGGTAAGCCAGTATTGTCAATAACTGGTCGACCAACTGGAGGACGGGCACACGTTCGCGAGGAGAAACTGCGGATCGAAAACGATCGAATAAAGACCCGATACGACCAACAGACGGATGCCGGCGGATTCCACGATGACGATGACGACCTGGTCTGGCTCTTCAACCCATTACGGAAGAAAGGCCTGTCACCCAAACTGCAGAAGTCCTGGGAGGGCCCGTACCGAGTCGTGAAACGGATCAACGATGTCGTCTACAGGATCCAGCGGTGCCCGAGGGCGAAGATGAAGATCGTGCATCGAGATCGCCTGGCAGCCTACGGAGGGACACAGACGGACCAATGATTGATTGGGACAATCAGCCTTTTAGGAAGGGGGTGGTGTTACGGCTGTGAGTTTGTTTCGTCGCTCGCCGCATGAGTCACGGCTGCCCCCGGGCTGGGCTGTGCTCTGCCTCAGTGTATTACGTGCGCCTTACGCAACAAGGGCTACTAGGACAAAGGGATGGTCCAGAATATTCGTGACCCAGCCGGTGATGGAAACCTCGAGAAGCCGTGAATTCTGGATGGGTCTAGAAGCATTTATTGAGTCACCGGCCTGCTATATAAGGGCGACCTGGCAAGCGGGGGAAAAACAGTGTTTTTCGAGCTAGTGCGAGCGTTTACCTTGAGCGACAGTTTTTGGCGACGTGACTTGCGAAACTGATTCTCTTGACAGCGAGGGAGTGTGAAGCCTACAGAGGAACTGTGCCTTGAACGAGTGTGTATTCCAGTGTGGCAGAGGTTAGTGTGGTAAATTGCGAAAGCACCGGGGGCTGTTTCCCTAGCCAGCTGTCAGCGAAGCAGAGTGTAATGGTGAGTGACCGGCTATCGTAAATAACTGTAGTGTTGCATGTAGTTCTGTCAAGGCCACCAGACTCATTAGGACGGATTAACTTCTGTGGTCTGTTGACAAGTGAAGGGCAAGAGTTCCCTACAAGAGGAAACTGGAGTGAGGTACTGATTGCTTGTATTTGCTATTTGTGTGGTGTACCTTTCAGGCTTCCAATAAAGCTAATTAGATTTCTTTAAAGGAACAATTGTGTTAGTGCTTTCACCCACCGTAATCCAGTTAACGTAAGTGCCACTAGGGGGTGGCACATAACAATATAAAAACACTCACCATGCAATGATTATCATTTAACATGAAACAAGAGTCTGAGCCGCGGCTTCGGTGGCGTAGTTGGTAGCATGCTGAGCTTCTATGCCCAAGATAGCGGGTTCAAACCCGGCCGAAGCCGTCGGATTTTTTACGAGCGTTAAAAATCCCTCAGTATGCCTTCCTTCGGAGGGGAAGTAAAGCCGGCGGTCCCATGTCATAGATTTATGGCATGTTAAAGATCTTTCCACTAATTACACCTGTGTGAAACTAAATTGGATAGGTTAAGAATGTAAACAACGCTCTTAGGTTGCTACGTTCGTTGCCAAGAGCCGACTGCGGTGGCGTCTAGTAGCTAGTTCTGAACTAGGCCTAGTAGTCGTTGACGGTGGCGTTTGGCGGCAAAAGTAGGAACTATTTGAAAATTCAAAGTTGCAGTCCCTACTTGAATTAAAAAAAACAGATACACACACTAATACAGTCATCACAATTAACACCGGTTATCAGACAGATTCTACACACACCCAAAGTACATGGGGCTACATGACCGCGTTGTCGCATCCCCTAAACTAAGGAACCAACCAACCAACCAAGAGTCTGAGCGGAGGTCGCTCACAGCTTACTACAGTAGTTGACAGATAACACCATGCACACTCACTGAATCGCGACTCTCTACAGTTAATATTAGCTTTCGTGATGATACAAAAGCAAAGTTAAGGTAAATACATATTTAGCACTGAGCACTCAAACAAGCTGCTTTGTGGCGATATTATTGCCGTGGTTTTATATTGTCGAGTTGTAGGCTATTGAATGACAGACGGTATTTTGAACACTATGACGGGAAACAATAGTCTGTGCTCTATTATTGATTGACGCAAGCGAACTGACACTTATCCTCAGTCACTTGGCAAGGATTTCTTTGACACCCTCCATCCTTTCACTGTCTCTATCATCATCACATCCATCATTGTCTTCGTCAGAGCTTGATGAATTGCCAAGGTAAATAATCATTTCATCCACCGCGATATCCAGATTGCCTTCAGTATTTCTTTCTGCACATGCTGTACGGGATGTATCCAGTCCTCGGGTCGAACTTCGGCGAAGTAAAAGTAAGGAAACAATGACAATGAAAGGAAATCTGATACAGGCAGTGGTTAATAAGCGACTGAAACAATGCCTGCCCATACGAGAAGAATTCTGTCACTTGTGTGGTGTATTTTGTAGCCACATGTTGGTGACGGGTGTTTGATAGTAAATAATGTCGAAAGCTGTGAGATATTGTTTGTAGTTTTTGAAATTTATGAATGTGTGATGCATTTGCATTGAGTGTTTGCACGGACTTTAAAACAATTTGGTATGTGCATCTCCCCTGCGAAAGAAGACCATTGTAACGGAATTTATTCAGTTACAGTAGCTCACCCTTGGGTTTTCTGCCTTGTGCCATTAGTTTGGGGTATTTTATTCGTATCTTATTATATTGGGTTAACGTGGGGTTGCAGAGGTGATTTTTATTGTGCCTGTGTGTGTTTTTGTGGACGGATTCATCTTTGGATGGTCTGGACCAACTAGGATCAATGTTTATTAATTATCGGTTTTTGGATATTTGATATTATAAAATACGGGGTTTTGCGATTTATTACGTTTTGGGAATAGGATATATATGACTGTATTAAGTAGAAGCATTATTTCATTTTGGTTTGGGGTTAATGGCTTTATTTTGACCTAGTAATGTTAAATGTTAGATTCGTGGCTGTACTATAAAGGTACAATGAATTGGTATTTTCGAATGCTGGATATGTTACATACCCGGAAAAGACAGGCAGTAATTCGAAGTTCTGGGAATACCTAGGCTATTAATAGCATGAACTCGGATGAACTGGCGCAGTGAAAAACTACTGTGTGACGTCCAGTGTGAATTTCGACTGTCTGATGTTCATGTGTTGACACGGATTTTCCGCTAGGAGCGGGCCACGAACGAAGTAGTTCCGGCAGAAACATTGGGGGTATGTAGCCCTTCGCCTGAGCATATAATGGCGTGTCTGGTGTTCCGAGGTCGTCTTATTGCTTTATTGGCAGAACACTGATCTACTAGCGCCCAGGGTCGTTTTACGTGACATGGTTTCCGTAATGAACAGTTAGAGATCGGTTCTTCTTGCTTTTAGTCTAGAGTCCACGTCTTCTTGCGCCCAGGGTCGATTTATCTGGAATGGTCCGATAATCGAACAGCAGAGACAGTAACCAGACATTCACTGAGCATTGTGCTATTGAATGACTACATATTTTCGACATGGTTAAGTTCGTAGACCATGGGTAGCTGATCATATCACACCCTAAAAAGACGTTCATAACCTCACTTCATCATCTGTTGTGGAAGTCATGGCGTTGAATTCAACAAGTCCGACGAGTGTAGATTCGTGCTCAAACTGTGCAAAGTGAACAATAGGCAAATGATGCGTGAAAGTCTGACGAGTGTAGATTTGTGTAAAAGTGAAATGTGTATAGGAGGCGGGTAGGCCTAGGTCTGATATGGCCATAAGTGTTTGCTGCTCTCAGAGCCTAAATTCAGTGGCAAGGTACTGTATAAATCACGAGTGTATGAAGGGTATTTTGTGTTGTATATTATGTATATATGTGTATAGTACAGCCAATAGATTATCTCTTTAAAATTCATGTGTGTTTATATTCCTGTCTTGCATGAACCTGGTAGCATCAGCAAACGCATGCCAAATGCCCTACGCCTGGGATAAGGATTTTCATAGTCGGGGCAACAGTTATGTACCGTATTTTATTCTATTTTATTCAGGAAGACCCATACGGTCAACCTTGGCGCCCATTCAAAGTCGGGAAGTTAAGTTAAAATCACTTGTGGCCTGTATTTAAAGGCAGTAAATTCTGTAGGTTTGTGGTAATGGGCGTATTTAATTGTAAATGAACTCTAGCGAGGAGGTGAGAGTGTTTCACCATGGAAAGGCTAAAAACAGTAACATTCCACACGCGACACGCCGCGACTACTTTTTAATTTCAGATTTGTTTTATCAAAGTAGATAATAGAAAATAAAATAATGCAAAACGAAATTAAATAAGTCACTTTGACAAATACAAGATTATTACTAGGAACTTCAGTATATACAGCACAAAATAAAGTTCTTTTGACAGTGTTATTTTTTTTTTTTTCAATTCCTGGAGATCTTTCATGGCTTTTCTTTCGACTGCCACCTTAGCCGTCTCTTTACACCTGTTTTGCTTCCTTGAACACGGCGTAGGGTTGCTTCTTTGTGATTGACGATCATGCACTCCTTGTTCAGGGAGAAACCTCTGTCTAGAACTGCATTGTTGTGATAAAAAATCAGTATCATTTTAACGAAGCTTGTGAGATCGTTTCTGGCCGGAACTGAGGAAGGTGCTGAAGCCACTAATTCAGACCACAGCAAGTCGAACCGTGGCTCTTTTCCGTCGAACAGCTTCAAACGCGCAGTGACGGAGGGCAGTCTCAGAAGTGCGGAGTAGCTGCTCTTGATGCAGTCAGCCATTGCGCCAGAAAGCAAATTCTTCTGATTACAAAGAATTTCCAGGACAATGACGATCCTAACTTCTTCCAACTTAAGAGTCTCAGCGACCCCTATAGGGTCTAGGCAGGAAATAGTACGGGTCTCTTGTGAGCAAGAGTTGACCTCCTTTTGATTTTTTCAGCCATAGGATACGAATGTACAATTTTCGGCAGTAGGTGCGAAATTGCAGCACATCCGCATCTGGAATTTCCTGAGATCTTAAGCTGTTAACTTCTTTAAGGGCTGCTCTTGTCGAGAAGCCCTGGTCTCCTCTGAATAACAATGTGGACTGATCCCTTCATGCCATTGTCAGCAACGAGCGTGGCGCACGGAGAGGTTGCGGCCGGCCAGGCAAAGCATTCATTCGACGTTGGCTGGATTCTCATCCCGCTTAGCGCTCTATAGCTGGCGCAAATTGCGGGTGGCAGCGCGGTCTGCAGGTGAAATAGAAGACTGAGCGGGAGGACTCTACAGAGCGTTCGGGGGCTAAGAAGTCAGGCATTATGAGACTTTTCAAGATTTCCCGTATCAAGTGCGAATTTCCCGTATTTTCCCGGGTCGTTAAAATTCCCGTATTTCCCGTATCGCTCGACACCCTGGTATAATAAATAATTGTAATCCCTGACTACGGTCAGATCATGGGTCCTAGACCAGACAATCAACTCAAGTATGAACAGTCTTCTAATGAACTCTTCCACCGCAAGGCACCATTCGGATACGGTGGGGTGTCGCGTAGATGAGTCAGGTGAGTCGGAGCGCCTGGAAACCCGAAAGTCCAAATACAAACTCAAAATTAACAAACATAGGGAATTTTCATTCTTTGCAACATTAAACATAAATTCGTTAATTAAAATTGGAAAACTTAAGCATCTAACCGATATATTGGACCAACACAAGATCTTAATAACAGCACTTCAAGAACTTAGAAACACAGATAAGGACCCCATTGAATCTGGAGTTATGAAAAATGTCCCCCAATTTGGTATGGGATTTTTAGGTACATACCAGTATTATTGATTCAGTGGAAGACTTTTCGTCGAACTCATCAAGGTTAGCAACTTTAACAATTAGGACAGGAAACAAAATATACTCCTTGATAAACGTTCATGCCCCAACTAATGACAAGAATGTAAAAAAATTTAGAGATGAAACGGACAATTTTTGGGAAGAACTCGCCTTACTAATATCAAACATTCCAGACACTCATGTTAAAATCTTGCTTGGGGATTTTAATGCAAAAATTGGTCAAGAAAGAAAATTTCGTCCAATAGTAGGTAAGTGGCCAGCTCACAAATTCACTAACAAGAATAGTCAAAGATTAATTACCCTTTGTGAAGAACATGGCCTACGTCTCGAAACTACTAGATTTAAACGAAGACCACACAAACTTATGACCTGGAAATGCCCTAATAGTGCACTAGGGGAATTCCAGATAGACCATGTTGCAATGAATAAAAAGTTCTACTAAGAAATATATAACGTGAAGGTACTACGTGGGGTCGATGTTGACTCTGATCATTATATATCCAAGATAAAGATCAAGTTAACCCCACGACGAAAACAAAAATCGTCAAACTCGACCATGCAAAGGCAATATGACCCTAGCTATTTAATAAATAATGTGTCCTATAAGGAAAAGTCGAAAACTCTCTTAAGTGACAAGCTAAAAACTATGGTTGACACACTGAAAACCGTTGCTGTCGAAATTGCTCCTATTAGGAAAAGGAAAGAGCATGCATGGTGGAATGCGGAATGTGACGCTGCAATTCGGAAAAGACATACAGCATGGCTCAATGATCAGCAAAAGAGGACCACACAATCGCGAGAAGAATTAACCATTGTTCAAAGGGAAACTGCCACAGAAATTAGGAGAATTAAAAGAGAAAATCAAAACAAGTCCATACAAATTATTGATGATTCCTCTAAACAACACAAAACAAGGGACTATTACAGGACATTTCGTCAATATCATTCTCCTACACAATTAATGAAAGATAAATCAGGTAAACTAGCCCACAATGATACTGATAATGCTAAAATTCTAGCAGATTATTTTAGAGAACTACTAAATGCTGATGAACCTAAGGAATATCTTGATTTTGAGCTTAATCCAAAAATTAAAACAAATTTACAGAACATTATTCCTCCTGACTTGACTGAAGTATGTGCAGCGATTAATTGGCTCAAAAATTATAGAGCAGCAGGAGAGAATTCATTGGTAGCAGAACTATGGAAATATGCAAATGAACAAACCATCTCCAACCTCCATAAACGCCTCATCGATGTATGGAATTCGGAACAAATACCAGAGGAATGGAGAATGGCTGTAATCCACCCATTCATAAAAAGGGTGATAGATCGCTCAAACAACTACCGTGGGATTTCTTTGCTTGATGTAACATACAAGATTCTAATTTGCATATTAAGGCTTTCACGGCCCGGATTATTATATAAACAATTCATGCTTTTGGGCTAATGCCGTGTGTATTTTTAATTTAAACCATACGTTTCGGAGAAACCTTGCCTCCTTTTTCAATGGAAATAAACAATGTGGCCAAAGAAAGTATATCAATGAGATTACAAAAAAATATAGATAAATTCCTCTGTTCGTCACCAGAGAGCAGCTGCCAGAAATTACTGTATGGACCATGGTGGAACGGCGGACAAAGTAGTAAGTAACCAGAAGGTAAAGGGGTCGGTGTGAAAATATAGAAACTCCTCGAAGAATATATATTTTCACACCGACCCCTTTACCTTCAGGTTACTTACTACTTTGTCCGCCGTTCCACCATGGTCCATACAGTAATTTCTGGCAGCTGCTCTCTGGTGACGAACAGAGGAATTTATCTATATTTTTTTGTAATCTCATTGATATACTTTCTTTGGCCACATTGTTTATTTCCATTGAAAAAGGAGGTAAGGTTTCTCCGAAACGTATGGTTTAAATTAAAAATACACACGGCATTAGCCCAAAAGCATGAATTGTTTATATAATACAAGATTCTATCTAGAATTATCTTGACAAGAATTCAACAACAACTCGATCAAGAACTAGGAGAATATCAAGGAGGGTTCCGACCAGGTCGCAGCTGTCTGGATCAGATCATCAGTCTGAAATGGATAATGAAATATCATAGAATGAGACAAAAGGATTTGGTCATTACTTTTGTGGATTTTAAGAAAGCCTATGACAGTATCCATCGAGGGTCATTACTTAACATCCTTAGGGAATTTGGGTTACATCAAAAGCTTATCAACCTCATTGGCGTTACTTTGAAAGATACTAAATCAAAGGTTAAATTTCGAGGTGCCTTGTCTGAACCATTTGATATCCGGACTGGACTTCGACAGGGAGATGGTCTATCTCCGTTATTATTTAATTGTGTTCTTGAAAAGATCATGCGTGAGTGGAACAAAACTTGTCCTCCAAATGTAAAGATTGTTACTGTACCCTACGGGACTGGTGCTGACTGGCATCGAACCTGATACTCTATGAAGGAGAAATCATAGCAATGATTTTATAGGGTATCGAACCTGAGGTCTCTGAGGAGAGATAACTGAATGGAACCCAAGACCCACATGAAATAAAAAAAATTACTGAGGTAATTTCAGCTTGATTCCGCTCATAGTTAAGGAATTACAAGCAATTTTGTATTTAAAGAATGTATGAATACCACTGCAACATGCAGGATTTTAGCCAAGGAGAAAGAATTTGAGGCAAACTGACAGTTGATAGATTAGCCTGAACGAGTGGGCGGACCAGACTGTCTCTAGCGGACTATTTCTAAGCGTCGCTAGGGGGGCAGGACAGTTATTAATGACTAAAGGAATCCCCGAGACACAAGGAGAGGAAGATGGAAGGGGGATATCCACAAGAGAAATAAATGGATTGCGTGGAAAATACGTATCCAAGAGATTCGAGATGAACGCGCAGGTGTATGAAATCCAGAGAGGATAGTTGTAGACCCAAGAAACATGCAAATCTATGCAGATAAAACATTGCAAGGACTGTGAACTCCGAACTGTGGAAGAAAGCCCATTGGCGGAATTCTAATGGGGAATCCCCTGACCTAAGCGTGCCCAAGCCACTGGGGAAAACAGTTAATATTAATTAATTGAGCGATCGAATCGCTGGCATGAGGCAACTGCTGTGACCTCCATGCAAGCACGATCCAGATAAATGCAATTCCAAGCCGGGAAAGGCATTATCACAGAAGAAGATGCTCCAGAAATTGGAAGGGACTATGTTTTCAAAGAAACACCTTAAATAGTGCAGCGACACTGGGAAGAAGCAGTCATCTTGGAGAAGCGACGCGGGGAGGGTGCTACTCCTCTGCTCAGAATTTGTCAACAAAGCCGCACAAGCCATAGTGAACAAAACCGCAAGTGTTGAGAACAAAGCAAGTGTAAAGTGAAGCTAAGTAAAGCTTATTATTATGCAAGCCGCGCAATAAGAGACGCGAATGTCAACTGAATAATATAATTACACTAATCTAACGTGTAGAACAGTTGAGATGTTTTGTAAAGTTGAACTTATTATCATCGTGATTATACACCATAGTCAATTCACGATAGTCATGGGAAGGAAAGAGCATCACAGACATTGTGATTAAGTTCAAGCCATGAACACTAGATTGATGGTAGGAGATCTGGAACAAAGATCACGTACACCAGAACAGATACACTGAACCTTGAAGTAGGAGATGCTGGGAACTGCGGGAGACGTATCATTAGGAGATAGGTGCTAGGATCAGAGACTTACACTGGAAGGAGAGATGTCGGGAGAGAGCGCAGCTTGTACCTCCGTAATTACGCAGAAGTGAAGCCAGCAAGGCACCATTGTACAAAACGTGTGTTATATAAAATTATGTGTTTTCAGTGTTATTTACTAGTGCTATATGATGAAATGTTGTATAAAGATGTATGAGAGTGTACAAGTGAAAATGTGTAACATCAAAGGAAAAATCAGTGAAGTGATACAGCAAGAAATGTGTGTTATAACCACTATATGTCGTTGTTAAGTGAAAACAATGGTGGGTTATGCGCTGTATTGTTGGATACGACCGCCAGAGAAGAAGGACGTGAGTACAATTCCAATGTAATAATGTGTAATTGGAGCTCGCTATATGTCGATCGGGATAAAATGTGTAATAGAAAACTTGTTTTAATGTTTTATACGAGTTTATCATTCCTCGTGATTGCAATAGAGAGTTTGCTGGTAAGAATGAAATTGCTTACGCCAGAGTGGCGTGAAAGTACAATTAATGTAATAATGAAGTTAATAGATAACGTCAGATATTGGACAAAGTCGCAAGAGAAAATATTAATAAACATGATTATATGAATAGTTAAGTTGCATCCATTCCGAAAAGATGTAAGGTAATATATAAACAAAGTGTAAGGATAAATGTTAGGATGTTGTCATACATGCCTAAATGTATTGGATGTTATGAGTTATCAATTAGTTACGCAGTAAATGCTGTAAAGATAAAGTCAGTTAAACGTACCTGTAATGAATGCCAGTAATACCGTGAACAGCGAAAGGAGAGGGAATTGATGTGTAATCGATCTGAATATTCTAATAGACCTAATTATTGTGCCGCTATATGCGAGCGTATTAGAAGTAAAGCCAAGATTTACTTTGATAGATGCAAGGTACAAGTCGTTAGTACAATGTCAGGGCAATATGTGCTACTCTTCGAAGGCATAATCAATGTACAGCCGTGGGCGTACATATATGTTGTTGACAAGCGGATGGAGAAAGAGATAGTCTCTTGACTGCCATACCGTGTCACGAGCGCAATTTAAGGAGTAACAGTGTCACCTTAAATTAGCAGCTATTGGAATGATCTGCCGTGCAGGCGTGACTGAATAAGGGTCTATGGACGCCTTCATACTACTTCGCACGTGGAGATGGCATAGAGTAAGACCATTCTCGCACGTATTATTAAGCCTTATTAGTCCCTCAAGACATTGTTACTATCCGATGTTCATTCCTGTGCTATAAACATTTGTGTGCCGTATTGAGCCCAGTAATATTGCTCTACGTGATAGGATTAAATGCTTAGATATTCAGACCGTGCTGATGACAGAAATATCCCTTGCCCATGAAAGTGAAAACATGTAAACATTAGAGAGTTGCAACAGCTGAAGAGAGGAGGTGGGGGAAGGCAAATGACCAAGACCCAGTCGGCCATCTTGCTTGTAGGCAGACCCACCCCACACCCTATTGTCACGCCACAGGGAGCCTGGGAGGGGATCTGACCTTCGAACACAATAGGTACTGGACATTTAACTGAAAATGCTGATATGATTAAATATTGAGAAATTGTTTGTTTTGAGTGCATAAATGAATTGTAGGCCTTCATTGGACCTGGATTCCGAATTTGAATGGTTAAAATCGCACGTAAATTACCCAAGTTAAGGTTGTGACATGTAACTTGGATGAATATAAATAACATTCTTGAGATATGCAAACCCAGCTTATTATGGTAACTAATTTTCCATACGGGTAGCATGAATTACGGATGGATGCAATATTAACAGTAAACGACTTTTATAATCGACCAAGAATCAACGACATATAGCGCAGCGATCAAGTAATTAACTAGCTTTGTTTTTTATAAGAATGGAAGTACTATAGTCCGCGTTAGAACGAAAGGACAGGGATGATGATGTTACACAAATTAAATGTTACACAAACTAAGAGATTAGAAAATTAAATGTTACACAACTAAATGTTATACAAATTAAAAGTTGCACAAGTTAAAAGTTGAACAAGTTGCACAACAATATAAACAAATGAATTGTCAAAATGTAAGGTAAATAACGTACTGATAAATACATTATTGCAGGTTGGACCGAGTTCATTACAGAATGAGATATGAGTTATTGTGTACAGTTATGTAATGTTTGCTTTGATTATTATTATCATTGTTGCAGTGATGTGCATGATATGTGAACATTCGTTGATTGACAGTGAATGCTATATTTTAAAATGTGATAGATGTTTAGTGACAGTGAGTTAGGGTGTTGAGACACCACACTCTGGACTCAGATACTCACAAGAGACAGGGGCAGCTTGCTTGAGGAGATCAAAGTTGATCTCAGCTGTGGAGCACAGATGAGTTTGTGTAGGACTTATGACCCTTTAAAATGTCATCTGTGCGTCCAAATTATATATTTGTATTGTTGGGAAGTAAGTGTAATGTAGGATTTCTATTTTGTGTTATTTTTATGCCGTGGTTCAGAATTAAATCTTGTTATATTAGGAGGATGTTTGTTCTTATTGTAGAGTAGTTACCTTGTAGTTATCAGATCCTGAATATGTATTCGTACTGTGGGAGAATATCACATTCCCCGAAAGACCGCTGACTGTTGGGTTACGAGTACATGTTCCATATATAATGCCAGATGGGTACAGTACTAATATAAAACTGAATCGCTTGGCTTTTGCGGATGACCTTGCACTGCTTGCAACCAGTATAGATGAGGCTAAACACCAAATTGAAGAACTTTGGTCTATTGCAGCAAAAGTAGGACTTCAAATTTCATTTGAAAAGACTGAAATAATGGCAGCCTTTGATGTGGAAACACAAGCTATTACATTGATTAACAATGAAGAAAATAAAGTTTTACATAAATTTAAATATTTAGGGGAGATTATAACATGGAATTTGAATGAGAAAGCATCAATCGATAATAGATCAACAAAGTTAAGACAAGCGCAATATATTACTTGGTCTAGTTACAAAAAAAAAATCACTCTCCATAAATGCCAAATTATGTCATTACGAATCAGTTATTAAACCGGAAGCAATATATGCTTGTGAAACACTTTTCAAGTTAAACACTCGATCAGTTACTGAAACATTACAGAAGACTGATAGAAGAATTCTCAGAACTATAATTAATAAAAAACATCAGACGGATGGTCAATGGTGTCTATTACCAAATGAAGTGGTTTATAAAGAAACTGAGTCTATAGTCGATACTATGTGAAAAAGGCGAATTGCATTTTTTTTTGTCATATCTCACGCCTGCCGGATACCAGACAATTAAAAGTATTATTTAATTATTTTTTCAAAAGTAAAACGAAGAACTCTTGGTTTATGGAAATTCAAAATGATCTGGATGAACTCGGCTTGACAATGTCCCAAATTGCTTACAAAGATGAGAAGAATATCTTGAAAAACAAGAACATCCGACTTCCCTTAAAAACCTTTACCCGCAAAACTTATACCATAAGCGATGCAGAGAGAGCGGCAAGGTCGACTAGAATTAAAATGTTTTGGGAAAAGAAGAAAATAAGAAGCTGAATCTTTAATATTGTTTTTGAGACATGTATATACTTGTTTTAGTTAAGTGCTCCAATTATTATTATTATTTAGTGTATGATGAATACAATATTATATACAATATTATGTACAATATATATAGTACAACTACCATCTCAAGTTCATAACTAGATTTCCATGTTTAAAGTTGAGAGCCAGAGAAGGGCTTCGCTCGAGACACAGTGTAAGTCTTCTATAGAGCCTATGTATGCACGTAAAGGACACTCGAATGTAATGTCTCTTCTCCTCAGTCACAATGAGGTGATGCCTTCCATCCCCATTTGAAGAGAGTGGCTCCACATCTACCTTGGCCGGTCCTAATACGATTTAGCGTCCTCCACTGTCGTCTGGGAAGAGGAAATCCATCAGGGCACTTGCAGGGGTTCTTAATGATGTGATGATTTGGTAACGAGGATTGCAGATGCCATTGTTCTTTCCAGGCGACCGATACATTAAAGAAGGTGTCCTGTAGAATCATTGCAGTACGCCAAGAAGGGTGTCTGGATTTCAGTCGTTTGGTTGGAGAAGCTGCTATATCAGAATGAATAGGGAGGCGAGGATTGTTTTCTATTTTCTTCCATAAGTTAAGCAGTGACTGTGATCATCTTAGGGATGGGGTGGTATGTGGCTTAGGATGGGAAGCCAATGTGTGTTAGTAGGTCGGATGCACCCTGTAATGGTATGCATTGCCTGGTTCAGCTGGGTGTCTACTAGTCCAATGTGAGCACTGTTAAGCCAAGTTGAGCAACAATATTCAGCAACGGAATAAGAAAGTGCAAGAGCAGTGGATCTCAGGACTTGAGCATTAGCACCCCAGGATGTACCCGCCAGCTTTTGAAGGATGTTATTCCTGGTCTTGATCTTGGCTGACACATTGCAGAGGTGATTCTTGTAAGTCAACGACCTGTCCAGGGTGACTCCCAGGTATTTTGGGTTACTACAGTATTGTAGATTCTCTCCTCTGAATGGTATGGTTGGTTTGTACCCAGAACTTCTATTCCGCAAGTGGAAGGTAGACAACAGTTTTCTGAGGGTTTGGTCTAAGGTTGTTCTGACGAAAGTAGCTGTATAAGATCTTTAAGTCTGATGTAAGCATCGACTCAGGCTCATCGAAGCGTTGGTGTTGGGCGACCAATGCAATGTCATCTGCATAGATGATTTTTTTTTTATTTCGTTGCTGGGAGATCATATCAGTACAGGTTGAATAGTAGAGGGGCCAATACAGAGCCCAGAGGGAGTCCACCTTTTATCCTATGTACTTTACTCCTGGAGTCTTCTGAAAATATCTGAAAGTACCTATTACTCAGCATGTTACTGAGTAATGTGGTGAGTTTCAGGCAAGGGATGATACTGATACATTTAAGAAGGAGCTTATCTTGCCACACGGTGTCATATGCAGCTGTCAGAACTAAGAAAACACCCGTGCTTACCATTTTGTTCTCAAAGCCATTTTCAATATGGGTAACTAGTGCTAAAACCTGTTCATCACATCCACGTCCAGATCTGAATCCAGCCTGCTCGACTGGAATATGCTGATTGATTGTCACAGAGATCCTGTTATGTATCAGCCTTTCCAGAAGCTTCATTGTGACACTGAGGAGTGCTATTGGCCGGTAACTCTCAACTTTTGTTGGGTCCTTAGATGTTTTTAATACAGCTACTATTTTTGTCTTCTTGAAGAGTGAAGGTAGATGACCTGTCTCTAGAATGTTCGTGAAGAAGTTAGTAAGCCATTTGACAGCAGCTGGTCCAAGATGTAGAATGAACTCTGGATATATACTCCAATGAGGGCGCGTAACATATGTAAATAAATAAATAAATAAATAATAAACAATAATGGTGATAATGCACTTCCTTGCTTGAGGCCTTTTTTTTGTATAAAATGTTTCAGAGTCACCACTTCCGACTTGTACACAGCTTTTACTCTCATGATACAAATTTTTTATCTTATTAATTAATGATTTCGATACATTCCTTTTCAGTAGGCACTCCCATACAGGTTTTCTCTTAAACTGTATCAAAGGCCTTTTCCAAATCTAGAAATATGAAAATGATTTCCTTGTTTCTTTCAGATGTTTTTCTAATATCATACGTACTGTAAATATCAAATCTATTGTTGATCTATTCGGTCTAAAACCATATTGTTGTTCCTCTAACTGTGTTTCTATTATATCCCTCGGTCTTTTGTCTATGACTTTCTCCAATATTTTCAGCCCATATGATAATAAAGTTATACCTCAGGAAGTATATGAAGTCATTTTGTAATTTATGTTTCTTTTGGTGTGTCTCTAGTAAAGCATTCGTTTTAGGGAATTGTATGTCATATGTAGTCCTGCGATTGGTAAAGCCTAGTTGGATCTGTTTGTCATTTTGTGTGCGTTGGGTTTTGCGTATTGTTCTTTGGTTGTGTTTTGATGTGACATACTTTGTTTTAAAGGGTGGGTTTTTTCTGTTCTTGGGTTACTTGACTTCGTAAGCTTCTTGGAATTTTTCTCCTGACTACGTTATGTAGTTAGCCTGTGGTGGGAAGAAAGTACTATTTACATTATTGTTAACTCGGTTTTATTTCTGCCCCGTTTATTAATTTGAGTTTCCCTTTGAACAATCTCCATCTGCAACACATTAGGCATCTCGTTCTCTCCTTTCTCTTTGTAACATTGTTTATTTTTATACTTGTGTTTGTTTTGATAATATATATTTTTTTATTCCAGCCCCATCATCCCTCATTCTATCATTTCATGCGTCCCTCGTTTCCCCTTTTGTTATGCCTTGTTCTTTGTTATTAAATTTATCTTTGTTCAACCTTTACACGAAACGTGTAGTCATTCCATAGTTAGTTCTCCATCTAGTTCGGAATGTGTGAGTAAACTTGACATAAGGTCTCATGGTCCGCATCCTTTCCATCTGCATGCCTCGCTTGTATCCCTAACGCATACCTGCCAACTTTCAAAAAGGGCTTTCAGTAAAACTCACGCGCGACAAAAAATCTAACAAATTTCGACATACCCCGGCTTGAAACAATAATCCTCCTGGGCTACAAAATACAGTAATTTATGCTTTGAACAGGATATTTCAATGAAATCTTATCTACTTACAACATACGCTAATTATTTGTAGACGAGCATGACCCTCAAGAAGCAGGTGTTGTGAATTTTGGTTTGGAGCATAGATATAACAGGACTTCCTTGAAATAATATACCTAGGTAATACACTCATCACTCACTGGAAATTACTTGCACTTTAAATTCATAGCTGTGGCTTTTTTTTAGCTTCCTGCAAAAAGTCTGGCAAAATGGTGCTGGCATAACAGGGACCAGAACTCCTGGCCATCAAAATAGAAATAGACTCCAGAGATTCATTCGGGACAAAATTCATGTATTTTCTTCACTTCAAAAAATTACGAGTTGAACAGATTAATATAAAACACTACAGTAACCGATGGCATTATAGGGGTCTGATTAAATAGGTAAAGTTGTGGCTTGCTTTGCTTTCTTCAGAAAGTCAATAGAATATGTTTGTATTGCTTCAGAACTTCTGGTCTTCAAAATGGAAATGGCTTCCATAGTTCCATTGGACGTCGATGACCAGAACTGTGTCCTGTTCTTCTTAATCAGGCTAAAAATGTGTTCACATTATCTTCGCAGTCAAGTACGGAGAAATATCTAGATGTTACACGATCGGCGCTGGTCTGCCGTTGGACGAGATTCCCGTAGTTTTCTTGTTACAACACTGAGAAAAATCGCGAATCGCGATTTACATAATCGGTGTCACTTTTAGTCGTTCGACGAGATTTCCTTTGCCTTTGAGATCGGGCACGGGAATATATTGCATTATTACGCAATCGACGCCGCTTGCGGTCCGATTGACAAGAATCCAGTTGACCTCGTCATCGAATGCGACGAAATATCGCGTTGTATCGCAATTGCTGACGCTCTTGACCATTGTACGAGATTCACGTCGTCCTCGCGGTTGGACACTAAGAACGCGATAATATGCAATCGGCGCCGCACCCGGCGGAGGATGAACGTTCGAAGTAGGTATCTAATTTTACGAATTATTCTGAGGGGATTGCACGAATAATACAAGACGGCACATTTTCTTTTGAATTCGAATCACTAATTACACAAGCTTTCGAGATAACTGGTTAGATTATACATCAGATGGAACCAACCGGTTAGATTATACATCAGATGGAACCAACGTTCGAAGGAAAAATCGGCATATAACGGAATATCGAATTAACCATACTGGATGTCGCAAATTTACGAAACGGATAGATTTTTAAAATAAATTTACTTCGAAGCCTTTTCGAGATTGTTTCTTCGAAGCGGTATCATTTCGCAAGATTGCGACATTAAATTATTCCGCGTTACTTCTGGACTTATATTTGAGAGAGTCTCCAAATTTAGAGGTCAATAACAGAAATGAGCGGTTTCTGTTTTGTTTCGAAAGTTTTTGCGAATAAATGTGTCGCGGAAAGTCAGGTTTCCTAATAACAAAGAAAAAACATTTCACACAAAACTAAAAACTCTTCTTGATGCCGAAAATTTACTTCAAACCGATGTATACCATTCAAGGTATTCTCAGTACGCATTTCCTTGAGGACGGGCACGGGGAAATATAGCTTACGCAATCGGCGCCGCTTACGTGAAACTTACTCCAACGCAATCTGTGAGCCTACCAATGCAAATCGAACTTATCAACGCATTGAAGAACAAGCCAAGACCGACTACAATATCTCAGACCGTAACATCAAAACCAAGATGGCGGAAATCGTAGGGGAACAGCTGTAGCAACTGGCGGGCATGGCGCCATCGAAATAGCGGCAAATTCGAAGACAAACATTCGCATATTTGATTAAATTCCGCCAGAAATTACAGGTTTTTATGTAATAAGGCACAAATTCAATATGAAACCCTGACGTATTTCGCTACAAGCAACGAGAACAGACAGTAGCTAAAAATACAGACATAAATAAAGCAGAGGTAAGACATTATGTTAAAAAATGCAAATATTTCTAAATGGAACTACAAGAATAGTCAACCAACAACAAAGTCAACCCCTGACACTATACAGCCCATGAAGGGCCTAGGCAAATATAAAATGCAAATATAAATGGTTGTTGCTTATATTAGGGGCTACGACATCGTGGTCTTGTAGCCCCATGTATTTGTGTGATAACCTGTGTTATTGTTATGGCTGAACTAGTGTGTTTGTAAATTGGGTATTGTAGTGGGAAGGAAGCGGCCATGGCCTTAAGTTAGGAACCATCCTGGCATTCGCCTGGATTAGAAGTGGGGAAACCATGGAAAACCACTTCCAGAAAGACTGAGGTGGGAATTGAACCCTCCTCTACTAAGTTGCTTCATGAGGCTGAGTGCACCCCATCCCAGCCCTCACATGAGAATTAAATTTCTTGGCAGAGCCGGAGAATCAAACCCGGACCTCCGGGACGACAGCCAAGAATGCTAGGCACTACACAACGAGGTGGTCTAAAACAGAATGGTACCACTGAACGAAAGTAGAACGAGCGATAATATTCTCTATAGTACATTAATTAGCCAAAATACCTTATCAAACAACGAGAAATAAATCAGGGAATGATGTTTTAAAAGATGCTTCCTCCTCCGCTGTATGTGACCCACCCAGCCATCCCAAATAGCATTGTGACTCACAATTTGGCTTTAGGAGAGAAAGATGCACAATCCAGGCAATTCGAAGTCTTCAAACTGAGATTGCGTCTACCCTGTCGGTACCGAAGGGAAAGTTACAATCCATATTCATTGACTTCTCTAAAGCTTTTGACTCGATTAGCAGGAAGAAAATATTGGAAAAACTAGACAGACTATTGAGAGGTAACAGCTACACTAAACATCTTGTCAAAAGTATTTTAGGCTCTAACAATATAGTCATTAACGATGGCATTACAACATCAAGCCCAATTGAGCAGACTACAGGCATGCTGCTACAAGGAGACCCATTAAGCCCTCGTGTTATTTATCACTGCTATGGCAGATAATATCACAGATATATTATCAGAGCGGGTAATCTCATTTATATACGCAGATGACATGGTGCTCGCTTCAAGTTCACAGGTCGAATTGCAATCTGCTCTCGACCCTTTGAATTATGGGTGTTACACAATGACCTTAGGTTAAACAGAAACAAGACTAAATCTATGACCTTTAGGAAAGGGGGAAAGCCAGCAATTTTCCACATTGCAGGAAAACCGCTTGAGGGTGTACCACATTACAAGTAGTCCTACTTAGGTCCTACATTAGTCAACTGACAATGTTTTCACACTGCAAATCAAGGATAGACCCAGCGTCACTACCAAAGCCTTCAACGACATAAAACATTTGACTAAGCTATCTATAAAAACAGCCTTAAAACTTTTGCGGTTAAATGTTACCCGTATTGTGACTTATGGACTGGAGAGCATTTGGACACATTTAAATATGAAGTATTTGGAACAATATGGAGAAAATGAAGGCGACTTACATAAAGAAGGCCTTGGGTTTATCAAAGTATACACCTTCAAGACCGGTGTAAGAGGTGACTCGCGAGGTTTATAATGTAGAAGAACTCAGACTTCAAATGCTGCTACCTTCTACTCCAGGATATGTAAAACTCATGGACACACTAGAGCCAAAGAACATTGGTAGGATTTTTGCGCCACGGACACTATGATTTTTGACGATTGGAAGAGTGGGGGGGGGGGGGGGGGGGGGGGGGGGGGGGTGCGAGCTGAGACCATTGAACTGTCGGTACTATTGGAACAACTCCTCCCATGGTAACCCTCGCTGAAAACTGCTTCCTGGTGCACTGCCAGGCGTAACTAGTCGCACCAAAAACTGTCATACCATTTAACTCTAGGTTGCATGTCAGCTGATATGTCGTGATTCTTTTCATATATTTGAACGTACGTACCTCTGTGCAACGTTATATGTATGGTATTTTCCAATAATACGGTAGGTTTACGGTCTACTTTATTTCGAAGTAGCCTATTCTGCGTTTATGGATATGTCTTACATCAAATTTTGACATAGGCCTAAATAGCACGTATGACAAATACACGTAGGCCCTATTGTAGGTTATAAGTTATTAAGTTAGTCACAGAATTATAACCTACGTCTAGCTTATATTACAGATTTCCATGGAAACGCCCAGATGTAGGCCTATTAAAGAAATGGGTTATAGCTGTGAAAACTTTTATAAACATGCTACTTGTTTCATTCAAATAGAAACAAACCACTGCTTAAAGATGATGCGGTACCTGCAAAGGTAGCGCTGCACACCGCGAGAATTTGTTTAAAAAAAAAATTAGTAATGAAATTAGCCAAAGTACCTGTAGTAATGGTATCTGGAGATGATAAATTAATAGATGTTGACTCGTCCGCTGTCATAGACCCACCCAGCCATCCCAAATAGCGACACTACTTATATAGTTGAAAATGAAGTATCGGGTAGACATCTTGTCACTATGTCAGGAATGCCAACCCCGCGCGTTTGGTACTATCTCGCACCGTGTATAGAAAGAAACAAAAGAGCGTCGATAATGTAATTTATAATTGCGCCAAATCCAAATCGTCAGTCGTAATTTAGCCATGGATTGCGTGTCATGTATTAATGTTTTACATACAAAACCAAACCTAACCTGGGGCTTAGGTCCCAGACCCCCTTGCTTGTGGTACTAGCAGTAATTTTCGGCCAGGCAGTACCTAACCTAGTAGCGGACATAAATTGTATCTTATTAATGTTTTACATACAAAACCAAACCTAACCTGGGGCTTAGGCCCCAGACCCCCTTGCTTGTGGTACTAGCAGTAATTTTCGGCCAGGCAGTACCTTTACGTCTGAGTCATTATTTACGTCTCAATAATATGTCTGTCAAAAACAATTTCTAACTTTACGTGTGAAATAGTGAATTTTGTGTGCGACATGTTGGTAACGTAGTCACATGGTGTCACACATGGTGTCACATGACGTGTCCAAGATGGCGTCCGTAGTGAAACGAACACGATAAGAATTCTTTATTTTCGTGAAACAATTATTATTGAGGTGCGGCACTTGATGTTGAGATTGTGAAACGACTCCCAAGAACTCCGTAAAAGGTATGTAAATCATAAAACCTATATTTTCAATAATATACCTCGTAAAAATTCGTAAAGTTACGAAAAGGCAAATTCTCACGGCGTGCAGAATTACCCCTGCGAATTGCAATTTCCCACAGCATCGGCTTCAGCCACCCAAGAAAAGACCGAGAGTTATTGAACGACAAGTAGCCTAATATTTACTGTTACTTTCTTCATCAGCATAGGCATAAAATTTCACATTTTCCAGTATACTTTTATGATGTCAGTCTTGGAGACGATAAAAATAATTCGGCTTAAGGGATCTTCCCTGCTGGACCTGTTCGTTTGCTGTATGACTTATGTGAGGTCGAAGTTTCGACCTGCTTTGAAGAAAAAGAAGCTTGTAGTTTTTACGTGACCGTTAATCTTGTGATCATGAGCCAAGGGACCTCCATTTTACGTGGAATCCGAACCACAGGACATGGCATTTCACTTCCAAAATCTCACTTGCAATGACCGTGAATCAAACCTGGTCCACCTTGGTGAGAGGTGAATAGCTTGACCACTGCGCCACCATGCCCCATTGCTTTGAAGAATATTGAACATGTGGTTGTTTTGTATAAATAAAGCAGGCTATGTATTTTTGTTCACCAAGCATCTATTTAATTGTTTAGTTATAGGCTTATGCATATTCACACACATATGAATGTTGAATACCAATTAACATACTTTTTCTTCTTTATTGTTAGTCATTACCAGCCTAACCTTATTTTTATTTTATTTTAATGTATGTACGACTTGTATTTTTTGCCAGTAGGCCTATAACTTAGTTATTGTGTATGCTGCCTTTGATCGAAGGATAAAATTATGAACAATCAGGCTGCAATATAATATTTAATGTTGGCATATATTTCTAGCCATTTTAAGTATCAAATTACTATGATATTTTGAAATATGTATTTCGGCGTAAGTTCAGTTTAGTTTACCATTCGCCTAAATGTTCAAAAGTACCTCTTTTACTTGTATCTCGTCGTACATATGTACGTCATCCTTTTGTTCGTATACGTCAAACGTGAGATCACGGTGACGTCACTGATCTCCCTAAATATTCCCCAGATACCGGTGTATCGGAAGGTATAGTTCAACCGAAGATACCATGCCATATTCTGCACATTAAGACATGAATCTTTGATATTCCTAGGGAATAACAATTAGTTTACTGTATGATTTTAGATTTTATTCATTATATGCATGGGCATTGGCTGCAATAAACCCCTTATTATTATAGGCTATAGGTGAATTTCCAGCTGTGGATGCCATTATTCACATCAACCATCGTCAGAACAGTACTGCCAACCTCACCATTACGGTACTAGCCGCACCAACACTCGACCATTCTAACCTACGTTTTGTCCAATCCAATGGTTACAGCCTAACACGTCCAGATCAATGGTTTTGTATCAATCTGCCCCGATAGCTGCGCACAATCAAAGCCGCAGCCTTCGATTTGTCCAATCCAATGGTTTTTTACAATGGTTACAGCTTAACGCATCCAGAACAATGGTTTTTGACAATGGTTATAGCCTAACGCGTTCCGATGACTGCCTTTTTTTTAACAACAGTGATCTGCTAATAGATGTAGTCTCCTCCGCTGTCTATAACCCACCCACCATCCCAATTTATAACACGACTTAGGGCTATATAGTGAAATTTCAGTTGTGTCGGCCAGTGGGCGTGGCTTATTTGACAAATAAGATATTATTCATAATGTTGAATTTTGGGCTTATGCCGTGTTTATTATATTGCAATTCGACGCGTTTCGAAAGAAACCATGTCTTTCATCGTCAGGAATAATCTGGAATACGACAATGTTGCTAAGAGAAAGCAACGAAGAACATATAGAAGGTGCCCAAAGATGGACGCCATTATAGCCCCATGTTAGGGACAACGGAAAGCAGCAGTGAATTACTTTCTCAGGGTTCTGATAATAGGTAGCCAGGATTCACTGAGATTGTAGCCGGTGTCGCGGTTGAAATTATCTGGGTGTTTACGTATTTCAACCGCCTCCCTGATGATTCTGGGACGATATTGCTTTATACGGGCAAGAACATCCACCCCTTGGAACATGACATCATGGCCAGGTGTTAAAGCATGATCGGCAACAGCTGATTTATCAGGTTGAATGAGCCTGATACATCTATTATGTTCCTTAATGCGAGTGCATATTGTTCTCGAAGTCTGCCCGATGTAAACCTTGCCACAAGTACAGGGAACTCTGTAGATACCCGGTTGTTGCAATTTAGGCAAACTGTCCTTAGTTGGTCGCAGGAGTTGCCTAATCTTAACAGAAGTTCCAAATACAGTCCGTATGTTGTATCGACGTAGGATTTTAGCAATACGATCCGTTGTGTTATGTATGTACGGAAGGTAAGCAGTTCCTCTTACATCTCTTTTCTCAACTGACGTCCTATTATTATTTGTTGGTTTCAGAACCGTAGAAATCAAAGCCTTGCTATAACCGTTGCTCTCAAAGGTGGTTCGCAGGGTGTTAATTTCTTCTTGTAAAGAAGACACTTCACAAATCCTCCTAGCCCTGGTAATAATAATTTCAACCGCGACACCGGCTACAATCTCAGTGAATCCTGGCTACCTATTATCAGAACCCTGAGAAAGTAATTCACTGCTGCTTTCCGTTGTCCCTAACATGGGGCTATAATGGCGTCCATCTTTGGGCACCTTCTATATGTTCTTCGTTGCTTTCTCTTAGCAACATTGTCGTATTCCAGATTATTCCTGACGATGAAAGACATGGTTTCTTTCGAAACGCGTCGAATTGCAATATAATAAAACACGGCATAAGCCCAAAATTCAACATTATGAATAATTACACGGGCCGTGAAAGTCTAAATGACAAATAAGATATTGCCAACCCTATGTATAGGTAAACACGGCCGTAGGTTGTTTGTTTTGAGCGTAGAGAGCTGTGAGATCGCACTCGCTTCTATCTGTATCGGGACATCCTGAACTAACTCCAACAGATGGCGCATAAGTACTCTCATTAGTACTTTATTTCAAATAGCATTTGCCAATAACACACAATTGATGTTACAAACTCTTTAAAATGAAAATTTACTGTATTATGAACTTGTCATTCTTCAAATTCGATGTGTATAGAATTCCAACGGACATACATTCTATCTTATTAATGTTTTTAATACAAAAACAAACCTAACCAGCAACTAACGCCCCAGTCCCCCTTGCTTGTGGTAGCCTACTAACAGTAATTTTCGGCCAGGCAGTAGGCCTACCTAACCTAGTAACAGACATAAATGTATATACAAAAACAAACCTAATTTGGGGATAACTCCCCAGGCCCCCTAGCTTATGATACTAACAGGAGCATAATTCTATTTACATACCTGTTGCATTTAAAATCACTGCTTCCATCAGATTACAGTACCCACTTGAATTTTTTCCACAAGCACACAAAGATTATTGATTCATGATTCTTATAGAATATATTTACACTTAAAGAACTTGACACTTTAGAAGACACTGACACTGCTGGTATGTCATTAAAACTACCATCATCTACTTTAACAAACAGGAGTTGTGTAGGACGGTTGATTTGGGAAAATTGTCGAAATGGTATCAGGGGTTAGTATGGCAATTTTCATAACCACAAATTTAGGTTCGAAATGTTTAAGTTAACAAATACAACTGTTTTAACTTCGAAAATGATCCCGGTGAATATTTCTCATCCACTTCTCTTTCAAAGATTTGTCTTTAGGAAATTTAAAAGTTGAAGTATCTTCAGCAGTATTAAATTTACAGGCAGGTACACAGTAATGACAATAAACAGCCAATGCTTCTCACATTACGTATCTTCGGCATTTATAATTATTCACAGTGCACTTCACTACTTAAGGTACACTATTACAATATATAACAGCTCGAAATCACTTGAAATATGCGACATTTGAACGAAATTCTCGCAGCAGACCCACTTAAATGTTGGTTGACCAAATGTAAACAATCCCCTACGATTACCGCCATTTTCTACGATTTCGATAGTGGCATTATGGTCTGATTTATTGTAGTCGGTCTTGAACAAGCAAACGGTTATCCCAGAGCTTTCATTCAACACAAATCGATATCGATCGACTAGGATTCAGGCAAATCAGGACGCATCTCGTATTCCCAGTCGAAGACTGTAACGATCGGATGATTATAGTTTAGGGCGACGTATCGAATGTGCGCTGGTCACACAGCAATGTATCGGCGGCATGCGTAAGCTTGTTCTAGCGCGAATAATAAAAATATCTTGGTACATAAATCCGTAAAATATTATAGTTCATCCGTAAAACCGTAAAACGCACTGCCTTTCCGTAAATTTTACGGACAAACCTTAAAAGTTGGCAGGTATGCTAACGTTTAACACCTCCCTCCGAAATGCTGTTACGTTGACTGCTTTGTTAGCAAATCGTCGTCCATGTAGTGGCTTCTTGACTTTGGGGATTAGATCATAGTCACATGGACTTGGATCAGGCGAATACGGCAGTTCTGGAAGAACCTCCCATCCCCACCGTTGTAAGTGATGCTGAACGATGGCTGCTGTGTGAGCTGTCGCGATATCGTGTAGGATTATGGCGTCGTCCAAATGATCAGGACGTTTGGTTTGCACTGCACGGCGCAATTGGTACAACAAAAAGGAATTATAAAACACTGCATTGACAGTGTGCCCTTCACGCACTGGATGACACACAAGAACACCTTGAACATCGTATGCCAGGATGACGATAACCTTATTGGGCGACGGATTTTGTCGAACCTTGCGTCTCCGTGGTACCCCTGACGACGCCATTCACTTGACTGTCTCTTCAGTTCAGGTTCATAAGCACGTGCCCATGTTTCATCGGCTGCAAAAATGCGATTCAACTTAAGGGCATGTTTTCCTTGGAAAAGGGTCCATTCTAATTTAGAGAGGGTATTAATTAACAATAAGTGTAAGGTATAGTATTGTTGGGACAAATTAGGTTTCTTGATGTATAAAAATCTTAATTCATCTCTTAACCAGATTTTCAAGGTGAAATGCCATGTCCTGTGGTTCGGATTCCACGTAAAAAGGAGGTCCCGTGGCTTATGATCTCGAGATTAACAGTCACGTTAATCTACAATCTTCCTTCCTTTCATCTCTTAACCAAATTCTGTTAACTTTACTTTGAGTTTTATGCATATAAGGAAATAATTCTCCTTTCCTTTGAAATGATTGAAGGCTTTTAGGAATGAGTTGAAAAACCTGGCACTGGGTTTCTCTTATTAAATTAGAAATTTTAACTCTTAAAATGCTAAATTTGTTTAAAGATACGTAAGTGTGACAGTTTATTGACTGCCACTTACTTCGTCCCCACCCCCACTCCCCCGGAATTGCCGCCCTCGGGGAGAGAGCTCAAATATTAGGAACATTTCTGAACTTTGAAATTCCCGCTTCGCATCCCCCTCTGCTCATACCCGTGATGGCGCCAAAAGAAGTTCGCGATTATTCGGCGATGTTTGGAACAATATAACATCTGCATGGAAATGTTATACTTCGGCTTCGGTGGCGTGGTCGGTAGCATGCTGAACTACTATGCCCAAGATAGCGGGTTCAAACCCGGCCGAAGTCGTCGGATTTTTTAAGAGCGTTAAAAATCCTTCAGTATGCCTTCCTTCGGAGGGGAAGTAAAGCCGGCGGTCCCATGTCATAGATTTATGGCATGTTAAAGATCCTTTCACATACTAAACTTGTGTAAAGCAAAATTTGTTAGGTTAGATTTCGTCAGAACGCTCTATCAAAGTTCCAACATTCACCACTAGGTATCATTGATATCTGGTGGCGAAAGTTGGAACTACTTGAAATTGAACGGAACTTGTAGCTCGCCTTTTAGGGTGTCCGCTGGAAGCAGCTACAGACTCAGGCAAGCCGAACATGTCCTCGGACACTCCCGGCACTAAAAGCCATACGATAAATAAATAAATAAAAATAAATAAATAAATGTTATACTTTTATCAAGCTACCACCGCAAAATTATTTATTTCGTGTTTAACAAGCATCGCAATGTGTCGCCTAATTGTATGTCAAAGTTGGCGTCGCGATCGTCGTTTAGTGCCAATCGGGTAGTTTCGCGGCCCTAAGTAGTGCATTCTTGGCATCAGACGATTTCAGTTGAACTTGGAACCATGTAGCGAAAAGATGTGTTCTGGTCGGCTTTCGGAGGCCGGCCAACAGTGAAATTAATTGGCAAATGCGCCAATAACCAGGTACTGTGCGCTGTTTTTTTTTTCCATGAAACTTGAGCTATTTCTTAAATCCATATTTTACTCCCCTCGGAGTTTTATTTAACTTACATTTTTGCTTCAGTGCAGGGGAAACAATGTGTCCTAGGCTTAAAACTTTGTATGTGGTACCACAAACCTAATTCTTAGGTGCTTCAATTCTTATCTCTCAAGATATAACATTCAGCATAAAATGCAGGAACTTTATCACGTCTTTTTTTTAACCAAATTTGAACTGCTTTGCCTGTAACAAAATGCCACGGTTTTGCCAACTCATGGTAGCCACAACCCGTAACACGTAAATCGGACGCCAACATATCTGTTTGCGATAATAATTTAAAATTTAATTCAACTTCAAAAGGACATTTAGCAATATAACCAAAAATGTAATTTTGCTGGGGAAATCGGTTAATTTCATGGCGGTATTCCCTTCAATTGTCGTCTGCTATGGTCATTCCATTGTTGGCGTGTTGTTTCACGCAGGCTATATTGTTAGGCCTAACTTTGGTCCTATCATTGCTTTGCTTGGAATGTTTAATTTCGAGCCTTTGGCTTAGTATACCTTCCTAGGTAATTTAATATTAAATTCATTCCCTTGATTGCATCACTTGTTGTGATAGCTACTTAACTTCTGTGGTTTTCTGACGCCACGTTTTGCCGCTTATTAGCCCCTCATTTGGGCATATCATCATCATTTTCATCATCTTGCACAGTTTCCAGCCACTGGCCGGATCTGTTTGGAACACAAGCCTCTCCAACGTCTTCTGTCTTCCCACCATCTCTCAGCCTCCACCCTTGTCCAGTCTTCTCCTCTCTTCTTCACGCTTTCTTCCACCCCCTTCAGCCACCTGTCTCTCGGTCTTCCTCTCGATCTCTTTCCTTCCCACTTCATCTCGTGTACTCTCCTGGGTATCCTCTTCTCGTCCATTCGTTTTACATGTCCATACCATCTAAGTCTAGATTTCTCTATACCATCCTGTAATGGTTCCTCCTTCATTAATTCTCTGGTCCTTTCATTTCCTATTCTGTCCATCTTTGTAGCTCCAATACTGCTTCTCAAGAACCTCCTCTCACTGGCCTGTATTTTGCTCTTCTCCCTTCCTTTCATAACCCAGGTCTCCGAGGCATACGTCAGGATAGGGACATAGTACGTCCGATATTTTGCTCTGCTCTCCTGAGCAATCTGACCTTCGGGCCTCGTGTTGCCCTGGATTGACGAGTTCATTTCATGGGGACTTCCAACCTTTTCTTAGGACCAGTGCTTTATTTATGTGTGCCCCTGCCTCCTGATGTAATCCCTTTTATTTTAAATATACTATCTTTTTATTTGTTTTCTAATTTGATTACATGACTACGTCTTAAGGCCAGTAACAGAAACCACCCTCTAGGTTAAACCTACCCAGCCCTCTGCTCAATGGTCATTCTGACCAATCCCCCTCTTCCCTTGGTCTTCCAGGTAGCCTAAACATTTAGACCTTGGGGCACTAAGGGGGGGCTGTCCTGTCTTCCTTTCGGAGGAGTTTTGGGACAGTAAGTGGTAGCAGAGCGTAGTTGTCGATTTTAGATTTCCGCTGCTGTGCCTGCCCCGTGTTCTCTTGGATGGATATTTTTGGTTACCTAACCTATGTTTTCCTTCCTGTAGTCATGTTTTTCTTGTGGGGCAAGTAAATGTAACCTTGTAACTTGAAAACAGTAAGGATAGGAAACCCTGATATGTTGTAATGAGTATGCCTTGTGCATTGCTTTATCTCTGTCTGTTTCTTGTTTTCATGGTGCGCCACAAATGCCTTGAGCATAAGCTGTGATGCTTATTTCATCTGTTATGATGTGTAAATGAGGAAAGTCTCCCTAGAAATCGGTGAGCTCGGCTATTGCTGCTCTCTTTCTTTCTCTGCTGAGTTGCTGTTCTGCAACTGAAGACCTCGCCGTGGTGAGTCCCATATAGTACTAGTAGTTTTGCTGTAACCTGTAGACTGTTGTGCCTAGTTCTGCACGGTTAACAAGTGATAGCGCTGTGTGTTCATCATCTTAGTGCTTATCTGTGTGTGAAGAGGTCGTGCTGACGCCCTGTATTGCTACGTGCTACATTCTGGTGAAATTAAGTGATTATTCTGGCCGTGATGTCAATTGTGATTTAGTGGAAAGATTTTTCTGGCCATGTTGCCATTTTTCGGAAGTCGCAGTAATGTTTCTGCAGTTATCGAGCTGTATTTAAAGCTAGGTGTCTGGCTGTGTAGCCAAGTGGCTGTGTTGTTGCCAAAGTTATGACCATGTGTTGTCAATATTTTATCTGGAAGTTGTGCCCAGCTGTATCGCGGATTGCGCTGTTTATTGCTATGTTCATATGTTGAATAATTGTCACAGTGTGGATTTTCTGGCTGGTACTCAAGTTGAAAGCCGTACCTTTAATTATTTTCTGGCGTTGAGCCAAGAGAAAGCTGTATCATTGAATTTTCTGGCGTGTTGCCTCTTGAAACGTGAAAGCTATGTTTTGGCAGTGTTGCCAACTGTTAAAGGTTATCTGTGGTAATTATTCTGGCTGCGTGCCATATGATAGAAGCTGTAGTTCTTCTTAGCACACCATTCTGTACTGGTGAATATTTTATTGGTGTCTTCCGTATAATTTTAAAGGCCAACATTTGTTTTATTGTAGTGGTACTCCTGCCCTACTTAACGTAGCTGTTGCCAGTAGCTATTGATCCTGTAGATCTTGAAGTAGACCCTTCAGCTGTTGTTTGCTGTGTCAAACGTTTTGTTATTATAGGGAACGTGAATGTAATATGATTATCTGTGTACATACGTACACCTGCCAGCCAGCGGTGTCGATGTTGTGTTGAGAGCTACGAAGTGCTAACTGCCTTGGAATTGTAATATTTAATGCTGATGTGTTAAATCCTTCTTTTGAACATTTCGAATCTCGTACTTATGACCTCATGTGAGGTTATGTTCAGCGTGAACATGGAGTACCAAGAGCGTCTGTTGTGTTATGGTGAACCAGGCCTGCCAACTGTAAACATGGTAGCTGATTGTGTTGCTGTGAACGTGTGCGGCTAGTTAGCTTTGCTTAAATAGTCTTCTGGGAAAGTGGTATAGGATCTGCATTGAAATGTTTTCTGGGGTAATATCTTAGGACGAAATTCATTTTAATTTTTCAGGTTTTGATTGTCTTGGATACGTCGGTATGATATTGTGTTCTCGCTGGAATACCTACTGTGGTCTGGGTCGACAGGGTCGTATGACTATTTCTGTTCGGTTCCAGGCGCGGGGTGTACATAGTGTGTTTCCCGATTCGAGTTTCCTGAAGTGGCATGTAGGGTTTTCTTTGATGCAAGGTGGCCTATTGATGAAGTTTTGTTTTGTGTCGAGGCTACAACTTCGTGTTGTTTGTTATTGGTCTCATTTTAGTGTTGAGCTTCTTTATGGTATTTTGGCGAATCATAACTTTATCCTGTAGTTCCGTTTTCTTCTTTTTAGTGGGAGGTTTGTTGTAATTCGTTTTCGATCGTTATGGGTTGTATAACTGGTGCTCTTGAGTGTGTTTTGAGCCATGATTGGTGACTGCTACGCGTGTGTGTTGTTAGTACGAGTGTTCCTGTCTGGTATAAGTGATGCAGATATTGTCAAGTTGGTACTTTGAGTTGTTCTTCCTTTGGTCTTGGGTTATTGTAAACTTTTCCTGTTAGCCTGACGCAGTGCTGGCGAAGAAGTGTTGTTGCTTTCGGTCGTTCTATTCCGGGTTTTCTTTGGTGGAGCACCGTGAACTTTGGTGCTGATATCTACCTTGACGTGATCAGTAGTTGGTTCGACTTACTGCTGGTGTGCTCTTCCTGCTGTGTGCAGAGTGGACGTGAGTTCCTGTTCTTTAGAATTTCTTTGGCATAAAAATTTATTTTTTATTTTCAGTCGGTGACACATGGAGTTGAGTTGTCTAAATATTTTTATTTCAGCGAGCCGCACTTTCTGGAATTTGGACTTGTTTAGGGAGCTGTTCGGAAGAACGTGCTGGGACCTGGTGTGTGTGAATGATTGTTGGTGTTTGTTATTTAAGGGGGGTGGGTGCCTGTCTCCGCTTGGTCCTCCTGTGTCCTCCGGTTTCTTGGTGTCTATCCTTTGGGTAGTCTGGTTTAATGTGTCCTTGTTCGATTATGCTCGGCATGAGGGATTCTCCCCTCTAGTGTGTAGGTGTCAGGCCTTGTTCGTTCATTTTGTTGTGGTTCCTGTCGACAACCGCCGATTAGTTGTTGGTACTAGTCTTGGAGTGTTGTTTAATGTTTTAGTGTTCTTGTGTTTTGTGTTCTATGTGTGGCTCCTGTCAGCTATTGTCGATTGGTGTGTTGGTGCCATTGTTGACCAGTACAGGATGATTCATTCCCTGTTTTTGGTTTTGGAGTGAGTAAGCCAGGATGGTGTTTCCCTGTGCTTTTATTTGGTCATGTTGACCAGTGCAGAAAGTTTATTTCCCTGCCCCTTATTGTAGGCCAGGATGGTCCATTCCCTGAGGCTATCTTGAGGTTCAGGATGGTTATTCCCTGACCTTGTGGCCCTTTGTTGGTCTGCGCAGGATGCTGAATTCCCTGTCGCAAGTTGGTACACTTGTGAGGTCAGTTGTTGAGGTTAGGATTGCCTCTTATGGTCGTCAAGTGTGTATATCCCCTTTATTTGAAGAAGAATCCATTGCAGGTTCCGTGTTGACGTTTTATAATTCAGTATAACAAGTTTCAAAGTTAGGCGGAAACTTTGAAACCTGTTATACTGAATTTTAAATCCCCTGTCGTACTCCAAGGTGTGAGCTATTTCCCTTGGCAGGCTGGCATACCTATTTGGGTTGATTTTAGAATTCCCTTGTCGTTGGACCATGGGGCAGCTGATCCAGACCTACCGAGAGACGACTGGATTCTGGCCAGTTTCGGAATTTGCAAGGTCTGATTGTCGAGGCAACTTAGTCATGATGGCTGGAGTTTAAAAGGAAGTTCCTGGTCCATAGGAAGGTAGAGTTTCGAGGATGGTTAGACTTCAGGTTTTTCTTTAATGGGGGGAATTTTTGGTGATTGTTCGTCAGACGATGCCTTACGTTAGTACTTCTGGTGAGAAGTGTTGTCCTTGTTGGACCGTTGAGGTCGTACTTGGTCGGTGTTGATGGTATCGCCTGAGTCTGCTCGGCGGTGCTTAGTGTTGAGGGTATTGCCTGAGTTTGCTCGGTAATTCTTATGGTGGTTTAATGTTGTGATCGTGTGGCCTGAGTGAGCTCGGCTACACAAAATGCCTATGGAGCAGTTCGGTGGTGTTTCAGTGTTGGTGCGGAGAACGAGGAAGTGATAACAACCTAGTGGAAGTAGCCAGTCTCTGTTTGCTTATGATTCTGGTGCTTTCAGTGAGGGTTGGTGATGTCGACATTGCTATGCTCTTCTGATTCTTGATGTCGTTCGGGCTGGTGATGGTCGTGCATTATATCTTAGTGTTTCTGTGTAAATGTTAATTTTTAATTGATGTGCAGATATTGGGTAGTGGTCCTGGAGCATTGCTTTGGCTATTTCTAAATGTTATTGCCTTATAGGTACTGGTCCGGATTTTCCATAATATTTCGAGCAGCGTTTCCTGAATTTGTCTTTAGGTCTTGTTGTATCTCCTTTGGTTTCTGTGCCCTCTTGATGGGCGTTCCTTGGAGTAAAGAGCCTGCTTGTTATCAGTGTGTTTGAGACAACTACTTTTATTAAATGTAAATGACTGTACTATTTTGGGCCACTCGGGAGGCATGTCGGTAAGTGACCCTGTGTTGGTCTACCGTATGAGAGCCGAGTCACCCTGTCACTCTGGGAGCTTTCTGTATTTCACGTGGCGCATCCGCTAATAAATTTTCTGATACTTAGCATGTGAATCTTAGGATTTTGGTCGGGAAATAGCTTGGTCCTTCAGACATTTAATTTAACTATGGTTTAAGTGGGAAGTCCTCCATACCCCTAATTGATAACATTTTAATGTTTGGTCCTGAAGTTTTAACTGGTGTTAATTTCTTGAAGTTAAATTGTAATTTAATCCATGCTCAAGAGGTGCGTGCGAGTGCTTTGGACATGCCCAGTGATGACCACTCATAGTGATGAGAGAGGCCTTCGTCTCAAGTGAGCACAAAGTGTGCTATGCCCTCCTTCCAATAAAGTGTGGTTCCCAAGGGAGTTCTTCGAGTGGTCACGTGCAACTGAGACCCTCCCCCTACAATCTTCGCTCCTGCTTATGACAGGAGGAGTTCGGCTCGACTTGTCCTGTCGAGTCGCCTGCTGTGTGGAAGCAGTCTGCTGCTGGTTTTTGATTTGTTCCAGCTGTGGTCCTGTGTGAAGGGTGCAAACTTCACACTTATGGGGGCAGTGACCTGAGGACAGGGTCACCGTCGGCCCCGACGATTTTCATCATCTGGGGTGGATCCCGATGGCTGCTGGCAGTTCGGAAGGAGATACCTACCCGGTCGTCCTGACCCTGCTGGGCATCTTGAAGATAAGTACTGGACTGGTACACTGGTATTGCATGCAATTTTGGAAGAACATACGCTCATCGGTGGAGCGTGCATTACTTGAAAACATGTGCGAGTGACTACACTACTGCAGTGTGCAACTATTGAAATGAACTCTAGGGGCACGCCCCCATGTCAGCGCCCTCCCCTTCCACCCCTAGGTCTTCGTTAGCAGAGGGGAAGCTGTGACAGTTTATTGACTGCCACTTATTTCGCCCCCTCCCCCACTCCCCCGGAATTGCCGCCCCCGGGGAGAGAGCTCAAATATTAGGAACATTTCTGAACTTTGAAATTCCCGCTTCCCTTCCCCCTCTGCTCATACCCGTGATGGCGCCAAAAGAAGTTCGCGATTATTCGGCGATCTTCCGATGTTTGGAACAATATAACATCTGCATAGAACTGTTAAACTTTTATCAAGCTACCACCCCAAAATTATTTTATTTCGTGTTTAACAAGCATCGCAATGTGTCGCCTAATTGTATGTCAAAGTTGGCGTCGCGATCGTCGTTTGTTGCCGATCGGGCGCGTTCGGGTAGTTTCGCGGCCCTAAGTAGTGCATTCTTGGCATCAGACGCTTTCAGATGAACTTGGAACCATGTAGCGAAAAGATGTGTTCTGGTCGGCTTTCGGAGGCCCGCCAACAGTGAAATTAATTTGCAAATGCGCCAATAACCAGGTACTGTAAGCTGTTTTTTTTTTTTTTTTTCATGAACCTCGAGCTATTTCTTAAATCTATATTTTACTCCCGTCGGAGTTTTATTTAACTTACATTTTTGCTTCAGTGCAGGGGAAACAATGTGTCCTAGGCTTAAAACTTTGTATGTGGTACCACAAACCTAATTCTTAGGTGCTTCAATTCTCATCTCTCAAGATATAACATTCAGCATAAAATGCAGGAACTTTATCACGTCTTTTTACCAAATTTGAACTGCTTCGCCTGTAACAAAATGCTACGGTTTTGCCAACTCATGGTAGGCACAACCCGTAACACGTAAATCGGACGCCAACATATCTGTTTGCGATAATAATTTAAAATTTAATTCAACTTCAAAAGGACATTTAGCAATATAACCAAAAAATGTAATTTTGCTGGGGAAATCAGTTAATTTCATGGCGGCATTCCCTTCAATTGTTGTCTGCTATGGTCATTCCATTATTGGCGTGTTGTTTCACGCAGGCCATTGTTAGACCTAATTTTGGTCCTATCATTGCTTTGCTTGCAATGTTTAATTTTGAGCCTTTGGCTTAGTATACCTTCCTAGGTAATTTAATATTAAATTCATTCCCTTGATTGCATCACTTAACTTTGGTGGTTTTCTGACGCCACGTTTTGCCGCTTACCAGCCCCTCATTTGGGCATCTGATTTAAGATATTTTGCTCCGCTCTTCTGAACTATTTGACCTTCGGGCCTCGTATTGCCCTGGATTGACCAGTTCATTTTATGGGGATCTCCAACCTTTTTTAGGACCAGTGCTTTATTTATGTGTGCCCCTGCCTCCTGATGTAATCCCTTTTATTTTAAATATAATACCTTTTTATTTGTTTTCTAATTTGATTACATGACTACTTCTTAAGGCCAGTAACAGAAACCACCCTCTAGGTTAAACCTACCCAGCCCTCTGCTCAATGGTCATTCTGACCAAGCCCCCTCTTCCCTTGGTCTTCCAGGTAGCCTAAACATTTAGACCTTGGGGCACTAAGGGGGGGCTGTCCTGTCTTCCTTTCGGGGGGAGTTTCGGGACAGTAAGCTTGGCTAGCTCCTTCATAAAATGCATTGACATTTACCATTATGAAGATGGTATTAAATATTATCCGTGTTGACTGATGTTAATCTCAAATTATAAAAGCCTCCTTATCAAACACTAGAAAATAGTTTAATAATTAAATTCAAACATAAATGTTTCGTTATATCAATGATAACTTCGTCAGTGTGAAAAATCGTAGAAACTACGGTATCTTAATAAAAACCTAAAAAGAAAATTTATTGAAATGACTGATATCTCAGGTGGAGAAGGTACGACCAAGTATTTTCACACATCCTATAATTATTTATTAATTCTTTTTTGTTACCTTCCATTTATTTGAATTAATAACTTATTGTAAGGATATCCATTTTATATCCAGATGAAATTAAAGGAAGAGAGACCAAGAGACAAGGGGCTGAAAGGTGTGGAGGACTGAATGCAAATGGAGGGAGAATACTGGACCAAGGTGGAGACAGAGAGATGATGGGAAGACAGAAGACTATCGAGAGTTTTATGTTCAAAAAACACCCGACTAGTGTTAGAACACTTAATCTCTCATAAACTTGATTCAAATGCAAAAAAGTTACATTTTCATGGCAAACGAAATATCACAAGAAGAACAATTCTTTGATTATCTTGAGATGGCACTTGTACACTCTTTCTAACAGCTTGCCACGGTGAGTGGTTATCGTGTCGGATTACTAGCCCCAAGCTTGCAGGTTCGCTGCTGGCCGTAGTAAGTGATTTTTGAAAGGCGGCAAAAATCACAACACGCATGTCATACGATGTTGGCATGATAAAGAACCCATTTGAATTCAGTAGGCCATGTTCATAATGGCAAAATTAATCTAGGAATTTTCCGCCAACACAAAGTTTCTCATTTCTCTACTATAAGGCATCCAACGTTTAGAATGAAGCATTGCAGTGGCGTGTGGTGGGATTTTACTTAGGGTAAGCAATGGTTTTCTTCGCAAAATCATTGAAGACCGAGTTGTAGAAGTTTGGGATATTTTGAACTTACAAGGTAAATCTATCTCAATTGAAATCAATGATAAATGTTATACGTTTAGTTAAAATAGCGAATACAAACTTTCACTTTCATGTTAATAGCCTTACTCAATTGAGGAGTTGGACGACTTCCTGATAAAATTAATATTTTGTTCTCAAATTTACCGCACATCACACGCTGTTATCTCTAGACCCAACTCCCGGTGCCATATTTTTACAGATTTCTCACGCCTACTAGTATAAACATAAACGTCTACTGCATACCCTACTCCCTTATATTGCATTAGACAACATTATATCGCTGAACTATAAAAATGACGGCCTACGACTATAAAATAATCACACGTTTTAACACAGCATATAAAAAGCTGTTTTACACAAACACTGACTCGCTTTTTCAAACTATAATGGGCGAGTAAACAGACTATTTTTGAAAACTGACCGCTCCTTGTTTCCGGCCTAAGGTATGTAACTTAAGGAATTGCTTCGTAGCCTTCGCTTTCACTCACCCTGCTGTACCAAGAAATACCAAAAGAGGGCATGTCACGCTATTGTGCTGCTGCAAGCGACTCCGCAAGGAACTCGCAGAAGGCAGCAAAGAACAACGAAGTATGAATGGGTTCATTAAAACAATACAGGACACAGAGACTGGAATATCACTATTACCAAAGTAAATAATTATTGCACCCTTCATTATTTTACTTGGGTAAGCAATGCTTACCTTACATCCATGGAATACACGCGCCTGAAGCATTGGTCTTATGGCGCATTACGACAGGGTTGCCACTCCATGAGAGGAGGCAGTACAAAGCGCTTCGCGTACACTTTCTGCACATTCAGCGATTGTGCAGTGACTAAGACTTGAATTAAGTACTGTATAATAATACTAATAGTACGCTAACACATACAAGGAAATTAAATTAACTATAACGTATGCTGAATGTAACATAAAGAAAACAATCAAAATAAAATAAATAAAGTACAAGCACAAGGAAGTGTGTGAAGTTTCGACTGCAGTTAAAGTTGAAGTACGTTATTAAAGAAAATACTCCTCATTGACTTACGTTTCATGATTTATACTTTCGTTAGGTTTAAGATTCTTAAAATAACTGAACACATTAATTACGACCTTTTTTTCCCTCCTTCTGAGCACTTGACCACGCTTTCTTTTCACAAAACTATCCACTGTTGTACGTGAAATACGTAAAATACAATACGTTAAATCTAACAAAGGAAAGAACCATAACGGGAATAACAATTGGTGGGGAACAGCTGAAGAAAGTGGAGAGTTTCAAGTATCTGGGAAGCCTGATACAAGATAATGGAAGAAACGATAGAGAAATAAATGAGCGGGGGAGGCAGGCCGAAGCATTCCGGAGGAGTGTGAGAAGCATGTTATGGAGCAAGGATGTCCCTCAGAACAGCAAAAAGATCATATATCGGGCATACTATGTCCCTATCCTGACGTATGCCTCGGAGACCTGGGTTATGAAAGGAAGGGAGAAGAGCAAAATACAGGCCAGTGAGAGGAGGTTCTTGAGAAGCAGTATTGGAGCTACAAAGATGGACAGAATAAGAAATCAGAGGACCAGAGAATTAATGAAGGAGGAACCATTACAGGATGGTATAGAGATATCTAGACTTAGATGGTATGGACATGTAAAACAAATGGAGGAGAAGAGGATACCCAGGAGAGTACACGAGACGAAGTGGGAAGGAAAGAGACCGAGAGACAGGTGGCTGAAGGGGGTGGAAGAAAGCGTGAGGAAGAGAGGAGAAGACTGGACAAGGGTGGAGGCTGAGAGATGGTGGGAAGACAGAAGACGTTGGAGAGGCTTGTGTTCCAAACAGACCCGGCCAGTGGCTGGAAACTGTGCAAGAAGATGATGATGATGATGATGAAATCTAACAGAAATGCTGCACACACACACTCAAGATAGAGACAGCTGAACTACTGAAATAAAAGCTCGAAGGGCACAGTAATAAGGCTGTGAGTAGCAAGCTGCACCCCGCTGTCCTTCGAAACTTCATTCCTGTAATCCACGGTCAATGAACAGCCCGGCTGTGTAAACAATTAAACCTACACTCTGGTTAAGCAGGTAGAAAACTACTTCCAACATTCCTCTACATCTCTCAAACTGACATGACATGGTTATCTTTAAAAATAGATAAGTTGGCAGCATACGAACTTTTTCAATGCTGCTATGCGATTATGAAAGAATATTCAGACGTTCTACCTACATGAAAATTGTAATATTGCCAGTATAAAATATTTCAATAATCCATCATCACGACGGCACATTTAGCTATAAGTGTGTGAAAAATAGGCATCACAAAGTCAATGCAGAAGATCGATTTAACTAAAAAGGGGACACAGTTTATCGTTTAAAAAAAAAATAAGGATATCTAATTTTTCTAGCATTTCTATCAAGTTTACGTAGTTCTAATATAGGACAAAAAAGAACAGCAAAACATAGTTCTACCCGAATATGCTGTTTTTTCGACAAATAAAAATTTTCGACTGATATGGCAACAGTGGATTGCTAGAAAATGACAGCGTCATACATGTCTCACGTGCAACAGAAAGAGAGAAGAATATCCCTATCTAACCAGTGCTTCATTCTAAACGTTGGATGCCTTATAGAAAGCGCTATAGTGTCAAGGAGCTTAGATATCTAACCTCCTTGACTTTCTGAGTGCTTCAAGGAACAAAAATTTTGACATGCAAGCTGCCCTCTGGGTTCAAATAACAAAGCTTGCACCCGGCACCGAGGCCATACGATATTATTATTATTATACTATTTCTAACATCTCTCTTGTTCTTCATCTGCTTTCCCTTATCACTCCAGTGTGTTGGAATTTCTCCTAAACCCTGCAAACAAAGCTTTCTGCCTAGGTTTGTAAAGAATGTTTGATTGTTAGGACCGGGACATCAGTTGAAGAAACTTCAACACCAAACACAGATTTTCAATGGGAGGCCGAATACATTCCAAGTAAGCTATTTTATCCAGCAGGCTAGGATTAATTGTTTTTATTACGATCGATGAAAAGCACTATTAGGTGTAAAACATTAAAAAAATACCGTATATTACAAAAATAAGTTCCCAAACCATGGCAGAGGATTATAAAATATCGAAACCTTAGTTAGTTATTGTCGTTTTAAGGGGCGGAACTACGAGGTCATGTAAGTAAAGTAACATATAAAACTAAGAGCATCTACTGTAAAGTTTACATTTTCAGCAACAAAAAGAAAACAGATTTCCGAACACTTCACAGACAGAAATATGAAAATACATTGGAGTGCAAAACACAACGAAGCTTTCCAAGTCCTGATTTCTACTAATAAATGTAATATATTTATGTAAGTGACTTAACCTCCCTTTAGCTTGCCACGGTGGGTGAGTGGATATCGTGTCGGTCTACTAACCCCAAGATTGCAGGTTCGCTCCTGGCCGTGGTAAGTGATTTTTGAAAGGCAGCAAAAATACGATACGCATGTCATACGTTGTTGGCATGTTAAAGAACCCATTTGAATTCAGTAGGCCGAGTTCATAATGGCAATATTAATCTCGGGAGTTTCCACCAGCACAAAGTTCCTCATTTCTCTACTAGAAAGCGCTATAGTGTTCAAGGAGCTTAGATATCTAACATCTAACCTCCTTGACTTTCATAGTCAAGGAACAACGAAATTTGACATGCAAGCTACCCTCTGGGTGTCAAATAACAAAGCTTGCACCCGGCACCCGAGGCCATACGATATTATTATTATTATTATTATTATAACCTCCCTTTTCCAGTGCTCGAAAATATACCATGTTGTCCATAGTTATCTACAAACAGAATGTCTGGATCGATTTAAGAAACACACATCTAGAAGGGCCTAATAAAATAAAACAAACAAATATAAATGATTTAGAAAATCCTTCGAAGAGAAAATCGAAACAGTTATTTACATGATCAAATATGGGATGAGGCCTACCACCTTAATCAAAAAACATCAACACTTACCAACATACACCATCACCAGCATGCAAGGATCAAATCTCAGCTGCAATGTACAGCATACTAAATAAATTAGTAAAAGAAGAACGACCAAACATTTCAATACATTTCAAACTCGTATCATGCAGCCTCCATCACCACATACATCCCACGATTGCAGCCGAAAAATTTCTTTTCACATGCAAGGAAGTGCGGTACTTCTGTGGCCACAAGATAATTTCTTTAAATATGAATATCTAGATAAATTCAAAATCCAATGAAGGCAGAACATATTCAACTTTAGATGTTATTATCGTAAGGAGTTTTAATGTAGGCTAGCCTTTTAGGCTATTCCTAACTCCTTAATCTTCTTTCCGAGATCAAATCAGGTTTTCAGTCTGAGATTCACATCGCTAATAATCTCCAGAGCAACGGTAATATCGATAATTTTTGTTATTTCCTAGTGATCGTAGATCAAAATACACTTCATGACACTTCCAATACCGACACCGCGCGCATTCTGGTAGAGTGTGTCGTAACCAGTAAGACCAACTGAAGAGTCAGCCACCAGATAAGAGTTGCAATCCGGTCTGGTAACTTTACAAGCAGAAATAGTTTTCAGGTGGTACTAAGTCGACCCACAGATGGAGTCTTAAGTTTCAAAATACGTGTGACCTGAACTTCTTTCCAATCAAAAGTCCCAGTATGAAGATTTAGAAACGGGTCAACTATATTCCATGATTATTGCCAACCACCTCAGCGAGCTGCTCGCGCCGCACTCATTGCTAGACAATGACGGACAGGACTCTCAATAATTAAGGAGGGGTACTAGAAGCGATTTCCAAGAATTTTGTATTTTGGCTCTCGAAAATTAAGGGGGGGTACTATAGGCGAGGGAGTCCTATAGCCGAGTAAATACGGTATTATTTTATTATACTTCAGTGTAGAGGGACAGTAATTAATTTTTATGTTATTTATTCCCTGTGTAAGTTACTGATAACCTATGTTTATGTTGTGACTAGTAGTGCATGTAATCACTTACCTTAACGTGCACGTCTACACCACGTTCTTTCTTATATGTTGTAAATACAGTATGGCGTTTTTCGTTTTTTCCCGCATTTGACGTCCGAATATTGCAGTCTCTTGAAAAACATACTAACGAGATTCCACTGTATACGGAAAGAACTGGGAGTACAGAAACTAAATGACAAACTGGAGCAAAACAGATTGAGATGGTTTGGACATGTCAAACGGATGAATGAAGTAAGGCTACCAAGACGAGCACTGGAACGACAGATGACATGGAAGAGAGGACGAGGAAGACCAAGTATGCGATGGATGGACTCAGTGAAGAATAGCATTAGAAAAAGGAAGGAAGCTTGTAGTTTAACGTGACCGTTAATCTCGAGATCATGAGCCATGGGACCTCCTTTTTACATGGAATCCGAACCACAGGACATGGCATTTCACTTCGAAACTCTCACATGCATTGAATAGCATTAGAAAACGGAACCTAAATTGGAACACCATGTTGGAAGAGGAATGGTGGAAAGACAGAACATAGTAGAGAGGAACCATATTTGCCCCCACCCAGTGTCAGCTGGAAAAGGGGAAATGAAGATGAAGATGATGAGTAAGCATGAAGACCCATTAACACAAAACAAATGTGTATTTAAAGGAAAATTCACGTCCCGAGAGCATTACTAGCAACTCAGAAATGAACTACGGCTTTGTAAACAGCTATGCTATGCTAGTGAATCTAACTGCTTCGACAATGAAATACAACATACCTGTTCATCTATTGCTCGGAATTGCCAAGTCCACTTGGCATTGTACAGAAATGGACGATGATCAAAACGATTATCATCTGGACTGTAACTTTCAGCATGGTAGCTAGGAGTGAGCACAGTCATTTTATGCCTATTAATAGCATAGAAGCGAAAGAAATGCTTCACCTTCTCTGCAACCTGAAATTAAACAAACATGAGGATTGCTACAAAAAAACTCAAAAATAGTTTCGAAGATATGGAGAAATTACTAGAAAAACAAAATACAACAATCACAAAGGAAAGGAAAGTAATAAGTTATATACTGTCAAAATTTAAGAAACGTTAGCAAAACATATTTAAAATTGAAAGATAACCGAGTTGTGAAGAATTTAATTGGAACTAAAACCTGATTTGAAGATTTGTGGCGGGTGACACCATCGAATTCGTACAGTATGGACTCTTGCTCACGGTTATCTTTTCTACTCCACCAGCTGCCATCACAGCGTCCTGCATGCATGCCAATCAGACTTGGTTCTTTGTGATTGACGATCATGCACTCCTTGTTTAGGGAGAAACTTCTCTCTAGAGCTGCATTGCTGTGATACAAAATCAGTATCATTTTAACTAAGCTTGTGAGATCGTTTCTGGCAGGAACTGAGGAAGGTGCTGAAGCCACTAATTCAGACCACAGCAAGTCGAGGTGTGGGTCTTTTTCGTCAAACTGCTTCAAACGCGCAGTGACAGAGGGCAATCTCAGAAGTGCGGAGTAGCTGCTCTTGATGCGGTCAGCCATTGCGCCACAAAACAAATTCTTCTGATTACAAAGAATTTCCAGGGCAATAACGATCCGAACTTCTGCCAACTTAGGAGTCTCAGCGACCCCTATAGGGTCTAGGCAGGAAATAACACAGGTCATCTTGTAGGCAAGAGGTGACCTCTCTTTGATTTTTCAGCCATAGGATACGAATGTACAATTTTCGGCAGTTGATGCGAAATTGCAGCACATCCGCGTCTGGAATTTTCTGAGATCTTGAGCTGTTAGCTTATTTAAGGGCTGCTCTTGTCGAGAAATCCAGGTTGAAAAAACAACTGGTCTCCTCTGTGAATAACAGTGCGGATTGATTCCTGTATGTCATTGTCAGCAACGAGCGCAGTGCGCGCAGTCCCGCGCGGAGAGGGAGGCAGGTCGGCCAGGCAAAGCATGCATTCGACGTTGGCTGGGTTCTCATCCCGCTTGGTGCTCTATCGGTGGCGCAAATTGTGGTTGGCAGCGCGGTCTGCAGGCGAAATAAAAGGCTGAGCTCTACCGAGCGTTCGGGGGCTAAGAAGTCTGGCAATTTGAGACTTTTCAAGATTTCCCGTATCAAGTGTGAATTTCCCGTATATTTCCAGTATTTTTCCCGGGTAACAAAAATTCTCATATATTTCCCGTATCGCTCAACACCCTGAAATCTTGCCTTATTTAGGGGTAACCATGCTAGAGGGAGACTTTGCAATAGGATTTCATTCTGGTAGGTTATTATTAGCCATTCAAGATTTGATTGCCGCTGAACATGGCTGCACCAGCATTTGTTGTTTATTGCGGCAGAAGCCTTGCGGGACGAGCATAGGGAGACAGCGATGACGGAGTGCTGTCTGCACATAAGTCAAACAGCATTGCGCGTCACAGGAGGTCATGTCACCACGGTCAGTTGAACGATGACTGAGGCTACTGGAACTGAGTCATATCCTACTCGCACAACTGTACCTGTCAACCAAGCAGGCTAACAGTGTGACACAAGTAAACAAAGAATAGTTCCCATCTCGACCGTCGGCAATCAAATCTTGAAAGGCTAATAACCTGTCTCTTGATTTATTTTGTCCACACAAGAAGATAGAGTGGAAAGGGTTTAGTTAATAAAAAAAATTGTACTGACCTGTTCAGGTGTGCAGTAAGGTGACCATGTATGAATAAGCTTACAAAACATAGAATATGGGCCACAAAAATGCTGTTTTCGTAGGCGTCCAAATTCACTGAGTTCTGCGTACGTCATTCCCATGTCTTGCTCATCGGTCTGCACGAGCTTGCCTTCAGTGAGAGGCTCTAATTCAGCAGTTGGAGGAGCTGACAGAATATCTTCCAATATTGGCAGCTCAAACCTACGAACAGATTTATTGGTAGCACTAACGTATAATAGAATACAGCTGGAAGAAATTAAGACACCCCAAATGGCATTGAATTGCCAGGTGAAAAGCAAAGGGGGAAACATACAGCTTAAAGAGTCAAACGAAATAACTATACAGTAAAACTCTGTTAAGAAGTTTTTCAAGGGACCATTCAAAAAAAACTTCTTAACAGGGAAACTTCTTAAAAGGGTAGTGGCCTGAAATGCATGTGAAACGCACACATTTTTGTTGTTTGTGAAGGATCCTACAATATACTGTACATAGGCCTATATAATTGGCCTGTTTGCCATCTCTTGATGAATACAGTACATTTGCATTTGTCAGTTGGCACAGGCTAGAGTAAAAGGTGGCTTTTCACCGATGTCTCTGTCTCACTCATGGCTGTGATTATATGGAAGCTACTGAGGTATGGGTGGTGCTTAGTAATGGCATTCAGGGCACAGTCAGTGCCTGTGAATGCTGTGAAAGGTTCAACTCATAGGGTTAGGACTACTGTTCTGACTCAGTGAGGAAAGCAATGGCAAACTACCTCACTCCTCTTCTTGCCTAGAACGCCTCAATATAGCGCTGCCTTGGGTTTTTGTGGGTATCTACTCACATAACGTAACGGCGGTGCTTTTTGAGGATCCAACCAGCCTTCGGGCTGACTACCTAACAGACAGGCCTATATAAAAGCCAGAAAAAGAGAAGCCCTAATATTAAAATCTGACTATCAGACCAGAGATTAAGAGAAATAAATTGGCATAACCATCACAATTCACATTAATAGAATTAATATCAATAACTGTTTTGAGCACACACCATATATTCCAGCAAACTACAATTATAGACACATTTTAGAATGTAAATAAACAACAAAGACTGAATTGAAAACACTTTTTTGCCCGTCCTGAAAAATTTGGCTTTTTGTGGCTTACCTCAATTGACCTGTACACCATCAAAAATGCTGTATTTCTCACCACAAAAATATAGGCCTCTACTTTGAAAAGAAGTTGTCGAGTGTAGATTGTTAGAGCTTTTTACTGCTTTCTAGTTCTATAAATCTCTCCATTTCCCACACGGCTTTCCATGTGCTGTGAGGCACTCCAGCAGCACCTTTCTATGAATTTCCGTAGTTTTCCAAGATGGACACTTTCCTCACTACAAGAAGGCCTTGGAGAATTCTCCTCTTATTCTCCTTCTTCATCCTCTTCTTCATCCTCATTTCCTGCCTGAATGTCCTTGCATATGTCGTCAATGGTCTGCTCCTCGCAAGTTATTACTAGATCATCAACAGCAGTGAAGTCGCTGAAACTGCTGGTTATCTCCGTCTTCTCCTGCACGGTTTTCCACCACCCTGGCTCTTCATCGTAGACTTCCGCACAAATGCTGCTACTAGTAACACCATCAAAACCAGCTTTCTTGAAGCAATTTACAATGGTGGTCGACTCCATCGAATCCCAAGATGAGGCAATTAAATGCATGGAGTCCAAAAGAGATGGCCTGTAGATTGGTCCACCTGCTTCCATGCGTGACAGCATACGACACACTACTGCTTTTCGGTACCTCTGCTTCAGAACCTTAATCACCCCCTGGTCCATGGGCTGCAGTACCGATGTAGTGTTTGGTGGAAAAAATTCAATTTTAATGTTTCTTAAATGAGGCCACTGTTTGGGATGAGCAGGGCAGTGGTCCATAAACACCACAATCTTCCTGTTTTGGCTCCCCATTTTGGCATCTAGTGCTTGAATGTACTCTTCAAATAGGGAGCTTGTCATCCATGCTGATTTATTGCTTCTGTAAGTGCATGGCAAAGTTCTGACGTTTTTGAAACACCGGGGCTTTCTTGATTTTCCTATGATCAGTAGTGGCAGCTTTTCCGTCCCATCCATATTCGCACCAACTAGCACCGTCGCTCGCACTTTACTTAATTTGCCTCCTAGGCAAGATTCTCCCTTCAAAACCAAAGATTTATCCGGAACAACCTGATAAAAAAGTCCGAATTCGTCAACATTAAAAACGTCACAATGTTTGTAATTATTGATTTTTGCCGGCAGCAGTGTTTCCTTCCACGCTTCCGTTTCCTCTGTACTTACACTCGCAGCTTCGCCACTAATAGTCTTGTAAACTATGCCAGCCCGATTTTTAAAGCGATCCAGCCACCCATTCAAAGCAGTAAAAGGCACTTGTAATCGACACGCGATTTCTTCGGCTTTCTCCTTCACGATAATTCCGCTCAAAGGAATGTTTAAACTTCGCTGCTGTTTAAACCACACGAGCAGAGCTTGTTCTACGTCTTCGTATTTCCCGCTTTTAATCTTCTTGCAGCTTGCCGAAGTATTCCCGGCAGAAGCCAAGATACCTTCTTTCTTTGCTATGATGCCGTTCAAAGTAGACGGCGGCATTCCGAGCTCCTTCGCAAGAGCAACACGTGAAAGAGTAGACGACTCTACTTTTCTTATAATGTCCACTTTATCTTTAATAGAAAGTGCCTTTCTTTAGATGCCTTTCATCTGAGAACCACTCATTTTCACAATGATTTGAAAACTTTACTTCACTGACGACGCAATTCTCGTAATCTCAATAATGTTAAGCCAAGTCTGGCAGTGCTTGGCTAACAAGTTAGATCACACAGAACAGCGATAAAAGCCACGAACAAAGAATATAGGAGGCCACGAATCACAGAACAGTATGAACACGAATGAAAGCATGATGCTGTATATTGTAGTCGGTCTTGAGCGGGTGTCGTCATAGCGTGATGTCATTCAGCCTTGAAATGCTCGCCTGGTCAGTGACCCGCGAACACTCAGAACGGCTGTATTCTTTCATTCGGAACACCGGGCCCGGTCAGAGACCCGCGAACACTCGGAACTCTTGTATTCTTTCATTCGGAACACCGGGTGTATCTTCCGCGGAGATTGGCGAGTTTTGATTCTAAGTCAGTTGTCTCTCAGTGAACGTCTTATACTCTAAGGGAATACAAAATCTGAACTATTTAACCGGGAAAACCTCTTATGCACGAACACTTTATACGGGAAAAATATACATGTATCTTATGGGACGAATCACGGGACCGAGAATATCGGACGTCTTAAGCGGAAAAACGTTTTATGCAGGAACTTCTTAACCGAGTTTTACTGTATTACTTTCATGACTGTGCCTGGTCATAAATTAATTATACATATTTCCAAGAAAAGAAAGACAACTCTGCTGCCAGAAACAAGTTCTAAGTTTTCAAAATTCTAATCATAACTATTTTTATCCAATTTTTAAAATTTGACCTTGCTTTGGTCTGTCCTTTGCCATCTCACATATCTCACATATTTACAGGAATTTCTTGACTTTTATTCTTTTAAGTGCTACAAGTGAGATGCATCAATTCAACCTCATCCAAGGACCATGATACCCAAACAGAAACTTCAAAGTTTTCATGCGTCAGTTTTTGATGGAATATCATCTTTAGCATATTTTCATTTTATGAAGAAAAAAAAAAGGCTTGTGAGAACATCTTTTGTCCATGTGTGTGTGTGTCCCTCACTTCTAAACGGCTAGAGTGATTTCAAAGAAACTCGGTAAGGTCATAGCACCATTTTGGCCGATTCCGAATGTGCCCTCCAAATTTTATTATGTCTTACCAATCCAACATGGCGGCTGTGCGAAATATTTCACCAGCATTCAATATCTCCGAAACTATTACCGATATCACCATGAAATTTTGTACGGTGATAAAGGGCACTACTAGAAGTTCACCTATGAGACTTTCAAAAACATGGTAACTACAAAACCAACATGGCGGCCAAGTGAAATTGAGACTTTTAAATAGACGTTTCTCGCGATTTAACCATCTGAGCGCAGTGAAATATGGTACAGTAAATGTTTATACACATTGTAATGCACTGGCATCTTATTTAGTTCAATTGTTTACATAAACTCAAGATGACGGCTGTGCGAAATTTTAAAATGTGTCTTAATCATGAGATCGTAGTGAAAGTTTGTATAATGAACCTACGCAATAATTTTCCTTTAATGGTACATAACTCTGTGGCGTATACATATAACAATCCAATATCAACGGTTCTCAATAGCTACAAATCATTTACAGCAATCAAACTGAAATGTTTTATGTTCATCGAGGCTATGATCATTAGTTTACCTATGGAACTTTCAATAACCTGGTGAACACAAATCCAACATGGCGGCGACACGAAGTATAAATATTTGAATGGACGTTTCTCACGATTTAACCATCCAAGTGCAGTGAAACTTGGTACGGCAAATGCTTATACAAATGTTAAACCACTGACATCTAATTTATTTCAATTGATTTCATAACCTGAAGATTTTAAAATCTCGTTTTTACTTCTTGTGTCCTAATTGTGAGCGAGTTGGGAAAGACTTCGGAGTTCTGGTCGTAGAATGCAGCAGACAGACAGAGACCATCGCCCTATCTAGTTGGTAGCTAGGAACTAACACTCTGTAAATACTTAAAGCGACCGTTAGATCGCGCGTGCGACATATATCAACGACGATATTCTCGCATTGATTGAATGATCCTACAATTATTGATTATGTTCGAGTTATATTGATGATTGGTAACCCTTAGTAACAATCATTATTAAGATGTAGAATCTTGAAGAGACAAGATGAGTTGATATGCTCTGAAGGTTTATTGGGAATTTAGGCTAGCTTAAAGCTACGCCATGAACTGTTTAAGATCCAACCAACACCCGTTGGATATGAAGAAAGGATCTCATGGAATTAAACATTTTAATATATTTTAAAACATAATATTCTTGGCCTCAGGAAAAGGTAGGCTTATTTTATAATGGGCAGATGAATATGGTTATGGAAATGAACTATATGTGTTGATAGTAGTGTGATTATGTTTGAATGAGAGTTGTGTTTGTGTTCCTGTTAGGATGTTTATGTTGGTACTTGTATTGATGAAATGTATGATATGTGGTTGGCCTCACGTGTTAACCTTTATGGTTTGTAGTTATCTACACATGGTTTTGGCCTTGGCATATAAGATGGATTTGTTGCGAGTATTGGTGATGGTACGTAATGATGCCAGTATGCATGATATGGAGTCGCCTTGCATGTTAACCTTTCAAGGTTTGTAATTCTCTACTCATGACTTTCGCTTTGTATATTTAATGAGTGTTGATCGTGTGTATGTTTGGAGGTTATATGTGATATTTCGATACATTTAGTTCCTGAAAATAATCATTTTCGTCTTCCAAGAGTTATCATGTAATTTGTTGGTCAAACGGTTAGGGATATTTTTTTAATAAACTGTTGTGGAGTTTGAAGCCATTTTTTCAGTGTTGCCTTAGTAAACAAGAGTTTAGTGCTTTTCAGTCGGTCAACCCAGCTTTTTTGGGTACATTTGTGTTGACCGACTGAAAATCACTAAACTCTTGTTTAATTAACTGTTCTGTGAGAACAGTTATCAAGTTGTAATATGTCCAAGAGTTTTTTCCTACCTGTGTAACTTTATTAATTTATTTATTTACCACTCTTGGGACTATTTAGAATGTCCCATACGGATCCTGCATAATGTGTCTTCTGATGACACTTATTATTATTATTATTAATTCTTGATACTTCGTTTTCATACACACCTTCGACCTATTGTTCCTAAATTATAATTTGTAACGATGTGGTAATTTGAATTTATTTTTAATTGATTGAAATTTATCTTCGTTAACGTGGTTGAGATTTTATTAAACCGTATGTCTTGTATGACTGACTCGGTTGTCAGTATCCTCATTTAAATACTTGTCCATATCTTCATCTTCGCTGATTCTGAGCTTCTTCTCTTAATTTTGATGTTTTTTTAATATTTTATATGTTTACTGTTTTCATGTTGTATTTTAGGCATGATTAAGAATATATTGCTATCCCTGAAATTACTACTCAGTGTTCTTTCTTAACAGTAGACGCTAGTGAGTTTCAGTCTCTCATTTAATCTGGATTATGGAAGGTAGCAGTTCCAGCACTCATCCCTCACCAAGTATCCCCCCCCTCTTGTCCTTTTTGTGTTGAGTATTGCTGTAAAAGTCAGTCCTCCTCCCCTACACCCTGTGTCACTAATGATGCGATTGAAGTTTGAACACTACACAATAATCTTCATGTAATAGTACATAACTCTAAGACCTAAATATATAAAAATCCAACATCGCGGCCAACCGAAATATTAGATGGTTCTCAATATCTATGAATCTATAACAGCAATCAAACTGAACTTTTGTATGTTGATAGAGGCAATTAACATAAGTAGGATATATGAAAATAGGCTTTAGTTCTTCACGGAACAACTTGTTTTGCTGTTGATGCTAATCCATATTAGGAGCTTGGGACATCTTGGTCATCAACCCCGGGTAGTTGGGAGCGAGTTAAACTTTTCTGATAACCTGTATTTATGTTCGACCCTGGCAAAATGTAAATATTATATGTCAGAAAACTGTACTATAATGAAGCTCATTATAATACAAGTTTTCATTATGATACAGTTTCTCCCTCCAATCAGAGCTTGTGAAACAGTTGTGTGACCAATTAGGTGAGGTTAGCATCGCACCTGCGCTCACTTCAATGGCTCCCTATTTTAATTTCACTGAGTGGAGAGTGTCATAGCGAGGTATTCCAGGAGGCCATGGTCAAATACAAGGTATTCTCTGCGTCCCATGCACTCTGTTCAGTACATAAAACTGGTGAAATCTCGACAGATATTTATGAATAATATTTTCGAACATAAAATAGTTATAATTATCGTCGAACATAAACAGTCGTATGCAACTCGCCTATAATGGTAATTAAGACACTCTAATGGAAATTATAAAACTCGCTACGCTCGTTTGATAAACATACTAGTGTCTTAATTATTGCCATTATAGGCTCGTTGCATAATGTACTATTCTGTAATGACTGTTGTAGTGTGTGGAACTGGAATGGGGTAGATGCCCCGGGACTTAAAGTAAGGCACTATCCTGACAGTTGCCCAGAAGGAGTGTGGAAAAACCTGGGGGGAAAAACGTAGGATAGCCGCTGTCAGCACCATGATTCGAACCTACGAACTCCAGACTTGCCACAGCTGCCTTCACCGCCGTGGTGCACGATTTAATGAGCAAGGCTACCCTACGGGACATTCTTTTTGCATCTGGACAATGCTGAAGATTTCACTGGTATGCCACAACATTATCATTGTCATTAGGTGCTACTGGAGGGATTAGGCAAGAGGCCAGTGTGACGTCTGAATGGTGTGCTAAAATCTATGTCCCTTGGAGAGGACTGATACTTCATTGTCAGAGCAGGTATATGAGGACAGGACGAGGACTGATTGGTGGCCTTGGGTATGAGGGCCTGTGGCAGGGATGGGTTGAGTGTACAACTAGAGTGCCCATTGATGTTTAAGTAGACAAGGGTTTGGGTACATGGAGAAGCTTAGCAAGTGGGGAGTTAACACCCATAAAAGGCAGGGCAGGGATGAATGGTTGGATGGCAGGATGAGGGAGGAGTGTACCAGTACAGAGTTTGGTAAGATGGTTGGTGGCAAGCTGGGACAGGTTATAGTTGGCAAAGCCAAGGATGGTGGTGACCCACTTCACAGAAGAGATGGTGGTATGGAAGATAACCGTTTTAGGTTCTCCCTCAACCTCATCCTCCTAGTCTTCCATCATAACAACTAAGAATTCTTTCAAACGTCACACACCAAAATTGGAAGTACCTTTAACACATTTGTGCACAACGGTTAAGAAAATAAAAGCATAATACAAATCACAATAACTTGGGAACCAGTAACTCCTGGCTCTTACTAAAAAGACACCATGCACGCTACTCAAACAGTGCTCAGCTGAACTATGTGTCGTGAGGAGGGAGTACAGCATATAACAGTAATGATGTAATAGATCCAGACGACTCTTGCTCTAACTGGAAGTGATGTAGAAAAAAATGGTTCAAATCAGTTGGGTGTTTCACTCGTGCGACAGCTGTCAAATATAACAAATTCTCACACTCTATCAATTTCATCTTCATAAGGTAGCCCCCTCCCTCCTCCCTCTAATGGCTGTTGTATTTGTCCTTTTTGTTTGTTGAAACTTATCAAAAGTTGTTAATCATCACATAAGAGTACATGTAGTTCATTTCCACATATTGGTTTACAATTCTACTGTAATTTTAGGGCACACTGCTTAAGTGTATCATAGGAGTAGTAACTACACCTTCATAGATTTGTTTGGGGGAGGAAGGCTGTTTTTGTTGATGGGATAGTCATTTCTAAGATTTTCAACATTAAAATAAATAGTTCTTTTTTTGGTGCTTAATGACTTAACATTTATCAGTAATAATTACCACGCTTACTAAGTTTTATGACAGGTTTTCTTGTATTTTGTTTTTGGGAAGACATAGACTGTGTGTGGGTGTCACTGCAGGTTTGGTAATGTTTTGTAGAGCTATTTTGGTTTTGATGATGCTTGCTTGACAAGTAAATCATCATCATCATCAGTAGTTCGTAACAATATTAATCTCATCATATGTAATTTATTTCAGGTTAGTTTTCACTTATTCCAGTAATTGGAATGATTTTTGTATTGACCAACTGAAAGCTACAATAACTGTTAATAAAACACTGAAAAATGGCTTCAAAGCTATGTTTAGTTCTATCCTTCTTTCCCTGTAGGATTGTTTGTGCACAATAAAAGACAATCTTCCCAAAATTCACATTACATATTTACAGCAAAATTTAAAGTAAGGCACACATTCACGAAGATCGGTATCCTCGTGTCAAACAAGAAAATGAATATTCCACACGAGTTATAGTTGTTTTAGGGGTGGGAGGACAGCAAGGCCATCTGCCCCCACATGCATCTACATAGGAAAATATAATCAAGTGGACAAGCAATTGATGGACTGTTGTTAATATGTTTCAGGGGCTTGGGACATCTTGATCATTAGCCCTGTATACTTGGCTGTATGTGTTCAATTTGCCTAAAATTTTTGTTTCTGCGATGGCTGTAGTTGTGTAACGAAAATGATCAAGGTCGGCATTGTGGTAGGTGCCCTGAGACTTGAAATAAGGCATTTGTCTGGAGGGAGTGTGGAAAAAACGAGGATAAAACCATGCTTAGGATAGCTACTGTTAGCACTGGGATTCAATCATCCAATCTCCGGACTTGATGACTTGATGCATCTTTCCATTGTGGTCTTGGTGAGCGATTTATGCGTCGAGTATTATATATAAATTAAAAATAAAAGGATAGAAACATGAAACTAAAACAAACAAAAGAGGCAGGGAGAGAGAAAAGTATAAGGACAAGCTGTAAAGTTGGGCACACAACTGTCTACAGGCCTCTGATGAGCTTCTTTCAACCTCCCCTCCATCCTGATCAGAAGGGCAAGCAGCAACCAGCAGCTATTGATTGGATTGATGGGATGAATGCCACCTTCGTGTCCAGATGTGGAGATTGTCTTTGTCCCTTTCCTCCCTCCCAGTTGTATTTGTCCATTTTACACATTTCTATCCTTCTTTCCCTGACCTATGATTGATTAATAATTTCTACATAGTATCGTATTCCACACACTTACCTTGTCTTCATGTAAGAGAGGAAGCTTTTAAGATCTGTCTTTGATATACCTCCAATGGGATTGATATCGGCACTAGAACAATCGTATTTCGTCATGTAGCCCCTCAGGGCCTCATCTACATTAGCAGACCCTAGTACCAGGAGTCCACCAGACCTGTTTCTCACCCACAGCATAAGCTGAGCGAACAGGTATGCCAAGACCATTCTCAGCCGGGCCTATGAAATACAAAATATCACTTCACAATCTAGACCACTCGAAACTATCACAAATATAGTCAAAGAATAATGACTGGTATTACTACCATGGCTCATGATTAGTGTTGTACTTGGCTTGGCCTTCTATGGAGGAATTACAGTTAACATAGCAGCATTTCAGAACAAGATATACAGGTTGAAATACCGCATTAACTCTGCTATAGAACCCCGTCGCCTATAGTACCCCTCTTCATTTTCGAGAGCCAAAATACAAAATTCTTGGAAATCGATTATAGTACCCCTCCTTAATTATAGAGAGTCTTGTTCGTCATTGTCTAACAACGAGCGAGCAGCACCGTGCGGATGGGATACGGCCGGCGGTTGGTCGCGCAAAACAATTGCAGGGAAAGTGTGATATCTTTTCAGAGGTGGTCAGCAATAATCATGGAATATGCTTATCTTTGTAAACCAGATGTTGGATCATTGTTGGCTGCTTGGGTCATACCATTCAATCGTATGCGAGCTCTATTGCTAACAAGGCGTGACCTTGTTTGAAGAAAGAAGTCTCTGTCTTTCCTTCTGAGCGTACGGCCTATGACTCGCGCTATGCAACAGGTGGGCCAGCAGGCCGACATACGCACGCTATGAGAGAGGTAGCTGGCTGGCCGAATGTGCGGTGTTGCCGCATTCACGCAAGGACGAGATGCTCGTGGTTGGTCGGCATACACATGCTATGAGAGATGTGGCTGGCTGGCCACACGTGTGATGTTGCCGCATTCACGTAAGGACGAGACGCTACTGGCCGGCTGACATATGCACGTACTTCATTTATTTTGATTGAATATATCATACTATGTAGCATCAAAATAAAATAGCTTATTTTTACTCTCTCCCCTTCCCAAAATAATGGATTTCGCGAAGTTCACGTCTATAGTACCCCCCCTCCAATTTCAGAACTAAAAATTTAGGAAAAAAGGGGGTCCTATAGCCAAGTAAATACGGTATCTTGTTTCCTGAAGGAAACAGGATATTTATTACTCTGATTGAGCATATTGACCAAAAAATCAAATATCAAAGAAACTTAAAAATTGAAATTGTCCAGCTATTTAAGCATGTTCTAAACACCATCTTGGTAAGATGATCTATACCAACTGAAAGGCCCAATGGCACACAAGGGCTAAATACTGGCAAACCAGACTAAGATACAATTGCTATCTTTAAAGTATCTTTGAAATATGATTTGAAGATATACAGAGTTAACCAAAAATCTAGTAAATACTTCAAAATTCATTTACACGACAACTACGTTCACTCATCTTCACACCATATTGAACAGAAGTTCATCCAGTTTGGAATGCACTTGTTGCCAAGCATGTATCTGTCTATCAGCAGTGTTAGTTACAAAGAAAACTATACCTGGTGCCTAAAAGGCGTTTTGTGTGTGACATTCCTACCTGAACATGTTGTACCTATGGCTGATGACTCAAATAATAATCATAATGTTATTGGTTTTATGGCCCTTTTAACTACTGCGGCTTTTAGAGACGCCGGGGTGCCGAAATTTTGTCCCAAAGAGGATCTTTAACGTGCCAGTAAATCTACTGACACGGCTCCCTTGCATTTGCACACCCTCAAATGCCAGCTGACTTCGCCAGGATACGAACCGGCAACCTTGGGCCCAGCAAGCGAGATGCCTCAAATACAAGATGATTCTAATAATTCTCTCTTCTAGTTGGTAGCATACATTTTGGAAGAGGTTAGTAGGGAAAATATCTTTGAATTACTGTAAGTGCAAGATCAGGGTGTGCGAGTTAAAAGATTATTCTTAATGCCTGGATGGAGTGTGGAAAAACCCAGGATAAAACCACGCTTAGGACAGCCACCGACAGCACCAGGATTCGAACATCCAATCTCCGGACTTGATGCAGCTTCCCATTGCGGTCGTGGTGAGCGATTTAAGCGCAGAGTATTATTGGACTGGAAAAAGGATAGAAACATGTAACGAGAACAAACACAAGAGGCAGGTGTGGGTGGAGGGAGAGAGAAAAGGATAACAACAAGCTCTAAAGATGATTTTTGTTCCCTTTTTTTTCTCTTTCTTTTCAGAAATATAAGTTATGTTCCCTATGTTCAAAGCGGAGCATCCACCATTTTTGGTTGATAGAGTAATGCCATCACTTCAAAACGGGAAGTTGAAATGGTTGAATTGAGTTCACAGCCCTTTCTTTCAATTATTGCCGCTTTCTGCTCTAACCGCCAGTTTCATTACGGAGCACATTAAACGTCGCACACTGTAGTCCTGTGGTAGCTTCGAGATATACAGTGTGTGTGCTCAATCTAAAGTACGAGTTCAGTGTATAATGGAAAAGCAAAAGAGATAACTAAAATCACAGAGGTAGAGTGATAAAGTTCAAATCGGCATATTGGTTCTTGCGGAGTTTTACCTAGGTGCACCATGTCAGGCTCATCAGCAGGCTCTTGGGAACCAGGCCCGGACCGCCGCAGGAGTAATGAACCCGCTATCATCGATAGTCATTTCCCTGAGAAAATTGAAATGGAAAGTTTGCCTGGACCACCATTGGGGTAGTGATGAAAAAAATATATATCGCAAAGGCTGTCGAACCAAGAATGGAACAAACAAGAAAGATATCGCACAAGGATATGGTATTCCAGCCAGTACTGTACGTTGGTCAACTATTTAGTATTGTTAAACTTGACTTACCTCGATAAAGTAATAAAGCTGTCATCATTACAAACATCTATAGTTATTACATACATTTTGTAAACCCTATGTTGTAAGGCTACATACAGTATTTTGCGCCCGGTATAACACAAAGTCAATATTTTTACTACGTTTCTCCATAATTCGAATTTATTTTTTACATCCACGAACGATTCGAGATATCAAAGTTCAACTATATATGTAAATAAGGGTGTCAGCTATTCCTAGTTATTCTAACTTGAGTTAAATTTATATTCCTCCTTTTTTCTTTCCAAATTGTTACATACCTAAATGCACAAATACCAGAATAAAAATAATAGTAATAATAATGGCTGGCTGGTATTTTGAGAGACCCCCCACACAAAAAGAAAACGTGGAAATCACCAAACCCGTTATTGGGGGAATTCCAGATCGATCATGTCGCAATCTCTAGACAGAATATGTGTGAGATCCAAAATGTTAGAGTACGGAAGGGAGTTTTCGACTCGGACCACCACCTAACACAAATCAAAGTGAGATTCCAACCCAACAGATGCAGACCTAAACACAGAAGGTCTCTAAGAGTTGATCCAGAACGTCTTCGACAGAACGCTGTGACCTTCCTACAAGATATACGAGAGCAGGACCCCAAGGACTGACCAGGTCTTCGTAACACACTTCAGACTTCAGCAATGAAATTAGGACAGCCTCAAAGGAAACGCAAGCATAGGCGGTGGAACACAACTTGTGATAAAGCCATTGATGACCGGACTAAAGCATGGAATCAGTGGAATGGACAAACAACTGAGAAATGGGAAACCTTCCTAAAGGTGCAGAAAACTTCCTCAAAAATAATCCGCTGGGAGAAACGAGCCTATGATAAAAATAGACTCATAGAAATCGAACAAGACTTCCTCAGAAACAACACCAGGAATTTCTACAAGACCTTCCGTGAGAATTTATCCAGTTATCAACCACCATCTTTATGCTTCCGTCGAGCAAATGGAACAATAGAAACGAACACCAAAGAGAACTGCACCATTTTAGCTAAATACTTCCGAGACCTCCTCAATTGTGATCCACCAAAGGAAAGACTGGATTTTGAAAAGCCCATGCCTAACCCTGATTCACAACCACCGACAATACAGGAAATAGCAGAGATCATATGATCGCTTAAAAATAATAAAGCCCCAGGAGAGGACGGCATCACTGCGGAGATGTGTAAACTTGGAGATGACCTTGTTCACAAAATTCATGCAATCCTAGTAGAAATATGGGAAACGGAAATAATCCTGCAGGATTGGAAGTGTGCATTAATACACCCATTGCACAAGAAAGGTGACAAGGCGGATCCAAACAACTACAGAGGCATATCTCTACTGCCAATCACATACAAAATTCTTTCCAAAGCTCTCTTAAACAGGTTAGAAAAACAGACAGATCATCTGATTGGCGAGTACCAAGCGGGTTTCAGGAAAGGTCGATCATGTGCAGAACAAATATGGAACTTAAAGACAATATTAAGGATTCGCCGAAGTGCCAGCACGTTCATCACTTTTGTGGACTTTAAGAAGGCGTATGACTCTGTGGACAGACAGACAGTTTTTGATACTCTAGAAGAACTCGGAGTGGACAAGAAGACCTGAGCACTTATCCGGCAGACTCTCACGAATACAACCTCTAAAGTGAAATTCCTTGGAGAAATCTCCGAGCCCTTTGAAATATGTACGGGCGTTCGTCAAGGAGACGGCATCTCCCCATTCTGTTTAACTTAGTTCTAGACAAAGTTATTAGAGAATGGGAAAAGGATATCATGGGTGTGAACATCAGAAATTTGGGAAGCAAGGTCAATGTGAAATGTTGCATTTGCTGATGACCAAGGATGAAACAAGATATGCCATACAGAGGCTAAACAATATTGCATCAAAGGCAGGCCTCCAGATATCGTACGAGAAAACCAAGTACATGGAAAATCATCATCAAAATAGCAAAAGAACTACGCTCGAGTTGGAAAACGGCACATTTTCACAGGTTTCCTCCTTCAAATATCTTGGAGAAATCATACTACCATCAGGACTAGACAGCAGTGCCAATGTAGAAATAACCACCAAACTCCATATGGCGTACAGACTGACGTGGAATTACTACAACAAAAGAGTCATATCGCGTAATGCAAAATTACGACACTACAAGACAGTTGTATTGCCGGAAGCTTTATATGCCTCAGAAACCATATGCCTGGGTGGCCACTCTAAAATTGCAGACATTGAAAAACATGAACGGAAAATTCTCCGGAAAATTTATGGTCCCACGAGAGAAAATGGAATGTGGATTAAGAGGAGAACAGCGGACCTCTACTCCTTCACTGACAGGTTCATGCCGTACGGAAGAGATGCCTGAATTTTTATGGCCATACCTACAGAATGAACAGAGACAGACTAACTAAGAGATTATTCAGAGTAATCAACTCAAAGAAGGTCAAGATAAAATGGCTAGAAGAAACTAAGGCGGACCTCCAAGAAATGAATATCACAGACGACATCATAGACAATCGTGGGGCTTTTAGGACAAAGGTAGCCAACCATAAATTTAGGGAGAAACCCATAAAGAAAACTGGTAGGAAGTGGTCGACAGAACGCAAGATGCAACACAGTGCATTCAAGAAGAGATTTTGTGAGGATAAGAAGGCGAAAACCACCAGCCCAACTAACAAGTTCAAACGCGCTCTTTGAATGGGCATAACGACGAAAGAAAGAAGAATGGCTTGTGATGATAGATTGTTGTCCTGCTAGCTTTTACAGGAGGTATGGAGACCAATAGATTTGTCTTGAGAGACACACGGGTTAAAGAAAAGACTGCTAAGGTAACTAACAAATGTCTCTGCCTTGACCATTGGTCTATTCCCCACATGTAGAGCCCGATTATCAACATTATGAACCAAATTCTCTATAGATTTTATTTTTAGGCCATTTCATAGAGATAAATCTGGTACCTTGAAGAATTATTCAGTCCATGATTACTCATTAATCTTGAGGTCGTCTCCATAGCCTAGGTGAATTCTGTTGAAATCTGTTCCTTAAACCTTTGTTACCATGAGCAATGCTCCACTGGACTGATAAGCTCAATGTCTTACAATATACCCAAACAATAATTGTTCATTTTACCTGTATGTTTTGAAGAGCCAGGTTCTCTCTAGCACTTCCTCCATGTGTTCCAAACTTTGGCACCAATCCAGTAACTGTAGTGAAAATGCTCAAAACTGCCGTAACAGCACCATCAATGTTGATACTGAGATGATAGCTACAAAACAGTAATTCAAACAATTTTTGTACAATCAAAATTAAGCTGAAATAAAATTTTCAAATAATAAAGAGTAGAAACACTTAGGAGATGTTCAAGCTATGCAACAATTGAGTCAGTAGATCACTTGCAAAAGAAATTGCAATATTCGAATGCTGAACATCTATAAACAGAGCAGTTGTAGGGTTCACATGACAGAACCGATGGTACAACCAACCACGGCATATTCAGGATATTCCTCCCCTGAAAATAAAATATAAAACCTTCCCATACCCAAAAATGAACATAAAAGACAAAATTGTAAAATTCTTTAATTTTGCAATATTGTGCAATTATTTGGTGCATGGCATTTTGTGGCTTACTGTACCGCACGTGTTAGCCTTGCCTCGTGTAGGCTGGAGTGGAAACTTTCTGTCGAAATTGCTAATTCAGCAATGATTTCGGCGCTGGTGTGCCTGAAGCAATTGTTCCATTGCCAAGATATCACCATAAGTACAAATACTTTATAACTTGCTTATGGCAAAACTTTCGGTCCACCAAAGATTATGGTGGCACGCCTGTTTTGGATTTGAGTGGCGCAATCACATGCGGCTGGTTGAAAAGGCTCCGTTGCTAAAGAAGAACGACGTGGTTTGCAAATCATAAAGCAATCATAGCATGTGAATCAAATGTGGGGAGGCTCGGATACCTCCCTGATTACGAAGGAGAAGGAACTCTGTGAGTAAAGAAAAATCACTGGACAGATTTCAACCCATTAAATTTTTTATTTTATTTTATAGATTTGGTTATTTTATGATGGGATAAAGATTAAATGGTGTGAACACATGGTCGATGAAAAGGTATGTTTTGTTTGGAGGTTGTGTTCGAGTCTTTTGTATTTTGACTGGTTTGATGCAGCTCTCCATGCCTCCCTGTCCTGAGCTAATCGTTTCATCTCTACATAGCTACCACACCCTACATCGGAGGCAATTTGTTTAACATATTCTAACCTTGGTCTACCCCCACAGTTCTTGTCCTCGACCCTTCCTTCCGTAACTAAGCATGCTATTCCTGGGTGTCTTAGTACGTGTCCTACCAACCTATCTCTTCTCTTCATTAGCAGTCGCCAGAAACATCTCTCCTCTCCCACTCGTCTTAATACCTCTTCGTTTGTAACCCTATCTACCCATATGATCTTCATCATTCTCCTGTAACACCACATTTCAAACGAATTCTCCTCTTTTCTGATGCACCAATAGTCCAAGTTTCACTGCCATAGAGTGCCATGCTTCAAACAAAGGCTTTCAAAAATGACTTCCTAATACCTAAATCTATATTCGAAGTCAACAGATTCCTTTTTTTGTAGAAATGCTTTCCTTGCCTGAGCCAACCTACAGTTTATGTCCTCTTTGCTTCGTCCATCACTGGTTATTTTGTTTCCTAAGTAACAGAAGTCTCCTACTTCCTTCAGCTTTTCACCTGCCAATTTGATGTCCATAGAGGTTTCTGATTTATTTTGGCTGCATTCCAATATTTTTGTTTTACATTTATTAATTTTCATCGTGAATTCTTTCCTCTCCCACTCGTCTTAATACCATTCAAAAACTCATTCAAATCCTTGAGCGTGTCGGCCAAGATGACGATGTCATCAGCAAATCTCAGAGTTGAAACTATTTCTCCTTGGATCTTCACTCCCACTTTAAACTTTTCTCGAATTTCCTTCATTGCTTGTTCAATGTAAAGATTGAAAAGTATGGGTGATAAGTTGCAGCCTTGCCTTACATCTTTCTGAATACCAGCTTCTCTCTCATGTCCTTCAGCTCGAATAACTGCTGTCTGGTTTCTGTATAGATTGTAGATCACCCTCCTATGCCTGTACTTTATTCCAATCGTTTTCAAAATGTCAAACAATTAAGTCCAATCAACGTTATCAAAAGCCTTTTCTAAGTATACAAATGCCATGAACGTTCTCTTATATTTCCTTATTCTACCTTCCAAAATCAGCCTTAAGACTTAGTACAGCTCCCCTTGTTCCTACATTTCTCCTGAACCCAAACTGGTCTTCACCCAACTCCGCTTCTATCTGGCTTTCCATCCTCTTGTAAATTATTCTATAGTGCGTCTCTACCTTAAAAGATAGAGTACGCATTAAATGGGGCGCGCTGATGCCAGATCTACTGCATATACAAAGTTCTGCATGGGGGGGCACATGATGTAATATAACTCGTATACAGGCGTGCTTTTACGCAAAACTCGGGAAATTTCCAAAATTTCCGCCTTGCAGCGAACAACGCTACACTATTTATATATGATACGCAGAACCTCAGAGCGCGAGTTTAATGCACACATTATAACAATTTATATTTTTCAATTATTCATGAATATGATAATATTATTATGTTATTCCCGGGATGAACAAAGGCAAACCAAGGAAACCACTTAGAGGATGGCTGAGGTAGGAATCGAACCCGCCTCTTCTCAGTTTTGTCTCATGAAGTTGAGTACACCCCGTTCCAGCCCTCAGACCAGAATTAAATTTCTTGGCGGAGCCGGGATTAAAACCTGGGCCTCCACGGTGACAGCCAGGAATGCTAGCCACTACGGTACGCAACGAGGCGGACAATTTATAAAGAACTCAATGACCACTTCATTTCACAGTTTAACTTCACACCATCAGTCCGGAAGATACTGGCGCCTGAGTAACCAAACTTACGCAGCGTCAGCGCTGGGCGGGAGGAATAAGTGCGATAACTTATGAATGCTATCTGATATCAAGCTCGGGTTTGTTTTAAAAACTTTTTCACATATTAATGAACATTTCTTCTCGCTTAGTCACCAACGTAAAGTCAATAGCAAAAACGTTTGTCGCTGCGTGACTTTCCTGTGATACCATCTCGGATTTTTCAAGTAACATTTAAGAAAAAAATTCATAACTTTCTTACTATGAAAATAATTACTGCCCTGAGAAATAGAGTATCTTCTACCAACATCAGGCAATCTAAAAATAAATCCTTGATCTGTTGCGATCATTAGTTCATTATCTATGGCGTGATAAGTTTTATATCTGCAAAAATATAGATTCGCGCTAAAATATCGTAATTGTAAAAATTGGGCCCTGTGTTAATTACTTATGGCTTTTATTTTTACATCCTCATAAAGAGCGGAAAATTCTCTATAAGACCACGCAAACAGTTTCTTAGATTTGTCACTTTCAATTATTGGTAAATGGCAACATCGCCGCGGTGGAAGAGGACGAAGCTAATTGCAGGACATAGGAGTGCGAGTGAGAGGCAATTACTACATTTAATTCCATACTGTCTTTTAAGGTTGAGGCGCTCTATAGACAGGATCTTTGAAGCATGAGTAATCAAGCTGATTGTACGGTAATCTTCACATCTGTCAGCTCCCACTTTCTTCGGTATAGGGATAACATTCTTCTTGAAATCAGAGGGTACCTCCCCTGTCTCATAAATCTTACTCACCAAGTGAAATAACCTGATCAGACCTTCATCTCCTATGCAGCGTAGCAACTCAATCGGTATATCATCTATGCCTGGTGCTTTGTTCCTGCTTAAGTCTTCCGATGCTTTGTCAAATTCTGATCTCAATATTAAATCCCCTTTTGCATCCTCATCAATTTCCTTTTCCCTTTCCATTACATGATTCTCAAACTCCTTTCCCTTATACAAACATTCTATGTAAGCTTTCCATCTCTCAACCTTTTCTTCCCTATCTGTTAGAGGATTTCCATCTGTGTCCTTAATATTACAGCACTTAGTCTTCTTTTCCCCAAAAGTATTCTCAATCCTTCGATAAGCTGTGTCTACTTTTCCTAATTTCAGACAATTTTCTATTCCTGCACATTTCTCTTCTACCATCCTTCTTTCGCTTCCTTGCATTTCTTGTTAACCTCATTTCTCAGACGTCTGCATTCTGCTTTCCCCTTTTCATCTCTTACATTCTTGTGTTTCCACCTTTCATCCATCAATTCTAGTATATCCTGAGTGATTCACGGTTTTCTACCTATTCTCTCTTTCCTACCAATGTTTTCTTCTGCGGATTTTGTTATTTCATTCTTCAAAAGTGCGCATTCTTCTGCAATTGAAGTTTGATTTGGGTTTTTCATTAGTCCTTCTTTTATACTCTTCTTGAATCTTTCATTTACATCCTTCTCTATCAGTCTGTCTATTGCCCATCTTTTTGGCTTTTGACTTTTCTTCAGTTTCTTCAACTTTAATTAATATTTGAGGTTAGCTGATCTTGGTCTTGATGTAATCTGGTTGAATTTAAATTGGGAAGTCGTTTCTTAAGTTTTTAAAGAAGGTAGTCCTTGTTTACAGAGGAACACCAAATTTTGTAGTGAACTCATAAATATTTACTTATTTACACTGTTTACGCCCACATTGGAGCACCAAAAATCAAACCTTATATACAGAGTCTTCAAATACTACAGTAAGTTCAGTTCTTAATTCTTGATAATTTTTTCCTTTCCCAATACTTCTTCATTCTGGAAGATCTTGCAGCCCGTTCTTCGGCAGATATAACATATTGCATACGCTGTGAAATTTTGAATGTTAGTCGAGTGTATTTGTTATTCAGAAGCCGTTTCTCCTCTCTATGTTCAATTTGATGCTTAGTAATTTTCAATTCGTCTAAATCCATTTGTATTTCTTTAAACCATGTGATTTTTGTTTTACTATTCCAAAAGAAGTCAAAAAGTTGTTTCAGGAGTCTAGTATTTGGCAAGCGGGCTATGTGTCCAAAAAACGCAATCCTTCGTTTTCGCATCGTGTCAATGATAGATTCATTTTCCTTGTAAAGTATTGAATTGGGCAAAAGTCTCCACTGGCACTCAACCTGGTGTTTTTTATTGAGTATTGTCCGAAGAATCCGTCTATTAACCTTCTGCCGTTTGTCAGTTGTTGATCGGGTGTTTAGTTTAAATAAAGTTTCATTTGCATATGTTGCTTCTGGCTTAACGACGGAGAAATAATGTCGAAGTTTAGCATTAATCGAAAGAGACTGTTTCTTATATGTTGGCCAGGTAATCTGTTGTGCTCGTCGCAATTTTAGTGTCCTACTATCTATTGATGCTCTCTCATTGGCATTCCAAGTGATGATCTCACCAAGATATTTAAATTTTTTCACAATCCTTATTTTCTGGGCAATATGCAGTACAATATGTGGTGAGTCAACTTGAAAAGATGGCATAATTTCTGTTTTCTCAAAGGAAATTTTCAACCCAACCTTTGCTGCTAATCGTTCCAATTCCTCTACCTGAAATTTAGCTTCTTCAATACTAGTTGCTAAGAATGCTAGATCATCTGATCATCTGCAAAGGCGAGACAATTTAGTCGAGCATTTTTTCCAATCTTAACATTCGGTGGACAAACCTTATTCCATTGACGCATAACTTTTTCCAGCACACAATTAAACAACAATGGAGATAATCCATCTCCCTGCCGAAGACCAGTATGGATTTCAAATAACTCAGAGGTTTCACTTCTAAACCTAACTCTAGATTTAGTATTCTTAAGAGTGACCGCAATAAGGTTAACAAGTTTTCGATGTAAACCAAATTCAGTAAGGACATTCAATAGAGATTCGCGATGGATACTATCATAAGCTTTTTGAAAATCAACGAATGTGATCACTAAATCTTTGCTCCTAATCCTGTGAAGTTTTATAATCCATTTGAAACTGATAATTTGATCTGGACAGCTTCGTCCTGGACGGAAACCACCCTGATATTCACCAAGTTCATTATCAAGTTGTTCGTGAATTCTGGAATATAAAATCTTTGAAAAAATCTTATACGTGACATCCAGCAACGATATCCCTCGATAATTGCTAGGATCTGATCTATCGCCCTTTTTGTGTATGGAGTGTATAATTGCAATATTCCACACTACAGGCAATTTTACTGTATTCCAAATGTCTATAAGATGTTTATGTAGGTTATGAATAGTCTGTACATTAGCATTCTTCCAAAGTTCTGCTACTACTTTATTCTCTCCTGCCGCTTTAAAATTCTTAAGTGAATCAATCGCTGTACGCACTTCATCGTAAACCGGCGGTATGATCTTTTCCAGGGGTGTTTTAGGTAGATTTCATTAGAAAGCTAACTATTGCAATGGGTCCCATGTTTCGACTTCCGGAAAATTTCGACATATCTTCGCGTTTCACATCCCCCAGACCCCAAAACCACCGTCAGTTCAAAAGTTTATATATAATTTATGTATGTATGTATATATATATATATATATATATATCAGTTTCTTGTGGACACGATAACTGTCGTAATTTTGCACCAATCACTTTGAATTTTGTACATAATATGTATACCCCTAAAATCTCGGTCGAGTTCGTTAATGGGCAAAATCGGTCCAAGGGGGTGAAAATGGGAGGCTTTTTTCGAAAAAGTGAAATATCGCTATAACTCTCTTAATATATGAAATATTGAATCCATTCAAAGTTCATACTATGTGTCGGACAAGGCCCTAAAATTTATGTTTGAGAAGTGTTTTGATAGCACCAACCATTGACCAAAGGGGTGGGAAAAAGTGGGTTTTTCGGGAAACATTAATCATATCTCTGTTAATAGGCACAATATCAAAACCGTACAAAATGGACAATATTCCTCCAATAATTACCTAAAACTTTTGTCTGAAAGAATTTTTGATATGACCCACCATTATGCCACGGGGTGAGCAAAATGATTTAAATTATAAGGAAGTGCCAAGAGAGGTTGCCATGACAACTTTACTTTTAATTGATAAGGGATGAGCCATCAGCAGTTGCTATGACAACGCCACTGCACGAGATAACATTCAGTTTTCCATCTGTCTGTGGGAAGCGACTTCGGTATCGGAACTGGTAGCATGCTGAACTTCTATGCCCAAGGTCGCGGGTTCAAACCCGGCTGAAGTTGTCGGATTTACTAAGAGCGCTAAAAAAACCTGAGTTTGCTTTCCTTCGGAGGAGAAGTTCCAACGTTCGTTGCGAGTTGATGGTTCCGGTGGCATCTAGTAGCCAAGTTCACAGATAGGTGTCGTTGTATTTTAGGTAGATTTCATTAGAAAGCTAACTATTGCAATGGGTACCATGTTTCGATTTCCGGAAAATTTCGACATATCTTCGCGTTTCACATCCCCCAGACCCCAAAACCACCGTCAGTTCAAAAGTTTATATATAATTTATGTATGTTTTTATATATATATATATATATATATATGTATATCAGTTTCTTGTGGACACGATAACTGCCGTAATTTTGCACCAATCACTTTGAAATTTTCACCGAATATGTATACCCATAAAATCTCGGTCGAGTTCGTTACTGGGCTAAATGGGTCGAAGGGGATGAAAATGGGGGACTTTTTTCGAAAAAATGAAATATTGCTATAACTCTCTTAATATGTGAAATATCGAATCCGTTTTAAGTTCATACTATGTGCCGGATAAAGCTGAAAAATTTATGTTTGAAGAGTTTTTTTATAGCACCAACCATTGACCAAAGGGGTGGGAAAAGGTGGGTTTTTCTGGAAACATTAATCATATCTCTCTTAATAGGCTCAATATCAAAACCGTACAAAATGGACAATATTCCCCTAATAATTACCTAAAACTTTTGTCTGAAAGAATTGTTGATATGACCCACCATTACGCCAAGGGATGAGAAAAATGATTTCGGAATTATAAGAAAATGCCAAGAGTATCAGTGGTTGCCATGGCAACACTACTAAATTGATGAGGGATGAGCCATCAGACGTTGCCATGACAACGCACTTGCGCGAGATCAGATTCAAATTTCCATCTGACTAAGTGTGAAGCGGCTTCGGTGACGTAACTGGTAGCATGCCCAAGGTCGCGGGTTCAAAGCCGGCCAAAGTCGTCGGATTTTCTAAGAGCGCTAAAAATCCCTCAGTATGCTTTCCTTTGGAGGGGAGGTTCCAACGTTCGTTGCGAGTTGCTGATTGCGGTGGCATCTAGTAGCCAAGTTCACAGCTAGGTGTCGTTGACGGTTGTATCTGGTACCAACATTAGGAACTACTGCTTGAAATTGAGCGTCTGCATTCCTTACCTGAATTACAGACTAATACAGCCATCACAATTCACACCGTTTATCAGACAGATTCTACATTCACCCCAAGTACATGGGGTTACATGACCGCGTTGTCGCAGCCCCTAAACTGAGGAACCAACCAACATCTCTGCGGGAGATATAATTTTGCGTGAAGAAGTAACAGACCGTTACATAGTTACACATCAGTGTCGAAACCTTGCATAAGAACAGTGTGACCACAAGTATAAAAATGGACTCCAAATGACAAGAAGGTTACCGTCATCATAAGACAATAAAATGTTTAAAATATGCATAAAATGACGAAAAACAAAGTTAATTAATCTCCAATTATAAAATACGTTCATGCAATAAATGAGGTCTGATCCTTCTACGAAAACCTGCATATTCTGCCTATTTTCGCCTATCCCCAAGTTTGTCCGGTGAAATCTACCTCCGCCTTCCGGCGTGCCGAGAGGACTTTTTATTTCTAGGATATGGATCGAATTCAAAAGAATCTTCAGGTTCTTCACTATTTATTTAATTAAGCTAATAATATTAAATGGTCTCGATGGGTAAAATTGGTCTTGATGTGGGTTTGTTAATTTTGGGGTTTGGTAGTCGCTAATATGTCGGCGTGAGGTTGGTGTGTCAACAGCTTGTGATGAGGGTTTTTTGTTACTGTCGGCGTGGTGTTTGTTTGGATCTTCTGGAGCCAAAGAAATAGTTGTCAGGATTGTTGAAATCTAGGTCATTTATTTCCCTTCAGGGGGGGGGGGGGGGGATTTCGTTGTAGTGTGAGTGATAGGCCTTTGTGATGTGTTAATTTATTGGTGGGTGAGTGTAAGACCTAAGAGTTGTGAAGTGTAGGTTTTGTTTTACCATCGCTAAGAAGCTTCGTACTTGGCGAGGCGTGAGTTAAGTGAATATTTGAGATAGGCCTTTTATTGTATTATGTGCTGGATTTCTGTGATTACAGATGTGTCATTGTTATAAGATGATGTGGAGGTAGCCTTTGACCCCTGCCGCCAGTTTCAATTATTCTTGTGCTCAGTCGTCGTTGTTGCGTTTGGTGTTCTGTTATTTCTTGGCATTCGGGGGAGGGGGTGTTATTTCTACTTGCTGGGCTTTTCATTGGTTTTCTGCTTTATTAATATTAGTTCAGTGTTTTGTGTGAATGAATGTGCCGACTGTATGAATGGTAATTTTATTTCCAGCTTAGGTTAAGTTTTACGCCTTGCTTGAGTGATATCTTTGGTCGTCAAGTCTTCTTAGTAAATGTTCCAGGCAACGTAAAAGAAATGTACATCAAGAAAATTAATAAACTAAATTAACTTAAATTTAAATAAGAGTTTAGTGCTTTTCAGTCGGTCAACACGAATGTACCCAAAAGAGATGGGTTATGCCCTAATCCTGAAATAAATTACATGAGATTAATAAAACATTTATTTCAGGATTAGGGCATAACCCATCTCTTTTGGGTACATTCGTGTTGACCGACTGAAAAGCACTAAACTCTTGTTTACTAAGGCAACACTGAAAATATGGCTTCAAACACCACAATGTTAAATTTAAATGTAAACAGGTGTGACTTAGGATTAAGGCTATACATATTGTTATTGGTTTAGAACAGAATAGATGTAAGTTAAATTGAATATCTCTTTTCATTAGATAATAATCCCTAGGCAACCTGTTTTCGTCTTTCCAGACCTCTAGGATTAGGGACCCCTCCATTCACCCCCAGTGGGGTTACAATATCTACAAAACAGGAATTCAACTATGTTTGTACAATCAGAATTAGGCTAAAATAAAATTTTTCGAATGATAAAGAGCAGAAATACTTAGGAGATGTTCAAGCTATGCAACAATAATGTGTCTGTAGATCACTTGCAAAAGAAATGGCAATATTCCAATGCTGAACATCTATAAACAGAGCAGTTGTAGGATTCTCATGACATTTTACCAGTAACTAAACAGTAGTAGGTGAACAACAGGATATGTGTGACTAAGGGAACTGTGCGAGATAACGAATTATACATCAACATGTTCTACTGAAAAATGCTTGTAAAGTATGAGGCTAAAACATAGCAAGTTATGCATAGAGAACAGTCCCTGAACATCTTTGATGGTAGGGATAGTCCAATTGAGAGGTCAGTAACACCCAATTTTGGTCAGCCACATTGCAACCAATAAGAATTCTTTAGCAACAAAACTGGTGTTCCTTTAATTACCATGGCGTGGGCTCATAGTAACCCCTGCCATTTTAATAAGCCCTAAAGAGGATAGGGTATGTGTAGCCTACCATGCATGGTTCACTTAGGGTAACACTAAGCGGTGCACACCCTCTAGGTTTCATGGCCAGAGAGCTCGGGGCTTGGCGACGGAGGGATATCTGAACTGAATCTGTTTCGTTGCCACAGAGCCCACTCGCTCATAGCATGCATTTATTGTGACTGGAGTCCTTACTCCACTGAATCGTTATCATCCCGGCAGCGGAAAGCCACCGAAAGCCTCTTGTTCAATAATTGCGAGTGGCATTCAAACCCATCTCTCTTCTCATTTGTCATCACAAGCTCGAGAGTATCTCGTTCCAACAGAGAGAGGTATCCAGGATGTATGAACAAGGGGTCCGGAGGCAATACTGAAGTTGTTCTAGGGGGAACAACCAAAAATGTAGTTCTCTCTCTTTTCCAGACCCATGGTAATGTAAACGATCTTTATACTGGTTTTTCTCTTTTGGGCGGGAAGAAGCATAAATATGTGACTGACATGATTTACGAAAGGTGAAGATTGACGAAGATAATTTCGGTAGCAGTGAGGTCATTCGTGCATCAGATAGCAAGCGAGGTGGGTTGTCAACTAGTTATCACTAGGGATAGGAAAAATTTGCGATCGCGAATTTTACGAATTATTTAATGAAGTACCGGTAATACACAGACAGTAATGTGTTTTAATAACCCTAAAAATGGCAAAAAAAAAATGGTTTTTGAAGTCGCGAAATTTCGCGAATTATGCATGAATTTCGCATGAAAACGCGAATTTTAGTTTCTCCGTTTTTTTCTTTACAGTGTACTTCTGATAATTCGCGGCAATTAATGCACGAATTTCCGCGAATTATTGAAAACCGCGAATTATCCACAGTAATGTTTTTAAGCCTAGCAAAGAGAAAAGTATTGGTAAAAAATATTGAAATGTATTTTATAAACATGCAAAAACATAAATATAATACTTTATAACATAGTATTGTAAGACACACTATGTGGATTTTACCAATATTAAAAACTAAGAAAAATGACTGTCATCACTTTTTGTTTCTTAGATGGTTTATTTTTTCTAATTTTAGATTGTACAATTCTGAAGAAAATAATATATGAGAACGAAAATTCATCTTGATTTTCTATGTAAGAGATAAGTGTGACTATATACACACTAGCTTGACAGTGGGAACTTTCGGGATTTCCATTGCATCACTCCTGCACTCTATATGTACTGGATCTCAGTTTACCTCACCGACAGTCAAATTCCATACAATATCCTCATGTCTGAAACCATGATTGTCTTTATCGAAGTCTAACTACTGGATGTCACTTTCTTCTGCATCTTGACATTCATCCAAGTTTTGCCCTAATGTCATCGTAGTGAGACCACCTTGCCCGTTTAAAATATCGTCGTCACAGAAGCCGACAAACGCTTGTTTTTGTACGAGTGTATTAGCGGTAATCTTCTCCCATGACTTGACTGCATGGAGAGCATCCAACAAACACGGAAAGATTGGAAACTTAACGGTAGATAGCGGGCCTTACTTTCTGCATACAGCGATCTCTATCACTCTGGGAAGTCATCCTAGCAAGTTACAGTACTTAGTTATTGAGGTTCTAAGGACCGGAACAGCAAAGTCATCTGCCCCTTCATCCTAGTACCTACTCAACGCGTGGCGTCATATAGTCCGCCTTTCAGACATGAATATCTAGATGGCAAGTATCCAGATCAAAATGTGCCACTGTTTCCTGAACCAGTATTAACCAGGTGGTCTTCTTGGTTTCATTCTGTAGTGTGCCTGTCAGAGTACTTGAAAGATATTTTGCAATTTATGAGTGAAGTAGTAGGGACTGATAACTCTGGTGTTGATTTTCTCAACAATGTTTCACATGACGAAATACTTGAGATTCAAAGAATTTGGCGCAGACATCACTGAACTCATCCCCTTATTAGAAGGCCACATCCAACTGTTCACCTTCTTGATGGACATCTACGGAGAATTCAGCAAGCCCTTAAACTTGCTGTTTCTGGAAAGTACGGTACCAACATTAAGGAGCAGTTGGAGGGTTGTGGAAATGTGTTAAAAAGAGGGAAAATACATTCAGTTTTAGTAAATCCTGGGTCCCATGCTCTTGGAAAATTAATCAGCTTGAGATCCGTTGACCCTGGGAACAGGATTTACAAATGTGTGCGTTTGATCCAGCAGAAATAGTGCCAGTGAAAATCAATGAGGACCTTGCAAAGAAAATTAAGAAGTTGCAATTCTGTGGAACACTGGAAGAAAGTGAGGTGTTAAAAGGATACAAAGAACTGCAAACTTTAATCAAGAAGCAGGTGCATGACAGGACCAAGACAGACATTGTTGGAGTTTTGCAAGGAATGACATTTGTATTTCCTAAGTTCTCGGAATCTGTGTTGAAAACCATTTGGATCCCCTGTTCAAACGCTGTAAACTTTTGTTTTTCAGCTTACACTAGCACGTTAAGTGATATGCGTCACCGTTTGTCACAAGAGAATTTCGATCTTTTCACTGAAGTATACTTTGAAGGATGACTGAAATGTGTTATGTTATGCATGTTATCCATGATATTTAAAAAATCCATCCTAAAATGTATGATTTTGAAAGTACCGAAAAGTGCACTTGAAACCACCGAATTTGCCACTTTAAAATACCGCTTTCCTCACTCTGAAATCACCGAAAAATTCCAATCCCTAGTTATCACATTCAAATGCCGTCCTCCTTATAAACTGATCTGCAATTAAAAATGCGTTCCAATAATAATGAAATCCATGACCATGCAGATTGATGTGGAATAAATATCTTGCAGAGCTTCTCACTCACACGTCTACACACAATGTTTCTGGACTGCAAACTGAGACAGGGATCACTACAAGAATATGTATTGAGAGTATTTTAAAATATTTTCTTGTATTTCCCCACAATATCGAGGGTGCCCTGGAGGGCGAGGAGGCGATTAGTGTAGGTGCGATAGCACGCCTTGGCTACGTCCCTGCGTTCCATCATACGAGAATTAAAAATCACCCATGGCAGAGCGGGAGATCAAACCTGGAACCTCAAGATGGCAGCTAACAATACTAGGGTAAAACGATACGCTAAGAATACTAACACGTACAATATGGTGCTGGTTTCACTGAACGAAGGATATTAAATTAAATTTATATAAATGAGGACTTCAGGGGACAATCTTGTACTGTGGTGTCTTCCCCTGAAAACTTGAGTGATTTTCCGGTGCATCCTTATAGAAAAGAGAATTTCAATTATCGTAGTATCTATCATACTAAGACAACACGAGCCACTTATTCCCTACGTACAGAAGCTGTGAGTGATCTAGGGGTAAGCATAGTAGCTCTCCATCCATACGGCTCGGGTTTGATCCCAAGTAACTGTTGGGATGGTAGGCCTACTTCACATGCCATGGCGGCATGCTTCCCAACCCTTGCTCCAATTTCACGTGAACACACTAGCAGCGGTTGGAAACTGCTCAAGATGATGATGACACTAGCACTCAACAAAATACAGCATGTTATCGGGGAGCTTCCACACATACACAAGTACATGGGCCTGATGATAATGATGTACCATGTCCCTAATGAAACAACTTACTCTTTGCATTATCAATATGGTTACCGTATATTCAAATATCTCATTACCAAATTGACGCCTATAAATAGGAAGTTCTGGCATTCAGGCACTCTCACAGGTGAAAACACAGAGGCCCTTTTTCCACTCACTTCTTTTGGTTGTGTTTTTGCTGGTAATTGACGTCCCCGTCGATTTCCAAACACTGCCTCAGCATATTTCAACATCTACATCTTCATATTCCTCAAATCTTGCATGTTACGTTTAAGTTTGATGATGATAATTGTTGTCTTAAGGGGCCTAACATCTAGATTATCGGCCCCTAATGGTCTGAGTGATAGCAAAAATGACAATGAAATGGAAACCATAAGTGAGACTGAAAATACATACAAAATGGAACTCAGATTGAAACGACTAACAAAATGGAGAGTGGTAATACTTACAAAAGGGAATTTAGAAGGAAAACACTCGCAAAAGGAATAGATTAAAAATACGCACAAAATGTAGTTTAGGTTCAAAATACGTACAAAATTCAATGTAGAGTAGAAATGTGGGAGGGATTTTGGCAAGCGAATAAACCGAACACGTCTTGTAGTAATTTTAAGTATAAAAACTGCATTTAAACATAAGATCACAACAGATAAGATTGCACAGAACTTAGCGTGACTTCACTCGACACAAAACTGTAACACTGATAGTCTTTCTTTCTCGCGACTTTCCCTCGACTCCTCTACGCGGCGCCACCGGGTGGTGCCAAGACTGGCGGGAAACCCAAAAACGGTTCAAAATATTCTGATTCCCACAGAAATACTTACAAAATGCAATTGAAATTCAAAATACTTACAAAATACAAATGAGATTGAAAATACATACAAAATTCAATTGAGGTTCAAAATACTTACAAAATGCAATTGAAATTAATACACACAATGCAAGATGGATTGAAAAAGGCCGGTTCAGATTCAAAATACTCACAAAGTGCAATTGAAATTCAAAATACTAACAAAATGCAATTGAAATTGAAAATGCTTACAAAATGTATGGTAGATTCAAAATACTCATTTGGATTGACAATACTTACAAAATGCAATTTAGACTGAAAATACTTAAAGAATATAATTTAGATTCAAAATTCACACAAAATGCAATTGAGGGTCAAAATACTTACAAGATGCCCACCATACAAATTGCAATGTAGATTGAAAATACTTGCAAAATGCGGTTGAAATTCAGAAAACTCACTAAAATGGTACCACACATTCAAAGACTTACTAAAAAGTAATTTAGATTGTCTATCCTTACAAAATGCAATTGAGGTTGAAAATACTCATAAAATGCAATTTAGATGAAAAACACTTAATAAATGCAAGTTAGATTGAAAATACCTACAAAATGTAGTATAGATTCAAAACATTCGCTTAAGGTAATTTAGATACACGGGGAGCCAATTAACAAAAACAATGCGGGAATCTTAAAGAGAAAAGGAAATAGAATGAAAAGAAAACAAGAGGGACCAGGCAAGACGAGACAAGAGCCAATTAAGGCGGGAAAGTGAAAGACTCCCTAGGCCTCGGGTACCCTAATACCGTCGGAGAAGAACAAGAGTTGACCAATGGAGGTCGAAAGGAAAGAAGACTGAGAGGAGCCCGGCACAAGTAAGTGGAAGCAATGCCGGACTCAGCTGGGGTCCCATGATCGCCAACCCAAGTCCCACTAGATGTGAGCCCCTGGGGGGACGTTTAAGTTTGCTACCAATATTATCATAATGCTCCGGTTCAATTGCTGCCATCTAAAAATTTCCTAGATGGCAGGGATTCCCAGTTGGCATGTGTTCATCATCATCATCATCATCATCTTTCACAGTTTCCAGCCATTGGCCGTCCTGTTTGGAACACAAGCCTCTCCAACATCTTATGCCTTCCCACCATCTCTCAGCCTCCACCCTTGTCCAGTCTTCTCCTCTCTTCTTCACGCTTTCTTCCACCCCCTTCAGCCACCTGTCTCTCGGTCTCTTTCCTTCCCACTTCGTCTAGTGTAAACTCCTGGGTATCATCATCTCCTCCATTCACTTCACATGTCCATACCTTCTAAGTCTAGATTTCTCTATACCATCCTGTAATGGTTCCTCCTTCATTAATTCTCTGGTCCTCTCATTTCTTATTCTGTCCATCTTTGTAGCTCCAATACTACTTCTCAAGAAACTCATCTCGCTGGCCTGTATTTTACTCTTCTCCCTTCCTTTCATAACCCAGGTCTCCGAGGCATACGTCACGATAGGGACATAGTACGTCCGATATATGATTTTTCTGCTGTTGTGAGGGACTTCCTTGCTCCATAACATGCTTCTCACACTCCTCCGGAATGCTTCTGCCCGTCTCCCCCGCTCATTTATTTCTCGATCGTTTCTTCCATTATCTTGTAACAGGCTTCCCAAATACTTGAAACTCTCCATTTTCTTCATCTGTTCCCCAACAATTGTTATTCCCGTTGTGGTTCTTTCCTTCTTCCTTGTTGTGATCACCATCTCACTCTTATTTATGCTAAATTTCATCCCATATCCTTGTATTATTCCTTCCCACACGTCCAACTGTTCCTGTACCTCCTCCTCCTTGTTTCCCCAAATCATCTGCAAACACCATTGCTTTCATCTTTCCTTCCCCGATTATTTGTGCCACTCGGGTCATTATGTCATCCATCACCACAATGAAAAGTAACGGTGACAGTGCACTTCCTTGTTTCAGGCCGTTTCTCTGTTCCAACCAGTCCGATCTCTCTCCTCCCACTTTCACACAGCTCACGCTTCCCTTGTACATCTCCTTTATCCTCCTTATAGTCCATTTTTCTACTCCTCTATCCTCCAGGGTCTTCCATACTTTGTTTCTGCACACACTGTCATATGCTTTCTCAATGTCCAGGAAGGCCATCAGCAGATCTGTTCCATACTCATAGTGCTGTTCTTGTAACTTACTTACTTAATTCCTGCCGCTCCTTCCGGAGCATAGGGCCTTGGCGAAATTTCTCCACGCAGTACGGTTCCTGGCTATTCTCTTCACTTGACTCCAGTTCTTGTCCTCCTCTACAATTTCATTTTCGATCGACCTCGCTTCCTGGCACCTTGAGGATTCCAGTCTAGCTCCGCCCTCTCAACAGCTCCGTCCGGCTTCCTTAGTGTGTGACCGATCCAGCGCCATTTCCTCTCCTTGATCTGGATGCTAATCGGTTGTTGATTGGTGATGGTCCAAAGATCTTCGTTTGAGATTATGTCCGGCCACCTCACATTCATGATGCGACGCAGACATCTGTTAATGAACACCTGTAGCTGGTTGTTGATCGGTTTTGTGACTTTCCATGTTTCACAGCCATAGAGAAGAATCGACTTTACGTTGCTATTGAAAAGGCGGAGCTTGGTCTTCCTGGAAATGTTTCTATTTCTCCAGATGGGGTAGAGCTGGACAAAGGCACCATTTGCCTTCCTGATACGGCTTCGAACATCTTCCTCTGCTCCCCCATCATTTGTGACTATACTCCCAAGGTAGAGGAAGGACTCAACTCGCTCAATTTCCTTTCCGTTGACTGTCAAGCTAGTCGTGACGTCAGAATTTATCCTCATCTCTTTGGTCTTGTTGGTGTTAATCATCAGTCCTGCACGTTCTGCTTCTCTCTGCAACCTCCCCAGCTTATCTTCTATGTCTCAGTACCGTCGTGCCTTAAGACAAATGTCGTCCGCGAAATCCAGATCTTCAAGCCTGTCATTTATACCCCATTGAATACCCCTCTTCCGTCCTCCCATTACCTTCTTCATCACACTATCCAGGACCAACAGGAACGAAGTGGGGGAAAGGACACACCCCTGTCTCACTCCGGAACTGACCTTTATCTTTTCTGTTAATTTGCCTTCGTGTAGAACCTGGCACTCATACCCGTCGTACATCTCTTCCATGATTCTGATGATCTTTGTTGGAATTTTATATTCCTCGAGGGTCTTCCACATGATTCTTGATTTACGGAGTCGAAAGCTTTCTCGAAGTCAACAAATGTGAGGTAAAGGGTATTCCGCCACTCCACACTCTGCTCCAGGATGATTCGGAGGGTGTTGTTGAGATCCACACAGCTGCGATGTTGTCGAAATCCAGCCTGTTCCTTCCGAAGCCTTTTTTCTACGCAGTCTTTTATACGATTCAGGATGACTCTCGCCAGTACTTTGCTTGGAATGGACAGCAAGGTGATTCCCCTCCAGTTATTACAGTTTGTGGTGTCCCCTTTCTTCGGTAACTTGACGATCAACCCCTTCTTCCAGTCGGTTGGTATTTTCTCCTCCTTCCAGATCTTCTCCAACAGCGGGTGCAGCAGATTGATCGTGATATCCAGGTCTGCTTTCAATGTTCTTGTAACTGCCTTACAGCAAAAATCAAATCCACTGTGGACCTTCCTGCTCTGAAGCCATGTTGTTCTTCCCTCATCCCTCCTTCTATCTTTGTCCTAATTCTCCTTTCCAAAACTTTCTCAAACATCTTTGCACAATGACTCATCAGTGTTATTCCCCGATAGTTTCTGCATTCTGGTCTACTACCTTTCTTGAAGATCAGGACAATTATTCCCTTCTTCCAGTCCTCTGGGGTCTTCCTTTCCTTCCATGCTGTCTTCATCACTCGGTACAACCATTGTATCCCCACCTCTCCTGCTGCTCTCACCATCTCCACACTCAACTCATCCACACCCGGTGCCTTCCCTCCTTTTATCTTCCTCACTGCATCTTCCACTTCTTTCCATGTTAAGTCCTTTTCTGTTTGCAGTCCATCTTCCTCTTCCCCGATTTCTTCCTCCTCGGCGTGGTTTCCATTTGGGTTCAGAAGTTCTTCAAAATATTCTTTCCACATTTTCTTCAGTTCTTCCATATTTTCTATCTCTTGTCCCCTTTTGTTCACCATTCTAACATAATCCGTAGGATCCTTCCGCCTCTTATTTTTTACCATCCCATACAGGACCTTTTTTTGTACCTTCACTATCCTCCTTCATCATCTTTGTCCACTCTTCCATCACTTTCTTCTCTCCTCAGCCACTACTCTCTTTGCCTCCTTCTTTCTTTCTTTCTTTCTTGGTACTCTTCCCTCATCTCTACCGTCCTATTTTGATACCACCTCCTAAAGGCGCTATTCTTTTTCCTTACTATATATTTTGTCTTCTCATTCCACCATGGTGTTTCCTTCCACCTCTTCTTACTACTTGTCCTCCCACATACTGCTTCTGCTGCACCTACTAGTTGGCATGTGTTAAGGAGGGTAAACATATCACGAACAGTCATCTGTCATTTTCACTTGAAATAAGGTTGCAAATTTACTTATTGAATTTTCTTTGATCATTATTCTTTAAAAAAACAAAATAGTGCTTCAAGCCTTTACACAAACTTTTCTCACAAATTAAAATGGATAAGTGGGTAATTAAACAAAGTGGGCATGTGGGGGGGAGGTTGTAAGTCCTATTTATTTATTTATTTATTTATTTACATATGTTACGCCCTCATTGGAGCACTTAACCAAAACAAGTATATACATATATCAAAAACAATATTAAAGATTCAGCTTCTTATTTTTCTTCTTTTCGCAAAACATTTTCATTCTAGTCGACCTTGCCGCTCTCTCTGCATCGCTTATGGTGTAAGTTTTGCGGGTAAAGGTTTTTAAGGGAAGTCGGATGTTCTTGTTTTTCAAGATATTCTTCTCATCTTTGTTAGCAATTTGGGACATTGTCAAGCCGAGTTCATCCAGATAATTTTGAATTTCCATAAACCAAGAGTTCTTTGTTTTACTTTCGAAAAAATAATTAAATAATACTTTTAATTGTCTGGCATCCAGCAGGCGTGAGATATTTAAAAAAAAAGCAATTCGCCTATTTCGCATAGTATCGACTATAGACTCATTTTCTTTATAAACCACTTCATTTGGTAATAGACGCCATTGACCATCCACCTGATGTTTTTTATTAATTATAGTTCTGAGAATTCTTCTATCAATCTTCTGTAATGTGTCAGTAACTGATTGAGTGTTTAACTTGAAAAGTGTTTCACAAGCATATATTGCTTCCGGTTTAATAACTGATTCGTAATGTCGTAATTTGGCATTTATGGAGAGTGATTTTTTTTTGTAACTAGACGAAGTAATATATTGCGCTTGTCTTAACTTTGTTGTTCTATTTTCGATTGACGCTTTCTCATTCAAATTCCATGTTATAATCTCCCCTAAATATTTAAATTTATGTACAACTTTAATTTCTTTATTATTGATAAATGTAATAGCTTGTGTTTCCACATCAAAGGATGCCATTATTTCAGTCTTTTCAAATGAAATTTGAAGTCCTACTTTTGCTGCAATAGACCCAAGTTCTTCAATTTGGTGTTTAGCCTCATCTATACTGGTTGCAAGCAGTGCAAGGTCATCCGCAAAAGCCAAGCAATTCAGTTTTATATTAGTACCAATCTTTACATTTGGAGGACAAGTTTTGTTCCACTCACGCCAGAACACCATTAAATAATAACGGTGATAGACCATCTCCCTGTCGAAGTCCAGTCCGGATATCAAATGGTTCAGACAAGGCGCCTCGAAATTTAACCTTTGATTTAGTATCTTTCAAAGTAACGCCGATGAGGTTGATAAGTTTTCGATGTAACCCAAATTCCCTAAGGATGTTAAGTAATGACCCTCGATGGATACTGTCATAAGCTTTCTTAAAATCCACAAAAGTAATGACCAAATCCTTTTGTCTCATTCTATGATATTTCATTATCCATTTCAGACTGATGATCTGATCCGGACAGCTGCGACCTGGTCGGAACCCTCCTTGATATTCTCCTAGTTCTTGATCGAGTTGTTGTTGAATTCTTGTCAAGATAATTCTAGATAGAATCTTGTATGTTACATCAAGCAAAGAAATCCCACGGTAGTTGTTCGGGTCTGATCTATCACCCTTTTTATGAATTGGGTGGATTACAGCCATTCTCCATTCCTCTGGTATTTGTTCCGAATTCCATACATCGATGAGGCGTTTATGGAGGTTGGAGATGGTTTGTTCATTTGTATATTTCCATAGTACTGCTACCAATGAATTCTCTCCTGCTGCTCTATAATTTTTGAGCCAATTAATCGCTGCACATATTTCAGTCAAGTCAGGAGGAATAATGTTCTGTAAATTTGTTTTATTTTTTGGATTAGGCTCAAAATCAAGATATTCCTTAGGTTCATCAGCATTTAGTAGTTCTCTAAAATAATCTGCTAGAATTTTAGCATTATCAGTATCATTGTGGGCTAGTTTACCTGATTTATCTTTCATTAATAGTGTTGGAGGGCTGTATTTAGAATGATATTGACGAAATGTCCTGTAATAGTCCCTTGTTTTGTGTTGCTTAAAGGAATCATCAATAATTTGTATGGACTTTTTTTGATTTTCTCTTTTAATTCTCCTAATTTCTTTGGCATTTTCCCTTCGAACAATGGTTAATTCTTCTCGCGATTTTGTGGTCCTCTTTTGCTGATCATTGAGCCATGCTGTGTGTCTTTTCCGAATTGCAGCATCCTATACTATAAATTGACAAAATTTGACTGCCGTTTTCTCAGAATCTATTAATCCTATGAGGTTGAACTTTTGCGTAGTGCTCGAGACATGCTTTCCCAGTACGCTGACTTTTTTTTGTTTTAATGCAGAGTGAAAATTTAATTTTCTATACATTTTTTTAAATAGTACACAAAATTTTCCCCATATTTTACCATAGAAATGATTAGATTAGAAACAAAAAATAAAAAGTCAGTAACATCATAGCTAAGTACGGAATAATTATACAAAATTTCACACCTGTAGGTGTCTCCGTCTATTTTAAAAAAAGAGCAATAATATGTAACCACGGCAGCATTTTGAGGAATATTGATTTAAAGTTGACGGTACCATCAGTTCATGCCACCCCCATATTCTAGATTTTCATTGTTATCCTCGTCATATCTGGCTCTCTTCCTAGACCTCTGCAGCTTTCTGGCCCTCTTTGATAGCTTTTCTGTATCTAAATCAGCTTTAGCAACCCACATCCTGTGGATATCTTTGAAAATCCTTAGTGCATTCCTTCCTGGTTGAATACCTAGCTGCTGCAGCACTTGAACACGCCCCACATTTCCCTCTTTGAATGCCAATACTGCATCATTAATACCTAGAATCAGTGTCTGATACCCCACAAATACTCTTTTTGGAATTCTAGCCCAAATAACACTGTTAAAACATTTGTCAGGGTTTTGAGTTTTCCAAGTAAGCACTTTTTCAGAAGGTCAGGATGTGCTCGACTTCGGAATACTGGCTTGATTTCATCAGTCACAGGCATTGGAAATAAATGCTTATGAGACTAGCTTTCTCCTGTAACTAGGGACCTGTTATAATCACACCAGGAAGACAAACCTTTGGGACAGAGGCAGTGCTGGGGCATCTGTGGAAATTTTGTGTAAGAAAATTGCCCAGACATCCTGCCTCATCCCCTCTACGCTACTTGTGTTCCTTCTTATGGCCATACCATAATAGTTTTGTAATGCATCTATTTCTTTGTCACTGACAGCAATTTACCATCCTCCAATTTCTTACCTTTGTATTCGCGAGACCCCATTTGTTTCTGGATATGACCTATACATTCCAGTTTCTCAATAATTATTTCTCCATAAGGCTTCTTTTGAACAACACTTGTGAACGCCTTGCTGTCCCCATCCCCTAGGTATTTAATATATCTAACAACATGCAATGACACTGAACGTTCAAATATTGCAATAGCACCAGCTGATTCCATCCCACCACTTACACCACTGTAGTTGCAGTGACACAAACCACACTCCCTGTGTTCTCTTAATTTTTCATAATTTATCTTTAAAATTTCACAACTTTGGCAGTATTTTGTTAGCACCTCAATGTCAATCACTTTCCCAGTGTCTATACTAGTGGCTGAGACAACCCCATTCAGACTTGTATGCACTCTCTTCTGCCAGGAGCCATTCAGTGCTACTACAAGATCAGTTGATCCATCATTAATTTCCACAGCCTCTTGTACAGCTTTACTCATTGAGTTTTGTGCACATACTTTCACTGCCTTGTTCAAGAATCACCTCGTAGGTGGGTTGGGCAAGTTCATTACTCCACACAATGTCTTACCTGTGCTTTGGACCTTCCCAATTGACCTGAGTCCATACACAAATCTTACATTAGTTTCAAAGCCATACTTTGTGGATTTGGATGATCTAAATGTATGCTGCTTACTACAGTTTTTACATTTGATAATTGAAGTACTGGCTAATCCCACCCTTTTAGCTCTATCTTCAAAGCACTGCATACCTGAGTCGCAGTATTTACATTTCACAAAACCATTCAGAGCACTACTGAGCAGAGTTATATCTATAATACAGTTATTACTATATATGCTATAGTCATAATTATGTACACTACCGGTATCTTCTCCTCTGCCATATATTTTCTTTCTTAAAGCACTGCCTTGTTCACTTACACCAACCTCACTCTCATTATTCGAAGCACTGCCTCACCCTACAACCACCTCGTGTTCTTCACTCACACTAACCTCACTTTCATTATTTACACGAGTTGAACCTTTTAACCCTCTTAGTGCCAGGCGAAAAGGTAAAGGTGAGGTCTAGTGTGCCAGGCTGCTTTAATGGAAAATGTAGGCTTTCAGAAGAAAAAAAATGTATATCCCCTGTTTTCAAAGATACGAAAGCGAAATTTAGTCAGGGAATGCAAAACATAGCTATCTAAATTCAGAGAGATTTTCAGATCATTATGAAACATATTTCTTCCTTTATTAATTAATTAAAATAATTTCTTCGGTAAAATAAAAATTAGGATTATTCCTATTACCACACGCTTATAAATGGAGTAAAAATGAACACTGGAGAGCACACATCCATAACAAAAGAACCAGGAAATGCAGTTTTTTAGTTTAAAAAATATCAGCAGGAGTGTCAAAAATCTGAAATTCTAAAATCTAGTATATTCATAAAATACTCCAACAATGGCAAGCACTCAAATTAACAAAATAATAAATCAAAATAATTCACGGATCTCGAATCCTGTGGTGGAGCGTACTTCATGCCAGGCAGTTCCAGGAATTGTTGTGTAGCCTGTGGAGGATTGTCCTGGTCAACATTCCTTTCTTCCCAGTCACTATTACTATCAACATCATTACCATCACTATCACTTTCTTGGTTATGTACGATCGCATTCCGCGCAGGTAATTCATTGTCCGAAGTGGAATCGGCACTTGATTCGTCACACACAAGATCGCAATCACTGTCCACGAAGTCCGAGAGTTCACCATTTGACTCATCAATCATTAATTCTTCATTTTCTTCCTCTCTCAAACCATCCTTCCTTCCCTTCGACGCCATGCTTTTACGAGTCGCGCATAAACAAGTCAAGTTCAAATATCGCTCGAGTATATCGATAGACGGAAAACAAAAGAAGTTTGACAGAAAATGGTAGCTAGAACTCTCTTTAATGGTCACGTCAAGTTTAGACGCCATTTTCGGTCTATAAGCCCCTCTAAGAATACAAAAACTAAGCGTCTCTCAGAGCGACGCTGGCAAGTTTCTTTCATTTCATGAGGATCACTCACAGCGACTCTGGCACTATAAGGGTTAAGTTATCTACAGCCTTTAGTTTCCCTCTACCAGGACCACCTTTCCTTTTCTTGAAAAGGACATGATAATATGTTACATACAAACCACACAACGAGGATAAAAACAAAACTTTGACCAGCACATATAATCGCCAAACAATAGAATGCAGCATAGCGTCCGTTTCCCAGGCTGGCCAACACACCGAACTCTCCTAGTATCCTAGTACACTCAAACCACTGAATGAAAGAAAAAAAAACTAATCCAGACAAGAGAAAATGCGGCAAATCTCAGGCCTGAAGGTACAGATCGAGAAATGAGGCATGGCTCTCTTATGTCATGTGGCATTTAAATGGCGTTTGGGGTACTTTTTCAGCAAAAGAACACATGCATATTATAAAATGGACTTCCAGCTATCAAAATCATACAAATTTTAAAAATGGGTATTTTCAACCGAAAATTGCTTACAACCTCCCATTAAAGGTAGACTGGAAACCATAAGTGACTATTGAAGTGGGTAATTAAACAAAGTGGGCATGTTAAACCCGTGTGGGGAATTGCCAGTTACCTCCATCGGGCGCGTCCCCATTGGAATTGGGGGAAGTTCGCCAGCTGTGCAGCCAGCATAGCTGGAGGTTAGTGGGGAAGTAAAAGCCTCGCCGTGAAAAAAAAAAAAAAAACTGGACTGGCCCTCCAGGTTGGAGGTTGAGTGTTGGGCTAATAACCTCACCTCGTAAAAAGCAACTTGTTACAAAACCTAACACGAGCCTCGGAACTCAAACAGATCTACGACGACATCAGCGAGAAAAAGGACACTATTTGAATATGGCTAAATGGAACGTAAGAACTCTTTACAGAGCAGGTGCTCAATCAAACTTAATGTCAGAATTAAAGAAGTACAGAATAGATATTATCGCATTACAGGAAATACGATGGAAGGGACCCGATACCCTCAGAACCAGAGAACATACTTTGTTCTATAGCGGTAACAAAACAATTACGCTAGGAACGGCTTCTGCAGTGCCTAATGACTTATTAAATGCAGTTAGGGACTTTAAGGATGTTAGCGAAAGAATGTGTACTCTACGGATTAAAGCAAGATTTTTTTTTAACATCACACTGATCTGTATGCATGCCCCCACTGATGAAACTGAAGATGCAACAAAGGACGCATTTTATGACCAACTGGAAGCAGTATATGATGCAGCTCCACAGCATGATGTGAAGATCATTATGGGAGATACGAATGCAAAAATTGGAAAAGAAGATATCATCATCATCATTTCCCCTTATCCAGCTCCTGCCGGGTCGGGGTATTTATGGCACTTCTCCACTTTCCTCTGTCCTTCCACCATTCTTCTTCCTCGATCTTGTCCCAGTCCAGATTTCTTTTTCTTACGCTGTTCTTCACTGAATCAATCCACCTTGTTCTAGGTCTTCCTCTTGCTCTCTTACCCTTGCACTTTGCCTCCAGCATCTGTCTTGGTATTCTATTTTCCTCCATCCTCTTTACATGTCCAAACCACCTTAGTTTATTCTTCTCAATTCTCTCATTTAGTCTTCCCATCCCAACTTCCTTCCTAACATCTTCATTCCTCACTCTGTCTTTCCTTGTCTTTCCTATCATACTTCTTAGGAATTTCATTTCACTGGCTTGGATTCTACTCTCTTGCCCGCTTGTCAGGGTCCAAGTCTCAGCTGCATAAGTCAATATGGGAACATAGTACACTTTATACATTACCTCCTTGCTTTTCCTTGGTACTTCCTTATCCCAAACAAGTTTTCTTACACTTTGATAGAATGCATTGCTCTGCTGTACCCTCCTGCCAATCTCCATGTCCAACCTACCAGTTTGCATCAATTCACTTCCTAGGTATTTGAACGTGTCCACAATTTCCAAACTCTGACTTTCAATTTTCACAGTGCCCTTTCCTTGTCTTTCCCCTCTTGTCATCACCATGGTCTTGCTTTTCTCTATACTGATTTTCAGGCCGTACTTCTGAATATTTTCGTTCAGTGCATCTAGTTGCTTTTGCACTTCTTTGGTGTTCCTTCCCCAGACCACAATATCATCTGCAAATAACAGTAACTTCATTTCTTTATGTCCATATGCTTCCTTTGTTTCCTTTACAATTTCATCCATCACCATTATGAACAAGAGAGGTGACAGCACACTCCCCAGTCTTAATCCAGTCTTGTTCCTAAACCAATCTGTCTTTCCAACTGGGGTCAGTACCCTGCTAACACAGTTGTTGTACATTGCTTGCACCATTTCCAACATTTCTCTTCCCAGTCTCTTCTTAACCATGGTTTCCCATAACTTCTCTCTGGGGACACTTATCATATGCCTTTTCTAGATCTATGAAAGTCATGATCAAATCCCCTCCATATTCCCAGTTCTTTTCCATCACCTGCCTCAAGCTAAAGATTGGGTCCACTGTGAATCTTCCACTCCTGAAGCCATACTGTTCCTCTTGCAACTCTCCTTCCACCTTTCTTCTCATTCTTCTTTCTAATATTCTTTCCAGTATTTTTACTATCTGTGATAAGAGGGTGATCCCTCTATAGTTATCACACACCTTCTTGTCCCCCTTCTTAAACACTGGTATTATTAGCCCTTTCTCCCAGTCTTCTGGTACACATTTCCGTTTCCACACACACTTTAGCATGTATACGGGCCAAAAATTGGGAAAGAAAGCTTACATCTGGAATCAAATGACAATGGTATAAGGGTAACTGACTTTGCTGTAAGTAAAGGTATGTCAGTGGTCAGTACAGCCTTTCCTCACAAGAATATACATAAGGCCACATGGAGATCACCAGATGGAAAGACGCATAATCAGATTGATCACATAATTGTGGACGTCCGACATGCATCAGATGTTCTGGACGTACGAAGCTATAGAGGAGCTGACACTGACTCAGACCATTTTCTAGTCAGAAAGAAGTATCGACAGCGAATATCACGAATTCAGACCCAGAAAAATCCGCGAGTACAAAAGTTTGATTGCAGGAAGCTGAACAACGTGGAAATGAGAGAAGAATATACTGTAGTAGAAAGGTACAACGAAGTTTGAGAAAGGAAGTAGCAACAAGTGATGACGAGATAGGGATAGAGGAATCGCGGGCACATGTGAAATTGGCTATTAAACAAGCAGCAGAAGAAACCCTGGGATACAGAAGACAAGAACGAAGAGAAGCATGGTTCGACGAAGCAGTTGATGTCAGGAACAAGGCAAGACAAAGAATGCTGGGGAGGCAAACGACGAAGAATACAGTAGAATTTAGAAGAGCTAGGACAATAGCATCTCACATGTACAGGCGGAAAAAGAGAGAAAGGGAACGGAGGAAAGTAATGGAAATAGAGGACATGGCTAAATGATACGAGATATACATGGCAGTTTATTAGCTGATACAAATGCGGTATTGGACAGATAGACGAATCACTTTGAGCAGATGCTGAATGGGGATAGTGAGGGTAGCACACCGATAGATAGTGGTAGCATGCCAGTAAACAAGATCGAAGTATCAGAGCCAAGAGAATGGGAAGTGGGAAATCTATTAAAACCTTAAAAAACAATAAGGCACCAGGTGAAGATTTAATACATGCAGAACTATTTAAATATAGTGGGAACAGTTTGAAGCTGGAAGTTTACAATATTGTATGCAAGATATGGCAACAGGAGAAAATACCTGTGGAGTGGGAGATGGCATTAATATGCCCAATTCACAAAAAGGGATCGAAAACTGACTGGGCACAATAGAGAGGGCATCTGTCTGTTAAATGTGGCATACAAGATATTAACGAAAGTGATAGCTAAAAGACTCGAACCCTTTGCTGAATGTGTGTTGGGGGACTATCAGTGTGGATCTATGAGTGGGAAATCGACAACTGGCCAAATCTTTACCATCTGAAAATGGAAAAATGTTATGGATATAATATCCCAGTTCATCAGTTATTTGTGGATTATAAAGAAGCATATGACAGTATTGAAAGACCATACCTCATAGAATCCATACACCTACTAGGAATACCTGCGAAGCTTGTGCGGCTGGTTGAAATGACACTGAAAAAACATGAGGGAAAGTATCGTTGGCAGGAGAAAAATCTCGTGAGTTAAAGGCGACTCGTGGATTGAGACAAGGCAACACTCTGTCATGCATGCTGTTTAACGTTACGCTGGAACGAGTAATACGGAAGATAGAAATCAATCCAGATGGAACACTGTTTAACAGAACAATGCAATATCTTGTATATGCTGACGATGTGGATATTTTGAGCGGAAATGAGAGGAGGCTTACTGAAGTATTGGGAGAATTGGAAGATGAATCATTGAAAGCAGGGTTGTGCATTAATAAGGACAAAACAAAGTATATGGTAATGAATAGAATAGAAAACAAAGAAATACAGGAGGAGATCATCCTTGAAGTATTTAGGGTCAGTCTTGACAGAGAAAAATGTGACACATTTGGAAATAGAAGAAAGAATTAAGGTAGGCAACAAGGCTTACTACAGCTTGCAGCATCTTCTGAAATCTCGGCTGATCAGCAGAAGGAGCAAGAAATGTATAAATAGGACGGTGTTACGACCCATTGTAATCTACAGTCCCCGGCCAAATTAATAAGACTCGGTGAGATATTCTTCAAATTCTAGCGTTTGAAGTCTTTTAAAAGTGGTTTAAAAGCTTGGTACGTGCATAAAATGGTGCTGTATTGAATTGTTTAGTATTTACAGTTGGTACTGCCCCCGTAAATTGAATTATTCAGGGACAAAATGAGAGTATTTTCTGTCCCCATGATAAAATTTAACTAGCAAACATAATTTCTGGAAGTGTGACACGAGAGTGTAGTGTTACAAGCTCGAGACTGTGGGAGAGCCCGATCACGTGATATGTTGCACAATGGACGCTTCTAGAAGGCTATTTTTAGCATAGCAACAGCGAGTTTGGAAATTAATATTATAAATATTGTTATAAATTATGCTATTGGATCCCAGTCCACAGCCAATGAGGAGAGGTCTTATTGAAGACGGGATCAGCTTTAATTACACAATATGATGAAATTATGCATTTAGGCCCTTAGAAGAAGATTTTCTTATTTGGTAATGAAGAGAATATTAAGAGAAATTATGTCTGATACTTTAAAAACCGCAGATCGGTTAATCTACGCAGTAATAAGCATCAGAAATCTACGCGCTAAAATTATGGTGGGAGATTGATATGGCCGCCAAAAATTCGACTTGGAGAGGGAGATCCAAGGATCGAGGTTCTTATTCCAGCAGACTTTGAAGAGTGAGGAAGTGTTTTTACTGGGTTAACGGAGATCCCAAAGCTTAGTCCTAGTGCGACGAATGTCGACTTGTGGAGACGCGAGTATAGCTAGGTGGAACGGTAGAGATCACCGCACTTCCATTCTGTGTGAAGTTGCGAGGAACATAGTATTGATTATATTTCATACAATATTGAGATTTGAAGTTAAATAAGTGAACATTTATTAAGAACAGGTCGCCTACTACATATTGTGGAAAGTCGAGCGCTTAAATATTCACCGTTTCGACGATATCAGCCTGCCAAGTTAGATTTCCGAATGTGTTGGAAATAGAGCTGAAGATTATTATAAATTGCAACGTGAAGTTGGCAAACGCAGTTCAAGTGAACAGTGGCCGAGGACTTTTAATATTGGCACAACACAAACATTATCAGAATGACTATTATTATTCTTCAAGCATTATCATTCAACTTAATTAATATTGTTAATATGATGAACTAAACAGTCATGCACCAGAGACATATTCAATAACAGGAGTTAAGATACAACAATGGAGCTTCGTTAGACAACGTATTCTTGAATACAGACGTAGTGTACGGTCCATCTTGTGCATTTTCGTCAGTCTACGAACACTAATATAACATCAATTAGCAATGGAAACATTTCATTCACTAGTTATATGAATATTTCCATAATTATATTCCAATGATGAAGCTGATACATATTTACGACGGAGAATGGAGACTTTACAGAAGAGATTTGTCAAGATGCTAGGGAAGGTAACCCAGCAACCCAGAAGAATTTGCCAGAAGGATGTCTTTCGAGCCCAGGCGAATGTTGGTGAATTCCAGAGAGAGACGTTTCTTATCTCTGAGGTCGCAGATCCGAGGTTCGAATGCAGATCCATAACAGTGTCTTGTACTGAGGAAACATCTAAAGTATTGTGGCAATACTTACATTGATCTTCAAGTTTTCATCTAAATAAGGTATTAGTGTATCTCAATTGTTATATAGAGCTTGATTAGTGACATACTGAGCAGGCAATCTTATTCTATATTTTCAGCCATCTTTTTCCATATTTTCAGCGATCTTATTCCATATTTTCGGCGATCTTATTCCATATTTCTATATTTTCACATTTCATGTACTTCAGTGCCTTTTTGTATTTTACACTTCAGATGTGTGTTGAGATTTTTATACTTCAAGATTATTTAGAAGATGATTGCATTTCATCTTATTTTCAATTTTATTCAACGGATCAGTTGTGGAACTGACATTAAAATTTTGTTTGAGGAATTATATTACCTCATAGGAGACTAGTCGTTTCGACTCTCGAATTTTAATAATTTCATTTAAACCAAGTATTTTGACATTGTGTCATAGCTTCAAATTAAATTCTTATTAAATTTAATTTGAGCACTTTAATGTAACGACATATAACTTCAAGAACAGAAGAAACATCGAATGATATTGTTATATCATTATTGTACATAAACTATCGACGATCTAAGAAATACTAGTCGTTTGATAAGACCGAAGTCCTAATTCCTATGAACATTCTTTGTGTAGAGTGGAAAAACATTACGATATTGACAAACCTTTCTTATTATTGGTAAAGCTAAGAGCTTTGTTCATTTAATATGTTAGAGGAAATACCTTTTGATAGAAGATTATTCAAATCTTTGGCTAGGAATTCAAAGCTAGCTTATCCCGGTCAAGATTGAATTCTATCTGACACTATAAATAACATGTGTGTTATTTTATTCTATTCGTGTAACATCAAGTCATTTTGTGGACATGATATTACAACGATAAACAATTTATAGCTTGACAAGCGAGATGAAACAGGAGTATTATTTTTTATTACATGTATTTGCGACAGACGAGTTAACAGTTAATTATCTTGTTGTAGAGTAAACTTTAGGAGGTTAATCACGACTGTCTAATATCGTTCATTACAATTGGAAGTTTCTTTTGAAGAACTTACGTATGTATAATTGTAGTCCAGTAGTCATTTGCAATGATACTGAGGGTCATGACATTATTTGAGAGAAGTTCCTACATAAGATATGTTAATAACAATTAATCCCTTTTGATTATTGTTTAACATAGTAGATGATAATTGTTTATGCCATATATACTGTTATATAAGGTTTTGTAGAGCTATGGAGTGCTCAGGCGAGGGAATTCCGCATTTTAAGGAAGTCAAAGTATTGTTGTTCTTTGATAAAAGGCATGTATCATGATAAGAGCCGTTGTATACAAGTAGTCCAGTTCTTGTGAATTAACGATTTAGCTGTGTTAACAGGAGGGTTTCAGCGGAAATACAACTTGTCTACTCACGTCTATAATACTATTATTAAATTTTATTAAACCCGAATTTATGTAATTAAGTACAGTTCACCTTAATCAGTCGACTGTATTATACCGATAATGTAATGAAACCTATATAAGACGAGGTGTATGCAGTATATTAAAACTACAGAACGTTATAAAAGGATGGTTATGTGAAAGACCAGTGTATATATTTAGTTAAGAATTATATTGTAACCGAGAAGTTAGAATCTCGAAAGTGTCACGTTAGCAACACTAGATAATGGAAATTATTATAAACATATTACATGTAAATAATTTTTGTGGAAATGATTTAATTAGTTAAATAATTTAGTAGGATTTATTAATCAATTGTTTTGGAACAGTGTGTGTTTATGAGCGGATGTTTTTGGTGTGAATGATTATTCATTGTTAAGTGAAGATGTGGAACCGTATTGGTCTAGAACAATAACGGAGTGCGAATGAAAGAGTGTATAAAAATTTTAGAATGATTGGTTAAGAAACAGAGCAGTTATATGAAATTTTGTAAAAACAAAATGGTAATTTTTACGTGTTCTATAAATGCACACACATGCAGTCTCTGTGGGCTAGCAAGAATGATTCACCGTTGGTAGTGGAGAGCGATGACATAATATTTAAGCAGGTGTAGACCAACTGCCTTCTATTTATTGTATAAACCAGTTTTGAGTACGGCGTGGTGCCGGTGTTTCCATTCATGAAACAAAGCCACGGCACGTGCGTTCTGCAAACGCAGGTTTGTGAATGAAAACCTGTGTCTGGAATGCCATTAAGAGATTTCATTAAACGTTTTTATTTTTACGCTGTGCAGGCCTAGAACAAGCCAAGATTTATACTCGTAATTTTAATACAGCATTATAGTAAGATGTAGAGTTGTTGAAAGGAGGTGTGAATGATTGAGTGTTTTTAATTTTAATGTTAATTGTTAAATTCGTTTATAGTAGATTAGTTTACCTTTTTGTTAATAAATTTGTTCAGATTGTTTTCCGTTGTTGTTGGAGTGATTCATTTTAAATATAGGGAGCAAAGTATTGTGGATGTAGTGTAGGCGAAGCTGAGTCCCAGTCCCCGAGGTAAGTAAAGGTGAGTGACCCATGTAGTTGGTTGTTGATCCACAATATTCTTGTAACTGCTGTCTGTAAATCCCTAAAGACCATGTTGGAAGCGATTTCTAATGTTGTAGTTGCCGGAGCAATTAGAAATAGGCAATCCAGCGGGGGCAATGGATATTCCAACAGGATCCTTTCCGGATTATCGGGTACAGTACAACTGCATAGTGTTACTCAGTTGTTTCAACTGTTGTCGATATTCAATGGTTAACAGCTGGCTGATATTTGGCGCCAAACTGGTCCATTGCGAGGAGTGTTTGTTTATTGTTTGCTAGACAAACAACGGGACTTGGTTGGTTGAAACGATTCACGCGCTGTCGCACATTAATTGAATCTACTCGTGCGCTACCAATTGTAAAATGGATTTACTAAATCAGAAATCTTTGCGGGAGTGGAAACAACATATTTCCAAATGTCATTGCAATCGCATGAATGGTATATGAACGCACGCAGATTTTTTTAAACGATACGCACGCCGTTCCTCATTTGTTGAATCTACTCGTGCGTTACCTATTGTAAATAGGATTTACTAAGTCAGAAACCTTTCCTGGAGTGTGCACAACAATTCAACCAAAGTTTCATAGCAATCGGATGAATGGTATATGAACGCATACGGGACTTTGTTGAAACGCTTCGCGCGTCTTCGCTCATTTGTTGAATCTACTTGTGCGCTACCTATTGTAAAATAGATTTACTAAGCCTGAAACTTTTCCTGGAGTGTACACAACTCACCCAAGTTTAGTCGCTATAGGACGAATGATATATGAACACATAAGGGACTATGTTGAAACACTTCGCGCGTCGCCGCTCATTTGTTTAATCTACTTGTGCGATACCTATTGTAAAGTGGATTTACTAACCAAGAAACCTTCCCTGAAGTGTACAAAACATCCCACCTAAGTTTCATCGCTATCAGACGGATAGTATATGAACGCATACGGGACTTTGTTGAGACGCTTGGCGCGTCGTCGCTCATTTGTTGAATCTACTCGGGCGCTACCTATTATAACATGGATATACTAAGCCAGAAACCTCGCCTGTAGTGTACACAACCTCTCACCCAAGTTTCATCGCTATCGGACGAATGGTATGTGAACGCATACAGGACTTTGTTGAAAAGCTTCGCCCGTCGTCGATCATTTGTTGAATCTACTCTTGCGCTACCTATTGTTAAGTGAATTTACTAAGCCAGAAACCTTCCCTGAAGTGTACACAACATCTCACCCTAGTTTCATCGCCATTAGACGAATAGTATATGAACGCATACGGGACTTTGTTGAAACGCTGCGCACGTCGTCACTCATTTGTTGAATCTACTCGTGTGCTACCTATTGTTAAGTGGATTTACTAAGCCAGAAACCTTACCTGAATTGTACAGAACATCTCAGCCAAGTTTCATCGCAATGGGATGAATGGTATATGAACGCTTGTGGGACTCTCTTGAAACAAACGTACGCCATTTTATTGAAGCTACTCGCGCGCCATCTATTGTAAATTGGATTTACTACGTCTATACCTTTTCCGCAACTGTGCACAACAACTCACCAACATTTGATCGCAATCGGATGAATTGTATATGAACGCATCGCCATTACGCATTTGTTTAAACTACTCGCGCGCTATCTATTTTGAAATGGATTATCTATGCCTATGAAGATCCCGAAAGTGTGTACAACAACTCACCAAAATTTGATCGCAATCGAATGAATGGTTTATGAACGCATAAAAGACGAACAGACAGACATTCCGTTATATATATATATAAGACATGACAGTGTAATGGGGAAATCTTTTATAAAAGGTGATTTTATAAAATTTCTTTTATAAAATGTATGAGCATCATGCTATCTTTGATAAAAGATTCAAACCAAAATGGCAGATCATAACAGCTGGAATATTACCACAACAAATATGCTCACATCAGAGTGTGAAATGCATTAAATGTTACATAATATGTTACATAATGAATGGTATACAATGTAAAACATAAACAACAGATAGAAAGTGTAGGCAAAAATGGCCGAGACTATAAGCGCTGCACATAAAGGGCGCACATTTCAGGCATAAAGAGGAATTAAACAGTTAAATAGGCTGAAATAAGCCGTGAATAGAAGTGCGTTTTATGTTATAATATAATTCGTTAATTTCACTTATGGTATTACAAGCGAATGTAAATAAGCACTTTATCAGTACGTAATACATGTAACCAAACTCCATGATCATGTGCCCAGTTGGCTGAATGAGTAGAGCGCTCGACTCCGGACCGAAAGGACCAGGGATCGAATCTCACCTAATGCATTGTTTCTTACTTCGTATATGATTCAATTTTATTTGCTCGGGCAGTGGTTGTTTCGAACGTCACCATCATTAATTTCAGCATAATTATTAACAATTAAATAATAATTTAATTTTTTCGAGTTTTCGTACTGCAGCTCGTTCACCAAGATTTTACTCGTATCTTTCCTGTCACATGGCGACCCATAGACGTTCAGTTTATCTTCCCATTTCTTTTACATACCGGTATTGCCACTAAAGAATTTCAACTACCGTAAAACAGTCAAGTGAACAAGGAACTGTCCTTCATCCATTTTGCTGAACTGTGATAAAATATTTGATGTAGTGTAATGGTGTGATGATTGCTTTTATAAAAGTTCAGTTTTATAAAATATTTTATAAAATTTCTTTGACAAACTTCTTTAATAGTGAAATACCGGCCTAAGAAAGTGACCTTTGGTGAGGATCTTGGGAGTAAAAAGGAAAGGACACTGTGCCAGAAAACAACTTTTTACTCAGCGTGGTGAGCGATGCCTCACCAAAGTTTGTAAACAAAACCGGTATTCAATGGTGAAAATATTAAAGACTGAACTGGAAGCAAGAGGAGTCCTTGTTTCTGAACGAACAACACGCCGACAACTGAAAGATTTAGACCTGAAAGCCTACAGACTGTGCAAAAAACCAAGGCTTACACCTGCTATGATGGCTAAGTGATTAAAGTGGGCCAAGGAACACAAGGAACATGATATTAATGACTGGAAGTCAGTAAGTGCTCACCTACAACATTTAAGGTGGGTTTTGGATGAGTTTTAGAGGTTATGTAAGGAGTTAATGTTCTTCTTCATCATCATCATCTTGCACAGTTTCCAGCCACTGGCCAAGTCTGTTTGGAACCCAAGCCTCTCCAACGTCTTCTGTCTTCCCACCATCTCTCAGCCTCTACCCTTGTCCAGTCTTCTCCTCTCTTCTTCACACTTTCTTCCACCCCCTTCAGCCACCAGTCTCTCGGTCTTCCTCTCGGTCTCTTTCCTTCCCACTTCGTCTCGTGTATCCTCCTGGGTATCCTCTTCTCCTCCATTTGTTTTACATGTCCATACCATCTAAGTCTAAATTTCTCTATACCATCCTGGAATTAATGTTGTGCTTTGTTAATTTTTAGGTTTGCTTCAGTGACGAGTCAACCTTTGCAGTACTTGCGCAGAAGGCCCAGTTTTTTCGTCGCAGGTCAGATGAAAAGTATCACCCAGATTGTGTTTCTCGGACAGTGAAGCATCCTGATAAAGTAATGGTCTGGTCAGTAATCGGCGGTGAAGGAACGGGACGTCTTCATATAGTGAATGGCATAATGCGCCAAGACCAGTACAAAAAAATTCTGAGTACAGAGCAGCTACCTCAGATACAGGAATGGTTTCCCAATGGGGGAAATATGACTTTTATGCAAGATGGAGCACCCTGCCACACAGCTAAGTCGGTCAAGGATTTTCTGCGACGTCACAACATACCGTTATTGTCATGGCCAGGAAATTCCCCTCACATGAATCTGATCGAAAATGTGTGGGTGTTGGTAAAGCGAGAAATAGCAAAAGAAACTATAACTACAAAAGGGAGACTCATAGAAAAGCTTCATGAAGTGTGGTACAATAATCCCCGCATACAACAAACTGTCCCGAGTTGCATTGCGAGTATGCCCAGAAGGGTAAAGGCAAAGGGGAGTAGCACAAAATACTGAAATAGCACAAACACAAGGAACATTGTCACAATTCCTAAGAAACTTCCTAACTACCCAGGTAAATTTGTTGTTAAAGATTTCAGAAACACGCATCCCCTCATTTAGTGCAATAAATGTAATAATAATATCATAATATAATATCGTATGGCCTCGGGTGCCGGGTGCAAGCTTTGTTAATTGACACCCAGAGGGTAGCTTGCACGTCGAATTTCGTCGTTCCTTTGAACGTTATGAAAGTCAAGGAGGTTAGATATCTAAACTCCTTGACACTACAGCGCTTTCAAGTAGAGAATGGAGGAACTTTGTGTTGGCGGAAAATCCCGAGATTAATTTTGCCATTGAACACGGCCTACTGAATTCAAATGGGTTCTTTAACATGCCAACAACGTATGACATGAGTGTCGTGATTTTTGTCGCCTTCAGAAATCACTTCTCATGGCCAGGGGCAAACCTGCAATCTTGGGGTTGGTAGTCCGACACTATAACCACTCACCCACCGTGGCAAGCAATAAATGTAATGATAATCTAATAAATTTATCAAATAAAGAAAAAGTTTGTAGAAAAATTTTGCTGAGTCTAAAATTTGGCCGGGACTGTACACAACTGAGACGTGGGCAATGACAACACGTGATGAGATCCTTCTAGATACCTGGGAGAGGAAATTATTACGTCGCATATATGATTCTGTGCAGGAAGAAGAAGGATGGCGTATTAGGACAAATACCGAGATATACAAGATGTATGAAGAGCCTAGTGTTGTGACGGAGATCAAGAGAGCAAGACTCAGATGACTGGGACACATCGAACGTATGCCAGCTGAAAGAATCGTAAAGAAGGTATATTGCCAGAAATCAGAGGGACGTCGCCTGCCTGGATGTCCAAGCAAAAGATGGCTTGACGACGTGGAGGAAGATCTTCGGAAGATGGGTGTGAGAGCTGGCGCCGTTGTGCCCGGGACCGGAACGAGTGGAAGAGGATCATTGAGGCGGCCAAGGCTCTACATGGGCCGTAGTGCCAATGGGTAAGGTAAGGGCATGTTAAAGGTAAAGACTGGAAACCAAAAGTGACGATTGTAATGAAGTTGCTGCTCCAATTGCAGCTTATGAGACTGTTGAACAGTAGCTTCGGTGGCATAGTTGGTAGCATGCTGAGCTTCTATGCCCAAGGTCGCGGATTCAAACCCAGCCGAAGTCGTCGGATTTTTTAAGAGCGTTAAAAATCCCTCAATATGCCTTTCTTTGGAGGGGAAGTTAAGCCGGCGGTCCCATGTCATATATTTATGGCATGATAAAGAACCTTCCACTAATTACACCTGTGTGAAGCTAAATTATAGGTTAGATTTGACAAACGTTCTTAGGTTCCAACGTTCGTCGCCAGGAGCCAACTGCGTTGGCATCTAGTAACCAAGTTCAAACTAGTTGGTCGTTGACAGTGGCGTTTGGTAGCAAAAGTTGGAACTACTTGAAAATTAAATGTCTGCAGTTCTTACTTGAATTAAAAACAGATAACGCACACTAATACAGCCATCACAATTAACAAGAGTATTATTCTCCATATTAGGTCCGTATTTAATATTCTACTAACTTTCACTATACTATTTCCGTCTTTTCAATACAATTTGTACAAATATTTACCAAAAAGGTAGTTTTGTATCAAAACTGAGAACATTTGTACAAATTGTATTGAAAAGACGGAAATAGTACAGTGAAAGTTATCACAATTAACACAATGAGGACGGGACCCGAGTTGACTCGTGTTTGGCTAGCCGAACGTTGGTGGCGGGACCCAAGTGAACTCGTGTTCACAGAATACGTACATTCTATGACATCTAACGGAACATTCTGGAACTAATTATTGGTCAAGGTTGTTTGAACTTCCGTGCTGGATGGTTTGGGTATTCTTTGCTGCCATTTCCCGCTATTTTGAGGTTCATTTGTTTCGTTTTCTAACCTCTTGTTTACATGGTATAATGAACCATGTGGTGGCAAGATGGTGTTTCCCAGACTGGCCGCGAGTTTAGATGCAGACGAGATTTTTAACGAATTGTATACAGATAAGTATTCAGATTGCCCCCAGTGACGTTGAAGATCGCGAGTTCGATTTTGAAAGCTCTTCAGACTAAATTGTCTCGGGTGACAATGATGATATACGCCCTCCAAAACAACGTGAAATAGTGGTGGCCGAGAGCGAGGCTGAAAGTGATATAGTGAGTGTAAATGGAAATTATATTTCTCTTTCTACTAATGAATGGGTTGAAAATAGTAGTGCACCGACTTTAGAAGATTTCCCTGGAGTTCCTGGCATGACGGTAAGACCAGATAATCCTCAAAACATTGACGAAGTAGTAGGCCTAATGTTTGGAGATGATTTTTTTTAACTTGTTGCCGAGCTGACGAACTTGTATCACCAGCAAACAGCTTCATCACACAAATTGTCCCCTAAAAGCTTGTAGTGGACTGATGTAACCAGTAGTGAAATGTGCAAATTTTTTGCTTTGTTTATATTGATGGCACAGGTAAGAAAGTCATGTTGGAAAGACTACCGGTCAACTGTTCCTCTAATTGAAACTCTGATATACTCCAAAACAATGAGCAGAAATACATTTGAGCAGATCCTCACATTCCTTCATTTCAGTGACAACAGTCAGGCCACACATGATATAAATAGGCTTCACAAAGTTCAGCCCCTTTTAGATTATTTCCTACCAAAATTTCAGACATTATACAAACCCAAGCAACAACTGTCATTGGATGAAGGAATGATCCCATGGAGAGGGCGCCTCAAATTTAGGACATATAACCCAGGAAAGTTGACCAAGTATGGTATTTTGGTGAGAATGGTTTGTGAGAGTGACACAGGTTATATCTGCAATATGGAGATATATACAGGAGAGGGAAAGAAACTGGAAGAGACGATTTTATCCGTCATGAGGCCTTTCCTTGGTATGTGGCATCACACATACCAAGATAATTATTATAACAGTGTGTCCACATCTCAAACCCTTCTTGAACATAAAACACGAGTTTGTGGCACAATTAGGGAGAATCGTGGTTTGCCAGGTGAAGTGAAATTTAGATCTAAGGAACTGAAAAACGGGGAGATGACTTTTGTTCGGAAAGGGGAGGTCCTGCTCGTTGTTTGGAAGGACAAAAGAATTGTTAGAATGGTATCTACTATCCATGATGCCACTATGGAATGTACTGGTAAACGGGACAGAAAGACTGGGCAGGTTATTATGAAACCGAAGTGCATAATTGAGTACCATATGTATATGAAGGGGGTTGATCGAGCAGACCAGTTCTTGGCTTATTTTACTCTCTTGCGTAAGACAATCAAGTGGAGCAAGAAAGTAGGGTTCTATTTAGTGAACTGTGCATTATTTAATGCATTTAGGCTGTATTGTGCCTCGAACAGTCAGAAAAAATTGAGGTATAAGCAATTTCTGATGGGAGTGGCCAGGGCCTGGATGACTGAAAATCGAGGTGTTTCTGATCCTAAACCATCCACTTCGTCAAACCTGTCCAAGAGGGCCCCAAGTAAGGACCCTCCTGGTAGGCTTTTAGGGCAGATAAAGGACCACATTCTAGTTGAAATTCCAGCTACAGGAGTGAAAAAAAAATCCAAGGAGAGTGTGCAGAGTGTGTTCCAGCAAGGGAAAACGAAGTGAAACAAGGTACACTTGCAAAAGTTGCTGTGTGTCCCTTCACAGAGGTAATTGCTACACAGCCTACCACACAAGGAAACATTATTACGACTATTGCAGGAGACTTCCAGCAAATTTCACCACAATCAGTACAAGGTTAGTAAAGCTAGGCCCATTTGTTTATGTGCATGCGCTGTAGCACTAAGTTACTCAGAAAATGGCCGGCCACAGGGGTTGAGCAGTGTGATGAGAACCCGGTCAGCAATGTGTTAACACCGGTTATCAGACAGATTCTACACACACCCAAAGTACACGGGGATACATGACCGCATTATCGCAGCCCCTAAACTGAGGAACCAACCAACCCGACTGATGAACACCAGAATTGTATGATCAGGAAATATGAACCTCCATACTTGTCTTTCAGATTTTCTTATGCAGGAAGTGAATCTATACCTACCAGGTACAGACCCTTTCCAGCAATTCAATGAAACCATATTTACTAAAAAGGCAATTTTGTATCAAACATGAGAACCTGAAAAGTAAACATTGGAGCTTTTTAAGCTGAAAAAAAAAAGGTCCTCATTCTAATCTCTGAATATGTAGGACTTTGAAGTGTCATTCAAAAGCACTGTTCAAAAATAGGAAGGGCTGGAAAAGAAAACACTGATAGCGAGACATATTTACTGCTTACTGCCAAAGACATGGAGGAATGTATTATTGATAAAATACAACCAAATCAACTGGATGTTATCCCTTCATCCAATAATACTGTAAGTCTACAAGTACTATGATATACAGCTGGATGAGATTACAAATTGCACCAATAGGGCACAGCTGCTAGTATTTGCTGGATATATTGAATATGTCTCCACTGCAGAAGAGGAAATTCTCTTTTACAAAGAGTTTCCAAGTCGGGCAACAGAACAGGAGATATTCGGTACTCTTGATGGCTTTGTAACCCAGCATTGTATAGACTGGAAGAAATGCAGTATGATGGTGCACATACTACCGGTATGATTGACAAGCATAGTGGTATGCAGTAAAAGGTTGTGCCACAGGCAAAGTTCATCACTGTAGTCCATATAGGGAAGCTATAGTTGCCAAGAAACGTCCAAATGTTATGAAAATAGTATTTGCAGAAGAAGTCAACTCTGTTCACTTCATAAAATCAAAAGCATGCCATTTCAGATTATTTGATATCTTATGTGTGGAAATGGGCAGCAAGGATAAGCATCACCTTTTCCACACAGAGACAAGGTAGTTCCTGAAGGGAAATGGTTTAGCTCATTTGTATAAATTGGGACATTAAGTCTGAAATTTACAGATGAGCAGTGGTTTAACAGGCTAGCATGCGTGGGTGACATCTGCCAGTAGCTAAATGAATTGAAGAAAGGTCTACAAAGTGAAGACACAGCGTCCTTCATGGATCAAGATAAAATAAAATCTCTGAACACAAAACTTCAATTTATAACGAAAGAAATTTTGAGTAGGCAACTGTAATTCTCTCAATTTGTGGACAATTTTGTAAAATGAATGAAATGCACGATTATGATGAACATCAATGGGTATGATTGAAGACTTCGGTGAATATTTTCCTGAGAATTTAGATGGGTGAACTCTCAATGCAAGACTTTTTCTGCAGTGGAAGACGTCAACCTGCCAGATTTCCCCTCCACTCCCAGCAAAAGAGAAGAAATTATTGAACCATCCTGTGATGAAACCCTTAAATCCAGTTTCAAGAAAACATCCTTGATGGATTTTTTAATGTGGAGACTGAATAAGTGCGACGGTCGTTCCGGCCATCACAATAATTCGTCAACACCCCCTCTCCCCCAGGCCCCTTTCCAACGGGATGAGGCCTCTCAGACTCATGAACTTTTCTATATATTTGAATTTCCCGCTTCACCCCCAGCCATATCTTCTTTCTGGCGCCAAAGGAACTTTCGCGATCTTCTACGGCGTTCTGAAGCATTTGAACATTTAATATTCGCATGGAACTGTGGGCCATTATCAGGCTACCAACCTGATTTCATTTATCCCAGCATAAACAAGCATGGCAATGCCTCGCATCTTGGTGTGTGATGGTTGGCATCGCAAACTTAACTTCGTGTCGTTCGGGCGTGCTCGGGTTCCCTCGAGAACCGAGGTACGCGCATTCAAGCGTCCGACGCTATCATTCGGCCTGGAGAGATGTATAATAAAATCGGGGTATCCACCTGATCAATACACAAAATTTATATATGGGTCTATATTAAAACCATTTGGTACATGTTTCGGGGCCTATTATGATGGCCCCTTCATCAGCCAATAACATACAGATTATCAGTATAATCATAGGATACATTGATAAAAGGTAAAACTAACATGTAAAAAGAATGGATGAAAATGGAACATAATCGTGAAAAGATGATGTGGTGATAAAAACACTTGACTGTGACAAAATTACAGAGACATTTAAAAATGTTAACAGGCGACATATGAAAAAACACTTTAAAACAACATTTTAAAAGGGGGGCACTTCAAGTGCTTGTCAAGACAAATCTTCCGTGTGTCCATATGAAAAAATACCAGCAGGGTATCGTGTCTAAAAGCAAAAGTTCATTCCATGAAAATCGTTGAATACCGTATTTGCTCGCGTATATCTCGCCCCCGCGTATATCTCGCACCCCATTTTTTTATTTGAAATTTCAGGGGAAAACAAAAAGTACTCGCATATATCTCGCATTTATTACTGACTCCATCATATAAATGACAGTAATAACCTTGAGGTAGAAACACGTTCGATTTAGCGCGCCACAACAGTCGTCATTGTCCAGGAACTTACCCGAAGCGTTACTAACAGGAAGAGCGAGCAACGAGTTGATCTGAACTTCCATACGAGCCGATTAGGGATCGAGGCGCCGCGTGCAAGCATACGGCGCAGCGTGAGTGTTAGCACGCTGTACATCGTTAGTCTTCGGCCACGGTTGGCTAAATTCGCCGCCTTGAGACACGTTCGAATTAGCGATTAGCTCGTAAGTTGCGCAAGTAGGCCTACTGTTACATCGCAGAGAAACGTAGTTCAGTCTTCTCGAATCTCAATGATTTCATCTTTACGCATTGCGTTGCATCTGAGCTCGGCCGCGTGCAAGCATACGGCGCAGCGTGCGTGTTAGCACGCTGTACATCGTTCACCACGTCTTCGGCCGCGGCTGGCTAAATTCCCCGCCTTGAGACACGTTCGAATTAGCGATTAGCGCGCCACGTCAGTTGCGGAAGTAGGCCTACTGTTACATCGCAGAGAAACGCAGTTCAGTCTCCTCGAATCTCAATGATTTCGTCTTTACGCATTGCGTCGCATCAGAGCTCGGCCGCGTGCAAGAATACGGCGCTGCGTGAGTGTTAGCACGCTGTACATCGTTCGTCGCGTCTTCGGCCGCGGCTGGCTAAATTCCCCGCCTTGAGACACGTTCGAATTAGCGATTAGCGCGCCACGTCAGTTGCGGAAGTAGGCCTACTGTTACATCGCAGAGGAACGCAGTTCAGTCTCCTCGAATCTCAATTATTTCGTCTTTACGCATTGCGTCGCATCAGAGCTCGGCCGCGTGCAAGAATACGGCGCAGCGTGAGTGTTAGCACGCTGTACATCGTTCGTCGCGTCTTCGGCCGCGGTTGGCTAAATTCACCGCCTTGAAACACGTTCGAATTAGCGATTAGCGCGCCACAACAGTTGCTCAAGAAGGCCTACTGTTACATCGCAGAGAAACGCAGTTCAGTCTTCTCGAATCTCAATGATTTCGTCATTACGCATTGCGTCGCATCAGAGCTCGGCCGTGTGCAAGCATACGGCGCAGCGTGCATGTTGGCACGCTGTACATCGTTCGCCGCATCTTCGGCCGCGGTTGACTAAATTCACCGCCTTGAAACACGTTCGAATTAGCGATTAGAGCGCCTCAACAGTTGCTCAAGTAGGCCTACTGTTACATCGCAAATTTTGTGTTTTTTTTTTTTTCGGGAATACGATCATTCCCCGCGTATATCTCGCACCGAAAATTTTCACACATATTTTCGGTCAAAAAAGTGCGAGATATTCGCGAGCAAATACGGTATGTTGTTACCAAACCAATCCTACTGGACCTGGCTGTCTTGTGACTCCTATTAAATGGAGGATTGTTGTTAGTTCGAAGATCAATATTTCGCCGATGACGAGGATCGAAACAGGCCAAGTTAAACCGAGCCTCTTGAGAATAGAAGCAAGGGGAATTTCTTAAAAACTTGAAGACATGTATAGATCAGTCCAAAAGATCCATTTTCTGAGTGGCAAAAAGAGCTTTAGAGAGACCCTGAGGAGGAAACAAAAAACGAAAAATTTAGTATAGAAAAATAAATAAAATATGGGGAACTAAAAATATATATCTATTGGGAAACAAAAATAGTGAAAATACAGTAGCTCTTTAGGCCGATACAAAATAACTCACAGTAAAACGGAACGAATACCGGGTGTCCGAAGCAGGAGGCGCAGCTTCCAACAGACTTGGAAGTGTGACAACAACAGCTGTAAGCTGAACACGCAAGCAAAGCAAATGCGGGAAGGAAAGAGGGGAGGTGGGAGGGTGCCTCTGGTATCTACACAAGTTAAATTGTATTGACTGCAATACTAATTACATTGGACAGACCGGGAGAAGCTTCTCTACTAGATTTTCTGAGCATGTCAACGCTACTAAATATAAAAAAAATGTCAGCCATGGCTTCCCACATGAATGATATGAACCATAGTTTCACAAACATTGACAATGACCTTGAAATTCTACATCACGTTAACAAAGGCTCTTTAATGAACGTTCTGGAGTCCATCGAAATCAACACAGCCCAAAGAATTCTCAACCCCCCAAACCCTCAATGAAATATATTTCGACTCTAATGTTTTGTTCGACACCCTAGCAGATTTCATTACAACAACAAATAAAGATTATAATAAACCGGCTTCAGCTCACCCCTCAGCTGTTTTGTCCTCCCCGACACTTTCCCCTTAACCCCTCCCAATCCCCGCCTCACTATCGCCACAACAGCGCTCCCCACCTCCCCTCTTTCCTTCCCGCATTTGCTTTGCTTGCGTGTTCAGCTTACAGCTGTTGTAGTCACACTTCCAAGTCTGTTGGACGCTGCGCCTCCTGCGTCGGACACCCGGTATTCGTTCCGTTTTACTGTGAGTTATTTTGTATCGGCCTAAAGAGCTATTTTCAATATTCTTGTTTCCCAATAGATATATATTTTTAGTTCCCCATATTTATTTATTTTTCCTATACTAAATTTTTCGTTTTTTGTTTCCTCCTCAGGGTCTCTCTAAAGCTCTTTTTGCCACTCAGAAAATGGATCTTTTGGACTGATCTATACACATCTTCAAGTTTTTAAGAAATTCCCCTTGCTTCTATTCTCAAGAGGCTCGGTTTAACTTGGCCTGTTTCGATCCTCGTCATAGGCGAAATATTGATCTTCGAACTAACAACAATTCTCCATTTAATAGGAGTCACAAGACAGCCAGGTCCAGTAGGATTGGTTTGGTAACAACATATTCAACGATTTTCATGGAATGAACTTTTGCTTTTAGACAAGATACCCTGCTGGTATTTTTTCATATGGACACACGGAAGATTTGTCTTGACAAGCACTTAAAGTGCCCCCCTTTTAAAATGTTGTTTTAAAGTGTTTTTTTCATATGTCGTCTGTTAACATTTTTAAATGTCTCTGTAATTTTGTCACAGTCAAGTGTTTTTATCACCACACCATCTTTTCATGATTATGTTCCATTTTCATCCATTCTTTTTACATGTTAGTTTTACCTTTTATCAATGTATCCTATGATTATACTGATAATCTGTATGTTATTGGCTGATGAAGGGGCCATCATAATAGGCCCCGAAACATGTACCAAATGGTTTTAATATAGACCCATATATAAATTTTGTGTATTGATCAGGCGGATACCCCGATTTTATTATACTTGATTGTCAATCAATATGGAACCATGACTAAGTCTATTGGAGAGATGTAGCGAAAAGGTTGTGTGGTCGGCTATCGGAAGCCGACCGTTGAGGGAAAATTGGCAAATGGTGCCAATTATAAGGTACTGTACCGTGAACTTTTAATATTGGCTTGGGCTTATTTATTTTGCTATGTTTTGCTCCCGTCGGAGTTTTATTTTCATTTAATGTTTTGCTTCAGTGCGGTGAGGAAGCCATGTGTCCGAAGACTCTGAACATTTTAAAAGTGGTACCACTAAAATATTCTAAAATATATACATTCTAAGTTATTTCTCTTCAACATTTTACTAGAAGATTTTTCTTGGTCATAATTCAGAAGCTTAGTGCTGTTTCGCACGCCTGCAAAATGCTACTCATGTTCCTAAGCACATGGGTATCCACATTTCGATTTGCTTGTAAACAGGACGCCAACCTAACTATTTGCGTTAAGTTATTGTTATGATTATTAAACTTCAAAGGACATTATATATCATTCTATCCGAATAAAATTATTTCTGTAATTTTGGTTAGGATTTTAGTTAAATTTCTCGGCGACATATCCCTTGTATTGTCGTCTGTTTCTGGTCGTCTATTGTTAGCGTGTTGCTGCACGTGGCCTCTGAAGGCCTTAGATTTCCGCCCCATATTGCATTTGCTGCAATGCTTGCGTTTTGATGTGAGCCGTTTGGTGCTCGGTAACGTATCTGTGCTTGATTTAATTCATTTCCTTTGGTTGCATCACTCTTAGTGATAGTAAGTTTAATTCTGTGGCTTCACACGCCAAGCCTTCCGCCCGCTTGCTAGTCCTTCAGGCTAAATATTTATTTAATTGTTTTGCTCCTCTCTCCCGAGCCATTTAATCTTATTTCATTTGGTTAAATTCCCACCCCGGGGCTTGTGCTGCCCAGGCCTGACAATTTCTAATTGAGGACCACCACCATTTTTCTCTGTAGGACCAGTGTTTGTTTGTGTGCCCCAGTCCCCTTATGTATACCCCTATTTTAGAATATAGTTGTTTGTTTTGGTTTCCTAATTTAGTTTCATGACTACCCCTTTCGGTAGCTCCTAAACCACTCCTTTGGGTAACCCCTCCCTGATCATTCTGATCAACGTCCTCCCCCTCCCTTCGGTCCAGGGTAGCTTAAATAATTACAGTAGGGAGAATTAAGGGAGGCTGTACTTTCTCTTATCCCTATTGCCTTACAATAAGTTTCCTTGCATTGCTGATCAAGTTGTGTTTATAATTTATAATTCAACAACATACATACTGCCAGTAGTTTTTCAACCATGGTGTAATGTTATACAGTGTTGTTATTGAGGCTAGTGGTGGAGTGTCACAGTGTGCTACAACAGCACATAGTGTAATGTTATACAGTGTTGTTATTGAGACTAGTAGTGGAGTGTTATATAGTGTTTTTATTGAGTGGGACACCCTCTCTCCAGGGGTTATAAATATGGAGGGCCCAGCTCAGGGTATGAGTGAAGACCTCAACGGCACCAGCGGTGGTGAAGGAGTCCTTCGGTACAGCAAAGTTGGCGGAAGAGGCACCCCAGTGCTCGGGGTTAATAGAGTAAAAGATATTTGTCCATAGCATGGACACCCGTAGCGTCTGTACTCCAGAGGAGCAGCTACAAAAGGAGTCTGTTCTCCATGTTAGGAGCGGCCTAGTTCATACCTGGCAGTAGGTCATAAAATGCATTTGGGAGTGGCGACCCCATCTTAATAATAGTCTGGTGAAGCTACGATAGGCCCAGCAAGCCAGTAGTGGATGAAAACAAATGCTTTCAACAATGAAACGAGCCTCGGACATGACAGATATATTCGACGACACGGCTGTAAACGCGGATTAAGATTTGGAACTTTAAACATAAGAACGCTGACGGGGAAGGTGGAGGAGATAGTGGATATGATGGAAAGAAGGAAGTTAGATTTATTGGGATTGGCAGAAACAAAGTGGAAAGGGGAAGGAAGGAGAGAACTGAGAAAAGGCTATAGACTATACTGGAGTGGGAATGAAGAGGGAAAAAAGAATGGGGTGGAGTAGTAGTACGAGATGGTTTAAAAGAAGAAGTGACGAGAATAAGTGACAGGATAATGAAAGTGAAAGTAGCACTAAGGGGAGAGACCGTAGAAATAGTGCAAGTGTATGCTCCACAAGTAGGCTGCGCCTCTGAAGAGAAGGGGGAGTTTGAAGAGGAAATGCAGAAGCAGCTGGGAGGAAGGTGAGCCGATAGGTTTCGACTCACAATACTTCGCCGCCGTCGCCGCCCCCATGTGACACCCCCCCCTTTTCTGCCGACGCCCCTGGTCATCATTTGTGAATTATTTCAGGAAACAAGAAGAAGACAGAAACAATTTAAATACCCATTATCTTTTAATGGAAGATATATTAACTAATTATTCCGGTCTACATTGATTGAATGTAGCCATTGTTGACTGTCTAGTGAATAATTTATATATGGGACTGTACTGGATTTGGCGGTCCTGTTCAAATAATCTAAAGTCTGGATAGCCAATCATTGATGGACACATCAATGGAAATTCTATTGCCAATTTAAATTTGGTTAAAAAGGACGTTTCGATCATTTAAGAGGTGAAGGAAAATTAATTATCAAAGTTGGCATTAAAACTAGTGGCAGTCGTTCTTCAGCTGTTATCTGTTTTAAAATTAACTTCTGCACATGCGCAAAATGGCTTCCCATTGTCGAGAGAGCTACGAATAGCTTGGACGAAAAGAACATAATGTGAGCTTACGGTGAAAGGACGCGGTTTGTGGTGGCCTCGGACCACTACCTAAATCTTGGTCCGAGAACAAGGTAAAACTGTTGGATAATAAATTTTGGAACTCTAGAACCGTCATACAAAATATTTATGACATTTCATGAAAATGGGAATTAAGTTTGTGAATTTTTAGAGGCCAAGTGTCGTCTGGCCAGATGCATTGAAATAACTTTCGATTCCCCAAAAGGACGCTATTCTTCTATTGTCAAGGCGTTTTCTTAGATTGTCTAATTTGTTCAATTTATATTTTTATGGGTCTATTATAATGTGGCCTAAGATTATTTTATATTCATAACACGCCTCCTATTATTTAGGCAGCGAAAACGGGCTTGTTTCACTTCATCTTTCGAGATGTGTTTGGTTTCATTTTAAATCGTTCCATGCTGCTAATGTGAAAATAAATGATTTCAAGAATGTAATTGTCAGGATTTTGGTGTGGGGAACTTGATAGTTTTAACAATGACAAACGGTCCCTTGCTTTTCGTTTGTCTGAGATGGCATCTTTTGGTTTATTATGGCCGCATAAGCACAGCATCCATGCTGGTTGCAAAACTGTTTCGGAAGCCTATTTGAAAGAATGTAATGAGTGATGAATCGAAATGAATCGGAATGAGACTGTAGTAGTTTCGGATATATAATTGGAAAAGGGTTTAATATGTGGTGTTTTATTGTGACGTGTTCCACGCCACTTAGCTGACATGAAAATAAAACCCTAACCTAAGAAATTCCATCCCTGCCAAAATTTACCCGTCCCTGTATTTCCAGTTGAGGCGAACGCCTCATAATTTCCTTCACTTACCAATATCTCTGAAGAACATTGTGGCCTATGCCGTCAGTTGCAAATTCGAACTGTGAACACCTTGTCGACGAAATCTTCTTGGATATAATATCGCACTCGCAGTCTAAACACGCGAGGTATAACTCTGGACCTGATGTGCACTGGTTCTGGAATTTAAGTGTTCCCTAACCTCAAAATAATATTACGCATTTATGAAAACAACATCGCCTGTATCGATTGTTCCGGCCACAACCATCGCGAGATGTATCGACTGCCGAGTGATGACAAGTGACGAGCGCATGGCGAGCGACCAGTGTAACCAACTCTCACGGAAGTGTCTTATGGACTACGTTCAAGAAGCCAGGGGATTCTAGTGCTTGTGTGTGGCTACAACTATTCTATTGTCAAATTCATAGAGATTCATATATGTACTGGTTCAGGCGTGGGTAACGCTCTCTTATCCATCCAACCATCAAGAAAGACACTTGCTTGGGGGCTCGGATCCCCCAAGGTTGGAAAACACAGGTATCAGCCACCAATTTGGATGGCTTTAGTCATAGTTCAATTTATTTGTTGAATAAGGTAGTTGTATTTTGGGTGTGTTCTGGGAAACGTGATATTTCGTTTTAACTTGTCCGTGACGATATTTTGGTTTGTGTTTCGGTTTTCCTCGTGTGTAAATTTGCGTGTTGTTATTTACCTCGTGGTAATGGCGCAACAGATTGAACTTCGGCCGATTATTGGGTTGGTGTCTCCCTCTGTTTATATCTGAATTGTTTATCAATTTTCCCTTCTTCGGAAGTAGTTTTCATAGTGGGAAATCTTTCTTGTTTTCGGGCGAGGATTTTCTGTGTTGCGCAACCGTGTGCGTCCTTTGTTTGGGTTCCAAATTTATTCATTTATTTCCCTGTGAAGCCTCCGTGGCTTAGGCGGCAGCACGCCGGCCTCTCACCGCTGGGTCCGTGGTTCAAATCCCGGTCACTCCATGTGAGATCTGTGCTGGACAAAACGGAGGCAGACAGGTTTTTCTCCGGGTACTCCGGTTTTCCCTGTCAAAATTTCATTCCAGCAACACTCTCCACTATCATTTCATTTCATGTGTCATTCATTTAATCATTGCCCCAGAGGAGTGCGTCAGGCCTCGGCAGCCGGCACAGTTCATATCCTCGCCGCTAGATGGGGGCTTCATTCATTCCATTCCTGACCCGGTCGGAGACTGGAAGCAGGCAGTGGATTTTCATTCATTTCCCTGTGATCACGCTTCTTGGAACTTTCCCAATTACAGCCATGTAGAGTTTTTTTTATTTATTTTAGTGTTAAGGGGTCCCTGTTCCTGGTATTGCATCACCTTACGTCCACGTGCTAGTTGTAGTTTACGTGACACTTTGCCTTGGTTTTCCTCCTTTACGCCCCTGTGCGTTTCATTTTTGAATTTCCCATATTTTGTATTTCCGCTTAACCTATGGGATTGGTTCAAATCCCAAATTTTGGGAGTAGCGCCTTATGGTGCAATCATACCTTGGTGTTCCGTTAGCTTCCGCCATTTTTAAGAGTAGAGTCTAGTTCGCGTCGGGTCCTATGGCGGTCGTGTGATACCTTCCGCTCCGTTTTTCTGGAGCCTGTAATTAGTAATGTAGTCTTTTCATTTATTTCCATTCCTTTTCTTTTGCGTTTATCCTTAGTATGTTTGTGCGTGTTAGTTGATCCAAATTTTCTTTTCGTGTGTAACCTTGTAATTCGTCCTTTTCATTGCGCAACCTCGCGGTGGTATTTTCAAGTGATGTTTGTTCTGGGGATTTGTGTGCACGCGTTTCCAAGCTCAAACTTTGTGTATCTGATTACTAATCGCAAGATATTACCTTTCTGTGTACCTGTTCATTTCTCAATTCGGTTGGTGTCTTAAAGCATGTTAAGTGGTTTGCCGTGCCACAGCGTTACTGACCTTGTGACTGTCCTTTCGAGGGCAAGTGATCCATGTGATTAAAAAAAATCAGTTTGTTATTGTACTGTCTGTCCCAAAGCATGTTAAGTGGTTTGCCGTGCCACAGCGTTACTGACCTTGTGACCGTCCTTTCGAGGGCAATTAATTCATGTGATAAAACTGTTTGAAATTGAAATTAATCCCTAAAGAGTGTAGTTCCTATTTTATAAATTTTTGATACTTTTATAATACAGACCCCTTTTATATTTTGACTTCGACTTTACTTGCCCTTTAACGTCCCATCCCCCACCCTCAAGACAGCTGCGGTGGAATGATCCTCACCAGGTAAGTCTTCCACTTTTCAACCTTGTGGATAAAACAACGTACTTCCTCTCTTGTACATCTGAGGGGGTCACCCGAGTGCGTTGTCAACACCGACCGCCGAGGCAAGGCCATCAAGTCCCGTAAAGGATGTCTTGGGGTCGCCGTTGGTAAGTTTCCTTCAGGTTGGCAGGCCCTCTAGGGAGTCTGTCGAGCTAAGAGTGAGTGTACCAGATTGGGGGTGACATTTATAAATCACGTAAATGTGAACTGTTTTAATTACACAGCGTTGCCATATAATTTGGGGATATAGCTTGGCCTCCATTTTTAAATATAGTAGGAGTGCAGATTGGTGTTCCCTCCCATAGCCATTCGGCCTTGTATTCTTTCCCTTGGAAATATATATTTATTTTACCTACTGCTGTTCGAGTCCATGTTTCATTGAGCGCATAGAATAGTACTAGGTTAATTGTCTTCAGGCCACTTTGGCCTCGGGGTACCTAAGCCCTTCCTCCCAGTGCAGATTTTTGGTAGCAGAGCGTGGTTCGATTTTCTGGAGCCGTTGTCTGGTAGTGTTTTGTGACGTGGTATTGTGTAGAATTAACTTACGTTGATTCGAGCAGCATGGGAGAAGTGAGTAACTGAAGGAAATACTAAGGTTAGGTAGGATGCCTACTGTGGTGCTCTGACTAATATATGTTTTTCTTTTCATGGCTGTGAATGGACAAAGCGTTGCTGGCATTCCTCAGTGCGTGAACGCACTGACGACGAGTCAAGTCCAGTTTTAATACTGGCACTCAAGAACATGGTCTCTCTGTAAGCATGGTAAAGTTGGCTGCTGGATTCTCTCTATTGTCACACTCTGTGATGTTCTGTACTACAAGCTGCTTCCAAGGTAGGATCAAACCAGTACAGTAGCTATTTGATTCATGGTAGAAAGTTATCTATGCACAGCTGTTAAGTTAAGTGCTAATGGCTAATCGTTCTGTGTTCCTGTCAAGTTGTGTGAAAAGTGATATCACTCACGTGTTGAATTCTTGCTGAAAATCTTTCTGGCATGTTGCCATATTTTGAATTGCTATTTGTTCTGGCTGTGTTGCCAATGAGAATTAAGTCATCTAAGCAATAATGAAATTTAGTAATCTAAATAGTCAATTATTTTGCTGTATTCTGTGAGAAACATCTGTGCGCAGATACTTGTTGTCATCGAGTGGAATGTGTAATGTCTTGTGACATATTGATAAGTGAAGATTTCAGTGAACATGCAGGTGGACGAGTAATGTACTGTGAGTACATATAACAGCAGGGTCGAGCTGAAGCTTTTCAGGTGGTGAAACAGTGAGTTCTAATATTGCTAGGCCGAGGTCATGTGTTACGTCAGCTGTTGAGTTGAGAAGCCCCGTTGTGTTGGGTGTGTAGTAGTTGTGATTGCAGCTGTTCGTGCGACGTGTGGTCAAAATTTAAGGAAGCAGAAAGCAGTTATAAGAAGAGCTGATCAAGGTGATCGTGTTTTGGTCGTGTGAAGTTTTGATCTTCAGTCGGTAGATAGAAATTTTGAAATTTATTTCAGGTCTTAGTTGGAGTTGAGGAATCGAACGAGTGACGTGCCAGGACTGCACGTATGGTTGAAGTACTGTTGAGTGAGTGAGGTTAGGGCATTTCAGGATGCCAATTGGGATGCGTGGAGTTGGTGCGGTGATCGTGGAGTGATACCAACCTAGTGGGAGTAGCCAGTCTCTGTCTATTTATGATTCTGGTACTTTCAGTGATGGTTGGTGATGTCGACATTGCTATGCTCCTCTGACTCTTGATGTCGTGCGGGCTGGTGATGATCGCACATCGTAGTTTAGTATTTTGAGGGTACATTTTGTTGTTTTTATTTCAGGTATGTTAAGTGCCTTGTTGGTACTAGGTACTTGAGTGAGTACTTGTTAGGGAGTGTTTTGTTGTTGTGTCTGATGTACTGCGTTGTTGGTACTAGTTGAGGTTTAATTAGGGTTAGTGTTTTTTTATTTTCTTGTGCGTTGGTACTCGGTTGAGTATTTGAGTTTTCTTCGATTAGTGTTTAGGTTTTGTTTGTTGGTACCGTGTTGGTATTGGTGGGATTGAGTTGTGTAATTTGGTCAGTACTCTGAGTAGTATTTGAGTTTCGAGAGGTTGTTGGGTCGGTGATTCCAGGATGATTATTCCCTGATGGTGAGTTTGAGTTGAGTTAGTCGAGTGGTGCCTTGACTTATTACGTGAAGAGGTATATGCAAGAGCCTTTTCTATGATGAAGAGGTATATGCAGGCAGTGAAATTTAGAAGAGGCATATGCAGGGGGATATTTCTTGTCGCTGAAACACGTGGCAGGTGTGGAGGCCAGTTTTGGGAGCGAACTGTAAGCTGGATTGTGTATGCGATACAGGTGAAGGTTTCTTTCTGAATTGATTAGGTGAGAAATTTATTTTGTCTGGTTCTACAGACGTAGTCAGTTGGCACCTACGGACGGTAAGGCAATGGTTGCTCTTAAGTGACCCAATAATGGTTGGTTGGTAAGTAAATAATAGTTGGTTGCTCGTGAAGTGACACATTGGTAAGTAAAGTTGGTTGCTCTTAAGTGACCCAAGGTAATAGTTGGTTGCTCTTAAGTGACCCAATAATGGTTGGTTGGTAAGTAAGTAAAAATGGTTACTCTTAAGTGACCCAAGGTAATAGTTGGTTGCTGTTTAATGACCCATGGTGAGGTTGGTTGCATTTAGTGACCTAAAGTTGATTATGAATTGGTAGTGCTACCTATCGTTGAGATGGTCGCACTGGGTTAGTAGCGGGATGTTAGTAGTCGACTGGTGAATTTGGTGAGGTTATGTCTTGACAAGAGCGAATGTTGTGTGGTTATGTGTGACCTTGATCCTTTGAGTTGTCAAGTGTTGTCGTTGTGACAGTGAGGTTAGAAGATTGCTGAGGGCAACGTGCGAGTGAACTTGGGTGATTCTTGGTCGTAAGCTGACTGCGAGTTTGGTTCAATAGTGAGGTTATGTCAGGAGTAACTGCTGCTTGATGGTGATTGGTCGCAGATGTGAGATGGAATCCGGTGTTATCTGAAGTTGAGCACGTGTGTGTGTAGTCCTGTTGAAGTTTGGTTCACGTGAAATTGTGATTGCTGTATTGTTGCTGAGATTGGTCGAGCGGTTCTGCGTCTGCTGTTCTACCTTAATAAAGTTTGAAGCCATGCTTGAGAGCCGTGTATATTTGTACTTGATGTAATTGTACATCATAAGTAACTTAAATGACTGTGCTGTTTGAGAGTACTCGGGAGGTACTGTGGTACCTTCTATAAATTGAGAGCCGATTGCCATGATTGCTGAGGGATGGCATGTTGTTAAGTGACGCTGCGTCCACTTAATTCATTCCTTAGAATGTGAAAACAGGATTTATTTTGGCTGGAAACAAGCTAGAAATTTTGCCTGAGCATCGAATTGTGATGTTCATTTTAGTAATTACTCATCACAATGTAAACTAACAATTTAAATTGAAACATCGTCTGTCGGTTTAAGCTCTAACAGTCTTATCTGGTCAAACACTGCAATTATTCCAATAAGCCAAGGAATGTCACTTGCTATAACAACGACATGGTAACTAAATCTACATAGAAGATCATCGATGAGAGATGGCAATCATGTGATCCTTATTGCCATCTGGTATCTGTTCCGGTTGGTCACGTGAGTGATGTGGTCACTCAACACTCGTGGCAGTAGCCAGTGCACAGGTTACTGTCACCATGCACGACACAACATCTAGTGGAGGTGTTAGCCATTCTGCTGGTCAGAGTGGAGGCATTTACTACAACTTCGTGAGATGTCCAGCTGTAACGGTCCGGAGAGGCTGTATTGGTGAGCTGGTTCCATCCTGCTAGCAGCTATCGTCGGGGATCATCATCTGACCCCCCTAGAGGTGGAATCGCAGGGGGAGACTGAGCCGATTGGTTTCGACTCACAATACTTCGCCGCCGTCGCCGCCACCCCCCCCCCCCCTTGTGCCCCGCCGCCGCCCCCATTTGACACCCCCCCTTTTCTGCCGACGCCCCTGGTCATCATTTGTGAATCATTTCAGGAAACAAGAAGAAGACAGAAACAATTTAAATACCCATTATCTTTTAATGGAAGATATATTAACTAATTATTCCGGTCTACATTGATTGAATGTAGCCATTGTTGACTGTCTAGTGAATAATTTATATATGGGACTGTACTGGATTTGGCGGTCCTGTTCAAATAATCTAAAGTCTGGATAGCCAATCATTGATGGACACATCAATGGAAATTCTATTGCCAATTTAAATTTGGTTAAAAAGGACGTTTCGATCATTTAAGAGGTGAAGGAAAATTAATTATCAAAGTTGGCATTAAAACTAGTGGCAGTCGTTCTTCAGCTGTTATCTGTTTTAAAATTAACTTCTGCACATGCGCAAAATGGCTTCCCATTGTCGAGAGAGCTACGAATAGCTTGGACGAAAAGAACATAATGTGAGCTTACGGTGAAAGGACGCGGTTTGTGGTGGCCTCGGACCACTACCTAAATCTTGGTCCGAGAACAAGGTAAAACTGTTGGATAGTAAATTTTGGAACTCTAGAACCGTCAGACAAAATATTTATGACATTTCATGAAAATGGGAATTAAGTTTGTGAATTTTAAGAGGCCAAGTGTCGTCTGGCCGCATGCATTGAAATAACTTTCGATTCCCCAAAAGGACGCTATTCTTCTTTTGTCAAGGCGTTTTCTTAGATTGTCTAATTTGTTCAATTTATATTTTTATGGGTCTATTATAATGTGGCCTAAGATTATTTTATATTCATAACACGCCTCCTATTATTTAAGCAGCAAAAAAGGTCTTGTTTCACTTCATCTTTCGAGATGTGTTTGGTTTCATTTTAAATCGTTCCATGCTGCTAATGTGAAAATAAATGATTTCAAGAATGTAATTGTCAGGATTTTGGTGTGGGGAACTTGATAGTTTTAACAATGACAAACGGTCCCTTGCTTTTCGTTTGTCTGAGATGGCATCTTTTGGTTTATTATGGCCGCATAAGCACAGCATCCATGCTGGTTGCAAAACTGTTTCGGAAGCCTATTTGAAAGAATGTAATGAGTGATGAATCGAAATGAATCGGAATGAGACTGTAGTAGTTTCGGATATATAATTGGAAAAGGGTTTAATATGTGGTGTTTTATAAATCACGTAAATGTGAACTGTTTTAATTACACAGCGTTGCCATATAATTTGGGGATATAGCTTGGTCTCCATTTTTAAATATATAGTAGGAGTGCAGATTGGTGTTCCCTCCCATAGCCATTCGGCCTTGTATTCTTTCCCTTGGAAATATATATTTATTTTACCTACTGCTGTTCGAGTCCATGTTTCATTGAGCGCATAGAATAGTACTAGGTAAATTGTCTTCAGGCCACTTTGGCCTCAGGGTACCTAAGCCCTTCCTCCCGGTGCAGAAGGAATATGATTGTTAAGGGGGATCTGAATGCCCATGTAAGAAGAGAAAGACAAGGGTATGAGAGTGTGCTTGGACCAGAGGGTTGGGGCAGAAGAAATGAGGAAGGAAAGAGACTGTTTGACTTCTGCCAAAGGAACAGCCTGCTAGTTGGGAACTCATGGTTCAAGAAAAGAGAGAGCCACACAATCACATGGTACAGTGATGACTTGACCAGGAAGTCGGTCGTCGACTTGATCCTGTATGAGAGAGAGGTAAATAAAAACATCACAGACATCAAGGTTATACCATCGGAGAACTTGGACAGCGACCGTCGATTGCTGGTAATGAACCTGAGAGGGACTAAGTAGAAGAAAGGGACTGAGAACCAGGAAAGACGTATAAGGATATGGAAACTGAAAGAAGGAGATTGAAGGGTCGAGTACCTCAAAATGGTAAAGAAAGGAATTCCAACAGATCAAGAAAGAGGGGTGGAAGAGGAATGGGCTAGATTTAAGAAGACACTAATAGGTGCGGCAGAAGCAGTATGTGGGAGGACAAGTAGTAAGAAGAGGTGGAAGGAAACACCATGGTGGAATGAGAAGACGAAAGACATAGTAAAGGAAAAGAATAGAGCCTTTAGGAGGTGGTATCAAAATAGGACGGTAGAGACAAGGGAAGAGTACCAGGAAAGAAAGGAGGCAAAGAGAGTAGTGGGTGAGGAGAGAAGGAAGTGGATGGAAGAGTGGACAAAGATGATGGAGGATAGTGAAGGTACAAAAAAGGTCCTGTATGGGATGGTAAAAAATAAGAGGCGGAAGGATCCTACGGATTAAGTTAGAATGGTGAACAAAAGGGGACAAGAGATAGAAAATAGGGAAGAACTGAAGAAAATGTGGAAAGAATATTTTGAAGAACTTCTGAACCCAAATGGAAACCACGGCGAGGAGGAAGAAATCGAGGAAGATGAAGATGGACTGCAAACAGAAAAGGACTTAAAATGGAAAGAAGTGGAAGAATTGTGAGGAAGATGAAAGGAGGGAAGGCACCGGGTGTGGATGAGTTGAGTGTGGAGATGGTGAGAGCAGCAGGAGAGGTGGGGAAACAATGGTTGTACCGAGTGATGAAGGCAGCATGGAAGGAAAGGAAGACCCCAGAGGACTGGAAAAAGGGAATAATTGTCCCGATCTTCAAGAAAGGTAGTAGAACAGAATGCAGAAACTATCGGGGAATAACACTGATGAGTCATTGTGCAAAGATGTTTGAGAAAGTTTTGGAAAGGAGAATTAGGACAAGGATAGAAGGAGGGATGGGGGAAGAACAACATGGCTTCAGAGCAGGAAGGTTCACAGTGGATTTGATTTTTGCTGTAAGACAGTTACAAGAACAGCACTATGAGTATGGAACAGATCTACTGATGGCCTTCTTGGACATTGAGGAAGCATATGACAGTGTATGCAGAAACAAAGTATGAAAGTCCCTGGAGGACAGAGGAGTAGAAAAGTGGACTATACGGAGGATAAAGGAGATGTACAAGGGAAGCATGAGCTGTGTGAAAGTGGGAGGAGAGAGATCGGACTGGTTGGAACAGAGAAACGGCCTGAAACAAGGAAGTGCACTGTCACCGTTACTTTTCATTGTGGTGATGGATGACATAATGACCCGAGTGGCACAAGTAATCGGGGAAGGAAAGATGAAAGCAATGGTGTTTGCAGATGATTTGATGATTTGAGGAAACAAGGAAGAAGGAAGTACAGGAGCAGTTGGACGTGTGGGAAGGAATAATACAAGGATATGGGATGAAATTTAGCATAAATAAGAGTGAGATGGTGATCACAACAAGGAAGAAGGAAAGAACCACAACGGGAATAACAATTGGTGGGGATCAGCTGAAGAAAGTGGAGAGTTTCAAGTATTTGGGAAGACTGATAAAAGATAATGGAAGAAACGATAGAGAAATAAATGAATGGGCGAGACAGGCAGAAGCATTCCGGAGGAGAGTGAGAAGCCTGTTATGGAGCAAGGATGTCCCTCAGAACAGCAAAAAGATCATATCGGACATACTATGTCCCTATCCTGACGTATGCCTCGGAGACCTGGGTTATGAAAGGAAGGGAGAAGAGCAAAATACAGGCCAGTGAGATGAGGTTCTTGAGAAGCAGTATTGGAGCTACAAAGATGGACAGAATAAGAAATGAGAGAACCAGAGACTTAATGAAGGAGGAACCATTACAGGATGGTATAGAGAAATCTAGACTTAGATGGTATGGACATGTAAAACGAATGGAGAAGAGGATGCGCAGGAGGATACACGAGACGAAGTGGGAAGGAAAGAGACCGAGAGACAGGTGGCTGAAGGGGGTGGAAGAAGGCGTGAAGAAGAGAGGAGAAGACTGGACAAGGGTGGAGGCTGAGAGATGGTGGGAAGACAGAAGACGTTGGAGAGGCTTGTGTTCCAAACAGACCCGGCCAGTGGCTGGAAACTGTGCAAGATGATGATGATGGTGTACCTAAAAGAACAAGTAACACAATAAGCTAAATTTAGAGCTATTTATGAAGAAGGCATTCACAACAAAAACAAAATAGGCTGCAAATTATTTTTGTACCACAAAGGGGTGAGTGGTTGGGTGGTTCCTCAGTTTAAAAGCTGCTACAAGGCAGTCATGTAGCCCCGGAGAGTGCGGGGAGTTAAGAGGAAGCCTTATATAATTTCTTATTCGCTATTCGAGATATTATACATTTCAGGTTCCGTATTGACAGTAATCATTAAAATTAAAACTTACAATTTCCGCCTAGTCAATACTATACTTTTTTATAAAATATTTCAAGGGTACATGTTTCAGGTCCCAATCAATACCGTCGGGGTCGGAAAAGAACAAGAGTTGACCAAGTGAGGTCGAGAGGATAGAAGACAGAGAGGAGCCCGGCACAAGTAAGTGGAAGCAATGCTGGACTCAGCTGGGGTCCCGTGGTCGCCAACCCACATCCCACTAGATGTGAGCCCCTGGAGGAAGCTAGTTACTAATATATACACATAATAAAAATGTGTATTGATCCATATGCAGCCCCTTGTGTTTTCTATATGGATAAGTTTCCTGCCATCTATTGATTCCGAGAAGAATTACTTAGCAGCCTGTACTGACTACTAGCTGTCTACTACAAGTCAAGCTCGAGTTGGCTTCAGTAAGAGTTTCACTACAAACTATAACATGTGATATTCCTGCTCAAACATTACCTCCCAATTTGCTCAGCAAGTGAGGAAGCTCGTGCTTTGGTCTCAGCAGATGAATTTTCACTTCCCATGTAACAAGTGACGAATAAGCGGTTGCATAGTTCCCGTGGGTTTTGAGGAGTATAGTCACCATCACAAAGAATCTTACGCACATCAGAAAGTACTTGAGAGTCTGAAAATCACAAATAATAACATTAACTTTTGGATATATATAAAAAAGCAACAAATGCAAGTGTAAAATTGTGTATAATTACCTCCTGAATTGACAGCATGGACAACTAAACTGCACATAGATAAAACAATACAGGCAGTACTTGAAGAATCCACTCCGCCACTTAGTGGCAAAAAGAAACCACCTTGTCCAGAGCGTCTGGAAACAGAAGACAAACAAGAAATGAGTAGGTTAGAGTCATAACGCACATGCTCCAAAATAACGAAAATTGAGATGACATATTCTCATATACCTTTATACGTAGAACATAATTCACGGGACAGTTATTTACATTTGGCACATGATCCTTGAGAAAACAGGTGTTAAACATCATGGTTAGTTTCAAAAGTCTCATGATCGCGGGATCTTGTAAAGTTTTGTCCCGTACCTCATCTTGACCAATCAGCGATTAGCTCTCCCGGCGCCATTTCCTTGTATAGTGGTAAATATTGAAGCCAGTATAGTGTGTTTTCTCTTCTGTTCAGTTATTTTGGGGAATATCATTGAACATAGTGGTTGAAATAAAACTAATTTGACACACAAGTCCTGGAAGAAAACGTTTCACCCGTTGGAGAAAGAAGAAGGCCAAGGAAACGTTCGCAGCATCCAGAAATGTGGAAAAGGCAGAATTCTACTTTGGTTGCGATGTGTATCTTTTGGCTTTCCGTAAAGTCACCCCCACATCAATATTTCGCCTATGCAGAGGATCTTCGAACTTACAACAATCCTCCTTTTTAATAGGAGTTCACAAGACAGTCAGGTCCAATAGGATTGGTTTGGTAACAACATATTCTACGATTTTCATGGAATGAACTTTTGCTTTTTTGTTTTCATATGGACACACGAAAGATTTGTCTTGACAAGCACTTAAAGTGCCCCCCTTTTAAAATGTTGTTTTAAAGTGTTTTTCATATTGTCGCCTGTTAACATTTTTAAATGTCTCTGTAATTTGTCTCATTCAAGTGTTTTTATCACCACATCATCTTTTCATGATTATGTTCCATTTTCATCCATTCTTTTTACATGTTAGTTTTACCTTTTATCAATGTATCCTACGATTATACTGATAATCTGTATGTTTTTGACTGATGAAGGGGCCATCATAATAGGCCCCGAAACATGTACCAAATGGTTTTAATATAGACCCATATATAAATTTTGTGTATTGATCAGGCGGATACCCAATTTTATTATACTTTGATTGTCAATCAATACGGAACAATGACCGAGTCTATTGTTAACTGTTTGAAGTTATTAGCCATTGGACAAAACAAAGTTTACATCATTCTAAATATTGGTTTTATCTTAAAGGTGGGTCACTATTAGGAAATTGCGGCAATGGTAGGAACAATAATATTAATAAAAATATATTGACAAATTCGAGCCACATTTCTCGCACATGCTTCTTAAGTTCATTTATGAACACCTGCAATTCGTAGAGAAGGCCATTTCATTTCAAGCAAAATAATAGAACATTGCACTTTTTTTTTTCACGGTGTGTTAACGACGTCCATAAAAAAAGAAAAACACTCATGTTTCTGCCATGGCCCTCTCACGCTATGGCTCAGTCGTCCCAAGGATTGTTAAGATGCAGAGAATACCCAATGTGCGACCATGGCCTCCTCAAATACCCCACTATGACACTAGTCACACAGTGACATTTAAAATAGGAGGCCATGGAAGTACGTATTGAAGCAGCCAGCCCATGCCAGGCCATGAACTACCAAAGCGCTCTCATTAGCCCGCCGCGTTAAATGCGACATAGTATGGCCCGGCCCTGTCCGTGCGGTGACGTCACGGGCCGCTAGGTCCGAGACTTGTCCAGCCCAGTGCGGTCTAGTGTTGAAGCAGCCCATGGGCCACGAGGCCCTGGTTTACGCTACAGAAGCCTGAACTACGAAACAAACATGGCACGCATGTTACTATCGTCACCTTGTGAAGACCAGTGAAGTATAGTTCGATATTTGTTGGCTAAAGGGCATAAAAAGAGTGAAATTCACAGGGACATGCGTGACGTATATGGGAACGACAGTATGGACCATAACAATGTCTCCAGGAATCGTCAGTGGTGATGAGTTGTGGGCGTACCACTACATGCCCGAAACAAAGCAGGCCTCTATGGAGAGGAAACATACCGTTTCCCCAGTACGAAAAAATTCGAAGTGACTCAATCTGCTAGGAAAAAGCTAGTGACAATGTTCTGGGGTATGTGTGGTGTGTTAATGATGAACATTGCTGAACACGGGACCACTGTGAATGCTGCAGCCTACATTAAAACTTTCGTTAAGTTGTGTCGTGCCCTTCGTGACAAACGCCACAACATTAATGCCGACGATGTCAAACTTCATGATAATACCTGCCCCCATGTTGCTGTTCCTGTTCATTTGAAAATCGCCCAATTTGGGTGGGAGGTGCTCCAGCACCACACAGTCCAGGCCTGGCACTGCGGACTATCATCTGTTTCCGATGAAGAAATTCCTGGCCGGCCAACACTTTGCGACAGATAAGGAAGTGAAATCAGCAGTCCGCCGATGGCTATAATCCAACCAAACGGACTTCTACAAACGAGGCATATTGAAACTGGTACCACGATGGCAGAAATGTGTTGAGAAAGTTTGTGACCTTGTAGAAAAGTAGGTCAAAGATGTAAGTTCATTTGTGATTTGTTTGGTTTTTGTTACCTATTAAACTTCTTGGGGGAAAAAATGATTGTGCGTTATTTTCAGATCTGAACTCGTAATAGGTAAATACACTAGTGTCCAAAAATTAAGCATAATAACTAAACGAGGCCATACCGCCTGATAGGAATGTCAGACGGATTGCTGAACAAACGGAACTGAATCCCACACCATGTCCAAAAAAAGTGTCAGAAAGGTTCTGATAGCTAAGGTACACCTTTGACAACACGTAACAAAACTTGGCAATGTCTTCCACAACAAAATATGCTGTTAATAGGGTGTATGGTACCCCGAACGGCCACACATGCTTCGCAGCGACGTGGCATGCTCTCTATCACATGGTCCAAGAACTCTTGTGGCAGTCGATCCCATTCTTATGCGAAGGTCTTGGAGGGTCCTTGGTGGAGGCTGACGGGATGCATTTCGCCTCCTCAATGCAACCCGGGCATATTCTATAGCAGGGCCATCCACACAGCGCTCCGGCTGCGCTCTAAGCCAGTGCTCTGAACGCTTTGGTGGTAGTTAGTTTCAGTAGTGGTGGTAGGAGCTTTGCTGGCTAAGCCTGCCGTCTACCCGCCGCGCCGAATTAAGCAGCCGATCCATCGGTCGCTAGTCTAGTCCAATGTGCTTTGTTGACAGCGTGTAAGTAAATCAGTTTCGCAGTGGTCATGACTGAACATCATACAAAGAAAAGGAGGAGTGGTGAATCAGCAGCAGTTAAAGCAGATTTGGGAATTTCATTTTTCTGTACAGCTTATAAAGGGCATGCCAAATGTTTAGTGTGCCACAGAGATTTAATGTTTAAAAAAAAACACAATTTTTTGTTGAATTTTCCTCTCTAATATGTTCACATTTTCGATTGGAATGACAATATTCTTTACTTAACACTTGCGTTAGTTTCCTGCACATTCCATACATCGGAGTACCATTTGATTTGTATATGCGGTATATTTGTTAAGGCAAAACAGCCCTATCATATGATTTCAACAATCCCACAAGAGCCGTCGACCGCACGACTGTACTAGTCAGCGTGGTCCGAACATCGTCCGTCTGCCTCAGGTCTCCTCGCTGCCACAGTGAAGTGGTGGTAGGGGAAGGAGCGCTAGTCTGACTGCCCAGTGCTTCCCGAGCGCAATGCATGGATGGCCCTGTTCTATAGGATTCAGATCCACATACCTTGCTGGCCAGTCCATGTAACAAATGTCTCCCCCAGCCAGAAATTCAGCATGGTGCAGTCTGGCATTATCATCCATTAAGAGGAAGTCTGGACCAACCGCACCTCTGAAGAGTCGAACATGTGGTCTCAGTACCTCATCCCTGTATCTCCGAGCGTTCATAGTGTTCCTCGGACCATCCATGAAGATGTGCAGGTCCATACGGCCATTCAACATGATGCAGCCCCACACCATGACGCCACCACCACCATGCGGGTCCCGTTCCACTATGTTCCTGTGGTTGTATCGGCTACCCGGTTCTCTCAAGATTAATGTGCGACGGGAATCGTTCTGCAAACTGAAGCGGGATTCACCTGTGAAGAGCACATGCCTCCATTCATTAATGGTCCAGTTTCGACTTTGACGGCTCCACAGTCTCTGTGCTGGGGTGAGCGGAACGCACACCGCTGGACGTCTGGCAAACAGCCCTGCTGTTCTGAGCCTCCGGTACGCAGTTTGCCGGGAAACGGCAACCCCTGAGACGGGTGCAAGCTCCGCCGACAATAGTCTTGCAGGTGCACTCCGATTTCGTCGGGCGGTTAAGTCCATATATCGGTCCTGCTGTAGGATGGTTACTCCTGGTCGACCTAGTACTGGCCTACAACTAACATCTCTCGAAATCATCTACAAAGCTTGGAAATGACACTTTGTGGCACATTCAAGGATACGGTGACTTTGGTCTGTGTCTGGCCCTGCTTCCAGGCGGCCAAGTATTCTACCCTGCAAAACGGGGTCCAAATGGCGTCTTTGTGCTCTTCTGTTGTCACGTTCACCACGAGGCTACACTCCGCATACTTTAAAAGGGCAAATACGACTGAGGGAATAAGGGGCGCAGGGACTGGCTGTGTTTACCTTGCGGTTATGCCGCTAGTCAAAGCAAGGAATACTCCTTTCCTATACAGAGCGAACACGTAAGGTTGGTAGGCGCATATGTCGTGCGATTTACGGTCTATTTCCTGTTACCCTACTTATTTGTAACTTATGCTTAACGTTTGGACACTAGTGTATATAGAAAGAATAGAAGAAGTGAGAATATGTTAAATTGATTTAGGGCCTTGATGTAGGATGGGACTAAGATGAGTGAAAATAATTCACCACAGGGGTGTTTATCATCTGGAAATACATAGCATTTAAGAGGTTAATCTTAATAGAAAAAACATTTTGCTCAGTACTATATTTTTAATGAGAGAAAATGTTAACTAGTTTCATAATTGTGTTTATCAGAAAGGAAACTAAACCTATGATACAGTAGATGCACTGACAGATTCAATAGCTTGATTTAAAAATCACATTTCAACAATTTGAAGAAGATTCCAAATTTTATATTTCCGTTCACTAAATATTTATATATTTTAAGAATGCCAAAATTGACAGCGTAATAAAAGCTTGCAGATGTTGAGGAATACTGTACAGCAGGCCCCTAATAAAAATTCCTGAGAAATAGGTGCATAACATGATCAAAAGAACATAACCTCAAATACATTAGATGATTCGCCATGAGTTGTGAATGTTGGTGACCTAATAACTTTATTGAAGTGATCCACTTTCCTTAGCAAGAGATATAAGATACTACAGTTATAGATTAGTTAAATTAACCTTACCTCAGGTAATCCCACAACCAACAAGCAGGTCCCAACTCTATTTCCTGCTGTGGAGTATGATACTTCCATTCTATTGGAATATAGGTGGGCACAGCAACATCTTTATTTTGTGATAAAGCGAAGTCTGTAGTAATTCGTGGATACGATGGACTCTCACTCGCAAGATGGCTTCTGGAACGAATGGCATTTCGGTACGTACGGATATCTTCTAGGTCAACTGTTGCCACAGTCACTTCCTATAGTAACAAGGAAAAGCTTCAAATATATACTTTTACAAAATTATTTAATAGCAGAACAACAGCATGAATTAACAAACACAATTAGATCTGTCATCAATGACCTACAGGTTCGGAATTCTCAGACAGTGCATTAAAATAGATACAGGACAAATAACAATAGGATAGATCTTCTCGTATTTTTTTAACTAGGAATCTGATAGCATCTGACCAAGGTCTTACAGAGATCAAAACGTGTATTTTATTTTATTGTAATAGTTAATCAAACGGAAAGTTAGCACATTTTAACCAAGAAAATACAGAGACCCTTGCAGAAGCATTCGAGAAACTGTTAAATTGTGATGATCCACTGGAAACCCTGCAAGTAAACACTGATACACCTATTTTAACTTCACCTGATTTAATAAATCCTCCAAACATTAATGAAGTAGAACTCACAATAGGGATGTAGCCTGAGAAATTTCGCGCCAGATAGCGCTCGTGTAGTACTGGGTAAGCGCAAGGCGATCGTCCTATGTTTCCCCCAGTCAGCTACGAGGTATGTATAGATTGTGACCGAGTTTTCTAAGCTAAAGTAAATTATATCTTCTCTAATTTTACTCCAAGACTATATTAATTAATTCTATAGGTATATATATTATGAACGATTTTCAGCGTTTAAGCGTTCAACAGCTGTAAAATGAGCTACGGACTAGAGGCGCTAAAACTAATGGGAGGAGGGAAGAATTAGTAGGCTACAGCGGTAATAACAAAATTCTAACACTCTTTATTATTCAAATTATGAATAGGAGTCAGCATGCTTGAGTATTGTAGGCCTACATTGATAAATAGCCTATATCTCCATAAGACTTAAATCATAAATAGAGATTTCCCGGTCAATGCATGTGAGATTTTCAAAGTGAAATGCCTTGTCCTGTTCGGATTCCACGTAAAGAGGAAGTCCTCTGTGCCTTATGATCTCTAGATTAACGGTCACGTAAAACTATAATCTTCCTTTTATAAATAGAGATTTAAATATTCACTGGCTCCCCTTGCTTATAGACTTCGATTCGTGTATTTTTTTGGTTGATAGCATACATGAAACGGTCTTGTTTTAAGGTAAACATAATCAAAGAAAGTTGATACCGGCATTGTTTACCTCAAAATGCATCGCAACGTTTGGTTCTTTTGTAATTTGTCAATTTCTTAATACAAATCGTTTCCGTACCCCTTGCAAACGACTTAGGGGGTACAGTATTTAAAAAGTTTGAGAATCGCTGTTTTAAGGCCATGAACTGTTTCCATTCATCTGGCTAACTTAGACCTAAGACTCAAGAATGTAGAAGTCAGTCACTACCGGTACCACATTCTCCGTCGGGCAGATGTTAAGTTGACGATTAATTCTGATTTCAAGAAACCAACCATAATACGTTTTTGACTGTTAATGTTGTGACATTTATTCTTGAAGTATTTGTCCGAGTATTGTTGCCTTTGAAAATGGGAGTCACAAATGTTACATTCACTTCTTCCTGTATATTGACGATTTCTTCCCGTACCGTACTTCAATGGAGATAATTTATGCAGATTCCGATATTGTCGGCTTATCGTGGTAAACTGGAAATTTTCATGGGTATGGCGTCTTCCTTATTTTTGTTGTGTTCGTGGTCCACGGAAAAAGCGATGGAACAGTGTCCGGTTTTAATCTTGCTCTCTCACCTTCAAATACAAACGCATACATTCAGTGGTTGTTATCGATATGTCTATTCAGTTTATAGGTAGGAATTATTTCCCTTTGTGAATCACACTTGCCCAACACAGTTTTCGTGAAGTCATCGAGTTGAAAACGATGGGAACACACTTTAATATTTTCGGTCAGATTTTCTTCACCGAAATGTTTCCTTCTAATAGCATGTAACCATTTCTTCCTCATTTCTTTATTTTGTGAAAATTGGTGACACAAAATCGGATTTCCCTGATTTTTGCAAAGAGGAACACAGCAATAGCTCGGCATAGTCACGAAAATAGCAATTTAAACAACTTAAATTCGTGGATATTAGCGGCATGAGAACACAGGAGACAAATGAAGAGCGCCTTGCGCTTACCCAGTACAACTGCAGTGCGCTCTATCGGTGCTAGTTCTATACATCCCTATTAAAGAACAAAAAAAATTACAAAACTTGTGGCGAAGTCTTAGTCTTTGCTGAAATCTGGAAAAATGCTGGTAAACCTGCGATTATAAATCTTCATCAACATCTAGTTAAAATGTGGAGTACTGAAGAAATTCCTGCACACTGAACCATAGGAATAATCCATCCATTATTTAAGAAAGGAGACAAAACGAACCCAGATAACTACCGAGGAATTACCCTTCTGGACTGCACATATAACATTTTCTCTCGCATAATTTACAACAGGATTAAAAACATTCTGGAACCACAAATTGGAGAATATCAAGGGGGTTTCGCCCTTACAAAAGTTCTCCAGACCAAATCCTTAGCCTGAAATTAATAATGGAATATTACAAAAACAGAAATAAGCAACTCTTTATCTCTTTTATAGATTTCAAGAAAGCCTATGATAGTATTCATAGACTGACACTGCTAAAAATCCTCAGATCATACGGTCTCCATCCTAAATTGATAAAAATCATTCAATTAACATTAACAAACACAAATTCGAAAGTTAATTTAGGGGAGAAATATCAACAGCTTTCACAGTAAAAACCGGTCTCAGACAAGGTGATGGATTATCCCCTCTGCTTTTCAATGTGGCTCTTGATTATATCATGAAGATTTGGCAAAGGAAAACCCTCCTAAGATCAAAATTGGAACAAAACCATCAATAAAAATATACTGCTTAGGATTTGCAGATGACTTGGCTCTTTTATCACTAGACAAGGAAGAGGTTTGTACTCAGATCACTAGTCTCCAAGAAATTGCTCAAGGGATAGGATTACAGATATCCTTATGAAACCCTTAGATATAAATGAAGTCTATATGAAAATGATCATAAAATTAACCTAGTTCCTCAATTTAAGTATCTTGGAGAAATTATAACACATAACTTAAACGTAAAAGTAACTGGATAAATAGAATAAATAAAATGAAAAAGGCACAATCTCTAACCTGGTCAACATATAATCAAAAAAATGCCCATCAATAGCTACTAAGATCCAACATTATAAAACTGTAACTCTCCCAGAAGCCACTTATGCTTGTGAAACACTGTTCCAAATTAAAAATGAACCAAGAACTGATCAGCTCCTCAAAACGGAAAGAAGAATCATTAGAATGTGCATGAATAAAAAGTATCAGGTTGAGGGAGTCTGGAGGATTCTCCCAAATGAAACTGTCTATCGTGAGATTGATCCAATCACCAGCACAATGAAGAAGAAAAGAATTTCATATTTTTTTCACATCTTACGGCTTCCAGAAAACAGAATTGTACGCCAACTGGTGATGAGAAATCTAGGAAAGAAAACTGGAGGAAAATGGATCCAAGAAATCCAACAAGATCTCAAAGCAGTTGGACTCAAGATAACAGATGCCGAGGAGAAAAATAAAATTAACACCATTCTTAAAACTCACAAAATTTCTGCAGAAATGACACATAGAAAGCCTATGGAGATTTCAGACGAGTTGATAAAATCCCGATCTGAAAGAATGAAAAAGTACTGGAAAGAGCGCAAGAACCAAGCAGTACTACCTTCAAAGAAGAAGCGATTGTGGAACGACTCAAGATGTGACCAATCAAGCTTAATAATAATAATAATAATAGTACGGTAGTTAATTATTAGCATCGAGTTCAGGGATTTTTATTTTAAAATTATTTATTTAAACTGTTCTTACCTCATTACAATAAAGTCTTACCAATGTGCCATGGCCATTACCTCAGAAGTTTGTGACGAACCTCATCGGTTGAACACGTCAACTACCGTATTTCCTAGCATAACTGTTGCATATTTTTAGGCTAAATTTTGTAGAAGAAAAGCAGGGAGAAACAATTTTGCAAATAATATTTAGCACTAATTTTAGTTAATGTAACCCAAAATATATAGTTACTTATTTTTATATTGCAAAATTTCAAGACTGCATGCTATATTTTCAGTGTAGTATTCTTATGAGTAATATTAGCGAGGTCTATTATAGGGTTCTCTTTCCTCACCAAGTTTCGTGTTGATTGAGCAATTACATCCCAAGTTATTGATTTTTATCAGTACACCCAGCCAGCATTTTTACTGTATGGAGTTACTGTTCTTTGGATTTGGTCATAAGAAGCCACTTATAAGGTTCTTCATTACTACTGATTTTCGTTACTGTAGCTTCAAAATACTTGGAGTTTTTTTTTTGAGTTGGCTACTGCATTTTGTATTCAGTGTATTATTCTTATGGCTGATTTCAGCAAGGTCCCTAGGGATAGCTAACCCACCATTTTGAATGAGCCGGCCATTTTTCTTCTCCATTTCACCTAGTACTCAGAACTTCAAAAGCATCGGCATCTCCCAAATATTTAAGGTAAGTTAAAGCGTTCTTGCTTCTTCAGCTGCAGTAGTAAATGAAAATTATACTTTTTTGGACTTAAAGGTATCCAACCACTTAGTGCTTAACATCAATCATTTAAGCATCGCTTAGCTTCTTTTCATTCAAATGACTTCTGCAGTCAGACCCATCCAACTTGTAATCCTCATCATCAATTTCGATTTTCCAGCCTAATCCGGGTCGGAGCAAATATAACACCCCTCCACTTTACTCTGTCCACCATCCTTCCTCAACCATTGAATTCAACTCCATGTTTCGTTCTCTCACACTGTCCTTCACCAAATCCATCCACCGTACTCTTCCTCATCCTCTCTTTCCAGTTATCAGTCTCTCCATCACTTGTTTCGGCATTATTTCATCATTCATCCTTTTCACATGTCCACACCATCTCAATCAGTTCTGCTCTAGCTTATAATTCAGCTTCTGTACATTCACTTCCTTTTGAATGTCTTCATTTCTCACTCTATCTCTCCTAGTCTTCAGTACCATACTCCTCAGGAATTTCATTTCTGCTGCCTGTATTCTACCTCTCCAACTCATCGGCCAAGTTTATGCTCCATTCGTCATTATTGGTAAGTACCGTATTGACGCGTGTATAGGCCCCACTTTTTATGTTAAAATATTGAGGCAAAAACTGGGGTGGGCGTTATACTCGGAACACATTAAAAATACACATAATTTATAAATACAATACATTGTATTTCCTGAATTCTAAAATTTGATGAATTATTGATCAGTGTCACTTATATCTTGGTCACTAGACTCAGTATTTGTTGTAGGCCTATACCACACCGTGTGCAATTGATGTCACCTTAAAACTTTTTTTTTTGGTTTTCTGATGGCGGCGGTCCCATGTCATAGATTTATGGCATGTTAAAAAACCTTCCACTAATTACACCGGTGTGAAGTTAAATTAGGTTAAAAGTGTAAACAACGCTCAGGTTTCTAAGTTCGTCGCCAGGAGCCGACTGCGGTGGCATCTAGTAGCCAAGTTCTGAACTTGTAGTCGTTGACGGTGACGTTTGGCGGCAAAAATAGGAACTACTTGAAAAATTCAAAGTCTGCGGTCCTTACTTGAATTAAGAGACAGATAACACACACTAATACAGTCATCACAATTAACACCGGCTATCAGACAGATTCTACACACACCCAAAGTACACGGGGCTACATGACCGTGTTGTCGCAGCCCCTTAACTGAGGAACCAGCTTGCCACGGTGGGTGAGTGAATAGCGTGTCGGTCTACTAACCCCAAGATTGCAGGTTCGCCCCTGACCGTGGTAAGTGATTTTTGAAAGGCGGCAAAAATACGATACGCATGTCATACGTTGTTGGCATGTCAAAGAACCCATTTGAATTCAGTAGGCCGAGTTCATAATGGCAAAATTAATCTCGGGAGTTTCCGCCAACACAAAGTTCCTCATTTCTCTACTAGAAAGCGCTATTGTGTTCAAGGAGATTAGATATCTAACATCTAACCTCCTTGACTTTCATAGTCAAGGAACTACGAAATTCGACATGCAAGCTACCCTCTGGGTGTCAAATAGCAAAGCTTGCACCAAGGCACCCGAGGCCATACGATATTATTATTATTATTAACTGAGGAACCAACCAAACTTTTCTGAATCATGTCTGGAGATATTTCCTTCCAAGCGGCAACAATCCATTCGCACATCTGTGAAAGGGAAGCTCTCTTATGGCGTCCAGTTGGAGTCGTTTCTGCAGCGCTGCTTATCCAGTTACTGTAGAGTCGTCTCCGAGTTGCCTTGAAAGGTCGGTTGATGGAAACATCGAGAGGCTGCAACATTCCTGTAATACCACCAGGTACCACCACCATGTCGTACTTTCCTTTCCTGCACTTTTCTTGAATACTGTCAAATGACCTCGAAAACTGTGAAGCAAGAGCATCAATCGTGGGCATAGAAGAGCACCTGGCAGACGAATCCACACTGATTTTAACCAGTCTATGAAAACGTCCTGTGTCATCCAGAAGTGTTGTTGCACTCGAACTACAATGCCTGATGGTAACATTTCTTTGGAAAGAGTCTTACATTTAAAAATAGCATACAGAATAAGCTTGTTTCCATCAGCTGTGATAGATAACATCACAGTGCATCTTTGTTTCTCCGCACCAGCTGTCCGCACCGGGACCGTACTCGCACCAATCTCATTAACAGTTGTATCTCCTTTCATGTCGAAAAACACAGGTGTTTTGTCAGCATTACCAATGGCACCCAGGTCGTAGTCATTCTTCTTTCGAAGCATGATAATATGTTTTTGAAAGTCTAGTAGCTTCTCCTGGAACGTTTCCGGAAGCCATTGTGCCATTGATGTCCGTCGCCTTATTGCCAGAACATGTCGCTTCATAAAACGCCTTACCCATCCATAGCTGGATTTAAATTCAGTAGACAAAATGTTCAATGTATCGCCTATCTTTCGAGCTTCGAGTTGAAGCATTTCAACAGACGCAACAAAACAATCTGCTCGAGTTTTTCGTATATATTCTAACAACTGCACTTCCACCTGAGGGTATGTTGCTTCCTTCCCCCGAAATGCTTGTTTATTTTTATTCGTTTTTCCGAGAATTGTCTTCTGATTCACCCAACGACGAACGTTCTTAGGATCAACATCGTATTTCCTTCCTGCCTCTCTCATACCATTCTCTTCGGCATATTTCACCACCTCTAATTTGAACTTTGCAGTGTAACTTGTTCTTATGCGACCAATATTCAGCCTTCACGACTCCAAAACCGTCAATAATGTGAAACCATTCGGACCAGGGGGTAGGCAATTTTACACTATCTGTGGGATTTCAGTTCCCTCCCATTGTGGCACTTCCTGCAGCAGGTCATATATAGCACTCTTCTTCAATGTCGTGCAGTATGAAATTCAAGTGCCGTTAGGCACCAAAACAATTTTGCCACTTCCAGTAGAACACCCGCTTGCAGATTTATTTTTTATTTTTACAAAATACCATAGTACGGTATATCTTAAAACTAGGGTTGGGCTTATACACAGGCGACTTTTTTTCCAACATAGTATGTCTTAAAACAAGAGCAGCGCTTATACACGAGCGGGCCTACACTTAAATACAGTAAGATGTATTTTACTCACTTCTTTAGCCTTCAGTGGTATGTCTTTATCCCAAATTAAACTCCGAACCTGGTAATAGAACCCACTCCACATTGCATTCTCTTGTTGATCTCCATATCCAATCTTGCATTTTCCATCCATTCACTTCCTCAATATTTGAAGTGCTCTACTACTTCCAGATCTATATCTCTAATTTTAACAATCCCTTTTCCTTCTTTCTTTTCTCTTGTCATTACTGTTGTCTTACTTTTCTGCACACTTTGTAGTGATAGAAGCCATTTTTCAGTATTGCCTAATCCTAATAAAGAAAGCTTTTCATGTTGACCGACTGAAAAGCTTTCTTTATTTTCTGTACACTGATTTTCATTTTTTATCACTCAATATTTTCCTTCAGTACATCCAACTGTTCTTGGACCACATTCTCATTCCCTCCCCAAATCAGAACATCAGCATCAAATAGGATTATTACATTTTTGTACCTGGGTACGCTCCCATTTTTGTCTTTAGTATATCATCCATCACCAGTATGATGAGAGTGCAACTCCCTTGTTTTAATCCATGTTCAATTTCAAACCAACCTGTTGCACCTACTTGACTCTTAACACAGCTGCAACAATTACTGTACGTACATCGCTCTTATCATTTGCATAATACTTTCGCCAATTCCTCTACAGACTAGAGAGAGCGAGTAGTCCGGCGTGCATATACTGCAGTGAAATTCATGATGCACTCCATACTTTCTTTACATGTGACCATTGGCTGCCACAAAGATGATGTTTGGAGGCAGTGCAGGGAGAGCTCACGCCATACAACATAGTCCATGTCATGCTACAAAAACCAGGAATCATGGGATCAGGTGGCAGTGTATGTGGAGAGTACTTTGCGCCTAAAGAGGCAGGATCTAGACGCTTATGGCCAATAGTAAAAAAGAAATGAAGGAAGAAGGAGCATAAGATGCTTCATAAACGCCGCCGCCCTGAAGTAATGCGAGAGCGGTTCCGGGGCAGATATACACGTCGTGGGAGAAGGGTGTGTGGGTTTTAGTGGGTAAGAGCCCCCACACAATTTGTATCATTTCTTCTTCAATCCTTTTTTGTTTTAGGCTTTCCCAAACTCTGTCTCTAGAGACACTATCCTATGCTTTTTCTAAGTCAATGAACAATGAAGGTCATTATCATGCTGTACTCTGAGTCCAGTATAATCCAATGGGACCTAATATTGGGTGATATGAATAAAACTGAGTATAAACTTCGAAGTATATACTTCGAGCATGAGCATCAGTTTTGAGTATATACTCTGTTTGTTATGAATAAAAGATCTTGAGTATCTACTACAATTTCCCCTCCATTTGGAGTATATACTTCACTTTTGCCACGATGATACTCTCGTATCGTCGACGCACGTTTAGTCAGTCAACTGTTTTACATGCCATTTGTTAATGCAAACCAGTCGTTTGCTGTTGTCTTGTTGATTAATTGAAAGTTCCTGGTTAATTGAAATGTCTGTTAGTGGGGATGAATATGAGTCGTCCAGTTGCAAAACTCGTTTAATCCACTTGTGAATAAAGATCATGCCGTAAAATTATTTATTTAATTATTTTATTTTGTTTATTTTAATTTTTTTTATTTTTTTAGAATTTTGTTTTGTTTTATTTTATTTCGTTTTATTTTGTTTTAAATTGTTATTTTTTGTTTTTTGTTTTGTTTTATTTTCGTTTTCTTTTGTTTATTTTGTTTTAATTTGATATTTTTTGTTTATTTTTTACTTTAATTAGTTTTGTTTTATTTTGATTTTCCAGGAAACAAACACAAAAACAAAACACACGAAGCAAAAAGCAAAATCAAAAACAAAAGCAAAAGCAGAAAACAAAAAACACAAAGCAAAAAGTAAAATTCAGAAATAAAAGCAAAAGCAGAAAACAAAAAACAAGAAACACAAAACAAAAAGCAAAATTCCAAAACAAAAGCAAAAGCAGAAAACAAAAAACAAGTAACACAAATAGGGTGACCAGACGTCCTCTTTTTCGCGGACATGTCCTCCAATTTACGTCTCTGTCCTCTGTCCGCGAACAATTTTTAAAATTGTCTAAACGTCCTCCTTTTTATTAATTTACTATATTATCGTATGAATGTACCGGTATGTATGTATGTATGTTTTAGTTTTTCGCAGTTTATATTGGCGCCAAGCCAATAGTTTAATTTTTCACCGATGTGCAGCGCTACAATAATTGTTTCCGGTCTACGCTGGGTTTGGGAATGTGTTTCTGTGTTTGTGCTCCGTTGATTGGCAGTCTTGTGGTGTTGTTGTGTGTTTGCAAGTTTGAAAATTGCTCGCATTCAAGATGCCTAAAAGAAAGTGCAAGTTTACAGATGCTTTGAAAACCAAATATCCTACTTTCAAGCTTGGACGTAATGATTTTGAGGCAGAATGTAAAATTTGCCCAACTGCAACTTTCGTCTCGGTAGCAAATCATGGTAAGTTCTATAATTTATTGTTTATGCCCGTTGCTCACGGTGAAATTTTCCTTCAAATTTATTGTACAATAATTTAATTTTATTAAATTTCTGTTGCGCACGGTCAAATTCATGTTTTATAAAACCTTTGATAAAACTTTCCATAAAATAGGACGTTCTATTCCGTTAAATTAATTTTACGAAACGAACCAATCAGGGAAGCTGATATGGAGATGATGCTGGTGCCACGAGGTGAGAAGATTTTGAAGCTCGCTTGTAAACAAACACTTCGAAAATGGCAGGCTCCGGCTGGACTAAGGAAGCTGTTAGTGTTTTACTGGACGAGTACCAGAAATATCAGTGTTTGTATGAGGTTAAAACTCCCATATACCACTATAGAAATGCAAGAAGGGAGGCAGAAATCTCAATCGCCGAATATGTTTCACAAATTCGACCGAACACAAGCCAGGCTGATGTGAAGGCGAAGATAAACGGGCTTCGAACTCACTTGCAGTCTCATTTCAGGAGAAATGGCTTGCCTCATGTTAGTGTCCTGTCGAATAATTTTGGGACCAACAAGATCTAGGAGTTTTTAAACTGCTTTCCTCCATTCTTAGAAAATTCCTATATGAATTCTGATCTTCTCATTTTCTCAACTCATTTTCGACCAAGGACAGCATTCCTCTTCTCTTCTTTTTTTATCCATTCCCGAGTCCAGGACTTCCTAGCATTTCTTTTCTTCCTTTTTACCACTGTACGACATATAATTGTAGCTAAAGCTGCTATTTTTGCTTTGTTTGTTGGAGCCATGCTCTCAAACCAATGTGTGTTGAACAGCTGATTCTTGGTTCAGAAGTTTATCGGAAGATGGCTATCCTGATACATCCACGAATTTTATGAAATAATTTTACCGTGAACAACACAGCTTGCTTTCGTCAATTTTTTATAAAATTAGTTGTAAAATAAATTTTAAGAAACATTTTACCGTGTGCAACGGACAAGCTATTAAATTACAAATCCTAAAAGAGCGTTATTTATATAAAATTCTCATTTAATTTCGTAGGTTCTCAAGATTTGGATAGTCACATTTCTTCAAATAAACACAAAAAAAGTGTACAAGGCTGCGGCAGTTCCCAAACTATAGACAAGCTTTTTTCCACATCAACTACAGCATTAACGAATCGCGTTTTAGCTGCGGAAGGAGTATTAGCATTCCATACCGTTCGTCATCATTCCTCCTACAGATCAATGGACTGCACACCCAAATTGAACCAGACAATTTATTATGATTCGGAAGTGGCCAAAATAATTTCTTCAGCTAGAACCGAAACTGAAAGTATAATAAACAGAGTATTAGGCCCACATGCTGTTGATGTTACAGTAGAATGTAAGAAAGGTATATCTTGTTATGGAGTGTGTACGGATGGAAGTAATCATGGAAGTCTGAAAATGTTTCCTATTCTCATTCAATATTTCGATTATAAGCAGGGTGGTATTAAAACTAAGGTTGTAGAACTAAATACAACTCCTAATGAGAAGGCTGAATATATTGCAGGGTATATTAAGGATACCTTGTCTAGTTTAGGTCTTGTAGATAAATGTGTGGCCTTTGCTGGTGACAACACGAACACTAACTTTGGTGGTTTAAATCGTAGAGAAGGCAAGAATGTATTTACTAACTTAAAGGTTGTTGTCAATAGGAATATGGTAGGTATAGGTTGCCCAGCTCATATATTGAATAATACAATACAACATGGAACTGATGTTTTATCTATGGGCATAGATTGTCTTATTGTTAAGTTGTATAATTATTTCTCAATTTACACTGTAAGAACTGAACAGTTGAAGTCATATTGTGAATTTGTTGATACCAATTACAAACAATTACTCTCCCACAGCAAGACAAGATGGCTATCTCTGTTCCCTGCTGTTGAGAGATTATTGGAAATGTTTCTTCCCTTGAAGTCTTACTTCTTGTCAGTGCCAAATCCTCCAAAACTTCTCATTAATTTTTTTGGAAATAATTTGAGTGAAGCTTATTTGTGGCACCTGCATTCTCTAGTGTCAATATTTCACTCAAAGATTTTGATAATAGAGAAAGAAGGGAGTTCTGTGTTAGAAATCATGAATGTGTTGGAATGTGTCAGGGCTATGCTTCAAAATAGATATGAAGGTTCTTTCATTTCATTGAAGGTGAAAGATGTAGTAGAAAATGTTCGAAAAGAGGGGTATGATAAGGAAGCAGATTTATTTATGAATGAAGCATTGATATATAAAGTATCTTTGGAATATTTGACAAAATGGGTAACATATTTTGATTATTTCAGTTGTTTCTTGTGGATGAGTTTAACTTTAAAGAAGATGGAATACACTGATGTTGAAAAAAGTATTATGTATTTATAAGGGAAAGGTATTCACATTGATGATGCAAAATGTTTTGATCAGTTTTGTAATCTGAGTAAATTTACAGAGAAGTTTTCAAATAACAGCGAATATCTTAAATTAACTTCTAGTCAAAAATGGGCAAAATATTTCAATGATAGTGAAAATATTGAATGCTACTCAGAGCTTCTTAAAATTGCAGAATATTTCTTTTGTATCCCAGGTCACAATGCTAATGTGGAGAGGGTTTTCTCATTGATTTCATCTCAATAGACAGATGAAAGAAATAGATTGCAAATAGAATCTGTGAAAGGTCGATTAATGGTGCAGTACAATTTTAAGGAACACTCTTGTCAGGACTTCTATAAATATCTGTTGGACAGACCTAAACTGTTGGCAGGAATATCATCCTCAGATAAATATAAATAGTCTACAAATTAAGTGTAATTTCATGTTTTTAATTTCAGAATAATATACATTTTCAGTGGCAATGTTCTAAGTTTACTAATGTAATTAATACATTTTGAAGTTCAATTTTTATCGTATCTTATATGGTTTTATTACTTTTAGATTTGTCCTCTTTTTTCCCTAATGTCCTCAAATTTTTCCTGTGTTGTCCTCTATTTCACAGTACTGGATCTGGTCACCCTAAACACAAAGCCAAAAGCAAAGGCAGAAAGCCAAAACAAGAAACACAAAACAAAATGCAAAATTCATAAACAAACGCAAAAGCAGAAAACAAGAAACACAAAGCAAAACGGAAAAGCAGAAAAAAACAAGAAACACAAAACAAAAAGCAAAATTCAAAAACAAAAGCAGAAAACAAAAAACAAGAAACACAAAGCAAAAAGAAAATTTTAGAAATAAAAGCAAACGCAGAAAACAAAAAACACAAAACAAAAAGCAAAATTCAAAAACAAAAGCAAAAGCAGAAAACAAATAACACGAAACACAAAGCAAAAACCAAAATTCAGAAATAAAAGCAAAAGCAGAAAACAAATACAAAACCAAGAAAGAAAAGCAAAAGTGACATTCAAAAGCATAAGTGTTCACTTTTCAGTGAAATTTACAAAGTTCACTTATTTTTATTATAACATAACCTCTCACCTGTCATGTCATTCCATTTTTCTTCAATCTGTTCTTGCTAGCACGTGTTCCATGACACTGTAATGATTTCCGGAACTAATGTTGGTCACGAGGTTCATTTTCAGTTGGCCCCTTGCTCTGATTGGCCTCAGCAGTTTTCGAGAATTTTCCATGCTCTCGGATTGGCCGACGCCGCCTGTCCGCATCACGCATTCATCGTGATCTCCGGTATATAGCCTGCCCTGGCCTACATCAACTGTCTGTCTCCAGCAAGTCACAATGCCAGTCACTCATCTTCAGCCGTCTTCACGCCTGAATGTGTCTCAACGCTGTGTGCTAATACATCGCAAAATGCTTCTAGTCAAACCAGCAGTGCATTCTATAATCTACGAAATCTACATAAGTTAACATCGTTACTTGGCCTACGTAAGTTTGTCGTGAGCAAAAACGATAAACAAGTTTTTCTTCTGTGCTGGGCACTAAGTCTTCAACATTTCCAAGACGGAAAAAAGTGATCAAAACCGAGTTCTACGAAATCTATATAAGTTTACATCGATAGTTGGCCTACGTCAGTTTTGTGCTGGGCACGAAGTCTTCAACATTTCCAAGACGGAAAAAAGTGATCAACACGTTCTTCCTCCATTTCTATTATGTGGAAATTCCTCTACACCAACGCCAACAAGCTAAGTGTTTATTATAACCTAAAACATTTCTAAACTTAAAAATGTATCTTTCCTTTTTTTTTAGGGTTATGTCACATGGCTTAAATAACTTGTCAAACCATGCCAAACTAAACTTATTTCTTTCTATTAAGTGGTTTAAGCATGTATTATGCCTTTAAATTGTGGGCTATGAGAACTGTTCTCTCTCTTTCACATGTTAACTATCCTTCAAAACAAATCATCCTTTTCTCTATTTTTGTATAAACTATTGGGCTTAACACCAGTTCACCTCTCTGACGAAGTGAATGGCTTGTTCTATGCTTAATCTATCAAGGTGTTTTTGGGAATGCTCCCATTTCAATTGTAAACAACCTCGCCTTGTAACTATCAGGCGACTAGTGGGATGTTATCCCTACTGGCATGTAAATATTTATTTTTCTGTAAATAAACTAGCCTACTCTCGGTGTGCAGTCCTAGGCTAGATTTTAAGCTATTATTGAGTACTATAGTTACTCGCTAATTTACCCTGCATTGTTCTACTTTAGACTACTGGCCACAAAGTGGTTACTTATTCTCAGGGTTGTTGGCATTCAAACTTATGAAATCTTGTTCGCTTGTCGGCCTGTCAAAGGTCACATTTCCATTACATATTTATATATTTATTGTTAATCTTTTGAAAGCTTATGAAATCTTGTTCGCTTGTCGGCCTGTCAAAGGTCACATTTCCATTACATGTTTATATATTTATTTATTGTTAATCTTTTGAAAGTTGGTTTTTGAATAAAATACCCCTGTTATTGGCAAACTGTTTCCATTGCTATTTACTCATCAATGTTCAATCTGTTCCTACTTAGTAAAGTTCATTTTCTTATTAGACTAGAAGCTTCACTTCTAGTCCTTCCCGAAAAAGGAGGTCTCGCATTGACAGATCCTAACCAATAAGCACAAAGCAAACACAAAACCAAAAAGTAGAAAACAACAAACACAAAAGGTACAGGAGGCAAATTCCAGAGAATCGTTTCTCATGAAAATCGTTCTTATTCACAAGTGGATTAAACGAGTTTTGCAACTGGACGACACATATGATCATAAATCAAATGTTTCCGATTTGGCATTTGTAAGGATTGTCTGTGACTATCCTGCAGTATTTGACAAGTCTCAAACACCTAACTCGCGGAAGAAAAAAAGCGAATGTCTAAAAGCTAGAAAGATTCGCTACGCTGGAAACTTTGGCAAATGTATCACAGAAAGTCAAATACTGAAGAAAATAAATTGCTTTTTACAGCTTTTCCTCTCGTTTCAGTGTATTTGCCCAAAAAGTAATCAGAAAGCCATAGAATATTATCTATCTTAAACCGGTATAATGATCTACAGTCCCTCTCTGAAACCTTTCTTCGTAATTTATACACTTTCCTAGCTCGCAAGTTATTTACATCAACAAACATAACCTCAACCATCTTGAGATTAGACAGCTGAGCATGGTAATGGCCAGACTTCAGAAATTGTGAGTATATACTTCAGATTTGTAGCATATACTTCTTTTATTCATACCACATTCGAGTATATACTCAGTAACTGAGCATTTACTCCCACCCTTGAGTATAAACTTCTCAGCGAGTCTAAACTTCAACTTTTTATTCATACCATTCTGAGTATATACTACAAAATTGTTGAGCATGAGCATATACTCCGTTTTATTCATATCACCCATTATCTCAAACCAGAAATTACTGACGTAGAGCAGGTGGCTTTGCAAATCCCTGGCCTCTTGAAGTATATTACAATTTTGTAATAGTTCAACTTCTAGCAATGGCCGCGCTCTGATTACCTTCGAGTGACGTAAAGAAGAGTGCTCAGTTGCTTATATAAGAATGGCGGAAGTCTATCCTTGCTTACTAATGGCTCCTTTAGAGGCTACAAATGTATTTGTTTATATTGCTGCTAGGATTTTGACTAGAAACCAATTCAATAGGTTATTGTACTCAATCTTCCATGAAAACTGCCGGGAAAAATGGCACCTGTTCAATTCCGTGATTTGCTACAAAAGCTACCATGGAAGGCAGACCTAGCCTAGAAGGTACAATTCACACTGCAATAAAGGCATCTTGACCAGCATGTATACCCGTGCTGGCAGAAGCTTCCATGCCAACGAGTGTCTTGTAATACAGGCTTTAGACCATTACGGTATAATCACAGCCCCCTCCCTACTTTAGCTTCACCTCATTCCTTGTAAATTCTTCACTCTCATTGGATTCAAGGTTATTCCTTGGTATTATTCCTTCACTTATTTTGCTGCCAGGCCTTCATATCATAGCTTCCTTCTTCCCGCACGTGGGCTCATCCCTTACTGCATCTGCCCTTATGGAGTTACCTTCAAACCACTCCAATCCATATTGTGGCAATGTACATTACAAGAGGTTTCACTGTACAAGCATTTCTTATAACTAGAAAAATAAAAAAGAATGCTTCCAAATCAGGCTTTAGCAAGAATATTACGAATGCTACTGAGAGAGAATCAAGTAGCAAGAACATCCAAAGAGCAGGATGCAATCTACACTGCATGCAGAGTCACTACAAAATCTTTCAACCAACACAATACATTTCTCTAAACACATGTTTCAATTTTGAAATTTAAAACTAACAGTCAATAGAAATTTAATACCATTAACTTACGACTTCTTGTAAGCTGAATTGTAGACCACGATTAACAATGCTGCCATTAACAGCAATGGAAGAGCAGCCATTAAAATAAACCCTCTGCCCATCACATCCTCGCAGATTGCTGAACATGTAGCAGCCACCACCCTAAAACAAGAACATTGTGGTCAACAGCATTGTCTACCCACATAAAAAATGAATCTAAAGTATCATATTAACCATTTAATTGCTGTGCTCATACCGGTACATTCTTTACTCCAGTACACGGATCTTATGGCCAATGATTCTAAACGGAGAGCAAAACTCATAGATAAAATCCTGAACACTGAATTTAAAAATATAGCATTTTGTTCAGTAGTTTTGTTTGACCACTGACAGTTCAGGTGTTATTGTAGGCACAAACTTGATTTTTTCGTTATTTTTAGCCTATTTTCAATTTTGAAAAAATAGGCTTGTGAGGTCACCTTTTGTCCGTGTGTCTGTGTGTCTCCTCCCCGCTAATAACTTCTAAACGGCTGGAGCGATTTCAATGAAACTCGGTAATTTCATAGCACTATTCCGGACGACCCCGACCGTGCCCTTCAAATTTTGTTACATCTCACCAATCCAACATGGCGGATGTGACAAATATTTCACCAGCACTCAATATCTCTGAAACTATTACCGATATCACCCTGGAATTTTTTGCGGTGATAAAGGGAACTACTAGAAGTTCACAAATGTGACTTTTGAAAAACTGGTACTACAAAACCAACATGGCGGCCAAGCAAAGTTGCGACTTTTAAATAGACAATTCTCGCGATTTAAACAACCAAACGCAATAAAACTTGGTACAGTATATGTTTACACACATTGTAATGCACCAACATCTAACTTCGTTCAATTGTTTACATAACCACAAGATGGCGGCTGTGCCAAATATTTCACCGGCATTCTATATCTCTGAAACTATTAGCGGTATCACCCTGAAATTTTGTACGGAGATAAAGGGCACTACTGGAAGTTCATCTATAAGACTTTCAAAAACCGGTTAACTACAAAACAAACATGGCGGCCAAGCGAATTTGAAAATTTTAAATAGACCTTTCTCGCGATTTAATGTTCCAAACGCAATGAAACTTGGTACAGGAAATGTTTATACACATTGTAATGCACTGGTATATAATTTAGTTCAATTGTTTACATAACCTCAAGACGGCAGCTGTGCAAATTTTAAAATTAAGTTTTTATTTCTTGTGTCGTAATCATGCGATCGAAGTGAGTTTAAATAATGAACCTATGCAATAATTTTCCCTTAATGGTACATGACTATGGCCTATACATTTAACAATCCAACATGGCGACCATCCGAAATATTTAGACGGCTCTGAATATCTACGAATCTATTATAGCAATCAAACTGATTTTTTTTATGTTCATAGGGGCTATGAACATAAGTTCACCAATAGGACTTTCAATAACCTGGCGATCACAAATCCAACATGGCGGCGACGCAAAGTATAAATATTCACATGGACGTTTCTCGCAATTTAACCTTCCGAGTGCAGTGAAACTTGGTACAGTAAATCCCTATACAAATGTTAATCTACTGGCATCTAATTTATTTCAATTGTTTCCATAACCACAAGATGGCAGCTGTGCGAAATTTTAAAATCTCTTTTTTACTTCTTGTGTCCTAATCATGCGATTGAAGTTTGAATGCTACACTTGCACAATCATCTTCATGTAACAGTACATCTCTAGGACCTACATATATAAAAATCCAACATGGCGATCATCCAAAATATTTAGTCGGTTCTCAATATCTACGAATCTATTACAGCAATCAAACTGAAATTTTGTATGTTGATATTGGCAATTAACATACGTAGGATGTATGAAAATAGGCTGTATAGTTCTTCACGGAACTACTAGTAATAAAAACTTACTTAGGTCATTTATGACCATTAGTAAACATTTGGCAGCCAGAACTGAAAAATATTTATTAAAAATAAAATAAAAAAGAACGAAAGTTAAGTGCTAAAATGTATGTAGAACAACCTACAGTATTATTTAAAATTGTATATTCGATAGTACGTACTTCCGATTAACGTGTTTTTTACTTTTCCCTTACTGAAACAAGTTAACGAGTTTTAATTATCATTTTTCAGTAGTATGTTTTCCCGCTTTCTACATTCAAATTTTTCAGTACCTAACGAGTACTAACGAGGTTCCACTGTAGTTAGTTAAGAACATAATATATTTTTTTAAATAGCCTCATTTATTTTCAGGGCCATAGTTTCAGTACATCAATCCAATCAGCCGAGATGTTTATTGGCGTGTGTACAGAAAAAGAGTGAGAACACCATTAGTTTTTGAGTCCTTGAAAATATAAACTGTATACTAGTACTGATTTTGGTCACTTATTATTATTTGTAGCATAGCTATGATTGTGATAAAAGTGTTATGTAAAAGGAGTTTATACCGTTAGCATGCAAGTATTTCGTAAGTATAGAAATATAAACCAAACTAATGTAACTAGACCTGTATTGTATGTTTGTGCCATTAAGGTATTCAAATAAATAATTTTACTGCAGATTTATTTTAGGTTAAAAATCAACTACATTTTCAATATAGCTTCCTAATAAGTTGTCCTGTTCAATAAATATGTTTGCGATGCATAAAATATATAAAGAATTTTAAAACAACTTCCAGCACTTAAGGTGAGGATTTCTGTCTACTTCTTCAAGATTTTTTTTTCTCATCACTAGTCAATGATTTAACTACTTTCTTAGGCCTATCCATTATTTCAATACGACACAAAAAAATTATCACTAGGTTTCACAACTTCTTCGGTAGTGTAATGCGTATTTGCGTGAATGCAGTAGCCTACTCGGTCACATAAACATTCGATACATTTAGCTCGAGACATAATGCTAGTTCTTACTTCTCAGAACTGAATACACAAATGCATAGGCACAATGGATGGGTATTTACGATCTTGACAAGCGAAGTTGCACTGTCGTAGCCACCGAAAGCAAGCAGCGCGACTGGGCAGAACTATGTGCAGATGTGCAACAATGGACACTGATACCTGTGGGAGAAACCAACTAACCGCGATAGAAGCAAAATTTCTCCAAAACTCATTTAGACAGGTATATTCAAGTTTTAAGATCTTTTAACAATATTTAATTAGCGATAAAATGCAGAATTGGCTCAAAACGCAAAATTATTTGTTTCTGCAAAACAAATGAGATATTTATTTTCTATAAAACAAACAAATTAAATTTTAAAAAAGCAGTTTTTACCTTTGTAGAGTAGTAAATACTACATTTGTTTGTAAAAAAAAAAAATAGCTTTCTTTTGGTTGGACAGTGTTTGGAATTTTTCGACAGTGTACAACCATAAAACTAAATTTGTACTAAATAGTTGTTTTCTGTGTGTAATTACAGTGTAAATTTGCATATGCATTTTGATATGCATACTAGTATGCTAATAACAATATTACTGTATAAAGGCTTCCAAAAAGATGGTATATTGGCTTTCACGGCAGAGGAATTGAACTCGGCAATTTTTCTAGGTTTATTGCCATGTCTTCACTCCATATGAAGCACTGCACTTCTTTACTGCGAGAGCGTAAAGCTCATAAGAAGGGTGGTAGTGCACAGTTCGCCACTCCTGTGGGGGGCCGGGCACGGACACCGAGAGCCAGCTGATGAGCCTATCTTGGTGTTCCTAGGCAAAACCCCACACAAGACACTGCAATAAACCAAAAAAAATTGCCGAGTTTAATATTACTGTATTTTGTATTCTGACCACCGTCTTAATCTACTATATATTTGTCAAATACCACTCACTCATTCATCACGAAATCTCAGAAACCACAAAACGGATTGGAATAAAATTTGGTATGCAGCTTTTTCAAGGGCTGCAAAAGCCCACTAAGAAAGGATTTTTGGATATTCAGGTTCTAAAGGGGTGTTAGGGGGTAGACCGGCATTTCATTGAATAGCAATATCTCCAGATTGGTTTCATTGGGGGATGTGATACTCGGCATATAAACTCATCATTAAAAATAAGAAGACACGCGTCTGAGGGTTTTTCAATGTGGTGTATATTATGAGGTGAAAGGGGTGAAAAGTGGGGGTTGAAGGATTCCTCACGGAGCGTGTATCTCTTAAAAGACATAGGCGAGGAGTTAGAAACTCAGCGGTAATAAATCAGCATAAAAAATAAGTAAATAGGTGTTTGACCGTTTTTTCATAAATCCAATTTAAGGGGCCCAAGGGGAGGGGTGAAATTCTGGGGGGAAAAGGAAAAAAGGAAGCTTGCAGTTTAACGTGACCGTTAATCTCGAGATCATGAGCCACGGGACCTCCTTTTTACGTGGAATCCGAACCACAGGACATGGCATTTCACTTCGAAAATCTCACATGCATTGACTGGGAATCGAACCCGGACTGCCTTGGTGAGAGGCATTCAGCTAGACCGCAGAGCCACCACGCCCCCCTGGGGGGAAAAGAACAGGAAAGAAAGTGTTCTAACTGATTGACTGACTCACTCATCAAATTCAGGGGGAAAAAACTGCTTAAAAAAAAGGAAATAGCTGACAGTTTTTTTTTTTCATAAATCAAATTTAAGAGGTTCATCGGGAGGGGTGAAATTCTGGGGGGGAAATGAAAGAACATGTCCTGACTCACGCACTCATTATCGCCCAGCCATAAATATTGAAATTGGAAACATGGCATTTTGGGGATATGTTCGTTGTATGTCAAAACCGTACACTAAGGGAGGATTTTTGGATATTCAGGTTCTAAAGGGGTCTTAAGGGGGATAAACCTGCATTTCATTGAATAACAATATCTCACGAGTGGTTTCATTTGTGGATGAGATACTCGGCATATAAACGAATCATTAAAAATAAGCAGACATATGTCAAAGGGTTTTTCGATGTGGTGCATTATTATGAGGTGAAAGGGGTGAAAAGTGGGGGTTGAAGGATTCCTAACGGACCGTGTAGGCCTATCTCTTAAACGACATACCGGTAGGCGAAAAATTTGAAACTCAGCGGAAAAAAAACAGCTTAAAAAATAAGTAAATTGGTGTTCGACTGTTTTTTCATAAATCCAATTTAAGGGGCCCTTGGAGTGAGGTGAAATTCTGGGGGAAAAAACAGGGAAGAAAGTGTCCTAACTGATTGACTCGCTTACTCACTCATGAAACTCAGCTGGAAAACAGCTTAAAATAAGTAAATAGGTGTTCGACCGTTCTTTTCATAAATCCAATTTAAGGGGTTCATGGGGAGGGGTGAAATTCTCAAAAATACATGAAAGAAAATGTCCTGACTGACTCGCTCACTCATCATCGCCCAGCCAAAATTATTGAAGTTAGAAACATGAAATTTTGGGGATATGTTCGTTGTATGTCGAAAACGTCCACTAAGGAAAGAGTTTTGGATATTCAGGTTCCAAAGAGGTGATAAGGGTGTAAACGTGCATTTCATTGAATAACAATATCTCACGAGTGGTTTCATTTGGGGATGTGATACTTGGCATATATACCAATCATTAAAAATAAGCTGACACATGTCTAATGGTTTTTCGATGTGGTGTATATTATGAGGTGAAAGGGATGAAAAGTGTGGGTTGAAAGATTCCTAACGGAGCGTGTATCTCTTAAACGACATAGGCGAGGAGTTTGAAACTTAGCTTAAACACAGCTTGAAAATAAATAAATAAATAAATAATTAAAATAAATAGGGGTTTGACCGTTTTTTCATAAATCCAATTTAAGGGGCCCATGAGGAGGGGTGAAATTCTGGAAGATAAACTTCCTCTAAGGAAGGATTTTTGGATGTTCACTCTCATCGACCAACCAAAACTATTAAAGTTAGAAGAATGATATTTTGGGGATATGTTTGTTGTGTGTCGAAAACGTCTACTAAGGAGGGATTTTTGGATATTCAGGTTCTAAAGGGCTGTTAACGGGGTTAAACCTGCATTTCATTGAATAACAATATGAAATGACAATAACAAAAAATGCAAAGTTTCCACCTAATCAGCACAATTTGATGCTATATTATTGTCTCATGGGTGCATGTTTCGGAATTTCTAATATTCCTTCTTCAGCCCTTACATTTATGTTAAGAAACACCATTCCACAGACAAAATTGACCTCGTCAATGTCAAAACACAACTATACATTGATATTAAAACACTTAAAAACTATTAAAATTACAACATGATAAACTTAAGAACAATTAAAACATTCCTATTGTTTACAGCAACATTGATATGTAATTGCTGTTACAACACATTCTTGCTAAGTGCGTGATGGTTAAAATACACAGTCATAATTATATTTATATGTCGGGAGAAGATATGAGTATTTTGTTCGTGTCCATGAGCCTATGTGACTCAACAGCTTGTAGTAATATTGGATAAGTGATGACAAAGTGGAAACTTTGATTTCAGCACTTTATTTAAAAGTGCGCTGGAATATGACTATAAATATGTTGCTGGCACCATGAAAACAGGGATGACGTGTTCTGGCTTGTTGACAATAAAATTTGCATTAGCACATAAAGTGGATTTGCTGTCTTGTATTATCTTCTTAACGGACCTGAAATGAGAATCGTCCGGTGGTTGAAATTTGAACCCATGTTGAAAAATACAAATAATTAGTCTTAAGGACTACCCTGAACAAAGCGGACTTACGTGGAAACGATTTAAATGCAATGTGCCCATGACATGATACAGTTCAGTTGATTGAAGAAAAATTGAGAAAAAGAAATGAGAAATTTATTTTAATAGCCCATGAAGAATAAAAGTTGCGTGGAACAAGTGAAATTTGACTGACTTACCGACGTTGAATACCAATGCCGTGCGACATGGGTAGGTCAAGTGCTATGTTATTTATGGTCCGGTGTGTGTGCAACTGTTCCGCTTGTGCTGTAAGCAGAGTCAGCTGCTGGCCTGACGTGGTGGAGGACGACGGGTGGGTGTGGGGAGGTAAAGGGGTGGAACTATGCGGATTGGAAGTGATCGGAACGGGCCGGGGTAGGGCGGGAATACCTGTGTCAATGACCTTACCGTTGTCTGTGGAGTGTTTAGATTTTTTTTCCTTTGAAATGAGGTGGTCTGCTACTGTATCGAACAATACGTTGGTGTCAAAATTGATTTCATTCAAATTTTTGAGTGCATTGGACCTTTGGAACTCGTTGACGTGTATGTTTTCCAAAATATTCATGACTGCCTTTGGACACGTAATGCAATATGTTGACATCGTTTTCTATACTGGTGAAACTGTGTTTGCTATCTTCTATGTGGGATGCCATGGCCGAATTTTTTTTATGTTTTATTGCTGAAAAATGCTCGTTATAACGAATGCGAAAGCTTGGCCCACGTAATTGGCTGGACAAGAATTACATTTGATTTCATATACACCCGATTTGGAATATTTGTTGGTGTGATTTATTTTACTTGAATTGAAGAATTTTTTAAAATTAAAATTGTTGGTTTTGAAGGCGATATTTAAATTATGTTTCTTTAAGATGTTATAAACGGTATAAATGCTTCGGTCCACGTAGGTGAAGGTTGCGAATTTTTTCTTTTCGGGTTCAATTTTGACTAGTGTAGTCTTCGGTTTGTTTTTTATTTTATGAACAAGGTTATTGATATAGTTATGACTATAACCGTTGACGTTGGCTATTTGACGTATGATCTCTATTTCCTGTTGCAAATCTTTTTGGGACAAAGGTAGACTTAGGGCTCTGTTTATGAGGCTGGTGAATGTTGCGTTTTTATGACTTCCAGGGTGGTTGGAGTCATGACGTATGGTGGTGCTGGTTTGGGAAGGTTTCCTGTATATTTTATAATGGAGTCTATTGCCCTTTCTGGTTACCGTCAGATCTAAATAATTAATTTCATTGTTGACCTCGGACTCAACAGTGAATTTGATGTTGTTGTCGATATTGTTCAAGGTCTCTAAAATGTGGGCTATATTTTGACTTTGTTCATTGATGATGATGAAGACGTCGTCGACATATCTTCCCCAGAATTCAATTCCATCGATATGGTTTATTACTTTTTCATATTCTCGGTGGTCTAGATAAATGTTGGCCAGTATGCCGGAGAGGGGTGATCTCATCGCGAGGCCTTCGGACTGTCTGTAAATTTTCCCATTGAACGTGAAGACGTTATTATTGGTCACCAATTCTAATATTGAAACTAATTCCTCAATTTCTACTTTAGAAAGTTCGCTATTGTTAATTAATTGACTATGTATGACGTCTATGTTTTTTTTCCACTGGTATGTTAGTGTACCCGTCCTCCTCCACCACGTCAGGCCAGCAGCTGACTCTGCTTACAGCACAAGCGGAACAGTTGCACACACCCCGGACCATAAACAACATAGCTCTTGACCTACCCATGTCGCACGGCAATGGTATTCAACGTCGGCAAGTCAGTCAAATTTCACTTGTTCCACGCAACTTTTATTCTTCATGGTCTATTAAAATAAATTTCTCATTTCTTTTTCTCAATATTTCTTCAGGTGTATAGGCCGATCACCTGAACTGTATCATGTCATAGGAGCATTGCATTTAAATCGTTTCCCCGTAAGTCCGCTTTGTTCAGGGTAGTCCTTAAGACTAATTATTTGTATTTTTCAACATGGGTTCAAATTTCAACCACCGGACGATTCTCATTTCAGGTCCGTTAAGAAGATAATACAAGACAGCAAATCCACTTTTTATTCGTAATACATGGTTAAGTGATCGACGTGCCGACCTATGGCTTCAAGATTTTCGAACGTTTAAAAGGTAAACCGGTGTTTTATACAATTCAAAAGGGTGCTACGTAGCTAAGAGAGGCTACTTCTGCTGAGGACAATAAGGAAACAACAGTACTAAAGGTAATTAAGAAGTAATCTGGCACTAAAAATACTGAATGTATTAGTGAGGTTAGGTGGGTCAAAACACTACAATTTACAAACCGCATATTTGAACAACAATCCCTCGCTAAATGCCTTACAACAGACGATACATTTATACAAAGTGAGTCGCGTACGACAACCCATAACGAACTGCATACACATTCCTGCTACAAATGCAAGAAAACATTTACAGTAACTCATTACGGACTGCAAACATCTTCCTGTTATAAATACAAGCAAACATTCACTGATAAATCGCATACATCATAAGGTACAAACCTGTGACCCAAGTTCAAATAGTCATTCGCAGGCAACAGGAGGTTGCATACATAATACAGTAGGTTGGCCAGAGAGCGACTACAATATAATATAGAGCAAAGGAGCACAAAATAGAACATTTCTCAGAACACAGGCTAACAAAACGCCTACACATCAACGCCATAGCAACCCACGGCAACCCACAATGGATCATAGGCAAAACAAACCTGGCCTATGCACGAAATGCGAATCGGAAATCTCGAAAGAAGAAACCGCAGTATGCTGTGATGGAGGCTGCAACAGCTGGTTCCACAAGGAATGCACACCTATGACAACAACAGAATTCAACGCCCTACACTCAAAAAAGAGATCGCTTTTATGGAAGTGTGAGACCTTAAAATTAAAACTTACAATTTCCGCCTAGTCAATACTATACTTTTTTTATAAAATATTTCAAGGGTACATGTTTCAGGTCCCAATCTTTCTGGACCCTCCTTCAGCCCATAAAATCACACATGGAGCCCATCAAATCACAAAAACATCGATAAACACAAACTGCACACACACAATAAATAGATAAAACACTGTAAAAACATCTAAGAGTCTAAAATCTAAAAATAACATGCATGTTTTACTGTCTTCAGGAACATGTTTCACTTGTTCTTCATCTAAATAAAATGTCATTTGACGCTGTGAAACACTGGGCACATATTTTGAAGTCTATGAGTGGCGTGCTGTAAGAACTTGCTGTATATCTTGTACTGCTTTTTGTGGCTGAAGATGGGTTGGACGTCAATAGCTACATGTTACAAATTCTTGTTTTAAAATTTTACGCATTTGGCAACTTGTCTTTTATGGATTAAGATAGTCTTCTGCCATACGGTATCTGAAATGATTGACATAATTAGTACTGAATGTAAGGAAAAACAATTACGTAAGACGGCTCGAAAACGGATTGCATAAAACTTACGGAAAAGTCAGAGAAGATTGGTTGGCGTGTAGCTACATTTGAATCCTGAAGAAGACAAACGGTGCGAGTTAATAACAATGCATCTTACTTATAGCCCAGCTTACTAGAACAAGAAAGAAGAAATTTGGTCGTATGAATTTAAGAAAATGTAAAAACTTACCGAAGTCAGACGAAAACAGCCCCGCGGCGACAAGTGGAGGTCAAGCTCCGCTCGGCTAGAGCAACTTAATAATACTGAGTGCGTGTGCCTGACGTGTATTAAGGAGTAAACAAACTGCTCGGCTTGAAGGGGTGGGGGGGCGGTCGAGAATGGGCAAAGCGGTTTAGACGAGTTAGTGGTTGGAGAATGGGGGGGGGGGGGGGGGGAGGATGGGGCTTATTGAGAGAAAAGATAGGCATTGTGACCTATGGCGGTTTATGCGTTTGGATATTTAAATGATCTGCTATCATATCGAATAATATGTTTGTCTCATAATTAATGTCATTCAAATTATTAGAACAATTTGATCACTGAGATGTATTTATGTGAATTGCTTCTAAGACATTCATCAAGCTGCCCTTATTGACGTAATGTAGGGGACGCCCGGGCAAAGAGAATAGGCCGGGCAAAGAGAATAATGTTTAGTATTCGAAAAATACACTAGATGGCACTGTATGTACTCGCTGCATAGTAGCGACATCTGTTGGACTACCTGGGGAAGCATGCACGCATTCATGAAGCTCTTGTACTGTGTGCAACAAGACATTTGTAATTCTGCAGAATATTCTTCAAATATTTCAATGTAAGTACATATACATTTACTTAGAGGTTTAAAATATTGTCGTGAATTAGTTTGTTTCTCCTTAAGCTTCATATTTTCCCTATTCAGATCACGTGACTGTCGTATGTGGGTGCATTTCATTTCGACTCTGATAACTTCTTTGAAACCAATGGCGACACACCGGGCAAAGCGAACAGGGCAAAGTGAATAACTATTCGCTTTGCCCGGGTTGTTGTAAGAGAGTTTGAATGTTAGACTTAGCTTAGCTTACTTGAAGTCATGTTTGTTTTTAATATTTTTAATAGAAACTGTTAGTAATGGGAGGATATTCGCCTTGTTTCAGATTGTGTATAAATATAAAAGAAAAACCAATCAAGCAAATTGGAGCGAACATGACATGGAAAAAGCCATGCAAGAGGCTGCATTAGGATCCTTGAATTCTGCAGCTGCAAAATATAATATACCGTATGCAACTTTATATAGGCACATGAAAAAGGGTTCTACAGAAAAGAAATTAGGCAGATTTGTGACTGTATTCAATAGTCAACAGGAGGAGGAACTCCTGCAATACCTGAATTACATGGACAATTTATTCTATGGTCTGACAAGGAATGAGTTTAAGAAACTCTCGTTTGATTTTGCGAATAAAAACAGAATCTCTAATCCATTTCAAAATGGAGCTGCTGGAGACGAGTGGCTCAAGGGGTTTATGGACAGACATAAAGGTGAAAGTTTGAGGTCTCCAGAGCCCACTTCAATTGCTAGGGCAAGAGGGTTTAATCGTCCGCAAGTGACTCGATTTTTCACACTTCTAGGGGAACACATAGAGAAACATGGAATTGATCCATCTCGTCTGTATAACATGGACGAGACTGGAGTTCAAACATCAACTAAACGGCCACCTAGAATTCTTTCTACGACAGGAAGGAAGCAAGTAGGTATGATCGCTAGCCTAGAACGTGGTCAACTAACAACTGCAATTTGCTGCTGTAATGCTTCTGGTTCTTTCATTCCTCCATTTTTAATTTTTGCTCGGAAACGCATGCAGGAACGACTTCTTGACGGAGCTCCACCAGGATGTCAAGCTTCGTGCACTGATAATGGCTGGATCAACGGAGAGACATTTGCAGTGGCTACAGTTCTTTGTAGAACAAGTGCGTCCAACTCCTGACAAGAAAGTTATGCTAGTGTTGGACAATCACGAGTCCCACAAAAACATAAAGGTTCTCGATTATGCCAAGGAAAATAATGTTATATTTCTCTCCTTTGCACCACACACCACACACAAAATGCAGCCTTTAGACATTGCCGTATATGGGCCTTTGAAAACTTATTTCGAACAAGCAATCTGCACATTTCAAAGGAATCATGTGGGAAGAATTGTCAACCAATACGATGTTGCGAAATTGTTTGCATCTGCTTACTTGAGGGTGGCAACTTCTCAAAATGCTACTAGTGGATTTCAGTCATCAGGAATTTGGCCTTACAATACAAATATATTTTCTGATTCTAATTTTGCTCCATCATCTCTCACCGATCGTCCAGATCCTACCTGTGCTCCAGAATCTCGTCATGTAAACCCAGACATTGTTAATGTTCCTGCTTCCCATGATAGCCTAAGTCAGGATAATGGGTCAACACCGGAACTACCCACTAGTTCCTACAGTCCACATGATATTCGGCCTGCTCCTACTATGCTTTGTTCTTCCTCAACTGTACGGAAAAGAAAATGTCAACAGGCTGAAATACTAACTAGTACTCCGATCAGAAAACAGCAACAAGTGAAATTTGATAAAAGAGAGGAACAACAATTGAGGGCGGTTGCTAGAAACCTGGGAAATTTCTCGAAAAAGTCCAAGATAAGCAAACAAAAAGTTGCTGAGGGGAAGTATTTTTGCCTTTTGTGTGGACAACCCTACAGTGACCCACCGAAAGAAGATTGGATACAGTGTTCACAGTGTACATTGTGGTGTCACGATTCGTGTTCAAACTACAGTGGTCGTGGTTCCTACTTTTGCGATGATTGCCTTGACTAAACTGACTATTCATTTTGCCCGGAGCAGATATTCACTTTGCCCGGGTATGCCGGGCAAAGCGACTAAAGTGCACATGTTTATAATATTGTATTTGTATGTTATTAGGAGTGAATGCACTGAAAAAGAATTTGTTCATTAAACAGCCCAATAATGTTGTAATATAACCAATAAAGCATTTAGTTCCACTTACTCGAGTGTTGTGGTATTCATGCCTTAAAGTTAACTTAACCGCTTTGCCCGGACTTCCCCTAAGATGTTCATGTCATTGTCTATGGTCGTGAACTTATGACCGGATTCCTCCATATGTGTCGCCATTGCTGAAAATTTTCTGTGTTTAATGGCAGAAATATGTTCATTATAACGAATACGGAAGCTTCTTCCGGTTTGGCCTGTGTATGTTGCATTGCACTGGTTACAATTTAGCTCATAAACACCGGATTTCGTATGTTTATTCATGACGTTGACTTTACTAGAATTGAAGAATATTTTAAAATTTGAGTTATTGGTTTTGTAGGCTACATTTATATTGTATTTCTTTAATACATTAGTTACTGTATAAATACTTCGATCTATAAAGGTTAAAGTGGCTAGATTTTTCTTGGCGGAATTATCTTTTGTTAATTTAGTGACAGGTTTGTTTTTCAATTTATGAAACAAATTATTGACATATTTGCGACTATATCCATTGACTTTGGCTATTTGATGTATTATTTTGATTTCTTCTTTCAAATCATTATCCGACAATGGAAGTCTTAAAGCTCTGTTAATGAGGCTTATAAAAGTCGCATTTTTGTGGTTGCCCGGGTGGTTAGAATCCTGACGTATGATCACATTTGTCTGTGAAGGCTTCCTGTAAATGTTGTACTGTAACCGGTTATCTTTTTTAATAACCGTTAAGTCTAAATAATTAATTTTGTTATCTCGTTCTGACTCTAAAGTAAATTTAATGTTATTATCGATGCTATTCAAAATGTCCATTACCTGATCTATCTCTTGTATTTGGTTGTTTATGATTAGGAAAATATCGTCCACATACCTGCCCCAGAACACCAATATCCCGGTTAAGAAAACAATAGAAATTATCCATAATAAATTGATTAACGACAGCGATCTTTCTAAAGTAGAAATAGAAGAGCTCATAGCAATTATAAAATTCGTCACTAGTAACAACGTGTTTACCTTTAATGGGAAAATCTATAAGCAATTAGAAGGTCTCGCTATGGGATCCCCTCTTTCAGGCATTATGGCCAACATATATCTGGACCACATGGAGCAGGAAAAAATTATTAATAAAATCAAAGGCATTGAGTTCTGGGGCAGGTATGTGGACGATGTTTTCCTAATCATAAACAACCAAATACAAGAGATAGATCAGGTAATGGACATTTTGAATAGCATCGATAATAACATTAAATTTACCTTAGAGTCAGAACGAGATAACAAAGTTAATTATTTAGACTTAACGGTTATTAAAAAAGATAACCGGTTACAGTACAACATTTACAGGAAGCCTTCACAGACAAACGTGATCATACGTGTCAGGATTCTAACCACCCGGACAACCACAAAAATGCGACTTTTATAAGCCTCATTAACAGAGCCTTAAGACTTCCATTGTCGGATAATGATTTGAAAGAAGAAATCAAAATAATACATCAAATAGCCAAAGTCAATGGATATAGTCACAAATATGTCAATAATTTGTTTCATAAATTGAAAAACAAACCTGTCACTAAATTAACAAAAGATAATTCCGCCAAGAAAAATCTAGCCACTTTAACCTTTATAGATCGAAGTATTTATACAGTAACTAATGTATTAAAGAAATACAATATAAATGTAGCCTACAAAACCAATAACTCAAATTTTAAAAAAATTCTTCAATTCTAGTAAAGTCAACGTCACGAATAAACATACGAAATCCGATGTTTATGAGCTCAATTGTAACCAGTGCAATGCAACATACACAGGCCAAACCGGAAGAAGCTTCCGTATTCGTTATAATGAACATATTTCTGCCATTAAACACAGAAAATTTTCAGCAATGGCGACACATATGGAGGAATCCGGTCATAAGTTCACGACCATAGACAATGACATGAACATCTTACATTACGTCAATAAGGGCAGCTTGATGAATGTCTTAGAAGCAATTCACATAAATACATCTCAGAGATCAAATTGTTCTAATAATTTGAATGACATTAATTATGAGACAAACATATTATTCGATATGATAGCAGATCATTTAAATATCAAAACGCATAAACCGCCATAGGTCACAATGCCTATCTTTTCTTTCAATAAGCCCCCCCCACTCTCCAACCACTAACTCATCTAAACCGCTTTGCCCATTCTCGACCGCCCCCCCCCACCCCTTCAAGCCAAGCAGTTTGTTTACTCCTTATTACACGTCAGGCACACGCACTCAGTATTAGTAAGTTGCTCTAGCCGAGCGGAGCTTGACCTCCACTTGTCGCCGCGGGGCTGTTTTCGTCTGACTTCGGTAAGTTTTTACGTTTTCTTAAATTCATACGACCAAATTTCTTCTTTCTTGTTCTAGTAAGCTGGGCTATAAGTAAGATGCATTGTTATTAACTCGCACCGTTTGTCTTCTTCAGGATTCAAATGTAGCTACACGCCAACCAATCTTCTCTGACTTTTCCGTAAGTTTTATGCAATCCGTTTTCGAGCCGTCTTACGTAATTGTTTTTCCTTACATTCAGTACTAATTATGTCAATCATTTCAGATACCGTATGGCAGAAGACTATCTTAAGACAAGTTGCCAAATGCATAAAATTTTAAAACAAGAATTTGTAACATGTAGCTATTGATGTCCAACCCATCTTCAGCCACAAAAAACAGTACAAGATATACAGCAAGTTCTTACAGCACGCCACTCATAGACTTCAAAATATGTGCCCAGTGTTTCACAGCGTCAAATGACATTTTATTTAGATGAAGAACAAGTGAAACATGTTCCTGAAGACAGTAAAACATGCATGTTATTTTTAGATTTTAGACTCTTAGATGTTTTTACAGTGTTTTATCTATTTATTGTGTGTGTGTGCAGTTTGTGTTTATCGATGTTTTTGTGATTTGATGGGCTCCATGTGTGATTTTATGGGCTGAAGAAGGGTCCAGAAAGATTGGGACCTGAAACATGTACCCTTGAAATATTTTATAAAAAAAGTATAGTATTGACTAGGCGGAAATTGTAAGTTTTAATTTTAATGATTACTGTCAATACGGAACCTGAAATGTATAATATCTCTAATGTGTGAGACCTGTCGAACACGCCTGCAATCGCATGGTCTCCCCCCATCGACACCAAACAGTCAAGAAATAAACCAAGAGGTAAAGGAGTTAGCCATAGAAAATAAACAATCCTGTGAAGACATCAAGGAAAAACTCGAAGAGATATCAGAAACCCTCATGAAAAAAATGACGCTCATCCTAGAGACACAGCTGCAACAGGCAGAAATACTAGCAAAAAAAGGGAAACAAGACGACCATAGAAGCCAGGACAACACCGCAACAACAGAAACAGAACAACCATCAAACTCACTAACCATCACACCAGAAACACCAAATAAGAATAACCACCAATACCAAACCAGATCATTATCGAACAAAGAATGGCCAGGATTACCCAACAGAAACACCAATCATGACACCACAACACAAGAAGAGACGAGAAGACAAGGCGTTATCCCAAGAAGACCCCCACAACTTGGCATGGGAGGTTCTGCAGTAGGCAAACTAAGAGCAGCACCACAAGGAAGGAAGATTGTAGTTTTACGTGACCGTGAATCTTGTGATTATGAGCCACGGGACCTCCTTTTAGCAGCACCACAATCAGCCTGGATCTTCGTAGGTAGACTAGACCCCGACACAACCGAAGAGGATATCAAAGAACACCTCACCCAAAACGGAATCAACACGATAATCAGCTGTGAACAACTCCCCGCTCGCGGCACAAACAAGGCCTTCAAAATCGGTGTGCCCATAGGGGAAAGGGAGTCAGTTATGCAGGCGAATCTCTGGCCAGACAGAGTAATATACAGAACTTTTCGATTTCGAAGGCAATTACTTCAAAGGCAAACAGAAAGTATACTCCTCAAACACCACGGAAAGACCCAGTACAGACAATGATACAAAGTTAACAGCCTTGCTATGGAATGTAGAAGGACTGACAAACGTCACACGGCTCTCAACACAACGAGCAATATTTAACGAAGATATAATCATTTTAACAGGAACATTCCTCACAAAACCATTGGATATACCCGGCTATTACAATACAAACGTACTAGCATAACAGAAAGAAAAGGAAGACCCTTTGGAGGCGTGACATGCCTATACAATAACCGCATCGGCAAAGTAAAGAACATTTACAAAGAAGAAAACATTGTCATCATCACAACAAAACACATCACAATCGCAGGCTTATACATACAATCTCAAGCCACACTGGAAGATGCGACGGAAATGCTAGTTAAAATCATTACATACGTCGAGAAAGAGCAAAATATAGTAATTGCAGGAGACTTAAACTGTAGACTAGATAAACCAGGACGAAAGAGCGAAGCAATACTGGAACTGATGGAAGTGGAGGGTTATAAGCTGGTGAACAAGCAAGATCTCATGACATACTTCGCCCACAACGGCAAAAGTGCAATAGATGTAATCTTCACAAAAGGAAGAGACTTAACACCAGGGAAACAAGAAGCACTATGGACATCAGCGGACACCCCGCTCAGAAAACACATACCAATCAGAACACATCTAACTTTAAGACAAACAGGTACACAAACTCAAACAAGCACCCGAATGCAAAAACTCACGAGGAAAATTGACACAGAGGCTTTCCACAATCTGAGTACTGAAATAACCAAAACCAGGGGCATAATAAGTGAAAACAACCTGGACGAGGCTGTCACAGCAATCGAGGAAATCATTAAATCCGCAGCAATACCACACAAGGAAAGAAAGGCTAAATCGTGGTTCGACGTAGAATGTTACATACAACGTAGAACAACCTTGCAAGCACTACATAGAGCTAGAGACAGCAATCAAAGAGAAGCTCTCGAAGAATACTCAACAGAAAGGAAAATATACAAGAAAATGCTGATAGAAAAGAAAAACCAACACACAGAAAAAGAAGCCGCACGCATAGCAGAAGAAGCAATTGAGAATCCATTTATCGCCCTTTCCAACAAAAGAAGTACCTTTAACGCAACAATTCAAATGGACGCATGGGAAAACCACTTCTCTGACATTCTCAACGTTCAGCGAACGACGCCAGAAACCATCCCAAGCACAAGCACTGGAACCAGAGCTGAGAACATCATCTTAACCAAAGAGGAAGTTAAAAACGCAATTATCAAGACGAAAAACAACAAAGCAGCGGGCCCTGATGGGATCAACAACGAACAAATCAAAGCCAGGGAGAATTGGCTCACAGAGGCTTGGACAGAATTGTTCAACAAATGCTTGGAAAGGGGACAAATTCCAGAAGCATGGAGAAGATCTACCCTAAAAGTAATATATAAAGGAAAAGGAGACACAGCAGACCCCAACTCCTACAGAGGCATCGCCCTGGAAAATAATGACCTCAAAATATTCTCAAAACTCATAACGGACAGATTGGTGAAAGAGACAGACCACCTGATACCAGAACAGCAGTACGGTTTCAGACGACAACAGAACACCACCCAGGCGATCAGAAATTTACTAGAAGAGATAGAACAGGCATTAAGACACCCGAAGGGGAAATACTTCACAGTTTTCATCGACTACAGAAAGGCTTTCGATCTCGTGAGCAGAGAGAAACTGCTAAAGAAACTGGCACATGATTGGAAACGAACACAGCATCACTGTTCTATTAAGGAACATACTGACCTTCAACGTAGTAAACATAAGCGATGGTATATCAGTCTCAAAAGACATAGTAAAGACAAACGGAGTCATGCAAGGGGACCCAATCAGCCCCATTCTTTTCAACATATTGACATCTGACATAATACAAATAATAGAACACAACAAAGAAACTTCACTGCACATGTACGCAGATGACATGGTTTTAGGTTCAACCAGCCTAACGAGTCTTCAACAGACTGTCAACAACCTTGAGACATGGGCGGAAGAAAACTCCTTGCAAATAGTTGTTTCCTATGGCTAGCCCGGATTCCAATCCATCAATGAGAGCAAGACAATGCAAGTAACCTTCAGAAAAGGCGGAAGAGTAGCAGAAAATGAAAGAATAAAATTCAAAGGCAGACACCTTGAAGTAGTACACGCATATAAATACTTAGGTATCACACTTCAGACGACAGGTAGATCATTCAGAATCCATATCAAAGAAAAAGCGACAGCGGCTATTAGAGCCACCTACGGAATAAAGGATCTCCACAAACTCTCACTAGAATCAGCAATGAAAATTTTCCACGCAGCCATAAGCCCGATAATAACATATGGGATTGAACTAGTCTGGGAAGCGCTATCACTAGCAGATTTAAGAACCATAGAGAAAGTCAAAGCAAGATACCTGAAGAGAGCTCTATGTCTCCCGATGAACACACAATCAAGATTGGTATACGTACTTACAAAGGAAACATATCACATCGAGGACATAAGACATAGGCATTTATTACCATCCACACGACGAAGCACGGAGATTCTGAAGGAAAGAAGAAAGAAGTGCGAAGAAATATGGCCGGAATTCTACACAAGTGACGCCATGATGGAGAGGAAATGGACGGAACCAAACCAGGAGCTACGGCATGTGCTAACAAGAATGGCCGTACATGGGTTCCATCACAACTCTGTGCGACGGCACGCTACCATGAAGTAAAAGAAGACTGCAAGTGCACACTATGTGGTGAGAGCTGTGAACGTTATCACATAGAAAAGTGCAAGAAGAGAACTAAAACAGTGACTGAATACAGCAAAGAAACTTAATGACAATATCTTGACAATAACATTATTTTGGTATTATTGCATAATTATGAATGTAATGTATATTTAGGAATGTAACAATGGCTATTTGGCTGCAATAAATTTTCAATCAAATCCACTTTATATGCTAATGCAAATTTTAAAGTCAACAAGCCAGAACAAGTCATCCCTGTTTTCATGGTGCCAGCAACATATTTATAGTCATATTCCAGCGCACTTTTAAATAAAGTGCTGAAATCAAAGTTTCCACTTTGTCATCACTTATCCAATATTACTACAAGCTGTTGGTATTAGAGCTGCTGGTCGAGAAATCATTATGAATGAATTTGATATTCTCTACTGGCGTCAACAGAAAGACGTTCTAGAAACCAATAACCAAACACTTAAGGTGTTTTCAAATGTGGCAACGCAGTAAAACAGCAATATGGGGTGTGATCATCAGCTGTTTTGTTGGCGCTCCACACGCTAAATAAGTAATTGTTAGGTTAGAACACTTCGAGATCTGATATTGTTAGCCATGATAAGCTGAAGACAGAAGACAAAATAAAGAAGGCCGTCTCTTGTACTCTTGCGTAATTTGGCGCTCCACACGCTAAATGAGTAATTGTTAGGTTAGAACATGTCGAGATCTAGTATTGCTAGTCACGTTAAGCTGACGACAGAAGACAAACTCTTGCATGATTGGATATAGGGGTATAGGTTATGGTGCAGACAGACGTTATTAAGAGCTTCTTGAAGACTGGCATCGCAAATGCATTGGACGGAAGTTAGGATGATGCAGTATGGGATGATGCACGCGAGAGTAGCTCGGAGTTTGGCAGCGGTGACGGCAGTTGACAACTCCAATCGTATTTTTTAAATAATGCAAATTTTACGTTTTTTCAGGAATAAGGTATTTCCCTCACAAACCCCCGCATATATCTCGCACCTAAGATTTTCACACTTATTTATGGTCAGAAAAGTGCGAGTAATATGCGACCAAATACTGTACATATCAATGTTGCTGTAAACAATAGGAATGTTTTAATTGTTCTTAAGTTTATCATGTTGTAATTTTAATAGTTTTTAAGTGTTTTAATATCAATGTATAGTTGTGTTTTGACATTGACGAGGTCAATTTTGTCTGTGGAATGGTGTTTCTGAACATAAATATAAAGGGCTGAAGAAGGAATATTAGAAATTCCGAAACTTGTACCCATGAGACGATAATATAGCATCAAATTGTGTTGATTAGGCGGAAACTTTGTATTTTTTGTTATTGTCATTTCAAAACGTCAACACGGAACCTGCAATGAATTCTTCTTCGAATAACAATATGACAAGACTATGACACGAGCGAAGCCGCGGGTACCTGCTAGTACATTATATATTCATTTCTCGAGAAAATAAAATAAAGACTGTTAAGTTTTCTTTTTTTTTTTGCTAGTGTAGTTTATTTATTGGTTGGTTCTTAAGTTTAGGGCTGCGACAACGCGGTCATGTAGCCCCGTGTACTTTGGGTGTGTGTAGAATCTGTCTGATAACCGGTGTTAATTGTGATGACTGTATTTGTTTGTGTATTGTCTTTAATTCAAGTAAGGACTGCAGATGATCAATTTTCAAGTAGTTCCTACTTTTGCCACCAAACGCCACCGTCAACGACTACTAGTTCAGAACTTTGCTACCAGACGTCACCGCAGTCGACTCTTGGCAACAAACGTAGAAATCTAAGAGTGTTGTTTACATTCTTAACCTATACAATTTAGCTTCACACAGGTGTAATTAGTGGAAGGTTCTTTAACATGCCATAAATCTAAGACATGGGACCGCCGGATTTACTTCCCCTCCGAAGGAAGGCATACTGAGGGATTTTTATTTATTTCATATGGTATTTATAACAAATACTGTACAAGAGACATTTGTTCAGAATAATTAAAACCAAAATCTACCTTCATTGTTGCTGACTTCACGAGATCCACAGTGATGTATGCCTTCCTCAGCTCCATATAGGAGCCAGAACCATTGGCAATTAACTCAACACCATCTAAACCCATTGGGATGTGGGAACTGAGGACAGAAAATGGCACAATAAGTTTCATAAATGCATAAATTAGCAATGAGGTCAGTAACAAAGACAACTAGAACATTTGCTTTTTGCTTCCCTGAACACCAAATCATAAGAAAGAATACCACAAAATTCAGAAGCTCCTCTGAAGTTCTTTTTCAAAAAGCTTACGATTAAAAAACAAATAAGAAAAAAACATGGCACTTAGCCTCCGAAGGGCCTTTACCCATAGATTGTGGAGTGATGTGTGGTCATTACATGAGGTCCCCTCAACCGTTAATCTTGGTTCTCTTGACCAGGGCACTAGCTCTCTGATCAGACAGCTATTCAGTTGTCGTTATGAGGCTGTGTGTATCCTGTTCCTGCCCTCACATCAGTTTCTAAACCACTGACGGAGCAGAGAATTGAACCTAGGGCCATCACGTGCGAGGCAGGTGCGTTACCCCAACACCGCAAGGCTGGCACGCTTTAATGGTCATACTTTGAAAATTAGTAATTCCTCAATTCATTCGAGCTGAAAGACATGAGAGAGAAGCTGGTATTCAGAAAGGTGTAAGGCAAGGCTGCAACTTATCACCCATACTTTTCAATCTTTACATAGAACAAGCAATGAAGGAAATTCGAGAAAAATTTAAAGTGGGAGTGAAGATTCAAGGAGAAATAATTTCAACTCTGAGATTTGGCGATGACAGAGTCATCTTGGCCGACACGCCTGAGGATTTGAATGAGTTTTTGAATGGTATGGACTCCGTCTTGAGGAATGAATTCATGATGAAAATTAATAAATGTAAAACAAAAATATTGGAATGCAGCCAAAATAAATCAGAATCCTCTATGCACTCAAATTGGCAGGTGAAAAACTGAAGGAAGTAGGAGACTTCTGTTACTTAGGAAGCAAAATAACCAGTGATGGACGAAGCAAAGAGGATATAAAAAGTAGGTTAGCTCAGGCAAGGAAAGCATTTCTACAGAAAAGGAACCTGTTGACATCGAATATAGATTTAGGTGTTAGGAAGTCATTTTTGAAGGCCTTTGTCTGGAGCATGGCACTCTAGGGAAGTGAAACTTGGACTATTGGTGCAGCAGAAAAGAGGAGAATTGAAGCCTTAGAAATGTGGTGTTACAGGAGAATGATGAAGATCAGATGGGTAGATAGGGTTACAAACGAAGAGGTATTATGACTAGTGGGAGAGGAGAGATGTTTCTGGCGACTGCTAATGAAGAGAAGAGATAGGTTGGTAGGACACATACACCCAGGAATAGCAAGCTTAGTTGTGGAAGGAAGGGTCGATGACAAGAACTGTAGGGGTAGACCAAGGTTAGAATATGTTATACAGATTGCCTCGGACGTAGGGTGTGGTAGCTATGTAGAGATGAACCGATTAGCTCAGGACAGAGAGGCATGGAGAGCGGCATCAAACCAGTCAAAAGACTGAAGACTCAAACAACAACAATTCAAATCCAGTTTATTCAAAATTCAAAGAAATTATAATGAACTATTTAATTTTACCTAAAGTCAATAATTATTACATTGAAACCGTACCAGTTTCGGTCACATTGTGACCTTCTTCAGCGTACCGGTTTCAATGTAATAAATATTGATTTTAGATAAAAATAAATAGTAGGAATCGGGCTATCATGGACATTTTTATGTCATTCTATAATAACGCTAACCAAGCTTTCAAACAATCCCATGAATTTTATAATATTCAAAAAAAAAATGTTAAGATTCCCAAAACGTGGAGCAGTAAAGTCAAGTCCTGTTTATATTGGTTTATGTTGTGTCGGCCACTAATTTCTTCTCGTACTTGACCATGATGATTCAATTACATTTTGAAAAGTATTTTTCATTATACAGTAAAATTTCGCTTATACGGTTTCCAGGGGACCAAAGGATAAAAACGTATAGTGTAAAAAGCGCATAAATGAAAGTCGGTAAATAAAAACTGTAAAATGTAGGTGACAATATGGGTTATAGTTAAGAAGTGAACGACAAGAAATAATAATACGATTGTTGAACTATAATCGGCAATATGTTGTGATCGCACTTCAACACAAACAAATATCATTGGGCGCCACTCATATACACAATGAGAATTAAATAAAGAACACGAAATCTCTCCTCCCGGGCAGTAAGACAATATGACTTGCTTATGGCAAAAACATTTAGGCCTCATATTCTCAATGAATCTCTACAACAACTTTCAATATCTAAGATCCTCTTTCTTATTTATTCCAATCTCTGCAACAAGATACTCAGACTTCCCTTCGTCTCCACAAAACATAGCCTATCCTCTTTATATAATTTTACACAACCCCATCATCAAAAACAATAAGAATCAGAAGAAAAAATTGACAATCATAAAAAGAAATATCTTTGCAGATAAGGAACTCAAATGAGCATCCCCCCCCCCCACCTCACTGCCAGACCATTACAAAGAATATCATAGCTCTATGCACTAGATTCCCTGCCATGACCCAGCAGCAAGATCTGGCCATGCTACAAACCTAAAAGTAACCTAAAAATGGACAGTGAAATTACGCCCCCCCCCCCCCCCCCCCTATAAATGTAATTCTAGCGTATGAAACACGTGAGAATCACATATATATATTTTAAAAAAAAATTGCTAAACATATCAAACATTAATCAAATGTCACTTTCAAGTCTCTAGTATCATTCACAGCACATTGAAAATAGGATGATGTAATACTACTCTTTTCTCCTAGCCTGTTTGAGTACATGTTATAACATCTGTTCTCTGGACTATCTAATGTGAGCATCTCTGAAGCAGCAACTAAATATTCTGAATCCAAGCCATCACCAAACAGAAATCCACTCTTCAATATTAAGTCTCGAAGCGCTGGAAAAATGAATTAATTTGATAAAACCATACCATCTCCACACTTTTCATCATCTGAACTGCTTTTGTCAATGTTGTTGTTATCATGCATGTATAAATAATCATCTCTATCAATATCCAGATTAAACACTTTCCACCCATCACTGTCATCACCGTCTGTCACATCTGCACTTTCTGCAGAACCTATATTCGGAACTTGTGAAGGTTCTCGTGGTACTTCAACCATATCATTCAAAACAGGATGTCCATAATTGTTAACTACGTTATTATCACATGTATTACGAAACTGGTTGCAAACTAGTTCTTCATCACTAACAAGATCCAAAATCATGAAGTTATAGAGATTGAGAACTTTATCTTCAACTTCTGCAATCACTACTTTCCTCCTTATTCCTCAACCTTTCATGCTTCCTTTTCTTCTGTTCTTCTCTTAGTCTTCCTCCTCCTTCTCCTGCCTTCCATCTCGTCTTTTTCTTCATCCGCCATGTCATTCAGTACCTTGTATTCCTTATCTTCCATCTCCACCGTTCCTCTCCTTCCCTTCCGCATTTTTCTCCTCGTCTTTCTTGTCTGTCTCATACTATTCAACAACTCCTTTCTCTTCGTCTTACATCTCATTCTTTTCATCCCCATCTTCCTTCTCCAAAGCTTCTTCACCTTATCTTTTTCCAGTATATTGTCTTCTCCATGACTCACTCTAGCACTTTTACCCTCATCTTTAGCCTCTCTTTCTTGGCTGTTATTGTCCTCCTCATGACCAACCTCATCTGCTAGTAGTTTCTCTTCTATCTTTTCATCACATTTACCTGCTTCCTCTCATTTAGTTTCATCCATATCAACTGCTTTCTTTCGTTCTTCCGTCTTATCTTCTTCCTTATCCATTTCTCCTTTCTCTTGTACCTTGCCCTCAATCTCATCCTCTTCCTTGTCCTGAGTTTTATCCTCTTCGTGCATTTGACTTTGTTCTTCTTCACCTTGTTCTCTCTCTTGTCCAACTTCTTTATTACGCCCCCCACATCTCTGATAATTTTCCTGCATTTTCCCTAGTTTATCATTCAACCCATCTACTTTTTTTCCACTTTCCTAACACTGTGATCTACTGTCGACCAAAGTATTATGTGCACTCGAGTTAGAGGGTTGTTTGTGAAGTAACCAATAGATCTACATACAGTATAACCCCGATTTAACATGACCTCAATTTAGCGTAAACCCGCATTTAACGGAAGAAATTTCAAGTCCCGAAAATTATTCCATAAGTGCAATGCAATTTTATATTCGATTTAACGTAATTCGCGTTACGCCAAAACCCGCATTTAGCGTTAGAAAATGTCAAAATTCGCGAGTATTTATTTCGATTTGTTATGGTTATGCGACATTAAGAACCTATGAAAAAGACGTTATAAGCTCGTTAAGGATGATTCAAGGCAGAAAAGGAACTCCAGCATTTATATTGGATACGATCGATCATCTTCCATATCGATTCCTCGCTACATGTACGAGCGAGCTCGATCTTACCCGACCGCGGCTGAAGACACAATGTAGGCCTAAAGCGTGCTAACAGTCACACCGGCGCCGCATTGCACGCTTGCGCGAGGTCTGTCCGAGTTTGTACGTTTGTAGCGGCACTACAGTATAGCGTCAGTTTACGCAAGTTTGCATCAGTTCGTGTGTTATGGTTATGCGACATAAGAACCTATGAAAAAGAAGTCATAAGCTCGTTAAGGATGATTCATGTCAGAATTTAGAGCGCAGACGCGTAGCGATCGATACGATCGATATCTTCCATATTGATTCCTCGCTACATGCCCGAGCGAGCTCGAACTTAGCCGAGCTCTGAAGCGACGCAATAAATAAAGACGAAATCATTGTGATTCGAGAAGACTGAACTGCGTTTCTCTGCGATGTAACAGTAGGCCTACTTGGGCAATCTTCGAAACATACGAGCATGTTGGCGCGAGTGGTATAGCACAGATTTCCTTATCTTCAAAGCCCAAACAATACACGAGGAATGCACTTCACACTCGGAACCTACCCTACCTTTGCCAACAGCTGATCTGTGAGTTGTGAAGGATGGATGTGTGGACAGCGTATTGTAAACAGCGATTATTGCCGAATGGCGCAAACTTGCGCGACACCGAGAGCGTGTTTGTTTGATGCTCTTCATGCAGTCAACAAGTCATGGGAGTAAAACACCGCTACTACGCTCGTACATAAGCAAGGGCAAGTTAGACGTCGATAAAGTCGATTATGATTTAAGACATGAAACTAAAGAAGAAATAGCACGGAATTTGACTGTTGGTTAGGAAAACGGAAATCCAGTTGATATAGAGTGCGGGAGTGATGCTACGGAAATCCCTAAAATTTCACAGAGTCAAGCTAGTGTCTCTAGTTACACTTATCTCTTAATAGAAAAACGAGATGAATTTTAGTTCTCATCTAATGTTTTCTTCTGAAATGTGCAATCGAAAGGTAGAATAAACGATCTAAGAAACAGTTTATTTTCTAGGTTTAACAAAAATAACTGCGGATAATTCGCGATTTTATTCACGGAAGTTCGTGCATTAATTACCGCGAATTATCGAGAGTGCACTGACTTTTTTTGTTGTTAAATATTAATGTAGGCATAATCCACATAGCCCTACCTATAGCCTAGCATGTCTTATAAGACACTACAATCAAGTGTTATAATTATTATTTTCCATGTTCAAGCCTATTTCTATATTTTAACCAATAGTTTTGTTTTTCTAGGCTTAACAATAATAACTGTGGATAATTCGCGGTTTTCGATAATTCGCAGAAGTTAGCGCATTAATTACCGCGAATTAACGAGAGTGCACTGTATGTGGAGAGAGTGCTGCAGTTAGTGATGAAACCTATCGAAACCTTGATTTAAGGTAAACCCCCATTTAAGGTTAAAAAATACCGGTCCCTAGAAAAACGTTAAATAGGGGTTCTACTGTAAAATCCAATAACATCATCATTTGCGTCTTTCTATGTTACGTTAGTTCATGTAGGTATGGAATTTTTAATTTATATTTTAATATTTTTTATCGCATTTGGAACACAAAAAGTGCCCGTTCTTAAGCGTTTGTCAACCATGCGTCACATTTAAGAATTATAATCTCAAAAACCCGTCATCAGACCGAATCCAAATTTTAACACAATATACATTGTAATGTTGCATAACTGGTTTATTAATTTCAAATATTGTGTGTCCAAGAAACAAAGTTGTTATCACTTTCGTAAGGAAACTTTTTCTCGGCTCGGAGAGGTTGGAAAATGTAGTTCTTGGTCGCGTTGTAATCCTTATACATCAGAACGTTATGCTGTATGACTGTGAAATACATAAATGAATTCACTTGTTTTATATCGGTTTGTATTTGTACGGGGAAATAAGACATGGTTCACCAGCTAGCTGCTCCGGGGAAAGCTGTGCAGCGTTGCCGAGATGGAGCCCATCACGCGTCATGGCGCGCCTCGCTCGGAAGTGATGGGCTCCATCTCAGCAACACTGTACAGCTTTCCCCGGAGCGGCTAGCTGTAGAACCATGTCTTATTTCCCCGTACAAATACAAACCGATTTAAAAATAAGTGAATTAATTTACGTATTTCACAGATATACAGCATAACTTTTTGATGTATAAGGATTACAACTCGACCAAGAACTACATTTTCCGACCACCCCAAGCCGAATAAAAGTTACCTTACGAAAATGATAACTTTGTATCATGGATACACAAAATTTTGACATTAATAAACAAGTTATACAACATTCCAATGTATATTGTGTTAAAATTTGGATTCGATCTGATGACGGGTTTTTGACATAATTCTTAAATATGACGCATGGTTGAAACACGCTTAAGAATGGGCACTTTTTGTGTTCCAACTGCGATAAAAAATATTAAAGAATAAATTAAAAATTCCAAACCTACATGAACTAACATAAAATAGAAGGACGCAAATGATTATGTTATTGGATTTTATGTAGGTCTACTGGTTACTTCACAAACAACCTTCAAACTCGAGTGTACATAATATTTTGGTTGACAGTATTTCATCAATTCTACCGTTAATCTTACTATTCATCTCCTCAATTTTAGTGTTGGTATTATTATTCATCTTCTCCATCTCATTCATCAGTGATTGGAGCCAGTCAAGGTTAACCCCCTCTATGTTTTCATACGAGACCACATTCTCTTCACTATTGGACCCGAACTACTTCCTGCACCTTCCTTTTCCGTCATCTCCGCCACGTCACGCACAGTTACTAGTTTTTCTTAATTGTATCACCTATCATATGCATATTCAAGGTCCTACCTTGGTGAATTGCCATAAATCGGGCCCCACGTAATGCAGCGTCACTTTGTGATCTTTCAAACTTCCTTTTGGGGTGTGGTGGTATTAAATTACCATAAGGGACATATTTCCTGAACATATTACCGTCCTTTTATTTCCACAAACAGCAATCCTTTTTATATAATTATAACACAACCCTATCATCAAAAACAATAAGAATCAGAAGAAAAAAATGACAATGACCTCACTGCCAGACCATTACAAAGAATCTCATAGCTCCATGCACTAGATTCCCTGCCATGACCCAGCAGCAAGATGTGGCCATGCTACAAACCTAAAAGTAACCTAAAAATGAACAGTGACAATGTTACAATACAAATACAAGAGAAATGCACCCAGATAAAGAAAGAAACAACAAAGCAAAGAAAATTGAGTCACTTTACGAAGTAGTCTGTTATCTTGGCTTGTTTTTTGTTGGCCGTGGCCACGGCATGAACAGTATTTTCAAACCGATACAATTCAGCCATTATTTCCCCAGAAACATTTTGGGGCATCACAAAATGTTTGATAGTCCATAGAGCATCATTAAAATCCACTGTATTATGCTGCAGGTCTTCAGTATCTTCGTCGTTATAGTCATTAATACGGTCCTCGCTCAGATCCCGTTGTGAGTCTTCAACTATCTCGGAGATAGCCATGGCTCTGCAGTGACTAGTTTGGCGTCAAAATTTACGCAGTCATCGAATGATGCCTCCTCTTACAGTTTCCTCCATTGGCAGTCATTTTCAGGAACATGATCATCAATAATATCACCCTTACAACTACCGGTAACTCCAAATCCAGTTTCGAGTGCTGAGACACGGTGCCATGATGCTGCGATGTAATGCATTGCCTACCGTCGTAATGTTCGTAATATTTCACAACAGCTTGGCAAAAGTGTATGCAATATCGTAGAAATAATTATAGTTGATGAATAACGAAACTATCAGCATTGCAAGAATTTTGGGAGTTTTCTTAAAATCCCTCGTCGAAGAAATTGTTGTATTTTTGTAGAGTGCTTGTCTGGATCACTTTCCGAAAGTTCGAATAATAAATCGAATCAAAATTCGAATTACAAAGTTTAGCAATGTCACATAGTCTTCATTAACAACTCACGCTACCGGACTAATGGTTAACTTCACAAAAGTTGAAATTTTACAAGTCCACACTGTGCTAATAATCGTAGTGCGCCTTTCACCAATAGCTTGACCGTTGATGCCTTCGCATCCGCCGTCAAATATAATTTCTCAGGTCCGTGCCTGGTCTCGAACTCGACAATACGTCTTATCACCTCGAAGGATCAGAGTAAACTGCCTCTCTTGAAATAGCGCATTTTCTCACAAAAGAAATTTGGCGCTCAAGCTTCGTGAAAATCTTAATATTCTCTTTAATACTTCCTTTACAAATATTACAAACATATAACAACTTTTGTCTTAAAATTTCCTCTATTCTGAGTGTAATCATATTTCTTCTGGTACTTCTGTAACAATTATTTTACTGTAATTACAGACTTCGTTTAACTTCGTAACTTCTTAATATCTCAATCAGGTCATGTGACCACCTCGCAATAGTTGCCTCGCACCACCGCACACTTAAGTTTTATTTTATTTTTCCTGCACGCGCCATTTATTATTTTATTTTACATTCTATTTTTAGCCATAGCCGCTCATTCTCAGCCTAAGCCCCGTTCCCTGGCTCGCCCTTGAGCTCAGAAAGTCACGCGACTCCTCTTCTTTGAAGCCAAGTGCAGAATCCAGAGTCAATAAAATCTCATTTATGCAATGCTAAAGTTGAAAACATTTCAAATCAGATTTCCAGACTAGAAATTCGGGCTCAATACGATTCTGGCTACATCAAGGATTTTATAAAACTGACATGCGTGCAGAGACAGGATGCACTCAGCCTTGAAAGGACGATTGAGTAACTGTCTAATCAGAAAGATGGCAGCCCAGTCAAGAAAGCCAAGTTTAATGGCCGAGAGGACACACCGCACTGACTACGTGTCACAAGTCAGCAAGTCAAATGACTGAGCAGGGGTCGCTTGGTAGGACAAAGCCTTTCATGGGCTGTAGTTCCACAGGTAGGGGGTGGTGACATAAATTAGGTAATTGAATGCAAAATCGTTGTCTAATTGTAGACAACCTGTAAAAGCAAGCTAATCTCAAAATTGACACCACATAGGGGACTTCCATGTAAAGAAGACCATTCCAGTACCTGAAACCAAGATTACATTTCTTGACAGAACCAGCAATCATATATGGGTTTCTGGGCTGGCAGCCAACGATATTAACCACTATACCACTAGGTGTGCTGATCCATTCTATCATCCTCATTTTTGGGCATATATTTTCAAAACACATTGTCTGTTGTACCCATTACTTACGGGAACTGTAATTTGAAGAATTAAGCAACAAAAGGGAAAAAAAAAGCATCTGGAAGTTTTAATATACGAAACAGAAGAAAAACATATCACAGACTACCCATCAAAAGATCTTACCTACGGGGATTCCATAGTTCCTCACAAATCTCGAATCCAATGCAAGTATCTTTAGTAGCAATAACTGCATCACCAAATGGTACAACAGTCTGTCCAGTGTAGGCCTGGATCATCCGTGGCAGATAGTAGTCTTCAATCTGTCGAGGCTACACACAAACACACAATTTCAGCAGAAGTGTTGTGTAAGGTGGGAATTAGTACCTTAAAAATTCAGGTGTTATCAAGATTGCTAGACCCAATCCTGTAAATTTTGGTTTGTTTCACGAACATCAATAGTCCCAGCACGATCAAATACATGTATAGAACTCAAAGAGTATTCTTGGTAAGAACATTTTTTTCTTTCCTGTTTAGATCTTGAGCCCACAGCCAAAACTCAAGGAAATGAAAAGAGTAGCTTCCTAACATATACCGCTATTTCTCAATGCAATTTTTTTGTTGTTTCATTCAAGGGGCATGGACATCGTGACCATTTAATTCAAAGTACTTGGATCAGAGTAGAATTTGTCAGATAACTTGTGTTATTGGGATGGTTGTAGTAGAGTGTATTTGTAATTCAGCTGAGGATTGGGAAGGAGACGGCCATGGTTTTAAGTTAGGGACCAACCCGGCATTTGCCTGGAGTAGAAGTGAGAAACCAAGGAAAACCACTTCCAGGATGGCTAAGGTGGGAATCGAACCCACCTCTTCTCAGTTTTGCCTCAAGCCTGAGTGTACCCCGTTCCAGCCCTCGGACCAGAATTAAATTCCTTGGCAGAGCTGGGAAACGAACCCGGACCTCCAGGGCGACAGCAAATGCTATTTTTTATTGAAATCGTGATACTGAATATCCAATACTTCTATGGTTGTTGTCCTTGGGCTCTTAGTTTCATGATTGGAGTGATTCATTATTTGCCATAAGAAGACAAGACTTTTCATAATTAACCCCTCAGAGGGCGGAATTTAATATATTAAATCCCAAGACAGGTTACCCGTGAGCGGAATTTAATATATTATTATCGTCAGATATCCGCTGATACTGGCGCAAGTGGTACACTAAAAACTCAACAGATGGCAGTAAACTACACTTTTAGGTCTGGCCTAACAGGGAATCCCCGAATTCAGTGGCGTTATCTCCTTGCTAGCTTCTCACAAACTCTGAGAGATTATCGTGTTAAGTCGAGCTTGCGTCGCGAGTTCTAAGAACGGCTTTTTGTGATTTATATAGTTATTTTGCAACATGTGCAGTAAAAAGAGGGTCAGTGAGCAAGATATTGATTCAATTTTGGACTCCACGGATGTAGATGAAAGGGATTATATTGGATATTCAAGTAGTGTCTCCTATGCCCTTTATGCACTAAAAAATTTTGATAATATCCTACGCACTTCTGAGACGAAGTACATCCAATAATCAAGGTAAGCCATTAATATTACGTACATATGCATGTTTATAGATAGTGTTCGATAATTTTGGACGAGTTTTAATTTGCTGCATTTTCGGTCCGCCTACAGACATAAAAGTCATCCGCCTGCGTAGGGTTAAATATCAAAATCAGAAATAGGGTAATCAGGGCAGGAAAGGAAGATCACAGACAGAGCAGATCTGGAGCCTAAAAAAAGAGCACTGGAGAATTAAATCTCAAAACATCTAGTAGTAGTCTATGTATATTTTAAAATGGCAAGATCATCATCATCTTGCACAGTTTCCACCCGCTGGCCAGGTCTGTTTGGAACACAAGCCTCTCCAACGTCTTCTGTCTTCCCACCATCTCTCAGCCTCCACCCTTGTCCAATCTTCTCCTCTCATCTTCAAGCTTTCTTCCACCCCCTTCAGCCAACTGTCTCTCGGTCTTCCTCTCGGTCTCTTTCCTTCCCACTTCATCTCGTGTATCCTCCTGGGTAAACTCTTCTCCTCCATTCGTTTTACATGTCCATACCATCTAAGACTAGATTTCTCTATACCATCCTGTAATGGTTCCTCCATTAATTCTCTGGTCCTCTCATTTCTTATTCTCTCCATCTTTGTAGCTCCAATACTGCTTCTCAAGAACCTCATCTCACTGGCCTGTATTTTGCTCTTCTCCCTTCCTTTCATAACCCAGGTCTCTGAGGCATATGTCAGGATAGGGACATAGTACATCCGATATATGATCTTTTTGCTGCTCTGAGGGACATCCTTGCTCCATAGCATGCTTCTCACACTCCTCCGGAATGCTTCTGCCTGTCTACCCCGCTCATTTATTTCTTTATCGTTTCTTCCATTATCTTGGTTGGTTCTTAAGTTTAGGGGCTGCGACAACACGGTCATGTAGCCCCGTGTACTTTGGGTGTGTGTAGAATCTATCTGATAACTGGTGTTAATTGTGATGACTGACTTAGTGGGTGTTATCTGTTTTTTAATTTAAGTACTGCAACTTAGAATTTTTCAATAGTTCCTACTTTTGCCGCCAAGCGCCACCGTCAACGACTACTAGGCCAAGTTCAGAAGTATCAGGCTTCCCAGATACTTTAAACTCTCCACTTTCTTCAGCTGCTCCCCACCAATTGTTATTCCCGTTATGGTTCTTTCCTTCTTCCTTATTGTGATCACCATCTCACTCTTATTTATGCTAAATGTCATCCCATATCCTTGTATTATTCCTTCCCACACGTCCAACTGTTCCTGTACCACCTCCTCCTCCTTGTTTCCCCAAATCATCAAATCATCTGCAAACACCATTGCTTTCATCTTTCCTTCCCCGATTACTTGTGCCATTCGGGTCATTATGTCATCCATCACCACAATGAAAAGTAACGGTGACAGTGCACTTCCTTGTTTCAGGCCGTTTCTCTGTTCCAACCAGTCCGATCTCTCTCCTCCCACTTTCACACAGCTCACGCTTCCCTTGTACATCTCCTTTATCCTCCTTATAGTTCATTTTTTCTACTCCTCTATCCTCCAGGGACTCCCATACTTTGTTTCTGCATACACTGTCATATGCGTTCTCAAAGTCCAGGAAGGCCATCAGTAGATCTGTTCCATACTCATAGTGCTGTTCTTGTAACTGCCCTACAGCAAAAATCAAATCCTCTGTGGACCTTCTTGCTCTGAAGCCATGTTGTTCTTCCCTCATCCCTCCTTCAATCCTTGTCCTAATTCTCCTTTCCAAAACTTTCTCCAACATCTTTGCACAATGACTCATCAGTGTTATTCCCAGATAGTTTCTGCATTCTGTTCTACTACCTTTCTTGAAGATCGGGACAATTATTCCCTTTTTCCAGTCCTCTGGGGTCTTCCTTTCCTTCCATGCTGCCCTCATCACTCGGTATAACCATTGTATCCCCACCTCTCCTGCTGCTCTCACCATCTCCACACTCAACTCATCCACACCCAGTGCCTTTCCTCCTTTCATCTTCCTCACTGCAGCTTCCACTTCTTTCCATTTTAAGTCCTTTTCTGTTTGCAGTCCCTCTTACTCTTCCCCGATTTCTTCCTCCTCGCCGTGGTTTCCAATTGGGTTCAGACGTTCTTCAAAATATTCTTTCCACATTTTCTTCAGTTCTTCCCTATTTTCTATCTCTTGTCCCCTTTTGTTCACCATTCTAACATAATCCGTAGGATCCTTCCGCCTCTTATTTTTTACCATCCCATACAGGACCTTTTTTGTACCTTCACTATCCTCCTTCATCATCTTTGTCCACTCTTCCATCCACTTCCTTCTCTCCTCAGCCACTACTCTCTTTGCCTCCTTTCTTTCCTGGTACTCTTCCCTTGTCTCTACCGTCCTATTTTGATACCACCTCCTAAAGGCTCTATTCTTTTCCCTTACTATATCTTTTGTCTTCTCATTCCACCATGGTGTTTCCTTCCACCTCTTCTTACTACTTGTCCTCCCACATACTGCTTCTGCTGCACCTACTAGTGTCTTCTTAAATCTAGCCCATTCTTCTTCCACCCCTCTTTCTTCATCTGTTGGAATTCCTTCCTTTACCATTTTGAGGTACTCGACCCTTCTATCTCCTTTCAGTTTCCATAGCCTTATACGTCTTTCCTGGTTCTCAGCCCCTTTCTACTCCTTAGTCCCTCTCAGGTTCATTACCAGCAATCGATGGTCGCTATCCAGGTTCTCCGATGGTATAACATTGATGACCGTGACGTTCTTATTTAATTCCTTCTCATACAGTATATAGTCGACCACTGACTTCCTGGTCAAGTCATCACTGTACCATGTGATTGTGTGGCTCTCCCTTTTCTTGAACCAGGAGTTCCCAACTAGCAGGCTGTTCCTTTGGCAGAAGTCCAACAGTCTCTTTCCTTCCTCATTTCTTCTGCCCCAACCCTCTGGTCCAAGTACACTCTCATACCCTTGTCTTTCTCTTCCTACATGGGCATTCAGATCCCCCATAACAATCATGTTTCTTCCTACCAGCTGCTTCTGTAATTCCTCTTCAAACTCCTTCTCTTCAGAGGCGCAGCCTACTTGTGGGGCATATACTTGCACTATTTCTACGGTCTCTCCCCTCAGTGCTACATTCACTTTCATCATCCTATCACTTATTCTCTTCACTTCTTCTTTTAAACCACCTCGTACTACTACTCCCACTCCATTCCTCTTTTCCTCTTCATTCCGACTCCAGTACAGTCTATAACCTTTTCTCAGTTCTCTCCTTCCTTCCCCTTTCCACTTTGTTTCGGCCAATCCCAATAAATCCAACTTCCTTCTTTCCATCATATCCACTATCTCCTCCACCTTCCCCGTCAGCGTTCTTATGTTTAAAGTTCCAAATCTTAGTCCGTATTTACAGCCGTGTCGTCGTCTATTATATCAGTCATGTCCGAGGCTCGTTCCATTTTTGAAAGCATTTGGTTTCAACCACTACTGGCTTGCTGGGCCTATCGTAGCTTCACCAGAGCCCCATTAGCCGTCACTTTTCAGGGTTCGTGTAGGACCTTCACAGCTACCGTAACAGTCCCGGGGCACACGAAGTCCCCACTGTACTTCACCCCTACAGTCAATTCCCTACTTTGTGCAGTTGCCCGTCTCCCATGACGTGGACGAGAATTCTTCAAGGAGTTCAAAATTATGTAATTGGAGTCAGACAGTTCTCTTCAACTGTGTATTGATGAAGGTCTTTAGTGAATAGTAAAAGGAACTTAGCAGGAAAGGCTTATTGAACCAAGAAAATGTTGGAGGCTCAAAAAACTGAGCAAAGACAAAGTGCTTTGCCTTTATCCTTTCTAGAAACATAGTCGCACCTATAGAACAGACAAAATGGTCACTTTTCAAAAATGTGTTAATGTTTGAATCAGGGGACACAGAGGAGATAGGGGAGTAATATAGATCGCAATACATTATACTACAAAATTACCCTAGACACGAAATGGCAGCATCCATGACGTCATGGAAGACACTAAAGGTTTAAACGATGTAGACATGTTAAATTCTATGTGTTAATTAAGCTTTACATACGAACACAAACCTAACCTGGGGCTAATGCCCCATTTTTCAATTAACTTTTCAATTAAATTGAACAACTAAAAGTGATTTATGAGCATTTGTAACTCACCAACACATCTTGCACTTACAGCACGTCACTACATCGGCATGAAACGACGCAATGTTTGAAACCTCACACATCTGACAAAAAAGAGGCAATTAAAGCCAAAGCAAACAAATGAACATCAACTTCCGCTAGTTATCGACTACACTAAAGCGTTCCCCTAGAAACGTACGTATTGCGATATTTACTTGAACTGGAGATGGCATAGTGGGGAGGGTCAGGGAGATTTGTCAAAATATACCTCTAGTAGTTGTCCAACAAGTGACAAAAAAATCATATGACTCTTGATTATTTCCAAGCAAAATTTATTTACTTAAGTTTGTATGATGATATTGAGAACAAAAATGGGTCAAGGAACAAACCCAGTGGATGGAAGAATTCTGAGGTAATGTTTTGCTTCTCAAATGAATAAAAATTTAATTTCTTACGAAATGTTGGGAGAATATTTATTGATCATCGGAATGGAGAAGAATTTCTATCTGAATGTTTGAATTTAACAGTGAAGTTCCCAGAGAGAGAATAATGGACTGAGGTTGTATTTAGCTAAGAAGTAGGTGTATTACATATTCTTTAGGGAAAAAGAAAAGCCACAGTCTCGCATGCATAAATATATTCTGAAGCAAGTAAGAAAGGGATTAGTTAAGTAACTTGTTTATCCTTTGCTCATGTGTGGAGGCTCTGTAAGAAGTGAGTAATTTATAGCTGTCTTGCCTACGTCATTGCAGGCCAATGTGGATTGAAGTGCGATAATGGTGATCTGTTGCAGCTTCATCAAGCCTGTTAAGTCAGCCAAACCTGGGTATCACACCTGACCTGTCGTGTCACAAGAGGGAAGCAGATTGCCAAACTGCCCTACTGTTAACTCCCTCACCTATAAGACCTTCACATCTTTCTGTCGACGTTGGCTTATTCCCTCCAAAAGGTCAGACATACAAAAAAAGCAACATGTCACTCCTGATGAAGTTACTAAATGAAGAAGTTGGGAGTGATTTAAACACTCAAAAAATACAATGAGATTCCTCTCTACCAGCTACGTATACACTGACAAGTGGAATGACAGACTAGCAGAAAATTGACTTTGTGGAGTGTGGTCCAGAGGATGGATGGAACAATTTAGATAAGATGGCCAAAATCTCCAGAAAGTTGAAGAATTTGAGTACCTTGTTTCTCAGGTCACCACCAAGAGTGACATATCCAGAGACTTGCACATGAGTAAAAGTGACCTGGATAAAGTGGTGATTAACTACTGGAGTTCTCTGCGAGCATCAAATACCAATCCCCCTGAAGTTCAAGTCACGGTTTACAGAACTGTTGTTCGTCCAGTTGCTCTGTAAAGCTCTGAATGCTGTCCAGCAACAAAAGCACTTCTTGTCATGGATATGAGCACGCTTCGCTGGTTCTTTTAGCTTAACCCGGCTAGACCATGTTTAGGATCATAAGACTTCCAGATGATCATGGGAATTACCCCAATCACAGACAACATGCTCAAGGCCATGTGGGACAAATGCTAGGAAGATGCAAAACCTCATAAATAACATACAGGTTCAATCATTTCTTTTGATTTAAAAAAAAGTGACCCAAAAAATTCATTTCTCTGTTCAAATTTGAAAAAGATCAAAATATAAACAATTGTCCCCGACCATTTGCCTCCGTCTCGTGCATCCTCCATGCTGGCTGCTGACTCCACTTGTTCTAATGACAACTACACTCTTATCCTTCTACCACGTTCCTTTATATCCTCTTGGACAACTTCCAGTTACCTGGTGGAGAATACTAGGGAAAGTATCCTCTACTCTAAAAACATGCACGAGGCTCTTTAATCCTTTCTTGCAGTAAACTTCCTAATCTCAGCTTTCACAAATCGCTGGTGAATTCAGTACCATAATCAATTAAAATGCTCGCTAATATGAGTTTTCATACAAAATACAGACATACTTTAAAAATACAAACATTTTGTGATATTAATCACATTTTGGCAACACTGGTAGGCTAACTAAACAACCTTTGGGACATTAAATCTCAATTATCAACAGACAATGAAGGTGCCCTTGTATCACAGTAATGGTTTTACCATTTTTTTAATAGAAATTTATAATTTACTTTCTTATAACACTGCAGATTGTACACATGAAAAGAAAAAAGAAGCTGTACAACACTTTTTTTATTAGTGTGGGGGGGAAACAGCCATCTAAATAGGCCAAAAATTTCATCTCACTGGGTCAAATTGCAATGTCAAAATCTAATGATTTCATGATAAAATCACAGTAACAATTTTTTTAGGATAATCACCTTTCTCCATGATGAAAACCATCTACTTTCTCGATAATTGCCATCTTCACACAACAGCAACTTCGGACGTATAAGTAGAATCTTTCTGAAAATAAAACACCAAATTTCTGGTAATATTATTGAAAAACTCAAAGAGACAAATTATCTCTACTTAGTATAAAACAAAGTCCCCGATTCTTGGATGTCACGGGTAATCTCGAGAACCACTGGATGGATTTTGATGCGGTTTTCACCATTCTGTAAAGGATATCTCGAGGAAGGTTTCTGTAGAAAACAATTTATTTATGATCAAAGGACGCCAATCAGTAACGATTTCAGTGGAAAAGGTCGGGGGAAAAAACCTGGGGTCCGTGCGCTTTTTAAGCTTACGCTGGGCAAAACGTTAAAAATATCAATATACTATCAGTGTAAGAATTGTTCAGCATGAAAAGTTCTCAAAAAAGTCTGTGAGAGCATATCTCCATCTTCAATACATCGCCCACTGTAAGTGTTTTTAAGTTTTCATTTCTTCCAACAATCTTCATTCAATTATTGAGGCGACAGTTTACCAGTTAGCTAGGGGCGAGCCTATCACCCCAGTTACAGCCTAGCTAGCGGGCGATTCTATTACCCCAGATACAGCCAGCAGCAAACTGTCGAGTCGTGTTGAGTTAAGACTTCAGAGAAGAGAGGTTGAGTTTGGAGTTTCGCTGGAAGTGCAACTCTGCTTTTCTTCATTTTACCTGTGAACTTTTCATCCCGCAAACTACACAGTCAAGTTAAGATTGGATGGAAGGGGGATTTGTGTTTCATGCACTCGCCATTCTTAAATTACGTCTGTCAAGAATTCGTTGCACATGCATCTCCACGATATTATAGTCCAGTACCCTGCCAAGGTGGGTGAGTGGTTATCGTGTCGAATTACTAACCCCAAGCTTGCAGGTTCGCTCCTGGCCGTGGTAAGTGATTTTTGAAAGGCGGCAAAAATCACGACATGCATGTCATACGATGTTGGCATGTTGAAGACCCAAATTGGATTCAGTAGGCCGTGTTCATAATGGCAAAATTAATCTCGGGATTTTCCGCCAACAGGAAGTTCCTCATTTCTCTACTAGAAAGCGCTATAGTGTCAAGGAGCTTAGATATCTAACATCCTTGACTTTCATAATGCTTCAAGGAACAACAAAATTTGACATGCAAGCTGCCCTCTGGGTGTCAAATAACAAAGCTTGCACCTGGCACCCGAGGCCATACGATATTATTATTAATATTATAGTCCAGTCAGTGATTTTAACCCATCACGCTGAGTCATAAAACGTATATAGGTCGTAGTTCATTGACATCGGGGGAAAAAAAGCGCTTATCACATAATGCATTCATAACTGTTACCGGGCGATGCCAGGGCGGGTTGCTAGTACCAGATAAATGAGGAACAAAATACAGAAAAATAAGTAAGAGTTGAGCAGTAGAAATGGTGGTCAAATTTCATCCTAATTCTTGACAAGAAGTGCAGCTTGGAAGAATTTGACTTTCACACTCTTATTTTACCAAGGTGACCTTTAGTTATTAGAGTGTGTTGGGCACAGTCTTGGAATAGAGCTCAAAGACAGGTTTCAATATACTGTCGAGTGGTTATGTTGGTATAGTACCAAATCAACTCACGCCTTCTTGCCTAGATACAGGCCGCCCGGGAATGTTCTCCGCAGCGGCTACTTGCAGCTACGAGTGGTTGCGTCATCAGTTTAGTTGGTAGAACAGTGTCCTTGATAGGGTGAAGGCTACATGTGTGGGGTGTGGAATTCGTCAGTGTGTATTGGAATAAGCGAGCATGTGTGGCATCAGCACTTCTAGCATCAGTTATGAATGGCTGTGGTGAGTATAAAGTTTACTGATTGCTTGTTATGATACAAATGACAGCCATGCTGCCAACGTAACTGGTGACTTAATCTCTCGCAGCAGCTTGTAGGCACTGCGGAGAACATTCCCGGGCGCACTGTACTTTCATGCACTATTGCACAAATTAAAATTCAATATATTACTAACAGCATTTATAAGTTGTTTGTGTTTTTAAGGAAGTTTTGTTTTAATCGCAGGCAATTGATCTTATTGCAAATTTTACACACTTAATTTAAGAATACAAATAATATGTGAAAAATACATTACCTATTTAAGAAGATAACTCTGCAATTATAGGTGGCATTCCTGTGCATTACAGGCATCCCCACATCTATTAGCATGTCCTTGCATAATGGGCTGATTAAAATCTCAAGAAGAACTTCCCAGGAATGGAATAAGGTGTCACTCTCCAGGAAGTGGTCCTCACAGCTATAACCACTGAGGAACAAAATATACCTATGTAATTTTAATACAAGATGATTAGTAAAAACTTTTTTCTCCATTTTATTTCTCCCTGGCGTTGTTCCCATTATGTTTTGGGGTCCGTCACTCTACACTATTAGCATGTCCTTACCTAATGGGCTGATTAAAATCTCAAGAACAACTTTCCAGGAAGTCAAACTGCATGGACACCAGCTTACTGTACCTAATGGTAAGTTTCAATTATATTTAGCAATCTATTCCAAGTACAAGAGAGCATAATTCACATAATTATACAAGTGGCAGTATAAAACTACAGATCCCATCAAGTATAAAAGCTGGCTCAAAGACTTAAGTAGGAAGTAGAGAACTGTGTATGTCTGATAAATGTAAAGGAATCTAGGAACTCCAGGAGACCTGGTGTGACCTTGTCAAATTATTCTATTTGAACAAGAAAGTAAAAGAGTTAAGCAGTCAACAGTGAAAGCAATGTGGTTATTTTGGGAAATAACAATAATTAAATCTTGAGAGTTAAAGGAGAACTTAAAAGTCGAAAGAATATGTTGCCCTATCTTCAAGCAAGAACAGTTGACGAGGAGTCTCGTCTCTGTGCCGGCAAGCTATGACCACATTAGGCGAGCGCCCTGCATCATCGTGTAACACATTCAAGTTTGTGCACTGGTAGGTTGCATGTGCTACTGCAAACTTATAACCTGGCGTGACCTTGTCAGAAGGAAGGGGCCTCGTCTCTGTGCCCGCGGGCTACGACCTCACAACGCAAGAGGCCGACATCATCACATAGCACATTCGTATGCCGATCGGTAGACACACGATTTAATGGTGAATAAAAAACCACAATAGCGGTGTAAAAACTAAGGGCAAAGCGGGATTAAAGCGGTGAATAAATGCCATTGCTTACGGTGTAGAAAAACGGTTTACTAGACTATATACATACTTTTGCCTTATGTTGTAATGAAGGAAACAACAAACACACGAAGTATGGCTTGGTTTACAGTATTCATTTGCTGTTGAAGCAGTAACTCAGTAATGTTTCTAAGTTATAATTTGACAGGTAGGTACGCTTGTCAGACAAAATATTGTAGGCAGAAAGGGCCCTTTCACTGTCAACATTTGAAATGGAAATGTACAGAGATTGAAGACATTTCACAGCTATAGGATATTCCTCTAACATTCCCTTCAATACATCTTCAACTACATTACCGTCACCACATGAAAAGAGATTTACAGGTGATTTGCATTTGAATATAGAACTTCAAAAAGTCATGAGAATTCACTCCAGCAAAAAGGGGGATTTTCTCTATCTTGTTGAAGAGAGATGACTATGTTCACAGTTCTTAGCAGGGGCAGATGAAACAGTGAGGAAAGTGAATTAAAAATCTCATGAGCAGAGTCTTTTGCCAGCATATCTGAGAGTTTTGTGTGACATGCATTGGCAAGGGCTACGAACCTTTTTTCAGCATTTTTCTTTCTATCGCTTGATAGTTCATTCAATGCCTTCAATGTGTCTGGTTTCATCACTAGTTTTTCGATAACCGTGTAATCAGAAATGAGTTCATTTACCATTGGAACAACTTTATGTGCCAAAGCATAATTAGAACCCTCGAAGCAAGTTATCTTTTCAGAAGTTGAGGCACAGTGTTCTTTCACAAAAATTACCTCACACAAAATTGATTTTACTTCACTTTCACTTAATTTTGGAAAGTATTTAACACTTTCAGCAAAACTCTCCACTGTTTTAAAATACTGAACCAAATCCATGACATAGTCTGCCAAGTAGGAAACTGATGTGAACCACGTATTCCACCTTGTGATAACTGGAGGGAAAGAGCTTCATATCCTTTTCTCCTGCACCATACATCTGCTGCAAGAACCTAATATACCTATGCTTCCGTTTTCTTGTATTAAGAAAAGCTTGCTTTGTTTTGGTAACACACTCATTCACACGATGAAGTTTCTTCGGCCAGATTCCTGCTACTAAATCAAGCTTGTGTGCCCAACACTCAATGTGAAGAAGGTTGTCCGATATCAAACCTTGTAAAGTTTGCACACACTTTTTCATCTGTTGAAATACCTATGATATTTTTGTATTCAAGTTTATGTCTCTTAATAACCTCCAGTATGGCTTGAGAACATTCCTGCAAGTTAACATTCTGAAGCATTAGGACACCACCTACTAGCACTTTAGGAGTCTCGCTACTACCCTTGGGAAGAGTTCTAAATAGCACAATGAACACGGCTCGAACCATCCTCTCTGTGGTTTCATCACAGTGTAGAATAACATGCTGATTCTTTAATTTCTCACTACTTGATTCTTCTTTTTCTTGATGCATACCTGCCAACTTTCAAAAATAGAAATCTAGAAGATCCCAAAGCGCAAAAATTTACCGCGTACATACATCGCAAGATCTTAAAAATAGCGTGAAAAGACTACAGGGAAAGAGATTACGAACTCTTGGTGATGTAAGACTATCTAATTCATTGTGCCAGTTTCCAAAAATTCTGAAGAATATGCCTCCCTGAAAGACTGATGATATTGTTTCTTACTTGAATTCATCACGAAAACACTAAATAGCACAAAAATTTGTCACACGAATACCAGAACTACAGCAAGCACCGCTTAAAACCAAGCTTTCCCGCTTAAGAACAGTCAAGGCACAAAGAGTAATATAAATGCAGCGATAATCTGCGAGAAGTGACCATCGATAGACAGTTCTATCGACTTTTAGCGTGATGTCAAACGCAAGAAATTAATGACAAAAGCGCAGCGATAATCCGCGAGACGGGATTATCGATAAACTTTACAGGGTGTCTACCATAAGTATGAAGTAAAAATTAGTTACTTTTTAGCTACCTTTTAGTTAATTTTAGTTACCTTTCAATTCAAGATACGTCTGCGGTCGGCAACCATAGAAACTCATCGCGCGGTGAAGGAAAACAACAATGAACTGTGCTTAAAGCAGTGAATAAGATTCACTTATGGTGTCATAAAAATTTAGGTAAAAATAAATAATGGATATTTAATATCAAATGAGTTGATTGAGCAAATATGCCGTCTTGTGTACAAGAAGTTATGATTATCAAGAAGTTGCACTGATCTTGGTCGTTTATGGAGTTTCCTTTGTCCCCGCGGTAGACCACGAAGAAGTATATGCTACGTTACGTGATCGTCACCGAATTATGTTTTCGCAGTCAGGTACGGAGAAATATCGAGACGTTACACGATCGGCGCTGGTCTCAGCCGTTTGACGCAATTCGTAGTTTTTTATTTAGGTAAAACACTGAGAAAAATCGCGATTACATAATCGGTGTCACTTATAGTCCTTGACGTCGGGCACGGAAAAATATGGTAAGTTATTACTACGCAATCGGCATTTGACAAGAATCCAGTTGCACTCGTCATCGAATGCGGAGAAATATTGCTCGGTCGTTTTATGAGATTCACGTTGTCCTCGCGGCTGAACAATGAGAACGCAATATTATGCAATCGGCACCGCATCCAGCCATTCAACGATTGTCTGTCTGTCTATCTGTCTTGACAGAATGGCGGAGGCGAGCTCGAGATTAAAATTCACGAGCAGTTATGGACATGTTGTATAATCGGCGCCGTGATTCCCGCAGTCCTCGAAGACACAGGTTCGCGGCCGGGCACGGGTTTTATAATTTAACGCAACTGGCGTCGATCGTGGTCCGTTTGACGAGATTCCCGCAGGCAAGTCATGCTGTCGGCCGGCCGTCTCGAGGATGTGACTTTGGAGGATGAACTTTCGAAGTAGGTATCGGTTACCGGTATTATGAATTATTCAGGGAAGCTAAATTGGATAGGTTAAGAATGTAAACAACGCTCTTAGGCTTCTACGTTTGTTGCCAAGAGCCGACTGCGGTGGCGTCTAGTAGATGAGTTCTGAACTTGGCCTAGTAGTCGTTGACGGTGGCGCTTGGCGGCAAAAGTAGGAACTATTTGAAAAATTCCAAGTTGCAGGTTATCAGACAGATTCTACACACACCCAAAGTACACGGGGCTATATGACCGCGTTGTCGCAGCCCCTAACTTAAGAACCAACCAGGGAGGATTGCACGAATAATCCGACAAAAGGGCAATTTTCTTTCGAATTGTAATTATACAAGTTTTCGAGATAACCATAGTTCGAAAGAAAAATAGACATATAACGGAGTTTCGAATTAACCACACTTGATGTCGCAAATTCACTAGACGGATAGATTTTTAAAATATAGTCTACCGGTATGTATTTTGAAGCATTTTTGCGATTATTTTTTGAAACGGAATCATTTCGCAAGATTGCGACAATAAATTATTTCGCGTTATTTCTGAACTTCAATTTGAGATATACAAATTTAGAGGCCAATATCAGAAATGAGGGGTTTCTGTTGAGTTTCTGAAGTTATCGCGAATAAACGTCTCGCAAAAAGTCAGGTTTCCGATTAATACAGAAAAATATTTCACACAAAACTAAACTCTTCTTGATGCCGAAAATAAACGTTGAACCGATGTACACAGTACCACTGAAGGTATCCTCAGTATGCATTTCCTTGAGGTCGTGCACGGGGAAATATAGCTTACGCAATCGGCGCCGCTTGTGTGAAACTCGCTTCATCGCATCAGCGAAACTAGCGGCGCGGGTTTTAATGATTTTAACAGACCTCGGCGAATTTTCGTTACCTCCAACTATCCAGACATAAGAATTAGCTACTTTTCGTTACCTTAATAAAATTAGCTACTTTTTCGTTACTTTTCATTACCGGTAGACACCCTGAGTCTTATCAGTCGATTTTCAGTCGAATTTAAACACTCGCATAGCAGCTATTATCGAAAATCAAAACTGAAATGAGATTTGGATACAGAGAACGGAAAAAAGCTAGGGAGTTGAAAATCCGGAAAAAAACGATGTTAATCCGGACACCCGGAAAACACCCCAAAAATCCGGAAAACTTCTGGGAAAACCGGAAAACTTGGCAGGTATGTTGATGTAATAGGGGCAAATATTTCTTTCGTAACCAGTCAGCTGTGGGAAAATTTCCACTTCCTAAAACAGTGTAATGAAAAAAATCTATTAGCAAGCAAATCATTTTAATTTAAAATATTAATATTTCAGACTTATTTGTTGTTTATGATGAAAAATCCACAGCCTGCTTCCAGTCTCCGACCGGGCCAGGAATGTAATGAATGAAGCCCCCATCTAGCGGCGAGGATATGAACTGTGCCGGCTGCCGAGGCCTGACGCACTCCTCTGGGGCAATGATTAAATGAATGACAGATGAAATGAAATGATAGTGGAGAGTGTTGCTGGAATGAAATGTTGACAGGGAAAACCGGAGTACCCGGAGAAAAAACTGTCTGCCTCCGTTTTGTCCAGCACAGATCTCACATGGAGTGACGGGGATTTGAACCACGGACCGAACGGTGAGAGGCCGGCGTGCTGCCGCCTAAGCCACGGAGGCTTAATTTAAAATATTAATATTTCAGACTTATTTGTTGTTTATAATATGAACTTAAAAGTATTTAAAAGTAAACTAAGTCATTACTACACTTTCTGGTATCCCACATCACGTTTCCATGGTGCCTGCAAAACTTTCAGCTGTAAGTGTCACGGCGGGTTGGTGGATTCTCGGCAAGATTATTTGGAAAGTTTTCCATATTTGAGGTCCGTATTGACGTTTACAACTATCGAATGGGGTTGTTGATTCTCCGCCCAATCAATACAATTTATTACAAATTATTACGCGGAACCGTAAGAATGCCAATGAACCCGGCCTCCCCTCCTGTGTTCCCCCCTCTCTCCGTATACCGGCAGACGTGTCACATGCGCGACCTTGCCCACTAGGTCCCGCAGAATAGCACAACATTTCGCAGTCAGTAAGCTCCAACACAACATGGGTAAGTCTAAGTCATTCGCTCGTCAATTAGTCAAAATAAATCTGCATGTGTTTCTGAGAAAGAACGTTTCGCTCATTCTAGCCCCCGCATAGGAAAGGCGGTCCACTAAATTCAGCTTCCGGGCGGGAACGAACAGCAAACCATTAGTGCCAATTTACCCTGTAAGTTTAAAGTTTTGTTTCCTTAATATTTAATCTTGACCTCAACCTAAGAGCATCTGCCATTGCTAAAGCATAAATTATTATCTTTGCAGTTAATTCACGCATACTACATAATGCGTCAACCATGCTCGGTCCAGGGACAACATATTGAACAGGTGGCTATCTCCGCTCAATCACTATACAAGCCAGGCGGAATATTTATTTTAGCAAAGGCCAAAGTATGTTAAGCCCCCGACTCGCCAGCATATCTGGGTCACCAAACAGAGCTGTATCGGCGTGACTAACAGATGAGTCAGAATCACTCAGCTAAATGGACACTTGTCACCATTAAAAACAACCAGCATGTAATACATTTTAGTTTGTGTATGGCTGACATGAAGAGGTGTTTTATCGTATCAGTGTTTCTTTCTCTCTCCAAATGTGTATTTTAGTGTTGTTTTAATGTATCTAATACCGTTAAGCATTTTAAGAGTGTTGTTCTATTATAAATGCATGTCTTTTTAATGGATGTTTTTGGAAATTAATCAAGGCTGAAGAAGGGCCCAGGTATGGCCCGAAACATGTCTCAGAAATAATAAAACTGTGAAAATTTTTGTAATAAATTGTATTGATTGGGTGGAGAATCAACAACCCCATTCGATGGATTCTCGGCAATCGTAAAAGAATTACCTTCCCTCCCTGATAAAATTCGTTACATAAAACTACGTCTTTCCACCTATTATTATTTTTATCACTACGAAAAGTGGGGTTGCGGGATACTGGTAAGTGTAGCGGCATCCGAAAAAAAATTAACTCGCCTGGTATATGTTTGTTCATCCAATCCTTCATTGTTGGATGATCTAGCTTTTCTAAAGGAATGTTGGCACTCAAAAAGGCCTCCACTGTTGACATTACAAATTCGACGGAGTCATTTCTCACTTTTTTGGCATTCCCGACCGCCTCTTGAACTGATATACGTCTTTTGGTACCTCCTTCAGACAAAATCCTTTTCTTTTTGTGATTTTTACTTAAGTTGTGTTTCACACATGAATCGCGACGCTTCCAATCTAGTCTAATGTTGCAGAATTTGCACATAACTATCTTCTGCCGCGCATCGTAAACATGATAGCCTTCGTCTTTAATCTCGTCAGCCCTATCAAAACACGTCGTTATTTTCGGCATTGCGAATTCACATTAGAAATAGAAATTTCAACTACAAATCACAGCGCACCCACGTGGTCAGCAATGCGCGGCCCAACTCTCTCACTTGTCTCCCAGTACGACAGGATAGCCAATATTGAAACTGTGTAGTAATTTCCTGCTACGTGATGTTAGGATATGCTTAGGCTTTAAACACTTAAAAATACATTTGAATTGGGTTCTACCAGCAATGCTAACAAGGTGAAAACCACTGAAGGCTCGCGATATCGCACCAAATCGTGTAGAGACGTAATAAACAAGCCGATTTCGTGATGTCGCAAATACGGACGTACATCACAAATAAGGTGGAATTTCGCGTTTAATCGTGAGGACAAATTCAGTGCTTTATGATCAAACAATATTAAACACACAGTTAAAAGACCTTTGATGCACATATAAACACATTTCGCATTTTCGCGATACACCATAAAATCGTGTCTCTACCGATCGGTTAACACACAGCCACGAGCTTATAACCTGGCATGATCTTGTCAGAAGGAGTCGCTATGCCTTCAGGCTATGACTCATGCTATGCAAGCGGCCAGCACACAGCCCACTAGACTGTGGTCGCACTCAGCCTCAGTCCAGGGGAGTGAAACTGGTATGACCCCGACGCTTCCACTAGTTGGGCTCGAATGATGATCTTCACTAAGCTGTCCCACGAGGCGCTGCTAGTCCAGTTGGCCCACGTAAAAACATGATGATGATAATTATTGTTTTACGGGGTCTAACATCTAGGTTATCAGCCCACGTAAAAACAGGTCCGACTGCAATTAGTATAAGCTTACGCAAGGGACACCCCAGTTAAATTAAAAATGTGATGTGACACGCAAGTCCAGCATCAGCCAATTCCATGGAAACATCGCAACAGATACCCATGTGTGATGTTACGCATGTGGTGTTCACAATGAGAAAATATAAGGGACATTCAAAAAGAAATGAGTCGGAGGCTATAAAACGGATCGTAATGCCCTGACCTGGGGACGACTGTGCGGTCCCTATGATAGTGCTGAGGTTCCAAACTCGCCATTAGAGGGACACGGGCGCACATCCAAGCGACGACATAGCGAGCAAGCAAATGCGTCGACCATACACTGTGGAAACCAGTGACATTGAGGCTTCAAAAGAAGAGCAAAGGGATGTAGTGCTTTTTCCGACAGTGGAAGGAGTGCGGAGAACGGGAATTCATCGAAGAATGGCACAAGTTTACAGAGAGCACTGCCTGTCCGTGGCAAAGGTTATGGCGTGGCAGAAGCAATTCAGGGAAGGACAGATGTCGTTGGCCAATGATGCACGGTCTGGAGTGCCACACTGCATTACCGATGACATTGTCCAGCAGGTGGATGCCCTCATTATGCAAGACCAGCGAGTTACGGTAGCAGTCATATCCTCACACGTCGGAGTTAGTGTCGGAAGTGTTCACGACATTATTAAAGACTGATTGCAATTTCGCAAAAAGTGCACCCAATGGGTACCTCACAGTCTTCTACTAGCACAGGAAAATGCCGTAAAGAGACTGAAGTCCCGGAAACCTTCTTGGAAGACAGCCAAAGAATTAGCTAATAATAATAATAATAATAATAATAATATTAATACAGGAAGCATGTCAAATGGGACTCTTATCTGGAACATCTGCTGCGCTATGCCAAGGAAGGGAATGCGTTCCTGCACGAGTGGTCGCAGGAAACAAGAAATGGTACCATGACAAAGTCGCCAGTGAAAGCATGATGAGGGCTCGCCGCCACCCAAGAAGTCCAAGGCCGTCTGCACGAGTACGGGGAAGGTTATGGCTCAGCTTCTTCTTTGATCAAAATGGCCTCCTTCTTATGGACTTCCTGCAGCATAGACAATGGTGAATGCACAGCAATACTCCCAAACCCTTCGAACAGAGATCAAATCGAAACGACCAGGACAGCTCACCTGCGGGATCATTCTGTTCCATGACAATGAAAAACCCTATACAGCCAACGCAGTCAAGGAGCTCTTGCAGATATTCAAATGGGAGGTCCTCAGTAACCCTCCATACAGTCCGGACCTGTCTTCCTGCGATTATGCCATTTCAGGCTCTGAAAGGCAAATGATTCACCTCGGACGACGTCAGGGAGAACGTTCGGAACTGGTTCACAACGCAGCCCCATGAATTTTAAGAGTTGGCCATTCACCACCTTCTGTCAGAGTGGGACAAGTGCCTCAACAGTGCTGGGCAATACTTTTGAAAGAAAGGTACAGGTTTTCATTTTATAGCCTCCATCTCATTTCATTTTGACTGGTCCTTATACAAGGATTACCATATACAATGATCTTGAAGTTCATAGTGAAATACAGAGGATTATGAATTAAGCAAATAATAACACAGTATATAAAAATAATAAATAAAAAAATAAATAAATAAAAAAAGGGTTTATCTTCTTCGAACTTTAAATATTCTTTGCATAATCGTCGCAACCTGCTTTTCCTCTAAGAATTGTACGTTAAAAGTATGCGAGGAAATAAGGTATGTAAAATAAAAATAAAATGCATATAACTGTAACAATATTAAAATAATAATAACAATACTAATAACAACAATAATATGACCTCTGCTATCTGGTGTATAATTTTGAAGGTGGAGCCATCTACGCAATCTACTCTCCATATTTAACCTTTTCACTGCTAATATTGTGAGAGACTATCAAACCCCTCCATGCTGAATAAATTTTTAAAAGTATGTTATTCAGATGCAGTTGCCGACGAGATATCTCGGGCGCAGCAAGGACATGACGTTCTACCGCACCCGAGATATCTCGGGCGCACCCGAGATATCTCGGGTGTAGCAGTGTAAAGGTTAATATCCTGTTTGCACATATTTGGCTGAATTTTATTGATTTTGATTTCTAGACAACGAACACCTTACTAGAGAACGTTTAGATGCAGAACCTGTATGACTCGAAAGTGCTGTCGATTTGTCCTGCCCTTCAAAAATAAGTCTTCCTCAGCCAGGAATCAGACCCACAATCTTAGGATGTTGGCTCCGACACTTTGCCAGTGATCCATTGGAGAAGCAAAATCATAGCAATACACAAATAATACTACAGTATAACCCCGATTTAACGTGACCTCGATTTAGCGTAAACCCGCATTTAACGGAAGAAATTTCAAGTCCCGAAAATTATTCCATAAGTGCAATGCAATTTTATATTCGATTTAACGTAATTCGCGTTACGCCAAAACCCGCATTTAGCGTCAGGAAATGTTAAAATTCGCGAGTATTTATTTTGATTCGTTATGGTTATGCGACATTAAGAACCTATGAAAAAGATAAGCTCGTTAAGGATGATTCAAGGCAGAAAAGGAACTCCAGCATTTATATTGGATACGATCGATCATCTTCCATATCGATTCCTCGCTACATGTACGAGCGAGCTCGATCTTACCCGACCGCGGCTGAAGACACAATGTAGGCCTAAAGCGTGCTAACAGTCACGCCGCGCCGCATCGCATGCTTGCGTGAGGTCTGTCCGAGTTTGTACGTTCGTAGCAGCACTACAGTATAGCGTCAGTTTACGCAAGTTTGCATCAGTTCGTGTGTTATGGTTATGCGACATTAAGAACCTATGAAAAAGACGTCATAAGCTCGTTATGGATGATTCATGGCAGAATTTAGAGCGCAGACGCGTAGCGATCGATACAATCGATATCTTCCATATCGATTCCTCGCTACATGCCCGAGCGAGCTCGAACATAGCCGAGCGCGGCCGAAGCGGCGCCGCTTTGCATGCTTGCACACGGCCGAGCTCTGAAGCGACGCAATACGTAAAGACGAAATCATTGAGATTCGAGAAGACTGAACTGCGTTTCTCTGCGATGTAACAGTAGGCCTACTTGAGCAATCTTCGAAACATACGAGCATGTTGGCGCGAGCGGTATAGCACAGATTTCCTTATCTTCAAAGCCCAAACAATACAAGAGGAATGCACTTCACACTCGGAACCTACCCTACCTTTGCCTACAGCTGATCTGTGAGTTGTGAAGGATGGATGTGTGGACAGCGTATTGTAAACAGCGATTATTGCCGAATGGCGCAATCTTGCGCGACACCGAGAGCGTGTTTGTTTGATGCTCTTCATGCAGTCAACAAGTCAAGGGAGTAAAACACCGCTACTACGCTCGTACATAAGCAAGGGCAAGTTAGACGTCGATAAAGTCGATTATGATTTAAGACATGAAACCAAAGAAGAAATAGCACGGAATTTGACTGTTGGTTAGGAAACCGGAAATCCAGTTGATATCGAGTGCGGGAGTGATGCTACGGAAATCCCTAAAATTTTACACAGTCAAGCTAGTGTCTCTAGTTACACTTATCGCTTAATAGAAAAACGAGATGAATATTAGTTCTCATATAATGTTTTCTTCTGAAATGTGCAATCGAAAGATAGAATAAACGATCTAAGAAACAGTTTATTTTCTAGGTTTAACAAAAATAACTGCGGATAATTCGCGATTTTATTCACGGAAGTTCGTGCATTAATTACCGCGAATTATCGAGAGTGCACTGACGTTTTTTGTTGTTAAATATTAATGTAGGCATAATCCACATAGCCCTCCCTACCTCTAGCCTAGCATGTCTTAAGGCTAGTCCACACCAAAGTTAATGAACAATGTTCATGAACAATGTTAATGCAAACATTTCTCAACATGATTACTAAACATTTGTTAACAAACTTCTTCAACATTATGTCCACACCAAATAAACTTTTGTTAACAAACAACTTCAACATTAAATAAACTGTTTGTGAGGTTATAATGGATAGGGTCAGGAAGAAGAAAGTACTTACAGCTGCATATTTCATTATTTTAGTGAGTACAAAATTAGAGAAAAGCGCAGACGCAAGGTGTGGAAAAGAAAAATATTGGAAAGGCGTTTAGAATTAAGTTAATTAATATTCTCATGTGCTTCCTGGTATTTCATAATTCCGCGCAATATAAGACTCGCTTGCGATTCGATAGTCGATTTTTAGAGAAGTAAAAGAGCATCGTATTCCGCGCTACGAAATTACAACCATAATTGCGTCTTTGCGCATGGGCGAACCAAAATGTTAACGAAAACACGAAATGTTAATGAAAAGTTTCATTCACAAAAGTTAAAGAGATTTTGTTCATGAACATGCTCGAAAAGTTAACGAACACGCAATTTTGTTGATGAACAGTCAAAACAGTGTTCATTAACAAAGTTAACGAAAACATCTTGGTGTGGACGTACCTCTATAAGACACTACAATTAAGTGTTATAATTATTATTTTCCATGTTCAAGCCTATTTCTATATTTTAACCAATAGTTTTGTTTTTCTAGGCTTAACAATAATAACTGTGGATAATTCGCGGTTTTCGATAATTCGCAGAAGTTAGCGCATTAATTAACGCGAATTAACGAGAGAGCACTGTATGTGGAGAGAGTGCTGCAGGTAGTAATGAAACCTATCGAAACCTCGATTTAAGGTAAACCCTCATTTAAGGTTAAAAAATACCGGTCCCTAGAAAAACGTTAAATAGGGGTTCTACTGTATGTATAAGATATGAACAGCAGTTATTCTGATGGAAGAGATGGACCACAATCATAAAACAAAACACCCTACCATATTTCCAGCTCAGGCCCAGAACGAAATGCAGCTCCAGCTTCCTTTGCTTCCTGAATACTCTCCAGTATTCTTTGCAGATTCCCTTCAAAGTCTAGGGCCCACTGGTTCAGAGTGCACACAGCGACAGTCACCTTACGACCCATTCTTCACCAAAATCCAATACTAGGGCTGTAAAAAAAATGAAACCCCTTCAATCAAAATGGAAGTATATTGAATATTCACTACACACATACAATTGTGTGGTATTTTAGACTGATTCAAACTTTGATGATGTTTCTCAAAATAAAACAATCAGCTAATAATTTTAATATTTCATTTCATTTTTATTCAACCAATGAATCATATAATGTACATTGTACAATGATATAGGACACGCCAATTTACAAATTATACTAATGTGGAAATCGGAATATGTTGAACCGTTGTTGGGTTTCCCGCCAGTCTTGGCACCGCTCGGTGGTGCCGAGTAGAGGAGTCGAGGGGAAGTCGCGAGAAAGAAAGACGAACAGTGTGACAGTTTTGTGTCGAGTGAAGTCACGCTAAGTTCTGTGCAATCTCATCTGTTGTAATCTTATGTGTAAATACTGTTACGGCTGTGAGTTCGTTTCATCGCTCGCCGAATGAGTCACAACTACCCCAGGGCTGGGCTGCTCTCAGTATATTGCGTGTGCGTTATGCAACAGGACTACTAGGACAAAGGGATGGTCCAGAATATTCGCGACTCGGCCAGTGAAGGAAGCCTCGAGAAGCCGTGAACCCTGGATGGGTCTAGAAGCATTTATTGAGTCACCTGCCTGCTATATAAGAGCGACCTCCCAACCAGTGAACGAGTGTTTTTCGAGCTAGTGCGAGCGTTTACCCTGAGCGACAGAAGTGTGGTGACGTAACTTGCGAAACCCCTAGTGAAGCTGATTCTCTTGCCAGTGAAGGAATGTGAATCATACGGAGAGGCTGGATATTGAAGAGTGTGTGCTTACCTAGTGCGACAGACTTAGTGCAGCTATTTCCAGCCAGCATACGGGACCGGACTCATTAGGAGGGATTAACTTCTGTGGCCCATTGACAAGTGAAAGGGTGAGTCAAGCCCCATGCTGAGGGAGCTTCTGTAAGACAGCTAATTGTTTCTACCTGCTTATTGTTTCTACCTGCTTATTGTACGGTGTAGATTGATGACCTGCAAGCAATAAAGCTAATTTCTCTTTAAAGCAGTAATTGGTGTTGTGCTTTCTACCCACCGTAATCCAGTTAACAAAAGTGCCACAAGGGGGTGGCACGTAACAACTGGTGTCAGAAGCCGGATTACGAACTCAAGCACTACACCTGACGGTCCTGGTTTCAAAACCCGAGCAGGTCATTTTTCTCTAATTTTCCTGTGAGTGCATGCCCTTAACAAGACAAACAACTAAAATGGAGGCGCAATTGGCAGCATTGCTAGAAAAGTTAAGTGGCATGGACGCCAAGATGGAAGACGGCCAGAAGGACCTGAAGGATGACCTGAAGAAGATGGAAGACGGCCAGAAGAAGGAGGATGGCCAGAAGAAGTTAGCAGAGGACCTGAAGGACGGCCAGAATAAGTTAGCAGAGGACCTAACCGCCAAATTTCTGGATGGCCAGAAAAATCTGGAAGAGTGTCTGCTGACGAAATTAGAGGAGAGCCAAAGGAAATTAGAACAGGGCCTACGTGAGGAAGTCGCAGCAGTGGAAAAGAAGTTCGACGCCTTACAAGTGAAAGTTCCCGAGCTGCGCCAATGCCCGGTGATGGGGGTGGAGGAGAAATTCAACGCCTTACAAGTGGAAGTTGCCGAGCTATGGCAACGCCCGCTGATGGGGGTGGAGGAGAAATTCAACGCCTTACAAAAGGAAGTTGCCGAGCTGCGCCAACGCCCACTGACGGGGGTGGAAGAGAATTTCATCGCTCTACGAGAGGAAGTTGCCGAGCTGCGCCAACGCCCGCCCACCGTTACACCGGGAATATCAGGAACGGGACATAGCAGAGTGACGCCCCCAACCTTCGACGGAAAGGTCCCGTGGAGCACCTACTTACGTCAGTTCGAGGCAGCCTGTTCCATAAATAACTGGAACAACACAGAAAAGGCTACAGCTCTCATTGTAGCGCTGAGAGGTGATGCCCTTAACGTCCTTCAGGCCATCCCGACTGGATCCCAGGCCTACCAGCAGGCCTACCAGATGCAGCTCCGGACCCGGGTACAGAAGAACGCGGAAACCCTGCAGGAGTTCGAGATGGACATCGCACGCCTCGTAAGGCTCGCCTATCCAACAGCGCCGGCCGACTTTCTGGAACAGATTGCGACGCAGGCCTTCACCGACGGGCTACGGGACTCGGACACTCAACAGGCGAGACCCTGGCAGATGCGCTGAGCCACGCACTTGAGTTCGAGACCGCAAAGCAGGTATCTAGAATGCGCGCGCGGGTGCGTCAGGTGGACGTCGACGAACCAGCCAAAGCCGACAAGACCAAGCCCCTGGCCATTGAACTGATGGAGGCGCTAGGCCGGTTCTTCAAGAGTCGCAGTACCACCAACAAAAACGTAGCCGAAGAACATCCGGAGAGGCGGCCCGGAAGAGGACTACCGACCTGCTGGACCTGCCGTAAGAGAGGCCATCTGAGCAAGGACTGCGGTGATCGCCGCCGCCAAGGGTTTCCGTCGGGACAGTCAGTCGTAGGGAAACCGCGCGGCCCAGGAAAGCAAGTATCAGCCAACCTTGAGGGGCAAAGGTTGGCTTGCGACAGTCGTCAAGCCCAGGCAGTCCAAGTTCGTGTGACGCAGTTACGGAGGGTTAATAGCAGCCTGATGGTCGACGGAGTCGTCAACGGAGAGAGCTGGCCCATGCTTATCGACACGGGAGCATCGAGGACCATCGTCAGTCCCACCGTGATCCCGAAGTGGAGAGTGCAACCAACACAAAGGAACCTCCAGCTAATAACCGCAACCGGAGAGACCGCACCAGTACATGGCGAAGCATCACTGGAGTTCCGTCATTGGTCGACGGGCGATAAAGCATCCAGTGCTTGTGGCTGACGTATCAAATGAAGTGATCATCGGACTGGACTTCCTGGACCAGAACAACATCATCTTGGATCTGAGTACCAACACTCTGCACTTCGGAAGTGAGGAACTTGCTTTGCAACCAGCACACGAGGCCGTCACTGCACGACGAGTAAGGCTGAGAGAAGACGTCAACGTTCCCGCCAGGACGGTCAGCGCTGCCGTAATTGTCGACGGAACTGCTGAGGGAGTGGCGGCTGTCATCGAGCCAAAATATGAGGACATCCAGACAAAAGGATTGCTAGTTGCCAAGACCCTCATCAACACGACGTCTCGGCCGTACGTCCGCCTGTCCAACCTGAACGACTACGACATTACGGTTCACCAGGACACAAACCTAGGAGTCTGCGAGCCCGTTACCTGGATTGCCCACATCACAGACACGACGGACGGACACCTGCAGACGGACAACCGAAGAAGACGCGCACAGCCAGAAGAACTACAGAAGCTGTACCAAGGATCCCAGGACCATTTAGACGAGGAACAATCACGCCAACTTCAGGACCTGCTACGCGAATTCCAGGACGTCTTCTCCGTGGAGAGCAAAGACTTCGGCAAGACAAGCTTGGTCCAGCACAGAATCGACGTTGGGGACAGCGCACCGATCAGGGCCCCATTCCGACGTGTCCCACTCGCCAAGCAAGCCGAAGTCGACCGGATGGTAGAAGAGATGAAGGAGCAAGGAGTGATCGAGCCATCACATAGTCCTTGGAGTTCTCCGGTCGTTCTAGTGAAGAAGAAGAAGGACGGTTCCACCAGGTTCTGCGTGGACTATAGGCGGGTGAACGACGTCACGAAGAAGGACAGCTACCCTCTACCCTGGATCGACGACACGCTGGACACCATATCAGGATCAAGATGGTTCTCCACCTTGGATTTGAAGAGTGGCTACTGGCAGGTGGAGGTCCACCCTAAGGACCGCGAGAAAACAGCGTTCTCTGTGGGCAGCGGGCTCTGGCAGTTCACCGTCATGCCATTCAGTCTGTGCAACGCCCCTGCGACCTTCGAAAGGCTAATGGAGTCCATTCTGAGGGGACTACACTGGAAGACCTGCCTGGTCTACCTAGACGACATCATCGTTCTGGGGAGAAGCTTCGAGGAGCACTACAGCAACCTGAAGGAGATCTTGATGAAGCTACTGGCTGCCCAGCTGAAGTTGAGCCCCAAGAAGTGTCAGCTCTTCCAGAAGCAGGTCCAGTACCTTGGGCATATCGTCTCCGAGGAGGGGGTGCGCACCGACCTAGAGAAGACCGCAGCTGTGAGGGAGTGGCCAGTTCCGAAGGACAAGTCCCAACTACGAAGCTTCCTGGGACTCTGCACTTATTACCGTCGCTTCGTGAAAGGATTCGCCGACATCGCCAAACCTTTACATCGACTGACTGAGAAGGACCAACTCTTCACGTGGACAGCAGAATGCCACAGTGCCTTCGAACAACTCAAGCAGGCTCTGTGCACCGCGCCTATTCTGGCCTACCCCAGACCTGGAACAAGGTTCATCGTCGATACCGATGCCAGCGACTTTGGCATAGGGGGAATCCTGTCGCAAATAGTGGACGGCGAGGAGAGAGTAGTGGCCTACTTCAGCAAGGCCTTGTCAAAGCCAGAAAGGAACTACTGCGTCACCAGGAAGGAGCTGCTCGCCATCGTGAAGACCATTGAACACTTCCACAAGTACCTGTACGGGCAAGAATTTCTCATCAGGACCAACCATGCATCCCTGCGGTGGCTCCTGAACTTCAAGCAGCCCGAGGGTCAACTCGCACGGTGGTTAGAGAGGCTTCAACAGTACAACTTTGAGATTCAGCACAGGAAAGGCCAACTGCATTCTAACGCCGATGCCCTGTCACGAAGACCGTGCCCCGAAGATTGCACCTTCTGTGCCCGAAGGGAGGAGAACACTGGGATACAGTGCCGAAGGACTACCGTGGAACTTCAAGGGAGCTGGAGCCGCGAATCTTTCATGCGGGCACAAGCAGAAGATGATGACCTGGGACTGATAGCCGAATGGAAGAGGGCCTGTGTCCCCAGACCCGGGTGGAACATTGTGAGTGACTGCAGCCCAAAATTTAAGTCCTACTGACCCCGGGACTCGCTGATTGTAAGGGATGGCCTCATCTGCCGCGCCTGGGAGAGCACCGACGGGAAGACATCTCGGGAAGAAGTCTTCGTTCCAAAGGCTATGACGGAGGAAGTCCTGAAAGAAGTCCATGGAGGATCATCTGGTGGACACCTAGGGATAAAGAAGACCCTGGAGAAGCTGAGAGAGCGGTTCTACTGGATCGGATGCCGAACTGACGTGGAGAACCACTGCGCGAGGTGCCACAATTGCGCAGCCAGCAAGGGCCCGGGACGAAGACGACGGGGTCCACAGAAGATATACAACGTGGGCGGCCCCATGGAGAGAGTGGCCATCGAAGTTGCTGGGCCATTCCCGTTAAGCGAGGCAGGGAACCACTACATATTGGTCGCCAGCGACTACTTTACCAAATGGCCAGAGGCGTATGCGCCCCCTAACCAAGAAGCCGCGACGATCGCAGAGACCCTGGTCAAGGAATTCGTCAGCCGGTACGGAGTACCCCTGGAGCTGCACTCCGACCAAGGGAGGAACTTCGAGTTGCAGGTGTTCCAGAACCTATGCCAGCTGCTGGGAATCCGGAAGACAAGGACAACGCCGCTACACCCTCAGTCCGATGGGATGGTAGAGCGATTCAATCGCACCATCGAGTACTATCTCCGAATAGTCGTCAGCGAGCACCAGAGGGATTGGGACAAACATCTTCCACTATTTCTCCAGGCCTACCGTGCCGCCGAGCATGAAGCCACCGGGTGCACCCCAGCCCGGGCCATGTTTGGGAGGGAGCTCGGTCTACCTGTCGATCTTGCCTTCGGCCGACCTGGGAATGATCCGGTCCCGGTAAGCCAGTATTGTCAAGAACTGGTCGACCAACTGGAGGACGTGCACGCGTTCGCGATGAGGAAACTGCGGATCGAGACCGACCGAATGAAGACCCGATACGACCAACAGACGGATGCCGGCGGATTCCACGAGGACGACCTGGTCTGGCTCTTCAACCCATTACGGAAGAAAGGCCTGTCACCCAAACTGCAGAAGTTCTGGGAGGGCCCGTACCGAGTCGTGAAACGGATCAACGATGTCGTCTACAGGATCCAGCGGTGCCCGAGGGCGAAGATGAAGATCGTACATCGAGATCGCCTGGCAGCCTACGGAGGGACACAGACGGACCAATGATTGATCGGGACGATCAGCCTTTTAGGAAGGGGGTGGTGTTACGGCTGTGAGTTTGTTTCATCGCTTGCCGCATGAGTCACAACTGCCCCAGGGCTGGGCTGATCTGCCACAGTGTATTGCGCGTTATGCAACAGGACTACTAGGACAAAGGGATGGTCCAGAATATTCGTGACTCGGCCAGTGAAGGAAGCCTCGAGAAGCCGTGAACCCTGGATGGGTCTAGAAGCATTTATTGAGTCACCGGCCTGCTATATAAGAGCGACCTCCCAACCAGTGATCGAGTGTTTTTCGAGCTAGTGCGAGCGTTTACCCTGAGCGACAGAAGTGTGGTGACGTAACTTGCGAAACCCCTAGTGAAGCTGATTTTCTTGCCAGTGAAGGAGTGTGAATCATACGGAGAGGCTGGATATTGAAGAGTGTGTGCTTACCTAGTGCGACAGACTTAGTGCAGCTATTTCCAGCCAGCGTACGGGACCGGACTCATTAGGAGGGATTAACTTCTGTGGCCCATTGACAAGTGAAAGGGTGAGTCAAGCCCCATGCTGAGGGAGCTTCTGTAAGACAGCTAATTGTTTCTACCTGCTTATTGTACGGTGTAGATTGATGACCTGCAAGCAATAAAGCTAATTTCTCTTTAAAGCAGTAATTGGTATTGTGCTTTCTACCCACCGTAATCCAGTTAACAAAAGTGCCACAAGGGGGTGGCACATAACAATACAGTTTTTATACTTAAAATTACTACAAGACGTGTTCGGTTTATTCGATTGCCAAAATCCTTTCCCACATTTTGGGGGCTCGTCCGGGATACGAAGGATTTTGAGTGCGGAACGGCAATTTTGGCTACAACGATAAAACGAAGGTGTGAATTGACGACATTTTTCTGGCAAGATTTACGACGACGACGACGTGGGTCCGTGGAATATAGAAGACGAACAGTTGCTCAACTCCCAAAGACGTGGTGGTTCAAGCAGCCTACAAAAGAAGAGTTCCAGGATCCTTAACCCTAAGACGACGAAAAGAAAAGTGATTAGTGCGAGTGCCGAAAGACAAAGAAAAATGGCGGACAAAGTGGCGTGTTTACAAGACATTGAAAAAGTGAATAATAACATTACGACGGTGCCTACGGCCGTGATTAAGACGTTACATAACCTCATTTTTGAAAAACTGCCACGTGATCGAAAGAACAGGCAGCACTTAAGAGAATTCCCAGGATTCGAGTTTGAACGTGACTCACCAGAACACCTGGTGAAATTGAAATTCATTGAGACGGAATTCACCGAGGCTGACCTGATTGCCATTTGCACAGTGTTAAAAATTGAATATACTGGAGAGAAAGCCGTGCTTGTGCAGCGCGTTTGTGACAACTTAATGAACCTTTTGAGGCTGGGGATGCCTAAAGAAGAAGAAGAAGAAGAGACTGGTAAAACGAAAGATGAGATGATCAAGATGAAAGAAGCAAATGAAGCACTGGCGGAAGAATTAAGTGAGCTAAAGGAGATCAGGATCATCATCGGATTCATCTAGCTCGTCCGAAGACCAGAAAGTCTCCAAAGCAATACGAGGTAGGCCTAACCATAAAAACATAACAAAGACCAAACACAAATCGAAGACTGGAGAAGAAAGCTCAAGTGAAGGGGAAGTCGACCAGGACGTGGTGGACTCTTGGCACACTGCAAACCAGGGAGTCCCACACAAGTTTGCGTTAACTTTCCGCGATGTAGAGGGCTCTGTCAGAACCTATGACGGCAGGGAGAACTATCCGGTGCGACGTTGGATTGAGGACTTTGAGGAAACAGCAATGTTGATGGGCTGGGACGAGATGTAAAAATATGTTTTTGCAAAAAAGTCGCTGACAGGCCTGGCTAAGTTGTTCATTCAGAGTGAACATGGCATCTCATCCTGGCACAAGTTGAAGAAAGCCCTGAAGAAAGAATTCCGAGATTATACCAGTGCAGCAGAGATTCATCGACTGCTAACCAATCGACGAAAAACAAAAGTTGAAACTCTTCAGGAATATTTCCTGGTGATGCGAGAAATAGCCAGCAGGTTGGCAATCGATGATAAATCGTTGATACAATACGTCATCGATGGCATCAAGGTCGACACTGGATTCAAGATGATTCTGTATGGAGCAAGGGACATCAAGGAATTCTAGGACAAGTTGGAGATCTATGAGAGAGCTTACGCACGAAACTCCGAGAAGTTGACAAAAAATGAGAAGACGACAAACATACACCAAGAGAAGACAACAGGCAAAAGCAGATCTTGTCTGTAAACAGATGCTACAATTGTGGTCAGAAGAACAGTCATGAGTCCAGAGAATGTCTATTCTAGGACAAGTTGGAGATCTATGAGAGAGCTTACGCACGAAACTCCGAGAAGTTGACAAAAAATGAGAAGACTACAAACAAACATACACCAAGAGAAGACAACAGGCAGAAGCAGATCTTGTCTGTAAACAGATGCTACAATTGTGGTCAGAAGAACAGTCATGAGTCCAGAGAATGTCCACACAAGAGTCAGGGTCCAAAGTGCTTCAATTGCAGCAGCTTCGGACACATAGCTTCCAAGTGCCCAAACCTTGAGCAGAATGCAGAGAAGAAGACAGTGAACGTCGCTTTGGGAACCAAGTCGAATATGAAGATGAAGGAATTGTTGCTCCAGGGCCAGAGGATTGACGCATTGGTGGACACGGGCTGCCCAATCTGATCCGTGAAGACATTTATGTAGCGATGGGCAATCCCGAGCTGAAGACGACCGCCATAGTACTTAAGGGTTTCGGTGATAGTGAGGTGCCACCCCTAGGATATTTTACTACTGGCGTCCAGGTTGACGACGACACTTACTTGACTGATTTCTATGTGGTGTCTGGAGATGTACTCAAGTTGCCAGCTATCGTCGGTAACGACTTGCTGGACCAAGCCGTAACTACCATCAGCAAAACCGGTGTCAAGATGTCCAAGGAGATATCGGAAGCGTACTTGTACCGAATCGACGTGATAGCAGCCGAGGAGTTGGACACAGGAGAGGCATCGGAAGAGGCTGTTTTGAGAATCAGAAAGATGGTCAATGAACACTCGCGTACCAGCGTTGAGATGAGCATCACGATGAAACAAGAAGAACCGATTCACAGTCACCCAAGACGCTTATCACCAGCTGAGAAAGTGATTGTAGAGAAGCAAGTGCAGCAGTGGCTCCAAGATGGCATCATCCAACCCAGTATGTCTGAGTACGCTAGTCCAGTGGTAGTTGTGTGGAAGAAAGATGGGTCTCCGAGGGTGTGCATCGATTACCGTCCAGTAAATCGAAAAGCGGTCAAAGATCGATACCCACTACCACTCATTGATGACGTCCTGGACAAGCTGAGTGATGCCCTACGAAATGGATTTTTTCACGTTGCAGTCAAGGAAGAGAGCAGAAGGTATTTGGCCTTTGTGACACATTCAGACCAATATGAGTTCCTGAAAGTTCCATTTGGTTTCTGCAACTCGTCTCCTGTGTTCCAACGCTTTATCAACTGCGTATTCAGAGAACAGATTCAAGCCGGCACAGTCCTGGTGTACATGAAGGACGTAGTAATCCCAGCAAAAGATGAAAATGATGCCATAGAGAAGCTTGGGCAAGTGATAGAGGTAGCTGAAACTCATGATCTGGATATTAAGTTCTCGAAGTGCCAGTTCCTGAAAAAGAAAATTGAGTTCCTAGGACACGTTGTAGAAGATGGAACTGTCTCACCATCTTCTAGGAAAGCAGCCGCAGTTCAACATTATCCAGAACCCAAGTCGCTAGCCGAAGTCCACAGTTCTTTGGGCCATTCCGGATATTTCCGGAAGTACATCCCAAACTACGCCAAGATTGCAAAGCCGCTCAGTGATCTGTTGAAGTCAACCGGTGGATTCAACTTTGAGCAAGAACAGAGGATTGCATTCAAAAGTCTGAAAAAAGCCTTAGCCGAAGATCCAGTCCTCATCATACATAACCCGGCTTACAAGACAGAAGTCCATTCTGATGCAAGCAAGTATGGTTATGGAGCAGTGCTACTGCAACGTTTCCCAGACGATGGTCAACTGCATCCTGTTCAATATCTGAGCAAGATGACTACGCCACAGGAGGAAAGGTACAGCAGCTACGAGCTCGAGGTGTTAACTGTGGTGACGACCTTGAAAAAGCTCTGAGTGTACCTGCTTGGAATCAAGTTCAAGATCATAACCGACTGCTCTGCCTTCCAGAAGATGATGGTCAAGAAGGACCTCACTCCAAGAGTTGCAAGGTGGGCCATGATGTTAGAAGAGTTTGATTACTCGATCGAGCATAGGCCGGGTGCGAGAATCCCTCACGCCGATGCCTTGAGACTCCATCCCATGGTCCTCTACGGTCTCGTCGATGGACTCGTTGCCAGGCTGAAAAGAGCTCAGCAAGCTGATGAAGGTCTGTGTGCGATCATGGAGCACCTGAAGATGAAGCCATACAAGGATTACACCCTGCAGGATGGTATCCTCTTCAAGTTCTGTGATGGACAAAATCTACTTGGGCTGGAGACGACTCATCATCCGAGGCGGATGATCTGCAGGATGGCCGATTGTGGGAATCGGAATATGTTGAACCGTTGTTGGGTTTCCCGCCAGTCTTGGCACCGCCCGGTGGCGCCGCATAAAGGAGTCGAGGGGAAGTCGCGAGAAAGAAAGACGAACAGTGTGACAGTTTTGTGTCGAGTGAAGTCACGCTAAGTTCTGTGCAATCTCATCTGTTGTAATCTTATGTGTAAATACAGTTTTTATACTTAAAATTACTACAAGACGTGTTCGGTTTATTCGCTTGCCAAAATCCTTTCCCACACTAATACTAATTAAAAATCACAATAATAATATAAGCCTATAGGCCTACACAAGGATAACCTTACATCATTAACATTTAGTCATATGAATACATAACTATTGATACTCTAAAAACTCTTTAACTGAGTAGAAGCAGTGCTCCAGCAAGAACTCTTCAGTCTTTATTTTGAACTTAAGGTAATTTGCTATGCTTTTAATGTTATTTGGCAAATGATTATATAGGGTTATAGCTGCATGAAATGCACCATTTTTACATAGTGTTGTATTTGTATTAAGGAGAATTCATCAATTAAATCAAATAAAATTAATAACATACAGCAGCTAACATCCCGAACAGTCAATGGTTACAAACTGTCCCTGTTGCAGCCAAATGCAGGTCTGCAGTGCAATTCTTGTGGAGCTGCATTTGCTTGTTACAGGAGCAGTTGGTGACATATCTATTTAGCACTTATTCAGCCTACTCTCACTTATGCATAGGAGCAGATGACTTTGCTGTTCCACCCCGTAAAACAACAATCATGGAATAATTGCATGGGGAGGAGCTTATCAATTTATAAGGAAAGTTCAAGTAATGCAAAATTTGGTGTTGCAAACATCATGAATATAGGTCAAATTTTTGTGACCGAAGCGTATAAATGTATCTATAAAATAAAAATTTGGTTATAATAATATGTGTCACACATACCGAACAAGAGGTAGAACTGAAAATTATACTGTTCATTATAAATCCAATCTAACTATAGCTAATATGTGTTATTTCACAGTTTAGCCACAATGGGAATGTTCAACTGAGTGGTATTATAATGCTCCCCATTAAGGACTCGCAACTAGTGGGCTCTGGATTGGTAACCATGAGGCCTCAGCTGAGATCGAGCAAGTTAAAGAGTAGAATTGAACATACAGACACTCCCCCGTTGAATCTCAGGGCTTAAAATCATGCCCCAACATTCTAAATATATTGGTCCCATGTCGTCCCAGCCAATGAACACCAGGCATGCTTATAGCAAAAAGTTAATAGTAGAATCAATTAGGGTCACCTCCCTTGAATTTTCATGACCAAATATTATACTCTGTAAGCTGGAAGAATGTGATTGACATTTCTCGTCTCGTTTTGTGGTCTGAGAATGAGGTTGCCAAACTTCTCACTCCACCGAGCGGGTGAATGCATTAGTTCATTCAACTCTCTATAATATATTTAATAATAATTTAAGTGATAAGCTATAGAAGTATTTAGAAATTAGAATAGCTGATACAGATGTAGAATATACAATTAGTAACAGCGAGAGCGATTAGGTAACTTTCATATTTAATATTATATTTATTATTAATTATCATTGTTGCAACGAGTGTGTCCTTCCACACTAATACGGCTGACACACCACTGGCCGCTAGGCAGGGGAGCTGATTTCCCCAGTATTGGTCTCTCTCTCCAAGCCTCTTGGAATGTTATGAGTCATAACCTGTCACTGTGGGAATGCAGCATTTCCCCACGTGCTGGCTTTGATAGACTTCAGCGTTCATCATTCGTAACACAGATTATACATCATTTCCTGATCTCTTTTTCCTCAATAGAAAAGGTATTTTGGCTAATTTCAGTACATTAGAAAATGTTATCATACAAGTGATATTTCATTCAGTGTTAGAAAGATTTCAGAGTAAACTTCATCAAGTGAATGTTTCTTGCACCGTGAAGGGTAATGGTACTATCTACCAAGACTTAAGGGAAGTGTTGAGTTTAAAATCTGGCCATGCTTTGTGTGTTTGTTGATTTTTATCCATATATCCCTCGAGTTTGGATTCATCTCTGATTTTGTTGCAGATGAAGTCTCTTATAGCTGTAGCTGGTAGTGTTTTGGTGGTAAACTGTGATTATATACCTATACCTTGTACCATATAAGTTGAGAGTCAATAACAACACGCCAGAGCCACGAAGAAGAGCTCTTACTGTCGTGAAGTTAAAGCCAGTTTACAATTGATACGGTGTCGGCAATATTTCAATCGAAGGTAGTGTGCTCGTATAGGTAAGAGATGTTCTTCGCAGCTATGGCGTGTTGTCATCTACTCTCAACTTATATGGGATAAGGTATATATTAGGAAACTTTGTATTCTGTGGTATTTTACATTTAGGGATTGGTATTGTCAGAGTTCCCACAGGCTTTGTTTTAAGAAAAAAAACAATTGCATAGTCATCGAGCAATATTACCCATTTAAGATTTGATTGCCGCTGAGCGTGGCTGTGCCAGTGTTTGTCGTTTATTGTAGCAGCTGACCCGTGGGACGAAGCAGGGAACACAGCGATAACAGAGTGCATTCTACACATTAAGTCAAGCATTGCGCGTCACAGGAGCTCATGTCACCACGGACAGTTAACCGATGACTGAGGCTACTGGAGCCGAGTCATATGCTACTCGCGCGACTGTACCTGTCAATGAAGCAGGCTGACGTGTGACACAAGTAAACAAAGAGTAGTTCCCATCTCGACCGCCGGCAATCAATTCGTGAAAGGGTAATACCATATAGTTGTTGGAATTTGTTGCATAAAATATCTCTAAAAACATTCCTAAAAGAAATAAAGTTTCATTACAGTTTTAAGACCTCCGTAATTATTATTCCAAATGCGAAACATTTCTGTCCTATTTGTACACAACTGCAAAAAAGGCCTCCTATCATCGGGGTTCATTAGGATGGGGAGTAGTTTAAATTAGAAAAGGAATACATAGTCTCTTCCTGAATTTCAAAACTAGGCAAGTCAATTAGTTTTAAATACAAAATTAAAAATCCATCGGTTCAAATAATAATATAACAGGACCAATCTATTTGGCAACAAGAAGTCTATTCCGGACTCCACCCCCTCACCCTGAAATATTTTCTCTATTATACATTCTGCAAACACGTATGTTTCGTATAAGAAATGCATTATACTAACATTTAGACAGCAATTAATTCCTGATGGCGCAAACCTGTGCGACCTGTGAGCTGAGAGGGGAAAAAAGGAAGGTAGTGGAGGGGTTCACTGCTGCTGTGCTCATGGGAGACACTAGCATTCAATACTGCTCCAGTTTCAGTAGGAGACTACGTGATCATTTCCGTAGCAACGAGAGAAGTGAACGTTCTTCCCTTCATAACCATGCTGCAGCACATGAACTCTCCTGCACACGAAACTAGTTACTTACACATGTGCCATCAGGTAATAATTGCGGTATACCATTACATGCTGAGCTAAACTGGTCAGCTACTATCTAGCTATAAATAATTACACTACCCCAAAGCACCAAAAGCTCATTTGCAGCCTTTCCCAAGTCCAATACCACGAGCTGCAACTGTTTGTGACCAATGTGCCTACGAACAACTTAAGAATACAGAGGTCAGGATGTGACATTATGATAGCTAACTATAGTTGGGGCATTATACATGGTCATCATTTTAAATCCCCCTGTATGCGCCGCGAGGTCCGTAAAAGTGACCTTGGCAGGCACAGCCTTATCTCCCAAATGAACATGCACGCTAAGGCCAGCAATGTTGCAATAAGGTGTCAGTATCTCTGGTGTCGTAAGATTGTGAAGTGATAGTTGAACCAGCGAGCGGGTGTCAGTGCGAGTGTTTGCTGAGCCTCGATTGGTATCGGAGGGGGACTTAGATTGATGACCCGGTATCTTCCAATTTGACACAAGTGCTGCACAAGAGCTACCTAGAGGTCACCAGAGAAATCGCTTTAACATGCGCGTCAACAATGATGAGTTCTGCGACTGCAGCATGTTACAAGATCCAGAACACCTGTTGATCTGCCCCTTGATGGTGGACATATGTTCAAAAGACGATCTTATGGCTGCAAATACTAATGCTGTACTGTTGCTACTTACTGGCAAAATGGAATTTGATTCGGACACGGGAAATGAAATAAATAAATCTGCCAATCACAGACAGCCATTCATTTTGATATATTTCAACAAATCGAGTTCCACTTGCGGTGTTGCCTCCGACCATATCGAGGTCACATGTGCTGCCAGCTGTCTGCATTGTGCTTAGTTACGTTCTTTGGCGGTCTTTAAATATTCCCCGTTGTTTCTTAGGCCGGTATTACACTATCATTTTTTGTTTTATTCAAATTAGCACCTCAGTTGCTGCTGTCAGCTCAGGCGTGTACACTGCTCGCATACGAGAGGATTACTTTGCTGCCTGGATCAATCAATTAATTAGTATTTTCATTTGCTTCGAGCCGCGCAATTGGGACGGTTTTTATCCATTTGTTCGCTCCCTATACATGGCAATATTCAACCCAACAATTTGTACAACTTCGCCGCTCACGTGTGAAGAAAACAGGAGTACTAAATTGACTGACATGATGCTAAGCAAGAGAATTAGCATCATTTAACAGGAACAATTGAACTTGCAGTGTTTTTAAATCCTTTTAAAGCTTGAATATCTTTTAATGAATTTTAATGAATGATTGTGAATATTTTAATGTGTATGCACATCTTTGTGTCAATGCTCAGTGTTTTTATGTATTTTGCTCTGACAAGACATTAAGTCAGCTGATGAAGGACCGATAATGGTTCGAAACATGTACTGCACCTAGGGTTTATGTAAATGCATTAAGGTATTGATTGGCGGAACCTGCTAATTTGAATAAAACAAATTACAATTGTCAATACGGACCAAAAATGGAGAATTTTCCCAATTACACTATCAAACAAATTTGTCGAAGATCTTTGATAAAATATCTTTTGTAAAATATATGACAGTGTAATGGGGAAATCTTTTATAAAAGATGCTTTTATAAAATTTCTTTTATAAAATGTATGAGCATCATGCTATCTTTGATAAAAGATTCACACCAAAATGGCGGATCATAACAGCAGGAATATTACCACAAGAAAGATGCTCATATCAGAGTATGAAATGCATGAAATGTTACATAATATGTTACATAACGAATGGTATACAATGTAAAACATAAATAACAGATAGAAACTGTAGGTAAAAATAGCCGAGTCTATAAGCACTGCACACAAAGGGCGCGCATATCAGGAAATAAGGTGGAATTAAATAGTTCAATAGGCTGAAATAAGCCATGAATAGTAGTGCATTTTATGTTATAATATTTGTATTATCATTTTTCAATTACACTTATGGTATTACAAATGAGTGTAAATAAGCATTTTATCCTTACCGGTAGATGTAATGCACCTAACCACCCTTACGCGGCAGTGTCTAGTTAGGGGAATGAGTCGAGCGCTCGACTCTGGTACGAGGGGACCCGGGATCGAATCGCACTTAATGTGTGATATTTTACTTCGTATGTTTCAATTTTATTCGCTCGGGCAGAGGTTTTTTCGAACGTTACCATCATTCATTTCATCATAATTATTAATAATTAAATATTAATGTAATTTTTCAAGTCCTCGTACTACAACTCGTTCACCAAGATTTTACTCATATCGGCCTAAATATCTTTCTTGTCACGTGAACGAACAATGGTTTAACCCATAGACGTTTAGTTTATCTTGCTGTTTCTTTTACATACCGGTATTGCCATTACAGAATTTCAACTGCCGGTACCGTAATGTACAGTAAAGTGAACAAGGAACTGTCCGTCATCCATTTTGCTGAACTATTATAAAATATTTGATGGAGTGTAACTTAATGGTGTGATTATTCCTTTGTATAACTTTTATAAAAGTTCAGTTTTATAAAACAGCATATTCGGGTAGAACTATGTTTTGCTGATCTTTTTTGTCCTATATTAGAACTACGTAAACTTGATAGAAATGCTAGAAAAATTAGATATCCTTATTTTATTTTTTTAAACGATAAACTGTGTCCCCTTTTGAGTTAAATCGATCTTCTGCATTGACTTTGTGATGCCTATTTTTCACACACTTATAGCTAAATGTGCCATCTTGATGATGGATTATTGAAATATTTTATACTGGCAATATTACAATTTTCATGTAGGTAAAACTTCTGAATATTCTCTCATAACCGCATAGCAGCATTGAAAAAGTTTGTATGCTGCCAACTTTTCTATTTTTTAAGATAACCATGTCATGTCAGTTTGAGAGTTGTAGAGGAATGTTGGAACATGTTTTCTACCTGCTTACCCAGAGTGTAGGTTTAATTGTTTACACAGGCCGGGCTGTTCATTGACCGCGGATTATATGAATGACATTTCGAAGGACAGCGGGGTGCAGCATGCTACTCACAGCTTTATTACTCTGCCCTTCGAGCTTGTATTTCAGTTGTTCAGCAGTCTCTATCTTGAGTGTGTGTGCAGAGTTCTGTTAGATTTAACGTGTTGTATTTTACGTATTTCACGTACAACAATGGATAGTTTTGTGAAAAGAAAGCATGGTCAAGTGCTCAGAAGAAGGGAAAATTCATCGATGTTTTTTGTGCTCTGATGGGCTCCATTAATAAGTTTGTGGGCTGAAGAAGGGTCCAAAAGAATTAGGACTTGAAACATGTACCCCTGAAATGTTCTAACAAATTATAGTAATGAATAGGCGGAAAATTGAAAGTTTTATTCTTCATGATTACTGTCAATACGGAACCTGAAATGAATAATATTTCTAACAAATCTGTGATTGTTATTGACAATGCGTCATATCACAGTCGTAAAGTTGAGGCTATTCCGACTTCGGCATGGGAAAAAGGAAAAATGCAAGAATTACTTTCGTCGCATGGGGAGCCGTATGAAGAGCATACATTGAAGAAACATTTAATGGAAATTATTAAAAGTGTGAAATATAAATACGATAAGTACAAAATTGATGAAATGGCTAAAGAAATGGGTCATTTAGTTCTATGCCTTCCACCTTATCATTGCGAACTAAATCCAATTGAATTAGTGTGGAGTCAGGTCAAACATCATGTTAAAATGAACAATTTGCACTTCAAAGTAAAAAATATGGAGCAGTTGATACAGGAAAGATTTAATAATGTGACAACCGAAAAGTGGAAATACTGTGTCGAGCATGTAAAAAGAATCGAGTCTGAAATGTGGAAAGCCGATGAAATTCAGGATGACATTGAACCTCTACTCATAAATCTGGGTGACAGCTCTTCATCAGATACTGAATCAACTGACTGTGATGACAAACGGGATGCCCGTCTGCTGTCATCATGAAAGGTAAGCCGATGAGGAGTATTTTCTTTAATAATAACGTACTTCACCTTTAACTGCAGTCGAAACTTCACACATTTTCTTGTGCTTGTACTTTACTTATTTTATTTTGATTGTTTTATTTAGTTTACATTCAGCATACGTTATAGTTAATTTAATTTCGTTGTATGTGTTATGTTAGCCTACTATTAGTATTATTATACAGTAATTAATTCAAGTCTTCGTCACTGCACAATCGCTGAATGTGTGGAAAGTGTACACGAAGCGCATTGTACTGCCTCCTCTCATGGAATGGCAACCCTGTCGTAACGCGCCATAAGACCAATGCTTCATTCTAAACGTTGGATGCCCTATAGTGTACACCAACTAACACACACGGTTGAGACAACTGATTCAGTGGTAAACATTCCTGAAGAGGAGAGAGAGGTCATGAAACAAATTGCAGAGCATGAAAATGAAGGAGATGAAGGTTGGAAGACGAAAATCAGCCGTCGGAGAACCCCACGGACCTCGCAAATCATCCAAGGTGCAGACAACCAGTACATTAAGACAGCGGAGAAGAGGGTCATAATAAAAGGGGATAGGACAGGAGATTATAGGATTAAAGCAGCTGAAAGAAAAGGATGGTTATGTGGGAAACTTCATCCCAACACTACAAAAGATGATTTAGAAGTCTTTCTAAGAGGAAATGGTATAGAAGATGTTAACTGCCAGATAGCAAGCAGCTCGGAGTCCAGTCAAGCCTACAAAGTAGGGGTTCCACTAGATGCTCTCCAAGATGTATACAATAGTAACTTCTGGCCGAAGGATGTAATTTGTCGTCCTTTTTGAGCTCCATGGAGGTTCAGAGGACTAGGGAAATAAGATTTTTAAATGCTCAGTATTAGTATGGAACATAGAGGGTCTATTAAGTGTCATGAAAATGATCCCAAGAGACATCTTACGAAATTATTCAGTAGCAATTCTAACAGAAACATTTTTAATTCGAGAATGGTGTGAACATAATAGGTACACCATGCACATGTTTGCTTACACAAGGTGAGAGAGGTAGACCCAGTGGTGGGATAACATGTATATTAAACCCAGAACTTGCACCAACGAGAATGTTATATAGCAGCTCAAATGTTATAATGATTGAAACAAAATTTGTAAAAGTGATCGGTGCTTATTTTCAACCAAACTATAAACATGAAGAAATCATAGAGGTACTTGACTTTGTGCTGCGGAAAGCAAATAGGAGCGGAATGATAATTTTAGCGGGACTTCAATTGTCGGATAGACCAGGTTACTAACAAATCGAAAGTTGTGTTGAATTTTCTACAGGGTGAAGGCCTATCACTTGTCAATGATCCACACATGAAAACTTACATATGTAGCAATGGTAGTAGCACCGTCGATCTCATCTTTTCAAACATGAAACGCGCCAAGTTCATTAATACAAAAGTAAGAGATGACGTTGTTATAAGGAAGCACATACAGTGGAAGCGGAATTTGAAATAGAAGCTTGGGGTGAATCGCCAAACATCAAGAAGCATAATCATCTGATCAGGAAGATAAACAAAGAAAGACTTCATAATGCTGTAGTGGAAACATTAGGAGCACCCTATTGTCAGAAAGATGACTTAAATATGGCTTTAGAGCGTATTGAGCATATAATCAAAACAGCAGAACCGTACTGCCCATTCAAGAGACGCGCAAAACCTTGGTTTAATGTGGAGTGTTACAAAGCACGGAAAGACGCACTGAGAGCGTTGCATGAAGTAAGGCAAAAACCAGTCAAGAGGCTTTACAAGCATATGGAGCAAAAAGGAGAGTATATAAAGTCATACTAACGGATGCACAAATATCATTCCATCAGAAGGAAGAAGCAAAAATGTTGGAAGAAGCAAAACGACACCCCTACAAGGCTCTGAGTGATCGGCAACCACGATTTCCCAGAGACCTTTCAATGGAGGATTGGGAAAAGCATTTTATGAGTGTGTTGCACGCAAATGACACAAGACCAGTTTACAATGGCGAATACCAGAGTAGTAGTGCAATTGTTCCCTTTACAAGTGGTGAGGTTGAATTAGCTGTGCAACAGTTGAAGAACCAAAAAGCATGTGGTCCTGATAGGATATTTAATGAACACATCAAAGGTAGTTTTGAAGAGATGAGAGAAGACTGGTTGGCTCTTCTCAATCAGTGCTTAATACAAGCGAATATACCGGACAAGTGGAGGCACTCCACAATTAAAAGTTTTGTATAAAGGAAAGGGAGATGCAGGTAGTCAAGATGCATACAGGGTCATAGCTCTGGAATGCTCAGGATTTAAATTGTTAACAAAACTTCTAACATTGAGACTGACAGATCTAACGGAACACCAAATTCCAGATGAACATTTCGGATTTAGGAGAGGCAGGTCAACTATACATGCAATTAAATGTCTTCAAGATGACATTGAGGAAGCCTTACGACACGGAAGAGGCAAGTTGAATGTGGTATTTATCGACTATTCGAAAGCATTTGATTCAGTAAACAGAAAGATGATGCTGGAGAAGCTAGATTCACTAATAGGACACCAGCACTATATAACGAGACTGATAAGAAATATCTTAACAAGTAACCAAGTACGAATTGATGACAACAGAATGGAATCGCATTGCATTGAACAGACAATCGGTGTGCTACAGGGGGACCCACTAAGTCCTCTCCTGGTCAATATTGCAACCATTGATGTGACCCAGATTATAGAGGATCAAGATGTCTCCATCTACATGTATGCGGATAACATGGTGCTAACATCCACATCACTTGAAAGGATACAGGAGACTTTCAACAGACTAGTAAATTGGGCGGACGAAAATGAATTTAAATTGAACGAAAACAAGACAATGTTCATGGCCTTCAGAAAAGGAGGTAGACTGTCAGTTAATCATCATTTGGAATATAAAGGCAAAAGATTACAATTAGTGAACAATTTTAAGTACTTAGGAGTAATATTCCAAACACAAGGAGTTGTATTTACGAAGCACATACAAGACAAAATTGACACAGCAATTGTAGCAATGAATGACATAAGACAACTTGGAAAATTGTCCCTTGATACAGGCATGGCATTATTTAAGCTCAAAATTACTCCAATAGTTGCATATGCATTGGAAAATATATGGGAACACCTGACAAAGAATGACCTGATGAAAATGGAAAGAGTGAAGGCGGTATACTTAAAAAAAGTTACTCAATCTTTCAAAGTACACATTCTCTCGCCTTGTGTATGTATTGGCCAAAGAGCAATTTTATATTGAAGATTTAAGAAATCAATGGATGCTGCCCGCCACTGGAGCTTAGGATGCTTTACTGAGTGAACTTCGTGACAAGAGGAAATATATTTGGAGTGACTTCTACTGTACAGATGCCATGACGACTTGTGAGTGGATGAACTCAAATTATGAACTGCGTTATATGATGACACGAATAGCAGTGCACGGTTTTCACTATCAAGTTCGCACAGAAAAGAAGTATCATCAGCCAAACTAAAACTGCGTGTGTATTTTATGTAAGAGATCATGTGAGAGATATCTGTATTAGCATGCAGTGAACGTCAGATGTCTCTTACAAAATTTTGTAAAGAATGAGCTTGTATGGTATTCCTATTATTATGGCCATTGGCTGAAATAAAATTTATTATTATTATATCATCAATGACACCACTATCCACTCAGCTAACTAGACGCCTGCCATTATCTAACTCTACAAAGTGTGTCTGTCCCAAGTTAGCCCACCGTGTTTGACGGGATGATACCGGTAGATTACTCTTTCCAACGACTACAAACTTTAATATGCACAACCAATTACCGCAATTGAGAAAGAGTGACGCAAAGAATATAGGAGTGACGGTAGTACTTTCGGTCATGAACTGCAGCAAATCAGTAAACCTTTTGACAACCGCAATATACCTTCATAACCTAATATTAAGTGGAAGAACGAATACAAGAGCGATACAACAGTCCCTACACCAAAGGCTATAATTAATTAATGTTCCTAGTATTTCTTGAATAGGATATCTTAGGCTCAGTGGATACTCACTTGTAAATTATTTTTTTTACCCTTTTCCAGATAACAGATCAGACATTTGCTTCGACTCAAGTAGGTTCTTACCCGAATCAAATTCGGGCCACAGTATAGAGCTTACACTTTCTTTCGTTCTTTCACTTGCCATAGGACGCGCCACCGGCGTATGGTTATGCATTACCAGCTTCCGGTTTAGTAGTCAGGTAATGGAAGCAATGGGAACTGTGTACTACAATTTTCCTTTAAGTATCTAAGCAAATTATTGTTGTTAGGAGAAATAAAAGTTGTAAAATGCATCAAGAGCGAAATGATCTTCCGCTGTGTGCAATGAGAAAGCTCTGCATGTGTTTATTTCTCATGTATTAATGATGCGAAATGTCGGCTAACATTGTGCCGCTTACGACACTCGCAGTCTCTAAATGTTGCACATTTTCCCGTCAATTTACAACAGATTATGTTTGATTTTTTTGTTAAGATCTTGACGAAGAAAGTGTCTCTCCAATTGAATGATTATATTTAACTGTATGCACGTCGTATACTCTTGGCAAGGTTGTTTTTCTCACAGAGCAACTTTACATTGTAGTAGGCACGTAGCTCCTTGTATTTAGTTTTCTGGCAACTTGTTTTAAATTATTGACTAAACTATTTCTAAAGACAGACAATCCATGCCTCCATTCGAAGGTTTAGGGTTGAATAATTCATGCAAATTGAAGTTCATTCGTTCGTGAAATTGACCCTTACAATGATTACCGTTTGGTACCGTTCCGTACTTTACGTAGACATTTCTTTAAAACGTTTGTCGCCAGTTGTTTGCTCTATTAACTTACAGTAATATTTTCCATAATATTGCAAACTAGGCACAGTTGGATTTTAAGGTGCAACCGAATGTGCTATCAAATATCGCTTTCTTGCAATAGGCCTAAGTACGTAGAATATGTATGTACTGTAATTATAAAATGATTATTGGTTAAATAAGTGTTAATGGGTAGGCTATTATAATTATAATGATTAAATAAATGTTAAAGAAGAAACGAGTTGTTAGTAAATATTAGGCCTACCGGTACGGTGAATAGCCTATCACTAGTTTCGTCACGTTTTAACATTTAATCGGGTCAAGTTAATACATAATATACCAATATAACAACCGGATAGCAAATTATTATAATATTCTCACATATAACATATTTCATTAGCACCAATTTAATACGATTGTAGTCTAAGATATGTTACACTACTGCCGTTTGACATGTGCAGATCGCACACTTTGTAACCAAGCTGTTTGTTATGGTCGTTTCTGTTGCGAATTTTTACTAATTACTCTTTTAGGAGACACTTGTTCTTGGAATATTCAAGAAATGCTAACCCTCTAGTGTATATTTCATAAGTTGAACACCTAAAAACAAAACCACAATTCGAAATAATAATGAAAATAATCACGGACGATTCATTGCCAATGAAAATCAAATGGAGATTCACGGACCGGAAGTTCGCTATGCATAAGCTTCGGTGCCATTTTAACTCGTGGAAGCTCTATAGATCGGAACTCGTTTCGGGAGCATAAAGTTCGGATTGGCCAAGTCTTATTTTGTGGAGTTATTTTTTTCACACTCCGGTCATGCAACATTGGAAAATTTATACTATCATAGCTTATTGTGGCTTACACGTTATAAAACACAAGAGTTATGGACTATAAAATAGATATGAGGTGCTTCACTTAAATATTTAGGGCAAAGCGTATAGTAAGTGACCAGACTGACCACCTGACAGTAATTCGCCAATACTGATTTAAAGTTTAATGACGAGGTGGTGATATTATCTATAACTTAATAAATTCAAAAATGTATGTGTGAGAAATAAAGCGTAACCTTATGTAATATATGTACTGTTTGTGTATACTCCTTGTATATGATATTATTCATATGTAGAAGTTGGTACTTGTGAATAAATGCTATGGGCCACGGTCGACTCTAGACTCTAGAGTCGACCGTGGCTGTGTTTCTATCTCCCAAAATTTTAATAATGGCACCCCGTCGTGTTCGTTAAGCCGCCATTTTGGACACGATGACGGCCTAGGGTGGGGGCTTAACGAAGCCCTGAGAATCAAAACGATCTAAAAATTTTCCGAGCATGGTCGCCAATCAAAACGTCCCTGATTGGCTGAGCACTTATTGGGTCCTTCGCGCCACACAGCCGCATTCAAATCCGCCATTAACCTCAATTTAACATAACCTAAGTTACTTAAATTACAAATATTAATAATGTTGGTGAAGGGTGGGTGACTTGTGGATTAGATAAGCCATTTTTAGTGTTGCCTTCTATAGATTTGTGTTTTTTTGGCAATCTCGTTATCTTGTAGACATTAAGATAAATAGTTATATTTCGGGGGCGGATCACAACAGTAGCAACTATTGCGAATAGCTGTACTATAGTAAGATTTTTCTGCATCTTCGCGAAATAGTGGCGGTGGTTTGAGATTATTTTTGACTACCATTATGGGGTTTTAATAGTTTTTCATAGAGCATTTTTGTTGTCTTGTAGGCATGATTGATTTGACATGTTAGGTCTGCATGTAGCCTACAGTTTTCTGGTTTTTGGAATAATGCTCATTCTCATTACCATTAAGTACAACCGTGTTGACCGACTGAAAGACATTGAATATTTCGTTTACTAAGGCAGCACTGAAGTATGGGTTGCAACACGATATGGACTTGGAACTTATGTTCACTTAACAAAATAACGATACATCAACAAGTCATCCTTGTAATCTCTGCAAATAATAAAAATATTTCCCATCCAATATAGGCCTAGGCCTATTCATGTTGAACGGTAGAAAGTTATCAACCTTTATTAAGGCAACACTGAAAAATGTTCATTTTGATCTAGCCTACTTACTCGGAGTCATATGCATCAATGTCCCTAGAGGTTCAGTTTTTTAAATTCTCCCTTTCCTATGGTCAAATAACTCATGGATGTTCCCTATTTTTCTTAAGGGGATTCAATGATCTTATGCTGAAATAATTAAGAATAGGGCATGCACCCCAACCCCTTAAAATATGAAGTAATCAGGATAAAAATAATGTCCATAACCATCAGAAACTTGAGAACACAGATCAGGAGAATGTTGATCGACCATGGATGCAAGACCAGAAAGTCTTAAAGAGGAGTGTTTCATTTAGAGGCTTGGAACATCATGGTCAAGACCCCTGTACTTGGGTGTGTGCTCAATTTGTTTGAAAACCCGTTGACAGATCATAAGTTAATCTGTGGCTGGAATCCACTCCGTCCTATGCTAAGCTGCGAGTACTGGGCACCATTAGTGTTCTGTGACTACTGTATCAATTTCTGAAAATTGTGTCATAGGCCTATGCATAGACAAGTCGCTGAGAATGTTCTCTGAATGGTGAATACCAGTTGGCTAGCCTACTTAGCTGCCTCCTTCACTAGCATTTCCAGGCACCTGGTTAGTTGGTAAAATGAAATAGAAAAATCACTTGAATGATTCAAGTTGTCCTTGATTGCCCTCGAGGGACAGTGTACCCCATTCCAGATCTTAGTTCAGAATTAGTTTCCTTGACGGAGTTGGAGAAACAGTCACAATACCTATGGTACTACTAGACCTAGTACGGTACATGTAGATGGAACCAACCAGCAGGTAGCTTATGTCCCATTAGTTGGGAGTGTTAGGGAATGGGAGATTGGTTCAACATTTCAGCCTATGTTGTTGTATATTTCATTAATATATGAGATATAAAAGTGTATCATAGGAATATTAAAGCAAACCATAATATATTACCAGTTGGTCAATTGGATACAACAATTCAATGAAACATTCTGTTAATAATTAGGAAGTGTCGTAGGCAACCAGAGAAGCGACACAAGAAAAAACACCTGAGTCTTCCAGGCAGTTATCAACTGTATTTCACATAGAGAAGAATGACTAAAATGGTTCCTCATGAAAAAAACAACTGGTCAATGGCTTGAAAGACAGTAGCATACCTGCCAACTTTTGAAAAGGGCTATCAGTAAAACTCACGCGCGACAAAAAATCTAACGATTTTCGACATACCCCGGCTTGACGAAAATAATAATACTTCTGGGCTACAAAATACAATAACTCATGCTTTAAACAGGATACTTCAATGAAATCATATCTACTTACATAATTTGTAGATGAACATAACAATCAAGAAGAAATCCATGTTAATCAGCAGCAGGCGTGGTGAATATTGGTTTGGAGCAGACATAACAGGACTTCCTTGATAGATTACGCTGATATACGATAGTTGAAAAAGGCTTTAAACAATAAAACTTGTTTAACGTAACACAGGCAAGAAATAATATAATACACACTGCAAATCACATGCTAGTTCGACTTTTAAGTCATGGTTGTGGCCTTTTTAGCTTCCTGCAAACAGTCTTGAGAAAATGTTTTGTCATAACAGGGACCAGAACTCCTGGTCTTCAAAATAGAAATAGACTCCAGAGATTCATTGGACATGGATGACCTGAACTGTGTTCTATTTTTCTTCACAAGGCTAAAAAAAACGTTCACATTCTGCATTGCTATGGGGTATGGTGAGAATAGAGAGCAATACTCTAGAAATTCGGTTATACTTAAGAAGTCCATCGGCTCCACGAATTCTTGATATTTGTGTCCAACTGGAATCACTTGCAGCATCTTGATGTGCAGCCAAAGTGTCATCTACCTGAAGAGCTGTGAACTGCCTCTGAAGCTCATTCACCACCTCATCTGTAGTTTCATTCTCTTCCTTGCATAACATGATAGGAAACTTTTCCAAGAAAAAACGAATGGAAGATAACTGTGCATCTTCAATTTTGTCTAACCTAGCAACTTGAGCATTCTTTAACACGTCATCCTTGAGTGGAAACTTGTTGATGATGTAGTCACAGGCAGTATAAAAGTAGTGTCTCACTGATGAAAAGAAAAGGGATTTATCTGTATCCGGTCCGTTCTGAAGGCACTTAACAACTTCAGATGATGCATTTTTTGCCATTTTATTTACAATACATGCCGTTTTCGTGCGACCACAACTATATTTCTTTGCAACTTCTGATGTGGGAAACATCTTAAATAAAGCACCAGCATGATCAGCCGCACTTAAGGGCACATTGTGTTCCACCAAAAAGGAAGTAAACAGACACTCGGCCCTAATTACGTCATTGTCAACGTTTCCAGACTTAGCAAAAAAGGTGTTGATTTTCTTGCTATCTTCCTTCGATTTAACATAACTAATGTGTTTACCGCACTTCACATGATTACTTAAATCGTTTTTTCCACCATGTGCAATATTAATATCACACCCACATACCGTGCAAAAGGCAAATTTTTCTCCCTTTTTTGATTTTAGTATGCACGGAAAATCAACCGAGTATGATTCTTTAAATGTCTGGAAGTACTGTTTCTTGTTGGATTTGTTCATTCTCGATATCTACTAAAACATCGAAAGGAACCTGGATCACTGAACGTCACATAAAATTATAACATAAAACACTTCAGACAGCCAACACTTCATTAAAACATGTCAAAACACACAAGCATACCTGCCAACTTTCAAAAAGTACTTTCAGTAAAACTCGCTTGTGCCAAAAAAATCTAACAAATTTCTACATACCCCGGTTTGAAACAATAATCCTCCTGGGCTACAAAATAGAGTAATTCATGCTTTGAACAGGATATTACAATGAAATCTTATCTACTTACATCATACGCCAATTATTTGTAGACCCTCAAGAAGCAGGTGTGGTGAATTTTTGTTTGGAGCATAGATATAACAGGACTTCCTTGAAATAATTTACCTAGGTAATACACTTATCACTCACTGGAAATTACTTGCACTTTTAAATGCATAGCTGTGGCATTTTTTTAGCTTCCTGCAAAACGTCTGGAGAAATAAGTGTTGGCATAACAGGGACCAGAACTCCTGGTCTTCTAACTAGAAATAGCCTTCAGAGATTCATTCAGGACAAAATTCATGTATTTTCTTCACTTCAAAAAATTAAGAGTTCAACAGAATTCATATAAAACTCTACAGTAACCGATGACATTATAAGGGTCTGATTTAATAGTTAAAGGTGTGTGTTGTTTTGCTTTCTTCAGAAAGTCAATATTATATGTGTTTGTATTGCTTCTGAACTACTGGTCTTCAAAATGGAAATGGCTTCCAGAGTTCCATTGGAGATCAATAACTTTAACAGTGTCCTGTTCATCTTTATCAAGCTAAAAATTAGTTCACATTCTGTCATCGCAGTCACGTACGGAGAAATATCGAGATGTTACACGATCGGCGCTGGTCTCAGCCGTTGGACGAGATTCCCGTAGTTTTCACGATAGAACACGGAGAAAAATCGCAAACCGTGATTTATATAATCGGTGTCACTTTTAGTCGTTCGACGAGATTTCCATTGTCCTTGAGAGCGGGCACGGGAAAATATTGCATTATTGCGCAATCGGCGCCGCTTGCTGTCCGTTTGACAAAAATCCAGTCGACCTCGTCATCGAATGCGGCGAAATATCGCGATGTATCGCAATCGCTGCCGCTCTCGACCGTTTTACGAGATTCACGTGTCCTCGCGGCTGGCCACCGAGCCGTCCTCGTGATCACAAGTTCGCGATCGGGCACGGGTTTTATGATTTTACGCAACTTATGTCGATCTCGGTCCGTTTGACGAGATTCCCGCAAGCAAGTCGTGTGGTCAGGCGGCCATCTTGAAAATGTGATTTTGGAGAATGAACGTTCGAAGTAGGTATCGAATTTTACGAATTAATCTGCGAGAGGATTGAACGAATAATACAAGAGGGCACATTTTCTTTCGAATTCGAAGAAAACATCGACATTTAACGGAATTTCGAACTAACCATAAGTTACTGGATGTCGAAATAACGAGACGGTTAGATTTTTAAAATAAATGTATTTTGAATCCTTTTTGTGATATTTATTTTTGAAACGGTATCATTTCGCAAGATTGCGACATCAACTTATTTCGCGTCATTTCTGGATTTAAATTTGACATAGTCTCCAAATTTCGAGGCCACTAACAGAAATGAGAGGTTTCTGTATTGTTTCGAAAGCTTTCGCGAATAAACGTGCAGCGAAAAGTCAGGTTTTCTAATAACAAAGAAAAATACTTCACACAAAACTAAAAACTTTTCTTGATGCCGAAAATATAGGCTACGTTAAACCGATGTATACGGTAGGACACCATTCAAGGTATCCTCGGTAGTCAGTATGCATTTCCTTGAGGGCGGGCACGAGGAAATATAGCTTACGCAATCGGCGCCGCTTGCGTGAAATTTGCTCCATCGCAATCTGTAAGCCTACCGGCGCAAGTTTAAATGATTTAAACTGACCTCAGCGAATTGTTGTTACCTCCAAATATCCAGACAAAAAGTAACTACTTTTCACTACTTTCCGTTACCGGTAGACACCCTGATAACGATCGGTTGAATGATCAGAGCGATGTATTGAATGTGCGCTGGTCACTCAGGAATGTATCGGCGGCATGCGGAAGCTTCTGGCGCGAATTTTAAAAAGAAGATTTTGGTACAGTACGTAAATCCGTAAAATTTAATAGTTCATCCGTAAAACCGTAAAACACACTGCCTTTCCGTAAATTTTACGGACAAACCGTAAAAGTTGGCAGGTATGCAGTAGTAAGGACTTACATGCTGTCAGTAAAAGTGGAGTTAAGAAAGATGTCTGGAATATTTAAATCAGTAGTTGATAGCCATGATTTTTAAAATTACCCTAGTTAATTTCACCTTAATATGATTAGTAGCCTACCGGTATGTGCAAGATTTTAAATGGTAGGTTTTCCTGTGAACCAAAAACCAGCTCTTAACATGGATTATGTTCAGGTTAGGCCTACAAGTTATTGGGAGGGAGGTTTATTTTACATACCTGTTGCACATAAAATGAGCTTCTGATTAGAGCTCTGTGGGAATGTTTAAATGGATTGATGATACAGGGTTTATCAAGCCTTTTTCTATGCATCTTTTAAAAACATTTTAACAATTCATAAATTACTGTCATCATTGCTAATGCTGTAATCTGTCATGTTTATTTATGCAGCATGAGGAATTAGGAAACATTGGTAGGATTGGTATATTGAGTGGAGATATAGTAGGATAAAATGCAACTGTGTCATAGAAACCTAAGATGTATTTTTATTTCTCAACTTTATTTTCTGTAGACTCCAACACAGCCCACCACCAGGGCAAAAAAAAAGTGTTGGCGATGTTTAATGAGAGCAAATCTTGAAATACTGTGATTTAAGTGGTTGGTATCAAAAGCTGTATAGGAAAAATGAAAATGTGAAGTCACGCCCAAGTTTATGAAGCCTTGCCAGACTCGGCTGAAATTATCTTCGATGCAAATCAAGTCTCAATAGTTAAAACTTTAGGACCTTTGACATGAGCACTATAATAGGCCTACATTTAGGATCGACATAGCCTGCAGTAGGTCTTGTGCTACTGTATGCACCTGGGCATGTTTTAAAAAAACTCAGCCTGCAGGTTAATAAGGTATTATATTACTATAAATCTATCTCAAGCAAATACAAGAAGTTACCAGACTGAGAAACTACATATCAATATTTAAACAAAAAAAGGGTGGCAGTGCAAACTGCACTTTTAATCCTTGCTTCATTAGTTAAACCATAATATTTGTACATAAATACAGTAAGGAATTCACATTACAAACGGCCACTTAAATTATATGCCTTATTAGGCATAACCAACAAATTACATGTCATGAAATTGGTAAATATAAGCAGACAGCAACATCAATATGCAATGGTCTATAATGTAGTTTTATAGTGCACAAAAGGTTATTGTACTGAATGTATTTCGAACTGATGAATAAAACTGGTGGAAACGACAGCCAATTGATATACATCCATTACATCCAAAGTAGTAGAAACTTTCAGTTGATTGGCAAGAGTGTTGATTTGTACTTTTATTCTCACAAATTTTGATGAACAGTGTCACGCTTCAATTTAAATATAAACGCACATACAATTCCTCATCAATAAGTGATTTGCACTTCATACTGTCATGAACTGGAATAGATTTCTAGCAATTTAATTGATGTAGAAATCTATTCCTCTCGCCGCCATGTTGGTGATAATTGTAAACAAACCCGCGGGCTGCCAATGGCTGGTAATAATTGCCAGCCAATAACAAGCCAGGATGATGCGGATCATAATTCGCGTTTCACTCTCATTGCGTTTTAACTTGAGGTGAGGAATCAGCTGTTCGTTAACGCCACGGGGCGCCATTATTAAAATTTTGGGAGATAGAAACACACTCCGTGTATGGGCCCATGACGCAATTCCCTCTTCCCCTTGCCCTGGCTGAGAGGTTTTCAACCGACCTTTCGAGAAGCCACTTGCATGGAACAATAATATTTCCATGCCACTTGACTATGTGTCTCATTCGCTGCTCGGTTCCCGTAGCGAGCGGACGTGTGTGCTGTCTCGTGCGACTCTGTGTGGTTGGAAGTTTGTGCGTTCACCCACGTGGGTAATATTCGTGAGTGATCTAGTCGTAGTTTTTTGTTTTGTGTTAAATTATCCTTTTGGGTAAGTGTTTTCGTTACTAAAACAATCTTTTGATCCCCATGTCCCTTCCCGGGGATGGGGTCAAGGACAAACCTCCGGAGTTTGCCCCTCCTGAAACTGCCCGTCAAATAGAACCAATCCTGGTAGAAACTGTTCCTATGGAGACAACATTAATCTTAAATGAACGTGATATCCTCCAGACTGTTGCTGGTTCGATAACCTCTCAGGAGGTTTCTCAGCCAACGCCACCTCTTACTACCCCGAAATTGGTTCCTCAACACACATACGGTGCTCACCACTCTGGCCCATATAACGTCTTTATCGAATCAACTAACCCGAAACAAATCGGTAATGCTCACCCAATGGTTTTAGGCCGTCTGTTCTACTAACATAAGGTCCCGGACATTGTCTCCATAAAACGCAAGGGCCGGAATCGCGTTGAAATCCTATTTCGAGCCCGTACTGCAGCAAATTCTAGCTTAAGCACCCACTGCTCACGGAACGTTCCCTGCGGGCATTTATCCCATCCTCAAACGTCCATCGTGTGGGCGTCATTCGTGGCGTCGACACCACACTCACTCAAGACGAAATACAAGAATTCATTCAGTCACCTGTCCCTGTGGTTGCCGCGCAACGCATGAATCGGAAAGAATATACTGATGGAGTTCCGGAATATATTCCTACAGGCACCGTGAAAATTACCTTTGATTCGCAAACTCTCCCTACTAATGTATCCCTTTTCAGTGTTTATATGGAGGTCCAAGCCTTCATATTCTCCCCTATTCTATGTCGTCGCTGTCAGCGATATGGCCACGGTAACGATAATTGCCGTTCTCGTGAACCCCGCTGTAGCACCTGTTCCCTCAACCATAATACGGTTGACTGTACACAGATCATACGTAAGTGCGTTAATTGTCGTGAAAACCACGCAGCGGGTTCCCCTCGTTGCTCTGTACATCAACGACAACTCGAAATTAAGAAGCAGATGTGTCTGCAAAATAAAACCTACTTTGATATTACAAATGCGTCAAATTCGCCTCCTGTCTTCAACCCATTGTTGGTGCCCCAACAATTCCCCGCTTTACCCCCCTCTCAATCTCCCCCGATCGAACCCGCCCGTAAAAGAAAATTCACTCAGATGATCCCTAGCTCCCCCAAACTGACACCCCAATTAGGGTACGACCGTGCTGCGTACCTCAATATCTTACGACCGACCCCCTTTCCTTCCTCCTCACTTTCTACTTCTACCACCCTTCCCTTTCTTTCTCAGCCTCAACCATCCACCTCCCACGACACCTCGGTGCGTGGTCCTTCCTCCGACACCACACCTGGTTTCCCCAGTGTGCATAACCCTTCTGCGGAAATTACCCACGATTTCGCCCAATTGTTGGAGTTATTAGGCTCCAATACTCAATGGGTTTATTTGCTACAACGATTGCGTGACAAGGTACTACCCTTAGTTAACCTTCCTTCTGCTGACCCGCCTTGTTAAATGCGGTTATTACAATGGAATTGTCGGAGTGTAAATAACAAACGACATTTGGTCCTATCTCTCTTAAATTCTTTCCAACCTGATTTATTTTTACTTCAAGAAACGTGGTTAAAACCACATTTTAAATTCAGCATTCCAGGATATAATACCGAACGATCAGATGGCGATGTTTTCGGGGGCATTCTTATCCTTATCCGCAATACCATTCCCTACACCCGTCTTCTCTTATTTAATACCCTTCCCTCTACCTTTCGTATTGCTATTCGTATCGATGCTCTTACAATACTCAATTTCTACTGCCTTCCTAGCGTACATGGCAATCGATTCCAATGACAAACCTTCTTTCAACAGTTTTCTCATCTTACCCACTTCCTTCTAGGGGGTGATTTTAACGCCCATCACCTCTCTTGGGGCAGTGAAACAATTAATGACAAAGGCCGCCACGTTCTTCATGCCACCACTATGTTTCATTTTTCTATTTTAAATGATGGCTCCCCGACTAGAATTTCCATCCCCAATCGTAATAAAAGTGATGTCGATCTTTCGATTGTCACAGCTGACTTACGTCCGTCCTCTACTTTGTATACTCTATCTGATACTCACATGAGCGATCATTTTCCCATATTAATCGACGTTACTCGCGGTACTCTCCCGCACCCCCCTCGCCCCCCCCCTCCTCTCAGTCCCGCGTGCTTAGTAATTTTGATGCTGCATTTTTTCAAACCTGGCTCACTGACCATCCTTTGGATACCCATTCTTCTTCTTCCGTTGATTACCAACGGTTGATTCATCTTATCACCACATATCTCGATACATACCACCCTATCACGACGCGCTTTTCAAACAGTGGACCACGTCACCTTCAAATTAAATGGTGGGATAATGAATGTACAGCCTGGGTGAAACGCCGGAAATGCTGTTTGAGAGACCTTCGTCGCCACAATACTTATGAAGCGTACGGTACGTCAAATATAAAAATGTAATAGCCAAGATCCAACGTGGATTCAATTTAAAACGTCGTACAGCCTGGAAAAACTTCACAGAAACCCTCTCCCGCCAAAGTTCCTCCTCATTCATTTGGCAGTCAATTAATTCTATTAACCGTACTCGATCTCGACAAGCCCACCCTCCTACTACCCCCGCTGTTTACCTTCAGTTCCTATCAACGCTCACTCCCGATTTTGTTCCACCTGATATTCCAATTCCTATCGCCCCTGTCCACCCTCATTTTCAGACCGTTATTTCACCATTCCAACTTTCTGAGATTGACCGCGCCCTCCTTCCCAAAAAATCCTCCTCCCCTGGTCCCGATGCAATTACGTATCAGATGCTCCGCTTGTTGACTCCCCCTGCTCAAAGGGTGTTACTTGCATTCTTCAATTCTATTTTATGAGGCTTTCCCGTACCTACGTCCTGGAATTTATTCCACTTAATCCCCATCCTTGAACCGGGGAAAATTCCTTCTGATCCGTTGAGTTACAGAGGAATAGTTTTAGGTTCTTGTCTTCGAAAATTATTCCAAAAACTCCTACTAAATCGTTTAACATGGTGTGTGGAATATTATTTCCAACTTCTTAAATATCAGTTTGCTTTTCGGCGGGGAAAAAGTACGGCGGATGTTCTTAACTTCTTTATAACGGATCTCGTTCTCGCTCGCAGTCGTAAACAATCGACGATCGCAGTGTTTTTAGACATCCAAGGTGCTTATGACAATATTCATCTCCCACAACTCTTCTCTAAATTACATTCTTTCCACTTCCCCAGATGTATTCGTTCCATTCTGCTCCAATTACTCACGAACCGTCAAATCATGTTGAAATACCACGACCCGACTTCTTCGATTCGATATACTTCTCACGGCTTGCCCCAGGGTGATATCATGAGGGGGTTTCTCTACCTTCTCTACACCGCCGATCTTGAACGTTTAATTTCTCCTCATGCTCGACTTATTCAATTTGCTGATGACATTCTTCTCTATAAAACTGCGAACACGGTAGACGAATGTATTCTATCTATTCAAGATGCCTTATTACTCCTGCATAACTGGTTTTCCGAACATGGCTTTCAAACCTCGTCACGGAAAAATGCCGCTATGCTTTTTACCTCTACTCGCCGCCCTCCCCCTCCACAAGTATATATTGACCCTCATACCATACCTTTTCGCACTTCCTTTAAATATCTAGGGCTTCACATTGATGCTAAGTTAAACTGGAATGCCCACTTCTCCGCCTTACAAACACTGCTTCGTCCGAGAATCAACATCCTTCGCTCGCTTACTCGCCGTCATTGGGGCGCTGACCCTTCTGTCCTCCTCCGTGTTCATCAAAATATCATTCGCTCTGTCTTAGAATATGGGTGCCATTTATTCGACTTCGCCCCTCCTCGGTCGTTGCAAAAACTAGATACGCTACAATTCCAAGCTCTACGCATAATTACTGTAGCTTTATCTTATTCCCCCATCAACGCCTTATTAGTCGAGACAGGCGAATACCCACTCCATGTACGTCGAACTTTTCTCTCTAGCAAATATCTTTTAAAAAATGTATCCTTATATAACCATCCCTTACTTCCCAAACTTCAACTCATGAGTGAATACCGCCTCCAAAACCGGTTTTACTCTGCCCGCTCCCCTTCGTTGCTCCTTGCTTATCAATTTCTTCATCCCCTTAAACCGAATATCTTACAAACCCGCACTCATTTGTTACACAGCGGCAATTATCCCGTTCAATTTTTCTCCCCCTCCGTCTTTCTGAATGTTTTTCAATCCTTACCACCTCCTGTTAGAAATCTCCCTCACCTCTGTCACCAACAGCTTCAGGCTTTCCTTCATCACTTCCCGAGTCATATCCCCTTTTATACTGACGGTTCCAAACGATCTCAAGCCCCCTTTACAGGCGCATCAGTCTACGCCCCTGCTCTTGATCAAACTTTAACATTCTCCTTACCGTGCAATATTTCGATTTTCACCGCAGAAGCCTTTGCTGTTCGTCATGCCTTACAAGTTATTAAACAATTATCCATCAAACAAGCTATAATATTATCTGACGCTCACAGTGTCTTGTCCGCTCTCCTTTCTACCTATTTATCACAAAACTGGTATATTCATTCCATTCAAAGATTATCTTACGAATTATCCCACGCCAATTTTGACATCCTCTTTGTATGGATTCCTGGCCACGCTTCGATCCCTGGTAATGAAACAGCTGATACACTCGCCAAATCCGCGACCCTTGGCCACGGCACGTGTTATAGTATTTCTGTCCCGTCGAGCGACTTGCTTTTAAAATCCAAACAACACTTCCAACAATCATGGCAAACCATTTGGGATACAACCTCTCGGTTCAAGGGTACCTTTTATTACAGACTTCAGCCCCATATCCCGATCACACCTTGGTTTTCCTCCTGTACTTACACACGTCGTCACATAACTACCATAATCCGTCTCCGATTTAATCACTCCCTTACACCGGATAGGTTGTTCAAATTTAAACTTCGCGCCACCGACCGGTGTGACTGTGGACAATCTATCGGTACCATACAACATCTTTTATTCCAATGTACTCTATTCGAACGCCCTCGTATAAACTTCATTCGTGAATTGCTCCAACTTGGATTTGTACAGCCCTTGAATATTACATGTTTGCTACACACTCCGACAATTCCTGTTGTTCGTGCGATCGTCTCTTTTTTAGACGCCTGCCTCCTTCAATTATAACGTTGTAAATAAATGGTTCCCTTATCTGTTGACCCGGTGTTACCCAGTTTTGTAGTATATAGTCGCCTTGGTGGGTCACTAGGCGTGAAGATTTTGCACCTTGTGTTATATTCCTTCCTTTTCACCTATCTCTCCAATTCTTTTGTTTCTTTTTTTTTCATTGATCACTTTTCTTTTTTACGCTTTCTTAAATCTTTACATTACAACGGTTCTGTATGATAAGTGAGTTTATTCTACTTCCAACCACATCGCGCGGTTCTCGCCCTCAAGAAGTATTAATCCCCTCAACTGGTGACTGGGTGAAGAGCTCTCTCAGGCCCAAAAAATCTCCTGAAAGAAAGAAGAAAGAAAAGATTATGTGTCTTGGCTGTGACTTGTCTTCCTCCGCTGTCTCGCCTGGTCTAGCGCGCGGGCTGTAGTGTACAGAATATGGTCTACTTATTTATTCCCCTTGTGGAAAAGACGTCTCGGACGTCACAGTGGCGACGAGGAAATTGGCTTTTGGTTTGGTTTTGTGCGTGTGTCGTACTGGGTGGACATGTGGCTTGCTAGCGCCGTCTACCACGTGTATTTGCGTCCGCCTTTCCGCTGAATGTCATTTTTGGAGGAAGAGGAAGTGTTCGATATTAGTGCCATTTTCGAATTTGGTGAAATTCCGATTATGTCTGGAATTATAGGCAATATCGATGAATTTGACGCAGCTGAAGAACAGTGGGAGTCATATATCGAAAGATTTGAACTATTTTTGCACTGTAATAAAATTAGTGAGGAACTCAAGGTCAGTACCCTTTTGACCGTTGTGGGCGTGAAAACTTTCAAGTTATTACGTGATCTGTGTACACCGGACATTCCGTCATCTAAAACGTATGAGGTTTTAGTTAAACTTATTAAGGAATATTTATATCCAACACCTTCTGTTATTGCCGAAAGGTATAAGTTTAGCCTTCGGAATCAGTTGGAGCATGAGACTATTGCGCAGTATGTAGCGAGTTTGAAGCATTTATCGACTCACTGCGAATTTGGTACCAATCTCAATGATTATCTCCGTGATCGTTTAGTCAGTGGGATATGGAGCGAATCTACGAAGCAGAGACTGTTGGGTGAACATTCCTTAACATTCGAGAGGGCGGTCTCGATTATTTCGTCCATAGAAGCAGCTGAGAAGAATGCAGCGTCACTCGTGCCTGGCGGTGGAGACAAGCTACACCGCATGACGTCATCATCTCCCTGTTCCTGGCGTTCCGGTACGTCATCTCTGGGAGGGAAGAAGACAAGGGGCGTGGCTGTTCCATCCTCCAGCGGCGGATCTCTTCAGCGCTGCCAACCTACACCAGGACAACGGAGCAGTCCCCAGCAGAAGTGTTCAGTGCAATGTTATTGCTGTGGCGTGTCTGGCCACAAGAGTAGTGAGTGCCGTTTGCGCGGATGCGTGTGTTATGTTTGTGGAAAAAGAAACCACATTAGCAAAATGTGTAAGGTGAGGATGCGTGGTAAGTTCAATCAATCTCCTAGAAATACAAACAGAAGTGTGCATAATTTTGTAGGCCAAGTTGACAGTGAATCTGAAGACATATTAGCTGATGTTCCTAACCTATTTACTATGCATGAAAGCCACCCTATTAACCGTTTAAGTACTGTTGAACCATTTAAAACTAGTGTACTGGTTGAAAACAGACCTGTAACCTTTGAAATAGATACTGGTGCCTCAGTCAGTGTGGTTAGCGAAAAGTCTTATTGGGAACATTTTAAGAATATAAAGTTACAGCCTACAAGTCTGCGCTTAAGTTCATACATTAATGCTCCTATTGAGCTGGTTGGGGTAATTAATGTAAATGTTAATTACAGAGGCATTGCTAAAAGTATGGAACTGTATGTAATTAAAAATGGAGCTAATCCCTTGTTAGGTCGAGACTGGATCATGGCATTAAATGTTCAGATTTTACCTGCAACGGATGAGCAGTTATTTGCCACTGAATTTGTTGGCAATGAATCTAGTATGCCTAGTGATAACGTTAAACCAGAATTGATACTTAAAGAGGTAGTTAAAAATACCCTGAGGTGTTTACTGACAAACTAGGTCAGTGTACGGTTGAACCGGTTAGGCTAGTTTTGAAAGAGAATAGTGTACCTAAGTACTTTAGGCCTAGACCATTACCTTATACTTTGAAAGGTAAGGTTGAAAGGGAACTTGAACGGTTAGTTGAAGCCGATGTATTGTATCCAGTTGAAAGTTCACAGTATGGGTCGCCTATAGTACCTGTTCTAAAGAAAGATGGAAGTATTTGCATTTGTGGTGACTTTAAGGTTACTATTAACCCACAGTTAGTTGTAGATCGTTACCCTATACCCAGAGTTGAGGATCTCTTTGCTGAACTACAGAAAGGTGAATCATTTAGTAAAATTGATTTGACCCAAGCTTACATGCAGTTAAGACAGGATGAGACCTCACAAAAATTGTGTACTATCAGCACGCATAAGGGTTGTTTTGCTTTTAAGCGTATGCCTTATGGTATTTCTAGTGCTGTGGGTATCTTTCAGAGGGTTATCGAGCAGGCTTTACAAGGTTTACCTGGTGTGAAGGTTTTTCTTGATGACATCATTGTCAGTGGACCAGATACTAAAACTCACTTAAGCAGGCTTGAAGGAGTGTTTGACAGACTAAAACAGTATGGTTTTACAGTTAGGCAGAATAAGTGTCAGTTTTTTGTACCTAAGTTAGAATTTTTGGGTTTCACTATAGACAAGAATGGTCTTCGCACTTCGGAAGCTAAGGTAAAAGCCATTGTAGATGCTCCTGTTCCTAAGAATGTGACTGAAACTAAATCTTTTTTGGGATTAGTAAATTATTATGGCAGGTTTGTGCCTAATCTGTCTACGGTGTTAACACCTTTGTATAACCTGTTAAAAAAAGAGTCTGACTTTGTATTTGATCACACATGTATGCAAGCATTTAAGGAGATTAAGAAGCGTTTGTCTTCAGCCCCAATACTAGCACATTATGACCCAGATGCTCCCATAGTGTTAACTGTTGATGCGTCTAGTTATTGGTTAGGCTGTGTTCTAAGCATACTTACTAAAGAAGGTATAGAAAGACCAGTGAGCTATGCCTCACGAACACTTAACTCAGCATAATCTCATTATTCTCAAATTGATAAGGAAGCAACAGCGATTGTTGATGGTGTGAGAAAGTTTCACCAATATCTGTAGGGCAGACACTTTACCTTGAAATGTGATAACAAGCCATTATTGAGTATTTTGGGCCCAAAAAGGGGTTGCCTGTGTTTTCAACAAGCAGATTGCAGAGATATGCATTATTTTTGTCTGGTTATGATTTTGATATCAAGTATGTAAATTCTAATGATAATGTAGCTGATGCACTATCTAGATTGCCTTTGCAAGTTCCTGATGTGGAAACTACTTCCGATCTGTCACCCCTAGGTACATATTTAAATGTTATTCATGAGAGTTCAGTACCTATTTCTTGTGAACAAGTCCGAGTGGAAATTCAGAACGATCCACTTTTGAAACGAGTTTATGGCTACGTAATGTATGGATGGCCAACTTATTTGTCTCTTTCTGACCATGATTTATCACAGTTTTTCCAAAGGAGAGACGAAATAGCTGTTGAACAAGGTATTTTAATGTGGAGTTACAAGGTAATAATTCCTGGTAGTTTACGCAACTTTGTTTTGAGAGATCTCCATGCTAGTCATTTAGGCATGGTTAAAATGAAATCTGTAGCGAGAGCTTATTTTTGGTGGCCTAATATTGATCAGGAAATAGAAAACCTTGCCAACAGCTGTTCTTCCTGCCTATTGGAGAGATGTAATCCACCCAAAAGTGAACTACATCATTGGCATTATCCTGATAAACCGTGGGAAAGACTACATCTTGATTATTTGGGGCCATTTAAAGGAAAAATGTACCTAATTATTGTAGATGCTCATTCTAAGTGGTTAGAAGTATTTGAGACTAGTTCCACTTCTGCACACTTAGCTATTGTTAATTTACGCCATCTTTTTGCCCGTTTTGGTTTACCTGTGTCAGTCCATAGTGATAATGGACCTCCTTTTAATTCGGCAGAGTTTAACGAATTTTTGGTTAAGAATGGTATTAAACATACTTTTTCACCTCCATACCACCCTCAGAGCAATGGTCAGGCTGAAAACTCAGTCAAGTATGCTAAAATTAAGTTGAAATGTGCTTTTAGAGATAATGTTAGAGATGTTTCAGTAGCTTTGGATATAATATTGTTCGATTATCGCAATTCTGTACATTCAACTACTAATGAGACCCCAGCCAAACTAATGTTCAATAGATCACTAAGAACTAGTTTTGATCTTTTACGACCAAGCGTCAAGGGGGGGGGGGTAGTGGAGGCTAAGCAGGATAAGCAGAAAGCTTATGCCAAGGGTAGTAAAACACGTGTCTTTCATGTTAATCAATCCGTACTAATTAGAGATTATAGATCACAAGGCAAATGGATTGAGGGTACTGTGATTAAACAACTAAGTACTACCATGTATCTAGTCAGAATAGGTTCTGGTATTATTTGGAAGAGGCATATTGATCAACTTATTGCTATTGATGCTCAGGTGAGCGAGCCGGCTAAGGAGTGCTTAGGTCAATCAGCTGAAGGTTTATCATCTGTCAGCTGAGCAGGTTGATGTCCGTTCAGATTTGACAGCTTCACCGTCAGCTGTTTGTACTAGACAGTCTATTACTAGACAGCCAACTCCTACATCGAGTCCGGTTAGCCAACCTATTATTAGTTCTCCTGCAGGGCGTTCTCAGAGACGTTACCCTGTACGCGAGAGGAAACCTGGTGAACGTCTTGATTTGTGATTTGATTTGTGATTATTTATTTGTAAAGAAATAAATGTTGTTAGTTGTAAGTTGATTGTTATTGATTGATTCTTCGTTGTATATGTTTGTTATTCAAGAGGGAGGAGTGTAATATATGTACTGTTTGTGTATAATCCTTGTATATGATATCATTCATATGCAGAAGTTGGTACTTGTGAATAAATGCTATGGGCCCGTGACGCAATTCCCCCTTCCCCTTACCATGGCTGAGAGGTGTTCAGCCGACCTTTCGAGAAGCCACTTGACTATGTGTCTTGGCTGTGACTTGTCTTCCTCCGCTGTCTCGCCTGGTCTAGCGTGCGGGCTGTAGTGTACAGAATATGGTCTACTTATTTATTCCCCTTGTGGAAAAGACGTCTCGGACGTCACACCTTACAAAAAAAGTATAAGTAACCTTACCATTCGTAGAATAGTAAAATTTCTCGACGTTAAGTTTTTTTTACAGAGGAGCCAACCATAATTAAAGTCACGCAATCTCAAAATACGACATTACTACTGACATGTGTGACATTTCTTACCATTAAGTTTCCGAATTTCGTAAAAAGTTCACTCACGATAGCTCCCAGAATGCATTACCTGAAGATGCCTGAAATCAATGCGATGTACTGTTATCATTAGCATTAGATTTGTCTTCTTTTCTTCTAATGTTGAGAGCGAGAGAGAGAGGAAAACACCAATGTCACCAACTGGTTTCTGTTGTAAACGTCCATGGTGATGAATTCTCAACTTGTTATAAATGTAATATAAAAGAAATCTCGTCGACCATCGCTTTTACTGTTCGACATGTCATATGGCAGAAAGACATGTTCTGCTTATGGTCATGTGTGCTTGTGTTTATTAGCAGATTTTGATACTCATGAGCTTTATTGTTTCATTCCGTTGCAGTATTCTTAATTCAATATATCTTTTAGCTAGATTATTAGAATAGTCCGGTGAAGTACTCTGACAGCCCAACTTAACCTATAAGAATGGGATAGACTTTTTTTAAATTTATTTAACCCTAGAATACTAACATAATTGAATTAATGCTTAATACTAATAATACATTAAATTTACGAATGGTACATTACGAACTATGGGCTAAGGCAACAATTAGTTAAATGGTTGAAATTAATATACACACATCAAAAAAAGGTTTTGCATCACCTCGGTTCCCAGATCTCCGGCATATAGACGTTGACTGTGTATATTGTATCCAAGATACAGTCCCTTTGACTGTTCATAGATGTCACTAAAACTGCTCAAAGATGTAAACAACCATGCATGAGCAGGGCCTATTAGACGGAGGGGGTACGACAGCCGATCAGTTCCAGTCATTCCACCAGGACGAAGGTACGCTGCTCATGTTGTCTGTAGTTCTACCATGCCTAGAAGGTCAATACCGCAGTTCGATCGCGTCCGCATTGTTACTTTGTGTCAAGAAGGGCTCTCAACAAGGGAAGTTTCCAGGCGTCTCAGAGTGAACCAAAGCGATGTTGTTCGGACATGGAGGAGGTACAGAGATACAGGAACTGTCGATGACAGGCCTCGCTCAGGCCGCCCAAGGGCTACTACTGTAGTGGATGACCGCTACTTACGGATTGCCGCTCGGAGGAACCCTGACAGCAATGCCACCATGTTGAATAATGCGTTTCGTTCAGCCACAGGACGTCGTGTTTCAACTCAAACTGTGCGCAATAGGCTGCATGATGCGCAACTTCACTCCCGACGTCCATGGCGAGGTCCAGCTTTGCAACCCCGACACCATGCAGCGCGGTACAGATGGGCCCAACAACATGCTGAATGGACCCCACGGAATTGGCATCACGTTCTCTTCACCGATGAGTGTCGCATATGCCTTCAACCAGACAATCGTCGGAGACGTGTTTGGAGGCACCCTGGTCAGGCTGAACGTCTTAGACACACTGTCCAGCGAGTGCAGCAAGGTGGTGGTTCCCTGATGTTTTGGGGTGGCATTATGTGGGGCCGACGTACGCCACTGGTGGTCATGGAAGGCTCCGAAACGGCTTTACGATACCTGAATGACATCCTCCGACCCATAGTGCACCCATATCGGCAGAATATTGGAGAGGCATTTGTCTTCATGGACGACAATTCTCGACCTCATCGTGCACATCTTGTGAATGCGTTCCTTCAAGATAACGACATCGCTCGACTACAGTGGCCAGCATGTTCGCCAGACATGAACCCTATCGAACATGCCTGGGATATGTTGAAAAGGGCTGTTTATGGACGTCTTGGCCCACCAACCACTCTGAGAGATTTACGCCGAATTGTCGTTGAGGAGTGGGACAATTTGGACCAACAGTGTCTTGATGAACTTGTGGATAGTATGCCACGACGAATACAGGCATGCATCAATGCAAGAGGACGTGCTACTGGGTATTAGAGGTAGTGGTGTGTACTGCAATCTGGACCACAAATGCTGAAAGTCTAGCTGTATGATGGTACAACATGCAATGTGTGGGTCTCATGAGCAATAAAACGAGCTGAAATGTTGTTTGTGTTGATCTCTATTCCCTTTGTATTTAAAGGTTCCGGAACTCTTGGAACCGAGGTGATGCAAAACTTTTTTTGATGTGTGTATATTTCGTATGTAACACTATTTACATACACTGAATCCTCTGTGGTCTTTGAGGTTTAATATGCTAAGTTCTCAACCCTGCGTATTAGTGTGGCGAAATATTGAACATGATTCGTGTGGCCGGTCTCTAAGACCGGGTATTTTATTTTGTTTATTTATTAAATTGTGATTTGTAAGAATAGATCAGATTTCACATAAAATGTATTAATTCAAACTCACAAATGGAAAACAGACTTGCAAGTAAAATCAGACCCATAGAGATAACATAAACAAAGGAAAATCCGAAAAGGGAATCCCAAGTAAAATCAAATTATTTAAATAGCAAGAACGACAAAAAAATAATTTGATACAAATATATCATACCTATAGTTGTGTCAGTTTTGGAAATGTGGCACATAATAAATCTTGTATAAGCCTGTGGTTTATGAAGTAAGGTCGCCCGTAAACATTGCACATTTATTTTTAAAATTCATTCACAGTCTTTGCATAATACTTCTATGTGCCCTAGGCACATGAACTTATTGCACTATCTACAATACTATTTTGTTTTTCTGTTCTGCTTCCAAGTACACGTTTGACATCGTCCAAAGAGACGTACAGGCCAATCATCTTGTACCCTTTCAAGCTTGCAGACGACAGCAATCCTCTCACGCAGAAGGTGGCTTTGTAAAATGCTCATTTCCAACCCTGTGATAAATTTTCGCCGTACTATATTCTAGGTTGGTGCGTTCTGACTTATAATAACTTGACTGTTTGTGCCAGCAATGTTTATCAGAGAATAAAATACCACAATGATAGGCAAACGTCTTGTATTTCTGGCCCAGCATAATTTGCCGAGAGCTGGTCTACGACATCGACACCGCCTTTAGTTTTATTGTAGTCCAAAATCATATCTGATTTCTCTGTTTCTTCATCGACGAAGTCATCATCGTGCATCGATAAAATTAGTAACACATTCTTTCGTTTGTTAGGAATATATGACAGACGAGTACAATCTTCATGAAATCCAAAGATGTTGGATGGGGTAGGACTGGACTGTCCTTGAGTGAATCGAGGTGGAAGCTGGCGCTTGATTTTTTCAAATGGAGCCTAGCAGCATGAGTTTGTATTGACTGGTCAAGATTTCACAGAGCTCAACGCTGGTGAACCAGTTGTCCGCTGTAACGTTTCATTCTCGTCCCGGAAATGGCTGTATTAGTCTCCCAATTGCATTCTTCGAGCTGTTACAGCATACTGTGATCCTTCTGCCTGTTTTCCAACGTAGACTTCCATTTTTTAAGTATAAAATACCTTTGCATCACACAAGGCATATATACCTTGATGCCGTACTTGTTAGGTTTCGAAGGTCTGTACTTCCGGAAAGCAGCCTTTCACTTGAAACCTAATAGCATTTCATCAATTGTAACAAACTGACTCAAGCTGAAATATTGTACACACATGTGAACACATTCGAACAGATCACGAATTGGAGCCAATCTATCTGACAGTAGCCTCTGCTGCCTGGTCTCAATATTGTCAAAACGTATATGGCTAAGTAGGAAAGAGAAACATTGCTAAGACATAACTAGCCGAAAGATTTCTGGGAAGTTTCCATCTGCAAAGAACAGTTCTTCTAAATTTAACCTATTGGACTTCTTTACTCCACTCAAAATTAGAAGGTCCAAGATAGTTTCCATGTCATTACAGTCGACCTCACAAACGTGATATTCTTAATTATATTTTCTTTTGCGTGAGTGGTAATATGTTGGTTTGTAAATTTTACAATAATTTCCATTATCTCTCGATCAAAGAAATGTCTCCAAACCTCGAGAGGATAGGTCTTTCCTCTAACTGATCCTCTGACACCTGGAAGGTGCGTTATAATATTCTTCTGACTTGTTCTAATATTTTTGGGAGGGGGATAAATTTTCCGCTTCGTGTGATCCCTACCATAATAAAAGTAAAGAGTCTTCACCTCCGTGATAATAATGCCGTCGCAAGGATTCTGCATCCTCATCAGGATTCAAATCTCGTTCACTTTTCGAATTCTCTTCTCGAACTTCCAGCACGTCCTCTTCGTCATCTTCTGAAGAATCATCATGTTTCCGGTTCAGAATCAGTGGCAACAGTTTCAAGTAGCCTTTGCAATCGTTTTTGTTCTCTTTCATAGCCCATTTGACCTAAAATACAGTAAAATATAGGCTTGAACAAATAGTTCGATAACTCTTCAATATGAAAGCAAAAATCATCTCAAGAAATAAGCCATAATAAAAATATACTAATTACCTCATAGGTACACTGAACGTAACGCAAAAAGTGTTGCTGGTCTCAGGAACCATGTCGTAGTGAGTCGTCACAATGGTCAATTTCCCATGACTGGCAATATTAGTTGCACGTGCGGGGTCGCAACAGAGGAAGGTACAACAAAGTACAGCTTCTTAGCCTCAACAGTCGGAAATTTAAATAGCATTGTTGTGAGGCCCGGAACAAGAGACCGTGCCACACTTATGCAGGGTTAAATGCAATAATAATATCGTATGGCCTCGGGTGCCTGGTGCAAGCTTTGTTAATTGACACCCAGAGGGTAGCTTGCATGTCGAATTTCGTCGTTCCTTTGAACGCTATGAAAGTCAAGGAGGTTAGATATCTAAACTCCTTGACACTACAGCGCTTTCAAGTAGAGAATGGAGGAACTTTGTGTTGGCGGAAAATCCCAAGATTAATTTTTGCCATTGAACACGGCCTACTGAATTGAAATGGGCTCTTTAACATGCCAACAACGTATGACATGAGTATCGTGATTTTTGTCGCCTTCAAAAATCACTTACCATGGCCAGGAGCGAACCTGCAATCTTGGGGTTGATAGTCCGACACTATAACCACTCACCCACCGTGGCAAGCGGTTAAATACAAGAAATACAGAAGCCGTTTGCTTTGACGTAAATAGCAGTATGTAATCTCTCCAGCCCTGTCTCTGGTTTTTATGAGGTTGTTTTTATAATCCCTCTGAAGTGATGTCACATATCTACATGAAATTCCCTACCTCTTTGTTATTGGTATGGAGAAACCAATATGTTGTTAAATTCAAGGATAATTTCAAGGCAATTCCTTGCCCCATGATTATGCTTCTAGAACTGATAGTCATTATTTTTTTAAATAGTCATTAATAACAAAAGCATTGACATCACCATAGACCAGCAGAAGCACTGCTGGAACAGATATAGAGGGAATTCTAAGCAGTTAAATTATTCATACATGTAAATTTTTACATATGATAGTATTGTAGGCGTAATCACTTATTTACATAAGTCCCAATGAGCCAGAGCTCAAGTACTAGGAGCAGCAGAAATAACTCTCGAATTTCAAACATAAATAACACAGCAACGCAACACGAAATTTACAAATTTATTGCGCAGTTTAAAAGAGGAATGTTTGCCATTTATGATATCTAGCACCCTTATTGGCCACAGCGCTTAATCAGGTATTATTGTCGATGTGTGTGTGGCCTTGGAGAACACGTGCATCACCTCGTCTCATCAGTCGCTAGCATGGCGTGTTTGAAAGGAACTGGTTTGAGTGTTAAAGCGAATCCATGTGGTAGGCCTCGTGGCATCAGAGAACATCCATGCAGTGAGGCATTCCCTCCTCAACGTAAGCACGCACGTGCTATGTGACTCTCAGATCGCACCGTACGGAGACTTTTACACACCGCTATGAAGTTCCGTATAAAATGGTGGGTGTGCAGGAACTCTGTGACTGTGATTGGGCCAACAGCAGAGCGTGTTGTGAGACTATCCTGGAAGCTGTGTCAGCTGACTCCAGGCTACTGGAAAGTGATGAAGCGCACTTTCATTTGTCGGACTACGTTAGTAAACAAAATTTTCGGTGCTGGTGTAATAGGTTCTTGTCATGTGATATAAGTTTCCGGGAGGGCGCCAATTCATAGATAGAATACTACGAATGAATATAATCTTCATACAGACACAAGAACTCATTCATCTCAAGGTGTGGTATGTCTCCGACACCAACCAAGACACTTCTGTAAATAAGGGCAATAAAGATTTACCGTAACATACATATATTTCATACGGTTGCTACTTACTTGTATGATGAATAGGGAATGCATAAAGATTGTGACATTAATCCAGTCACCATAAAATATAACTTCCAAATCACGTAGCACCATTGGTAATTCTGCACGCCGTGAGAACATGCCTTTTCGTAACTTTTAACGAGGTATATTATTGAAAATAAAGGGTTTATGATTTACATACCTTTCTTGGAGTTGTTGGGAGTCGTTTCACAATCTCAAATACAACTGCCGCACCTCAATAATGTTTTTTTTACGAAAATAAAGAATTTTTATCGTGTTCGTTTCACTACGGACGCCATCTTGGACACTCGACAGACGGAAATGTGACTAGGTTACCAACGTGTCGCATACAAAATTCACCATTCACCATTTCACACGTAAAGACGTAAAGTACTGACTGGCCGAAAATTACTGCTAGTACCACGAGCAAGGGCGTCTGGGGCGTAAGCCCCAGGTTAGGTTTGTTTTTGTATGTAAAACATTAATAAGATTATGTCCGCTACTAGGTTAGGTACTGCCTGGCCGAAAATTACTGCTAGTACCACAAGCAAGGGGGTCTGGGGCGTAAGCCCCAGGTTAGGGTTGTTTTTGTTTGTAAAACATTAATAAGATAGAATTTATGAAGTAATTTCACATGCCACACAATCCATGGTTTAAGTACGACTGACGAGTTGGATTCGGCGCAATAGTATATTACATTATCGACGCTCTTTTGTTTCTTTGTATACCCGGTGCGAGATAGGATCAAATGGGTGTGGTTGGCATTCCTGACTTCGTGAGAAAGATGTCTTCTAGAGACTTCATTTCAACTATATAAGTAGTGTTGCTATTTGGGATGGCTGGGTGGGTCTATGACAGCGGACGAGTCAACATCTATTAATTTATCATCTCCAGATACCATTACTACAGGTACTTTGGCTAATTTCATTACTCAATGTTTTGTATACACATGTTTTCACGGTGTGCAGCGCTACCGCACCATTCACCATTATTCGTTAAAAGAATCGGAAGAGCTTTATTTGAAATATCAGCCATATAACCATAAAGATGCTGCGAAGAATATAGAATAAATTTACTGTTACTTTCTTTAACAAATATTATACATTCAGTATATCATATGTGTTCATTAAATTTGTTTCGATACTTCATGTATCATCTATAACCTCTAAGAATTCCTTTGTCCCACTTTCATACTCTCTGTTGTCATTCTTGTCTATACCATCTTTGCTATTCCTAGAGTTGTCACTTCATATAAAAGTTCATGTTCTCACCACTCTAGCGCTCCATCACCACCAAAGAACACAAAACAATCCATAGATAAATACTTCATGGTAACTCAAGACCCTATAACTATTACATCGCCCCCAGAAATCCTGATAATAGTATAACATTAGAGGGATTTATGAAACACATTCAACACAAAACATATTAAATCTTGTTCCATTGGGACCTGGTCTCCCATCCAAGCTTTCCTAACGTATTCTAATCCACCATGGGTTGCATAAATTTGCAGCTTTTTCTGGAGTCATAAAGTCCAGAGGTACTGTCCCCGTAAATCCGGATAGTAGGCTGTCAGATATCCGCCCCCTCAATCGGATTGCCAATAATCAAACGCACCGGCACAGCTACATCAATGAAAATGGCACTGACAGATACTACCGAGATTAGAGCACAGCAGTTAACAAGAAATTATTGTGGAACACACCAAAATATACGGGGGTTCATACTTACCTTTACTTACCTCTTCAAATTAATCTCGGGTATGGGTTGCCAACTGGATCACTTAAAGTATGCCCTCACAATAACCTCCACCATGATATTTAAAATGAACCAAGACGGAAACAAGAAACTTTAAACTGTACAATAATTTATTTCACATAAAGGGAATGATTCTAACAAAAATTCAACAAAATGCACGTGGCAATCAGAAGCCATTGTCAATATAATCATGTCCTCCTGTAGGACTTGTAGACGTTGCATACAAAATTTTATCTTTCACTTGCTTATAAAGAACGTAATAATAGTAATACACTTGGAATGGATGAGGGAATTGGAACGAGACATGTAGCAATTGTTTTCCTCTTTCATAAACATCACACTTTATTTATAACTGCAAGCCTGTTATGTGGTCGACCTTGGTCTCTAACATACAGTTGTCAGGCCAGCTGCGATCCACCCTACATCATGTCGCATGCCCACGTCGTCAAGTGGACCCACCTGTCCAGCCAGTGCTAGCATATGCTCGTAACCTCAGAGCTTAGCTCCTTTTCAAACGCTTTAAATGTCCTCAACTCAACTCAAATGTTATCACGCATATCTTTTAAATGCTCCAATCAAATATTACTGGATTACTCTAATAATCCCAAAACTTGTTTAATTGTTAATCCACTTGTATAATTAGCGTTCTTTAGAGTATATTAACAAAATTCTTAATGTTTATAACAAATGCTCATTAATTGTTAATAACAATTATAAATTGTTTATAATATTGTCAAACGACAATTGAAAAATCTATACACGCCTCTATTAATTCCTTTCATTTCACATTATTGTTAAAGATATTTACACAATTATTTACAATATTTATATTTATTTATTTATTTATTTATTTTAGAAATACATTAAACCACACGTTTATCCGGTTGATAATTACTCAAATCAGGTTAATATAATCGACCAATGAAGGTTAGTTATATTTAAGCTTATATTCAGGTTTAATATGTTTTAATAATTATTATTATTATTATTTGTGACGGTAACCTCCGTTCAAAATCGTTATCTCAAATTATTTAACACTCTTGTTAATTTTAACAGTAATTTCACATGATTAATTTTCAAAGGACCTGGACAATAAACTCAGCGGAAAATACTTCGCTCAAATGCACAAATTGCATAAAAATAGGCCCAGAATTCATCATATATTTCAATATATATGGCATAAAAATCTTCCACAATCCATACACAAAACCTCCACTTATAATCTCATCAACTTCATTAATATTACTGTGGGAATCTCCTTCACTTATTCAAGGGCATTATTCATCAGCGACTTTTACATGTCCACTGAACTAACGATTATACATCCATAGTTCCTCTTCAAAAATTCTTATATTCATTAATTGTTTCAAAACTGTTATTTATTTAACCTTCGTGGGTTTCATTCATGAATCGATATGAAGTAAAAATTTGCCAATCACAAATAAATTTAATAGCAAATACGATTATACACGCCTCTCTGGTCTATCAAAAATTGAGATTTATATCTCCTAAGTATCGTAGTATAAAAATACTATCTTCAAACAAAATTAGACTTTGGAATGCAAACATTATTGTTCCAATCTAGTATTGAGAAAAATTCCTATCAAAAGTTCATTACTATAGTGTATTCAATAAATCGTAATCAAAGTTCATATTTCATAAAATTGTCTATAATGCAATGGTAATTTCAGAATTGACGATAAATGTCTATGTTGCAATCATGTTCATAAAACGACTAGTATTTCCAAGATCGTCGATACAGAAATAGATTTTAACGCTCTAAAATCTTTTAATCATTCTTCTTTCTTGATGATGACAGAAAATTGGTCAAAGTAATTTACTGAATGGAATTACTTTAATAAAAATGACACGCTGTCTGAATTCAAATCTGCCATAGAAATTCGTTAACTTTACAGTCAAATCGTGACTTCAAAAATATGCAAATTACTGAAAGAATATAAATTATCAGTCTCAACTGATCCAAAATTATTTAAATATGCCACTGACATAACAATGTCTTAATAAATCGTAGAAAAAGGCATAACTCATCGAAGTGTACTGAGTACAGAATTATCAAGCAAGAATATGGGGCAAAATATAGGACAGAACATATGAGAAAAATGGTTGCTCAGATATCGCTAAATGGCTCAAATAAAACAAGAAACGTTCACGACTACCTTATCTGTTGATTGAAGCTCTAGAGGAAAATCTTCCAAAGAAGACTGGTGATGGTTCCATTTCACCAAAAAGATGTGCTCCGACCTCGAACCTGGAACCAGCGCCCTCGGAGAATAGAACTGCTTCCTCCTCCGGAAATTGCACTGCTCCGTGTATACGATAGACATCCTTCTGGCAAAACTCTTCTTTGTGAGCCGGGTCCACCCTGGCCTCTCTTGATAGTTCCCTGAAGTTCTGGTAGAAATTCGCCATGAAGTTTATTGCAGTTATTTCCGTAGAAATATTCATAGTTGTGGAGTATGAATATGTTTCCACTGCCATTTGACATAATTCAGCGTTGGACTACGAGGCATGAGTGTAGTTGGATATTCACTACATGCTCGCTTTTGTAGAAAGACGATTAGCGAAGTTCCATGCTGCTATTTCACTCCATTGATATATGTCCCAATTGCATTAAAGTCCTTAGCCTTCCATCTCCATTTCCGTTATAATAGTTGAAAGAACTGCCATATTATACTGTTCCATGTTAGAATGCAGCGTTGTATCACCAAAAGCAATATGAAGTAGCACGGTTGCAATACGTGTCTGCCGTAGCGTAGAATGTGATATTTTAAAAGTGCTTCTCAGGTGGCGAGAAAATCACCTTTGTCTGCCGTCTTAAAATGCCAATATCTTTCAAATTAGAATCTTGAAAATGTTCAACCTTTCTACACACTTTAATATAGTACTGCACAATCGAATTAGCTTAAAGGCATTAGTCAACTCTTGATATATTATCTTGTAGACTTGAAAATGTGTGCGTTTCAACTTCGCCTAGTTTCAAACACCGTAAAATGGAACTGCGGCACGCTCGAAGCTCGTTCAATGCGGTGGGCTTTACCACACGCGCTAAAGACGACTTGTTTCACTTATTCACTCGAAAATGACTATATGACATCAGAAATATATATGCGGTATGAGAACTGATATATGCGATATGAGAGCTCCTCTTCGCTGTGCAAGACCTTTTATCAACTTCTTAAGGGGCGTATCCATCCCTTCCATAGCTTGTTTCTCCGTCATCGCTAGAAGTTCTAACTTTGGCAATACTTGACGGATTTTCAAATTTCAAAAACTCAAAAATAATTTCTTCAAAATTCCAAATCAATGCCATAACTGAAAATAGTGTTACGGCTGTGAGTTTGTGTCATCGCTCGCCGCTTGAGTCACAACTGCCCCAGGGGCTGGGCTGTGGCTGGCCTCCTGTATTGCGCGCGCCTTATGCAACAGGGCTACTACAGACAAAGGGATAGTCCAGAAGATTCGTGACTGGACCAGCGGTGGAAACCTCGAGAAGCCGTGGACTCTGGATGGATCTAGAACCATTTATTGAGTCACCGGCCTGCTATATAAGAGTGACCCGTGAAGCAGTTGTGTTGTGTTTTACGAGCTAGTGCGAGCGATTATCTTGTGCGACAGAAGTGTGGTGACTTGCGAAACCCCTAGTGTAGCGGCGAAGTGAGCAACATACAGGGGACTGCCGTGTTCTGAGTAAGTGTGCTTTCACTGAGTGTCAGATATTGTGGTGTCGAAATCCTGTGACATTGTTTCTCCCAGCTTGTGAACAGCGTACTTCAAGTGCTCGTAAGTACTGTATTTGTTTTACCTGAGGAAGAGGGGCAGGTAGCTTCTGCCAAGGCCACCGGACTCATTAGGACGGATTAACTTCTGTGGTCTGTTGCAAGTGAAAGGGGCCAAGAGCGCATAAGGAAGAGATTTGAGGAAACTGGAATAAGGCTCCTAATTGCTTGTATTTGCCGACTAGTGTAATTTTCTGGCCGCAATAAAGTTAATTATTTCTTTAAGCTGTAATTGGTGTTGTGCTTTGTACCCCACCGTAATCCAGTTAACAAAAGTGCCACTAGGGGGTGGCATGTAACAACTGGTGTCAGAAGCGGGATTACGAACTCAAGCATAAGCACAACACCTGACGGTCCTGGTTTCAAAACCCGAGCAGGTCATTTTTTTTATTTTCCTGTGAGCGCATGCCCGTGACAAGACAAACATCTAAAATGGAAGAGCAATTCGCAGCATTGCTAGAAAAGTTAAGTGGCATGGAAACCAAGATGGAAGACGGCCAGAAGAAGTTAGCCGAGGACCTAACTGCTAAATTAGAAGATGGCCAGAAGAATTTAACCAAGAAGATAGAGGACGGCCAGAAGAAGATGGAAGACGGGCAGAATAAGTTAGCACAGGACTTGAAGAAATTAGAACTGGGTCTGCGTGAGGAAGTCACGGCAGTGGAAAAGAAGTTCGACGCCTTAAAAGAAGAAGTTGCCGAGCTACGCCGACGCCCGCTGACGGGGGTGGAAGAGAGATTCAACGCCCTACAAAAGGAATTTGCTGAGCTGCGCCGACACCCGCCGACAGGGATGGAATATAGATTCAAAGCCCTACAAGAGGAAGTCGCCGAGCTGCGCCGACGCCCGCCGACCGGGGTGGATGAGAGAGTCAAAGCCCTACAAGAGGAAGTTGCCGAACTGCGCCAACGCCCACTCACGGGGGTGGAAGAGAAATTCAGCGCTCTTCAAGAGGAAGTTGCCGAGCTGCGCCGACGCCCGCCCACAGGTACACCGGGGACATCAGGAACGGGACAGAGCAGAGTGACGCCCCCAACCTTCGACGGAAAGGTCCCGTGGAGCACCTATTTACGTCAGTTCGAGGCAGCCTGTTCCATAAACAACTGGAACAGCACGGAAAAGGCTACAGCTCTCATTGTAGCGCTGAGAGGGGACGCCCTTAACGTCCTTCAGGCCATCCCGACTGGATCCCAGGACTACGCTTCACTGATCGCCCATATGGAGTCCCGCTATGGGGATAGCCATCTTCAGCAGGCCTACCAGATGCAGCTCCGGACCAGGGTACAAAAGAACGCGGAAACCCTGCAGGAGTTCGAGATGGACATCGCACGTCTCGTAAGGCTAGCCTACCCAACAGCGCCGGCCAACTTTCTGGAACAGATTGCGACGCAGACCTTCACCGACGGACTACGGGACTCGGACACTCAACAGGCGCTGCGACTCGCGCGCAATAAGACCCTGGCAGATGCGCTGAGCCACGCACTTGAGTTCGAGACGGCAAAACAGGCATCCAGAATGCACGCGCGGGTGCGTCAGGTGGACGTTGACGAACCAGCCAAAGCCAACAAGACCAAGCCCCTGGCCGATGAACTGATGGAGGTGCTAGGCCGGTTCTTCAAGAGTCGCAGTACCACCAACAAAAACTTAGCCGAAGGACATCCGGTGAGGCGGCCCGGAAGAGGACTACCAACCTGCTGGACCTGCCGTAAGAGAGGCCACCTGAGCAAGGACTGCGGTGATCGCCGCCGCCAAGAGTTTCCGTCGGGACAGTCAGTCGTAGGGAAACCGCGCGACCCAGGAAAGCAAGTATCAGTCAGCCATGAGGGGCGAAGGTTGGCTCGTGACAGTCGTCAAGCCCCGGCAGTCCAAGTTCGTGTGACGCAGTTACGGAGGGATAAAAGCAGCCTGATGGTCGACGGAGTCATCAACGGAGTGAGCTGGCCCATGCTAATCGACACGGGAGCATCGAGGACCATCGTCAGCCCCACCGTGATCCCGAAGTGGAGAGTGCAACCCACACAAAGGAACCTCCAGCTAATAACCGCGACCGGAGAGACCGCACCGGTACATGGCGAAGCATCACTGGAGTTCGTCATTGGTCGACGGGCGATAAAGCATCCAGTGCTTGTGGCTGACGTATCAAATGAAGTGATCATCGGACTGGACTTCCTGGACCAGAACAACATCATCTTGGATCTGAGTACCAAGACTCTGCACTTCGGAAGGGAGGAACTTGCTTTGCGACCAGCACACGAGACCGTCGCCGCACGACGAGTAAGGCTGAGAGAGGACGTCATCGTTCCCGCCAGGACGGAAGTCAGCGCTGCCGTAATTGTCGACGGAACAGCTGAGGGAGTGGCGGCTGTCATCGAACCAAAATATGAGGACATCCAGACAAAAGGATTGCTAGTTGCCAAGACCCTCATCAACACGACGTCTCGGCCGTACGTCCGCCTGTCCAACCTGAACGACTACGACATTATGGTTCACAGGGACACCAACCTAGGAGTCTGCGAGCCCGTTACCTGGATTGCCCGCATCACAGATACGACGGACGGACTCCTGCAGACGGACAACCGAAGAAGACGCGCCCTGCCAGAAGAACTACAGAAGCTGTACCAAGGATCCCAGGACCATCTAGACGAAGAGCAATCACGCCAACTTCAGGACCTGCTACGCGAATTCCAGGATGTCTTCTCCGTGGGGAGCAAAGACTTCGGCAGGACAAGCTTGGTCCAGCACAGAATCGACGTTGGGGACAGCGCACCGATTAGGGCCCCATTCCGACGTGTCCCGCTCGCCAAGCAAGCCGAAGTCGACCGGATGGTAGAAGAGATGAAGGAGCAAGGGGTGATCGAGCCATCACATAGTCCTTGGAGTTCTCCGGTCGTGCTAGTGAAGAAGAAGGACGGTTCCACCAGGTTCTGCGTGGACTACAGGCGGGTGAACGACGTCACGAAAAAGGACAGCTACCCTCTACCCCGGATCGACGACACGCTGGACACCATATCAGGATCAAGATGGTTCTCCACCTTGGATTTGAAGAGCGGCTACTGGCAGGTGGAGGTCCACCCTAAGGACCGCGAGAAAACGGCGTTCTCTGTGGGCAGCGGGCTTTGGCAGTTCACCGTCATGCCATTCGGTCTGTGCAACGCCCCTGCAACCTTCGAAAGGCTAATGGAGTCCATTCTGAGGGGACTACACTGGAAGACCTGCCTGGTATACCTAGACGACGTCATCGTTCTGGGGAGGAGCTTCGAGGAGCACTACAGCAACCTGAAGGAGATCTTGTTGAAGCTACGGGCTGCCCAGCTGAAGTTGAGCCCCAAGAAGTGTCAGCTCTTCCAGAAGTGGGTTCAGTACCTTGGGCATATCGTCTCCGAGGAAGGGGTGCGCACCGACCCAGAGAAGACCGCAGCTGTGAGGGAGTGGCCAGTTCCGAAGGACAAGTCGCAACTACGAAGCTTCCTGGGACTCTGCACTTATTATCGTCGCTTCGTGAGAGGATTCGCCGACATCGCCAAACCTTTACATCGACTGACTGAGAAGGACCAACTCTTCACGTGGACAGCAGAATGCCACAGTGCCTTCGAACAACTCAAGCAGGCTCTGTGCACCGCGCCTATTCTGGCCTACCCCAGACCTGGAACAAGGTTCATCGTCGATACCGATGCCAGCGACTTTGGCATAGGGGGGATCCTGTCGCAAGTAGTGGACGGCGAGGAGAGAGTAGTGGCCTACTTCAGCAAGGCCTTGTCAAAGCCAGAAAGGAACTACTGCGTCACCAGGAAGGAGCTGCTCGCCATCGTGAAGACCATTGAACACTTCCACAAGTACCTGTACGGGCAAGAATTTCTCATCAGGACCGACCATGCATCCCTGCGATGGCTCCTGAACTTCAAGCAGCCCGAGGGTCAACTCGCGCGGTGGTTAGAGAGGCTTCAACAGTATAACTTTGAGATTCAGCACAGAAAAGGCCAACTGCATTCTAACGCCGACGCCCTGTCACGAAGACCGTGCCCCGAAGACTGCACCTTCTGTGCCCGAAGGGAGGAGAACACCGGGATACAGTGCCGAAGGACTACCGTGGAACTTCAAGGGAGCTGGAGCCGCGAATCTTTCACGCGGGCGCAAGCGGAAGATGATGACCTGGGACTGATAGCCGAATGGAAGAGGGCCTGTGTCCCCAGACCCGGGTGGAACATTGTGAGTGACTGCAGCCCAAAGTTTAAGTCCTACTGGGCACAGTGGGACTCGCTGATTGTAAGGGATGGCCTCATCTGCCGTACCTGGGAGAGCACCGACGGGAAGACATCTCGGGAACAAGTCGTCGTTCCAAACGCTATGACGGAGGAAGTCCTGAAGGAAGTTCATGGAGGATCATCTGGTGGACACCTAGGGATAAAGAAGACCCTGGAGAAGCTGAGAGAGCGGTTCTACTGGATCGGATGCCGAACAGACGTGGAGAACCACTGCGCGAGGTGCCACGATTGCGCAGCCAGCAAGGGCCCAGGACGAAGACGACGGGGTCCACTGAAGACCTACAACGTGGGCGGCCCCATGGAGAGAGTGGCCATCGATGTTGCTGGGCCATTCCCGTTAAGCGAGGCAGGGAACCGCTACATATTAGTCGTCAGCGACTACTTTACCAAATGGCCGGAGGCGTATGCGCTCCCTAACCAAGAAGCCGCGACGATTGCAGAGACCCTGGTGAAGGAATTCGTCAGCCGGTACGGAGTACCCCTGGAGCTGCACTCCGACCAAGGGAGGAACTTCGAGTCGCAGGTGTTCCAAAACCTATGCCAGCTGCTGGGAATCCGGAAGACAAGGACAACGCCACTACACCCTCAGTCCGACGGGATGGTAGAGCGAGTCAATCGCACCATCGATAACCATCTTCGAATAGTCGTCAGCGAGCACCAGAGGGATTGGGACAAACATCTTCCACTATTTCTCCTGGCCTACCGCGCCGCCGTGCATGAAGCCACCGGGTGCACACCAGCCCGGGCCATGTTTGGGAGGGAGCTCCGTCTACCTGTCGATCTTGCCTTTGGCCGACCTGGGAATGATCCGATCCCGGTAAGCCAGTATTGTCAAGAACTGGTCGACCAACTGGAGGACGTGCACGCGTTCGCGAGGAGGAAACTGCGGATCGAGACCGACAGAATGAAGACCCGATACGACCAGCAGACGGATGCCGGCGGATTCCACGAGGACGACCTGGTCTGGCTCTTCAACCCATTACGGAAGAAAGGCCTGTCACCCAAACTGCAGAAGTCCTGGGAGGGCCCGTACCGAGTCGTGAAACGGATCAACGATGTCGTCTACAGGATCCAGCGGAGCCCGAGGGCGAAGATGAAGATCGTGCATCGAGATCGCCTGGCAGCCTACGGAGGGACACAGACGGACCAATGATTGATCGGGACGATCAGCCTTTTTAGGAAGGGGGTGGTGTTACGGCTGTGAGTTTGTGTCATCGCTCGCCGCTTGAGTCACAACTGCCCCAGGGGCTGGGATGTGGCTGGCCTCCTGTATTGCGCGCGCCTTATGCAACAGGGCTACTACAGACAAAGGGATAGTCCAGAAGATTCGTGACTGGACCAGCGGTGGAAACCTCGAGAAGCCGTGGACTCTGGATGGATCTAGAACCATTTATTGAGTCACCGGCCTGCTATATAAGAGTGACCCGTGAAGCAGTTGTGTTGTGTTTTACGAGCTAGTGCGAGCGATTATCTTGTGCGACAGAAGTGTGGTGACTTGCGAAACCCCTAGTGTAGCGGCGAAGTGAGGAACATACAGGGGACTGCCGTGTTCTGAGTAAGTGTGCTTTCACTGAGTGTCAGATATTGTGGTGTCGAAATCCTGTGACATTGTTTCTCCCAGCTTGTGAACAGCGTGCTTCAAGTGCTCGTAAGTACTGTATTTGTTTTACCTGAGGAAGAGGGGCAGGTAGCTTCTGCCAAGGCCACCGGACTCATTAGGACGGATTAACTTCTGTGGTCTGTTGCAAGTGAAAGGGGCCAAGAGCGCATAAGGAAGAGATTTGAGGAAACTGGAATAAGGCTCCTAATTGCTTGTATTTGCCGACTAGTGTAATTTTCTGGCCGCAATAAAGTTAATTATTTCTTTAAGCTGTAATTGGTGTTGTGCTTTGTACCCCACCGTAATCCAGTTAACAAAAGTGCCACTAGGGGGTGGCATGTAACAATAGTTTTCCACAATTCTGCATTCCGAAAGTAATTAAATAAGGTAGTTTCAGTAATCTCCGTCTCCCTCCAAACTATCGTTCATTGGTTCGAGTCTCTCCTCCAATCGCGTAACTTCTTCCTCAGCACAATTCCATGTTTCCCTGCGACTGCGTCGTAAATCTCAGATCTTTCTCGAACAAAATCATGACGTCACCAAGAATCTCAGCTCAAGCAGCCTACTTGCGTGAAGTCTGCGTCATCCGTGCCTACGTCATGAATATCCACGTCACAACTATGACTGCCATACCTTTCTTCATATTTGCCAATACAACCGCCGTGGTCTCAATATAATTCAATTTACGGGGGCAGTACCAAGGCCTCCTCATCATCACGTTATTCCAGTGTATTCTTTGTCGTCTCCATGAATACACAGAGAATAAATTTACCCTCTAGATTTGGCTAAAATGTAAAAACAACTATACAGTACGTTCCAAGGAAACGTAGAATCTGCCCACACATTTTTATGCACACATCACCTTGTATGGCAGGCTCATTCAAGCTGTTGCGATACAACGACTTGCACTCATGTACACAAATAATTCCTACAACCATCTGCTGACGATCTCATAACTCACTCTTCTTTAAACATTTTTTTAAACACTTTCAATATTTTCTTCCATCATGTTCGGACAAGTACAAATCTCAAGACATCGTACAAATTAAAGGTATTTAAGGAACCTATGACTTGAAGATCGAACATTCAGAATGCATTCCTCCAATATCAAATGACTTCCCATAGATCCAAGACCTCTTCTCTTCCAAGCATACATAATCTTTTAGCAGAAACCTCAGATAGCACACTTCAAATTCCCAATGACAATCAGCTGAATGTAAATATTGCTCCTCCATCATAAACTTGACAAAGCTCATCACATTAGAATGCAATGTAGGGCATTCCTTGAAGTAGTCAGTACAATGTTCCAACTTTAATTCGATGACTTAGAAAACTTGGAAATTATATTTTAATTGTTCAGAATTACTACACAAAATCAAGTAAAAAAACAAAAGCTGCTATAATATGAATGGACAAAAGGTTAAATAGAAGATAACGAAAAATATCCACAGCATAACTCAAAATTAAGAAAGATACTAGGTAACACACACAATGAAAAACATATACATTACAGCGTACAAACGAATACATATACATTGTGCAACTGTATCAAAAATTAAGAAAATAGACATATACTGTATATGCCTCCAATACTGAATTCATAACTAGAACAACAAATAGCGGAACGCGCCCCCAACACATTAATTTTACGACCAGATAAAAATGATCTTGACAACTTGAGCCATGTTTAACATCTCTCATTTCTTTATTTTCTTTGGCGGCCGTCTCGGTTGACTCAGACGCCATGTGAGATACTTTCTGTCCGGACGTGCCTTGAGGCTCTCCGCCTTATTATTTAAAATGTAATGTTTTTCCTTTTTATTTAACATTGTTATTATGCCGAAGCCTTCCATTTACTCATGTAAGTAATACATCTAACCTTGTGTCCACTATGCTCATTTCCTAAATTTAACCTTTCTTTTTGATCTTCGTCGTGTGCTTGGATTTGCTGTGGAACCAATCGAAATGGCGGTCTCCTGTTTTATTTAGTTTATGTCTACGGATTAACCTTTCATTTGTGCCGTGAGATATATCTGGGAGTGATTTTGTGAGTGTATGTTTTTCTTGCTGCCAGGTGCATTGATGCTGTTTTGATTGGGCATATCTTCGAATGGGTCTCCCGTGGTTTGTGGACGTTGGCGTTTCGACCATTCTCCCAACACGAGGCATGACACCATATATTTTAGCCCTTATGTTTTCCCTTCATTCCATGCTTCGGGCAACTGGATCACGGCGGTAACTTTAAGTAGGCCTTACCGTATTCAGCTCGAACTCGGAACGTAAGTTGGGGACTATATAGGTTTAGCATATTTTGCTAGACTACCTACAAGCACGAGTTGCTTTGTGTTTTATTACTGCATCGTCGGCTAGCATTTTGTGTGTTTGATTGCGTGTATGTATCATGATATATTTCACGGGCACTTGACGTCATTTGTTTCTTCTTATAGTATCTTTGGTTTTGCTTTTCTTTTCTCTGGGGACTGCCAGCTCGATCGCATCCCCATTGCTCGCCACAGCCTCTGCGACACGCACACAGCCTCTTGTTTTATCTTTGCTATGCTTGTTATTTGTGGTCGTCATGACAACCATCCATCTCTAGGCTGAGAAGTGATTGTTGTTGACCAGCGACCGGCTCGATTGCCTCTTGATCTTTTACTTCCTCCCTTTTTACATCGTTTTCACGGAAGTGAGCACAGGTATGAAGTTAATTTGTTAACGTTATTTATTATCGTAAGTAATTTATTGTTTATAATCATCCTTCCCGTTTGAAAGTGACTGTATTTGACCCCTAGGGTACTCTTTTCTTTGAGTGTGTTATTCTGGCCGGTTTTTTTTGTGTCTTCGATTTCACTATAATTAAATTTCCATTTCTTTATCCATGTGTCTTATTTAGTAGTGTTTGACGATCGGGCTGCTCTCTCTCTCTCTCTTCAACCCTAGGCCTAACTTATTCTAGCTTTCTAGCACCAGGAGGGTATTCCTACCACTCGTCGTGGGACCACCTTCACGGAGTCTGGAGTCGCTCGGCACATCTGGCCTGCAAGTACGGGCCCAGCACAGGTCAGAAATTAACATCCATTTCCATTGCGTACTCCTTTCTTTTCTAGTTGGTTCCAGTGATGCAGCTAGGAGGCACGCCAAGAATATGTTTATTTTAATAGGGCGGTGCAGATGGTAGCAGAGCGTGGTTAAGTCTCCTGGTCGCTTAGCCATATCAATTGAATTTTAATATTGCGCTGCATATTTTTCAATGTTGTTTTTATTCTGTTTCATGTTCCCTATTGCATACTATGCACACAAATATTGAGAGTCAATGTGAACTTCCAAGGAGTATGGACCATAAAAATAACAAACTGTAAGGAGAGTGCAATGAGTTGGACCCTATCAACGAACCCCAGCATTGGTAATGTACTAACCAACCCTACTTCTTGTTTCGTACTCATTTCAGGCGCAGGACGGAGGCAAGACATTTGTAGTTATTGTTTTGAATTGTAGCTAGCAGTACTTCTGTAGTTTAGCCATGTATTCTCTCCCAGGTTGTAACGTGAAGAAGGAGCTCATCCAGTTTGACGATGATCTGCTATCGTTTGAAAGTGTCTGTGGGAAAGACACTAATCCATTGACTGAGGTGAAAGGCCATCGCAAGGGAGGCGTAGCCAATATAGTGTCCAAGTGGGGAATTTCATTTTCTGGTGAACTGGGAATTTCGTCTGTATTTGAGTTCTTAGACAGGGTCAGTGAACTCTGCCATTGTTATGACCTCGAACCAGACGACATTGTTGTCTGCCTACCGTTATTGTTGAGTGGCTTAGCTTTAAAATGGTATCGACTTACCAACAGATCTTTCATCTCGTGGGTTGATTTCTGTAAGTCAATAAAGGAGCGGTTTACGACTTATGATTTTGAACATGACTTGAAGGCTGAAATTCATCGCCGTACCCAGGGTTTGGAAGAGCCTGTAGACGATTTTGTTACTGGGCTAATGACTTTAATAAGTAGGTTGTCGCAGCCCCTTCCCCTTATTGAAACTGTTGATATTGTGTATAGAAATCTAGCACCTGAGTACAAGTCTTTCATACGCCGGTCCAGTGTGTATAGTGTGGCTGACATTGTTGATCAAGGACGTGAATACGAGTTCAATCGGCGCCTGCGCAAGTCATATGTACCCCCACCCTTCCCCTCTGACAGTTTGTTTCCAGAGACTGCATGCGCGCAATCCCAGATTCAGAGGACTGCGCACCCATCTTCAATATCTCGTCAGGAGGACCGGGCAGTTAACCGTCCCCACTCGCATATTGTCGGGAGTATTCCCAATGCTACTTCTTCTGCGAATCCCGCTCCTCAGGATCAACAGTTACCTCGAAACCCGAACATGTATAACCGTATAAAATGTTGGAATTGTGATCGTTTGGGGCATCATTTTAATTCCTGCCGTGCGCCCTCTCGTGTGTTTTGTCACACATGTGGTCTTCGTGACGTGACGCACATAGCCTGTCCTAGATGTGCTTCGCGTCAGGGAAACGAGCATGGGTCCCCGGTTTAGACCCGCCGGAGTGGCCATGCAATGAAGTTCGCCGGGAAATGAACATTTCCACGACTGGAAACTTCTGTCCTTGGGTCCCTGTAAGTGTTAAGAAATTGTCGATACCCGCTTTACTGGATTCTGGTGCTTCACGTTCATTTATTCAGCGCTCCATCGCGGAACAGCTTCCTGTTACTCAGATTTGTCCACAAGATGGGGGTTTAAAATTTTATTCTGCGGTGAAGTCATCTATTTCCGTTTCTAGCGTTGTAACATGTCATATTAAGATATGTGGTTATTCTTGGGATTGGAACTTCCATGTGGTGGATGACTTATCTACGCCTATGATCTTAGGTTCTGATTTTATGCACAAAGCAGGGTTGAGGCTTGATTTTTCGGATCATTCCTTCAGTTTTTTGTTTAAATCCAAGGAGCGGTTTCATTTTAATACTTGTGAGGCGAGTGTTCCTTGTAATTTTTCTGGTATCTCTGCTGTTCTAATCCCTCCTACTTTATTCACGAGTCAACGTGACGCTTTATCTGATTTGGTGAATGAATTTCCAGATGTTCTCACATCGGAACTGGGTTCCGCTATCGGCTACGAGTGTCATATTGATTTAACTGATGAGGTTCCAGTTAGGTCGGCGCCATTTTCGTGCTCTCCACCCAAACTCATTGCCATGAGAGAATATATTGATGATCTTAAGGCACGCGGTGTTGTGAGTCCTTCTAAGTCTTCTTATGGTAGTCCAGCATTCCTGGTGCCTAAGAAAGAGGGTACTTTTCGTTTAGTAGTTGATTATCGTCGACTCAATTCTAAGGTGGTGTTCGACAACTTTCCCCTTCCAACTCTGGAGAGCGCTTTTCAGCATTTTCACGGGGCGAAGTACTATTCCGTCCTAGATTTGAATTGTGCATACTATCAAATTCCTCTCGATCCCGAGAGCCGTAAGGTAACTGCGTTCTCCACTCCGTTCGGCCTTTTTGAGTTCAATAAGTTACCCATGGGCATTTCTATCGGCGGACAAGTTTTGAGTAGGGTTTTGGACGAGTTATTTGGAGATTTAAAGTATTCATCTGTGTTTAACTATCTTGATGACCTCGTGATTTACAGTCAGTCTTTTGAGGATCACCTGATCCATTTACGTGAAGTCCTATGTCGTCTTCGGAGAGCTGGACTCACTGTTAACCCGGACAAAATCTCTTTGGCTTCTAAGCAAATCAAATTTTTAGGTCACATTCTTTCGGATGTGGGCATAGAAGTGAACCCTGAGCGTGTGCAATGTATCCAAGAGTTCCCTACTCCCACGAATGTGAAAGCAGTCCGACGTTTTTTGGGAATGGCAGGCTTTTACAATAGGTTCATTAAGGGCTTTTCGGACATTTCAGCGCCCCTGAATTATTTGAAGAAGAAGAATGTACGATTCGTGTGGGGCCCCGACCAGTGTCTCGCCTTTGAGAAATTTAAAGAATGTCTTTCTTCTGCTCCCGTCCTTCGAACTCCGGATTTTGGGAAAGATTTTATGTTACATTGTGATGCGAGTGATGTCGCAGTTTCTTGTGTGCTTAGTCAGCAGGTGAATGGTAATTTGGCACCCATCGCTTTTGCCAGTCGGATGCTTAATGATTGCGAACGCCGGTATTCCACTTTCGAGAAAGAAAGTCTGGCTGTCGTATTCGGCTGTGAACGTTTCAGATCTTTTCTAGAACATCGGCATTTCATAGTGTATACCGACAATGAAGCTCTGTCCTGGATGCGCTCGCATGTCAAAAAATTGGGACGTATAAATCGTTGGATTCTTCGTCTATCCTCTTTCAGCTTTGACATCATTCACGTCAGAGGCAGTGAAAATGTTGTAGCGGATTGTTTGTCACGCATGTTTGAGGAACCTCCTCCCATTGTTGAGATCCCCGAGCCAGTGAATCTTCTCCAACACATTCCATGGTCTTTTACTGACATCCGTACGTACCAAGCAGATGACCCATTTTTTGTCACATTGCGTGAAAAAATTCTCAGGAAAGATCCTGGTGTATCTGAGTTTTCATTGCGCAATGATGTTATAGTGCATACCGCTCCTCGATCTTCGAAATGTAGGATTTTCGTGCCAGAGAATATACGAAGTATGCTCTTGGCGTATTTCCATGAATCCTGTTTTGGATTACATTTAGGTATGACGAAGACTTTCCATAAAATCTCTCAGGAATTCTTCTGGCCTCATTTGAAAGCGGATGCTTTTGCTTTCGTCCGAAAATGCGTTACGTGTCAACGTTCTAAGCCTGCAAAGAATTCCCGCATTGGACTTCACCACGCTGACACGATGTCATATCCTAATGAGCGCCTCTTTATAGATTATTTTGGTCCCCTAGTTAGGTCATCTTCTGGTCATAAAGCTATACTTACTGTCGTTGATGGATTTTCAAAATTTGTATGGTTATTTCCTGTCAGGGAAATCACGACACGTACCACTGTTAGGCTTTTGACCAATCATATTTTGGGTGTTTTTGGTCCTCCAAAGTTTTTAGTGTCCGATAACGCGAGCGTTTTCCGGTCCAAGTCTTTTAGATCAATGTGTTTTTCTTGGGGAATTGATCATGTCTTTTTGGCACCCTACCACCCTCAGCCAAATCACGTTGAAAGGTTTCATCGTAACTTGAAGGCTTGCTTGAGTGCGTTCCACAACGCAGATCAGTCACGTTGGGACGCAAATCTTCAGTTTTTCTCCTTAGGATTTAACACTGCTCTTCATGAATCGACGAATTCTACCCCTTCGGAATTGTTTTTAGGAAGGCGTATTGTTGATCCACTTCAGCTTCAGTGGAAAAAAAATTATCTGGCTGCGCCATCCCGCCGTACCTCAGTCAAAGAAAAATGGGAAGTTGCTGTACGGCATCTGAAAAGGGCACGAGATCGCGTGGCGTCTCGCTATAACAAGGGTAGGCAACCTGTTTGTTTTCAGGTGAATGACGACGTGCTAGTGCGCCTGCACCCACAGAGTTCGGCCAAGAATAAGGAGTCAGCTAAGCTAATGCTTCGCTGGAGCACGCCCAAAACTATCACTAGATTTTTAACACCTGTCACTGTTGAATTGATCTCCAAGGAGAATCCCACCGACGTATCCAGAGCTCACATATCTCAATTGAAACCATTTATTGTGTAACCTTCTTATTTGCTGTGATTAATGTTGTCCTTTTTCTGCGTAGGTTTGCCAATCATAATTTGCTTATGTTATCCAAGGAAGCTAGTATTCATATGGCGTCTCCTTGACCTGCCGATTATTGAACCAGTTTTGACCGAGGCAGAGTCAAGTACAAATTTACGAGCTCAAGAAAGAAAATAATACAAGAAGAAATAGGCCTACATACTCTGTGTAACTTAATATTTATTGTAAAAATATGTATTTTTGCGAACTCGGCCAGTAGAGAATTTATATTCTATAAATAATGGACACATTATATCGCTTCTTTGTTATTTTAATACGTCACTTTCATGATGGGTATAAGGAGAATGGCAGACTTCGGCGTCAAAGGGCGAAGGTCTTTTGTTTATGATTTTCGTCCGTGTCTCTATCTACTTTTCTTGTCATTGTAACGCGCAGGCGAACCGTAATACCATTATGACAAGCCCAGGGATCGTCAAAGGAACGCGCGCCTTTGGGGACCCCGAAGGAGTTCTGTCCTGATATTGCGATCGCCGAAGCGATCTGATTATTTTTATATATTACTTCATTTTATAACTGTATTCTTTCTGATATGGCTCAATTGCTTAAGTGATTGTTATATCGATCACCCTCCCCCCTCATATTTTGTGTACTGTTATAGTTGTTGACAAACCACCTGTGTGATAAGGATGTTGTGTATTTTGGAACACTTGGGACATGATTGATTTCAAAGCGGTGGTGCTTAGTGATGTAAAAAGAAAAATCTTTTATTATTATAAATAATTTTTCTTTTGGGGGGTGGTGTGGATCCTGAGCCATGTTTAACATCTCTCATTTCTTTATTTTCTTTGGCGGCCGTCTCGGTTGACTCAGACGCCATGTGAGATACTTTCTGTCCGGACGTGCCTTGAGGCTCTCCGCCTTATTATTTAAAATGTAATGTTTTTCCTTTTTATTTAACATTGTTATTATGCCGAAGCCTTCCATTTACTCATGTAAGTAATACATCTAACCTTGTGTCCACTATGCTCATTTCCTAAATTTAACCTTTCTTTTTGATCTTCGTCGTGTGCTTGGATTTGCTGTGGAACCAATCGAAATGGCGGTCTCCTGTTTTATTTAGTTTATGTCTACGGATTAACCTTTCATTTGTGCCGTGAGATATATCTGGGAGTGATTTTGTGAGTGTATGTTTTTCTTGCTGCCAGGTGCATTGATGCTGTTTTGATTGGGCATATCTTCGAATGGGTCTCCCGTGGTTTGTGGACGTTGGCGTTTCGACCATTCTCCCAACACGAGGCATGACACCATATATTTTAGCCCTTATGTTTTCCCTTCATTCCATGCTTCGGGCAACTGGATCACGGCGGTAACTTTAAGTAGGCCTTACCGTATTCAGCTCGAACTCGGAACGTAAGTTGGGGACTATATAGGTTTAGCATATTTTGCTAGACTACCTACAAGCACGAGTTGCTTTGTGTTTTATTACTGCATCGTCGGCTAGCATTTTGTGTGTTTGATTGCGTGTATGTATCATGATATATTTCACGGGCACTTGACGTCATTTGTTTCTTCTTATAGTATCTTTGGTTTTGCTTTTCTTTTCTCTGGGGACTGCCAGCTCGATCGCATCCCCATTGCTCGCCACAGCCTCTGCGACACGCACACAGCCTCTTGTTTTATCTTTGCTATGCTTGTTATTTGTGGTCGTCATGACAACCATCCATCTCTAGGCTGAGAAGTGATTGTTGTTGACCAGCGACCGGCTCGATTGCCTCTTGATCTTTTACTTCCTCCCTTTTTACATCGTTTTCACGGAAGTGAGCACAGGTATGAAGTTAATTTGTTAACGTTATTTATTATCGTAAGTAATTTATTGTTTATAATCATCCTTCCCGTTTGAAAGTGACTGTATTTGACCCCTAGGGTACTCTTTTCTTTGAGTGTGTTATTCTGGCCGGTTTTTTTTGTGTGTTCGATTTCACTATAATTAAATTTCCATTTCTTTATCCATGTGTCTTATTTAGTAGTGTTTGACGATCGGGCTGCTCTCTCTCTCTCTCTTCAACCCTAGGCCTAACTTATTCTAGCTTTCTAGCACCAGGAGGGTATTCCTACCACTCGTCGTGGGACCACCTTCACGGAGTCTGGAGTCGCTCGGCACATCTGGCCTGCAAGTACGGGCCCAGCACAGGTCAGAAATTAACATCCATTTCCATTGCGTACTCCTTTCTTTTCTAGTTGGTTCCAGTGATGCAGCTAGGAGGCACGCCAAGAATATGTTTATTTTAATAGGGCGGTGCAAACTTCAAATATACATCTAAGTAATATAACCTTTTCTTCTCGTTCTCTTAATTCAGTGTCTCCATGGATTTTCTTCCCAGCTTTAACTTCCAACTTAACTCTTTTCTTGACATCAACTTTATCAAAATTGTCAATACATTTAGGCTCATTATCATCATCATCATCATTAGATTCATTATAGCATTGGGCTGTATGTCTTGCCCATGCTCTAATATAGCGAACTCCTACTGCTCTTCTAGACCTATCTGTATCATTTATTCTAAAACGAGACGTATCCCCAGTACCATTTTCATCGTTACCACGCCTACAATATCCATCCCCTCTATTTCCACCAAAGCGTCCTCCTCTGCTGTGTCGGCGGAGACCTCTACGTCTACCTCTACAGCCTTTCTTTCTTCTTTGCCTATTATGGCCTATCCCACGTCTACCTCTATAACCTAAGCGATTTCGACCTATACAACCGCGGCGTCTACCTCCACATCTGATTCCTCTTTGACGCCTACTACGTCCTCTCCAATATATGCCTTTACAACATCGCCTTATCTTATATCGTAATTTTACTTCAAGCTCAACTATCTTCCTCTCATCTACTCTATTCTCCCCTACAATTTCCTCTAACTCTATGCTACTTTCGCGTGACGTCTCCTCTAACAAATTCTTCCTCTCATCTACTCTATTCTCACTTACAATTTCCTCTAACTCTATGCTACTTTCGCGTAACGTCTCCTCTAACAAATTCTTCCTCTCATCTACTCTATTCTCACTGACAATTTCCTCTAACTCTATGCTACTTGCATCTACCATCTCCTTTAACTCCAAACTACTTTCACCTACAGCCTTTTCTTTCTTTATAATACTTTTAGCCTCTTCTTCTAACATATTCCTAATTTCACATCTGATCTCCTGTTTCACCCCCCCATACTTCCTATTTAATTCCTCATTTTCCTTGACCACATTGTCTAACTTTTGATGAATTTCCTTATTATATTTATCTATTGTCTCTCTCATCTCCTGATTTTGCCTACTTATTTCCTGATTTTGCCTACTTATTTCCTCTCGCATCTCCTGATTATCTTTCTTACTTTCATCAAATTTTTCACTCAGCATTCTCATGATCGCAGCTAATGAATCTTCCGAAATTCCTTTCTCTTTACTAGTATTCGGGTTACTCTCTGACATCATAGTATTATCATCTACGCTCTCTTCACTTCTCACCACTTCTTAGCTTCATATCTTTCTCCGACATACTGAATTACACTTCTAAACACAAGCCCCAAAATCACTCGCACAATATATATGCATTCCCACCCCTGCACTGATGTGTCCTGTTTCTCGTACCCTACGTTGAGGTGTCATTTGTAATTTTTCTACTTGCACTGTACTCACTTTATTAAAGTTTACTTTTCTTCAACATTCCTGGTTCCTCATTTTGCTCATATCCCTCTTTCGATCCCCACGTTGGGCGCCATTTGTAATAGGTTCTTGTCATGTGATATAAGTTTCCGGGAGGACACCAATTCATAGATAGAATACTACGAATGAATATAATCTTAATACAGACACAAGAACTCATTCATCTCAAGGTGTGGTATGTCTCCGACACCAACCAAGACACTTCAGTAAATAAGGGCAATAAAGATTTACCGTAACATACATATATTTCATACGGTTGCTACTTACTTTTATGATGAATAGGGAATGTATAAAGATTGTGACATTAATCCAGTCACCATAAAATATAACTTCCAAATCACGTAGCACCATTCAACATTATTCGTTAAAAGAATCGGAAGAGCTTTATTTGAAATATCAGCCATATAACCATAAAGATGATGCGAAGAATATAGAATAAATTTACTGTTACTTTCTTTAACAAATATTATACATTCAGTATATCATATGTGTTCATTAAATTTGTTTTGATACTTCATGTATCATCTATAACCTCTAAGAATTCCTTTGTCCCACTTTCATACTCTCTGTTGTCATTCTTGTCTATACCATCTTTGCTATTCCTAGAGTTGTCACTTCATATAGAAGTTCATGTTCTCACCACTCAAGCGCTCCATCACCACCAAAGAACACAAAACAATCCATAGATAAATACTTCATGGTAACTCAAGACCCTATAACTATTACACTGGTCCGCAACCAATCCTAGACAGAACCTCCACAGCGAACGTGTGACTGTTTGGTGCGCTGTCCTTGATTTTAGAATTGTAGGCCCTTACCATTCTGAAGAGAAGGCCAAAACTGTGACAGTTACATCTGCACGTTACGTACGACTTATGGAATCCTCCTGTGTTGTTTCAAAAAGATGGTGCCACTGCACCTGTGTGCACACTGCCGCAAAGGTTTCTGAATTAGAAAAAACATTTGGTAGTAGGTAGCATACGAGTAGTTTCAATAAATGATTGTCGGCCAGCGAATCGTTTCAGGAGAGTCCTGTAAGCGTTCATATACAATTCCGCCAATTGCGATGAAACTTTGGTGAGTTGTTGTGCACACTCCCACCAATTTTTCTGAAAAAGTAAATCCATTTTACATTTGATGGCACACGAGTAGTTTCAGCAAATGCTCTCATGGTCAGCTGTATGTGGCGTGCTCATGCGTCGGAAAACCTTCGGATTTATTTATATATGCACCAGACAGAAAAACAAAGAATATTGTTTATCCGACGGCACTCCTGTAAACGTATTTGCAATTCAAACACTTATTCTTAATCTTTCTTGGGCTGGCTGTGTGGCTCAGCGGTAATGTTCTCGCCTGCTGCGACCAAAGTTGCAGGATCAAATCCTGGTGCAGCCAGTTGGCATTTGAGGGTGCGCAAATGTGAGGGGGCCATGTCGGTAGATCTACTGGCACGATAAAGACTTCGGGCCAAAATGCCATCACCCCGGCGTCTCTAAAAGCCGCAGTAGTTAAAAGAGACGTAAAACCAATAACATTATTATCTTCCATTCTTTATATCTGTATTTGATTGGCATCGCAACGCATGCCGGCTATAGCCAGTATAATATAAAAATAATTTTGTGAAAATTACATATTTCTAAATCGTTGGTATTTGTATATTCCTGTAAATTAGTCTAAAATATTTTTCTTTAAAAACATATTGATGTGGTCTATGAGATGAATAAAGGCTCTTCCCGGAGTGGTTGGAATATGTACTCTATTTAGCTTCTTGCTCCAATGGAAATTTTGAAGTGATATGGAAATGTTTACGGTCCTTGATACTATTATCTATGAACAACCTCAACCTCACAAAGATACTCAAACATCCTGTAAGAAAATTACCTCTAGCTTCCAGTCATCCATACAGTCCCAAATGGTCAAGAAACATTAACATTATTTAGAGAAAATTAAAAACTATCTACAGTAAACATAAACCTGGAGACACATAAAATGTGTACAAAAGGGGAAAAATATACAGTAAATGAAAAGCTAGAAAAAAGTAGTTCCAGAAATGGGAAAAATTATATATACGGAAGTGACATTCGAGGATCTAAAAACAAAAGATTGCATTACTTCACTCGCTCGTACATTCAATCGAAAAATCAATCAACTATTCATTCATTCTTTCTCATATTCAATCAATATAACAATAACCCATTCAAACTCAAATAGAAATGAACACAATATGTATTACAAAATATTACAGCTCTTCTTCTCATATCAGTTGACGGAGAGCCGAAGTGAATATTAGCAGTCCTGTTACTCTTGATCAAGCTGTATGTTGACTGCAAGGGGATGAGACATGAATTTTTGTGAACATTAATTCTCAATCTGACCCTATCAAACTTCTACTTCTGTTTTTGAAAATCTCACATGCATTGACCGGGAATCGAACCCGGTCCTCCTTGGTGAGAGGCAAACAGCTTGATTGCTGCACCTCCATGCCCTCGGTATAATTTTAAGGTGGTCACAGCAAGATGGGGCGCACAAGGACCTTTCTGCATATTGTGCTTGCATTAAATTATGGTGTAGGCCTATTTGTTCTAATTTAAGTTAATGGCATTCCCCACTTCGTGGCATTCTTTTTCTTCTTCTACTTCTTCGCCTTTTGAGACACATAGGATCACTTTAACCAACCATTCGTTCGTCGACTTGTAGGAACTGTACGAGCCTTGCGGTCCTCCCAGTACTTCTTCATGCGTATTGATCATCTTGCCTTTTCTTGGGCGGAAAATATTCTTGTTGGAATTTTCTTTCTTTGTGAGTGGACAATGAAAAGTCATATTTTTTCTTCGTGGCATTCAATATGAGTACCTAAAATCAAGGCTTCAGGTGCATTGAGGAGGCTGGTGAGGCCTATTATACTCCTCCAGAGCAATGAAGAAAGTATTATTATTAAAAATAATTCATATTCTGCCTTCTGTGTACGTATTGAGACTTTAGATCCAGATGACTTGGCTGTGCCAAGACATATAATATGGTCTGAGGGCTGAGACTAGATAAACTCAATCTCATGATGCAGAACTGAGAAGAATGGGTTCAGTTTCCATCTTAGCCAACCTAAAAACTTTTCCCACCTCTACCGCAGGTAAATGCTGGTGTGGTTCCTAAATTAAGGCCATAGCCACCTCCTTCCAAACCCTAGCCTCCAATACAAATTCATTTACAGCCTCACAATGACACAGGTTGTCAGACAGATTACACACCAACTACATGGGGTTACATGATCACAATGCAAGGCCCCTTAATGAATGAACAATATTATTAAGAGTGGTATGTTAACTTAATATTTTTCTCTCACATGTTTGCATTGCACGTAGCTCTACCATTCAATGACAGTTCTCTACAGCATATGCACTTATTTTTGTCCCGATATCATTCCTTCAGAATTCCTTATGCACATCCTGATTCCTTCCAGTATCATATTTCATTCAACAGTAGTTAATTATTTTATGTTGTATAGTGGTTCACGGTGTAGTCACGTCCTAGTTCGTGAACCATGGGCAACAGCTGAGTAGCCTAGTAAGGGGTCCTGCCAGTCTGGATACCAGTTACTATGGAATGAGTGGGCATCTTGGACATATTCTGAGTCATGGCCCTCCTTGTGCTTAGGTGGCTCGACTACCCAACTCCCTTGTTTATTCCCTGAGGTGAAACTCGTGAGGCCCTGTGTAAGTAAGGCTAGCAACCTGCTTCACGTGCACTTCTTAAACCTGCTAAAAATGTCTTGAGCATGCCTCGGACCTAAGCGAGTGATCAGGGACTCCTTGGAAACGAACGAGCAATAGATCGGTTATTCGATGAGGTGCTATTAATATCGACGGGGCTTATGGAAGGAAGAAAGTAAAGCTAGCTGAGTCAGCAATTAGGAAGGGATTGGATATTCTAGGGATTAGTAAAGTTCAGATAAAGAGAGCTAGAGAGGAGGAAGTAGGAGATTACAAGGTGTACCTGTCAGGTGTAAAACGAGACAGGGCAAAGTAGGGAGTAGGGTTGTATGTCAAGAGAACCTTAGAGCGTAACATAGTTTTTGTGAGGTATGTAAATGAACAATTAATGCGGATGGATTTGGAAATGACAGGATTGTTTCAGTATGAAGGGGCTGAATATGACGAAGTAGTCAGATTTTATGAGGCTCTGAGTGATATGGTAGTGAGAGTTTAACAATAAAGATAGTGTAGTACTGATGGGAGATTTCAATGCTAGAATAGAAAATAGGACCGAGGGGTATGAGCAGGTAATGGGTAAGTGGGATGATGATAGAGAAGCGAACACCAATGGAGAATATTTACTAGACTTATGTGCTAACATGGGGTTAGCTGTTGCGAACTCATTCACGAAGCACAAGGAGATTCACAGATACCAAGTCGATAATACACTATATCATCACTGACTTTCAATTTATAATGTAATGAGAGCAGCCAATGGCCAAAATATACATAATCAGTTAGTACAAAGTCGAAAAGAAATCTTCAGCACTACTGCTTTTCAATACAAAGTTCTCAGTCTTTTGTGCAAAACACTCTTAGGGATTCTCCTCGTTTATGACACTTCATGACGTGATATGTTTCACATTTTTCATTGCACTTTTCGCATTCGCAGTCCTTGGCAGGGTTTTGGTAAGTCTTCTTTCGACATTGTAATGCAAACCATGGAGCCTGCTGGGCATGTATCGCAACTCATAGTTTGCCCTACTCCAGCCTCTTGACGTCATGACGACTGACGTTCATTTTAGTAAATTGTTAAGGAATTGCAGGGTATTTTTTACTGAAACAGACCACAAACTGATATGGTGTGATCTATTTGCAGATGGATTATAGATGGAAATCTTAGGGATAAGGAACTTGGCAGAAATATATTGATATGATTGATGAACTATTCCAAAGAGTAGAGGGTAAAGAATTACAACACAATGAAAACGAGAGGTCAGAGAACAAGGATGTCTTGGGAAAACTGGGTAGAGACAGAAAAAAGCACACATCCTGGTGAAATGGCATAGTGAATTTGGCTTGTAAATGTCAAAGAATGCTTTAAAAAAAATGGCTCCAAACTAGGAATCCAGCAGACAGCTTTATGCAATAGAAAGGAACAGACCAAACAAATAATAGTACAGCTAAAAGGAAATGAGGGGGAAAATTCTAGGCCAAGTGGCAGGAAAGCTTTTTTGGAGTGTTATAAAGAATCTTAGAAATGGAAGGAAAAGAGAAGTGAAAAGTGTCTGGATAATTCAGGGGAACACTTCGTAAATACTAAGGTAGCATTGGGAAGAGGGCAACAGTATTTTGAAAATTTGCTAAATGTAAATGTGGCAGATTTTGAGATTATGCAGGAGGAGAATAAGAACAGCATTCACGGTTGTGGAATTAGGGAGGGTGGTTACAAAGCGGCAGAGATCGGCAAAATTCAGCCAGAAATGGCAAAATATAGTGGGAAAGCAGGGATGAAATGGTTGCATATGATAATAGAATTGGCATGGGAATTAGGAAAGGTACCCTCTGACTGGACAAAATCAGAAATCAACCCAATTTAAAGCAAGGTAACAGGAAAGATTGCAACCATTATAGAGGCATTTCTTTGATAAGTGTCCTGAGCGAAGTGTACACAGTTATTGTAGAAAGGAGAGAGTGATAATTGGACGAGAGTAAGATGGATGAAAACCAGTGTGGCTTTAGACCACAACGAGGATGTCAAGATCAGTTTTTTAATATGTGCCAAGTTATTGAGAAATGCTATGAGAGGAATAGACGTTTGTGATTTGTAGATCTAGAGAAGATGCTGAGCATCCTGAGGGATTATGGTATCGAGGGAGGGCTGCTACAGGCAATCAATAGTATTTATATTGATAATCAGGATGCAGTGAGAGTTTATGGTAGGATTAATTATTGATTTGAAGTTATTACAGGAGTGAGGCAAGGCTGTAACCTCTCACCTCTACTGTTTATTATGGACCATTTGCTGAAGGGCGTTAACTGACTGGGCGGGATTCAATTAGGTGGAAACCAGGTAAGTAGTCTGGCTTATGCTGAAATGTAGGGAAAATGGCATGGAAATCAGCATTTCAAAAACAGGTTACGTCTGTAGGGAAGAAATGCAAAAAATAGAATGCTAGATAGGAATTAAATTGAAGTAGGTAGACCATTTTAAGTACTTGGACTGTATATTCTCTCAGGAAGATAGTATGGTGAAAGAAATTGAGTTGAGATGCAGAAAAGCCAATGCAGTGAGTTCTTGGTTGCCATCCAAAGTATTCTGCAAGAAAGAAGTTAGTAGAGCAATGAAACTATCCCTATATCGCTCAGTATTTATACCGACCTTGCTGGATGGAAGTGACAGCTCATGCATAAGCTAGAGGTAACTGATATGAGGGTAGCACGAATGATTGCTAGGACAAATGTGAGCATTGGCAGGGAGGTACTCATAATTAAGAGATAAAGACTAAGCTAGAAATGGACATGCTAAATGATGCTGTTCGTATGAGCCGACTCAGATGGTGGGGTCATATGAAGAGAAGGGGGAGAGGATAGATTACCTAAGAGGTTAATGAGTTCAGCTGTAGAGGGTAAGAGAGGTAGAGGTAGTAGATGTGGTTAGATTCAGTTTTGAATGGTGTAGAAGCAGAGAATGTCACAGTGTTAACTGCTAATAGGGGATCTTGGAGGTGACATGTCCGCATTTATTTATTTATTTATCGTATGGCATACATGAAAATTATTTACAATTTAACATCAAGTTCCGAAACGTAATGAAGTGCCTGTGGTGTCCCTAGGAAGAAGTCGCTGAAGTCACCACCGTGTGATGTTTGTGGGCATTCCTGAACTAGGTGCCGAACAGTCTCTCTTTCAGCACCGCACTCGCAACATGACGAAGACTTTTTCCTCCACTTGTACAGGAGATCGCCGCATACACCGTGATTGGTCCGGATTCTATTTAATTTTGACCAGGTCTTTCTGGGCTGAGTGAACCCTGGCACCTGCTCAGTTATGCATGGCATTACTGTACTCTCTGGAGGGGCAAACGAATTCCAATCAGAAGACCATCTCTCAATCAGGTTGAATTTGTTAGTTGCAAGATTCTCCGCTGTGCAGATAGGTGGATGTCCGCAAACAGAGGCTTACAGGCTAGACAGGATGCTGAAAGACAAAACAGTTTCAAATTAATGTGTAGTATTGGCAAGGGCTTTAGTTTGCTGTGTGCTCCTTTCTTGATATGCTGATAATACAGTGTAATAATGTAATCTGTAAGTTTCGTCAATACCTGAGGTGACCTAAACAGTTGTTTACTTGAGGCCATTTATGTTCTCGTGCCTTTGGATTAAGGGATTGCATATCTTATATCCCTGCCAACGGGCTAGAAGCAATCTCACTACTGCTAACACTGGTGGCAACTAAACCACACTTCTACCTGTCTGGTATTACAATATAACATACTACTGTGGAATAGATGATTGACTTACTTGCAACTAGTGTTCCAAGGCCATGGGTTCATAGCTCGTCTTCAGCTAAGACTTATGAAAGACAAGCTTGCCACGGTGGGTGAGTGGATAGCGTGTCGGTCTACTAACCCCAAGATTGCAGGTTCGCCCCTGACCGTGGTAAGTGATTTTTGAAAGGCGGCAAAAATACGATACGCATGTCATACGATGTTGGCATGTCAAAGAACCCATTTGAATTCAGTAAGCCGAGTTCATAATGGCAAAATTAATCTCGGGAGTTTCCGCCAGCACAAAGTTCCTCATTTCTCTACTAGAAAGCGCTATTGTATTCAAGGAGATTAGATATCTAACATCTAACCTCCTTGACTTTCATAGTCAAGGAACTACGAAATTCGACATGCAAGCTACCCTCTGGGTGCCAAATAGCAAAGCTTGCACCAGGCACCGAGGCCATACGATATTATTATTATTATGAAAGACAGTCCCATGATATAAAGGAACCTATTTGAACTCGTACAACATTTAAAAGCCTCTTCAATGGCATTTGTCAAAATCCAACCTCCAAATTATAATAAAGAAAAAGTAATTTTCTGTCACATATTACGATTACCAGGGACCAGGATACTCAGACAGCTATTCCAATACTTTTGGAAAAGTAAAACCAAAAATCATTGGTTCAAAGAAGTCCTAGATGATCTAGATCAGGGCCATCCAGTCATTGTGCTCTGAGAGCGTGGCCGCGCTCGGGGAGCACTGGGCAATCAGACTAGCACTCCTCCCCCTACCACCACTACACTGTGGCAGCGAGGAGGCATGAGACAGACGGGCGATGATCAGTCCGCGTTGACTGGATATGTACGTAAAGTCGTGCGACCGACGCCATTTCTGGGATTGTTGACATCATACTGATACTGTTCTTTTGCCACTAAAAATATACCGCATATACAAATCTAATGGCACTCCGATGTATGGAATGTGCAGGAAACGAACGCAAGTGTTAAGTAAAGAACATTGTGATCTATTCCAAACTAAAATTCGAACATATTAGAGAGGAAAATTCAACAACATTTTACCAATATGAACAAATAGTACAGACCTTGAGTGACTTTTTCTCCGTCGTTTTTTCGAGCTTTTAGTTTTGGAGAATACAATCTTCTCCAATTTGGGTACAATATTTCTGGACACAGCTATTCGTAAACAATTGCGCTAGTTTCTGTCGCTCAACGTCACACGATGCTTACGTTTGGTAAGCTTAAGAACCGCAAAGAAACGCCCACAAATGTAAGTTGAGCCGAACATTGACAGAACTTAACATGCATATTTATACAAAAGGGGGTATTCTTCTTGCGGAAAGCTGCTGCTTCACCACTCCTTTTTTTTGTATGATGTTCATTCATGACCACTGCAAAACTGATTTACTTACACGCTGTCAACAAAGCGCATTGGAATAGACTGATTCAATGAACACTACCGACTGATGGATCGGCTGCTCACTTCGGCGCGACGGGCAGACCGCTCGCTTAGCCAAGGTCCTCCCACCACGACCGAAACTACCATCCACCAAAGCTCTCGGAGCACTGGCTTAGAGCGCGGCTGGAGCGCTGTGTGGATGGCCCTGATTTAGATGAATTAGGCTTGACAAAGCAACAAATTGAACACTGGGAAGAGAAGAGGATCCTGAGAAACAAAGACGTGAGACCTAGTCTAAAAACTTCTACACGCGAACAATACACCATAACGGATGAAGAACGGGCCGCCAGGTCAGACGGAATGAAACAGTTCTGGGAGAAGAAGAAGAAGAAGAAGAAGCAAAATTTGTAACTAATATTCCTAAGACTTGACTGTATATAGATTGATTATAGTGCTCCAATCACTCCCTAGGGGTTGCATGACTTTGACGTGGAGGGAATGCTTGCGTGATCTAATGATCCTTTGGGCTATGCCGGTGGTAGCATAGCGACTGGTAGGAGCTTCCTTGCCGGAGAGGCCAAGGGTGAAGATCCAGACTAAAAAGCAACCCAGAACCCTCAAGTCCTCAACAGCTACGAAGGCGGAGAAGATGGTCTTCGGTACGGCGGAGCTGGCGGAAGAGGCAGCCCAGCTGACCAGGGTTAAGAGGTCAGGACCTCTATTGCCTTGTGAACAGAAGTGGGAACTTCAAAGTCTAAGGGAAGAAACCCTGACAGAAAATCAATAGGCCTGGATACTAAGAAGGCAGCCCCTTCTCCAGGCTTTGGGTGCTGAAGGCCAATAACCTACAACCCCGAGATTACCCTTATTACAGAAAGAGAAATGAATAGAAGCCGGATGGATAAAACGGATTGGACCTTTAGCATGAAATCAGACACAAGAATTGAAATTTGGAACGTACAAACAATGTGGCAGACAGGTATACTGGCCGAAGTATCTAGGGAGATGAAGCGCTACAGGTTGGACTTACTAGGTTTGAGTGAGATGAGATGGAATGGGTTCGGGGAGATAAGGACCCAGGAAGGGGACACGTTGTAGGCCTACTCAGGAACAGAAGGAGAACATAGAGAGAGTGTCGTTTTACTGATCACACAAAAGACAAGGAGGAGCTTGATGGAGTGGTATCCATTCTCAGAAAGGATAATAGTAGCCCGATTTGCATCAAAAGTTAGACCAATCACAGTGGTGCAGTGCTATGCAACAACAGAGACAGGAGAAGAAAGAAAAGAGCAATTTTATGGCCAGTTACATCGAACCTTGATAAAAGTGAAGAAAATGGATATAGTGGTCGTGATGGGAGACTTGAATGCGAAAGTCGGAAGTGATAATCAAGGAATAGAAAATATAATGGGGAGACATGGTATAGGTACTAGAAATGAGAATGGCGACAAACTTATTGAATTCTGTAGGAACCATAGTTTGGTGACAGGAGGTACAATCTTTCCTCATAACAACTGCCATAAAGTGACTTGGTTGTCCCCGAACCATATAACGGAGAAACAGATTGACCATTTCACTATAAGCAAGACATGGCGAAATTCCCTGTTGGACGTGAGGAACAAGAGAGGAGCAGATGTGGGAAGTGACCATCATTTAGTGATAGCTATGCTCCTATTGAAGATAGCAAATATTAGGCACATTCATCAAAAGGGGAGGATATGGTACAACCTCGATAAATTAAAGGATAAGGAGGTGCAACAACATTTGTCACAAGAGTTGAGAATCCCATTTCAACAGCTGAGAGAGGAAGAAGAAGGAAAGGATATTGAACATAACTGGAAGAACATAGAGACTACCTATATCAATACATGTGAAAAGGTTTTAGGCAAGAGAGAGAGGAAGGGAGGAATGGGTTACTTCTGAGACATGGGAAACAGTGAACAGCAGGAAGGAATATAAGAAAAGACTTAACAATGCAAGGACATAAGAACAGAAAGTACAAGCTAGAACAGATTTCAACCAACTTAACAAAATAGTGAAGAGGAGTTTTCGACTTGATAAAAGAGTATTTATCAATAATTTAGCAACACAAGCAGAGATGGCAGCACAAAACAACGATAGTAGGACCCTATATCACATAACCAAAAGATTAACAGGAAAGTTGGGGCAGATGACCTCGTAGTTCCACTCCTTAAAACAACAATATCTAACTAACAGGAAAGTTCTCTAGTTTTGATAAGCCTGTGAAAGCCAAAGATGGGAGATTACTGTCTACACAAAAGGAAGAACTAGAAAGATGGAGAGAACATTTTCTGGAGAAGAGCAGGAATATAGGGCTATAAGCACAGAACCACCGTCAAGAACAGAGATACAAAAGGCTATAAACAACTAAAGAACAGTAAGGCGGCAGGTATGGACAACATTCCATCGGAAGCCTTGAAAGTAGATATGGACACTACAGTTGAGATTCAGCTCCCATTTTTTTGAGAAGCTCTGGGAAGAAGAGAAGATTCCTACAGACTGGAAGAAAGGACTATTGATCAAGCTTCCGAAGAAAGGAGATTTATTGGAATGTGACAACTGGAGAGTGATTACACTCCTTTCAATCCCAAGTAAGGCACTCTCGCGAGTAATTCTAGAAAGGATAAAACAGAGAGTTAATTTAAGGCTGAGGAAAGTACAAGCAGGATTTAGAGAAGGCTTTTCTTGTACAGACCGGATCAATACGCTGCGCATAATTATAGAACAATCAACGGAACTGCAATCGTCACTGTACCTACTATTTGTTATTTCGAAAAGGCGTTTGATAGTATAATGAGAGAGAAGATTTGGCAAGCCATGAAAGAGTTTGGGATTCCAAAGAAAATTATAAAGATTACTCAAGAAAAGTATGAGAATTACACCTGTCAAGTTTTACATCAGGGGATGTTGTCGGAGCCCATTCCAGTAAATACAGGAGTTAAACAATGATGTTTGCTGACTCCAATACTGTTTCTCATGGTGCTGGATCTTATCAAAAAGAAAGCAATGAATTGCCGAAGAGGTATCCAGTGGAGACTAACAGACAGGTTGGAGGATCTGGAGTTCGCAGACGACCTGTGCTTGCTAGCCAGCAGTTACAAAGATATGGAAGCAAAGCTGAATGATTTAAGAACTGAAGCATATGAGGTGGGATTGAAGATCAATGGATGGAAAACCAAGGAGATGCGCCATAACAATCGAAATAAGGTATCATTATTTCTCGGGATTCAAGAGATCGATCGAGTCAAACAGTTTTGCTACCTGGGAAGTATGGTCACCACTGTGGGAGGTACTATGGAGGATATAGGAAATAGAATAAATAAGGCTAAAAGAGCATTCGCAACGTTGAGACCAATCTGGAAAACAAGGGAACTTAACACCTATACCAAACTTCGCATCTTCAATTCAAATGTCAAGTCAATATCGTTAGAAATATGTAACCCAACAGGTGATCTATGGTTTAAATTAAGCGCCATGAAGCGCAACGCCATTGGTGGCGGTTCTATTTACGAGAATGTTCTTGTTGATTCATTTGTCTGCTTTTGTATACATACGCCTGTATGTTACCTAGTCGTTCAGTTCGTATTAAATGTTTATCCTGAATATCCGCCCAGTCTTCATTCCCCTGCCATATACTTCTACAAATATTGCTCTACGGGTGTGAAACTTGGAAGACCAACAAACAACTCATTAACAGACTCCAAATATTTGTGAATAGATGCTTGAGGAATATCCTGAGGATATGGTGGCCACAAGTTATCTCCAATGAAGAGCTATGGAGAAGAACACAGCAAACACCCATTTATATTGAGATGCGTCGTAGGAAATGGAAATGGATTGGGCATACATTACGATGAGATGGAGACAACATAGCAAAACAAACCCTGGAATGGAATCCACCTGGCGAAGAGGCAGACCAAGGAACACCTGGAGGAGGAGTGTAATAACAGAAGGAATGGAGAAAGGAGTGAAGACCTGGAACGAGATTAGGAGGATGGTGCAGAACAGAGTCCGATGGCGGAAATTCATCGATGCCCTATGCTCCAGTTAGGAGATAAAGGAAATAAGTCAACTAAATCAGTAAGTCATAGTGCTCCAATGTGGGCATAAAATAAATGAGAAAAGAAAAAGTAAACTACTTGCTATCAATAAAATAAACATGATGTCTTCACTATGGTTACTAAGAGGTTCCAATGAAAAAAATAACAGAAGGAAGTTGAATATACACATCCAAGGATCACATTATGCCTATTTTTAATTTGTAAAACCTTTCATTGCCATTAAGTCTACATAAAAAAATGATGATCTGTAGAATTATTATTCTTGTATCAGAAGCATACATATTAAACACAGCTATATTATTTTTGCCCGCCACTTCCAATGCTTTTTCTGTTCCTTGATGAAAATCGTCTTCTGTACAGGAGGCTGGATATAGTCGACATTGAAGCCCACTCCTATCTTGATCAGTGTAGTTTACCAAATTATTCTGTGGAATGAAGTGCAAGTATAGTACAGTAATGTCACTCATATCCATTTATGTTTTATGGGTCATATACCAAGTCATCATCATCTACCTCGTTATGACAAAAGTACTGTCCGCGCATTATATCTCTGCCGGCGACGTACGTCATCACTTCCAGGAAAGGTCTATCGACTGTACTGGCCTCAGCAAAAACATTTCTAAAATCACTATTGTATTTATAATTATTATTTACATCGCCATGAACAGTTCTCCTTAATACGTACTGGCCAAAGTTGTCGTAACAGTATTACTTCCCGCACGAGTTTTATCAGGAGTTGCAAACGAGTTCGATTCTCCTTCATCAATATCGCCCAACTCTCTCTTTATAGACAGCACCGTTCTTTTAGATACACCTTTTAGATAGCCTGTGCTTGGTTAACAGGAATATTGAAATCACCGCAAGCCGCTTCATTTTCCATGAATTTTAGCACATTAGCCACCATCTCCCTACTTTGGCTGTTCAGTTTCTTGGTTTTAACTTTAGAGGTGACAGGTGCCATCTTTAACTTTACTTAAAAATGCAACTTAAAAAAATAACACCAGCTTAACACATTAAATAATGCAAAAAATAATTCAACGGTACTGCAGAACTACATACGCTGACAATAGTCTGGCAAGTACGAGGGCTGTTTTTTAATTAAGGGCCGTTTTTTTATTTAAAATTAACCGAACATTTTATTTTGAAACCATATTTATTTTTAGGTTTTGCATACCTTCCTCTATTTTTCTACTTAGTTGCCTTGTTTATTTTGGCACTTGTCATACCTTAAAACTAAGTTCTAAAATCCCTCTGCATAAAAGTTTGCCGCCTGCTCTGACAACCAAGAATTCACACTTGAGGAAAACCCATTGATAGAGTGGTTATCATGAATTTTCGGTCCTAGTGAATTTTCGTGTCAATTGCAGTCAACAAGTCATCTGAGATCACAGACCTGAGCGTTCATCGTCATAAACATTTTCACGGCCACTTTTGAACTCGCGTACCCATTTTCGCACTTTACCTTCCGTTATTGCATTATCACCATGCACCTCACAAAGCTGACGATGAATGTCTGTAGCCGACATGTTTCTTGCACTCAAAAAAGTATCACAGATCGTACCTCACAAGCGGCGGGCGAATCAACAATCTTGAACAGTGTAAAGATGCACAGCTGCAACTGACGCCTGCTTGTTCGCCAAGGATGCCGGGAGGATGCGTGCACGCTTGTTGCGGAGTGCGTACTGACTACGGGCTTTGAAAAAAAAACCGGCCCTTACTTAGAAAACAGCCCTCGTACTAATGAAATGTGCTGACTGCATCAGGCTAAGTCGGCCGAGTATACCGTATTGTATCGTCCAGGTGCGGATTCAAGGGGGGGTCACGGGGGTCATGACCCCCCCCCCAAACGGAGACCAAATTTTTTTGCAAACTCAAAAAACAAAAACACAATAATCAGACAAATAAAACTTAACGAATTTTAATTGAAAAACAGGTTTTTTTTTCATTTTATACAATACTGAAAATATCTTTATTGCAATTATTATGTTCTGTTACAACTGTACATATTTACAACTTCATACCTGTTATATAAAAACGATTATTTATATAACAAAATCAACTTGTCTATTTTGTTTAGCAAACCTTGTGATTACCGAATCGATGTCTATAGTGATGTCACGATGAATGTGCAGCAATGCACGGATAGGAATTTGGGGCTTTTTACACACCAACAAATTTTGCCGACGTCCAAACTGCAAGCTTGGTTGGCAATTTAAGCTGTTACTTTCTCCCTTTGTCGGTACCAACTCGACTTGCCGAAACTGTAACGTACCTTGATACTTTTCTCGAAGCTCGATGTAAAAGTCGCAAAACACGCCGTTGCAATTTGTACGAATATTTTTGATGCGCTAAACGCATCAAATTTCTATCCATGTAGCTTGCAAAAAAATTGGTCTGGTTTTGTACGTTTGGTTATTTTGTGATTGCGTTCGTTGTTAGTGATACCATTTTTCTTAACAATTTCGATTCTGTGACCCCTCCCCAAAGCCAAACTCTAGATCCGCGCCTGCTATCGTCAAAACTCCCGAGCCCCAACATGAGGGGTAATGTCACGTAAATAGGAGTAGAGAAATTGACAAGTCGATGACACTTTATATTCTTAGAAATACAACGGTCGTCAGAGGCAGAGATATAATGCGCGGACAGTACTGAAGTTAATGAACAATTTAATAATTTGTAAATACATTTAAATTATAAGTAATTATAAGTGTTGATCGTGAAGTTGAAGTTTGTAGTTTTATGTGACCGTTAATCTTGCGATCATAAGCCACAAGGCCCTCTTTTTACGTGGAATCCGAACCACAACACATGGCATTTAAACTTGAAAATCTCATGTGCATTGACTGGGAATCGAACTCGGTTCGCCATGGTGAAAGGCCAAGAGCTTGACCGCTGCGTCACCACGCTTCTTCCCGACCCCTCCTTCCCTTGCCCCCCACCCCCTCCTACAGGGAGTATTCTCCAGAAAAAAGAAAAAAAGAAATTTCAAGGAGACTAACTGTGGGATTTGAACCCTTCTACCTTGCACATTAACGAGCCATCAGTCCAGGTCAATAATAATATCTAGAATAGTAACACTGTATATTGTTTTTTGAATGGAAGAAAGCATATGTTATTGAAAGTATTTTAAAATATTATTTTGTATCTAAAATACATTTTGGGAGTATTTTGCCTATCTCTGACTATACTACCGGTATGTTACTAGCCCGCAGTGGGCTTTTAGGTAGATTTCATTAGAAAGCTAACTATTGCAATGGGTCGCATGTTTCGACTTCCGGAAAATTTCGACATATCTTCGCGTTTCACATCCCCCAGACCCCAAAACCACCGTCAGTTCAAAAGTTTATATATAATTTATGTATATATATATTGACTGGGAATCGAACTCGGTTCGCCATGGTGAAAGGCCAAGAGCTTGACCGCTGCGTCACCACGCTTCTTCCCAACCCCTCCTTCCCTTTCCCCCCACCCCCTCCTACAGGGAGTATTCTCCTGAAAAAAGAAAAATATATTATGTATATATATATATGTATATCAGTTTCTTGTGGACACGATAACTGCCGTAATTTTGCACCAATGACTTTGAAATTTTTACCGAATATGTATACCTATAAAATCTCGGTCGAGTTCGTTACTGTGCTAAATCGGTCGAAGGGGGTGAAAATGGGTTTTTTTTTCGAAAAAGTGAAATATTGCTATAACTCTCTTAATATGTGAAATATCGAATCCGTTCAACGTTCATACTATGTGTCGGATAAAGCCCAAAAATTTATGTTTGAAGAGTTTTTTTTATAACACCAACCATTGACCAAAGGGGTGGGAAAAAGTGGGTTTTTCGGGAAACATTAATCATATCTCTCTTAATAGGCACAATATCAAAACCGTACAAAATGGACAATATTCCCCTAATAATTACCTAAAACTTTTGTCTGAAGGAATTTTTGATATGACCCACCATTATGCCAAGGGATGATAAAAATTATTTCGGAATTATAAGAAAATGTAAAGAGCTATCAGTGGTTGCCATGGCAACACTACTAAATTGATGAGGGATGAGCCATCAGACGTTGCCAAGACAACGCACTTGCACGAGATCAGATTCAGATTTCCATCTGACTAAGTGTGAAGCGGCTTCGGTGACGTAACTGGTAGCATGCTGAATGTCTATGCCCAAGGTCGCGAGTTCAAAGCCGGCCGAAGTCGTCGGATTTTCTAAGAGCGCTAAAAATCCCTCAGTATGCTTTCCTTTGTAGGGGAAGTTCCAACGTTCGTTGCGAGTCGCTGGTTGCGGTGACATCTAGTAGCCAAGTTCACAGCTAGGTGTCGTTTACGGTAGTACCTGGTAGCAACATTAGGAACTACTGCTTGAAATTGACCGTCTACAGTCCTTACCTGAATTACAGACTAATACAGCCATCCCATAGTACACGGGGTTACATGACCGCGTTGTCGCAGCCCCTAAACTGAGGAACCAACCAAAATCTCTGCGGGAGATATAATTTTGCGTGAAGAAGTAACAGACCGTTACATAGTTACACATCAGTGTCGAAACCTTGCATAAGGACAGTGTGACCACAAGTATAAAAATGGACCCCAAATGACAAGAAGGTTACCGTTCCCATAAGACAATTAAATGATTAAAATAAGCATAAAATGACGAAAAACAAAGTTAATTAAGCTCCAATTATAAAATACATTCTCGCAATAAATGAGGTCTGATCCTTCTACGAAAACCTGCATATTCTGCCTATTTTCGCCTATCCCCAAGTTTGTCCGGTGAAATCTACCTCCGCTTTCCGGCGTGCCGATAGGACTTTTTTTTATTCCAGAATTGGATTTCCACGCTAAGTTTGACTGCGATATAATGACAACGGTTCAATGATTGTTACCTGTTCGAAGCAAAGTAGGATACATTTTTTTATTGTTTATTTAGGATAAATGAATACATCCACCCTCTCGTTGGGCCTGGTGTGGTAGCTATGTAGAGATAAAACGGTTAGCTCAGGAGTGGACGCCATGGAGATCTACATCTAACCAGTCAAAAGACTGAAGACACACACAGCACGTGGTAGTGTAATAGTAATTATGCTGAGGGTTAGGAAAGAGGTGGATCCGGGCTTACGTTAGGAAGCATTCTGGCATGCGCCTGGAGTAGATGTGAGAAACCACTGAAAACCACTTCCATGATGACTGACGTGGGAATCGAACCATCCTTTATTCAGTTTTGCCTCTCGAGGCTGAGTGTTCCAGCCCTGATACCAGAATTAAAATTTCTTGACAGGGCCGGGAATCATACCCAGACCTCCAGAGCGACAGCCAAGATTGCTAGCTGCTACAAGTAGGGCGGCAAAAATCTACAGCAAAGTTGTGCGATGTCGGATCGTGAAAGATCTCTCGTATTACATTTGGTGATTAGGGTCTAAAATTAATTAAATCTCAGTCACATGTAGCTCAGTATAATTCAGGTTTTCACTACCAGATGGCAGTGTTAAACAGAACGTTGACATTGGAGTTTAGAACGCCTCAATGGATTCAAGTCAAAAGGTCTACAGCAGGTAGCTGAGACCATAGGATAATGATGATTATTATTAGGAGGAGGAGTAGTAGTAGTAGTTGTCCTTGTATGAGTAATCCGCAGCGTTTCATTGAACTCCATTACCAGAAGGAGGAGCTGGATGTTCAGAGATCGAAGGTTTTAATCCCGCCACTAACAGAGGCATAAAAGCCCGGCACAATGAAGTGGAAGGAATGCCGTGCTTAGCTGTGGTCCCCCGGTCACCAACCTACGCCCTACTATTTTTTTAGCCCTTGGGAGAGATACAAGAGATATGAATGTGGGAGATGTGTAGGAAGTTTGCTAGGATATGGATCTTTTAAAGACGCGAGCATACCGAAATACCTTGACCGTAAATAGTAATAAGATTCAGGTGAGCTTAGGGCTTTTCACGATATGGTATGATTAACGGTAGAATAACTATTCTCCCAAAGAGTGAGTCAGTCCTGACCGTCCTGGCCTATAAAAATAGCAATATTCAGTCCGAGCTGCAGCTGTGACAATTCAGCTGCCCTACGCTGCAATAAACAGAACACTGGTAGTGACCTACTCTTTATCTCTGCTATAATACAGTACATCTCAATGTAGAAACAACCAATTGGGATGGCAGTTTATAGAAATTCTACTTTGGGGAATGCCAAGATCGTTATGTGTAGTGTTTGTCCAATAGCATATGTTATTCTTGTAAAGTTTTGTAGTGTGTGTGTATTTGTAACTGAGGCTAGGAGTTAGGAATCATCCCGACATTTCCATGGAGTAGAAGTGGGGAAACCATGGAAAATCACTTCTAGGATATCTGAGATGGGAACGGAATCAACCTTCTCTCGGTTTTGCCAATCAAGGTAGAGTGTATTTCGTTCTAGTCCTCAAACCACCGGGGTTAGTCTTGTTCTTATTATGTAAGATTGTTTTTGTACGACCTTTATCATAATACCAATAGAAAATTGAGGCTGGCTGCATAGCTCTGTAAGACCTGATAGCTAAATTACTGTATCTCTATAGAAATGAATGTTACGTGATAGTATATTAGGTATACATAAGCTACAAAAGATTGTTTGTTTGTTCATCTTTTATCCGTTCATATACCATTCATCCCATTGTGATGAAGCTTTAGTGAGTTGTTGTGCACACTCCCATGACGGTTTCTGAATAAGGAAATCCACTCTACAATAGATGGCGCATGAGTCGTTTCAACAAATGATCTTTTCTGAATTACGCGCACACCCGCGAAGTAAATCCATTTCATAATAGGTAGCACGCGAATCATTTTAACAAATGAGTGTAGGCTATTTCATACAGTTTAGCGGCAGTTTCTGTGTTTTCGTTGTATGATTTTCTCAATGCGTTCCAATACCATTCCTCCGATTGCGATGGTACTTTGGTGAATTGTTATGCTCATGCCCACAAAGCTTTCTGAGTTAGTGAATCCATTTTTCAATTGGTGACGCACGAGTCGTTTCAGCAAGTGAGTGTTGCTGCGCAAATTATTCCAACAAATTAACTTTGGTGAGTTGTGCGCAAGCACGTGAAGTCTTCTGTATAAGCTGGGCCCGGATAATTTTGTGCTTAACTTTTCATAAATAAGTATTTATATGCTTAATGGAAAATATATGATAGGGGTATCCAAAATTTGGTTGAAGTCCAATGGATAGCATGGACGTTACATGCGGATAACATTGGATCTAACAGCGCGAGTAAAATCATGTTGGCACTAATGACATACATGTATTGGTCAGACATAATCTGAAATAATATGATCTATTGTTGTGTCAATTTTGAATGAAATCCATTAGTTAGTATAGAAGTTACATGCATTTTGAAATTGGACCTATCAGCAGGCTTAGAATCATGTTGGCAGCACTGGCATAGGCCTATATTAGTTACTCCAATTTAATCTAGAATGCCAGGTACTATACGTGTACAAAGTTTAGAGCTATTGGCTTGCATACTTTCTGATATATTGACATTAGGGTAACAAAAATACAGACAGTATTTATTAACAGTTGGCAGCCCTGGTTACTCTTAAGAATCGGCATAGTCATATCTGTTATGGTACACATAGTAGACACGAAATTTGGTTGAAATCCAAATGATAGTATAGAAGTTACATGTATTTAAAGTTGGACCTCTCGGCAGGCTTAGAATCATGTTGGTAGCACTGATGTATATAAGGTACTCCAGATTAATATAGAATGTCAGGTACTATTCGTGTGCATAGTTTAAAGCTGTCGGCTTGCATACTTTCTGATATATGGGTATTTGGATAAAAACAAATTGAGAGCATTTATTAACAGTTGGTAGCCCTGGTGGCTCTTAAGAATACACTCAGTCATATCTGTTTATGTACACATGGCACATACGGAATTTGGTTGAAATCCAATTGATAATGTAGAAGTTATATGCATTTAAAGTTTGGACCTATCAGCAGGCTTATAATCATTTTGGCAACACTGCCATGTATGGCCTCCTGGAAATTAAACTGCAATATTATTATCTATACGTGTGCCAATTTTGAAATAGCTCCCATTCATACCTTCCAAGATATCCAGCATGGAGCTCAAATTTCAATTGCGATTTTTCAGCAGTTGGTAGCACTGACATCATTTTCAAATATGGCCGTGAGATATTCAGGTATAGATCTTTACTCCTACCAAATTTTGTTTCGTTTGCTGAAGCCGTTTAGGAGTTGATAGGGGGACACACACACACACAGCCAGACAGAGAGAAGGACAGACAGACAAAGGACAGACACACATTTGCCCGATCTCATGTCTATCTTTTCCTCATTTTTGCAAAATGTGAAAAGTAGGCTAAAAAGGACTAGTTGTAAATTTTGACAGTTTCAATGCAAATAACAGTACAGTAAGTATGTAGTTAGTTTTAGTTGTAAGTAGGTAGTTAGTTTGTCTATTAGATATGTCATTGTTCTATTAGACTGTGGTGTGTGAGTGTGTCTGGTAGCAGTTGCATTGTTTATTAGTTATAGTTCATTATTTCAGTAGACTGTGATGTGTGAGGGTGCATGTGAGTGTGCCTGGTGACAGACTGTTTTAGTGGTAGTATTTGTTGTTGGTGGAACTTTAGTATTTTTTTCGTTAGTAGAATTTTGGTATTTAATTGTTAGTACGGTAGAAGGTTAGTATTTTTGTTAGTAGAATTGCTCTTTACTTATTCTGAAAGGGAGTAGCAGCCTTTCAGAATAAATCAATTCTTTACTAGTCTTATAGACGGTTAAGATATTGATAATATAAGCCAAATAATGGCTACACTGCGTCCTGCTGCATGGCTGAAAGCAACGGGAAACTACAGCAGTAAGCTATTCCCGAGGATATGCACCTCTCTATGCATAATTACATGTGATGATGGCCTCCTCCCTTGTAAAATTTCAATCCGGAGGTAAACTAGTCCCCCGTTCGGATCTCCGGGTGGGGACTACTCGAGAGGGGGTTAACATCACAGAAGTGACAAAGAGGAAATCTGACATTCTACGGATCGGAGCGTGGAATGTTAGAAGTCTGCTAGGAAGTGGAAGGTTAGAAAACTTAGAAAGGGAAATGGATAGGTTGAAGTTGGATTTGGTTGGGATTAGTGAAATGCGCTGGCAGGAAGAACAGGACTTTTGGTCAGGAGACTATAGGGTCATTAGCACTAAATCAAACAATGGCCAAGCAGGGGTTGGCCTCATATTGAGTAGGAAACTTGGACAGCGGGTGGAATATTATGAGCAATATAGTGAACGGATTATTGTAGCAAAAATCAATACTAAACCTACGTGCACCACAGTGGTACAAGTCTATATGCCTACCAGTCAAGCTGATGATGAGGATGTTGAAAAGGTCTACGAAGAAATAGACGAAATTCTGAGGTATATCAAGGGTGATGAAAATGTTATAGTAATGGGAGATTGGAATGCTGTGGTAGGAAAAGGGAGAGAAGGGAAGATAGTAGGAGATTTCGGATTAGGTGAAAGGAATGATCGAGGAAGCAGGCTGGTAGAATTCTGCACCGAGCATGAGTTGGTCATAGCTAACACCTTATTCAATAACCACAATAGAAGAATATACACATGGATGAGACCAGGAGATACAGGGCGTTACCAAATCGACTTCATTATGGTCAAGCAGAGGTTTCGAAACCAGATTTTGGATTGTAAAACATATCCTGGTGCTGACATAAACTCTGACCACAATCTGGTTGTAATGAAATGCAGATTAAAGTTGAAGAAACTGAAGAAAAGTCGAAAGCCAAAAAGGTGGGCAATAGAAAGACTGAAAGTGAAGGATGTAAACGAAAGATTCAAGAAGAATATAAAGGAAGGACTAATGAAAAACCCTAAACAAACTTCAATTGCAGACGAATGTGCACTTTTGAAGAATGAAATAACAAAATCCGCAGAAGAAAACATTGGTAGGAAAGAAAGAATAGGTAGAAAACCGTGGATCACTCAGGATATACTAGAATTGATGGATGAAAGGCGGAAACACAAGAATGTGAGAGATGAAAAGGGGAAAGCAGAATACAGACGTCTGAGAAATAAGGTTAACAAGAAGTGCAAGGAAGCGAAAGAAGAATGGTTGAAAGAGAAATGTGCAGGTATAGAAAATTGTCTGAAATTAGGAAAAGTAGACACAGCTTATCGAAGGATTAAGAATACTTTTGGGGAAAAGAAGACTAAGTGCTGTAATATTAAGGACACAAATGGAAAGCCTCTAACAGGTAGGGAAGAAAAGGTTGAGAGATGGAAAGCTTACATAGAGAGTTTGTATAAGGGAAAGGAGATTGAGAATCATGTAATGGAAAGGGAGGAGGAAATTGATGAGGATGCGAAAGGAGATTTAATATTGAGATCAGAATTTGATAGAGCTTTGGAAGACTTAAGCAGGAAAAAAGCACCAGGCATAGATGATATACCGATTGAGTTGCTACGCTGCATAGGAGATGAAGGTCTGATCAGGTTATTTCACTTGGTGTGTAGGATTTATGAGACAGGTGAGGTACCCCCTGATTTCAAGAAGAATGTAATCATCCCTATACCAAAGAAAGTGGGAGCTGACAGATGTGAAGATTACCGTACAATCAGCTTGATTACTCATGCTTCAAAGATCCTGTCTAGAATAATTTACAAGAGGATTGAAAGCCAGATAGAAACGGAGTTGGGTGAAGACCAGTTTGGTTTCAGGAGAAATGTAGGAACAAGGGAAGCTGTACTAAGTCTTAGGCTGATTTTGGAAGGTAGAATAAGGAAAGATAAGAGAACGTTCATGGCTTTTTTAGACTTAGAAAAGGCTTTTGATAACGTTGATTGGACTAAATTGTTTGACATTTTGAAATCGATTGGAATAAAGTACAGGGGTAGGAGGGTGATCTACAATCTATACAGAAACCAGACAGCAGTCATTCGAGTTGAAGGACATGAGAGAGAAGCTGGTATTCAGGAAGGTGTAAGGCAAGGCTGCAACTTATCACCCATACTTTTCAATCTTTACATTAAACAAGCAATGAAGAAAATTAGAGAAAAATGTAAAGTGGGAGTGAAGATTCAAGGAGAAATAATTTCAACTCTGAGATTTGCTGATGACATCGTCAACTTGGCCGACAAGCCTGAGGATTTGAATGAGTTTTTGAATGGTATGGACTCCGTCTTACAGAATGAATACATGATGAAAATTAATAAATGTAAAACAAAAATACTGGAATGCAGGCGAAATAAATCAGAAACCTCTATGGAGATCAAATTGGCAGGTGAAAATCTGAAGGAAGTAGGAGACTTCTGTTACTTAGGAAGCAGAATAACCAGTGATGGACGAAGCAAAGAGGATATAAAAAGTAGGTTGGCTCAGGCAAAGAAAGCATTTCTACAAAAAAGGAATCTGCTGACATCGAATATAGATTTAGGTATTAGGAAGTCATTTTTGAAAGCCTTTGTCTGGAGCGTGGCGCTCTATGGAAGTGAAACTTGGACTATTGGTGTGGCAGAAAAGAGGAGAATTGAAGCATTTGAAATGTGGTGTTACAGGAGAATGATGAAGATCAGATGGGTAGATAGGGTTACAAACAAAGAGGTATTAAGCCGAGTGGGAGAGGAGAGATGTTTCTGGCGACTGCTAATGAAGAGAAGAGATAGGTTTGTAGGACACATACTAAGACACCCAGGAATAGCAAGCTTAGTTATGGAAGGAAGGGTCGAGGACAAGAACTGTAGGGGTAGACCAAGGTTAGAATATGTTAAACAGATTGCCTCGGATGTGGGGTGTGGTAGCTATGTAGAGATGAAACGATTAGCTCAGGACAGGGAGGCATGGAGAGCTGCATCAAACCAGTCAAAAGACTGAAGACTCAAACAACAACATCCAAAATGGGGGTCACGAAAGATGCCTCCCAGAAGAATGCACTAATTACATGCATTCGGGCGTCCCCTGGGCAACGGTAAAAAACACTGTAAAATTTACCGGCTGATTCTTTCAATACAAAGGTGCTGCTACACAGCAACAAGTATGCAAGAGAACTTACCAATGATAAGTCCTTTTCAGGACCAACCATGCACAGAACACTCATCAATTCCTATTGGTAACAGCTTACGAATATGTCACTTGAACATTGAATCGATTTCATCTGCTAAGAGTCAATACCTCTCACGTCTGATGCTGCAGAATGAAGTAGATGTTATTGCAATACAGGAGACTCACACCAAGGATGATGCTGATCTTTACAGAAGAGGTAGAATTTATGGATACGTTCTGGTTGGGGCCGTAAATGATGAACAGTATGGCATTGCAACATATGTCAGATCCCATCTCACTGACTACAAACTAACTTACCAAGACAGAACGACAGATATTTTTGTTTTGGCTGTAGAAGTTGCCGGCACCACGGTTGCAAATATTTACAAACCACCGCAAGTTAGCTGGCCAAATCCACCTGTAAGATCCTTCAGTCATCCAGTTGTGTATGTTGGTGATTTCAACAGCCACAGTCATGTCTGGGGATATCAGAATGAAGACCAAAATGGAGCTATTCTAAATGAATGGATGGATATGCACGATCTCCAGCTTGTGTTCAATGCTAAAGATCCAGGAACGTTCCGATCTGGCAGATGGTTAAAAGATTATTCTCCTGATTTGTGCATCACATCTAGATCTGGAAATAATGAAATGACACAACGAAAAGTCATCAAGTCTTTCCCACACAGCCAGCATAGGCCAGTCATAATTCATTTTGGTACTGAAATTCCGTTAGTCACCTCCATACCTCAACCTCGATGGAATTTTCAACTTGCAAACTGGGAACTATTTCAGAAAGGTCTAGATAATACCGTTCAATGGATTCCTCCAGTCCCATCCAATTATGAACGATTTGTGGGCGCGATTAAAACAAATGCCAGAAAATATATCCCACGTGGATTTCGGAAGGAGTACATTCCTGGATGGTCCCAAGAATGCGATGAGTTATACGCCAAATATCAAGAATCTCACGACAAGGTAACAGCTGATGACCTATTGAGAGCTCTGAACAAGAACAGAAGAGAAAAATGGCATAAAACAACGGCAGGACTCAACTTCACAAATTCTAGTCGGAAAGCCTGGAATCTTATTAGAAAACTTGGTACAGATCCCAGGTTGTCAAGTACAGTTACACATGTGAATGCTAATGCTGTTGCATCCAGACTGATGAATATTTCAAAAACTAAAATAGACAAAGAACAGACACGAACTGTGAATAATGAACTATACATAAAGAAGTCCCAACGAAAACCACACCCAGACTACTCACGTGATTTCTGCATTGAGGAACTTGATAAAGCCTTGAGTATGCTAAAGGTAAACAAAGCCGCTGGCTTTGATGGCATATATCCAGAGTTTCTTAAAACCATCGGACCAAAAACAAAGTTGTGGCTTATTGAATTTTTCAATGAGATTCTGAAAACTGGAAAATTACCAAGGCTGTTCAAACAGGCTAAGATAATTGCTATCCTGAAACCGGGAAAAGACGGATCTGATGCTTCTCACTACCGACCGATATCACTACTCAGCATGACCTATAAGCTACTAGAAAGGCTTATTCTAAATCGCATTCAAGAGGCCGTTGATCAAATCATCCCCATCGAACAAGGTGGCTTTAGGAAACAACGGAGTTGCTGCGACCAGGTCCTAACATTGACAACTATAGTAGAAGCTGGATTTCAACGAGGTCTAAAATCAGCTGCGGTTTTTGTGGATCTCACGGCAGCTTACGACACTGTGTGGAGGGAGGGCTTGATGTCCAAGTTTATTGAAATCATCCCATGTCAAAAGTTGGCACTTTTAATGAACAACATGCTCTCTGATAGGCGTTTTAGGGTGTTCCTGAATGGGCAAACTAGCAGGTGGAGGACATTAAACAACGGCCTACCTCAAGGATCAGTTTTGGCCCCCATTTTGTTTAATCTATATATTCATGACATGCCTCACACAGATTCCTTGAAAATCCAGTATGCAGACGACCTAGCATTAATTATCCAAAATAAAGACCTTATGAACTGTGAGAATACCCTAACTAGTGATCTGACGAAACTGAGTGATTACTTCCATAAATGGAGACTTCAACCCAACCCGAACAAGACTGAGGTTACTGCATTCCATCTAAATAATAAAGAAGCCCAAAGGAAGCTGCATGTTACTTTTGACGGAATCGAAGTACCCCATAACTACAATCCAATATATCTTGGAATCACTCTGGATCGGTCCTTGGCATTCAAACAACAGTGCATCAAGTTATCGAAGAAACTTGGCTCGAGAGTGAATCTACTTCGCAAGATTGCCGGAAGCAGCTGGGGTGCAGACGCTAATACTCTACGTTCTGCTGCACTCGCTCTCGTGTATTCTGCTGGTGAATACTGTGCCCCTGTATGGGAAAACAGTGCTCATACCACCAAGATTGATGTGCAACTCAATGAGGCCATGAGAGTCATCACTGGTACTGTTAGATCTACTCCCACACAATGGCTACCAGTCCTAGCTAATATCGCTCCGCACGATCTAAGGAGAAAAGCAGCTAAGGTAAGCTTGCTCAAGAAGACCACTTCTGATAAGAACTCTCTTTTGTATGTTGCCCTGCAAGATCCACCAACAACACGTCTGAAATCACGCAAGCCACCCTGGGTTGATTTAGAAGGTATCAATTCTTTCAACATGACCTCCAAGTGGCAACAACGTTGGAACGAGCATCCACCCAACAATGCTCACCTGGTTAAAGATCCTACAAAGAAGGTTGAGGGATTCCAACTTCCACGCCAAACCTGGTCGAAGCTGAACCGCATTAGAACAGGTCAAGGAAGGTGTGGTCACACTTTGAAGAAATGGGGTTTCCGTACATCTGCTGCCTGTGACTGTGGAGTGGAGGACCAAACTATAAAACACATTGTTCAGGAGTGCCCACTCCGTGCATTTGATGGTGGTGTGAAGACTCTACACCAAGTGACACCAAGTGCTCTGGAATGGTTGTCAAATTTGGACATTTCAATTTAAATAATTGTAAACTTTTGTATACTTGTACAACCATACGATATATATATATATATATATATATATCCAAAATATGTTTGTAAATTTGTCATATTTATGTCCCCCAGTTACTCAAAATAGTTGAAATGTACAGCTGCTTGAATAATCCAGTCGACAGTACAAATATTCCCATTTAACAGTGTACTGTGTCAGAGTAATAGTTCTTACGCAGTGTTGACTCGTCAGGGAGTGGAAGTTCGACGTAGGCCTACATTTCTAACGTACCATGTAGAACTGGATGCTGCAATTTATTTAGTGGTATATCAGCCGCAAGAAATGCATGACAAATATCTTGTTAGAACTGGCTGTTTGCTGGACCATGTCTCACATCTCGCAGTTTGGGAAGCAAAGGTTGTGTCGCTTCTTTAACGGTGCACATTTCACGTTTTGCTGTGTAAATTGCAAACGCATGTCTGCCGCTACAAGTTCCTCACAAATGTTACAAAATAATACAGTTCTGTCAGTCCCATGAAGGGCCTAGGCCTACCAAGCGACGAGCCATTTGGCCTCAGATATTGGGGTGATGCATGATCAGCGCATCAGGTACCCTCGGCCGTTAATCCTGGTTTTCGTGACCGGGGTGCTGCCTCACTGTCAGACAGCTACTCAATTGTCCTCACGAGGCTGAGTGCACCCCGTTCCAGCCTTAACATCGTTTCTAAAATGCCTGACGGAGTCGGGAATTGCGCGCTACCCCAACACCTCGGGACCGGCCTAATTTAATTTTATACCGAATTTGATCATAATGACATTTTGTTTTTACATATTTTTGCCTTTTTAAATGTAAAAAAATACATATTCTGTCTCTTTATTTTACATATTTGATCATAATGAGATTTTCTTCTTCTTCTTCTTCGTCTGTTTCTATGGCCTCATTGGACCACTTCAGTCAATCATTTCTTGGTCCTCTTCTTCAGTAATACCTTTCCGAGTTGCCCAGTAGCTTTTCATTCACTCTGAACTTCTCAGGCGTTCCTCGTCTGTAAATACCCTTTTTATTGTATTACGTTTGTTTATTTTTGCCTGAAATCTAATTTTTATATCTTTCAGTTTTTTTAAATCTTTTGTTTTGTTTTGTTTTGCAAGTCATACAAGGTCATTTCTAATTCTTTTATATCTTCTCTAATTTCCTTAATCCACCCTACTTGTTGTTTCATATTCCAAAGTTTCACTAGAATTTTTCTAGACAACCTGGTTTTCGGCTCATAATGAGACGAAAAAAAGAAATCCGTTTCTTCCGCATAGTATCTGTATACCACTTCATTTGGTACTATCTGCCACTGTACATCTTTCTGATATTTTTTATTTATGCATGTTCTAGCTATTCTTCTTTCTACTTTTAAAATTTTGTTGATTCTGTTTTTCTGAATAACTTTAAAAAGAGTTTTGCTTCCATATGTCACCTCTGGTTGAACCACCGTCTTGTAATGTTTTAATTTTGTTGCGATTGATAGACATTTTCTTTTATATGTAGACCATGTTAATTTTTGGGCTTTTATCATTTTATTAGTTCTTTCTAGCCATGCAGGTTTCTCATTCAAGTTGTAAGTTATAATTTCTCCTACGTATTTAAATTCCTTCACTATTTTAACTTTCTTGTTATTTACTGTTATGTGATTGATTACAAGTGGATTTGCTACCATTATCTCAGTCTTTTCAAATGATATCTGAAGTCCAATTTTTTGTGCTATATTTTGTAGGCTTATTATTTGATTCCGGAGGAGTGTGAGAAGCATGTTATGGAGCAAGGACGTCCCTCAGAACAGAAAAAGATCATATATCGGACGTACTATGTACCTATTCTGACGTATGCCTCGGAGACCTGGGTTATGAAAGGAAGGGAGAAGAGCAAAATACAGGCCAGTGAGATGAGGTTCTTGAGAAGCAGTATTGGAGCTACAAAGATGGACAGAATAAGAAATGAGAGGACCAGAGAATTAATGAAGGAGGAACCATTACAGGATGGTATAGAGAAATCTAGACTTAGATGGTATGGGCATGTAAAACGAATGGAGGAGAAGAGGATACCCAGGAGGATACACGAGGCGAAGTGGGAAGGAAAGAGACTAAGAGGGAGACAGAGAGAGGTGGCTGAAGGGGGTGGAAGAAAGCGTAAAGAAGAGAGGAGAAGACTGGACAAGGGTTGAGGCTGAGAGATGGTGGGAAGACAGAAGACGTTGGGGAGGCTTGTGTTCCAAACAGACCCGGCCAGTGGCTGGAAACTATGCAAGATGATGATGATGATTATTTGATTTCTGGCTTCTTGAATATTATCAGCCAGTAACGATAATTCATCTGCGAATCCCAAGCAATTTAAGTCTATTTGATCTTTCTTGGTTCCAATTCTTATGCTCCTAGGATTTTACCTGTACCATTCCCTCATTACATATTCCAAAGCACAATTGAAAAGTAGAGGCGATAAACCTTCTCCTTGTCTTAATCCTATTTTAATCGTAAACGGTTCAGATATTTCTCCTCTGAATTTTACTTTAGATTTGGTGTTTGTTCTATAATTTTTATAATTTTTATTAATTTGGGATGAAGTCCGAAATTCCTTAGTATTTTCAGCAGTGAAGATCTATGTATACAATCATAAGCTTTTTCAAAGTCTACGAAGGTTATGACTTGCTGTTTTTGTCTACGTTGTAGTAATCCATTACTAATTTTAAGGTGGTTATCTGATCAGGGCAGCTTTGCTATGGCCAAAATCCACCTTGATATTCTCCTATTTTCAGTTCTAATTGATCTTTACAACGATTATATAGAATTCGTGACATGATTTTATATGTAATATCCAAAAGGGAAATTCCTCGATAGTTGTCAGGATACCATTTTTCTCCTTTCTTGTGTAATGGATGAATTATAGCTGTAGTCCAATGGTCTGGCAGTTCTTCTTTGATCCAAATGTTCACTATGCATTGGTGTATTGAAATATTTACTGGTTTTGCTGCATATTTCCACAATTCTGCAAATGTTTGATCTTCTCCACTCGCTTTGTAGTTTTTGAGCGCTCTCAGAGCTTTGTAGACTTCTTGGGTTGTGGGTGGATTTATGTTTTCTGATGGTGTTTTAATAGTCGTGTCTGTATTTATTTGAAGCAGTTCTGGTGGATCTTCGCAATTTAACAACTTGTTAAATGCTTCTGCTAAAATTTCTGTATTTTTTTACTATGAGCTAACTCGCCATTTTTGTCTTTTAACATTAATGGTGGAGGTTCATATCTTTGTAGTTGTTTGCTAAAAATTTTGTAGTAATCTCTTGAGTTTGTTTTCGCGCGCTATTTGTTTCGATCATCAGAAGTATATCCTTTTGGTATTGCGGTTTAACCCTTCGTATTATTTTTTGAGTTATCTTCCTTTGTTTTATGAGTTCCAAGTGTGATTCATCTGTTTTTTTTACTCTGATACCGTAGCCAGGCTTGATGTCTATCTTCCACTGTTTTATCACACTAGAGGATACCCAGGAGAGTACACGAGACGACGTGGGAACGAAAGAGACCGAGGGGAAGACCGAGAGACAGGTGGCTGAAGGGGGTGGAAGAAAGCGTGAAGAAGAGAGGAGAAGACTGGACAAGGGTGGAGACTGAGAGATGGTGGGAAGACAGAAGACGTTGGAGAGGCTTGTATTCCAAACAGACCCGGCCAGTGGCTGGAAACTGTGCAAGATGATGATGATGATGATGATGATGATCGTTCCACCATTGGTGTTTCTTCCTTGGATTTATTGGGGCTACTTGTTCAGATATTTGTTTCAATTGGGGAACTATTTCCTCTAGATCATCGTTATTTTAATATATTTAGTTTGTTTGTTGTATCCCTCATTATTTATTAGTTATGAGGATCGTATGTTCTCTTTCTTTTGAGGTGAGTTTTTTTTTCTTTGTCAACGGGGTGAATTTAATTTTAATCTTTTATCATGTAATGATCCGATCCAGTATCTGTTCCTCTCAGAACTTTCACATTGTAGATCTCCCTGTGATAGTTCTTATCCATACAAACATGATCTAGTTGCCATTCACCTTTTTTCCCATCTGGATGTTTCCAAGTTTTGAGTTTATTTGGTCTTCTCTTGAAGTAAGTCGATTTGGAGATCATATCATGGTTCCTGCAAAATTCCACCAGTCTTATGCCATTCCTCTGTTTGTTCTTCTCTGTGCTGGCCATTTTCCTATTATGCCTTTATATCTTTTTTCCCTTCCTAACTGGGCATTAAAGTCTCCAATTAAAATTTTGGTGTGACTTTTACTTATGTTTGTTTCTGTCTGATCCAAAAGCTCCCAAAATCCCTCCACATCATCTTTGTGTTCTTTCTTATTATTTTTATAATTAGTTGGGGCATGGGCATTTAGTATGGTATATGTTCTATTTGCAGTTTTTAGAGTTAGTGTCGAGAGCCTAGGGAATAATGCTTTAAATTCTATGGTGGACTCAATTATTTTGAGATTGACTACAAATCCTGTTTCGAATTGTGGACATTACTTCATTACTCTTTTTCCTGGTATTCCCCTGTAAATTCTATACCCTTGTGATTCTATTGGTTCCTGATCGGTGTTTCTCATTTCTTGAAGCCCAGTTATTAGAATCCCTCTGCGATCCATTTCGTCTGTCAAAATTTTGAGTTTCCCTGGCCGTATGATGGAATTTATATCGTGAGTTGCTATATAGTTTATCTGTCCTGTCTTCAGTCTAAATTTGGGTTTTCTATCTGTTTTTTTCTATTTTTAGATGCTCCGACTCATATAGGGTATCTTTCAGGTGACTGCCCGCCGTATCCGAATGCAGACTGCCTTGGCAATTGCAAGGCAGTGGAATATTCCTTAAACGATTTCCTTCCATGTTTGACTTTCAAAGGTATGGAGGAAGCTCCGAGTTACAACTGCGGTTGTTAACCGTAGAGATTGTTGTGTGTTTGGTCCATGAGAGCTATTTTATTTTGTTCAAGTCCGCCGGCAAGATGGTGAGGACCCCCCTATCCGCCACCTGGGACGCGCCACGTCGGAGTATCACCTCACCGCCTACTACGACACATATTTTTACTTATTTTAATGTAAAATTACATTTCTGTAAAAAAATGGGCAGTTTGCCATTTCTTGATGAATGCAGTACATTTGCATTTGTCTGTTGGCACAGGCTAGAGTAAAATGTGACTTTTCACCGATGTCTCAGTCTCACTCATGGCTGTGATTATAAGGAAGCTACTGAGGTATGGGTGGTGCTTAGTAATGACATTCAGGGCACAGTTGGTGCCTGTGAATGCTGTGAAAGGTTCTATTCATAGGGTTAGTACTGCTGTTCTGACTCAGTGAGGAAAGCAATGACAAACTACCTCACTCCTCTTCTTGCCTAGTATGCCTCAATATAGTGCTGCCTTGAGTTTTTGTGGGTATCTACCCACATAACCTAACGGCGGTAATTTTTGAGGATCTAACCAGCCTTCGGGCTGACTACCTAACAGACAGACTGTAAAAATACATTAATTAATGAATCGATTATTAACAGCTGTACAAAACTATAGATAGATCAATAGTTTCCAATCGATTGTTCGAAATTCGGAGATTGATAAAATATAATAGTGCAACTAGTTATTCATTGACTTAAGGTTTTAATTTACTCAATATTTTAAACTTCTTCAATAAGGACGGCTGAAAGCAACGGGAAACTACAGCCGTAATGCTATTCCCGAGGATATGCACCTCTCTATGCATAATTACATGTGATGATGGCCTCCTCCCTTGTAAAATTTCAATCCGGAGGTAAACTAGTCCCCCGTTCGGATCTCCGGGTGGGGACTACTCGAGAGGGGGTTAACATCACAGAAGTGACAAAGAGGAAATCTGACATTCTACGGATCGGAGCGTGGAATGTTAGAAGTCTGCTAGGAAGTGGAAAGTTAGAGAACTTAGAAAGGGAAATGGATAGGTTGAGGTTGGATTTGGTTGGGATTAGTGAAATGCGCTGGCAGGAAGAACAGGACTTTTGGTCAGGAGACTATAGGGTCATTAGCACTAAATCAAACAATGGCCAAGCAGGAGTTGGTCTCATATTGAGTAGGAAACTTGGACAGCGGGTGGAATATTATGAGCAATACAGTGAACGGATTATTGTAGCAAAAATCAATACTAAACCTACGTGCACCACAGTGGTACAAGTCTATATGCCTACCAGTCAAGCTGATGATGAGGATGTTGAAAAGGTCTACGAAGAAATAGATGACATTCTGAGGTATATCAAAGGTGATGAAAATGTTATAGTAATGGGAGATTGGAATGCTGTGGTAGGAAAAGGGAGAGAAGGGAAGATAGTAGGCGATTTCGGATTAGGTGAAAGGAATGATCGAGGAAGCAGGCTGTTGGAATTCTGCACCGAACATGAGTTGGTCATAGCTAACACCTTATTCAATAACCACAATAGAAGAATATACACATGGATGAGACCAGGAGATACAGGGCGTTACCAAATCGACTTCATTATGGTCAAGCAGAGGTTTCGAAACCAGATTTTGGATTGTAAAACATATCCTGGTGCTGACATAAACTCTGACCACAATCTGGTTGTAATGAAATGCAGATTAAAGTTGAAGAAACTGAAGAAAAGTCAAAAGCCAAAATGGTGGGCAATAGACAGACTGAAAGTAAAGGATGTGAACGAAAGATTCAAGAAGAGTATAAAGGAAGGACTAATCAAAACCCCTAAACAAACTTCAATTCCAGACGAATGGGCACTTTTGAAGAATGAAATAACAAAATCGGCAGAAGAAAACATTGGTAGGAAAGAAAGAATAGGTAGAAAACCGTGGATCACTCAGGATATACTAGAATTGATGGATGAAAGGCGGAGACACAAGAATCTAAGAGATGAAGAGGGGAAAGCAGAATACAGACGTCTGAGAAATGAGGTTAACAAGAAGTGCAAGGAAGCGAAAGAAGAATGGTTGAAAGAGAAATGTACAGGTATAGAAAAGTGTCTGAAATTAGGAAAAGTAGACACAGCTTATCGAAGGATTAAGAATACTTTTGGGGAAAAGAAGACTAAGTGCTGTAATATTAGGGACACTAATGGAAAGCCTCTAACAGATAGGGAAGAAAAAGTTGAGAGATGGAAAGCTTACGTAGAGTGCTTGTATAAGGGAAAGGAGATTAAGAATCATGTAATGGAAAGGGAGGAGGAAATTGATGAGGATGCAAAAGGAGATTTAATATTGAGATCAGAATTTGACAGAGCATTAGAGGACTTAGGCAGGAACAAAGCACCAGGCATAGATGATATACCGATTGAGTTGCTACGCTGCATAGGAGATGAAGGTCTGATCAGGTTATTTCACTTGGTGTGTAGGATTTATGAGACAGGTGAGGTACCCCCTGATTTCAAGAAGAATGTAATCATCCCTATACCAAAGAAAGTGGGAGCTGACAGATGTGAAGCAGCAAGCGTTTTGGAGAGAAGCCGAGAAATGGAGGTCACTTCGACAGTGAAGCCAGGAGCTCAGATTGCAGAAGTCACGAACGGGATGATAGGAGAGTGTGCGTCCCTTACTGCAAAGGACTACGCAGTGATCATCGCTGGAGCAAACGACGTCTATAGAAATGAGAGTAAAAAGGTAATCAAAGATTTAAAGGGTACATTGCCATCCATGCAAAAAACAAATGTCATTATTCTAAATATTCCGCAGAGACACGATTTAATTCCCAAGTCATGTGTAAATGTAGAAATAGAGGCTACAAATGGAAAAATTCATAAAATTTGTAAGAGTTTTCCAAATGTCCAAATTGTAGATGTAAGTAAATTAGACAGGAAGTTCCACACTCGGCATGGCCTACACTTAAATAGATTAGGAAAAGAGTATCTTAGTGATGAAATCTGCAAAATTGTAAATTCAAATGGTAAGAATAATTCAACAGTAATATCATTAGAGTGGAAGCAGGGAAACTGGTAGAAGAAGCCAAACGTGAGGTTTGGCATTCACATCTTTTGAAGTCAAATTTAACGGAGTGCAACAATGGTATTTCGGATTTGTCTAGCAACAATAATAATAACAATTATGATAATAATAATGTAAATAAATCACCAACACAAGCTTGCAAAAGTAACAAATTTAAAATTTACCACCAGAATGTCCAGTCTCTTTATAATAAAATTGATTACATAAATCTAATGCTTAAAAATGAACTTAAAGACATCTCAGCACTATGTATTTCAGAACATTGGCTGAAAGAGGAACAACTCGAATTAATTCAATTCCCAGGGTTTATACAAGCTAGTAAATACTCTAGATCTAATATTAGCCATGGTGGTACTTGCATCTTCTTAAGAAATAATTTAGATCATGAACAGATAACAGCTTATGATTATCTAATTATGGAACAGGATTTTGAATTCTCTGCCGTAAAAATTCAGCAGTTTAAGTTAATAATTGTATGCGTATACCGTTCTCCGTCAGGAAAGTTTCCTCTATTTATAGATAAACTAGAATTGTTACTCAATAACATGAGCAAAGTAAATTTCGATATAATAATTTGTGGGGATGTAAATGTGGATTTCTTAAAACTTGATAGAAATTGTGAATTATTAAACCAGTTACTAATTTCCTATGGACTGAAACCTACAGTAAATACACCAACAAGAATAACAAAATTTAGTAAAACCACTCCTGATCAAATTTTTATAAATACAGATAAATATCACCATTCAATAGAAGTCTATTGTCCGGGTTTTAGTGACCACCATGGACAAATACTGAGTTTTGAAGTATCCGAAGTAATCAATAATAATGATAATGGAGTAAAATCAAAGTGCAGGTCATTCACTGAATCAAATGTTACATATTTCAATGACTTATTAAATAAGGAAACATGGTCAGAAATTTATGAACTAGAAAATGTAAATGATAAATTTAATGCATTTAACAGTACCCTAAAACACTATTTTGAAATAGCATTCCCCTTTAAACGAAGAACTGTTCAAAATAACAAAACTAGCAATTGGATAACAACAGGGATTATAAATTCATGTCAAAGAAAGAAATTTCTACACAAATTATATAAACAATACCACACAACACCTGAATTCAATTTATACTACAAAAAATACACTAGCATATTAAATAAGGTAATAAGACTAGCAAAGAAAATGCATAATGATAATTTTATTTCCCAATCATCTAATAAAAACAGGGCTATGTGGTCTGTAATAAAGAAAGAAACTGGAAAATCTGCTAAAATACAAAGGAACATTACACTGACCAGAAATAATAAAGTGATTAATAATCCAGAGGAAATAGCAAACACTTTTAATGACTATTTTCTGGAAATTCCGCAAAAATTATTAAATAAATCACAGGTAAATACACTAAATTCTAATAATAAAATAAATATATGCAGTGATTCTTTATTTATAAATCATGTCACAAGTGAAGAGGTAAGAATAGTTATAAAAGAGCTAAAAAATAAATTCTGTGCTGGCATTGATGGCATCCCTGATGCAATTTTAAAGAAATGTGCAGAAAATATAATAAATCCACTTACGCACTTAATAAACAGTTCAATTCTCTCAGGAACTTACCCGGATATTTTGAAGTTATCAAAAGTAATTCCAGTGCACAAAAATGGTTCAAAAGATGAATTAGATAACTATCGTCCTATTACCTTACCAACTGGTATTGCAAAAATTGTGGAAAAAATTATGTATAAGAGACTGATAAGTTTCATAGAAAAAAATAAAATATTATCAAACTCACAACATGGATTTAGAACGGAAAAATCTACACAGACAGCAATTTACGAATGTAGTAATAGTATACTGAAATTAATTGACAATAAGGAACATGTAACTGGCCTATTCTTGGATTTATCGAAAGCATTTGATGTAGTTGACCATAAAATCCTCCTTACCAAACTAAATCAATATGGTGTTAGAGGTCTAGCTAATAAATGGATAGAGTCTTACTTAACAAGGCGTAAACAAATAGTAAGCTTGAGACACAAGGATGATGGAACCAAATTACTTAATGAAACATTGTCCAATGAGGGAATTATTGAATTTGGAGTACCCCAGGGATCGGTTTTGGGCCCACTACTCTTTCTTCTATATATCAATGATATAACACAGAACGTTCATTCACATAAGGAAATTTTGTTTGCGGACGATACAACACTCGTAATAAAAGGTGAAACTAAACAGGTCATACAGCAGTCTGCTGACTCCGTTACAGGAGAGTTAACCAAATGGTCACAAGATAATCGCCTCATAATAAACTATAAAAAGACAGTATGTCTAAATTTCCACACTATACAGAATAGGAATCCTGCGATGCCCAATATAACATTAAATGGTCATCAAATAGAAAATAAATCAGAAACAAAGTTTTTAGGACTATGGATACAACAAGACTTGAAATGGAATAAACATATACAATATCTGAATACTAAACTGAACTCGATGTGCTTTGCGTTACGTATTTTGAAAACCTGCACTAGCATGCACACATTAAGAAATACTTATTTTGCTTATTTCCATTCATACTTAAGATATGGGATCATATTTTGGGGTATGTCGCCAGATGTACTAAGCACGTTTAGGATACAAAAGAGAGCGATTAGAATTATGGCAAATGTACACTCTAGAGAATCATGTAGACCTCTGTTTAAAGATTTAAACATTCTCCCACTGCCCTGCATATATATCTTTGAAAGTATTATGTTTTTTAAAAAGAATTTAATGAATAAAGATGTTTTTCTTAAAACAAACAATGATGTTCATAGGCATAACACAAGACAAAATCAAAACATTCATATTTCACACACACACACAAGCATATATCAAAAAGGAACTTTTCACACTGGAGTTAAATTATACAATAAACTACCCCAGTATATAAAACTGGCCCCAAAAATAAAAACCTTTGATAGAATGTTGAAAGCTTATCTGCAGTGCCATTGTTTTTACTCAGTAGTTGAATATTTTAGCGTATAGGAGTGATGGAATCTATAACTATATTTTACTTTTTTAATTTAATTTTAATACCTAGCTGTATGTTGTTGTATTTATAGAATTAAGTTTTCATATTATGATAATAGAGTGAGGTGTAAATAGTTGTGCAATAAGATTGTATCTATTAAGATTTGCTATTATAATAAGTTATAAATAGTTTTAATCTTAGTAATATATACCTGTTAGTTCTTTTATTTTATGCATGTAAATTCTGACGTGTCCTATATCAAAAATGTATTGAATGCATGTATTTGATCAAATGGAATTAATAAAAATCTATCTATCTATCTATCTATCTATCTAAGATTACCGTACAATCAGCTTGATTACTCATGCTTCAAAGATCCTGTCTAGAATAATTTACAAGAGGATTGAAAGCCAGATAGAAACGGAGTTGGGTGAAGACCAGTTTGGTTTCAGGAGAAATGTAGGAACAAGGGAAGCTGTACTAAGTCTTAGGCTGATTTTGGAAGGTAGAATAAGGAAAGATAAGAGAACGTTCATGGCATTTGTAGACTTAGAAAAGGCTTTTGATAACGTTGATTGGACTAAATTGTTTGACATTTTGAAATCTATTGGAATAAAGTACAGGGATAGGAGGGTGATATACAATCTATACAGAAACCAGACAGCAGTCATTCGAGCTGAAGGATATGAGAGAGAAGCTGGTATTATGAAAGGTGTAAGGCAAGGCTGCAACTTATCACCCATACTTTTCAATCTTTACATTGAACAAGCAATGAAGGAAATTGGAGAAAAATTTAAAGTGGGAGTGAAGATTCAAGGATAAATAATTTCAACTCTGAGATTTTCTGATGACATCGTCATCTTGGCCGATAAGCCTGAGGATTTGAATGAGTTTTTGAATGGTATGGATTCCGTCTTACGGAAGGACTTCATGATGAAAATTAATAAATGTAAAACAAAAATACTGGAATGCAGCCGAAATAAATCAGAAACCTTTATGGAGATCAAATTGGCAGGTGAAAAGCTGAAGGAAGTAGGAGACTTCTGTTACTTAGGAAGCAGAATAACCAGTGATGGACGAAGCAAAGAGGATATAAAAAGTAGGTTGGCTCAGGCAAGGAAAGCCTTTCTACAAAAAAGGAATCTGTTGACATCGAATATAGATTTAGGTATTAGGAAGTCATTTTTGAAAGCCTTTGTCTGGAGCGTGGCGCTCTATGGAAGTGAAACTTGGACTATTGGTGCAGCAGAAAAGAGGAGAATTGAGGCATTTGAAATGTGGTGTTACAGGAGAATGATGAAGATCAGATGGTAGATAGGGTTACAAACGAAGAGGTATTAAGGCGAGTGGGAGAGGAGAGATGTTTCTGGCGACTGCTAATGAAGAGAAGAGATAGGTTGGTAGGACACATACTAAGACACCCAGGAATAGCAAGCTTAGTTATGGAAGGAAGGGTCGAGGACAAGAACTGTAGGGGTAGACCAAGGTTAGAATATGTTAAACAGATTGCCTCGGATGTAGGGTGTGGTAGCTATGTAGAGATGAAACGATTAGCTCAGGACAGGGAGGCATGGAGAGCTGCATCAAACCAGTCAAAAGACTGAAGACTCAAACAACAATAAGGACAAGGGCAGCCATGGTCATATTATTGGCTTTTCATAATAATAGTATCAATGAGAATGAAACATGTACTCCAGAGTGTGCATGATCGCTTTTATAAAATATCGATTATACCATATTCCCTGCTATTCATTATTCTTTGTCGCTATTGGTTAGGCGTTCCAACATGGCGGTACTCTGGTTAATTTGAATTTGCTGTTGCCATCAGCTGTTAATATTAATGGTATAATGGTGATATTTCGCAGGATTGTTCTTTAACAAGGTAAGAATTCTTTCTAATATATATTATTTGAATAATAGAACCAACTTGTACTTCAGTGTGATGTAAAAAATGCTAGTAATGTAGTTGTTCAGTCCTTATTAGATACTGTAGTTTACTAGAATATTATGGGGCAAGCAAAAACAATATATAGTAGCCTGTTTCTTTTTGCTCAACTGCAGTGCATTTTCTAGTCTATCACAGTTATTCAGCAGTGCCATCTGATACGTGCTGTATAACGTACCCACTTTTATTGAAGGTACCGGTAAGTTATTTTACATTTATTTGTAGGTTATGTAAGAGCCATAGTGGCAAGTTGTTAGATTCGCAACTAGAAGGACTGGGTTTGATTTTTGCCAATGGTGGAGATTTTTAAACTACCCTTCACTAACAGGTAAACCCTGGTCAACTCAGCCAGCTGTAAAATAATGAGTAGCCTGAGGGATTTCCTCGGAGCTTAGCCTCCAATAATAAAAAGCCTGGCCAATAGCCTCTGGGAGCTGTCCGCCCTGCAGATGCTATGTTTGCCGCTAGAGGCGCTGAATACCTCCCTACATGATCAGTTCAGTTGGCAGTATTTATACACATTATGTACGCACGACTCGAGTTATGTAACAGAAATAAGGTTATTGTATTATGACGGTATACTGTCGCGTGCCGTTTGGTAAACAAGGCTATAGAAATAATGTTACTGGAACTAGTTTTCATGAATTTCTTTTTCGAGAGCTAACTAGGAAATTATGGATTAAAGCAATAAGCAGACAAAGTATGTAGCCTACGCTGACCATGCGACTGAAAATTAGGTGATCTTGTATTATTGCTCCAGTTCTGATGATGATAATCTCCTGACCACCTTGTCAAGTAGTGGCTAGCATTCTTGGCTGTCGACCCCAGAGATCCATGTTCGAATCCAGGCTCTGCCAATAAATTTCATTCTGGTCTGAGGGCTGGAACGGGTTACACTCAGCTACATGAGGTAAAACTTAGAAGAGGTGGGTTAGATTCCCATCTTATCCTTCCTGGACAGGTTTTCCGTAGTTTCCCACTTCTACTCCAGGCAAATGCCGGGATAGTTCCTAACTTAGGTCACCTTCCAAATCATCACCGGAATTACAAATGCACATGCCGCAATGACATGGGTAGCAGACACGGGGCTAAATGACCAAATTTCTATGACGAGAGCTGTAGAGTCCGCCCCGTTGCGTAGTGGCTAGCATTCTTGGCTGTCACTGCGGAGGCCCGGGGGGTTCGATTCCTGGTTCTGAGGGCTGGAATGGGGTACACTCAGTCTCATGAGGCAAACCTGAGAAGAGGTGGGTTCGACTCCTACCTCAGCTATTCTGGAAGTGGTTTTCCATGGTTTCCCAAGTCTACTCCAGGCAAATGCCGGGATGGTACCTAATTTAAAGCCAAGGCCGCTTCCTACCCTTTTTTTTCCTCAATTACAAATACACACACTAATACAGACATTACAGTGACAGAGGTTATCAAACAAATTCTACACACACCTATGAACATGGGGCTACATGACCACGACATTGCAATGCCCCTAAAGAAACAATAACAACGAGCTGAAGACCATAACCTATCTATATCATGCCAAGACATGGTGTCCACAGGCAGGAAAAGTCAGGAATTTTGTTTTTGATCAGGAAAAAGTGTGAAAATATAGCGTGAGTCAGGAAAAATGTCGAAAAGTATTAGAAAGTCAGGAATTTTATATTAACCATATTAACTCTTCAAGTTCTACTTCAGGAACTGTGACATCTGTAGAATCTTTCTGTTATAAAGATGAAGTCACAAGTGCCGAAATAATGTGGGCCCTTAATGTCGTCCAAAATAAATTCTCTTAATTCTTGTTTAAATATTTCAGAAACCTTCAGGGAAATGTTTCCTGATAGTGCAATTGCAACAAAATTTCAATTGGGAAACACGAAATGTTCCTATGTCATCAATTATGGATTAGCTCCATACTTTCATAATTTACTGCAAGATGAAATTCTTTCATGTGATAATGTTATCTGTTTTGATGAGGCATTGAACAAAGTTAGTTATTGTTGTTTTAAGGGGCGGAACTACGAGGTCATCTGCCACCATTGAACAAAGTTGATCAGCGAGGTCAGATGGACCTATTTGTGTGTTAACTTGACATCAACTGCAACTGTTGAAATATGTGACCATGGTTTGTGTTGGTCACACTGTTAATTATAAACCTGGTCCATAGAGATATGTTTCTCTTTTGGTTTTGGTAATGGTGTGTATACAAAGAATGTTGTATCACCTTGTTCGTTCAGTTCTGTTCTAGTAAATGTCGAGTATATTAAACGTGTGTTCCATTTCAATTGCCTGTGTGCCTCGTAATCCTTTAGGTTATGGGCCCAGCCACGAATCCACCGTGCGAATATAAAGTGCGTATGATAGACTGCTCGTTATATGAACTGTGAATTTCGTTACGTATCGAAATCAACATGTCTGCAACTAGCACCTCGTTACCGGCTATAGATAAGCTGCGAGGTAGTCTAAATTACGTGGATTGGCGATTCGAGATGGAAAACGTCCTAAGACTCGAAGATCTGTGTAGCTGTATAGTTGGCTACCTGGATGGAGATACTACAACATCTGCGAAGAAAGGGAAAGACGAAAGTCGGGCTAGGGCCAGACTTAACCTCATGGTGGATAAATCAATTTTCCCAATCGTCATGCCTTGTAAGACCGCGAAGGAAGTCTGGGAAGCTCTTGAAAAGGCCTACTCAGATAAAGGAGTGAATCGGCGGATCGTCATCTTGAAGAAATTGTGCAAAATTAAATTAAAGCACTACAAGACGATGGAAGAGTATGTTAGTGAGGTTATGGGACTTGCTCAGCAACTTGCGTCTGTGAATAAGGCACTGGACGACGAGTTTGTGGCAGCTCTTATGCTGAAAGGTCTACCAGATGAGTTTCAGCCTATGATTATGGCTCTGGAAAGTTCCGGAACAGACCTTACTGCAGACACAGTCCGAACCAAGTTGCTACAAGATACTACTTGGAGTGGGAAAAGTACTTCCAAGCCATCCAAGGATTCTGTTCTGTTTTCACGAGAAGACAAGACGAAGAAGAAGTCCTTCTGCTGGAAATGCAAGAAGCCAGGACACTGGAAGCGGGATTGCAGGAAAGAGGAGATGCAGAGCTCAACTCAACAGAAGTCGAAGAAAGACAAGATGATGCTGGTGACCGATGGACAGGCATTAAGTGCAAGGGCCTCTACAGGGACCTGGTTCGTTGACTCTGGTGCTACTAAGCATATGAGTTCAAGCAAGACTGCGATGGTGAACTTCACTGCTGGTCCTAATCTGGAGATCAGTTCAGCAAACAATCAAAAATTGTATGGCCAAGGATCTGGTAATGTAACTGTTCAATTAGAAAATAGTATTTCACAAACCTTGTCCAATGTAGAATATGTTCCTGGTCTCACTGCTAATCTTTTATCTGTGTCTGCTGCTACTCAAAAGGGTTATGCTGTGGTATTCACCGACAATACTTGTGAAGTTTATAATAGTGAAAACTTTGTTGCTACAGGTAATGTAGCACTGACTGCGAGTAATGTGGGGGGTGTTTACCAAGTCAATGCCCTCAGTGCTCAAGCTAATATTTGTACAGAGGACTCAGAATATTTATGGCATAAACGACTAGGCCATCTTAACAACCACAGTATGAAGTTGTTAAGAGATGGTCTCACTCATGGAATTAATTTCTCAGATAATGGTTTTAAAAACTGTTTTTCATGTGCTGAAGGTAAACAAGCTAGGCAACCATTTAAGTCAAGTAAGAGTAAAACTGTATGTAAAAAATAAGCTAGATCTTATTCATTCAGACTTATGTGGGCCTATGCCAGTTCCATCTTGGAGCAATGCTCGTTATTTCTTGACCTTCATTGATGATCATTCTAGAAAGGTTTTTGTGTATTTCCTTGCTAAGAAAAGTGATGTTTTGGATTTCTTTATTGATTTCAAGGCACAGGTCGAGAATCAGTGTGAAAGATCTATTAAGGTCCTACGCACTGATAATGGTGGTGAATTTTGTAGCAAAGCTTTTGAGAGGCTACTTAAATCAGAAGGTATTCAGCATCAAACTACAACTAACCATTCTCCACAGCAGAATGGTGTAGCTGAACGCATGAATAGAACATTGCTTGATAAATGTAGAGCCATGATGAGCGAGTCTAAAGTAGATAAACGCATGTGGGCTGAAGCAATAAATACAGCAGCCTATCTTGTAAACAGGTCCCCAACCAGAAAAATTCCAGGTAAAGTTCCAGAGGAGATCTGGACTGGTAACAAGGTCAATATGGAGCATCTAAGAATTTTTGGTTGTGTAGCACAAGTTCATGTCCCTGATCAAAGGAGAAACAAGTTGGATCCTAAAAGTGAAAAACACATTTTCTGTGGTTATTGTGAGGACAGTAAAGCCTATAGATTCATGCATCCTGTTACTCATCAACTTGTTAAGTCCAGGGATGCACAGTTCTTTGAAGATGTGTTCCAGGAGGTGTCTGATGTGTCTCCAGGTAATGTTGGTCCATCCTTGCAGATTAACGAACCTGCAATGTTGCAGATCTCAGTTCCCACTGACAGTGAGGCAGAACCCGACAACTCAGGGGATGGGGCAGAGTGCATTTCGGAACTTGAAAGCGTATCGCCCATTAGCAGTGCTGGTGTGGCTGAGACTGTTGACTCAGCTGATTTAAGCTATGTCCCTAGTGGAACAGATTCAGACTGCAGTGATTCTGTGGGCTCTGCCACCATCGTCAATGAGCCAATGGAGGGGGATGCCGAAGGTAATCAAAGGTATCCTAGGCGCCAACAAAAGCCTGTAGACATGTCAGACTATGTGACATACTTGACTCTCACTGATGACTCTGAACCTAGTACAGTTAAGGAGGCACTGTCCATGCCTGCTAGGGTTAAGTGGGAGCAGGCTATGAAAAGAGAAATGGAGATACTTCAGTTAAATGACACATGGGATCTAGTTGATAAACCCCAGGGCAAGAATGTTGTCAGTAGTAAGTGGGTTTTCAAAGTAAAAAGAGACTCTAATGGTAACATTCAAAGGTATAAAGCCAGACTTGTGGCCAAGGGCTTCACCCAAAGGTACGGAATAGATTTTACAGAAACTTTCTCTCCTGTTGTACGACACAGCACGTTAAGGATGCTGCTTGCCTTGGCTGTTCAAACAGATCTGAAGGTGGTACATTGGGATGCTGAATCTGCTTTCCTCAATGGAAAGTTAGATGAAGAGATCTACATGTATCAGCCAGAAAGTTTTGTCAAGAAAGGTTCAGAGCATAAAGTTTGCAAGTTTAAAAATCTATTTATGGCTTAAAACAATCTTCTCGTTTGTGGAATGAGCGAGCTCACTCTGTTCTTGTCAAATTGGGTTACAAAAATTGTGCTGATGAACCCTGTGTGTACTTTAAGAAACAAGCCCAAGGTATGGTAATTATTGCATTATATGTGGATGATTTCATTGTGGCTTATAATGATGAGTCTGAGATCAAGTCATTGAAGACCTGTATTGATAAAGAATTTAAGTTACGAGATCTTGGACCAATTTCTTATATTTTAGGTATTAAAGTAAGGCAAGATAAGAAGAATGGTACAATGTATCTTAGCCAAGAGCAGTACATCAGTGAGATTGCTCAGAAATATGGTATGCACGATGCACGCCCCATTGGTATAACCTTGGAAACCAAACCAAATCTTGGTGTTTCTGATACAGAAACTAGTGATCTTCCTTATACTGTAGAGAACTCATAGGTTCGCTCATGTATTTAAGTGTTTGCACGCGTCCAGATATAAGCTATGCGATATCATATCTCAGTCAATTTAATCATTGTTACAATGAATCTCACTGGTCTGCTGCAAAGCGAGTGCTGCTTTATTTAAATTGCACAAAAGACTTGTCACTTAAGTATGTCAGGAATGGAGGTCAATTCATGGGATTTGTTGATCTGACTGGGCTAATGATTGCAATGACCGAAAATCATACAGTGGTTTTGTGTTCAAAATGGCAGGTGGTGCTGTATCATGGGGGGCTCAAAAGCAAAAATGCATTTCCTTATCATCTACTGAAGCAGAATATGTTGCACTGAGTGAAGGTGTAAGAGAAGCTGTTTGGTTGAAACGTGTTTTGTCTAACTTCATAGATCCCAAGTCACCCATCATATTATTGAGTGATAGTCAATCAGCTCAAAAACTGGCAAAAAATCCAGTCCACCATAATAGGACCAAACATATTGACACTAAATATCACTATGTTAAAGATGCTTTGGATTCTAAAGTCATATGCATCAAATATGAGGAGACTTCAAAAATGTGTGCAGACAACCTAACAAAGCCTCTTCCTAAGCCTAAGCATATTTATTTTTGTAAAGACTTGGGTTTTAAATCATGTCCTCTACTCCCACAGGTTTAATGAGGTGTGTTGAAATATGTGACCATGGTTTGTGTTGGTCACACTGTTAATTATAAACCTGGTCCATAGAGATATGTTTCTCTTTTGTTTTTGGTAATGGTGTGTATAAAAAGAATGTTGTATCACCTTGTTCGTTCAGTTCTGTTCTAGTAAATGTCGAGTACATTAAACGTGTGTTCCATTTCAATTGCCTGTGTGCCTCGTAATCCTTTAGTTAACACCAGATATTTCAGCAGCATCTTTATGGGACAAGCAACAGCTCAGGACATTTTAGAGGCTTTCAACCAGGGAATCTCTCCTCTTGCTAGAAAGATGGATGGACCGAATGTTAATTTGAGTTTCATAAAAAAGTTCAGTGGCCAAATAATAGAAGATAATGCAGATGGCAAACAACTCGTTAACCTTGGTGTTTGCGGCCTTCACGTTGTCAATGGAGCCCTACAAACAGGAATGCATTCTGTAAAGTGGGACCTTCAATTATTTTTGAGAGACATGTATTATGTATTGAACGACTGTCCTGCACGCCAAGCATAGTACTTGGATTTATGTATTATTGCATTATAATTTACTTTATTTTGTATTTTAAATGAATCAAGAGGCGAGCTTTGGGCAGCTATGGGGATGGTGGAGGCTGCAAATAAAAAATAATATTTGTTTGCTCAATAAACCTTTTTTCCGATATTACGATGACTTCATGAGTCAGGAATTTTGTTGAAAAATGGTCAGGAAGTCAGGAAAATTGACATTGAAAATTCTGTGGACACCATGCAAGAGTCCTTGATAAAATTAGTAGTATCCGGAGTTAGTTAGGTATTGTTGTTTTAAGGGACGGAACATCGAGGTCAACTGCCCTTCGGTATCCAGAGCTCATCTCCAGTAATATCACTAATAAAACTCAAAGACAGAGGTGGTCTCCGGTATCGTAAGCCAGGTTTTGTTTTGGTGGAATTGAAGTAACGGACAAAATGATATCGGTTATGCCGAGCAGTCCAGGAATAGCACAAACATTAACTAGAATACTGTTGCCACAGGTTGCTAAAAATCATATTCTATAGTGTGGAGTACGTGATCATCCTGAGTAACTGAGGAGGGTAATATTTCAGAAATCTCTGCACCCGTCTGTCACTAACTACACCATTGACTACATCTTGAGAAGAGAAACAAATTATGAGAAAAAAGAATCGCAATAATTAAGAAAAGTCGATCCTTTTCATTGAAACTCGATCATACATACATACATACATACATATATTTATTTGCAGATGTGGACGCTGTCCATGGTGGCAAATTACAACAACAAAAACACTAAGCAAAATAAATTATTCATACAACTAAAAGATTACATTTTAGATACAAGGAATAATTGGTATAAGAAAATAATAATAATAATAGAAACAAATATAAATTACGAATAAGGATAATTTACACTATTCTTCATTCATGTCATGTCACTGGCTCCTGATCTGGTGCTTTCTCACCAACTCCTTAAATTTTCCAACATTAGAAGGCAAAGGGCTGAAAATGTCCTCTGGCAAACTGTTCCATTCTACTTCCCCCCTCCCAATGAAAGAATATTTGCCCCAGTTACTATTCCACTGACTTAATTTTAATTTACACGAATGACTGTATCTGCCCATATAAGTACCTCCCTTTCCCAATCCCTCATTAATGTCTTCCCAAGCAATTTCCCCCTTGTAAGCTAAGAAAATACCCCCTAGTCTTGCTCTGGAACGTCTACTAGCCAGACTTTCCCATCCCAAATTCTGAATCATCCTACTTACACTACTCGTCGATCTGTGGTCCTCCATTACATACCTGGCGGCCTTCCTTTGTACTCCTTCCAATTCCTTTATTAAATACATTTGGTATGGATCCCACACTCCCCCAGCATATTCCAGCAGAGGACGGACTAGGGACATGTATGCCCTTTCCCTAATCTCTCTGCCAGCCCCTTTAAACACACGCATAACCATATGTAGTGACTTGTATGCTTTCTTCACTATTTCCCCTATGTGCTTACCCCAGTGAAAATTCCCACTCCCCAGAGTTACACCTAAATACCTACATTCGTCCCCAAATACAACTTTATTTTCCCCTACTGAATATTCAAAAACAATATGATTCCTTTTATTAACAAATCACACTGCCTGACATTTCTTTGAATTTATCAACATATCACTTTCATCTGCCCAGCTTTGTATGACAGTCAGGTCCCTCTGCAAAATTCCGCAGTCGTCCAGATGATTTATCCTCCTGTATACTACTATATCATCAGCAAATAATCTTATCTGGGATGATATTTCAACTCCTATGTCATTTACATACATGAGAAATAGCAAAGGTCCCAATTTACTTCCCTGAGGTGCCCCCCTTCCCACCCTTAACTGTTCTGACACTGACCCTCCAACCCTTACCCTTTGACTTCTCCCCTTTAAAAGGATCTCACCCATCGTACTACTCTCCTGTCCAATCCCACAACCTCCATTTTCCTTAATAGGATATCATGATTGACCCTATCGAAAGCCTTTGAAAGATCAATTGCAATACAGTCAACTTGACCTCTATTATCCAAGGCCTCACTGATATCTTGCTGAAAGCCTGATAGTTGTGATTCACAAGAAAATCCCTCTCTGAAACCATGCTGTTCATTTGCCAACCACCTACTATTCCCTAAGCATTCCCTTATGTAAACATTTATAATTCCTTCAAAAATTTTACATATAATACATGTTAGGCTGACAGGTCTGTAGCTATCACTATCCCCCCTTTCCCCTCTCCCTTTATATACCGGAACTACCAGAGCTTGTTTCCAGTCATCAGGCACTACCCCATTATTTATACAAAAATCAAACAGAAACCTTAAATAAGGTACAATGTTCCATCCCATAATCTTTAACAATTCCCCATTTATCTCATCTACACCAGCTGCTTTTCTTGACCCCAGTCCACGTATTGCATTATAGATATCCTTATTTACATATCTAAATTTCTTCCCGTCCTCAATACCCTGCTCTACTTTCTGATCTACATTTCCCTCCCCACCTTACCATACACCTTATTAAATGCTTCAGCCTTCTCCCCATCTTCCACCAGCAACGTTCCATCTTCCCCCTCGATATCAGGTATTCGGCCTTGAACTCCTCTCACTCCCCTTAAATAGACATACATATTTCTCCACCGTTCCTTGAAAGGCATCCCCCCGCCAACCAGCCTACCCATAAAATGTTTCTTAGCTACTATCTTAGCCCTGTACACTAGTAAAAATATTCAGTGGAACCATATACAGTACCTTACGCTTGTGCATACCAGACGTGTGCATGATATCTAATAAGGAAATCTGCAGTTGAAACAAATTTCTACTACTAAAAGATGAACATCTCTTATATTTTACTTCATTCTACTCAACAATGTGTATTCATGTACTGTAAATATAGTGTATAGGTGCATTTTTGCTGGTTTTAGCTTGCGATAGCAATGCTATTAAGTTACATGTTAGGTGGTTACTCAGCGCTGCAATGGTCAATACGCGCACTGCTATGAGGACAGCAGAGTAAAAAGGTAATCAAAGATTTAAAGGGTACATTGCCATCCATGCAAAAAACAAATGTCATTATTGTAAACATTCCGCAGAGATACGATTTAATTCCCAAATCATGTGTAAATGTAGAAATAGAGGCTACAAATGGAAAAATTCATAAAATTTGTAAGAGTTTTCCAAATGTCCAAATTGTAGATGTAAGTAAATTAGACAGGAAGTTCCACACTCGGCATGGCCTACACTTAAATAGATTAGGAAAAGAGTATCTTAGTGATGAAATCTGCAAAATTGTAAATTCAAATGGTAAGAATAATTCAACAGTAATATCATTAGCGTGGAAGCAGGGAAACTGGTAGAAGAAGCCAAACGTGAGGTTTGGCATTCACATCTTTTGAAGTCAAATTTAACGGAGTGCAACAATGGTATTTCGGATTTGTCTAGCAACAATAATAATAACAATTATGATAATAATAATGTAAATAAATCACCAACACAAGCTTGCAAAAGTAACAAATTTAAAATTTACCACCAGAATGTCCAGTCTCTTTATAATAAAATTGATTACATAAATCTAATGCTTAAAAATGAACTTAAAGACATCTCAGCACTATGTATTTCAGAACATTGGCTGAAAGAGGAACAACTTGAATTAATTCAATTCCCAGGGTTTATACAAGCTAGTAAATACTCTAGATCTAATATTAGCCATGGTGGTACTTGCATCTTCTTAAGAAATAATTTAGATCATGAACAGATAACAGCTTATGATTATCTAATTATGGAACAGGATTTTGAATTCTCTGCCGTAAAAATTCAGCAGTTTAAGTTAATAATTGTATGCGTATACCGTTCTCCGTCAGGAAAGTTTCCTCTATTTATAGATAAATTAGAATTGTTACTCAATAACATGAGCAAAGTAAATTTCGATATAATAATTTGTGGGGATGTAAATGTGGATTTCTTAAAACTTGATAGAAATTGTGAATTATTAACAGAGTTACTAATTTCCTATGGACTGAAACCTACAGTAAATACACCAACAAGAATAACAAAATTTAGTAAAACCACTCCTGATCAAATTTTTATAAATACAGATAAATATCACCATTCAATAGAAGTCTATTGTCCGGGTTTTAGTGACCACCATGGACAAATACTGAGTTTTGAAGTATCCGAAGTAATCAATAATAATGATAATGGAGTAAAATCAAAGTGCAGGTCATTCACTGAATCAAATGTTACATATTTCAATGACTTATTAAATAAGGAAACATGGTCAGAAATTTATGAACTAGAAAATGTAAATGATAAATTTAATGCATTTAACAGTACCCTAAAACACTATTTTGAAATAGCATTCCCCTTTAAACGAAGAACTGTTCAAAATAACAAAACTAGCAATTGGATAACAACAGGGATTATAAATTCATGTCAAAGAAAGAAATTTCTACACAAATTATATAAACAATACCACACAACACCTGAATTCAATTTATACTACAAAAAATACACTAGCATATTAAATAAGGTAATAAGACTAGCAAAGAAAATGCATAATGATAATTTTATTTCCCAATCATCTAATAAAAACAGGGCTATGTGGTCCGTGATAAAGAAAGAAACTGGAAAATCTGCTAAAATACAAAGGAACATTACACTGACCAGAAACAATAAAGTGATATATAATCCAGAGGAAATAGCAAACACTTTTAATGACTATTTTCTGGAAATTCTACAAAAATTAAATAAATCACAGGTAAATACACTAAATTCTAATAATAAAATAAATATATGCAGTGATTCTTTATTTATAAATCATGTCACAAGTGAAGAGGTAAGAATAGTTATAAAAGAGCTAAAAATAAATTCTGTGCTGGCATTGATGGCATCCCTGATGCAATTTTAAAGAAATGTGCAGAAAATATAATAAATCCACTTACGCACTTAATAAACAGTTCAATTCTCTCAGGAACTTACCCGGATATTTTGAAGTTATCAAAAGTAATTCCAGTGCACAAAAACGGTTCAAAAGATGAATTAGATAACTATCGTCCTATTACCTTACCAACTGGTATTGCAAAAATTGTGGAAAAAATTATGTATACGAGACTGATAAGTTTCATAGAAAAAAATAAAATATTATCAAACTCACAACATGGATTTAGAACGGAAAAATCTACACAGACAGCAATTTACGAATGTAGTAATAGTATACTGAAATTAATTGACAATAAGGAACATGTAACTGGCCTATTCTTGGATTTATCGAAAGCATTTGATGTTGTTGACCATAAAATCCTCCTTACCAAACTAAATCAATATGGTGTTAGAGGTCTAGCTAATAAATGGATAGAGTCTTACTTAACAAGGCGTAAACAAATAGTAAGCTTGAGACACAAGGATGATGGAACCAAATTACTTAATGAAACATTGTCCAATGAGGGAATTATTGAATTTGGAGTACCCCAGGGATCGGTTTTGGGCCCACTACTCTTTCTTCTATATATCAATGATATAACACAGAACGTTCATTCACATAAGGAAATTTTGTTTGCGGACGATACAACACTCGTAATAAAAGGTGAAACTAAACAGGTCATACAGCAGTCTGCTGACTCCGTTACAGGAGAGTTAACCAAATGGTCACAAGATAATCGCCTCATAATAAACTATAAAAAGACAGTATGTCTGAATTTCCACACTATACAGAATAGGAATCCTGCGATGCCCAATATAACATTAAATGGTCATCAAATAGAAAATAAATCAGAAACAAAGTTTTTAGGACTATGGATACAACAAGACTTGAAATGGAATAAACATATACAATATCTGAATACTAAACTGAACTCGATGTGCTTTGCGTTACGTATTTTGAAAACCTGCACTAGCATGCACACATTAAGAAATACTTATTTTGCTTATTTCCATTCATACTTAAGATATGGGATCATATTTTGGGGTATGTCGCCAGATGTACTAAGCACGTTTAGGATACAAAAGAGGGCGATTAGAATTATGGCAAATGTAAACTCTAGAGAATCATGTAGACCTCTGTTTAAAGATTTAAACATTCTCCCACTGCCCTGCATATATATCTTTGAAAGTATTATGTTTTTTAAAAAGAATTTAATGAATAAAGATGTTTTTCTTAAAACAAACAATAATGTTCATAGGCATAACACAAGACAAAATCAAAACATTCATATTTCACACACACACAAGCATATATCAAAAAGGAACTTTTCACACTGGAGTTAAATTATACAATAAACTACCCCAGTATATAAAACTGGCCCCAAAAATAAAAACCTTTGATAGAATGTTGAAAGCTTATCTGCAGTGCCATTGCTTTTACTCAGTAGTTGAATATTTTAGCGTATAGGAGTGATGGAATCTATAACTATATTTTACTTTTTTAATTTAATTTTAATACCTAGCTGTATGTTGTTGTATTTATAGAATTAAGTTTTCATATTATGATAATAGAGTGAGGTGTAAATAGTTGTGCAATAAGATTGTATCTATTAAGATTTGCTATTATAATAAGTTATAAATAGTTATAATCTTAGTAATATATACCTGTTAGTTCTTTTATTTTATGCATGTAAATTCTGACGTGTCCTATATCAAAAATGTATTGAATGCATGTATTTGATCAAATGGAATTAATAAAAATCTATCTATCTATCTATCTACTACCAGACCTGACACTGAAATCCAAGATGGCCGCCGTAGTTGGTGGTCGGACATCAAACGCATGACGTGTGTCAGAATCCAACACAACACAAAATAACATCATGACGTGATTTTGTCTGCTGTTAATTCATTTTATGGGCTTGGGACATCTTGGTCATCAGCCCCGTGCAGTTGGGTGTCGGTTGAATTCCTCCAACTACGTGATGACTGTAGTAGTGTGTGTAGCTGTGTGAGGTACAGGCATGGGGAGGTGTCCCGGGAGTTAAAATAAGGTACTACCGGAGTTCCATCAGAAAAGGAATAAAATAAAAATAATGTTGAGGCCCACAGGAGTGATCTGCAGAATATGGCTGAGTGAACAGGGAAAGTTGAAAATGTTCCTGTAGGAATTTCAATCTCTTTTAGTAAGTTACATATTATTCGGGGCATGTTTGCCATCTCTTGATGACTGCAGTACATTTGCATTTTTCTGTTGGCACAGGCTAGAGTAAAATGAGGCTTTTCACCGATGTCTCAGTCTCACTCATGGCTTTGATTATATGGAAGCTACTGAAGTATGGGTGGTGCTTAGTAATGATTATGGGGTTTGAAGCCATTTTTTCAGTGTTGCCTTAGTAAACAAGAGTTTAGTGCTTTTCAATCGGCCAACACGAATGTACCCAAAAGAGCTGGGTTATGCCCTAATCCTGAAATAAATTACATGAGATTAATAAATACACTAGGATGACCAGTTTCGATGTCAAGCGATCATAATCAGATCCATTACACTTAGGCTATAAAATCTATGTTTGAAAATACAGGAGAAAATATTTACAATATGAAAAATTATTTAGTTGCAGTATCGGTACTGCAACTGTCGGTGTATGCTAAATGCTGTATAGCCTATATGATGTTAGGTGAAATGCTAAATGGTGATAGATATCCGGAGTTTGTACACTTTTTGTTGAACCAAATTGACTTGTCTAAGTTCATGAGTTTAAGCCTGAGTGATTTGAATCTCTTGGCTTCACGATTTGCCTGACTGGCCGTGATCATTGTGCGTTTTGAAGCCGGATATCTGTCACCATTTAGCATTTCACCTAACATCATATATACTGCATAGATTTTATAACCTAAGTGTAATGGTTCTGATGATCGCTTGACGATCGAAACTGGTCATCCTAGTGCATTTATGAATCTCATGTAATTTATTTCAGGATTAGGGCATAACCCAGCTCTTTTGAGTACATTTATGTTGACCGACTTAAAAGCACTAAACTCTTGCTTAGTAATGCCATTCAGGGCACAGCCAGTGCCTGTTGGTACAGGTTAAAGTATCACCGGTGTCTCAGTCTCACTCATGTCTGTGATTATATGGTAGCTCCTGAGGTATGGGTGGTGCTGAGTGATGCAATTCAGGACACAGTCAGTGTCTGTTGGCACAGGCTACAGTATCACCGATGCCTCAGTCCTACTCATGGCTGTGATTGTATGGAAGCTACTGAGGTATGGGTGGTGCTTAGTAATGCCATTCAGGACACAGTCAGTGTCTGTTGGCACAGGCTACAGTATCACCGATGCCTCAGTCCTACTCATGGCTGTGATTGTATGGAAGCTACTGAGGTATGGGTGGTGCTTAGTAATGCCATTCAGGACACAGTCAGTGTCTGTTGGCACAGGCTACAGTATCACCGATGTCTCAGTCCTACTCATGGCTGTGATTGTATGGGAGCTACAGAGGTATGGGTGGTGCTTAGTAATGCCATTCAGGGCACAGGCTAGAGTGTCACAGATGTCTCAGTCTCACTCATGGCTGTGGTTATATGGAAGCTACTGAGGTATGGATGGTGCTTAGTAATGACATTCAGGGCACAGTCCGAGTCTGTTGGCTCAGGATAGAGTATCACCACTGTCAGTCTCACTCATGGCTGTGATTATATGGAAGCTACTGAGGTATGGGTGGTGCTTAATAATGACATTCAGGGTACAGCCAGTGCCTGTTGGCACAGGCTAGAGTATCACCGGTGTCTCAGTCTCACTCATGGCTGTGATTATATGGAAACTACTGAGGTATGCGTGGTGATGAGTAATGCCATTCAGGACAGTCAGTGTCTGTTGGCACAGGCTAGAGTATCACTGATGTGTCAGTCTCACTCATGGCTGTGATTATATGGAAGCTACTGAGGTATGGGTGGTGACATTCAGGGCACAGTCAGTGCCTGTGGATGCTGTGAAAGGTTCTACTCATAGGGGTAGTACTGCTGTACTGACTCAGTGAGGAAAGCAATGACAAACTACCTCACTCCTCTTCTTGCCTATAGCGCTGCCATGGGTTTTGTGGGTATCTACCCACATAACCTAACGGCAGTGCCTTTTGAGGATCCAACCAGCCTTCGGGCTGACTACCTAACAGGCATACACATTATTCTTAAAAATAAATGTGACCAACCAGGTGGTGTAGTTCTTGGTTGTCACTTCTGGGGTCCAAGTTTGATTCCTGACTGTCAAGAAATCTTAATTCTAGTCTGAGGGTAAGAACGGGGTACACGCAGCCTAGTGAGGTAAACCGGGAAATGTTGGGTTCGATTCTCCGCGTAGCCACCCAGCAAATGGTTTACCATCGGTTCCCACACATACTGAAGATAAATGCTTAGGTAATTCCTATCATAAGGGCACGACTGCCTCCTGTAAATCCGTCAACAAGTAGGCTAGTCGTATTCATTCATTCCTATTCATGAGATTAAATGGCACTCTGTCAAACGCATGACGTTTGTCAGAATCCAACCCAACACAAAATAACATCATGACGTGATTTTGTCTGTTAATTCATTTTATGGGCTTGGGACTTCTTGGTCATCAGCCCCGTGAAGTTGGGTGTGGGTTGTATTCTCCTGATGGAAAATTAGAAAATAGGCACCAATGGCTTATCTTTATAATAATTGGATTTGCATCCAGTCACACAAAAGTTTCAAGGCATATCACCACAATTGTAGCATAACCTATGCATGAGTAAGCCTACTGGTAGTTTACTAAAACGGGATCCACACCAAGTACGTGATAAGATTGATATCCTTGAACTAGCAGGCGGATAATTGGATGAGAGAACACTGCAGACAATTTAAAAAGTAGGTTATGTTCCTACGTACGGTAATCAATTTTCAGATCTTCTTAGACCTTAAATTGGAATACGTTAATTATTACTATGCTTGCTCATAATGAATTACCATTACTAATAATTTATAAACCCTAAACAGAATAATAAATAGACCAAACTTACCCACTGATTGACAATAGTATTGATGGTATCACAAGCGTAACAGAAGTCACCGGTATCTCATATTTATGAAGCATTAATGCAGACATTTACTTACACGAGCGAGTAATATCATTAAGCAATAATCAATAAGCACAGATAATCAAGGGAGACGATTGTTAACTGAAATTCACACCACTATCACATCGTAAACAAAACGAATCAACTTATAAACAAAGCATGTAACCACCAACAGCGACAGCCATCTTTCCTGTGTCCCGCCGCCAGTGTCAGGTCCGGTATTATAGAAAGTCCTGAGGACAGTGTTGATGCAGAGAACGCCATGATTGGGTAGGCTTTGTATTATTAGAGGCTAAGCTCGGAGTAAAGGCTGGTGTTCCCCATTCGTGAACTCAAGCGACTGTGCTGCCGTTATCTGATGGAAACATAAACAAACAGATGCTATAATTTTATTAATCCAGCCAATGAACATGTATTTTTCTTTTCAGGACAGGTCAGGGAAAGGATTATAAAAGGAAATTGGCCGTGGACCTATTGAAACCATGTGATTTGAGTTGATGGGTGTGCTATTCTTTAGTTTTTTCAGTTATTTTCATAATAATTGAAGCTAAAAGATGAGTAATATAATTACTCAGTTCCACTGCGCTCTTCAAATTCAACATTTGCCATATCAATGCACTACTTCCACAAAAAGAAAGCTTTTCAGACGGAATGGAGTCAATTACTTCGTGTCGCAAAACCGATTTCGAAGTATATGATCGTATGTGGCTGGCATTATACAAAGGAGAATTATTTATTAATAAATACTAATGGATTTCTTAAAATAACCAGTACCCTACATTCTGCCCTGCACTACAAACTAGGCAACTTAAATGCAGGGTCGATTTGACAGCTGTTCTTCCCATGTGGCAAAAATTACATTTAGGGGTCGCTTTATCGTAGGCCTACATGTGGTTGTCTTTCTTTAACTTGCCCCATTGCTACTTCAAAACTGAGAAGCTCAGTTCTTCTAAGTTTATAATCAGGTGCCTATTAAAAAATTAAAACATCTTGAGGCTATAGTCAACTTGTACAGTCTTTGATTTATTGACTTCAACAGTATTAGGCTATATCTTCCAAATTTAAATATATGTTTAGCAATATACCGACTACACGCTTATTAGATTCCTGAACAAATTATTTTTATCTCGGTAACTGGTGACCGAATTCCATTTTGAATCTGAATTGAATTTGTCTAATTACTAGTTTGTAAGCATAAATCTTCAAGTCTCATAAAATCTTGGTGTTTTTAGCACTTTCCCACACATAATTATATGTCTGGCATCTAAAATTGCCTGTCCTTCAATACGAGCCCGGTTAGAATTGCCGACAAGCTTCAATACATAATGACCACATAGAGTTGCATGCAAAATAGATACACTGAATACAAGTGGATAATATTCATGACCAATGTTACTGCAGTTGTCTGTCATGATTTTTCCTTTAGGGATGTACTTTGCCATGTTTGGTTACACTACCTTTTTTCTCTTGCAGGTCTGTAATGAGCGGTGGCATTGCAATGGAAAGACAAATCTATGTTGAAATGATAATTTGATGAAATGAAGTAGGGCCTACTCTAAATGTAGGCTATGTACGAATGAGAAATGTATAATAAATATACCACAGACTTGATTTTGTAATTTTTTAAATTCCAAGTTCCTTATTTACATCCTGATTTCCTTGAAGTATTCAATTTAGTAAGGGCAAAATTTTGGTGTGTTTTGTATTGGCGATGGTTTTATTCATACTTATTTATTTCCTATGTTTTTTCTTAATCTATTTATAACAGTGTAGGCCTACTGTATATTAACTTGTGGGTCAATAACCTAGATGTTAGGTCTCTTTAAAACAATTATCATTAACTTTTATTCCTCACAGGCAAGGGCCAAGTTGTGTAAGTTTGTCCTATGAAGCCAAAATAAATAAATAAATAAATAAATAAATAAATAAATAAATAAATAAATAAATAAATAAATAAATAAATAAATAAATAAATAAATAAATAAATAAATAAATAAATAAATAAATAAATAAATAAATAAATAAATAAATAAATAAATAAATAAATAAATAAATGGGATTGATACAAATCATCGAAATGCTCATTCTCTGGAGGAGGGGGATAGGGAGCCGCGGAGGTGCAGGATACGATTCAAATTTCCCGCGCTGAAACTTTCATGTGTTTCCTATGCATGCGTTAGCGGTGCTCGTTATCGGAATTAAATTTAAACCGTTCTTACCAATATTCTTTGGTGCTGGAATATATTGTGATTTTCTATGATTATTTTCAACGTTTAAAAATGTTTGTAGAAAGCCAAGGCATTTATTCTCCGAGTAGAAAATCTGCCCGGACGCCTTCCTATAAAAATAAATAAAAATTATCGTACCTAAAGAATAGTTATATGTTCTAGGAAAAGAGGTCTTGTGGTAATCTCATCCGATACCACTAAATTTACACGACAAACGACAAACTAATATCAATTTCAATACGCTCCCGTATTAACTCGTATATAGTGTATATTATGGTGGTCAACCCCAAATAATATTTAATATTGAACAGCCAATCACAATTTTTAAGCAGGTTAGTACAAAAATGTAACTCCAGAGTACGCATCATCGCTTTTGAACAGCCAATTTGTGAAATGAATTAGTACAAAAATGTAACACCAGAGTGCGAATTATCGCTTCTGTCTAGAGCTATGAGAGCTGCTGTGTAGAGCTATGAGAGATAATGGAGTAAGTACCGTTGAGTTGGTAGCTCTGCTCCACCGCACCTTCAACTATCTTTCATCATTTTCTTCGAGCATACAATAGGATAGAGAGGCCTTGACCAGCGGAACATGGGGCCAGAATAAGATCAGCTGATGTTGGTATAATATGGCGCCTATGCCCAAGTTGTCTGCGTGAGTGTACGGATTATACTTAATAGTTATCGATATACGAGCCCATTTTTGCCGTATAATATATTACAAATATGTAAAATACGCCTTTTTCTTTATGTAAGAGGCTGAATGTGAAGTTATATAGCGAAAATGGTTATATCTTGCGCTGCTTACAATTGCAGTCAGAGGTTTGAAAAGGGAACAGACTATCTTTTCGCGGGTAAGAATTAAAATATATGACCTAAAATACACAGACTTGATTGATTACATACATTTTCCCAATACAGCTGGCACCCAGCGGCGTAGCCGTGCTCGTTAAACCATGCAGCACGCTCCGATATCGCAGGTCGAATCCCGGCGCTGACTGCGGCTATCCAGAGTATGGTTTATCCCCCAGGATTTTCCACACTCCCTCCAGGCAAATGCCGGGATAGCACCTTAGTTCAAGTCCCGAGGCACCTACCTCATCCCTGTCCCTAATAAAGTTACACACTACTACAGTCATCACATCAATACCGGTACAGGTTATCAGACAAGTTTAACCCACACCAACTACACGGTGCTGATGACCAAGATGTCACAAGCCCCTTAAATGAATTAACAACCACCAATGCAGCTATACACACTACTGCAGTCATCACAGAAATTTAAGTTACGGTATCAGACAAGTTCAACACATAGGCCTACTCAAGTACACAGGGCTGATGACCCGGAAGTCCCTAGCCATCAAAAATGAATTTACTAAATATGGAGGGGAAGGGGATAACATTAGGATATTTGTAAGATTTATTGCTGGAGGTGATAAATATTTGGAGTGGGGATATCATTGGTTTTCTTTTAAGATGCAGTGCTGGATATCACTTTGTACGCATAATTAAATGTATTCGCTTATTTCAGCTTCCCTTCAGACCCCGAATTGCTTAAGCTATAAATATGAATATGAATGTTAATTGATGATAGTTGTAATCAGGTTAATAGATACGATCGGATGATTATCGGCAAACTTTCTTGATTTTTAAAGGTAAACCAGCATAATAGAAGCATAGGGCCTACATGTTACTAAAAAGGTAACCTGGTACTAGTATGCTTTGTAGAGTTTATTATTTCAGATATGTAAAAATATTACAAATATAACCACGTCAGACAATTATTACGGATAAAATTATACGTAAACGTATTTTATTCACCATTTTATAATTTCCTAACCATGTAGGCCCTACACACGTCACCTATGCATTCCAACACTGATATGTCAACACACCAAAATATCGCATATAACGATTATACTTCACACTTTTCATACAAAAAAGAACAGCAATATTCAGAAGGAATTGTAGTTATCGCCACCTTCAACAGAAATAGTCTGTTAATCGCAATATATACGCTTGAATCGGGATTTTAAGTCACTTCATAATGCTATTCTTATGGGAGACATCTTTGTTTTGCCCAGCATCAGCTGATCTTATTTTGGCCCCACGGCCGGCCGGTAGAAGCATAGCTGGCGCCCTCTCTATCCTATTGTATGCTCGAAGATCATTTTAGATCTAATTCAGTCGCTCGTCCGCTGTGAACGCAGTAACATATCCGTCGCTTTCGTCTGGTGTTTGTGTGTGCGGTGAGCGGTGTGGTGTGCGATTTGCTATCCATATTTAAGTGTGTTGTTTCGTCTTTATTTCCTTGTGCTTGGTGACGTTTTATGTAAGTACTATACATTCGGAAATTCTTCGCCGCAATGTCGGAGAAGAGTGGGGGAGGTCAAATAGGCCTCCCACCGGATAATTCATCGGCGGTTATTATTGATGGTTACGTCAACATTGAAGCAATGAATATTGTGGAAGAACATGAGAACACTACAATGTCGGAAGTTCGGGCTACTCCTGTGGTCCAAACCCCTGTACAACCTCGTACCCCTCCCAGTGACTATCGCTACTTTTCAAATCATACGGGACCGTATATAGTTTTCGTTCAAGGCGTTGAGCCTCAAGCGATTGGACATTTGCATCCCATGGCTTTGGGACGTTTGTTTTATGAACGTAAAATCCCAGGAATTCAAGAAATCCAACGAAAAGGGCGCAATCGGGTTCAAATTCAATTTAAGTCACTTCGAGATGCCAATTCATTTTTTGGAACATCCGGTGTTAAAGGATAGAAATCTAATGGCCTTTATTCCATCGTCAAGCATACAACGAGTGGGACTCATTCGGGGGGTAGATACCTCTTTTACGCAGGAGGAACTAATGCGTTTCATTGACTCTCCCGTACCTATCGTTCGCTTACAACGTTTTTTTCGTACTAAAACCGTAGATGGGAAATCGGAAAAAATAGCAACGGGCACCGTGATTTTTTTTTTCGAAACTCAAAACTTGCCGACTCATGTCAGCATCTTCAATGTTCTTTTAGAAGTAAGTTTGTACATTTTTTCACTTCTTCGATGTCAGAAGTGCCAGAGGTACGGGCATGTGCAACTTCACTGTCGGGCTCGGGGCCCTAGATGTGGACAATGTGCGCAGGAGCATTTAACGAGTGACTGCAAAGAAGTGATTTTCAAGTGCGTTAATTGTCAAGGCAATCATATGGCAGGGGCGGTGCGCTGTGAGGTGCATCAGCAGCAAATGGAGATAAAGAGGCTGATGTGTACTGAAAACAAATCATACAATGCAATTGTGAAGCGCCAGACAAGTACCCCTTTTCACCCTTTAGCACTCCCCCAACAATTTCCCCCTTTGGCAGCTTCATCTAGTGGGCAACGATTTGATCCTCCGCGCAAGCGTAAATTTACAGAGTTGGTACATCCGGCTCCGAAATTGATTACACCCGTGGGATATGACAGGTCGGCATATCTGCAACTGATAAAAAACCCAACCGTGGAACGGATATCACCACTTGAGAAGCCCAGCGAACCAGGCACATCCGGTGTCCGGCGACTGGAGCCCGATTCGGGGCCCGATAAGTCTGCTCCTACTCAAATCATCCTCGACGAATTTACAGAACTCATGGATCTTTTAGGCCACAATGCACAGTGGGCGCACTGTGTTAAAAAGTTATTAGATAAAATACTGCCATTACTTCCACCCCTCGAAAAACCACTACCACGGGGCACTGGTGCAGTTTGTCAATAGTTTCTTCCCTTTTCTTTTTTTGGGTTGTATTCGTTTAGTCTCTTTCTTCATCTCATGTCGTTCATAGGTGAAGGATGTGGCTGCTGCAATGGAACTGTCGGAGTGTGGTAAATAAGAAGCATGAATTGCTTCATTTAATATCGACATATCACCCTGAGATCGTATTTATCCAAGAAACGTGGCTATACCCACATTATCGTTTTCAAATTCCCAATTATACGGTCTTTCGTGAAGATGGTCCGGGATACGGAGGCTTAATAACCCTCTGTAAAACGGATTTACAAATAACTCCGCTGTCTTTGCCTTATCAACTCCCTTTTTGTTATCATCAATTTTTTCGGGTGGGGGATATATATGTGAGTCATATCTATTGCCCACCACGTGTTCAGGGCACGCAACAACAGTGGCACATGTATTTTAAATATGTGGCACAAAGATCTAAGCATGTTATTCTAGGAGATTTTAATGCACACCATGGACTCTGGGGCAGTGAACGAATTAATGCTAAAGGTAGACATGCGATTTCCACATTTTCCTTAAATGTGTTAAACGACGGTTCTCCTACGCGATTGACACCCCCAGGCAGTCCAAAAAGTGTGGTAGATTTAACTCTCACTACCCCGGACTTGTCGCATAAATTAGATTGGAGCACGATCGGGGACACGCATCAGAGCGATCACTTCCCTATTTTAATTTTTTATGATCGCACTGGGGTAGCACCATCGATACACCGGGGCACTAAAATAACTCGTTCCTTAAAATACTTTGATTTCGACCTCTTTCAGACATTCATTCAGGATAACCTGGGCCGCATTCCACCCCTCCCACGTCAGAAATACTCTCTTTTGTATCACCTTGTTCAGCAATATTTAGATTGTTATCACCCGAAGCGTCCAATTCCGTATAGTAGGTTCCAACGCCCTGGGACTATACAGTGGTGGGATGCAGAGTGTGCCTTGCTAGTAAAAAGACGGAAGGCGTGTTTACGAATATATCGGAAACATGGTACACATGACAATTATATCTTGTATAAGCGCGTCACAGCCACGATCCAACGAGTATTTAATGAAAAGAGACGCGACGCATGGAAGAATCACATCAGCTCATTAAATGCTACAACCTCTTTAACTAAGTTATGGTCTACCATCAAAAGTTTGTCCAATACTCGTTATATGGGGCCGCCTACAGGCCTTATCCGGCAGGGTTTTCAAGACTTTTATATAAATCTCACGCCAGATACAGTTATCAATACGGGCCCGTTTCCGTCTTATACAGCTTCAGATCATGTTTTACTGCAACCTATAACGCACGTGGAAATTCAATCTGCCCTGCGAGGTACGAAATTGACAAGTCCTGGTGTAGATTCCATAACATATCAGATGGTTGCCTATCTCCCTGACAAGGCAATGGAGATGCTTATTTCTGTATATAATGAAGTATTACGTTTTGGCACGTTTCCCACTGAGTGGAATATCTTTGAGGTCCTGCCTATCTTAAAAATCTCGAAGGACGCACGTGACCCTCAGAATTATCGTGGGATCAATTTAGGCTCCTGTGTGAGGAAGATATTTCAAAAAGTATTATTGCAACGTTTGCAATGGTGTATGGAATATTACAACTTATTCTCTAAGTATCAATTCGCATTTCGTAAACGTAGCAGTACTGTAGATGCTATTTCGATTTTCTTAACTGACGTGTTATTAGCTAAAGGACGCAAACATCATACTATTGCTGTTTGTCTGGATATTAAGGGGGCGTACGATGCCGTAGATCCCATGATTTTACAACGGAAACTGCAGGAGCTTCAGTTCCCCTTTCCATTTCTTTGTATTGCTCACAATTTTTTAACTCATCGGCGTCTCATATTACGTACCCCCGAGGGGATGCTGGACCACCGTCAGACGTCGCAGGGCTTGCCGCAAGGGGACATACTTAGTGGTTTTCTGTTTTCCATTTATACTCAACAATTAGAAGCGGTGATTTTGCCTTATGCCCGTATCATACAATATGCGGATGATTTTATGATTTATTGTTCCCGTGACACTTTACATCAATGTCGAACAGATTTATATCTTGCATTAACTCTAGCCCATGAATGGCTAAGTAATCATGGCTTGGAAACATCTCCGGGTAAGAACTCTGCTATAATTTTCACGCATCAACGGCGGTACGATCAGACCCCTATTTTATTTCGACAAGGTACCACAGATGTTGTGCGCAATATCAAATATTTAGGCATTTATATTGACGATAAACTCTGGTGGAAACGGCAGGTACAATATCTTGAAGTTAAAATCGAAAAACGGTTACAGGTCCTTCGTGCTTTGACAAGGCGTCGTTGGGGTGCGGACCCCGCTTTATTATTGACAGTGTACAAGAACATTATTCGTTCACAATTAGATTACGGCAGTTTCTTTTACGATCTAATGGCGAACAGTCGCTTGTTAATGTTAGATAGACTACAATATAAAGCCATCCGCATAATTCTAGGGGCTTTGGCCTCCACCCCCACGAGTGCATTGTTGGTGGAAGCCGGTGAGTTACCCTTATCACAACGACGCACATTTATAGCGGGTAAATATTTAGCCTACAAATTGTCGTTAGTGGCGTCTCCGATTATCTCTAAATTACAACTTCTGACGGAATATTACGCACGAAATTGTTTAGATCGCTCACATAAACCGGCACCTGTCATGGCTTATGAGATTTTACAACCCTTCAGGAAGGATGTGTTACAAACCCGTTTAGCACTTCCATATACAATCCCATACAGGGTTTTGCATACCCAACCTAAGATTCTGCATAATTCCTTTCCATTGCTATTTCAAATGTTCAAGCATCATCCGAATATCATTTCTAGTGCATTTCGAGAGATTCAGGATTTGTATTCCAATTATACGATTTTTTATACGGATGGTTCAAAAATGGTTCGACCGGACCGCGTGGGGTCGGCTTTTTACTCTCCTGACTTACAGGTCAGTCGCACTTATTGCCTCCCCCCTCATCTTACAATCTTTACAGCTGAACTCTTTGCTATACGCCAGGCTTGTCACTATATTCATGCCCAGCGTTTACATCACGTGCTAATATGCACGGATTCTTTGAGTGTTATTAATGCCTTACCTCATTTTCTGCACTCGAATAATTGGTATCTTTACCAAATAGTGCAATATTTCCATACATTCACACTCACAGGACAAGACGTGGTTATCATGTGGATTCCTGGGCATTGTCATATAGCGGGAAACGAAACAGTCGATCACTGGGCAAAGAATGCGGCATGCGGTCAGGGAACAGTTTATAATATCGGGATACCGTATCCGGATATAGTACAGATAATTCATCAGAGAGTCGTTAGTGCTTGGCAAAATGAATGGACCGAGATAGCAAAATGTAAAGCAAAACATTTCTTCTTAATAAAACCATCTGTAACTACGGAGCCTTGGTTCCGGGTCGGAAAATATTCGCGGCGTCATATTATTACCATCATTCGAATGCGGTTCCAGCACGCTCTTACACCAGTAGCTTTGGAGCGCATGCATCTCAGGGACAGATAGATAGATAGATTTTTATTAATTCCATTTGATCAAATACATGCATTCAATACATTTTTGATATAGGACACGTCAGAATTTACATGCATAAAATAAAAGAACTAACAGGTATATATTACTAAGATTAAAACTATTTATAACTTATTATAATAGCAAATCTTAATAGATACAATCTTATTGCACAACTATTTACACCTCACTCTATTATCATAATATGAAAACTTAATTCTATAAATACAACAACATACAGCTAGGTATTAAAATTAAATTAAAAAAGTAAAATATAGTTATAGATTCCATCACTCCTATACGCTAAAATATTCAACTACTGAGTAAAAACAATGGCACTGCAGATAAGCTTTCAACATTCTATCAAAGGTTTTTATTTTTGGGGCCAGTTTTATATACTGGGGTAGTTTATTGTATAATTTAACTCCAGTGTGAAAAGTTCCTTTTTGATATATGCTTGTGTGTGTGTGTGAAATATGAATGTTTTGATTTTGTCTTGTGTTATGCCTATGAACATCATTGTTTGTTTTAAGAAAAACATCTTTATTCATTAAATTCTTTTTAAAAAACATAATACTTTCAAAGATATATATGCAGGGCAGTGGGAGAATGTTTAAATCTTTAAACAGAGGTCTACATGATTCTCTAGAGTGTACATTTGCCATAATTCTAATCGCTCTCTTTTGTATCCTAAACGTGCTTAGTACATCTGGCGACATACCCCAAAATATGATCCCATATCTTAAGTATGAATGGAAATAAGCAAAATAAGTATTTCTTAATGTGTGCATGCTAGTGCAGGTTTTCAAAATACGTAACGCAAAGCACATCGAGTTCAGTTTAGTATTCAGATATTGTATATGTTTATTCCATTTCAAGTCTTGTTGTATCCATAGTCCTAAAAACTTTGTTTCTGATTTATTTTCTATTTGATGACCATTTAATGTTATATTGGGCATCGCAGGATTCCTATTCTGTATAGTGTGGAAATTTAGACATACTGTCTTTTTATAGTTTATTATGAGGCGATTATCTTGTGACCATTTGGTTAACTCTCCTGTAACGGAGTCAGCAGACTGCTGTATGACCTGTTTAGTTTCACCTTTTATTACGAGTGTTGTATCGTCCGCAAACAAAATTTCCTTATGTGAATGAACGTTCTGTGTTATATCATTGATATATAGAAGAAAGAGTAGTGGGCCCAAAACCGATCCCTGGGGTACTCCAAATTCAATAATTCCCTCATTGGACAATGTTTCATTAAGTAATTTGGTTCCATCATCCTTGTGTCTCAAGCTTACTATTTGTTTACGCCTTGTTAAGTAAGACTCTATCCATTTATTAGCTAGACCTCTAACACCATATTGATTTAGTTTGGTAAGGAGGATTTTATGGTCAACTACATCAAATGCTTTCGATAAATCCAAGAATAGGCCAGTTACATGTTCCTTATTGTCAATTAATTTCAGTATACTATTACTACATTCGTAAATTGCTGTCTGTGTAGATTTTTCCGTTCTAAATCCATGTTGTGAGTTTGATAATATTTTATTTTTTTCTATGAAACTTATCAGTCTCTTATACATAATTTTTTCCACAATTTTTGCAATACCAGTTGGTAAGGTAATAGGACGATAGTTATCTAATTCATCTTTTGAACCATTTTTGTGCACTGGAATTACTTTTGATAACTTCAAAATATCCGGGTAAGTTCCTGAGAGAATTGAACTGTTTATTAAGTGCGTAAGTGGATTTATTATATTTTCTGCACATTTCTTTAAAATTGCATCAGGGATGCCATCAATGCCAGCACAGAATTTATTTTTTAGCTCTTTTATAACTATTCTTACCTCTTCACTTGTGACATGATTTATAAATAAAGAATCACTGCATATATTTATTTTATTATTAGAATTTAGTGTATTTACCTGTGATTTATTTAATAATTTTTGCGGAATTTCCAGAAAATAGTCATTAAAAGTGTTTGCTATTTCCTCTGGATTATTAATCACTTTATTATTTCTGGTCAGTGTAATGTTCCTTTGTATTTTAGCAGATTTTCCAGTTTCTTTCTTTATTACAGACCACATAGCCCTGTTTTTATTAGATGATTGGGAAATAAAATTATCATTATGCATTTTCTTTGCTAGTCTTATTACCTTATTTAATATGCTAGTGTATTTTTTGTAGTATAAATTGAATTCAGGTGTTGTGTGGTATTGTTTATATAATTTGTGTAGAAATTTCTTTCTTTGACATGAATTTATAATCCCTGTTGTTATCCAATTGCTAGTTTTGTTATTTTGAACAGTTCTTCGTTTAAAGGGGAATGCTATTTCAAAATAGTGTTTTAGGGTACTGTTAAATGCATTAAATTTATCATTTACATTTTCTAGTTCATAAATTTCTGACCATGTTTCCTTATTTAATAAGTCATTGAAATATGTAACATTTGATTCAGTGAATGACCTGCACTTTGATTTTACTCCATTATCATTATTATTGATTACTTCGGATACTTCAAAACTCAGTATTTGTCCATGGTGGTCACTAAAACCCGGACAATAGACTTCTATTGAATGGTGATATTTATCTGTATTTATAAAAATTTGATCAGGAGTGGTTTTACTAAATTTTGTTATTCTTGTTGGTGTATTTACTGTAGGTTTCAGTCCATAGGAAATTAGTAACTGGTTTAATAATTCACAATTTCTATCAAGTTTTAAGAAATCCACATTTACATCCCCACAAATTATTATATCGAAATTTACTTTGCTCATGTTATTGAGTAACAATTCTAGTTTATCTATAAATAGAGGAAACTTTCCTGACGGAGAACGGTATACGCATACAATTATTAACTTAAACTGCTGAATTTTTACGGCAGAGAATTCAAAATCCTGTTCCATAATTAGATAATCATAAGCTGTTATCTGTTCATGATCTAAATTATTTCTTAAGAAGATGCAAGTACCACCATGGCTAATATTAGATCTAGAGTATTTACTAGCTTGTATAAACCCTGGGAATTGAATTAATTCGAGTTGTTCCTCTTTCAGCCAATGTTCTGAAATACATAGTGCTGAGATGTCTTTAAGTTCATTTTTAAGCATTAGATTTATGTAATCAATTTTATTATAAAGAGACTGGACATTCTGGTGGTAAATTTTAAATTTGTTACTTTTGCAAGCTTGTGTTGGTGATTTATTTACATTATTATTATCATAATTGTTATTATTATTGTTGCTAGACAAATCCGAAATACCATTGTTGCACTCCGTTAAATTTGACTTCAAAAGATGTGAATGCCAAACCTCACGTTTGGCTTCTTCTACCAGTTTCCCTGCTTCCACTCTAATGATATTACTGTTGAATTATTCTTACCATTTGAATTTACAATTTTGCAGATTTCATCACTAAGATACTCTTTTCCTAATCTATTTAAGTGTAGGCCATGCCGAGTGTGGAACTTCCTGTCTAATTTACTTACATCTACAATTTGGACATTTGGAAAACTCTTACAAATTTTATGAATTTTTCCATTTGTAGCCTCTATTTCTACATTTACACATGACTTGGGAATTAAATCGTGTCTCTGCGGAATATTTACAATAATGACATTTGTTTTTTGCATGGATGGCAATGTACCCTTTAAATCTTTGATTACCTTTTTACTCTCATTTCTATAGACGTCGTTTGCTCCAGCGATGATCACTGCGTAGTCCTTTGCAGTAAGGGACGCACACTCTCCTATCATCCCGTTCGTGACTTCTGCAATCTGAGCTCCTGGCTTCACTGTCGAAGTGACCTCCATTTCTCGGCTTCTCTCCAAAACGCTTGCTGCTACATCTCGCCCGTGGCTATCCGCAAATATCCGCATCTTCCTGGATTTTCTCTTTATCACTTTCTTCTTTTCTTCTTGAGGAAAGTCATCATTTTCTTCGACAAGCACTCCAAATGAATTTGAGACGGGAATTTCAGTTACATGTACTCCATTTATAGGCCTAGGCTTATTCAATCTTACCTTACCAGCAATCACTGTCGACCAAGTTTCCTTGCTTTCCTCTCTGTTTCCTTTTAATTTATTCAACTCTTCCATTAACTTAGCAATATCTTCCTTTAGCAGCTTTATAATTTCGTCTTTTGAGGACAGTTCGTTTCTCAGGTTATGACATGCGCATGACGGTAGCGGTAGGCCTACATTACGACAATCGGTTTCACTTTTCTCCTCATTCAATTTTACCTGAGATCTTGTGATGATTTTATTTGCATTTTTTACTTTTATTTTGCACGACGAGCATAAATCCGTTACGGTTACACAACCTGACGAGATACTAACACTGTTTACTGTCGTCATACTAGAGATCTAAGTGAGCCTAGATGTTTACACCAAATTACACTAAATTTAATTTAATTATTACTACCTAATAGAATTAATCTAATAACCTACCAATAAAGAAGAATGTGAAATACGTATATCTTCCAATCGGGTGAAGTCTCGTAAAAGCACCACTGCTCTACTTGGTTCAAACAGTGATTGAAGAAGTCACCGAATCTTTGGATACACGTTCCCACAACTTAGTTTAAGTTTATTAAATTATCAACAAGAATTTCTAAATACTATCAATATTCCGTATTACACTTGATCTGAGGAAAGTAACTTTATAGATTTTAAGCCTCTGTTATAATATTTTACCACTTTTATCAAATATTTACACTAGCTGCTATTTCACTGCACTTTCACTGTGACGCCATCATGAATGAACAATGATAGGTGTGTATGTGGTAGGGCACGAGGTACATTACATCACATATTGTTTCAGTGTGAAACCTTCAATCTGCAGAGAGACATTATGTTGGAGAAATTGAGGCGACTTGATTATCCTTTACCTTTAAACATCGCGTCACTTGTACATAGTCCTACAGTTCCATTGGCGGATGCCATTATGTCATATTTGGATCACCTTCTATTTCAATTGTAAAATCATAGGTGGGCTCCTAGGGGATCCTTCCCGTTATTTGTTCCGGTGTTCCTGGGTGTGGTTTTTAGGCTTGTGGTCCCCCATATATATATACGTATAGATCTTGTTTTCGTTATTCCTCCTATTTGGCGTGTGCGATAACTATATAGCTTTAGACATCAGTGCTAAAGATCAGCTCCGATAGTGAAGAGGATAATGTGGACATCAGTTTCTCAATGTGACAAACGAAGTCCAAGAGATTAGTGGTTTTTGAACATATGGACCAATTTGCTGCGGCATTTTACTGCGATGGCTACTGTTTTGTCTATTCCCAGCCGGATGTTATAGACCTCGTGCGCCTCGCTGGATTTTGACCGTTGGCGCCCCTAGCGGATGCTTGTGCAACACGCAGGATGAATGACTGACGCAATTGCCTTTGAGTCTAGGCAAGCAAGCAATTATATTTACCGCTCCAATGTCGTGCTCTATTGAGGATTTTGTTGGTTTTGAACGGATACAGTGGACTCAGACTTATTTCAGACCTTCCACCCTGAAGAAAGGTGCAAAACTCGATGAGAGTTGCCATGTACTCAAAGTGAGAGAAACGTCGGGAGGGGAAATTGCCGGCGTATGTTTGAGAGAAACAAACATAAATCAACCACCGTATACTGTCAAACTTCAAGTAAGCATTAAAATATTATGTATTTCCTATGATACTTATGAAAACTTTTATCAATAGGCCCAATCAGCATTAGTTTATGTCTTAAATTATCATGAGTAAGCCAGTAGGCTATCATGCCCGTCAATGTCTTTATCGTGTTTCTTTCAGATCGATCGCGAAAGAAATCTACAATCCGCTGAATGCCAGTGCAAAGCCGGCCTCTCCCTATGCTGTAAGCATATTGCTGCGTTGTGTTATTATGTTAACACAGAAAGAGACCATTCTAGTACTTCCTCTCTGCAGCAGTGGGAGAAACCTAGGAATGTTCCCGTAGGATATACTAAAGGTGAAAGCATAAGGCAAATGATAGAGAAGAAAACAACTAAGCGACCAGTTTACTGCATGCCAGAGAGGGGAAATGACGAATATTTCAGTAAAGAAGAAATATATGCCCGTCTTAAGAACATTGATAGCGCATTAACGGGAGTTTTAGAGGTGGAATGCGAAGGATAGTCGTCTTCCATAAGTAATTCAATTATAGACCACGTCGTGGATAATGCTGTAGGACTGGCTGAAAAAGCGTCTGTGACTCAGTGCCTCCATGGATTTGACAACCAATCTCAAGTACCAAATCAGTGCTATGAAAGCACTCACAAGGGCGGTGGTAAGATAGTGCTAGTGAAAAAAGAATACGAAGATATGTTGTCCAGTGAAGTGTTGAGATTTTATTGTGACAAAGTAAAAATCAATATTTTGCAAAAATATGAAATTGCATTTGACACAATGGCACAGTCACGATGTCACTTGTGGTTTCAGCAGAGATTGATTCGAATTTCCGCCAGTCAGAATGTGCACAGGATCATAACATTACAAAGTGGGGATTACCAAAAACTAGCATCTCTAATTCATAAGTCCAAAGACATAAATACTCCTGCAGTTAGGTATGGAAGGGATAATGAACCGAATGCGATAATGGAATTCTGTGCATTGTTCCAATGTTCCGTAAGGCAGGTAGGCTTGCTTGTAAAACATGAACAAACATGGCTCTGCTGCAGTACAGACGGGATTGCTCTACGGGAACATCATGAAGGGTTTCCATCTCTTCTCGAGATCAATTGTCCGTATTCGTGCTGGGAAAAACCTGTTATTGAAAGGAAACTGTGCAATATCCGATATTTGTACATTAATAATAATAATGGGAAAGTAAAATTAAAGGAGACCCATGTATATTACACCCAGGTACAGGTATCAATGTACATTTCAAATTTAAATGTATGTAACCTGTTTATATACTCTCTGTTAGGTTCACTTCTTAATAAATCACATAGACTCCTCTAGAATGAATATTTTATTATTTGTTGTGGAAAGATTCACAATTCACATCACACGACACACACCATATTGTTTTTGACACTGAACTTCACTGATATCAAAGACTATGTCAAAGATACTGCACTACACTCTTGTACTTACTGCCAACACAACATTCTCCCACCTTGAGTTGTGGAAACAACTCAACAAAACAATAAAATAACATAACACATACATTTTCACAAAATAAATGAACACATAAATAAATAAGTCACTCAAAATATCTCTTTGGTTTAACCACCACTCTCCCACTACTGGTTTTGATGAGATCAGAAGTATTAGTAGATGGTTTAACAGTCTTTGGATTTTTCTCCTTCTTCTCATTTTCATTCCGCTCAACTTGCAGTCTTAAAGCATGATCTTCTCCAGATGTCATTTCAAGTGGATACACCCTCTGTACTGGCCTCAGTAGCTCTCCTTTTGTAGTCGCCAAGCGAACAACTCTCACGACACCACCTTTGCCAGGGATGACCTCCGTCACTCTTGCCAGCGGCCAGTCTAGTCTCTTCGTATTGTCACTGGCTACCAGTACTACTTCACCTACACAGGGTTTGTGATGACTTTTCCTAATGTGGTTCTTCTGTATTAGCTGTCCAAGATATTCATTCCTGAATCTTACCCTTAATGTTTCCTTTACTTTCTGTCTGTACCTGAATCTTCTGTCAAGTTTTATGTCCTCGATCATGTCGATATCGGGCATTCCAATCTCCTTGACTTCCTGTAGGAACATTGCAGGGGTGATAGCCATCAAGTCTTCTCCATCATTGGACAGGTAAGTAAGTGTTCGTGAATTCATGACAGCTTCAATGTCACACAGAACAGTCATCATTTCTTGGTACGACAGACATGACCTTCCCAGAACTTTCCTGAGCATTTGTTTGAGGACACCAATCAGCCTCTCCCACCATCCTCCCCACCATGCTGCAGTGGGAGGATTGAATTTCCATTTTATTTGGTGTACAGAACTATATTCAGCAATTTTATCCCACTGATTTGTCTCCAACATATTGCAGGTGCCTTGAAAGTTTGTCCCATTGTCACTATAGACAATCATTGGCCTTCCACGTCTGGACACGAAGCGCCGAAAAGCTTCGAGGAATGTTGCAGTAGCCAAAGATGTTACTATCTCCAGGTGTACTGCACGAAAAACCGCACACGTGAACAGACAGACCCAGGCTTTCTCTCCACCTTTCAAAATCAGAGGCCCGGCAAAGTCGACCCCTGTTATTTCAAAAATTGAGGCTTCTCTTACTCTGTCTATGGGGAGATGAGTTTGTTCTGCTTCAAGATGTTTTCCATGGTACCTCCTGCAGACAACACATGTTTTAATTGCACCCTTCACCGTTCTCCTTCCTCCAAGGATCCAATATTTCTGTCTGAGCCCACTGAGCAGAATCTGGGTTCCAGCATGACATAAGTCTTTGTGCTTCTCCCTAATGAGAGCGTGAACTGCTGTATGCTTCGCAGGAAGGATAGCAGGACAACGGAAAGCATAATCATCTTTGCGTGATATAATTTTTGTTTTCAGTCTCATCACTCCCTCATCATCCATGAAAACACATAGTGAGTTGAATCTTTCATCCTTTTCACCAACAAAACACTCCTTTTGTATGAACTTCATCACGACTTTTTCTGCTTCTGTGGTTTCTTCAATGGATAGTTCGGTAGTTCTTCTATTATTTTTCTGTCGACAATTATACAGAAACCTCAAGATCCATCCTATCATACGAACTGTTCTACGGAAACTTGAGAAATAGTCAAGGTGCCATTCTTGGGTATTGGACTTGTCTTCTAACACCGTCATAGTGTTGATTTTCTTTTTTCTTTCTTGGAAGACTTCATCATCGTTTGTTGAAATTTCGGGGCTAGGCCATTGTGTAGTGGATTGTTTTAGCCATTTTGGCCCTTCCCACCATCTCTGTTGAAGTAACTGTTTTGTGCTACATCCCCTTGATGCCAGGTCAGCCGGATTCATGGTTCCTGGAACATGACGCCACTGTTCTATTCTGGACAGTCTTCGAATTTCTTGCACCCTGTTCCAAACGAAGGTCCCCCAAGGTTCGTCTAACTTGATCCAGGACAACACAGTCGATGAGTCACTCCAATAATAAGTAACGATTTCTTTTGCAGTTAATGTTGGCAGTACTGACGTCACTAGTCGAACCCCTATTGTAGCTGCTAATAATTCCAGGCGTGGTATGGTGATACTCTTCTTGGGTGCCACTCTTGTCTTGGCTTGTACAAATCGTAGCTCTATATTGTCAACCCTTTGTATTCGCAAGAATATAACTGCAGCATACGCAGTTTGACTGGCGTCGCAGAACACGTGAAGAGATATATCTTCAACCGACTGGACACTACCGATCAAACATCTAGGAATCTTAATCTCAGACAGCTGAGGTAGTTCTGCCAACCACTTCATGAATCTTCTCTTTGTTGTTTCGTCTACTCTGGTGTCCCAACCCAAGTCAGTGGCCCATAGTTCTTGCAAGATTAATTTTGGACAGAGAAATACCGGACATGAGAAGCCAATAGGTTCAAACACCTTATGTGCAGCTCCTAGTATAGCTCTTTTGGTGATTACATCATATTTGAAATCGTTAACATGAGTTAGATTCAGTTCAATGGTATCTTCTCCTTTATTCCAAATGAGCCCTAGCACATGAGTAAGATTTTCAGCTGTACCATCCTGAGAATACTCCCACCCTCGGAGATTGAAAGATGCCTTATCCATTATTATGCTTGCCTCTCGCATGAATGAATGAAGGTCATTTCTGTTGTTAACACTAATAGCACAGTTATCCACATAAAAACATTCTTCCAATCTTTCTATTGTTGAAGTTGAGTAGGAACTATTATCGACTGTTTGTCTCTTCAACTCGTTCAAGTGGAGTTTGATGGTTGCCGACAATAGGAACGGAGAACATGCAAGTCCAAAGACAACTCTATTGTGACGGAACACTTCTACCTTCCCTGTACATTCCTCCTCCCACCAAAGGAATCTCAGAAAATCACGGTCTCTAGGATTGACACTTATTTGAAGAAATGCTTTTTCTACATCGGCCGTCACACCGATCTCATTTTCTCTGAACTTCAGTAGCGAACTAGGGATCAACTCTATGAAGTTGGCCCTTTCTCAATACATTCGTTCAGAGATGGAACGTTTCTCTGCTTCGCCGAGGCATCAAAAACAGGCCTGATCTTGGTGGTGCTGTTTTCTTTGAAGACAGGTCGGTGAGGTAGATAGTGTCCACTATTCTTCAGTTCTTCTTCAGGTACCCTCTCGATGATTCCTTGCTCCAACCAACTTCGTAAGACATTATCGTACTCCTGATAATGTTGTTCAGCTTGTAGTTTCTTTGTAGTGATTTCTAATCTGTGCTGAGCAATTTCTTTGTTGTCAGGGAGAGGTGGATGTTGTTCACTCCAAGGCAGACACACTTCATATCTGTTATCTTCATTCAGTCGTGCAGTCTCAAGGAAGTTATTTCTAACACGCTCATTCCTCTCGACGATAGATTCTTTCACAACAGGGTCAGTAATTCCAAGAATTTCTAAGTCCCAGAGATCAGAAATTCTTGTATGTTGGGAAAACAATGATGACACTAATAATGATGCCGAATCCCTTTGGGCCTTGTTACCTATAACTTTTCCCATTAGTGTCCACCCTAGGGAAGTCTCCACCAAAACTAGGCCACATTTTAGTTGATGTTTCCTCCCAGTGAGCAGTTCACCCGCCTTATCGGCCCCAATCAGAATCTGCACAGGCCCTCTCTCTCGTACATCAGTTAAACATATTTTCAGATCCCTAATCTCCTCACTCCAAGAACCATTCTTAATATATGGGACATCTTCACAAATTATCTCTTGGCTTAAAACTTCCAGCTCCTTGGAATAGTTTCCCTCCAATCGCTTTAAACTTATTCTGTAACAGTCGTGGTTTGCTTCTCGAGAACGTACTCCACCAAACAAGGAATGTATTAACGTTTCCTTCCTGATTGACTGATACCCCATTTCTTCGGCTAGGTCACGTGCAATGTAGGATTTAGTAGACCCAGTATCAATGACAGCTCGTACAGTTTTTTGTTTACCCTTTCCTTTAACGACAACTGCCAGGGTTTGCAAGTACACCTCAGGAGAACAAGACACATTAGCTAAAGCCTTATCCACATTATTGCCATCCTGGTGAACCAAATTCCTGTCTCCCTCGTAATAGGGATGTAGCGGGAGAAAGTTCGCGCCAGATAGCGCTCGTGTAGTACTGGGTAAGCGCAAGTCGATCGTCTTATGTTTCTCCCAGTCAGCTGCGAGGAATGTATAAATTGTGACCGAGATTTCTAAGCTAAAGTAAATTATATCTTCTCTAATTTTACTCCAAGACTATATTCATTAATTCTTTAGGTATATCTCCTAATATATTATGGACGGTTTTCAGCGTTTAAGCGTTAAACAGCTGCAAAATGAGCTACGGACCAGAGGCGCTAAAACTAGCGGGAGGAAGGAAGAATTAATACAGCGGTAATAACAAAATTCTAATACGCTTTATTATTCAAATAATGAATATGAGTCAACATGCTTTCTCCTAAAGATTACAATTACTTGAGTATTGTAGGCCTATATCGATAAATATATCTCCGTAAGACTTAAATCATAAATAGAGATTTAAATATACACTTACTCCCCTTGGTTATAGACTTCGATTCATGTCTTTTTTTTAGGTTGATAGCTTAGCCTACATGAAACTGTCATGTTTTAAGGTAAACATAATCAAAGAAAGTTGATACCGGTAGTGTACCGGTATACCTCGATAATGCACCGCAACGTTTGGTTCTTATGTAATTTTGTCAATTTCTCAATAAGAATCGTTCGCGTACCCCTAGGAAAGGACTTGGGGGTACAATTTTTTTTAAAGTTTGAGAATCCCTGCTTTAGGGCCACGAACTGTTTCCATTCTTCTGACAATGTCTCAAGAATGTAGAAGTCAGTCACTACCACATTCTCCGTCGGGCAGATGGAAGTTGACGATTAATTCTGATTTCAAGAAACCAACCATAATACGTTTGTGACTGTTAATGTTGCGACATTTATTCTTGAAGTGTTTGTCACGATATTGATATCTTTGAAAATGGGAGTCAGAAATGTTACATTCACTTTTTCGTTTATATTAACGATTTCTTCCCGTACTTCAATGGAGATGATTTCTGCAGATTCCGATATTGTAGGCTTATCGTGATAATCCGGCAATGTTCTTGTGTATGGCCTCTTCCTTATTTTTGTTGTGTTCGTGGTCCACGCAAAAAGCGATGGAACAGTGCCCGGTTTTAATCTTGCTCTCTCGCCTTCAAATACAAACGCATAATTTCAGTGGTTGTTATCGAAATCTCCAATCAGTTTATAGGTACAAAATAGGAATTATCTTTCTTTGTAAATCACACTTGTCCAGCACAGTTTTCGTGAAGTCATCGGGTTGTAAATGATGGGAACACACATTAATATATTCGGTCAGATTTTTCTCACCGAAATTTTTCTTTCTAATAGCACGTAACCATTTCTTCCTCATTCCTTTATTTTGTGGAAATTGGTGAAACGAAAACGGGCTTCCCTGATTTTTGCAAAGAGGAACACTGCAATAGCTCGGCATAGTCACGAAAATAACAATTTAAACAACTTAAAATTCATACATATTAGCGGCATTTGAACACAGAAGACAAATGAAGAGCGCCTTACGCTTACCCAGTACAACAGCAGTGCGCTCTATCGGTGCTAGTTCTATACATCCCTATTCTGTTTGGACACACTTTCATTTTCTTTGTCACGGAGCTTATAACACATTAATACCACATGTTTACCACCACAAACATTGCACCTGACAATCGATTTACAAGCTCTACTTGCATGGCCCTTCTTTAAACAATTGAAGCAACAGTGTTTATCAGTTAAGATTTTCCTTTTCTCCCCTACAGTCATTTTTTGAGCTTTAATGCACTCTGGGCTCGAATGAGGTTTAAGACAAAAAACACACTCCTGTCTCCTAGAAACATCAGCAAACAAAGCAGAAGCAGTAGGTATATTTGGTTCAATGACATCCCTTGGTTTCTTGTCTCCTTTAATCTTAGATCCTTGGGATGTGCTAATACTAAACCCTTTCATAGCCAATGAAATTCTTTCTTCACTTACTACTTCATTTTGAAGAAAAGCCATGAGCTGCTGCAAACGATCTTTGGATATGGAATCACACCTGAAGGAAGTATTCCTCTGCCATGCTCTTAATAGGTCTTCTGGCAAAGATGATTCAATTAGGGGATACAGCATTGCAGTACATTTTTCTGTAGTAACGCCTAAACTTTCCAGCGATCTGAGATGTGACTCTAATTTATCATACAAGCTACTCAGTGTTGGCCTTTCTTTGGAATTGACTGCATTCGTCAATACTAGTTTGAGCAATTCACGAACATAAACTTCCACCTGCAAGTCCTCTCTACCAAATCGAGCTTGAAGACTCTCTATAGCTTTGTCATAATTCTCGGCAGTGGGTGGAAAACTAGTAACTAATTCATATGCTCTGGAACCTTCTGTCATAGCCTGAATTAAATATTGGAATTTATCTTCCTTCCCAATGTCCTCATCCTCGTGAATTTTACGGAACTGGCTCCAAAAATATAACCAATCAATTATTTCACCAGAAAATTTCTTTAATTCTATTCTTGGAAGTCTATATTTCTTTTTATCACAAACATTGTCATTCACTACACTTTGTGGAGGGGTAATGGAAACAACGGGATTCATAAAACTTGTTGCTTTTGTTCTACAGCTAAGGAATTTGTGTTTGTAATCATCAGCTGATTCACATTCCGTTTCTATTTCGTCATCCTCACACTCGTCGTCTATCATCTGTTGAAATATTAATCCATCTAAATTAGAGATATCATCATACTTTTCTTGAAGGATTTCAAGTTGCACTTGCACTTTTTCCGTTTCAGTTTGATCATCTTCTAACAACGCCATTAGTTGATTGTGTGAGCGCGTAAATAACCGCCGCTTTACGGTTCTTTCTTTAGCGAGTCTTTCCATCTTCTTTCTTCACGGGAGCCTTTTACTATGAATGAGTCCTGTCACGGTCGCCATAAAATGTTAGGTTCACTTCTTAATAAATCACATAGACTCCTCTAGAATGCATATTTTATTATTTGTTGTGGAAAGATTCACAATTCACACGACACACACCATATTGTTTTTGACACTGAACTTCACTGATATCAAAGACTATGTCAAAGATACTGCACTACACTCTTGTGCTTACTGCCAACACAACACTCTCCCAAGGGCAGTGTGAACGTCAGAATTCTAAGAAATGAGGAATTCCTTTCAAGTGTTATTCCAATAGTGCAGAAATTTTATTTTGAACACTATCTACCATTCATTTTCACACAGAGTAACGGCATATCAGCGTGATCTTGTCCATGACAATCTTTTCTACCATTCCTACAGTATATTTGTAACAAGTTGTGAAGGAAACTATTAGTATAAATACAGTACATTATGTATAATAATCATCAATAGTACATATAAGCATGGTGTAAGTTAATACAATCTAGAATTGGTTTCTCATCATATGTCGATTGCATGATGAATTAATTTAATCACTTATGTACGGTACCGGTTCTATTTTAAGTTCTCACTGTCTGACCTTGACCGTAGGAAACTAGGGGAAGGGGGTTGCTGCCATTCCTTTCAGGATCTCGCTCAGCTGAGAGAAAGTAACAGGTTACTTTACGACTTGATGATAGGAGGACTTAAGTTCACCAAAACTCCAATAACTTAAAGAATCTTATCTATATGAGGTAATAAATCCGTAGTTATTTTGTTGCTCAGTATTTTAAAAACTCTCATTCTGTGAATACTTCTTTCAACATGGATTCTAACTGACGCTATGGCATATGATGTTTTATTTTCTTCAGCTGAAAATTGAGGATTATAAGCAAAAGGAGGCATCACCATTACAGCGTTTTTATCTTCAAGGCACGTCTTAATCTGCGGAAATCCTTTGACACACATCACAAGGTCACCTGGCTGAATGTAGTTCAAAATGCCTGAATGAACTGTAATGTAGCTATCAGTCGCTCTTCCACCGTAACATTTAGAACGAAAATAAATCCATCCGGATGGGGTGATCGCAACAAGAAATTTTACAGTAAATGCGTTCTTATAATGCGAGAAGATTAAAATTCTCTGACGGACACTATGAGGTCTTTAACAAGGGACTTCACTGCAATCTATTATGCATGTGCAATTTTCAAAATGTCTTTTAAATGCATTAGGCATGGCATTCTTTATAGTGGACAGCTGTGGCCAGAAAATCCAATCTTTGGTATTCTGAAACATATTCTGCAGAATAAATTTAAAGGTGGCTGAAGCTGTCCTGTGACAATTAAAAAATATACCAAGAGCAGCAAAACTAATTCCTAGCTTCAGTTTCATGAGGAAGAGAAGTAGCATGTTTTCTCTGCCTAGAGAGCAATTCCGATTTATAGCGGGTACCAAGGATAACAGAACACTGAACACTTCTAATTTTACACCCACTATTTCAAGGAGATGCGAGTCCCTTTCTTGTACGGATTTGTAGCCACAGAATACATTATTTATGCTTAAACTATTCACATTTACACCACAGTCTGCTTTATAACACGTATCTGCCATTGTTTGTTTATTCTCACGAGGTGCCGGTAGATTAGTTTGAACTTCAGCTTCACCATTATTTCTTAATGAAGAAATCATTATATTGACATCAATGTTGGCTGTACTTACGCCCATTATATCAGTTTGTGTGCTAGCATCAATGCATTGTTTCACGAGATTGATGTCAACTAATTCCTTTCCATGTCCGAGTTTCCGTCTCTTGTATCTCGTCGCCTCTGCAGTTTCCCTTTTTTGTTCGTGCTGGTCGGATGAAGTAGGTTTCAAGTAGAGTCTGGGCATCTAACCAGGACTGTCAGGATCCCTTGTAGGTGTTCCGTTAACAAAATGACGACTACAAATACGTGTATTTTTACTGGGAGCCCATGGTTTCCTGTCAACAGTCTCTCGCCTCACTGCTGTAATCCAAGCTTCCCTTCTGATTATATGCTGTTTATCATTAGGAAAACTAAAAAATCTAGTACCGGTACCGGGAGGACTTTTTCTGTACGTGTATTTGCAACCAACCACACAACAGTTTCTTCGACTCTTTGTAACACTCGCTTCCATCGTGACAAACTGAACATTCCTTTCCATCAAGCGTTAACTTACAGTAGAGAGCTGCGTCATCCCCACCAGCTTTAGATTTGTCACCAGAGCGCAGCACAGTAGGCGCGCACGAGGTCTATTGGGCGAAGAGGCTCCTGTGTCCAGCAACGCAACCCAAACAAACAAACAAACAAACATAGATCTAATTTTATCAGTACTACACATCTGAAATCACAATGTGCAAATTTGCAATTGTTTCTCACATCTCTGCAATTTTGCATAGGCATAGCCAACCTTCATTCAAGGACTGTTTGAATTCACTTTATTAATGTAAGCTTGAGAGCTTCAGAGAAGTTTTAGGTAAAGATAAAAAATTATTATGCACATAAATATTATTTTATTAATCGTTATATTTCTGTTAATTTATTTCTGGTCTTATATTTTCTCATTCTTGTACGTGCCATTTATTTTATGTTGTCTATCCTGATGAACAGTGACACATCGTTACTATGGCAACAAAATAACAGCTAATGGCGGTTGTTTTTCCTAATGGCGGTTGTTTTTCAGTCAAATAAAATGGATTTTGCTTTAGACGATGTGTCCGATATAATTTACGTAGGTAAATGTCTGTAATACATTGCCTTAATTTGTATTTGTGAAACTTTTTATTATATCTGTATAGTTTTTAAACTTACATTTGTAGAAGGAAACACGAGAAAGCATATTGTATACCATCAGACAAGTGTTAATTCTGTTGACGTGTGTGGATCGATATTACGGGACATTTACGTCGTCTCTCTTTTACGTTTCAGTCAATGCCACTCGAAGATCACTAGGTAACAAAGCCGAGAACCAGAAGGCAGAAGAGGGGATGAGAGAAAAATCAATATGAAGATTATCGTGGGAGGAAACTGCCGGTACTAGGAGGTACGAGAACAGGGGTGAACTCTGTGGCATGACAATTTTGGTAGTAGCAGCAGATTGCAGCACATCGGTTTAATTTCTTATAGACTCACTGAGATTTTCCTAATTTAACTAGAAACGTTAAAGTACAATTTTTATTTCATTTCTTAGCAAAATTATGAGTTAGGTACTTTTATAAATAACCATTTTCAGTCCAGGTCTAACCTATGCCTTTAGCAATCTTGGACAATTACGTTAAGTTACAATTAAGTTCCAAAAATATCAGCACAATATTTGCTATTTTGTTTTGCCCCTTAAAATAACAACACCACCACCAATATTTACCATTGTCAGGGCAAGGACAAATTGTAATTTATCAGCATATTTTATGTTGAAATGAAGATGCAATTTGGCTCTTACTTTGAGCTAAATAGTTGTAATGATGAAAAATTCCAGTCTAACATTTTAGAACAATGATCAGAAATCTACTTTAAGACAGAGAATGATTCACTAGACAAAAAATGGTGGCATCCACGACGTCATGGACAACACTTAAGGTTTAAGCGATGCATACATGTTAAATTCTGTGTATTAATAAGGATTTGCATACAAACACGAACCCAATCTGGGGCTTAGCCTACGTCCCAGATCCCCTTTCTAGTAACTTAGTACAAGCAGTAATTTTCGGCCAGACAGAGGTCTAACCTAGTAGCGGCCATTGGTTTCATCCAGACAGTCATCTTATCTAGTAGCGGCCAAATGTTTTGTCCAGCCAGTTGTCTAACCTAGTAGCAACCAATGGTTAAGCCAGACAGCTGTCTAACCTAGTAGCGGCCAATCGTTTCATCCCGACAGTCATCTAAGCTATTAGCGGTCAAAGATTTTGTCCAGACAGTCATCTAACTCAGTAGCAACCAATAATTTCGTCCAGACAACCGGCTAACATAGTAGTGCCCAATGGTTTTGTCCAGACAGTCTAACCTAGTAGCAGCCAATGATTTAGTCCAGACAGTCTTCTAACCTACTAGTGACCAATGGTTTCGCCCGGGCTGTCATCTAACAAAGTAGTGACCAATGGCTTTAGAAGAGTGCTGTGCAACTTTTCAATAAAATTGAACAGTTAAAAGTAATTTATGAACTTGCCACCTAACCTCGCACTTGAACACATGTGACTGCATCCACATGTAACGACGCACTGTTTGAAACCTCATACAGCTGAGTAATATGGCAGCAATCCAAGCCACAACATCAAACAAAGGAACATCAACATCCGCACGTCATCTGTGAAGTCATCGGCTATACTAAAATATTCCCCTAGATGCGCACGTATCGCGACATATACTTGAACCCTCATGAGATCCCATGAGCAGTCTGCTTGCTCGTATTGCCACTTACTCTTAGAAAACTTAGAAACAATGTTTTCAGTGTGGCTTCATTAGAATCTATGTTAGGATTGCTTTCCAGTTGGTCAACATGTTGGACATTGTTAATATTAATAAACCTACCCAAATATTTAAAAAAAACTGATTTAAATAGTCTGTATCAATAGTACATTTACAAATTATACACTTTATACTACATTAAATAATAATTAAGGAGATGACACATTTCGTTCATCAAGCGAACATCTTCAGATCTGTTTAGTTAAAAGAAGGAAAGAAACTTGTAGTTTTACGTGACTGTTAATCCTGCGATCATGAGCCACGGGACTTCCAGTCTTACATGGAATCTGAGCCACAGGACGTGATATTTCTCTTCGAAAATTATTAACTGGGAATCATACCTGGTCTATCTGTTAAGTTAATTCACTAATATATTTAGTAAATATATGGAAGATAGGTTGTCATATATATTATTTCAGTACTATAAATCCCTTTTGCAATACTCACAAGTATCCAATCGTAATAAATGGGCATTCAAAAGAAAGAGAATTACCTGGAGCAGTGACAAATTGCACACTCTTTTTATAAATATCGACAATTTTTTTATAATAGATTTACAACATTGTAGCTCTTGCCAGAACTGTGTCGTGTCGAGCCTGTATAACAGGAAAGCCGGGCACACAGCCAGTCTCTGCCAGAATTGTGTCGCATCGAGGCTAATGTTGAAATGCGAGTTTACTCGCACAGATCTAGTATTATTATAATTCATAAATAATATTTATAAAATACACTTATTTAAACAGAATGAATGATAATAAAACACAAACTCTATGTTATAAAATGCTTGTTACATAAACCCATTACAACACCTTTCTGAGCAGATAAGTTTGTGTATCCAACATTTCAGGAAAGCACTGCTCATAATTCATAAGGACCTTGAATGGCCTCTACAGCATGTACTAGCCAGCGTGTGGTGAAGTGTACCATACCAACCAATGAGCACAATGGTACATTGAGGCGAAACACTGACATAATTGATTGAAACATCTGGACAATTTCAGTTTCTTTATAATAATAATCATCATCATCATCGTTTCTTCGCTCCAGCAAGCCGGGTGCGGTTATAAATGAGCCGTCTCCAATTTGTCCTGTCCATCCATAAATAACTGTTGTTATTGTATTTGATGCCAGTTCTTATCTCTAGCTTCAAGGTCCTTATAAATTTGCTTCTCCCACACATCGCGAGGTCTTCCTCTTGGCCTCTTCCCGGGGACACTCTGGCCAAAGTATGCTCGAGGTATCCTGTTGGGAGCCATCCTCTTCATGTGACCATACCATCTCAATCTCTTGAGTTCGAGTGTCTCCAGCAGGCTCCTTTCCAATCCCAGTTGTTGTCAGATATCCTCATTCCTTATTTTGTCCATTTTCGTCTTTTGAAGGCAAGAACAGAGGAACTTCATTTCCACTGTCTGGAGACGACTTTTGTTGGTCCAGTAAGGGTTGCTGCTTCCAGTCCATATGTTAGTATAGGTATAGGTATTAATCCCTTAACGAGTCACGGACTCAATATCAAAACGTCAGCCGTAACATCACGGTGACGTCACCGAAGTCCCTAAAAATTCCCTAAACGCGGCCGCATCGCAATGTAACAATGAACCAGTTTTTGTACACAATGTGATTCGGATTTTGGAATTTCTTTAAACTGACATTTTATAATCATATAAACTGTTTTAGCCCCCTTTTAAAGATTGGTAGACTAGGTGCAATTTTTATATTTTGTGGTAGTCTATTGAACTTTGCAAAGGCACTATACTTAACTTAATGCTATTAAGTTACTGCCATATTGTTTGGAATTGATATGGAAAAGTGATATGTCATCTGCATGTCTAGTTTTGTAAGCATGTACATCAGATTGTTTAGTGAAGTTTAAATTTGTGTGGATACTTTTGTGTAGGATTTGGTACATCAGGACATTTGATTTGATTTCTGCATTTAGGGCTACAGGTTGAATTTTACTCGTAATATAAAGGTGTTTGGTTGGTGTTAAAAAAAAGGGTAGTTATAAATATTTCTTATGGCTCTATTCTGAATTACCTCAATTTCTTTTTTTATGTAATTTGAGCATTTTATCCAAATTGTATTCAAATATTGTAACTTAAGTGGCTACAGATTAAGGAAAAATACACTTTCCTGAGTAGATATTTTGGGATATAGTAGCTCATTTTTTTTTATCATACCAGCAGCAGATGATATTTTTTTAACCAATGCATCAATGTGCTTTTGCCAGGAGAGATTTTCATCTATTATTAGGCCTTTCCATTCAGCATTATATTCCGAGTGATGTCTAACTTTGATCTACGAAATTTGCATTGATATTGATATTTCAAGACAGGGATTTCCCGGTCATTAAGTACAGCAGGGGGGCTGGAGTTAACAGGCTCATTAAGCCTCCACTAGTCCTTACCTAGACGAGAAAATTTAGTTGAAATCACAGTGGTCTGCGAAACTTGTGAGTATACTGACAGTGGCGTTCTCGTTTCAATGAATACGATGAGTCCCAAAAGAGCGAAATGTGTTACTTTGAATCGTTTTGTGCGAGAGTTCGGAGACGTTTTTAGAACTGATGGAACTGTTTTATTTTGCAACATTTGTGAGAAACCCATAGCGGCAGACATGCGTTCATAAGTTACACAACATGTTGCGATAGCGAAACACGTCAAATGTGAATCTTGAAAGAAGTCGACACAACGTTTGCTTCCCGAAATGCAAGATGTGAGATCTGGTCCAGCAAACTGCCAGTTCTCACAAGACATTTGCCATGCATTTCTTGCGGCTGATATACCACTGAACAAACTGCAGAATCCAGTGCTACGTGGCACGTTAGAAAAGTACGTCGAAACTTTACTCTGAGGCAGTGCACAGAATTCGTAGTGAAATTGGCGACAAAGCTGTGTGGATTACAATGGACGAGACGACCGACGATACTGGTCGTTACATAGCCAACATCATAGTTGGTGAAATATGTACAACTATTTTTAGAGTAACTGGGGGACATAAATATGGTACAAATTTAAGAACATATTTTGGAAACTTAATCACATATTTTCCCACTTTTAAGCACATAAATAAATACATATTTCTGAAATGTTAAACACATAACTATCCGGGCCCTAGTGATTAACAACTTGTTGATGTTTAGTCACTGTTCAGTGCTCGCGGCAGGCACGCGCAAGCAAGTACTATGAGTAGCAGTAATGCTGATCGATGCTCTTAACATGAGCTGTCGAGTGAACTGCTTAGCTAATACCTTTAAACAATAAAATACTACAGGACCCTACTGGGATTAGAGGGGGGCAGGTATGGGCTTATTGTGCATTGAAATAATCGGAAATGCTAGTGTAGTGGAAACCAATTGGTTTAATGACTACTTCTTGTGTAGTGTTAATGATAATCCACAGAACAGCTTTAGTGCTAATAATTCCTGAACAATGCAATTACAAAGTGTAAGGGGTTGGATACTGGATGTAAATGTAAAAGGGTTAGTCTGGCGTGAAGTCGTCCTTCAAGGGTTTCACTGTACACAGACCACGAGGTGTGGGAACATGTCCATTTTATAGTTACTGTAGTGCAGTGTGTGCATAATCGGCACATTCCAAGCAGATCGGTACTAGTCTCGGGGTCGTACGAGTTCAAAAAGGGTTCAAATGAGTTCAAGAAGGTTCATGCAAGTTCAAATGAATGTGTTCCGCCCCTTAAAACAATAATAACTAATAAACTAAGATAAACAAATGAGCAATTGGAAGTGTGATTCCAGACAAAGAAAGAAGACTGCAATTCAACAGAATGAAATACTGGGCTGATAGAAAAATCAAAAATGCCTTGTAGAATTGATGAAAGTGGTGCAATGAAGGCCATAAAATGCAAACAAGCAACTTTCTGCAACTTGACTAGTTTGCATTAAGGTAGAAGCTGATTTGGCCAAGGGATCAAGGATTTCTCCAAGCAGTCTATTCCACTCTCGAGACCCTCGCTTCACAAAGAAATATATACCCCAGTTTGTTTTACTGAATGGCATAGCTACCTTATATTGATGGTACTTCCTTCTTCTATGTTATTAAAAAAAATACTATTATTGAAAAATATTGTTACAATATACACAGTTTACAATATTCAGAATGACTGTAGACCTACACATTTTATGAATTTCCTTTCAATTCCTACTCATTTGTTTAACCTGTAAATTGAATATTACAATATGATAAGGACATGTAGAAATAGGATATCAAATTCATACAGAGCAGGAAGAGCAATCACATTTGCTACTAAATAATTGGGAGAAAGTTATATAATTTTGGTGAGAAATACAGAAAGTTACATTTTGCTATACTTAACTTAGGTGGATAAAAAATAGAGTGATTCGCTATAATACTTCTGATTTCATACCTGTGATTTACTACTTGAACTTCATTACTATCTTTAAAAAAATATTTATATATTTCCAACAAAAATTTAAAGTGGGAGTGAAGATTCAAGAAATAATTTCAACTCTGAGATTTGCCGATGACATCGTCATCGTCATCTTGGACGACACGCCTGAGGATTTGAATAAGTTTTGAATGGTATGGACTCCGTCTTGAGGAAAGAATTCATGATGAAAATTAATAAATGTAAAACAAAAATATTGGAATGCGGCCGAAATAAATCTGAAACCTCTATGGACATCAAATTGGCAAGTGAAAAGCTGAAGGAAGTAGGAGACTTCTGTTACTTAGGAAGCATAATAACCATTGATGGACGAAGCAGAGGATATAAAATGTAGGTTGGCTCAGGCAAAGAAAGCATTTCTACAAAGAAGGAATCTGTTGACATCGAATATAGATTTAGGTATTAGGAAGTCATTTTTGAAAGCCTTTGGAGCGTGGCACTCATATGGAAGTGAAACTTGGACTATTGGTACAGCAGAAAAGAGGAGATTTGAAGCGTTTGAAATGTGGTGTTACAGGAGAATGATGATCAGATGGGTAGATAGGGTTACAAACGAAGAGGTATTAAGACGAGTGGGAGAGGAGAGATATTTCTGGCGACTGCTAATGAAGAGAAGAGATAGGTTGGTAGGACACATACTAAGACACCCAGGAATAGCAAGCTTAGTTATGGAAGGAAGAGTCGACGACAAGAACTGTAGGGGTAGACCAAGGTTAGAATATGTTAAACAGATTGCCTCGGATGTAGGGTGTGGTAGCTATGTAGAGATGAAATGATTAGCTCAGGACAGGGAGTTATGGACAGCTGCATCATACCAGTCAAAAGACTGAAGACTCCAACAACATACAATTGTTTAATGTTGAAGACCCTTGCCTCGGCATATAGTCTCATAGTCGGATATAATCTATCTTTCTTCAACATTATCCGCAGTATGATATTCTGTACTATCTGAACTCTTTTTAGTACATCTTTATAGTCGAAATTTGATAAGTTATTTCCAGTCGGTCAACATGATTGTACTCAATTGTAATTGGGTTATTCTCTAATCCTGAAAATAATTTACATGAGATTAATAAATACATGGTATGTTGGCTTTCACGGCCAGTGAATTAAAACTCAGCAAGGGAGGCAGCGCGCAGTTCACTACTCCCGTGGGAGTCCGGTCACGGTCACCAAGAGCCCGCTGATGAACCAGCTTGGTGTTCCTAGGCGAAACCCCACACAAGACATGGCATAAACCTAGAAATATCGCTGAGTTTTAATAAATACATCTTTATAGGCACCTCCCGAGGCAAGAATACCATATGATAGAACTGACTGAACTAGAACATGGTAGATGTCTGTTTTTAATTTGTAATTGACAATATGTTTTAGGTTGTGAAATATATAAATTGTTATTTTTATTTTACTTGTAAGGTGGTTACATTGTCTTTTCCATTTCATGTCACTATAAATAATGTACTTTATCCTTGCCTGTCCTATCTCCAATATCTTGCCAAGCATCCTCCCCTGTTTCCGCCTTCTACATTCCCATGAGTCGAGCCTTTTGAGTTTTAATTCCTCCTGTCCCAATCTCTGTAACAATGTTACACTGGTCAGGACCTCAGCAGATGTACACAAAATTCCATGTTCAAGCGGCTGTCATGACTACTGTCATTTTTTATTTTTCCCTATTGAGTTAGAATTATTAACAATTCTTACAAATTTATCCACTTTTCAATAAAAATAAATAATAAATAAGTATATATCGGCATGACTAAGTGAAGTGTAAAAACAAAGATTAAAGAACAGACTCCAACAAATAGATACATCTGCTGTAGTGGAAATTACTTGGGAAAGAGGTCACATCTGTTTCGAAGACACAGAAATACTCTCTAAAACATTGAACTGTAAGTTCCCAGCATCACCTTCCTACTGGTGATCAGGTGCAATTTACTAACATGTATAACACATTTAATATGATAGGATAGTGGGGTGTTAAGCATACATTGGGTAAACCTAACCGGTATCATTTAGGCGTTCAACTACCAGAGACAACTTCATAAAAATAAAAAATAAAGCCTCCCATAAGTCCAACCCCCTCGTCCACGCCATGGGAGACGGGCCACGGCACAAAACAAGGGATTGCCTGTAGGGGCGAAGTACAGTGGGGACTTTGTGTGCCCCGGAACCGTTACGTTAGCTGTGAAGGTCCTACAGGAACCCTGAAAAGTGACGGCTAACGGGGCTCTGGTGTAGTTACCATAGGCCCAGCAAGCCAGTAGTGGATGAAACCAAATGCTTTCAAGAATGGAACGAGCCTCAGACATGACGGATATAATAGACGACTACGCGGCTGTAAACACGGACTGAAATTTGGAACCTTAAACATAAGCACGGTGACGGGGAAGGTGGAGGAGATAGTGGATAAGATGGAAAGAAGGAAGTTGGATTTATTGGGATTGGCAGAAACAAAGTGGAAAGGGGAAGGAAGGAGAGAACTGAGAAAAGGCTATAGACTATACTGGAGTGGCAGTGAAGAGGGAATGAGGAATGGAGTGGGAGTAGTAATACGAGATAGTTTAAAAGAAGAAGTGAAGTGAATAAGTGACAGGATGATGAAAGTGAAAGTGGCACTGAGGGGAGAGACCATGGAAATAGTACAAGTGTATGCTCCACAGGTAGGCTGCACCTCTGAAGAGGAGGAGGACTTTGAAGAGGGAAATGCAGAAGCAGCTGAGAGGAAAGTATATGATTGTAATGGGGGATCTGAATGCCCATGTAGGAAGAGAAAGAGAAGGGTGGTGTAATTAGAACACCATTGGATCGACCAATTAAAAGTCTCCATTTTCAGAAAGAATACTGAGTGAGTTCAGAATCAGTGAAGGTTGAGCTTTAAGGTACATGGGATTGAACGTGAAAAGAGCAAAGACAAAAAAGAGAGAGCAAATAGCTTTAACATATATATATATATATATATATTCAGTATAACATTCAAACAAGTTAACAATTTTCTTTACAAAATTATGATTGCATCTAGCAATAAACATTGAAACGAGGTTAGTGCCTTAAACACAACTAAATTAAATTTACAGATCTTAAGCACGGGTACACCAAGCCTCCGTGGCTTAGGCGGCAGCATGCCGGCCTCTCACCACTGGGCCCGTGGTTCAAATCCCGGTCACTCCATGTGAGATCTGTGCTGGACAGAACGGAGGCAGACAGGTTTTTCTCCGGGTACTCCGGTTTTCCCTGTCAGAATTTAATTCCAGCAACACTCTCCACTATCATTTCATTTCATCTGTCATTCATTTATTCATTGCCCCAGAGGAGTGCGTCAGGCCTCGGCAGTCGGCACAGTTCATATCCTCGCCGCTAGATGGGGGCTTCATTCATTCCATTCCTGACCCGGTCGGAGACTGGAAGCAGGCTGTGGATTTTCATTTTTTTTTCAAGCACGGGTACATGCTTGAAAGTAAGATTTAAGTTGCTTTTGCAAAAAAAGAATTAGTGACACAGCTTTTAAATGGCTGACAGGAAGCAAATTCTGTCATACCGGGAAAGAAAAAAAAAGGGGAAACTAAAGAAGTTATCCAAAAAGACATGACCTATTAAGGGGGCCAGTAGCTGACAGGGGCCTAATCCTGCAGTACCCTATGAAGATTGTAATATTTGAGTGGTTGCCAAGATGCAATAGAATAACTTGCAAAAATAAATGCGATGGCAGACACAGAATGCGTGAACTGCATGCACGATTTACTGAGAAGTTGAGATGGCAGAAACAGGTGGGCAAGTAGCCTATAACCTGAACGTGAACCATGAAAGAGAAAATGCACAAGCAAAGTGCAATGAAAGATGCAGATATGCACAAGAAATACTGAGATTATTCTCACAAGAAACATAAGAATGGCCAAAGTAAGCCGATATGTTATTCCGCCTAGAAGGGGAGGGGGAGAAGATCACAAGGATATCAAAATTGAGGAATCTTCTAAACCAGGCTTGTATAAAGCTAACATGATAACAGAGAAAACATGAAATAACACTAAACATAATGTGGTTACAAAGTACTTAACTTGAAAGAGTGTGGTTAACATCCCACACGTGTGTGTAGAACACTTGAGAAGAAATTGTTCAGGTTCAGTTGTGGTTTCTTTCACAAAAGTACTTGACGGAGTTGTAGAACACTTGCGGAATAGTAAGGCCGACCCTAGCTATCACAAAGATGAAGTGATAATATTCACTTAGTAGGAATAGATTTCCGTAGCACACAAAGATGTATACTTGACATCTTAATGTTCGTGTCGCAGGAACACGTTGAAGTTTGATCCAAGTTGGATTATTTGAAAAATGTCTTTGACGACATGGCGAAGGTTAAGTTTAACACTTCTTGACGCAGAAATTACATATGTGAAGTTTTTCCAAGTTTGAAGTTTATCGTCCGGTGTTCAAGACGGGTGACTAGCATGTCGCTAACGGAGAAATCACATCAAAGATGGGTCTGCCGGCAGCTTAAATAGCAGACAGAACAAGCTTCTCGAAAAATCGATGTCCCACCAATGGAGAGTCCTAAACACGTTGGCAGGAAGAAGCGCGGTAAGTGGCTGGAGAGAGGCTATGTCATGGAGACGGCCAATAAGATCGTAGCATACTGAGATCAGCAGGAAGACAGAATGCCGCGAGGTATGAGAAAGGTGACCTATTAACACTTGGAAAAATGTCTTAAAGGCAAGATATATATTGTAACACAACAGGTGAGTACGAAAATAATTTTAAATATGATTGAATTAAACAAGAAAGTGGAATTAATTGTCACGAACACATGGTGACGAAAAATGAGGTTATGAAATCAAATACTGGTCTGACTTTTGACAAACCAAAACCTACAAAATTAACAACTTAATCATTCGCAAATGTGAACATACTGCCAGAGGGGTGACAAGAAAAAAACAAGAAAGAAAACACAAAAAACAGGACTAGAATGGTAAAGGAGCAACAGAAGAAATTGGACGAACACACTGTCCAAGAGGAGTAATTAATTTCACCACCCTAACTCTGTTGTCACGACCGGTGTAGCACCTAACTACTCTTCCGGTGTGCCAAACAAGAAAAAAAGGAAGGAAGCTTGTAGTTTAACGTGACCGTTAATCTTGAGATCATGAGCCACGGGACCTCCTTTTTACGTGGAATCCGAACCACAGGACATGGCATTTCACTTCGAAAATCTCACATGCATTGACCGGGAATCGCCAAACAAGAGGAGGACTGGATTCTCTAAGGAGAATCAAATCTCCCTCCTTGAGGTTTGGTTGAGCAAGCTGCCACTTCCCTCTCCTCTGAAGTAAGTTCAAATACTCCAGCCTCCACCGCTTCCAAAATCTATCCCTAAGAGCTTCGACTCTTTTCCAGAGAATGGGCAAAGAAATATCGAGCTTGCGGTCGATGAGAGGTGGCGGAGCATTTAAGGAGCTACCTATTAAGAAATGACCAGGGGTTGAAGGAAGTAAATCGGAGGGGTCTTTAGACACAGGAGACAAGGGACGGGAGTTGACAGTGCCTTCGACAAGAATAACAATTAAATTGAATTCTTCAAACGATAGGATAGATTTTCCTATGGTTCTTTTGAGATGGGTTTTAGTCAATTTGACACAGGCTTCCCATCTCCCTCCATGATGAGCATATGGGGGGATGAAATGCCATTTAAAGCCTTTTAAATGAGCGTAGTTAGAAAGTTGCTCGTTGGCAGAACGAGAGCAGAGTGCCTTTTGCCATTGTTGTGAAGCACCAAGAAAGTTTCTGGCGTTGTCAGAGGAAACCTCAGAGGGAATTCCTCTTCGAGCAACAAAGCGAGAAAAAGCAGAAAGAAAGTATGAAGTGAATGCATTGGTGACCAATTGGAGATGAATAGCACCAGTAACCATGCAGACAAAAAGTGCTATGTAAAGCTTGGCAAGAATTTTGCGTTTAGCTTTTAGACTATTGGTTTGATATAGGAACGGACCAGCGTAATCAATACCAGTTAGAAGAAATGGTCTACTCGGAACGGAACGAAGGAAGGTCAGCCATAAGTTGCTGAGGAAACTTAGGTTTGGCCTTAAAGCAATGAATACACTTTCTAACAACAGAGATGACTTCGTCCAAGCCATTAATGGGCCAGTAATGCTCACAAAGTAAACACAAGAGAGTGCGTGTACCAACATGTAAGTGCTGATAGTGAAATTGACGTATGATTAATTTAGTAACATGATGCTTTCAAGGTAGAATTATGGGGTGTTTCTTATCTTCAGGATAATCAGAAAAAGATAACCGACCACCTACTCTTAACAATCCGTTATCATCAAGAAAGGGGCATAGAGCAAATAGTCTATTCCGCTTTTTAAGGGGTAGACCCTTAGATAGAGAATTAATTTCATCAGAAAAAATTTCTTGTTGCTTGAGCAATAAGATTGTGGTAGTAGCAGACTGTAATTCAACAGCTGAAAGAAATGCTTGAGGAAACAATGGTTTTTCTAACACAAAGAATTTCCAACGAAGCAAGTAGGCTACAACACGAACTAGCTTTTGAAAAGAGGAATATCTTTCAAGCAATGAAGGGGTAACCGTGGTTACAAGAGAAGAGGCGACTTTACGAGTTTCAGGAACATTCGTTAAAGCAAAAGAAAATAGGTCTGGCCAAAAGGAGGGTTCTTGCAACAACCAAGTTGGACCTTGCCAGAAAAGACTAGATTTGGCTAGCTGGTGTGGAAGGCATCAACGAGAAATTATGTCTGCTGGGTTCTCCTTACCCGAGACATGTTTCCATTGAGAAGATGAGGATAGAGTTTGGATTTTTTCCACCCTATTGGCGACGAAAGATTTCCAATGCGTAGGGGGCTTAGAGATCCAAGCTAAAGTGATGGTGGAGTCAGTCCAGTAGTAGATATGACTGAAATGACAGTTGAGATTGGAGACAAGCTTTTGAGATAATTCAGCTGCGAGCAGGGCAGCGCATAACTCAAAGCGAGGCAATGATACTATTTTCAAAGGAGCTACCTTTGATTTGGTACAAATTAAATTAGAGAATGAAGAAGGAGTGTTACGACTGACCACATAAGCGCAACATCCGTAAGCTTTCACGGAGCTATCTGCAAACAGATGCAGCTCTAGATTAGCAGAGAATGAAGTAGGGATAAGAACCCTAGGGATCAAGAAGATGAGTACGGAAGGAAAGCCATCGTTCCAAGAGAGAAGGAGGGATAGGATCGTCCCAATCCGTTTTGAGAGACCATAGTTCCTGCATAAACATCTTATCTTTGACTATGATCGGAGCTAGAAGTTGAAGGGGGTCATAGATTTTGGCGATCTCTGAAAGAACTTGTCGCTTAGTTTGAGGAAGAATAGGAGACAAGCTGACTTGATAGAAAAAAGAATCTGATACGGGATACCAGTGAAGTCCTAAAACTTTTGTGGAATCAGCGGTATGTATGAGCTCGACTGGTGTATCAGTGTTACCATTGGATAAGAGCTTAGATAGTACTTCTTGAGAATCAGAATTCCATTTGTGAAGTAAGAAACCTCCTCCATGAAGCAACGCTTGGAGATCACGTGAGTGCTCAAGTGCTTCAGAAGGGGAGCTAAAGGAATGAAGAAAATCATCCACATAAAAAGACTTTTTGAGGAGATTTGAGGTATCAGCGGAAAAGAGGTTAGAGTCTTGATCGGCGAGATGCTTTAAAGTGCGGATGGCCAAGAAAGCAGATGGATTTAGACCATATGTGACAGTTTTTAATTTGAAGATCTTAATGGGTTTGGCAGGGCTGTCACGCCAAAGAATTTGTTGCAGATTTTGCTGTTCAGAGTTGATCAAAATTTGCCTATACATTTGTTTAATATCGGCGATCACACCAACAGGGAACAAGCGAAAGTTTAACAGAACGGAAGAAAGATCAGACTGAATGGCAGGACCGGTAAGTAAGGTATCGTTTAATGAAATACCATTAGAATCTGGAGCGGAACCATTGAAAACGACTCGAATGTTTTCCCTTGGAAGGGTTCTTCCAAACAGGGTGATGATTCAAATAAACACTATTTTCAGAGATGTTTTGTTTATGAAGGACTTCCATGTGACCAGAGGCTTCGTAGTCTTCCATAAAGTCAATGTATTGAGCTTTGGCTGAAGAATCTTGTTTCAACTGATTTTCCACAGCAAACAAAGCCTTAAGAGCGCGAGGATGTGAATCCTTTAAAACTTGGGGAAAAGAAATACGAGGCATAGTAACAACAAATCTACCATCAGGGTTGCGAGTGGTAGTGGAGAGATAAAGCTCTTCGCAAAAGTCATCTTCAGTGGAAGACGAAGGGGTGGAATCGATAGACTCAATTTTCCAAAACTTTTCCAAATTGTTGTCCAACTCAACGTGAGTTAAGTGACACAAAGATGAAGACTGCACAGTGGCAAGAGGGATATGACCCGTGACCAACCAACCAAATCTGGTGTGGTGGGCGTAGATGCTAGAAGTTATATTAATTCTAGAAGGAAGCAAATTTTGCCAAAAGACATTAGCACCTAGCAAAATGTCAACTGGAGCACTCTGATGAAAGTAGGGATCTGCTAATTTCAGATTAGAGGGGAAATGCCAAGTATCAATAGAAAATGAATGACTAGGAGTCGGGGCTCCAATAACAGGGATTGACAAACAATTTAAACTAAGGTTAGTGCCAGATTGCACCGAATCCTTAATATTGAGCTTTACGAACTGTAAGGAAGTAGACTTACTGTTATTGATACCAGATATTTCTATCGAAGTGGTATTAGGCTTTAAGTTTAATTTCTTAACCAAAGAAGAGGTTATGAAATCGTGTGTGGCAGCATTGTCGAGAAGAGCTCGGACAGAATGCCATTTGCCCTTAGAGTCTTGGACCTGAAGTCTCACCGTGGATAACAAAACCTGAGTACTTCGCCAAGAATTAGCAGTCTGACTATACGACTGAGCGCTAGAGTCAGCATGAGTGCCAGAAGTAAGGTACGACTTACTACTGGATGCCAAGTTGGATTGAGATGTCGTAGAAACAACGCTTTCCAAAGGCTTATTTTGGTGATGCTTAAATTTGGGTTTTTCAAACCGGTGTAACGAAGAATGGTGGCGCAGTTTGCAATGTGTGCAGACACCTTTAGACGAACAGTTTGAAACAGCATGTTTGATAGACAAACAATTATAACAACATTTGTGCTAGGCAACAGCTTTCCTACGTTCATCGACAGTCATGGCTTTGAAAAGAGAACAAGTGTATAGCGGATGCAAATTGTTGCAGAGAAAGCAGGTTTGTACAGTACTCTGAACTGTAAGTACCTGAGAGCGGACAGATTTCTTATTAGAAGAAGTCTTACTGATCGCGCCTTTGCTCGAGCTAGGTAGCTCGGATTGTTGAGCAACGGCGGAAAGTATTTGACAACGGTTTTTGATAAACGTGACTAAAGTTTGAAATGTGGGATCAGGCTGATCTATTAACTCTGATTCCCATGCCTTTAAAGTTTGAGAATCGAACTTGGAAGTAGTGAGATATATCAGAAACAAATCCCAATGCTTGACTGGTTGCTTCAAGTGCTCAAGAGCTCGAACATGAAGCTCGACAGTATCGCCTAACTGACGTATAGAAGAAAGATTGTCTGGGCGATAGGAAGGGAGGTTAAATAGAGCAGTAATACGCCTGCGGATGCGAAGCTTGGGGTTACCATAACGTTGTTGCAGCAAATTGAAAGCAACAGGATAATTGCCTGATGTGAGAGGAAGTGCCTCTATCAGCTTAAGCGGGGGGGGGGCTTGCAATGTAGATTTCAAATAATGAAACTTCTGAATATCAGGTATTGAAGAATCATTATGCACTAAAGAAATGTACAGTTCCTCGAAGGAATCCCATTCCTTCTCGTTGCCAGAGAAGGTTGGCAAGGAAATCCTGGGTGGGATTGGTTTAGACTGAGTGACAGGTTGGTCCCTATGCTTTATAGTTAATGTTTTGATTAAGTTCTCGGGTTCAGCAAAGCCTTCATAGTAGCTGTCCTCCACCTCAGCTCGATCCTGCTCACGAGTTGAGTCGAGGAGCTCAAGTGCTATTTGCAAAGTGTCATAAGACGTGAAATTAGATAGATATGTTTTGAACTTTTCGTTAAGAATGCCTATGCAACAACATGGCGGATATGTAAAAGGTTTATATTCTAAACGTAAGCAAAATTAAGAAATTACGCAGGTTTACCGAGGATTACGCGAGTGACTAAAGTGATAAATATTGTGTGAACAGTGTAGATAAAATACGTAGGAGAAATACAATACATAACTTATTAAAAGAGAAGACATATAACATTTAATATCATGACGGTCAACTGTGCTCCATGCGGCAAAAAGATCAAGAACAATCAGCAGGCTGTAGGATGTGATGGTGAGTGTGGACGCTGGTTTCATGTAACATGCATGAAAATGAGTAAAGACACGTACCAACAATTCCGGAAAGATGATACTTTCAAATGGTCATGCAATCGTGAAGACTGCCTCCCGCAACCTAACCTCAAAGAGGTTATGGCATCTTTCTCCCAGAAACTTGAGGAATCCCTTTCGGCGATGAGAGAAGAAAACCACGAGGTAAGAAAACTAGCAACTTTCTTATCAGAAAAGTATGATGAACTCCACCGGGAAATTGAAACTCTGAAGAAAGAGAGAAAAACCGTCAAGGACGCAGAAATGGCAGCATCTAGAGCTATCAATGAATTGGAGGAACTAAAACAGTACCAGCGCAAGAACAACTTGATAGTGTATGGAATACCCACTGAAAGAGAGGAGGATGTATTTCACAAAATCTCGGACATTGGCAAGACGTTAGGAGTTGAAATCACCAGGGCAAACATAGACGCAGCTCACCGCCTCCCGTCAACAAAGCCTGGGCCTCAACCGATAATTGTGAAATTTAATAATAGGTGGAAGAAGGAAGAGATTCTCAGTAGCAGAAGACAAAGGAAGACCCTGAAGACGAGTGAAATTGGTTACAGTGTTGGTGGTAATATATATATCAATGAACACCTGACCCCAAGAAACGAAACCATCGCCAAAAAGTGCCGTGAATTGAGACGACAGGGAAAAATCTTTGCAACTTGGGTCAGAGACTGCAAAATATACATTCGGAAAAATCAAAATGGACCCTCAAAGCTTATATCAAGTGCTGAAATACTGGATTCACTCGCCCTCTCAAACTAAAATCTATGGAATAGTAAGATATCTACTAAGTATTATCCCATATGGAACTAGAATTACAGAAATTAAATTTTTTAGGTAATGCAAATAATAATACACTAGAATTAACCGAGTGTAACTGTAATACACTTAGCGATTATTATAAAATTAAGGACAGTAAACAGATAATAACCGATACCAGTACACTAAAATGCGTACACATAAATGCACATAGCATAAAAAACAAGTTCGATGATATCCAAATAATGTTAGACAGAATCAAAGGTGTAGATGTCCTAGCAATCTCAGAAAATTGGTTAACAGAACAAACAAAAATGTTTTTCAATATTAAGAAATATATTGCATATCACATAGTTAGAAAGCAAACTGGAGGGGGAGTATCTTTGTATATTTCAAACAAATGTAGCAGTACCCTTGTAAAGGAAATAAATTCCACCCACAGCATACTGCACATTACTGTGAGAAAAGGCCATCAAGAATACAATATAATCACTGCTTATAACCCTCATAAAAGCAACATTCCACACTTTCTAACTGATCTCGAAGTAATTATTAGTTCTTACTCAACGAATCCTGTTATAATACTAGGTGATATGAATATCGATCTATTATTTGGGGACAGATATACTAGTAGTTATATTAACCTAGTCAAATCATACGGTCTAGTCTTATGTAATACAAAATATCCAACTCGTGTAACACAAACTAGCTCTACTCTAATTGATCATGTATTGGTGAACGACTGTGACAAAATATGTAATGTCTATAATATTGATAATGATTTGAGTGATCACCATTTACTAATCTGTGAAATGAGAAACAAAAAGATAAACAGGAACTCAATATGTGATGATAGGCCAATAGAAAAGGATAAAATAAACTACAAAAAACTTAATAAATATTTAATAACTCAAGAATTTGTATGCAATGAAACTAACATCAATGACTACTACAATAAATTCTGTGATTTTATTAATAAAGGAATAGAAGCCTGTACTATGAAATATACGAATAAGGAGCCAAGTGCCCCACCAATAAAACCCTGGATCACACAAGATCTTTTAGCACTAATACACAGGAAAGATAAGATATATACAAAAACCAAAGTTAAAAATCCATCTGCAGAAATTTTAGAAGAATCTAAAATTATTAGCAACCAAGTTACAAAACTTAAGAGAAACCTACAAAGAAACTACTTTGACCAAAAAATTCAAAATGCAAATAATCAGAGGGAAGTGTGGAGTGTTGTTAATGAGATGTTAAATAGGCCAAAAAAGGGGAAAAATGAAATTGTCAAACTTATAGTCGATGGCACAAATGTTGAAAAAAAGGAAAATATATGTGATGAAATTAATAAATATAATGTCAATATTGCTAACAGTATATGGGAAAATCAAGGAAACGGTTCTACCTCGGACATTGCAAGCTATAAAAATACTACTAGCACTAAGACAATCTTTATGTTACCTACTGATGCTAATGAAATACAATCAATTATAAACTCCCTAAAACACAAAAACAATATAAGTGAGGACAACACTACTAATGTCATGCTACAATTGTGTCTTGAGGGCCTTACACCATATCTTGTCAAAATAATAAATCTTTCACTGATGACTGGTATATTCCCCGATGCCTGTAAAGTCTCTAGGGTGGTCCCGATCTACAAAAAAGGAGACAAAACCCACCCATCAAATTACAGACCCATTAATATTATATCTGCCATCAGCAAGGTTCTAGAAAGCGTTGTTAAACGAAGACTTATGAATTTCTTCATGAAAAATGATTCCAAATTCCAAATAGAGGAGCTGATAGTGCTATATTTGAAGTAGTAACTGATGTAGAAAAGGCATTAGATGAAAACAAACTAGCTGCTGGTGTACTAATTGACCTTCAAAAAGCATTCGATCTGGTTAACCATAAGATTCTCCTTAATAAACTAGAATTTGCAGGCATCAGAGGAGTGGCACATGATTGGTTCAAGAACTACCTCACTAACAGAAAACAATATGTTGCAATCGATAATGTAAAAGGATCTCAAATGAGAATTGACACAGGAGTACCTCAAGGTTCTGTCTTAGGACCAATTCTTTTCTTGGCCTATATTAATGATATAGTATTATTAGAATTGAAAGGCAAGCTTAAACTATTTGCAGATGATATTTTTATAAGCTGGTGGATTGGTTGAGAGCACACAAAATGGTTATCAATATCACTAAAACAAAATATTTATTCTTCCATAAACCATCATACAAGATTGAGACCACAAACATAGTCAACATAGCCAACAAAGAAATAGAAAGGGTTAAATCGGCAACATACTTAGGTATCACACTAGATAGTACACTAACCTGGGAAAATCATGTAGAAAATGTAAAACATAAAATCAGCCCTTTAATTGGTATTATTTTCAGATTAAGATATAGCTGTCTTACTAGCCAACAATTGAAAAATATATACTTTGCTCTGATACATTCACATCTAATGTACATGAATTTCATATGGGGATATTGTAAGAAGGAGCTGATAAAAGAACTTGAGATACTCCAGAAACGTGCTATAAAATCTATCTTTGGACTTCCTTGGCTCACACCCTCAAATGAATTATACTCGAGAACTAAAATTATGCCACTGCAAAAACAAATAGCTATGTCAGCAACAGTATTTGTATACAAATTAGAAAACAAATTGATACACACACACATCCATTTTACCCATGCAAATGACATTCATCATTATGCAACAAGAGGAGTAAATCAAATATTCACCAGCCATTCCCAATCCATTAAATTTGGAACTAAAGGAATTATGTCCTCTATAATAAAAGAATACAACTCGCTACCATTAGGCATAAGGGAAAGTTTCTCTATAAAAACATTTAAGAGGAAAACAAAAGACTTCCTATTAAGGAATGAATAGCCCATGTACAATAGCCTTAAGCAATGCAATGTATCATACCGAATTATCTCTGTAAAGTTAGTCACTAGCAATCTAATATAAGTTACTATTAAATTAAACAATAATGTTACAAAAATTATATATATGCCATGCTGTAACTATGTTACTTGATTGTCCCTGACACGAGCTCAGGCTCATTGGGACCTATGTAAATAAATAAATAAATAAATAAATAAATTGTGATCATCTAAGCTTTTTTCGTTTAAGAAAGAACGAAACCTAGACAGTTTCTTTTCTAAGAGAGCATGAGTGCCTAATAACTTTTCAACCTTGGCCTTGGTGGAGACCGAAGTACTCACCCCAACCTCCAGAGAACTTGCTAGCGGCAAGTAGACGTCAGGATTGACAAGAGAGGGCTGCGGCTTCTCGTCAGGGTCCTGCACCTTTTCCACTTTGATGGACTCCGTAATAGCTGCGAAAAGTCAGACACAGTATTAGACCAAGTTTTATTATGAAGCAACGTGCTCTCCAAGATGTGATTTAAGTTTAAGTAAAGTGAAACTAGTTCCGTGGGTTTATGGCACCAAAAGATATGGTGTAATTAGAACACCATTGGATCGGCAATTAAAAGTCTCAATTTTCAGAAAGAATTCTGAGTGAGTTCAGAATCAGTAAAGGTTGAGCTTTAAGGTACATGGGATTGAACGTGAAAAGAGCAAAGACAAAAAAGAGAGAGCAAGTAGCTTTAATATATATATATTCAGTATAACATTCAAACAAGTTAACAATTTTCTTTACAAAATTATGATTGCGTCTAGCAATAAACATTGAAACAAGGTTAGTGCCTTAACCACAACTAAATTAAATTTACAGATCTTAAGCACTGGTACATGCTTGAAAGCAAGAATTAAGTTGCTTTTGCAAAAAAGAGAATTAGTGATGCAGCTTTTAAATGGCTGACAGGGAGCAAATCCTGTCATACTGGGAAAGAAAAAAAAGGGGAAACTAAAGAAGTTATCCAAAAAGACATGACTTATTAAGGGGGCCAGTAGCTGACAGGGGCCTAGTCCTGCAGTACCCTATGAAGATTGTAATATTTGAGTGGTTGCCAAGATACAACAGAATAACTTGCAAAAATAAATGCGATGGCAGACACAGAATGCGTGAACTGCATGCATGATTTACTGAGAAGTTGAGATGGCAGAAACAGGTGGGCAAGTGGCCTATAACCTGAATGTGAACCATGAAAGAGAAAATGCACAGGCAAAGTGCAATGAAAGATGCAGATATGCACAAGAAATACTGAGATTATTCTCACAAGAAACATAAGAATGGCCAAAGTAAGCCGATATGTTATTCCGCGTAGAAGGGGAGGGGGAGAAGATCACAAGGATATCAAAATTGAGGAATCTTCTAAACCAGGCTTGTATAAAGCTAACATGATAACAGAGAGAACATAAAATAACACTAAACATAATGTGGTTACAAAGTACTTAACTTGAAAGAGTGTGGTTAACATCCCACACGTGTGCGTAGAACACTTGAGAAGAAATAGTTCAGGTCCAGTTGTAGTTTCATTCACAAAAGTACTTGACGGAGTTGTAGAACACTTGCGGAATAGTAAGGCTGACCCTAGCTATCACAAAGATGAAGTGATAATATTCACTTAGTAGGAATAGATTTCCGTAGCACACAAAGATGTATACTTGACATCTTAATGTTCGTGTCGCAGAAACACTTTGAAGTTTGATCAAAGTTGGATTATTTGAAAAATGTCTTTGACGACATGGCGAAGGTTAAGTTTTACACTTCTTGACGCAGAAATTACATATGTGAAGTTTTTCCAAGTTTGAAGTTTATCGTCCGGTGTTCAAGACGGGTGGCTAGCATGTCGCTAACGGAGAAATCACATCGAAGATGGGTCTGCCGGCAGCTTAAATAGCAGACAGAACAAGCTTCTCGAAAAATCGATGTCCCGCCAATGGAGAGTCCTAAACACGTTGGAAGGAAGAAGCGCGGTAAGTGGCTGGAGAGAGGCTACGTCATGGAGACGGCCAATGAGAGCCTAGCATACTGAGATCAGCAGGAAGACAGAATGCCACGAGGTATGAGAAAGGTGACCTATTAACACTTGGAAAAATGTCTTAAAGGCATGATATATATTGTAACATAACAGGTGAGTATGAAAATAATTTTAAATATGATTGAATTAAACAAGAAAGTGAAATAAAGAATTAATTGTCACGAACACATGGTGACGAAAAATGAGGTTATGAAATCAAATACTGGTCTGACTTTTGACAAGCCAAAACCTACAAAATTAACAAGTTAATCATTGTCAAATGCGAACATAGGGTATGAGAGTGTGCTTGGACCTGAGGGTTGGGGCAGAAAAAAATGAGGAAGGAAAGAGACTGTTGGACTTCTGTCAAAGGAACAGCCTGCTAGTTGGGAACTCCTGGTTCAAGAAAAGAGAGAGCCACACAATCACATGGTACAGTGATGACTTGACCAGGAAGTCGGTGGTTGACTATATCCCGTATGAGAGAGAATTAAATAAGAACATCACAGACATCAAGGTAATACCATCGGAGAACCTGGATAGCGACCATCGATTGCTGGTAATGAACCTGAGAGGGACTAAGGAGTTGAAAGGGACGGAAACCCAGGAAAGATGTATAAGGATATGGAAACTAAAAGGAGATAGAAGGGTCGAGTACCTCAAAATGGTAAAGGAAAGAATTCCAACAGATGAAGAAAGAGGAGTGGAAGAGGAATGGGATAGATTTAAGAAGACACTAGTAGGTGCGGCAGAAGCAGTATGTGGGAGGACAAGTAGTAAGAAGAGGTGGAAGGAGAAGACAAAAGATATAGTAAGGGAAAAGAATAGAGCCTTTAGGAGGTGGTATCAAAATAGGATGGTAGAGACAAGGGAAGAGTACCAGGAAAGAAAGAAGGAGGCAAAGAGAGTAGTGGCTGAGAAGAGAAGAAAGTGGATGGAAGAGTGGACAAAGATGATGGAGGATAGTGAAGGTACAAAAAAGGTCCTGTATGGGATGGTAAAAAATAAGAGGCGGAAGGATCCTTCGGATTATGTTAGAATGGTGAACAAAAGTGGACAAGAGATAAAAAAATAGGGAAGAATATTTTGAAGAACTTCTGAACCCAAATGGAAAAGATGGCGAGGAGGAAGAAATCGGAGCAGAGGAAGATGGACTGCAAACAGAAAAGGACTTAACATGGAAAGAAGTGGAAGATGAAAGGAGGGAAGGCACCGGGTGTGGGTGGGATGAGTTGAGTGTAGAGATGGTGACAGCAGTGGGAGAGGTGGGGATACAATGGTTGTACTGAGTGATGAAGACAGCATGGAAGGAAAGAAAAATCTCAGAGGACTGGAAAAAGGGAATAATTGTCCCGATCTTCAAGAAAGGTAGTAGAACAGAATGCAGAAACTATCGGGGAATAACACTGATGAGTCATTGTGCAAATATGTTTGAGAAAGTTTTGGAAAAGAGAATAAGGACAAGAATAGAAGAAGGGATGAGGGAAGAACAACATGGTTTCAGAGCATAAAAAATAGGGATGAATATTTTGAAGAACTTCTGAACCCAAATGGAAACCATGGCGAGGAGGAAGAAATCAGAGAAGAGGAAGATGGACTGCAAACAGAAAAGAAATCCATAGTGGATTTGATTTTTGCTGTAAGGCAGTTACAAGAACAGCACTATGAGTATGGACAGATCTACTGATGGCCTTCCTGGACATTGAGAAAGCATATGACAATGTATGCAGAATTAAAGTATGGAAGTCCCTGGAGGACAGAGGAGTAGAAAAATGGACTATATGGACGATAAAGGAGATGTACAAGGGAAGCGTGAGCTGTGTGAAAGTGGGAGGAGAGAGATCGGAACTGGTTGGTACAGAGAAGCGGCCTGAAACAAGGAAGTGCACTGTCACCATTACTTTTCATTGTGGTGATGGATGACATAATGACCTGAGTGGCACAAGTAATTGGGGAAGGAAAGATCAAAGCAGTGGTGTTTGCAGATGATTTGATGATTTGGGGAAACAAGAGGAGGAAGTACAGGAGCAGATGGACGTGTGGGAAGGAATAATACAGGGTGTCTATAAAAGAACTCCGGGGTTTTGAGACAAAATATTGTAATGAAGTAAAAAAGTTATATTAATGTTTAATACATGATCGGAAAGGTTGCATTTTCAAGTTTTTTTTAACAATTTAATAAAGTTCAATATGAGCCCCGTTAGTGGCACGGCACACATCGTAACGGTATTCCACCTCTTCCAATGTCCTGGCCAGCATGTTTGGGGGGACGGATGCCACACAATTGATTATTCGTTCCCTGAGATGGCCAACATCATGAATTTACTCCGCATACACAAGATTCTTGATATGCCCCCAGAAGAAAACGTCCAACAGAGTCATATCAGGGCTCCTTGGAGGCCATAGCATAGGTCCTTCCCCTCCAATCCATCTGTTGCAGAGTAGAGCGTCAAGTGCCTGACGCACCCAACTCCAGACTGCGTCTTGTCAATGATTTATTTGGGCTTCGAAGGCATGAAGCTTGGATTCTGTCAACATTCTCTTGTGACACACGCGGCCTACCCGGCGACTTTTGTTTTAAAACACTTTCTGTTTGTTTGAAAGCACTTAACCATTGGCGAATGGTTTTATCCGTAGGCGGGTCAACACCATAATTACGTCGAAATTTTCTTTGTACCGTAACAACAGAATTCGTTTCTATTAGCCAAATAACGCATTGATCCTTTTGTTGCGGCGTCGCCATAGCGCGGCAATCCAGACAGCACTGACTGCGGCTACGTTGTTTCAAGGTCAACGCTCCGCAGCGCTGCCGTCTGTTGATGAAAACATTCCCAATTCGTATGAGTAAAACTTGATGAGCTACTCGTTTCAGAGAAATTAACTGCATTTTGCTATCTTCCACAGTTGTTAAGATATGAATTTTTAAAACCCCGGAGTTCTTTTATAGAAACCCTGTATAAGGATATTGGATGGAATTTAGCATAAATAAGAGTGAGATGGTGATCACAACAAGGAAGAAGGAAAGAACCACAACGGGAATAACAATTGGTGGGGAACAGCTGAAGAAAGTGGAGAGTTTCAAATATCTGGGAAGCCTGATACAAGATAATGGAAGAAACGATAGAGAAATAAATGAGCTGGGGGTGACAAGCAGAAGCATTCCGGAGGAGTGTGAGACGCATGATATGGAGTAAGGATATCCCTCAGAACAGCAAAAAAGTCATATATCGGACGTACTATGTCCCCATCCTGACGTATACCTCGGAGACCTGGGTTATGAAAGGAAGGGAGAAGAGCAAAATACTGACCAGTGAGATGAGGTTCTTGAAGCACTATTGGAGTTACAAAGATGGATGGACAGAATAAGAAATGACGTTAATTAATAATAAAGGAGGAACCATTACAGGATGGTATAGAGAAATCTAGACTTAGATGGTATGGACATGTAAAACGAATGGAGGAGAAGAGGATACACAGGAGGATACACGAGACGGAGTAGAAAGGAAAGAGACCGAAAGACAGGTGGCTGAAGGGGGTGGAAGGAAGCGTGAAGAAGAGAGGAGAAGACTGGACAAGGGTCTAAGCTGAGAGATGGTGGGATGACAGAAGACGTTGGAGAGGCTTGTGTTCCAAACAGACCCGGCCAGTGGCTGGAAACTGTGCAAGATGATGATGATTGTAATAAAAATAAAAAATTATGGCGGGGAGTTTTTCCTCGAATTGTGGAATAAGATCACATCTAACCAACTTCACAAGATGCTTTCACACGTGGGTTCTCCTACTGTTTGTAACCTGTTTTTCGAAGGGATTTACGCCACTGACATAAAAGTCAGATGGAAATAGTTAATGTTTGTTTGAACACGGCAATTATTTAGCCAAGTAAATTTAATTTATAATTATTATTATTATTATTAATGCCATATTTTATTTTGGAGTCTTTTAAATTTTATAACATATACAGATAGGTTTACTATATATATATATATATTAGAAAACACTATCAATCGGAATATTCCGATATCCACTGCACAGTAAATTATTTGATTATGGAGAGTACGGACTTTTTCATTCAGTTAGGGCAGTTGAGAGTTTTGCGTCGTCAGGAAATACGGGGACAGGAATAGACTTTGTGAACAACAACGTGATGACGAAATCGGAGAGTACATCTTCAACTTTTGAAAAGACGAGATGAACATTGAGGTTGATTCAAACGGAAATTGTGCAGCGAAAGCGTCTGGCCATGTGCAATGAACTTTATGGTGGGAAGGATCGCGTGGGGTCTTAGCCAATCAAGAGGAAAGCGGGCCATATCCGGCTGAGTTCAAATCCATTAAGACGCACGCTGATCGGTCAAGCAGGCGAGACGGAAGACCGGGGAGTGGGACACTGGAAGGGGTAGCTTGGCTGGTGATATAGTGAGCGCGCTGCATGAAGACGAGGACTAGCTTGTTACAAATTTTGTTCCAAGCGGACGTACTTTATAACTTATGTTCCATGGTGAACAACATTGATCTGAGATACTCCACTGACCAATTCGTCATGGGTATTACACGAGCTGTTGTGGCTTTTGGATTTAGATCCACCACTAGCAGTATTCTAACTTCAATAATTATTCGCTACGCATTAAGAAACCAAGAAGATGACGCCGACCGACATTGTACTACAATCTCGTCTGAAGCAGCTAGTACGTGGGAGAATGCATCTCCAATGGTGAGCGGAACTGACGCATATACGCAATCTCTCTCTTTTCTTTTTTTCATCGTAAATTCAGTAACTTCAAGCTTGGTAATAATCGTAAATTCTGTAAATTCATCCGACCTCCAATTTCAAATACTTTGCGCGTGGTCATGTTAAATTCTTTGAGCTCCGTAGTATTTTTTAAATTATTATTAAAGTTACCACTGACTTGTTTATTGACAATTAAATTAATTTCTTACAAGATGCAATCTTTAATTCCAGTAGGTAGCATTATTTATAAGACAAATTCCTTCTCCCAATACAAATGTTATCAGGGTTGATGATTCAATCATACCACGGTCTGAGTGTGAAAAGTTTTACATGTGTTCTACGCAAGCTAGGGGTTGATAAGCATATACATTTTAGGAATCAACTTTATGTTGGCTCCTTGGCACCCAATTATCAATTCATTCTGTCACATAGAAAGTAGTGGTAAGCACCCGTCAGGGAAGCAGTTACTTGTTGTTAATTCACTTGAAAGGCTTTCTGTATTTTCTGCTCTCTCAGACTTACATACAGTTCAAATATACATAGAGGCTAAAAACCTACTTTACAGTTCGCAACGATACATTTGTATATACAACATGATGCGTAATAGATATACTCGTGTCTACAGGTTATAATTATTTACAATACCACATCTCTGTGAGAGAAATTGAATAAACCTCCGTACAAAATATGCAATGTGCTAGCAAATAGAACGTAGTTCTCATTTGTAGCAGTTTCGAGCAAACTCGAACACCATGCTGGCGACCAATAATAGTTTATCTCACTAGGCCGAAGCCAAATAGCTAGAACATGACTGACCTTCTTGTCCAAACACTAGAATTCAAGTGACGCCTCACTCGATACGAGAAAGGCTTCCTGCCATCTTGCAATCACATGTTTCACTCGTTTTTCACCAGGTTAATGATGATGATAATTGTTGTTTTAAGGGGCCTAACATCTCACCAGGTTAAACATACCCTCGGAACCAGACGAAATACACCAATAATCTCAAACCCATACAGTTGTATTACAATTCATGGTGCGAAACTCTCTCTGATGTCACTATTCTTACACAACATATACAAAGCTTTATTCCAGACAAGAGAAGTTATCTTGGCCTGATCTAAATTTGGCCTAGAAATTCCGGTGTTGCAACATCCAGCTGTAACTCGGCTGACACAATCCAATGGCTAACATGTTGAGATCTTACATACAATTTAATCAAATATATATATATATATATGTATATATATATATCCTGACGAGTCCACACTTTATCCAATATAACCTACACTAAATAAAATGAAATCCTATAACCTAAATGATGATGGTGATGAACATAGAAAAAGGAATGGTATGAAACAAATTGCCCTAACGTGACTTACCACCAAGTTGACCAAATGAGGGTTTCAGAACGTTATTGTGACCTGAACAGTCACAGAACTACCATGCCAGACTGTACAGAAGAGCAATCGAAATTTATAAACATCCACAAAGTTTCAATAGATAAATGGAGATTTGGATTTGGAACCAGCTGACAGTCAGTTCCTGGGACTTGGCGTATGTCATGCTTAATTCCCCTCAGTACTGTACATGAGGGCGGAGCATTCCACAGCAGTAAATCATCGAGTACCGTATATCAATAACAATAGGAGGAAAAACAAGACAACTGTCTACCAGAAACTAACTACCTGAGTTCCCTCACATTTTGAGGTTATTAGATAACATTCCAATAGCCAATATAAACCTCAGACAACCGGGTGAGTTAGCCGTGGTGGTTACGGCATGACTGATGGCAGTCGCTCACATCCGGGAGGCGAGGAGGTTCGAATCCCACCGCCGGCAACCTTGAAGATGGTCTTCTGTGGTTTCCCATCTTCCTTCCAGGCAAATGCCGGGGTTGGTCCCTAACTATAGGCCACAGCCGCTACCTTCCAACTCCTTGTCCTTACATTCCAACTTCCCTCCTTCCCACCCCAACGGTACCTGTAGCTCACCCCTTGGGTGTCCGTCTCGAAGCAGCTACAAAACTGGCGAGCCGAACATGTCCTCGGACACTCCCGGCACTAAAAAAGCCATACGCTTAAAAAAAAAAAAAAAAAAAACCTCAGACAAGTGCCACTTCATACTGTTCAGGAGGAATTTTTAAAAATGCCAGCCACACTTGCTTGAGAAATGTCAGAGAACAAGAAACACTTTACACGAACTAACAACTCGAAATTCTGTTCTTAAGAGTTTCATATTGGTTTTATTCATACTAGGTTCCTACGTTTAATTCTTAATACCCAAGTGTCGTTGATCAACTTATATTATGTTCTCTATCCAATTGGCGAAGATTAAAATTACAAATATTTTTATCTCCAATGTTTCATCCAGAGAATTCATATTAGAAATAAAACAAAGGAATTTTAGACTGGGAAATTATCTATTAGCTCATCAGTAGTAATCCAACTCCTTGCCAAATTTCATTTATCTCCTTCATTTCAACTCTCATTAACTTCTCTTATCAGGTTGGCTGCCATACAAGGTGTAACTAAATATGTGGGAAAGCTCCGGGGATACGATAGAGGACCTAACAATAAGCAAAACATGTCCTGAAAACATATGGTGTATGTGTGTTCGTTGCCGTGTTACAAGCATTTTTTGTGGTGTGCACAACACAGATGGCGGCACGATGCTAGTTGGTGATTTGTGGAGAGCACACAGGCCACTTGTACTTTTCATCGCTACTCAAGTTTGTGTGCAATCCCAAACAAATGGATAGAGCATCAGGGACCGACACCGTGGCCTGTTCGTTCTCCCGATCTCAACCCATTAGACTTCTACTTATGGGGTAATTTAAAGGCCATTGTGTATGCCACACCTGTTCATAACGTGGACATGCTGCGTCAGCGAACAGAGCAAGGATGTCAGCAGATACGTCCGGGAATATGGGAGCGTGTGAGACAGTCAGTGATGCGGCGCATAGACGCCTGCATTACAGCTCGTGGTAGCCATTTAGAGCACCTTCTGTAGAGAACTGTAATTAGTAGCGTACACTTTATCAACACAAATGACCCATCTGCATAGTGAAGTGGTCTGTGTTATGTAAACCACAAACAATGCTTGTAACACGGAAACGAAAGCAAATGTTTACAGGACATGTTTTGCTTGTTGTCAGGTCTATCGAATCCCCGGAGATTTCCCACATATTTAGTTACACCCTGTATAGACCCATATAGAGATTCATCTCTCCTCATCCACGACCCTGTAGAAACAGGAATAATAAGGGTTAAAAATACATTCGAAACGCGGCTTCGCTGAACTGCTATGCCCAAGTTCGCGGGTTTACACCCGGCCGAAGTCTTCGGATTTTTAAGAACGTTATAATTCTTCAGTATGCCTTCCTTCGGAGGGGAAGTAAAGCCGGCAGGCCCATATCATAGATTTATGGCATATAAAAGAACCTACCATTACAATTGATAGTGTGCACGCTCTATCAAGTTCTAACATTTGCCGCTAGGTGTCAGTGACAGTGGCATCTCTGGTAGCCAAAGTTGGAACTACTTGAAATTGAACTTGATGTGGAGCCTACGGGTGTTCAATTAAAACACCCCGCTATGGCTATTGGCTGCAATTCAAATATAATAAAAATAAATTTGAACTTAAATGTAACATACGGGGCAATTTGAGTGATAAGCATTTTCTGATACTTAGACACTCCCATGCCAAATTGAAGACTGCTATTGTTGAAATTGCTATATGCTGGCTAATTGGTAAGTCTTTTGTGCATTGAACTCAAGGTTGCAGGGTTGAATACTGGTGGACTTAGTTGCCATTCGAGACCTATGTTGTAGATATACTGGCACATTAAAGATTAGGGGCAGGTGATCTCGTAGTTCCGCCCCTTAAAACAACAATAACTAACGTTAAAGATTTCCTGTGCAAAATTCCAGCACCCCATTGCATCCAAAGCTACTGCAGTTAAACTCATAACATTATTATGCTACCACATGTTCATGCTTGTTCAACGCTAGAGTATTTCACTGACTGCATGCTTTTGATAGCAGTTGCCATGAAACATTTTGTCAGTTTTCAGCCTGGTTCATAAAGCCCAATGGAAGCTAATAAAGGTATTTTCATTGTGATAAATGTTAACAATGGAGTTACGACCGTTAACACTCTACTTTTGAGGTGGTATTCTGTGACGTACATTGTGAGGTGAGGTCTGAGTGACTGGCGATTAATCTTGCTTGTTCATAGGCACACACAATAAAATTATTTACTTCAAATTTGTCGGGTTGGTACTTGAACTACTCTAACACACAATACAAATACAAACATTTCTTAAAATCAAAGTATAGGTATTTCGTACTCATATTACGTTTGTAATCCGTAAAATTAAAAGTTTTTTTTGATCAGTAGGTTTAATTAATTTTAAAAATGAAAACTTAACAAAATATCATTATACAATTATTATTTAGAAACAAATATACATGGTTGACTCAATGAAACAGCAAAACATTCTTCTTCAGCTGAAAGTGTATCTCCCGCCTGCATGGTCAGCGTGGAACGTTAACTGTGAGGTGCGGTCACTGATACCATTCGAAAACTTTACAACGCAATCGCCCGCACTTAAAAGTAGCTAGATCTGCACTGAGCTATGCAGTGGCTTAAGGCCATATGCTCGGATGGTACACGAAATAAAAGACGGGAAGTACCAATAGAAGGGATGAACTTAACACTTCAAAATATGTGACCGCACCTCACAAGTAGAGGGTTAATACCTTTAACCAGCAAATGAAGCTGTTTATTGCAAACTGTTACTCCTTCAATGTTTAATACATTGTGCCTTTCTTTCTGTGACTATCCTCCTATAGATTCATAGAAATGATTTTAGAGTATAGCCTAGGGGGAGATGACCTCATAGTTCTGCCCCTTAAAATAGCAATAACTAACTAGAGTATAACCTCTCTTACTTTGAAGAGTGTTGTAAATGGAACCACCTTCGTGACAAAGGGGGTCTCATTTGTAACTCTATCTTACTCTCTAAATTATCTTATATTTTGAAACGTTTCCTGTTTTCCCCTGTATTTAATTTGAAACAACCTTTCCCTATACCCCATTCTAAGGACATCTGTTGGTTTGTAGATGTCTCATTACAGCAACGATATCATTAACTGATTGTCATCTAAATTCTACTTCATTACATGCTCTTTCACATTATGTTCCACTAATCATCGTGGGAGGTGTGACTGTTGAGTAATAGCTTAACCAATTGGAGCAGATATCAGGGGTGCCTAGCACCAAATTTGAGTACAGGTCGAGAAGAAATCACATCACCTTGAAATTACTGGAGATTTGTATTCCTTTTGTAGTTAGAATAGTTAGAATTATACTGTCCATTAAATTGGCTTGCAGATAGATACTGATATTATATTTCAGAGTTATATTGTTGCTATAAATAGCTCTCCATTTCAACAGAATTTCATTGGTAACTTATCTTGCGACCTTAGATGTAAGTAGAATGGAACTTTTCCATTACCTTTGTTTGATGTATAAGGAAGCAAATGGGAGTTGCAACAATTAAGGACAAAATGAGGGAAGCACATCTTCGCTGGTATGGGCATGTCACTAGAAGTAATGAGAACTCTCTGATAAAAATGGCCCTCCAATACGATCCAGGAGGGTATCGACTCTGTGGGCGCCCAAAGAAACGATGGATAGAATCAGTGAAGACCTACTGGTGTGCGGTCTCAAACCTGAAGATGACCTTGACAGGAAGAAGTGGCGATCAACAACCAAGCAAGCGGACCCTACGCCAATGTGGGAAATACGCGAGGAAAGAAGAAGATACTGCGTCTGGTATGATTGAGAGACATAGATGTCATTGGTATGAGTGTGTGTTTATATCTCCCTCTCTAATGAATCTGCAGGCATAATGTTGCAGTTAAATAATAAATGCTCTTCTACTGTTCATGGTTTTTAACACAGACATCTCTGATGGGGGTGCAGCGGGGATGCATTCCCCAATAATTTCATCCAAAAGTACTGTCCCTTCCAGCAGTTCAAGTCTGAATGCAAATATTTTTGTTCAGTTTTCTTTATTTGAGTGAGAGAGACTTCACGCAGCTAATCTGAAAATGAATGACAGTGAAATTTCTTCTAATAGCTTGCATAATACTCACATTGATCATTCTGTGTAGATAGAAAAATTAGCCATTTTGTCAGTGTAGCCTTGTTAGGTTCTATGTAAAATTGTTCTTCAACTCGTTTGGGGGGATAATGATAATGTACTCTATTCAAATGAATGATATATAATAGATTCACTTACAAATTATTACAGCAAGGGTATATGAGCTAGATCTGTGTGACTCAAATCCCACCTAATATAATTGGACACAATTTGTGTTGACCGTCTGGAAAGCTTTCTACGATAGAATTAGGCAACATTGAAGAATAGCTTCTAATACTTCAATATAATTCAAGACTCCTCTGTGCCCCCTGACACCCTATATTTTGGAAATGACATATCTATAGCCTATCCAGGGTACAAAAGAATAATATATCTACCTAAAATTTTCATGCTGATCAGAACAGTCGCTTATAGAGAAAACTTGGTCCGACACTTTTAACGCCCCAAACACCTCTGTCTTCTATTCAATTTTTGTGCATAAAGTAAATGTTATTTTCTCTCTTGGGTGCATGTTGAGTTCCCCTAACAAAATTTCAAGAACATCGAGAGAGCATATTTAGTAAATTTATCAGGTAAATGATTCAGTAATCAGCCCCTGTGTGCCCCCAAAACAAAAATTAAATATATGTTTCGGTGTAAGACTAGTTTTAGTTTTAGACAACATTTTATTTAATTTCTTGTTCAAGTTCCCACAAGTCCCATAATTTTCAGAAAAATAATATACCCATCCCCAAGTTTTTTATGGCGGCTTCGGTGGCGTAATCGGTAACATGCTGAGCTTCTATGCCCAAGATAGCGGGTTCAAGCCCAGCCGAAACCGGCGGATTTTTTTAAGAGCGTTAAAAATCCCTCAGAATGCCTTCCTTCGGAGGGGAAGTAAAGCCGGCGGTCCCATGTCATAGATTTATGGCATGTTAAAGAACCTTCCACTAACTGCACCTGTGTGAAGCTAAATTGGATAGGTTAAGAATGTAAACAACGCTCTTAGGTTTCTAAGTTCGTTGCCAAGAGCCGACTGCGGTGGCGTCTAGTAGCTAAGTTCTGAACTTGGCCTAGTAGTCGTTGACGGTGGCGCTTGGCGGCAAAAGTAGGAACTATTTGAAAAATTCTAAGTTGCAGTACTTCAATTAAAAAACAGGTAACAGACACTAATACAGTCATCACAATTAACACCGGTTATCAGACAGATTCTACACACACCCAAAGTACACGGGGCTACATGACCGCGTTGTCGCAGCCCGTAAACTTAAGAACCAGTTTTTTATGATGATTGGCATAGCCGTTTGGATGTCATTCCCAGGCAAACAAATAAACAAACTGACTGACAAAAACTTAATACACAGGTTGTAACTAAATATGTGGGAAAGCTCCGGGGATTCGATAGAGGACCTGACAACAAGCAAAACATATAGTGTATTTGCTTTCGTTTCCATGTTACAAGCATTGTTTGTGGTTTATATAACACAGACCGCTTCACTATGCAGGTGGGTCATTTGTGCTGATAAAGTGTACGTTACTACTTACAGTTCTCTACAGAAGGTGTTGAAAATGGCTACCACGAGCTGTAATGCAAGGGTCTATGCGCCGCATCATTGACTCTCACACGCTCCCATATTCCCAGCGTCTGTCGTATCTGCTGACCCTTGCTCTATTCGCTGATGCAGCATGTCCACGTTATTTATAGGTGTGTTATACACAATGGCCTTTAAATGACCCCATAAGTAGAAGTGTAATGGGTTGAGATAGGAAGAACGAGCAGGACACGGTGTCGGTCCCTGACGCCCTATCCATTTTTTTTGGGAATCATTGATGTAAAATTCCTCTAGCAGCAAGAGCAAAATGAGGCGGTGCTCCATCATGCATGAACCACATGCACTGAATTAAATCCAGTGGAACGCCTTGTAACAAACCAGTTAAATCATCACCATCTTGCACAGTTTCCAGCCACTGGCCGGGTCTGTTTGGAGCACAAGCCTCTCCAACGTCTTCTGTCTTCCCACCATCTCTCAGCCTCCACCCTTGTCCAGTCTTCTCCTCTCTTCTTCTCGCTTTCTTCCACCGCCTTCAGCCACCTGTCTCTCGGTCTCTTTCCTTCCCACTTAGTCTCATGTATCCTCCTGGGTATCCTCTTCTCCTCCATTCGTTTTACATGTCCATACCATCTAAGTCTAGATTTCTCTATACCATCCTGTAAAGGTTCCTCCTTCATTAATTCTCTGGTCCTCTCATTTCTTATTCTGTCCATCTTTGTAGCTCCAATACTGCTTCTCAAGATCCTCATCTCACTGGCCTGTACTTTGCTCTTCTCCCTTCCTTTCATAACCCAGGTCTCCGAGGCATACGTCAGGATAGGGACATAGTACGTCCAATATATGATCTTTTTGCTGTTCTGAGGGTCATCCTTGCTCCATAACATGCTTCTCACACTCCTTCGGAATGCTTCTGCCTGTCTCCCCCGCTCATTTATTTCTCTATAGTTTCTTCCATTATCTTGTATCAGGCTTCCCAGATACTTGAAACTTTCCACTTCTTCAACTGTTCCCCACCTACTGTTATTCCCGTTGTGGTTCTTTCCTTCTTCCTTGTTGTGATCACCATCTCACTCTTATCTATGCTAAATTTCATCCAATATCCTTGTATTATTCCTTCCCACACGTCCAACTGTTTCTGTACCTCCTCCTCCTTGTTTCCCCAAATCATCAAATCATCTGCAAACACCATTGCTTTCATCCTTCCTTCCCCAATTACTTGTGTCACTCTGGTCATTATGTCATCCATCACCACAGTGAAAAGTAACGGTGACAGTGCACTTCCTTGTTTCAGGCCGTTTCTCTGTTCCAACCAGTCTGATCTCTCTCCTCCCACTTTCACACAGCTCACGCTTCCCTTGTACATCTCCTTTATCCTCCTTATAGTCCATTTTTCTACTCCTCTATCCTCCAAGGACTTCCATACTTTGTTTCTGCATACACTGTCGTATGCTTTCTCAATATCCAGGAAGGCCATCAGTAGATCTGTTCCACACTCATAGTGCAGTTCTTGTAACTGCCTTACAGCAAAAATCAAATCCACTGTGGACCTTCCTGCTCTGAAGCCATGTTGTTCTTCCCTCATCCCTCCTATCCTTGTCCTAAATCTCCTTTCCAAAACTTTCTCAAACATCTTTGCACAATGACTCATCAGTGTTATTCCCCGATAGTTTCTGCATTCTGTTCTACTACCTTTCTTGAAGATCAGGGGCAAATGACCTCGTAGTTCAGCCCCTGAAAATAACAATAACTTACTAACTTTCTTGAAGATCGGGTCAATTATTCCCTTCTTCCAGTCCTCTGGGGTCTTCCTTTCCTTCCATGCTGTTTTCATCACGCGGTACAACCATTGTATCCCCACCTCTCCTGCTGCTCTCACCATCTCCACACTCAACTCATCCACACCCGGTGCCTTCCCTCCTTTCATCTTCCTCACAATTCTTCCACTTCTTTCCATGTTAAGTCCTGTTCTGTTTGCAGTCCATCTTCCTCTTCCCCGATTTCTTCCTCCTCGCCGTGGTTTCCATTTGGGTTCAGAAGTTCTTCAAAATATTATTTCCACATTTTTTTCGGTTCTTTACTATTTTCTATCTCTTGTCCCCTTTTTTTCACCATTCTAACATAATCCGAAGGATCCTTCCGCCTCTTATTTTTTACCATCTCATACAGGACCTTTTATGTACCTTCACTATCCTCCATCATCTTTGTCCAATCTTCCATCCACTATCTTCTCTCCTCAGCCACTACTCTCTTTGCCTCCTTCTTTCTTTCCTGGTACTCTTCCCTTGTCTCTACCGACCTATTTTGATACCACCTCCTAAAGGCTCTATTCTTTTCCCTTACTATATCTTTTGTCTTCTCATTCCACCATGGTGTTTCCTTCCACCCCTTCTTACTACTTGTCCTCCCACATACTGCTTCTGCTGCACCTACTAGTGTCTTCTTAAATCTAGCCCATTCTTCTTCCACCCCTCTTTCTTCATCTGTTGGAATTCCTTCCTTTACCATTTTGAGGTATTCGACCCGTCTATCTCCTTCTTTCAGTTTCCATATCCTTATACGTCTTTCCTGGTTCTCAGTCCCTTTCTTCTCCTTAGTCCCTCTCAGGTTCATTACCAGCAATCGATGGTCGCTATCCAAGTTCTCCGATGGTATAACCTTGATGTCCGTGATGTTCTTATTTAATTCTCTCTCATCATCAGTTAAATCATTCGTTAAAAAGGTGCAGTATGACACTCCTGTCAATGTTCCTGGTAAAATGAAAGGCCCAATTAATGTGTCACCGATTATTCCAGCCCACACATTAATACTGCACTGTTGTTGATTTCTGGTTTGCACAACTTACGTGTTTGCTAAGCACCTGACATCACATGGCTTTGAATGCAAAACAAATGCACACAGACTAGAATAGCGACGGAACATACAAGTGGCCTGTGTGCCCTCCATAAATGACCAACTAGCATCGTGCCGCCTTCTGCGTTATGCACACCGCAAACAATGCTTGTAACACGGCAACAAACGCACATACACCATACTTTTACAGGACATGTTTTGCTTGTTGTCAGGTCCTATATCAAATCTCCGGAGCTCTCCCACATATTTAGTTACACCCTGTATATATATATATATATATATATATAGAGAGAGAGATTCATGGAGTTCATTAAAAAAATGTACACAGCCCATATGTCATTGAGATTTTGGCAACCCAGATTCCTTCACATCTGGCTCTATAACTAATCAATTACTCTTGATAACTTAAAAACAACATTTTAAAAAAGGAACCAATTAACAGGAGATATGCCAAAAGAGACATCAGTGCGTATTACATAGATGAATAACAATGGCGATGGTAAATGGAAGTCACAAACTGTTATCCTCCAAACATTGTACAAAATCTGATGATGTTTCCGTTTCATGTGACAAAAAATATTGTTCTCATGGAGAATTGTGTTTTAATTGTTAGTAAAAAACATGCAGTGGCAACAAAATAGTGGGAATGAGGTAATTGAAATTAATTCCAAATGTATTGATAGAAACATAATATTACCAACATGCCGCAGGGTTCTGTGTTGGGACCTTCGCTTTTCCTTTTATACTGAAATGACTTGAGCGGCGGTATTGCTCCACAAAAGACTGTACTTTTTGCCAATGATACAAGTATTTAAATTTATGTGCTCGATGAAGCCATGTTACAAGACTCGGCAAATACACTAACGCAACAGCTCTATTGTTGGTTTGAGTCCAACAATGTAATTATTAACATGAAAAGGACAGTTAGTTATTGTTGTTTATGACGCAGAATATTTATTTCTTTATTTACTCATATTACATCATCAAATCATCAATTTTCAAAGAATTCGAAAATTGATCTGGTTAGCTCAATTCAGTATTGCCAGCGTTTCACCCCAGTGTACCATTAGGCTTGTCAGTTGGTATGGTTCACCTCACCAAGATGCTTGGCTAGAACATACTGTGATGCCATAGGCAGTGCCAATGTACTATGAGAGCTATGCTCCCTATGTTAAAAAATTAGCCCACCAAGGCTATTCATATTGGAATAGCTGTATGCAGACCTGTATACAATTACCAAGAGAAAGGTTATAAATATAGTCTATACAATATAACATTATATGCAGAGATTTCAGACGAATTAAGAACACTGCGATCAGAACGAATGAAGAAGTACTGGGCAAATAAAGAATCAAACAATACAACCTTCAAAAAAAAGTGTACATGGAAGACTCATGTGGTCCAATGTGGCCAATAAAGTTACTAATAATAATAATAATATGAAGAATTTACACATGATATCTCATAGAAGATTCATATGTAACCTAACATTGTACACTGCATTCCGAAGAATTGATCTTCAAATTTTATTACACTTGAACCATCTCATAATACTAAACACTTGTTAGTTAAATTCCAAATTGTCACTCAACTACTGTATACAACACAGTTGACAACTGACGATGACTAAAGGCTTCATAAAAGGAACGTGCCAATACTTCAATTCCGATTGCGGCTTTAACTTCATTAAAATATAATTTCATTAAACATTTTGGTTATTTGTACATATGACTTATGCAAATTAAGATTCAAATGACTCAATAACTGGTCGGCACCTGAAAGCAAAATTTACACACCATATTTCAAAAGAAGATTTAATTTTACTCATTTTCAGGCAACTCTGTTAACTAATTTGTTGATATTCTGCACTTCTTATTTCTAAATTATTCAATTTTCTATATGAATTTTTGGAATTTTTTATGTAAAGCCCAATATTTTATTTACGTTCTTTTAATACAAAGGCTACACTTGTTATTACAAAATTACTTGTTTATTTATCTGTATTTTGGAATTTTTAATAACAAGCTCAATATTATATATTATTTTATTACATTGTAAGGATATCCATTTTATTATTTTACTTTATTCTTTTAATTACAATTTATCACATAATTTTTTCATATCAAACATTCATCATTAGTATATTCATTCTTAATTGGACTGTGGAAGACCTCAATGTCAGGTCAAAACATGTACTAAAATATATAATAGATATACAGTATTTTAATTCAAGTATTTATTGGCGTATATTTTAAACTTAAGAATTCATCTCTCAATACGGATATCAACAAACATTTTGCTATCAATGGCAAATGTATTTGCATTCTACAGTACTGTATCACTTTTACTCTCATGGTAAGATCACGCACAGCTCTTGCTTTCGAAGCCATAATGACTACTGCCGAACTATGTCAGTAATGTAAGCTGTGAAGTGCTCAGTTAAAAGCTGAATTCTAAGCTGATTGACAAGTGTCGAGATAAGGACAGGCATTTGTTGTTTGACCGATCATTAAAGCAAGCACTGGGAAAGGCTTCAGGAACAGGCAAATAGCTGTACACTTTCACGTCTAAGTTGGAGAACAAAATAAAGGAGGCCTATTTGCACATTGCTTGTTAGTTACAGAATTAACTGTTACAGCAGACCAGGTAGACATTCACAGGACATTTTTCTAAACGGTGTGTTCCGGAACTTGGAAATTTTCCTTTAAAATGTGTATTGTGATTTTCGTTGTTCGCGTAACTCAGTTTCCGTTTAATGAATGGAATTTAACACGTTTCTCACTGCTAAGTTCACAGGACCGTCAAATATTTCCGTTTAAGTCAAGTTTCCGTTTTATAAAGGGTCCGTTGAAGGCAGGTATTATTGTACTATTATTATTAGCTTTTCAAGATACGACTGCCGCTGAACTTAGCTGTGCCAGAGTTTGTTGATAATACTAGCAGGAGCTTTGCCAGCCAAGCAGGGGGACACAGCGATGACAGTGCAGTATACATAAGTCAAGCTGCAGCTTCTTGTATTAGACAGAAGTTATATTGTCGAATTGTGAACAGAATAATTGATGATAATGGGCGAATTAAGAATGGTGCGTTTCAACAGCACAGCACAGCTAAGCTTAATAGGAGCTCATGTGACCAGGGAGAGGAGAACAATGAAAGGCTACTGAACGTGAGTTATATCCTTCCCGCACGACTGCACCTGTCAACTAAGCAAGCTGACAACATGACACAAGTATAAACAGGTTAAAGGTTCCGCCTGATCAATACTTTTATTAAATATGATCACTATGTGGTCTTTCAAGGCCTAATTAATAGTTTTGGCCCCTTCATCAGCCGATATGACAGAAAACGATACAAGATAATTGTTTGGAGTAACACTAAAAATTCCCTTAAAATTGAATCTTGTATGGTGCACCGTAAAGAGAGATTGAAAAATTTTTAACGCCTAAAGTAATATAAATGATGTCAAAAGTCTTATGAACTATGAACACTTTCAATACATGCCTCTTGTGTGTAGATGCTAATGAAAACACATGTACCAGTTCAGTACGGCCTATTCCACTATCTATTGTGATCCTGTTTAATTCATAATATTTAATAATAAAAAATGGTACTATTGGAAATAAGGAAACCATGTTAAAAAAAACGCGCCAAGTACACTACCTCACAGGTGGCATGGAAACGCGTGCATATTATGAAGAATACAACTTTTTCAACTTTTTGAATCCTTATATCTCAAAAAACTGCGACTCTTAGGAGAAAAAGTGTTGAGACAATTTTTATAGATAATTGCATGATATACAATTTTAGTCTGGTCTATTTTTATGATAAAACTTGCCGTTTGGTTGAAAAACGCAAAAGACCCATGTTTGCGAACTTTGACCTTGAATAAATTTTTTTGCCGTTGTCGGACCGATGGGGACTTTTCACATTTCATTTATAATGGTGTTTCGACCATTAGTACAAATTTTCAGATCCATGCGAATTTTGGTAACCTTACCCCTATTTTTTGGGCTAACTTACCGGGCTATTAAGAATATCAGACATATGCTGAACATGAAGAAAATAGTATTGAAGTCTATATCATATTTATGAATTGTATTTACGTGGATGAAGCGCATGTTTGTATTCATTCATTCTCCAATATATAATGGAGAGTAGTGCAAACTTCTTGTTACAATAAATCTATAATTGTGTAGTTTTTTGGAGTTGATAGTTGTTGTTAATATTATTATTATTATTATTATTATTATTTTGTTGTTAATTTTTGAGTTATTATATACTGTAGAAGTAAGTTTATATTTGATAAGATTTGAGTTTTAGTACTTATTATCCTCATTTACTCTGACAGCTACCTCTCAGTGGATGACTATGATGGAGTGGAGGCCTAATAGCAATACAACATAGTTTCACTAATGAGTTTCCCAGCATGGAGGCATGCAAGCCTAATTGTGATTGAGGATCCTCTGTTCTATAACCAGCTATTGATTACTGCCTTCATGCTGGCTGAAGATTCTCACAAGATTCCACAATGCCTCTGAATGTCGGTCGGTGCTGCTGTTGATGATGAATGAATGATATTTATTCAATTAATTCCAAAGAGCCATAGGCTCGTACAGAGGAATTGTACAGTAATATGTGTGTTTACACACCAGGAAGAAAATTCTGTTACTACTATGGAAGCTAGTTATAGACTTTTTATAACAGCTCCATGTCGAACTTGCAGGGAATAGTGAAAGGTAAGCATTTGAAATCAATATCTCCTGAGATAGTAGTGTGTAGGTGTGTACCTTGGAGTTAATCTTAGATCCATGTGTGCTGTTGTGTGGTCTACTTCAAGTGTGTCTGTGTGTGCATATCCCTTTGTATGAATGTGCTTTTTAAAATTATCATCTTTGTTATTCATGATACATAATATCCATGCATGTGGAACATTTGAAACATTACAATCTCTTATTGGAGATTTACAACATGTACAGTATCTCCAGTTGTTTTCATCAGAATTTCTGTCTGAAAAATTTTGCTTCCATGATTTTTCAGAAAGATATGATCTGTATATAAAATACCAGTTTGTTCAGTACTCCTCTCTCTCTCTCTTTCTTTCTTACAGTCATCTTAAAGTCTGATATAAAATAGTCAAATGACTTCATAAACTTCCATCCTGTCCATTTAAGTATTCTTTGTGGTGTTATATGGCTTCAAAAATATATCTTATTTTCTATTTATTTGTTTTATTTGTTGTGGAATGCCTTCTGGGTGTTATTATTAGAACTCTACTAATTGTTTGCCTTCCATCTATGTTTCCAAAGATAATGTATTACTACTTCATTTATCAATTTTTATTGTTTATAATTGAATATCGCTAATATTTTTTAAAAAATAAATACTATTGTGTGACCATTCGTTTAGAACAATAGGTTCTGATCAGTAGAAAATTTGACAGTATAGAATGCAGTGCATTAGCATGTTCAAAGATTGTCATAAATTTCATTTCTTTTCAAACTTCATCCTGATGTTATTTTAATTTTTAAATATTTATTTTGATATAGTGGCATAGCATTGGGAAAGCTGTCAAGTACATCAGGTAATTTTTCCTGTGTAAATTGCTCAGCCATTATAATTTTACACATCTGTCTTGTTATGCAGCCTACCAATGGAGATGTGCACTTGCATCATATTTATAGGCAGTTGCATTATTGTTTTGTCTTCCTTCATGAGAAATTTTTGCAATATACAGGATTTTATACTAGCTCAACAGGAAATACTGTATTTTGACGTATTCTACCTATGTCCTAATTGAGTACAAATTTTACTCGAAAATATTAATAGTTTATGTAAATGTAATATGGAAAGAAAATAATTTAATGAAATAATAAATCCATGCTGATTAAAAACTGGCTTAAGTGAAAGCTCTTAATTGTCAGTTGTTAACTGTGCATGTTATATTATTAGACATTCTTCAGTAACTTTAAGATAACAAACAAAGTTAGCATGAAACTTGTTAAAACATATAGCACCAGGCACTTGGGCTTAGCTTTTCACTATGTACTTGCTTTGTGTGAGAAGTCTTTTTTATTTTATTTTTATTTTTTTCTTGCTTCCTTTCCTTTTTCTTTTGAGGGTATGATGGTGTAACAATATAGCTGCTTACCTCTCTCCAAGATGGATTGGGTGTGATTCCTGGTTAATGCATGTAAATGTGTTTGAGCCTTCAGTCCTTAGATAGGTTTGATTTTGGTCTCTATGCCCCCTGTCCTGAGATAATCTCTACATAGATTTTTAATAATGAAAAGTCTCATTCACTTGTTTGGATTCCATATAAATAGAAGGTCCCATTGCTTGTGAATATGATAATAGTTTCCATATAAAACTACAGGCTTGCTTCTTTCCTGTTTCTTTTGAATTGTCTCTGAGCAATATGCCTAATTTTTATGCTTTTCTGTTTCATTCATTTCATGCCAGTTGATTTGATGAGGGTTTTACAAGTGGTTTTGGAATGTCACTTCCAAAGAAACTGTGATTTTTCTCCTTTCCTGATTTTTTCCAAAATAATTTATTATTGCTCAAGTAATGCATGGCCATAGCATTTCGAAATCATATCGTAATTTAAAAATCTTAAGTATGGATGTTCAGTCGCTCAAACAAAAAATAACCACACTCTTGGTAAATATACCTTTTATCTTTTCCATTCTTTATTTTTCTTTTCCTTTTCTTTTCTTTTCTTTCCACTTTTCCTCCTTTTCCCTTTTTCTCCTTTTTCTTTTCTCTTTTAGCTTTTCTCTCTTCTCTCTTTTTTTTAACTCTTTTTTCTTTTCTTTTTAGCTTTTATCTTCTCTTTTCCAGAACTACAGTTCAAAGGGCAAAGTAATCAGTTGTGAACCCTCATAATATGTATTTATCCTCCTTGAACACCAAAGTAAAAGTTCTTCTGTAGCCTGAACCCATAATTGGGTCTTAGGCAGAAGAGTCACCAAGTGTATGCTCATTCTTTTTTTGAGTGATTGTACTTGATGTGAGCTTAAAAAATATCTCAGTTTCTATTTTGGAAATGGTGCATGACCAATCTTTCTGTTCATCATCATATAAACAATACCTCCTAGATCACAACATTTGAACCTAGATGGCTTGTAGGCCAACCACATATACTTTATTTTTGAAAATAAAGTAAAACAATGTAAAGCAAAGTAGTTAAGTACTGCATTTAAAAGAGTAGTGTGAAACTTACAAAGGTATTGACTGGAGCATGCAGTAGTTAACTTTATGTTAACTTCAGGTGAGGTCATGGAAGATGTTTGTTGAGACTAAAACAGAGGAGATGTGTTGTGTCAACAAAGTATTCTTAAGTGGTTATACAATCACCATGTCATTATAAGTTCTTGTATTTGATATGACACAATACTCTTAACATTTGTTTTTGATATAACTCCTTGGTAATGATTTATTTCTGGCATGAACTTTCGAGGAGCATTGGTGTAAGGGTACTAACAAAGGGAGTTTCCCAGTAACCAGACAAGTGGCTCATTTCAGTATTAGGTGATTGTCTCAAGGTGTCTGCTTGTCTTAACAACATAACTAGTATAAAGGACACAAGCACTATATTTACAGGAGTACTGTAAACTAATCACAAGTAAATACCTGTCATGTTAAAATAGTTTTTAGAATTTAATAATTGTATACATTGTTGTACTGTACATGAATGTTATATAGGCTACATATCCGCCAAACCTAGAAAATAAGGGTCTGATGATGTTTGCCTGACGAACAAAACCCCTCTTTTATGAGAAGTGTATAAAAGTGTATAATTAATTCATGTAATTTTTCCAGGTTAGTAAGTGTGAGTAGATAAGTGTTATTCCCCACCCAATTTAGATGGGGAGCTATTATTTTACTAGATTACAAAGGCAATACTGAAAAACAGCTTCAAAAATTTCTATGCAGAGAAACACGTTTATATGTAATACAATTCCATTCTTTTAAAGTCTAGCAGAGGTATGGACTATCTGGCCTGTTATAGGTTTAAGTAAAGAATGTCCTACTACACTGGATATGGCTGTTAGAATAGCAGCAATAGCACAAACAGAAGACATAAATTAGATGGTGTTCCAAATAAAAGTTATTAGAGATATTATACATTTCAGGTTCCGTATTGACAGTAATCATTAAAATTAAAACTTACAATTTCCGCCTAGTCAATACTATACTTTTTTTTATAAAATATTTCAAGGGTACATGTTTCAGGTCCCAATCTTTCTGGACCCTTCTTCAGCCCATAAAATCACACATGGAGCCCATCAAATCACAAAAACATCGATAAACACAAACTGCACACACACAATAAATAGATAAAACACTGTAAAAACATCTAAGAGTCTAAAATCTAAAAATAACATGCATGTTTTACTGTCTTCAGGAACATGTTTTCACTTGTTCTTCATCTAAATAAATGTCATTTGACGCTGTGAAACACTGGGCACATATTTTGAAGTCTATGAGTGGCGTGCTGTAAGAACTTGCTGTATATCTTGTACTGTATTTTGTGGCTGAAGATGGGTTGGACGTCAATAGCTACATGTACAAATTCTTGTTTTAAAATTTTATGCATTTGGCAACTTGTCTTAAGATAGTCTTCTGCCATACGGTATCTGAAATGATTGACATAATTAGTACTGAATGTAAGGAAAAAACAATTACGTAAGACGGCTCGAAAACGGATTGCATAAAACTTACGGAAAAGTCAGAGAAGATTGGTTGGCGTGTAGCTACATTTGAATCCTGAAGAAGACAAACGGTGCGAGTTAATAACAATGCATCTTACTTATAGCCCAGCTTACTAGAACAAGAAAGAAGAAATTTGGTCGTATGAATTTAAGAAAACGTAAAAACTTACCGAAGTAGGACGAAAACAGCCCCGCGGCGACAAGTGGAGGTCAAGCTCCGCTCGGCTAGAGCAACTTACTAATACTGAGTGCGTGTGCCTGACGTGTAATAAGGAGTAAACAAACTGCTTGGCTTGAAGGGGTGGGGGGGGCGGTCGAGAATGGGCAAAGCGGTTTAGATGAGTTAGTGGTTGGAGAGTGGGGGGGGGAGGATGGGGCTTATTGAAAGAAAAGATAGGCATTGTGACCTATGGCGGTTTATGCGTTTTGATATTTAAATGATCTGCTATCATATTGAATAATATGTTTGTCTCATAATTAATGTCATTCAAATTATTAGAGCAATTTGATGTATTTATGTGAATTGCTTCTAAGACATTCATCAAGCTGCCCTTATTGACGTAATGTAAGATGTTCATGTCATTGTCTATGGTCGTGAACTTATGACCGGATTCCTCCATATGTGTTGCCATTGCTGAAAATTTTCTGTGTTTAATGGTAGAAATATGTTCATTATAACGAATACGGAAGCTTCTTCCGGTTTGGCCTGTGTATGTAACATTGCACTGGTTACAATTGAGCTCATAAACACCGGATTTCGTATGTTTATTCGTGACGTTGACTTTACTAGAATTGAAGAATTTTTTAAAATTTGAGTTATTGGTTTTGTAGGCTACATTTATATAGTATTTCTTTAATACATTAGTTACTGTATAAATACTTCGATCTATAAAAGTTAAAGTGGCTAGATTTTTCTTGGCGGAATTATCTTTTGTTAATTTAGTGACAGGTTTGTTTTTCAATTTATGAAACAAATTATTGACATATTTGCGACTATATCCATTGACTTTGGCTATTTGATGTAATATTTTGATTTCTTCTTTCAAATCATTATCCGACAATGGAAGTCTTAAGGCTCTGCTAATGAGGCTTATAAAAGTCGCATTTTTGTGGTTGCCCGGGTGGTTAGAATCCTGACGTATGATCACGTTTGTCTGTGAAGGCTTCCTGTAAATGCTGTACTGTAACCGGTTATCTTTTTTAATAACCCTTAAGTCTAAATAATTAATTTTGTTATCTTGTTCTGACTCTAAAGTAAATTTAATGTTATTATCGATGCTATTCAAAGTGTCCATCAACTGATCTATCTCTTGTACTTGGTTGTTTATGATTAGGAAAACAAGTATCTAATTACCGTATGTCAGATGGTACACTCTTGCGTCATTAAAAAAGTCAACACTTTAGATAATAAATTACAAAGGCTATTAAGTACCAAAGAGAGTTCCATGAATTCAAACAAATCCACAGAAAGCATTGACCACGTTTTTCAGAGCCCCGTGAAAAATTTGACCAATGTCAGTCTCGACCAAAACGAACTGGAGTTACTCCGGAAAGGTCCCAAGCATAATTGGGAACGAAACCATAATAATGACGATCTAATTAACCTTGTAGCAGAAACTGAAGTAGCCATTCGAATACTCCCAGCCGAAGAACAGAACGCGGCCAGATTCGAAACCAATAAGAAAATCAAGAAAATAGTCAACGCAAAGGAAATAAAACCAAAAAGCAGTCATAAAAGTATGCTGAAATCCAAAGCCCTCATCAATAAAATTAACACTAACAACATCATAGTAACAAAAGCTGACAAAGGTAACACCACGGTACTGATTAGCAAAGATGACTATGTTAATAAAACCAACGATTTTATAAATGCTAATAGATTCACTGAAATCAAAAAGGACCCAACCAGTTCCATTCAGAAGCAACTCAAACAGCTACTAAAAAATACCATTTTTATCATAGAAGAAAGTCAGAATGACAGACTCATTAATATGAATCCCGGCCTACCCACATTGAGAGCGTTACCCAAAATACACAAACCAGGCACCCCGATTAGACCAATCGTTAATTTTAGAAACAGTCCGACTTATAAACTGGCTAAATTTGCACAGCAATATCTGAATAAATTTTACAGATTAGAAGCCAATTCATCATTTAAGAACACCATGCATTTTTGTGAAAAAACTATAGATTTAAAACTCAATGACAACAACACTATGCATTCTGTTGATGTCAAAGATATGTACACCAATATCCCGGTTAAGAAAACAATAGAAATTATCCATAATAAATTGATTAACGACAGCGATCTTTCTAAAGTAGAAATAGAAGAGCTCATAGCAATTATAAAATTCGTCACTAGTAACAACGTGTTTACCTTTAATGGGAAAATCTATAAGCAATTAGAAGGTCTCGCTATGGGATCTCCTCTTTCGGGCATTATGGCCAACATATATTTGGACCACATGGAGCAGGAAAAAATTATTAACAAAATCAAAGGCATTGAGTTCTGGGGCAGGTATGTGGACGATGTTTTCCTAATCATAAACAACCAAGTACAAGAGATAGATCAGTTGATGGACACTTTGAATAGCATCGATAATAACATTAAATTTACTTTAGAGTCAGAACGAGATAACAAAATTAATTATTTAGACTTAACGGTTATTAAAAAAGATAACCGGTTACAGTACAGCATTTACAGGAAGCCTTCACAGACAAACGTGATCATACGTCAGGATTCTAACCACCCGGGCAACCACAAAAATGCGACTTTTATAAGCCTCATTAGCAGAGCCTTAAGACTTCCATTGTCGGATAATGATTTGAAAGAAGAAATCAAAATATTACATCAAATAGCCAAAGTCAATGGATATAGTCGCAAATATGTCAATAATTTGTTTCATAAATTGAAAAACAAACCTGTCACTAAATTAACAAAAGATAATTCCGCCAAGAAAAATCGAGCCACTTTAACTTTTATAGATCGAAGTATTTATACAGTAACTAATGTATTAAAGAAATACTATATAAATGTAGCCTACAAAACCAATAACTCAAATTTTAAAAAATTCTTCAATTCTAGTAAAGTCAACGTCACGAATAAACATACGAAATCCGGTGTTTATGAGCTCAATTGTAACCAGTGCAATGCTACATACACAGGCCAAACCGGAAGAAGCTTCCGTATTCGTTATAATGAACATATTTCTACCATTAAACACAGAAAATTTTCAGCAATGGCAACACATATGGAGGAATCCGGTCATAAGTTCACGACCATAGACAATGACATGAACATCTTACATTATGTCAATAAGGGCAGCTTGATGAATGTCTTAGAAGCAATTCACATAAATACATCAAATTGCTCTAATAATTTGAATGACATTAATTATGAGACAAACATATTATTCAATATGATAGCAGATCATTTAAATATCAAAACGCATAAACCGCCATAGGTCACAATGCCTATCTTTTCTTTCAATAAGCCCCATCCTCCCCCCCCCACTCTCCAACCACTAACTCATCTAAACCGCTTTGCCCATTCTCGACCGCCCCCCCCCCACCCCTTCAAGCCAAGCAGTTTGTTTACTCCTTATTACACGTCAGGCACACGCACTCAGTATTAGTAAGTTGCTCTAGCCGAGCGGAGCTTGACCTCCACTTGTCGCCGCGGGGCTGTTTTCGTCTGACTTCGGTAAGTTTTTAAGTTTTCTTAAATTCATACGACCAAATTTCTTCTTTCTTGTTCTAGTAAGCTGGGCTATAAGTAAGATGCATTGTTATTAACTCGCACCGTTTGTCTTCTTCAGGATTCAAATGTAGCTACACGCCAACCAATCTTCTCTGACTTTTCCGTAAGTTTTATGCAATCCGTTTTCGAGCCGTCTTACGTAATTGTTTTTTCCTTACATTCAGTACTAATTATGTCAATCATTTCAGATACCGTATGGCAGAAGACTATCTTAAGACAAGTTGCCAAATGCATAAAATTTTAAAACAAGAATTTGTACATGTAGCTATTGACGTCCAACCCATCTTCAGCCACAAAAAACAGTACAAGATATACAGCAAGTTCTTACAGCACGCCACTCATAGACTTCAAAATATGTGCCCAGTGTTTCACAGTGTCAAATGACATTTATTTAGATGAAGAACAAGTGAAAACATGTTCCTGAAGACAGTAAAACATGCATGTTATTTTTAGATTTTAGACTCTTAGATGTTTTTACAGTGTTTTATCTATTTATTGTGTGTGTGCAGTTTGTGTTTATCGATGTTTTTGTGATTTGATGGGCTCCATGTGTGATTTTATGGGCTGAAGAAGGGTCCAGAAAGATTGGGACCTGAAACATGTACCCTTGAAATATTTTATAAAAAAAAGTATAGTATTGACTAGGCGGAAATTGTAAGTTTTAATTTTAAAATAAAAGTTACCCTGGAAGAAACTACTCTTCAACATTTCTTCATTATAACCTTATAACCATTTGAAGTCTATTTTTAGCCTACTTTCGATTTTTGCAAAAAATGAAAGTAGACTTATGAGATCACTACAGGGCGAAAAAAAAGTGTGTCTGTCTGTGTGTGTGTATGTGTGTGTGTGAGCCTGTGTGTGTATATGTGTGTGTGTGAGTCTGTGTGTGTGTGTACTCTGAATGTCTGTCCCCCCTATCAATTCGAACACGGTGAGCGCAAATTGAACGAAATTTGGTACAAAGGTAGCACTAGCAAAGGACACCTCAGTGTCATGTTTTATATCGCCGCCATCTTGACGGAAACGTAATGGCGACCACACAAATGTTCAAAGCTTAAATCAAATTACGACTAACCTAATCATCCGATCTCTACCTAAATTTTGCAACAACATACCTTTATGAAGGGAGCATCCTTTGACAAATCTAATAGGTCATTAGCCTAATAGTTTGCGGATGGCGGCCATCTTTGTGTCAAAATCGATTACCCCTATTAATTCGAACACGGTGAAACCGAATGAAATGAAATTTGGTACAGAGGTAGCACTAGCAAAGGGCACCTCAGTGTCATGTTTTATATCACCGCCATCTTGACGGAAACGTAATGGCGGCCACACAAATGTTCAAAGCTTAAATCAAATTACGATTAACCTAATCATCCGATCTCTACCAAATTTTGCAACAACATACCTTTATGGAGGAAGCATCCTTTGACAAATCTAATAGGTCATTAGCCTAATAGTTTGCAGATGGCGGCCATCTTTGTGTCAAAATCGATTACCCCTATTAATTCGAACACGGTGAAACCGAATGGAATGAAATTTGGTACAGAGGTAGCACTAGCAAAGGGCACCTCAGTGTCATGTTTTATATCGCCGCCATCTTGACGGAAACGTAATGGCGGCCACACAAATATTCAAAGCTTAAATCAAATTACGATTAACCTAATCATCCGATCTCTACCAAATTTTGCATCAACATACCATTATGGAGGGAGCATCCTTTGACCAAACTAATAGGTCATTAGCCTAATATTTTGCAGATGGCGGCCATCTTTGTGTGAAAATCGATTCTCCCTATTAATTCGAACACGGTGAAACCGAATGGAACGAAATTTGGTACAGAGGTAGCACTAGAAAAGGCCACCTCAGTGTCATGTTTTATATCACCGCCATCTTGACGGAAACGTAATCGCGGCCACCCAAATGTTAAAGGCTAAAATGTAATTACGACCAACCTAATAATCTAGTCTCTACCAAATTTTGCAACAACATATCTTTCTGTGGGAAGCATATTCTGACCAAACTGCTAGATCATCAGCCCAATAGTTTGCAGATGGTGGCCAAGTATGTGTGCAAATCGATTCCCCCTATCAATTCAAACACGGTGAAACCGAATTGAACGAAATTTGGTACAGAGGTAGCACTAGCAAAAGGCACCTCAGTGTCATGTTTTATATCGCCGCCATCTTGACGGAAACGGAATGACGGCCACCCATATGTTAAAAGCTTAAATCAAATTTCGACCATCCTAATAATTTGATCTCTACCGGATTTTACAACAACATGCCTTTTTGTGGAAAGCATCTTATGACTGACTACAAGGTCATCAGCCCAATAGTTTGCAAATAGCGGCCATGTATGTGTGCATATCCATTCCCCAGATCAATTCAAACACGGTGAAACCGAATTGAATGATTTTTTTTACAGAGGTAGCACTAGCAAAGGGCACCTCATATTCATGTTTAATATCCCTATAGCACGTTGTATTTCAACAAGCTACTACAACCAACATTCAATTATACTCCTTGAAAAGGACAAAGAGTTATAACAATACCCATGCATTTAGGAGAAAGTAGGCTATATGTTCTTTACTGAACATCTTGTTTCTTGGTGTAATGCTACACTAATTGAATTAATTTTCTCTCATCCACATACACCAGGCTAATGATCAGTAATCCCTGGTCTCTGAATGAAGCAACAACATCCATTATCTTGTTATTATTTCATTTAGTGGCTATGGACATCTTGATCTTGAACTTCAGCCCCATTATTTATTTATTTTATGTCTTTGGCAGTAGCGAAGTTAGGGCCTGTGGCCCTCTCTTTCATTTAATCTCATGATATGGCACATAAAAATCGAAACATTTATGTGAAATACAATAAATAAAAGCTCATTGATGATATATCATGAAGTTTTGTTACCGGTAACGACGACGACAACATTTCTATAATATCCTAAATATTACCTTAGTGCAGTTGTACCTCCTACCATTCATCACCATTCACACGAGACAGTCAGCAGTATTCAACAGGTAATCTTGGCATGCAAACTTAAATTTCTTTATAATCAGAGTTTCTGGCATTGGCAGGAGTTGAATTCCATAGTCGGAACCCCGCTGCGATAAAGGAATGGTTGACAACGCATGAGTGATTGTTGGGCATGATGAGGGAAGTACAAGATGGAGTGATTTGTTTATAAAACGAGAACAAGTAATCAAATTTGTTGATATTATGTACACTGGAATGCTTCCATGCAGAAATCGATAGGTGGATGTTAGTAAGTGTTCACGGCATCTGCCAGATATAAGCCAAGAAAGAATTTGGTAACTTGGGTTTATGTGGGCATCATAACTTAGATTAAAAGCAAACCAAATTTAAGAGTTCAATGCTCACTGAAGTTTCATTGTTTGTCCATGTACTTGGGTATAACCTGTATTATTGTGGTGACTGTAGTTACGCAAATGTAATTATTAGGGCCTTAGTTAGGTGCCAAGGGAAATGAAATAAGATGTCATCTGTGCATTTGCCCAGAGTGAGTGGAACACCCAGGGAAAGACCACCCTTAGGATTTATTTATCGAATGGCATACATAAAAATTATTTATAAATTGACATCAAGGTCAGAAACATAATGAAGTGCCTGTGGTGTCCCTAGGAAGAAGTCTCTGAATTCACCACTGTAAGATGTTTGTGGGCATTCTTGAACTAGGTGCCGAACAGTCTGTCTTTCAGAACCGCACTCGCAACATGATGAAGATCTTTTCCTCCACTTGTACAGGAGATCCCCGCATACACCGTGATTGGTCCGGATTCTATTTAATTTTGACTAGGTCTTTCTAGGCTGAGTGAACCCTGGCACCTTCTCAGTTATGCATGGCATTACTGAACTCTCTGGAGGGGCAACGAATTCCAATCAGAAGGCCATCACTCAGTCAGGTTGAATTTGTTGGTTGCAAGATTCTCCGCTGTGCACATAGGTGGATGTCTTGAACGTAATTGTTTCACATGTAGATTAGCAATGTCTCCATGGATAGGTAGTTGTTTATTGGTCTGGATCTTTATATATTCTCTTATCAAAATGTTGCATCGCCTCAAATGAGGTGGTGGGATGTGTCTGAGAATAGGAAGCCATTGTGTAGGAGTTGACATAATTGTTCCTGTTATCATGCGCATGTTGTTATTGAATTGTACATCTATTAATCTTACATGCGGACTATTTATCCACACAGGAGCACAATACTCAGCAACAGCATAAACTAAACCTAGAGCTGAGCAACGGAGAGTAGTTGCATTTGCACCCCAAGTGGTGCCACATAATTTCCACAAGATGTTGTTACTTGTCTTCATTTGGCAGAAGACATTCGTAGGCATTCTTTGAATGACATTGTTCTATCCAGTGTTATACCCAAATACATGGGATGTGTATTATGGCGAAGGCGAAGGAGGATGTTATTGAAGTAAACTGTAAGTTCCCTTGTTGCCATTTTATTGTTCAGGTGGAAGCAAGCAACTTCGGTTGTGCTTTGCTGAAGTCTCCATTTTCGAAAATAATTCCCAGTGCAGAAAGATCATTTGTCAGCGTCTCTTCTGTACTTTCGAAACATGGATCTCTAGTAGCAATTTCCCAGTCGTCTGCATATCCAAACTTCCTTGATTTTGTGGAGGGTAAATCTGATATATATAGGCTGAACAAGAGGAACTCCATTATTTAATTTTCTTGGTTTGCTGATTTCACTGCTCATGATGACCTGGAAGCTTCTATCATTCAGCATGTTGCTTACAAGATGAGCCAGTGTCTTACAAGGGATGACTTGAAGTAATTTATAAATTACACCCTCTCTCCAAACAGTGTCATAAGCTGCCTTAAGGTCTACTGTTGTTTTTTGCCGATTCTGGAACCCTGACTCAATGTAGGTGGTTAAGAAGAGAACTTGGTCCATGCAACTCCGTTGTGGTCTACATCCTGCTTGTTCTATGGGAATTACTTGAAGGTGATTCTGTTCAAGATTAGTCTAATTAGCTTATAGCATACACTCAACAATGAGATAGGTCTATAACTCTCTGGACTTGGTTTCCCAGGCTTCAGTATGGCAACGATCTTCGTCAATTTAAACAAGCGAGGTAGCTTACCAGTCTGAACAATGTTAGTGGTTAGCTTGGATAGCCAAAGGCGAGCATGGTTTCCACTGATTATCAAGAATTCGGGATGTATTCCATCAAATCCTGGGGCCTTACCGCTTTTTACATCTTTCAGCGCAGTGTCAATGTCCTGGATGGTGAAGGGTTTAGTGTATTCTGATCCAGAATTACTTGTGGCTTTGAAATTGGCCAAATCTTTCTTGATAATTTTGTGTGATTTCTGTCTCTAGCTGTTCGAGACATTGAAACTATATGAGAAGTAACCATTTTTAGAGTGACAGTTTGAAGTCCACAAGCAATTGGAGTACCTCCTCCAACTTTTCTCAAGAGTGGCCAGGCTATTCTGCTGGATTTACTGAAGTTAATAGATTCTACAGTTTCAATCCACTTTTCCTTCCAAGCATTATCAAGGCTACTGAGTAGTTCTTCAGCAATTTCTTGTTCACCACTTGCCAGGTACTCTTGGTACAGCTTTTCACTTGTATCAGTCCATCCAGGAACATATACCTTCCTGAATCCTCTTGGAATGTGTTTTTTGGCTTTGGTAATTTCAGCTCCTACAAATCTCCCATAATTGTCACTTGTTGGAGGTTTATCTAGTTCTACCCTCAGGATGACTGCTGTCAATGAAGTCCAATTGATCAGCTACCCAGTTCAGTCAGAATGTGCCTAAGCACACTTAGCAATTTTAGTTAGTGGTAAAACAAAAGTCAAAATAATGTGTTCTTGTACTTAACAATTTTAGTTCTTGATGGTTTTCATATTAGTACAAAATTTTGCAAATTGTAACTGCTCAATCCAATATTTTCCAAAAGTTGGTTCTTATTTATTTTGTTTTTGGTATTAATTTCAAACTATCTCGCTGTAATAGATAATGTGTCATAATTGCTGGTAATTTTTATCAAAAAATCTCATAGCATCAAATGAGCTGGCAGCTGCCTGGGTGTTGTCATTTTAACAGCTGACTAATGTAAACATCAATCTATTTTTCATTTACCCACCAAACTTGCAAAACAAAGTTCTGTATAAAACATATCTATGGTTGTAATTTCAAAAGTTGACCTCTGACAGTGTGCAGTGTATCACTGAATTAAATGCATGGTCTTCCCACCTACTGTGTCTTCCCATGAGCATTCTGCCTGCTTCTAATACCTATATTGCTTATCCGCACAACATTTCATAAAAGCCATGCCAACCCTAACATTTCATAAAAGTCATGCCAACCCTACAAGTTAACCTCGAAAGTATAACTATAGGAGGCAATGACGTTACTAGAAGTTTTAATCCTCACAGATGACAGGAGCACAAATTATATCTTCATACATGCAGATAGTTGCCATGGAAACAGTTGGTGGGCATGTTCTGACGTACAACTGCAACGGAAATGTATGACGCTGGGATGTGCCTAACAGTCGTCAACTAAGGGATAATTTATTTTTTACTCATCATCATCATCATCATCATCATCATTTTCCAACTCTAGTTTCCCAGGTGTGGTATACAAGTGCTCTCCATTTCTTTCTGTCAGAGTAGAGTTGCTGTTCTTCTACGTCTTCCTATTTCACATTCCGTTTGTTGACCTTAGACTTCACTGTGTCGATTCATCAATTTCTTGGCCCTCCTACCAGGCTCCTCCCTCTCACTTCCCCCCGTGTGGGTGCGGGATAGAATACACCCTCGGTATGCCCTGCCTGTCGTAGGAGGCGACTAATAGGGCCGACATGGCCGAATAACTTGCCAGTTTTGATTTGTTCAGACCCCCTGTGGATGGGGAGGGCAGAATTCATCCACGGTATCCCCTGCCTGTCGTAAAAGGCGACTTAGAGGGGGCCTTATAAAGGTCGATTTTGGTTTTCTGGTCCCAGCTCTGGTTTGACCAATAGAAACAAACATGCATGCTGTTAGGGGAAGGGCCACCAGCTTGGCCATCTGGCCAGAAAGCCTAGACGGTATGCCCCATCCCGTCAGGTGGGTGCGCCATGTACCCTACAGTAGTATCCGCCTTACAACGAAGGTCCCTGCATGGCCGAATACTGGAGCTGCATAAATCCTGTGCATGCCGAGGGGGAAGTGCCTGTTCGAGGCACTGGGACCCCGGGCAATATCTGCTATGCCAGGTAGGTATTGCCTTGGCTGGGTGGCGCCCACAGTGATAGCCCCCGTTCGGAGTGGGCAGTATTCGGGGAGGATTTCGTCCGGGATGCCTAGTAAGCGATCACGGACACCTGTACAGGGTGGCACCCTTAAAAAGCCGTCTCTGGAGTGTCGCGCTAATCCCAAGGTGTATACGCCTTGGGATGAAGCCTTTAATAAACGATTTGCGACAGACAGATCACCTCGCTACCTGGTAGCTACCAGGACAGACGGGGATGATTTCAAGCTCGTAAAATCGATCATTTTTGCTGAGGAAATCGAGGGGAAATTTGGTGATCTTAACGGGATTTCCAAGCTCCGGAACGGGCAGCTCTTGCTGCATACCGTTAGCCGGCAGCAAACCGAAGCGTTGCTGGAATGCACGCAATTCGGCGAAATCCCCGTTAAGATCACAAAGCACGAAACGCTGAATGAGGTCCGTGGAGTTATTTTCCATCGTGACCTCATTTTAAATAGCGATGCTGAACTGTTGCGGGATCTGGGGAAGAGAGGCGTCACAAAGATTAGGCGCATCACCCGAAAGATTGGGGAGAGGAGCGTCGATACCGGCGCTTTTATTCTCCATTTTGAAGGTGATGTTGTACCTAAGCAGGTGAAGGTCACATCATACAACTGCGATGTGCGACCGTACATCCCTCCACCAATGCGCTGCTACCAGTGCCAGAGATTCGGGCATGTTTCCGCCAGGTGTACTGCGAAGGCCGTATGTAGAGAGTGTGGCAAGGGGACACATGAGGGTGACGAGAGGTGTACGCCTCCCCCGATATGTCCCAACTGCCAAGGAAGTCACTCTCCACGGTCAAAACAGTGCCCTGAATTCATTATGGAAGCCAAGATCCAGGAAATCAGGACTCTTGACAGGCTTTCATATCACGACGCTCGCAAGAGGTACCGTGATATGAATGCCCCCGAATTTCGGGTATCGTTTGCAGCTGCAGCGACGCCCTCAATCACCCCTGCCGTTAAAGTTTCCAGTGCAGTACCCTCGATGTCCTCTTTTAGCACGAGCTTGAAATCTCCCCTCGCTGTACCAGCGAGCACTGTCAGCCCGAAGGAGGTCCCAAATCCTTCTTCGGCCACGGTTAAGAAGGCGCCGGTTTTAACACCTAAACCGGCGAATTCGGAGAAGAAGTCCTCTTCTTCTCCGAAACGGTCGGCGAACAAGTCTTCCCCAGCTAAAGGGGGAAAGAAGACTTTGCCGACCAGGGCTGGTCCTTCTTCCAGCCCACCTAATACGAAAAATATAGGGGAGAAGAGGGAGACGGTTCGTCGCCGTCTCTCTCGCCCTCCTGCTGACGGGGTGGCTAATGTCTCTGCTGGCCAATCCGCTCCCACTACCACCAAGGGAGCGAAGCCTGCTGAAGGCAAGCCCGTCCGTATGGAGGAACTCCCCTATAGAAAAGAAAATAGATCGGCGGAGGAGAGGGGAACGGTTCAGCGCCGTTTCTCTTCCTCTCCTAAAGGCAGGGCTGCTCACGTATCTGCTGGCCATCCCGCTCCCACCACTACCAGTGGAGCGGTGCCAGCAGGAGCGACCTTGTTTTATAAGGACCCGGCGTCTGTGGGGAAGGGACCATCTACTTCCCCAAACACACGTCGGCGCCGATCCAAGAAGAAATCTCTTCGGGGCGTGTCGGGGACAGACACCCAGTCTTCGGACCGGGAGAAAGTCCCTCGACACCGCTCTCGCTCTTCCCCAAGAGCGAGACTCGTGAGGTCCGACGACGACCGCGCGCAACCCAGGAGAGCGCCCGCTCCATTTTCTTCGTCTTCGGACGGAGATGTGGAGATTGAGGTGTGCTCTCCTGCCCCATCATCTCCAACTAGAGATGGGGAAGGGTGGCAAACGGTCAAGCATAAGTAGAAGACCCACTTCTACTTAAGTCCACACCATGGCACTATTACAATGGAACTGTAATAGCTATTCTGTTCATCTCGCTGAGTTACGACAATTAATATCTTCGTTTTCGGCTACCATTGTCTGTCTTCAGGAATCCAGGTTTCGTCCTGGACATGAGACAACAATGCGTCACTTCAAACTCTTCTCTAAAGACCGGATGGACGGAGCTGTGGCCGCTGGTGGCGTCTGCACTCTCGTCCACTCTAGCCTCTTTAGTGAAGAGGTGCCGTTGCGTACTCAGCTAGAGGCAGTTGCAGTTCGTACTTCGTTGCCAGTAATGGCAACAGTATGTAACGTGTATATCCCGCCTGATTCTCAGCCGGATTACGACCAGCTGGTGGATCTAGTCTCTCAGCTCCCCCCTCCTTTTCTCCTTCTGGGAGATGTTAATGCCCACAACACCATCTGGGGCTCCGCTACCACTAGCGGTAAAGGGAGAGATTTTGAGAGGCTGATCAGGCGGCTGGACCTGTGTCTGTTGAACACAGGGGAGCCTACGCACTTCTCTATTGCACACGGTACTTATTCAAGTATCGATATTACCCTGTGCAGTCGTGCGCTGGTTCCCCTGCTACAGTGGGGTGTACACGATGACCTTTGTAATAGTGACCATTTTCCAATTATCGTTACTCTTCCGAACCAGAGAGCCATCGAGTTACCAAGTCGATGGCTTCTCCGTCGGGCTGATTGGCCAACTTTCACGGCACGTGCGGTGTTTGCCGAAGATATCTTTGAGAGTGTCGACGATCATACCATTCACATAACGAATGGTATTTTGACTGCTGCTGAGGAAACAATACCTTCCTCATCCGGCAACTCACGCCGGAAGCTTGTCCCTTGGTGGACAGCCGAGATTGCAGCAGCCATTAAAGATCGTCGACGTGCTTTCAAATGCTATCGGAGGCAAAACACTATGGCCAACCTTATCACCTTCAGAAGGATGCGTGCTAGAGCCCGATATCTGATTCGGGAGAGTAAGAAATCGACATGGGAAAAGTATGTGTCGTCCATGACGGCGCATACTCCTTCATCTCAAGTGTGGACTAAGCTTCGTCGGATCTCCGGACACCCGACATCACTATCGATACCCGGAGTGTCCATCAATGGAGACATCATCACGGACCATCTCGCCATTGCCAACAGCATTGGCTCGCACTTCTCCGATGTATCCTCCTCCGGGAGTTACGATCCTACATTTCTGACTCTGAAGCGGGGGGCAGAGACTCACCCCTTGTCCTTTGCCACTGCTGCTTCGGAGTCCTATAATGTACCATTCTCTGAATGGGAACTGCGCAGTGCGCTTGCACTGTGCAGGGATACGGCTCCTGGACCGGATAACATACATAATCAAATGTTAAAACATCTGTGCGAATCCAGTATTAAAAAACTGTTGATCCTCTTCAATCGTATATGGATTGAAGGGGAGTTTCCATCTCAATGGCGAGAGGGGATCGTGATACCGATTCCCAAGGCTGGAAAGGATCCCAAGTTTGTAAGCAGCTATAGGCCCATTTGTTTGACAAATGGCCTATGTAAGCTGCTCGAAAAGATGGTGAACCGTCGACTGGTGTGGTTCTTGGAGGATAAAGGTCTCCTGTCTGAGTACCAATGTGGATTTCGCTCTCATAGGTCCACCACTGACCATCTGGTGCGACTTGAGAGCGCCATACAGGAGGCTTTTTTCCGAAAGCAGCACCTAGTCACGGTTTTCTTTGACCTCGAGAAAGCCTACGACACCACATGGCGCTACGGGATCCTTTCCACCCTTCACAAGTGGGGACTCCGTGGTAACTTACCGACTTTCATTGCGAATTTCATGTCCGTCCGACTCTTCCGTGTAAGGATCGGTAGGACATTATCGCAGTACTATACCCAAGAAAATGGAGTTCCTCAGGGTTCAGTGCTGAGTGTCACCTTGTTCGCGATTGCCATTAATGGCATTGTTGCCGCCGCCGGGTCCGCGGTAGTTCCATCGCTGTATGTAGACGATTTAGCTCTGCATTACAGCTCTGGAAGTATGGCAGTCGTGGAACGACAATTGCAGCTAGCCATCAACCGGGTCGACAGGTGGGCTCACGACCGGGGTTTTCGTTTTTCAGCAGCGAAAACCTCCGTCGTCCATTTTTGTCGGCTACGGAGGCTACATTTACACCCTGAACTACATCTCAGGGATGCTGCGTTGCCGTTGGTTGACACTTATCGCTTCCTGGGGCTCCATTTTGACAGCAAGTTAACGTGGCAGCACCATATACGGCAATTGAAAATGACATGTCTCAGGAAACTGAACATGCTCAGGTTTCTTAGTGGCACTACGTGGGGGGCTGACCGTGCGGTGCTGCTACGGTTCTACCAAGCCCTCGTCCTGTCCCGGCTAGACTATGGTTCTGCGGCATACGGTTCAGCAAGGCCGGCAACCTTGAAAATGCTGGACAGTATCCACCATAGTGGCGTTAGGCTGGCTACCGGTGCCTTCCGGACCAGCCCGATACCCAGCCTACTCGCCGAATCGGGAGTTCCACCTTTAAATTATAGACGCCAACATATGCTGTTAGCATATGCTGCCAATGTGCGTCAAATGCCGCAACACCCGACCTATCAAGCTCTCTTCGGTACCCAAAACCACCAGGGGTACGCCAACCGGCCTCGTGCCACTCGGCCGGTTGGTATTAGACTTGATAGCTCGTGTACCGAAATAGGAGTGGCTGTAGGTCCCTGTATGATCCGGACATCTAGCGAGGTGCCTCCGTGGCAAGTCCCGCGTCCGGAAATTCGGTTAGATCTGCACCGAGGTCCTAAGGTGAACACGGATGCCTCCGTTTACCGGAGGCAGTTCCACAGCATAGTTCACCACTTTCCGGACGCTGGCATTCTATACACGGATGGTTCGAAGGTGGACGAGAGGGTGGGTTGTGCTTACGTTATTGATGGTGCAAATACCAAGATCTCTTTGCCTGAGGCCTGTAGTGTGTTTACTGCGGAGCTCGTTGCCATCTATGAAGCTCTGCAGTTTGCACTACGGGATGCTCGAATCCACTTTCTCGTGTGTACCGACTCTTTGAGTTCGTTGCAGTCAATTGCTACATGTTTCCCGCAACACCCCCTAGTGCAGCGAATCCACGACCTACTAGCCGGGCTGTGCCACGCTGACACTCGAATCACCTTTCTGTGGCTTCCAAGCCACATGGGAATTGCGGGAAATGAGTTAGCAGATCAAGCTGCAAAAGAGGCGGTATCACTACCACCTCGACCAATGGAGGTACCCGCTAGAGATATTCGCTCTCAGTTACGCCTACAAGTTCTGGCTTTTTGGGAGAGTCAGTGGCTAGCTGACCCACTGCCCAGTAAACTGAGAGCGATCAAGGGAACTACTCGCGTTTGGCGGAGCTCCTTCCGGGCCCGGAGAGAGTCCGTCATTTTGTGTAGGCTAAGGATAGGTCATACAAGATCCACCCACTCGTACCTAATGAGAAGGGAAGACCCCCCACTTTGTACCTGTGGAGCCGTATTCACCGTGGCCCACATTTTCACCGAGTGTGTGGATCTTGCTGACTTACGAAGAAACCTTGGTTTGCAGACGACACTCAAACTTATATTAGCCGATGACGCGGTGGCTGCTGATCGCGTTATCCGCTTTATAAGTGAGAGTGGGTTAGGGCCAGCAATCTAAATTTTCCAGTGAACTTTGACTCAACGACTTGTTCGTTTTTGAATGATAATGTTTTGTTTTTTCCGTAATTTTTGTTTATTTTTATATATATATTTTTTTTAAATTTTATTTAATTGTTTGTTTTTGTTTTATTAATTTTTGGTCTTTTTAAATTTAGATGTCCACCTCAAAATTTTAAATTCAATTCAAAATTTGTATTCTTTAATCTGTGTTAAGAGGGGCAGATGACCTCGTAGTTCCGCCCCTTAAAACAACAATAACTAACTAACTAACTCCCTCTCACTTCTCTGTCGAAATAAATTTTTGGTGTTCTGTTTCTGTCCATTCTCATGACGTGTCCAAACCACTCTAATCTGCGTCCCTAGGAGTTCAGTGAGACGTATTTGGATACCAACTTCCTGCCTGTTAATTTCATTCCTAATCTTATCTTTCCTGGTCCTTTGGTTCATTGTTCTGATGAATTTCATTTCTGTTGCCTGGACTTTACTATTGGCCTTGTTGAGTAGGGTACATGTTTCAAGTCCATAAGTGAGGATTGGAATGAAGTAGGTGTTTTAATTTTGCTTTCTGGGGTATTTTGTCATCCCATAGTAGATAATTTCTCACTTGACAATAGAGAAGCTCTTTGGGTCCTGTTAAGGATCTCTTGCTTTATGGTGTTGTCCTTTGAGACAACACTTCCAGGGTACTTAAAGTTAGAAACATATTGCAGCTGAGTTCCCTCCAGAAAGATGTTTGAACATGAGCCTTTCCTGTTGATAGTCATTTCAACTGTGTTTGTTTGACTGATCTTTAGTCCAAATTTTTTAAACTTGTCGTTCCAAAAGTTTAGTTTCTCCTGCACTTCTGTTTCTATGTCTCCCCATATCAACACATCATCTGCAAATACCAGAGTGTTAGGCTCATTGTAATATTCCTTGACAGATTTTATGATCCGATCCATGGTGACGATGAACAGGAGTGATAACAAGACACTTCCCTGTTTGACTCCTCTGCGTGTTTCAAACCAATTTGATCTACCTTCCCCTACTTGAAACATGCTTAGGCCCTTTCGGTAGAGCATCTTTACTTTATCAATTAGGAATTTTGGCACACTTGAACTCTCCAGGCATTCCCAGATTTTCGTCCTGGGGGCACTGTTGTAAGCCTTTTCGATGTCCATAAAAACCATTACCAAGCTCTTCCCATGTTGCCAGTACTTCTCTGATTGCATTCTCACTGCGAATATGAGGTCTATAGTACTTCGGTCCTTCCTGAAGCCATGTTGTTCCTTCTCCAAGAGTGGTTCTATCATCCTGAGCCTTTTCTCAATTGAAAATGAAAAATGAAAATCCACAGCCTGCTTCCAGTCTCCGACCGGGTCAGGAATGGAATGAATGAAGCCCCCATCTAGCGGCGAGGATATGAACTGTGCCGGCTGCCGAGGCCTGACGCACTCCTCTGGGGAAATGATTAAATGAATGACAGATGAAATGAAGTGATAGTGGAGAGTGTTGCTGGAATGAAATTTTGACAGGGAAAACCGGAGTACCCGGAGAAAAACCCGTCTGCCTCCGTTTTGTCCAGCACAGATCTCACATGGAGTGACCGGGATTTGAACCATGGACCCAGCGGTGAGAGGCCGGCGTGCTGCCGCCTAAGCCACGGAGGCTTGACCTTTTCTCAATTATCTTCTCTAAAAGCTTGAGTGAATGAGAAAGTAGAGTGATGTATAGGAATTATGATGCCCTTCATCCAGTCTTCCGGTATCCTGGTCTCAGTCCAGATGACAGAGAGCACTCTGTTTAACTACTGTATACCCAGTGCTCCAGCTGCCTTGATCATGTCAGTGGTGAGTTCATCAAATCCTGAAAAACTTGCTATTTCTCATACTTTTAAGTGCAGATTCTACTTCCAGCCAAGTTAACTGGTGTGCTTCATCCCTCACATTTAAGATACAGTCTGCAGTCTAATGTCGAAATTTTCTCCATTTAATTAAGTGTCGAAGTAGTTCTTCATTTCTTCTCTGATGCCTTGATCAGTCGTCACCAGGTTCCCATTATCTGTTTCCAGGGCAAGGCTGCTGCCATGCTCACTTCTTCTATTCTTGATTACTTTGTAAAGCATTTTCTTATTGCCTTCACAGTCTTCTGTCAACCTGGTAGCGAACTCATGCCAACACTTTTGTTTTCCTTCCTGTACCAGTCGCTTAAGAAACAATTTCTTGTTCCGATACTCCTGTGATAGTTGCTCAATTTCATCTTCTTCATTTCTTTCTTTACTCTTATTTGTAATTTTCTGCATCCTACTTCTTAAAGCTTCTCAGTGAAACCAAAGATGTTAAGTAAAAGTTTGGGATCTTCACCAATTTTTATTAGAAGCAATTCAGGATATTGTTCGAAACAATCGCTGCTAACGTCCAGTATAACATCTCCAAACATCATACATTGCCTCATGCAACATAACATGCTACTTAACTAGTACAAAATTACTGAAAATCAATGCCAATCATGCCAATGGGGAAGGAAATCGAAAGGTTTCTTTTACCTGTGTCCAGCATGAATTCCATGCTGTGCACACAAACAAGAAGAGCTTTTTATTCACTAGCAAGTATATAATTTGACTAACCAAAACGTTTACCTTTTTAATATTGCCATGTCACCTTTCTGGCCTCTTTTATTATCATAACCCTTTCTTTGTAAGTTCCAAGTTCCATTGCAAGTTTTGAAGCCATATTATTCTGTGTTGCTTGACTAACTTAATTTTATGCTGAGATTTGCTCTTCAGTGTCATCTTCTTCTATTTCTCCCTTACATCTGCATTTACATAAGTGCCATCACTTTTAAATTTTGAATGCTTTTTCATATATTTATGCTGTAGTGGCATTGTCAGTCCAAATGATCAAGTTCCCTTTATTGTCATGACCGACTGAAGAGCAATCCATCCTGATATTCCATTCTTATGCTAGCATAGATCTCCCTCAATTACTTGGTATCTTCTAGATTTTACTCATCATGTATTTCTTCAGTCAGTCAACACAAAGTTTCCTAATATGACTGGGCAGGGTTACAATGTATATACAGTGAGGGTCCTCCCTAGAGAACGGGGCTTTGCAGTCGCCGCGTGTCTGATGGGCCACTGAGTGTGGCCGCCTGTAGAGCAAGGCACTGACGCTAGCAACAGTGTAGCGCCCAACTAGTTTAACACATTTATACTTTTTAACATATTTAATAATCATATGGAATATGAGTCAGTCTACACTTAACTCTTAACTCTATGAATTAAGGTATCTTGCAAGCTGGGAATGTAATCAATGCTATGACTACATGCAGTGTTGTGTAACGGTAGATGCTAGTCAACGCTCTCCACGTGTCATGCGGCCCAAGAAAAGCTTGGTGCTATAGGGAAGGCTCTCACTGTATGTACATATACAACTGATAGTTGTACAGGCAACACTAGAAAATGGCTTCTAAACTCTACATTACACATCATAACCCTTTCAGACTTGTTGAACATAATGTGTAGGGTGAATCTGTTTACTCCCTCCTCTATTATCTTAGCTTTAAATGGACAGGAACCCTGGCATTTCATCAGATTTGCACTCCTTAATTGAACTGTTCATAATATTAGAAATTAATTACAAAATTTATTTAGTGCTTGAAGTGAAAATGAAGATTGATCCTATAGTAAATGTGGGAATTAACTAGCCCCTATCTAAGTTATTGGGGCAGATGACCTCGATGTTCTGCCTCTTAAAACAACACCACCATCCAAGTGAACTTTGACAATAACAAGACCAAAAATGAATAAGATTGAAAGTTAATATACCATTCTAATAAAATAACTTTTTCAAGCTAAACCAATATACATCCAAAACTCTTAAAAATACCGACAGAGTGCTGAAATGCATTTGTTATATCACATCATTGACTGAAAGATGTAATTTTATCACAGCATCTAGGGCAGAGCCGGACAATGGTGAACACAGCACCCTGTGTATTTCCTGTGTGGAGCAAGCGAGCCTCAAACGCAGTTGTCTAGGTAAGGAGCTATGTGGTGTGTTGCTCTGTTGGCTGTTGAAATTCAAGTAAAGTAGTCAAGTGTAAGTAGATGGTGTTAATATGTGAGCAGTCGCTAATACTGAAATAAATATCATCACTAAGAAGCCACCAAATGAACCAATATGGTACCAAACTTCAATTATCTTGTGTTGGAAAGGAGAACTACCATAGTGTTTCATATACAGTATATTCCATAAGAACATCCGCCTGGTATTCTGGGAGACCATATAGATCCAGAATAAATTATAGAAATTTTATATGATTTAAGATTCAAGGACTACGAGATAAACCATGTTGTCAAAAATGCCATTCCCAATTTTGCCATGTGAGGTTTTTTAATTCATGTGTTTATGGTTTTAATATAGGATCTGACTGCAATATGGAAACCTTTCTCCTACACTCATCATTTAGCTGTTGTCACATTCTCTTCATCCTCATTAAGAACTGCTCTTCTTTTACACTTGTTAAATTGAATGTTTGTGTTTTTGTAGTTTTCAATCAACTTCATCCAGAGTTGGTTATGACTGTTGGTATAGCAGATATAATTACCAGTATTCTTCATCTGGCATTTTTTAACAGAATTACATTGAAATTGAAAACTCCACTTTCATCTGATTATCATTCAAAATTATCTTCAAAAGTTGATGACTGCTCTATTAGTTTCAGATTTTTTGTGAATATCTTTTTGTTGTACCACAAAGTAGGGAAATTTACTTCCTCCCAATTTATAACCTGATTGTAGAGATGTTTGTTTGAAGTCATTTAAAGGTAAATATAAGATCAGCTGTGATTAGATCTCCGCTCTGTATTCCAAGCCCTTTATTCCATGGTTGAACAGCAAGTAGCTGTTGGTGTCAGGAACAGTAGTTAAGAGTTCATCCTGATGATGCAAAAAATGGTTCTACATGGCCTGTCAAGATTGAACTGTTTTGGTGAAATTTAAATGCTATAATCTCAAGCATTTAATATGACTAGTATTTTTAAACAATGGAAGTGTAAATAATATCTTTTTCTAATTTCCATTCTTAAGTTGTGAAAGTAGCAATTATTCAGTTTGAGTAGTATTTGATTGACTTCTTCATGCATGTATGTATTGTATTTCAGTACTGTACTTCTGTTGTATAAGTCATTCCTTGTCAAGTAGTTCTATTGTATTTTTGGCACAACGTCGATCTAAGTAAAATTCTTGATTTCCAATTCAGCCTTGCAAGCAGAGCTGTAAATTGCATGGCTCTGATTTGGGATATTTCTGATCTATTGTATATTGAAATAGGAATTGATTATGCATGAGTAATTAGACAGATTTCTCATCTGAACTGTTATTATGATATCTTCTGTGAACTTGCTCATTTTAGACTGTTGGTCAAGCATCAGATCAACTTATCTGGAACCCAATTTACCGAATTGAAAAAGAAAAAAATTCTTGTTGTTATTTCATTTGAAGGTCTGTACTTAACAAACACAATCATAAAGTATGTTATTTTACCGTCTCAAAACCTTCATTTTAAGATTGATTTATAGACGGTGAATGAGGATATTGTACTATCGAATTTAAGGCGTGCATAAGTGCCATACACTCATATTATCGCGTAAATAGAATGTATCTGGATTATCCGAACGTTTGATTAACCGAATGACCCTCGATCCCATCAAGTTTGGATAATCGGGACTTAATTGTATTTAAAGACAATTTTCCTCTACAGAATAACATAGAAAATAGCCCTTCATTAAGTTGTTCTGATTCTGGTCTTACATTAGTTTTTTATCGTCAGTTATTATGTATATGTTGTCAGTCATTACACTTCACATTCTACAGTGAGGTTTTTCTCTGTATAGAACGGAACTTTGCAGGGGCCACGTGGCAGCAGCGTGTTGGGCAACTAGCAACTGCATAGCGCATAACTAGTTTAACACATTTACACTTTTTAATGTATTTAATTTGCATTACTTACATAAATTTCAGATTAGTTGCTGGAAATAATGTCCATCTTATTCTAGACACATATTGCACCAACGTCGGAAGTTTAGGTACACTTGCTGTAATTCATCATCACTGATATTTCGTATCAGTGCAGTTATTTCATTCTCAAGAGCCTCTAGAGTATGCAGATTGTTTCTGTTTACCTTTTGTTTTAGATTCCCCCACAAGTAAAAATTGCACAGCGCTGAAAATTACGAACATATTTACTGTAAGACTTCTTCTTTAGAAGATAAGTTTCCACTATGTTCATGGGATACGAGATAAGCTACAGTACTTCACCATAAGTCTTATCTCAACTAAGGCATCTTGCTAGCTGCGTATGTAATCAATGCTTTGACAACATCCGGTGCCTCCTGACCCACTGTTTTATAATCAGTACATGTATTTATCTCATCATAACTCATCGTGATACGCCAGCAACGTGGCCCTGGCGAGATTCCGTTGTTTAGAGAAGGACCTCACTGTACTTGAGTCCTGTTGCTAGATCAGAAAGAAGGATTCTAGGGTTAAAAGGTGGACCAAAGATGAACAAAATCACAGATTTTGGAACAGTTGACCCAGAAACTGAGATGTAAATAATGACATAAATGTAAGGAATTAGACATGTAAATTATTTCCACCAGTATTTGATCAAGAAAGAATGTTGCAAGGAAATGGATAAGAAGTGATGTAGGTGGAAGACTGTTGCATGGAGAGATGTATAGACTTGAGTTTAGAGTGATAGTAGTCGGGGGGTATATTGAGATGAATAGTTTGCCTCGTTGCGTAGTGGCTATATTCTCTTTGTCCTGGCCTTGCCAAAAAATTTAATTTTGGTCTGAGGGCTGGAACAGGCTACACTCAACCTCGTAAGGCAAAACTGAGAAGTGGCACGTTCAGTTCCTACCTCAGCCATCCATCCTGGTAGTGGTTTTCCGTGGTTTCCCCCCTCTACTCCAGGAAAATGCAGGGATGGTACCTTACTTAATCAGTTATAAATATCACACATTAGTACAGACATCACGGTGACACAGGTTATCAGACAAATTCTACACACACCCAAGTACATGGGGCTACATGACCATGATGTTGCAAAGCCCCTAAAAGAATCAACATAATGAGATGAAAATGGATGGAAAATTTCAGAATTAGGAAGGGATAAATTCTGTGTTATCCAAACTATTTTGAACAGTGATCTGTGGAATTAGGATGCCTTCAAAATTAGTGGTGGTGGTGGCGGCGGCGATGGTGTTTTATTTTAATGTCCCTTTTAACTACTGCAAATTTTAAAGACACTGGGGAGACAGAATTTTGTCTCGAAGGGGATCTTAAAATGCCAGTAAATTTACTGATTATTCCCTTGCATTTAAGCACCCTCAAATGCCCTGACTGTACCAGGATTCAATCCTGCCACTTTGGGCACAGCAGACGAGCCAATTTATCAGACAAATCCTATATATACAAACACAAGTACAAGGGGCTGAATGACCATGATGTTTCAAGCCTCTAATTGAATCAACAACAACAACAACTAATGGCATATCAACTCTTCTTCTGTGGTTAAAGTACTGCTGACTAAGGTGACACAGAAGTACCAGGAAGATTTCATGGTTCCAACATACATCGACAGGTAAATTTTCTGGGGTTTCCCACTTCTACTCCAAGTAAATGTCACAAAATGAGGGTGAAATTGAACCCATAGCTTCTCACTTTTACCTCATAAGACTGAGTGTACCACATTCCAGCCCTCAAACCAGAATTAAATTTCTTGTCAGAGCCAGGAATGGAACCCAGGACCATTGGGTCCAAATATATACCCCCAAGACCACTGAAGGTGGCAGTTGTTTTTGTCTGCAATAGTTTACATACCATAAGGACCAGAATGTGTGATGGACCAGCTGAGCATATCCTAGGTCCTCATGTGAGAAGTTTGTTATCACTTGTTGATGGGAAGAATAGATAAATTTGTGCAGAAATGAATATGGGAACTTATTTCTTGGTTTGAGTGATAAGTGTTCCAGTCATCAGAAGCTAGAAGTGCATAGTCAGCATAACAGTGTAGATCGCATACTTATCTTCTGTACTGTTCGTGTAGTTCCAGTGAAGATTTTTCAATGATTTTGATCGTTGAAGATAATTTGCATCATCAGATGTTTTTTTATTAGGTTCTTATTCGGACCTCTCATGCAGTTTGTGGGTTGTCCTCACTGATGATCCTGGTTTCTAAGTAAATGGTCTTCTTACTGCTGAACTTACGATTATTTCTGTTCTTTATCCCAGCTTCTCTGCTTCTTCTAAGGCAGGAAACACTACTGTCGACCAAAATATTATGTGCACTCGAGTTTGAAGGTTATTTGTGAAGTAACCAATAGACCTACGTAAAATCCAATGACATCATCATTTTCGTCGTTCTATTTACGTTAGTTCATGTAGGTTTGGAATTTTTAATTTATATTTTAATATTTTTTATCGCAGTTGGAACACGAAGAGTGCCCGTTTTTAAGCGTGTTTCAACCATGCGTCACATTTAAGAATTATCATCTCAAAAACCCGTCATTAGATCAAATCCAAATTTTTACACAATATACATTGGAATGTTGTATAACTGGTTTTTAATTTCAACATTTTGTCTGTCCAACAAACTAGGTTGTTATGTTTGTAAGGTAACTTTTTCTCGGCTCGGGGTGGTTGGAAAATGTAGTTCTTGGCCGCGTTGTAACCCTTATACATCAAAACGTTATGCTGTATAACTGTGAAATACGTAAATTAATTCACTTATTTTATATCGGTTTATATTTGTACGAGGAAATAAGACATGGTTCATCAGCTAGCCGCTCCGGGGAGAGCTGTACAGCGTTGCCGAGATGGAGCCCATCACACGTCATGGCGCGCCTCGCTCCGAAGTGATGGGCTCCATCTCAGCAACGCTGTACAGCTTTCCGCGGAGCGGCTAGCTGGTGAACCATGTCTTATTTCCTCGTACAAATATAAACCAATATAAAGTAAGTGAATTAATTTACGTATTTCACAGTCCTACAGCATAACATTTTGATGTATAAGGATTACAACGCGACCAAAAACTACATTTTCCAACTACCCCGAGCCGAGAAAAGTTACCTTCCAAACATGATAACAACTTTGTTTCTTGGACACACAAGATTTTGAAATTAATAAACCAGTTATACAACATTCCAATGTATATTATGTTAAAATTTGGATTTGATCTGATGACGGGTTTTTGAGATGATAATTCTTAAATGTGATGCATGGTTGAAACACGCTTAAAAACGTGCACTTTTTGTGTTCCAACTGCGATAAAAATAAAATATAAATTAAAAATTCCAAACCTACATAAACTACCGTAAAATAGAACGACGAAAATGATGACGTTATTGGATTTTACGTAGGTCTATTGGTTACTGCACAAACAACCTTCAAACTCGAGTGCACATAATACTTTGGTCGACAGTACGGTGATTTGTTTCCCATTTAAAGAGTTATTTGTTACAGGTAATCTATGTGCAATTTGGTGATTTTATGGATATTGTCTGTAAATATTCATGTAATTAACCTTTAAAGAAATTGAATTTATATGTATAAAATTTCTCTGTTTAGAATATTTGGTGGAGGGGCAGATGACCTCGCTGTTCTGCCCCTTAAAACAACAATAACTAACTTTTTTTTGCACTACTATCAATCCCATCTTGCACTTCATGAACAATTATCATTACCTTATATATGGCACTCCTTTTTTTTTAACCTGTATTTCATATTACTGTAGTTGTTGTTAATACATTTATTATTATTCTGCTTCTTTCTAAAAGCAATTTCTTCTATTTATGTGCACTTAATATTCCTGTAGGCTTTCCTTTTTTGAAATATGTACTTCATTGATTTGTATTTGTATCTGTTACCTGCTTGAATTTCCCAATTTCTAATAGTTGGTATTATGGTAATTTTGCTGCTCTTTTATATTGTCAAGCTTGTCATGCTATATTTGATGCATCTTGGTCTCCCTCAGCCCTTATTTGTTTCCCCTATGCTTTGTGTGAGAATAAATTGGTGAGTGAGTCAGCTTGGGGAGGGGAGTGAGCATGGCTGAGGAACGAGATGAGGGATTTACCCTACCAACCAAGTGTGACTGCATAGCCATGGAAACAGGGGCTGTGGTCAAAGACCTCCAAGCTTCTCTCTTCCCAGTATATGCTAAAGGTAGGTAATATTGAACTGATTCTTAGTATTTGTTTGTAAGTTGTTTAATAATTCTATCTGAATGCACTCTTGACATGTATGAATTAACTTTTATGGAGGGAGTCAAATGAAAGTTCATTCCTTAATGTATAAAACAAGTTAAAGAGAAAGAAGGAATTACTTTATGTATAAATAAATAACAATTAAATAAGCAAATAAATTGAAAAATGCTATTCTCAGAGCACATGAGTGGTTTCAGGTCTAACAGTAATTATTCATGTGCAAAGAAATTATTTAAAATACTGTCATGTTTGTGGAAAAATGTACAGGACTGTTATTTTAGAGTATTGTGGGGGGGGGGGGGGGGACAGAAACACAAAAATGCAGGTATATCATGCTGTGTACCTGCCAACCCTCCTGTATGGTGCAGAGAGTTGGACAGTGCATAAAAAACTGGAGCGTCGTTTGGTCGCCGCTGAGGTGAGATACTTGCGGAAATTTGCCGGGAAAACTCAAAGAGACCATATTAAAAATACCACAGTGAGAGATGAGCTTCAGCAGGAGCCAATAATGGATGTCATTGAGAGGAGAGGATTGGGATGGATTGATCACCTAGAAAGAATGGAAGATGAAAGGAAAGCGAAACAGGTGTGGCGAGCCAGACCTACAGGAAGAAGAACAAGAGGAAGGCCACGGATTGAATGGGAGGAGTATATCTTGGGACTGATCAGGAAGCGAGGGAGTACCTTGGGTGATGTTCAGAGAATGGCGCACAACAGAAGAAACTTTAATAAATGGCTGAAATATCCCGACTCCTAACGGTACAAATGGAAATAAAAGAAGAAGAAGAAGTGGGGGGAAATTTGTCATAAAATGTTAATTAGGTAGAAACGTTAAATTTATTCAGCATTAAACAATTACATGTGGTAACTTCATGATAAAAAAAAAACAGGGGAAAATATTACAACAAGTATAAGGATCATTTAAACAAGTATACAGTAATTATGCACCTCCATTTTTTGCTATACATAAATCTAATATAACTATATACAGCTAATTAACAAATGGGAAATTACAAACCACGGTAGTAAGCATACAGGTGAAAATGAAAATCCACAGCCTGCTTCCAGTCTCCGACCGGGTCAGGAATGGAATGAATGAAGCCCCCATCTAGCGGCGAGGATATGAACTGTGCCGGCTGCCGAGGCCTGACGCACTCCTCTGGGGCAATGATTAAATGAATGACAGATGAAATGAAATGATAGTGGAGAGTGTTGCTGGAATGAAATTTTGACAGGGAAAACCGGAGTACCCGGAGAAAAACCTGTCTGCCTCTGTTTTGTCCAGCACAGATCTCACATGGAGTGACCGGGATTTGAACCACGGACCCAGTGGTGAGAGGCCGGCGTGCTGCCGCCTAAGCCACGGAGGCTTTTGTAAGCATACAGGTAATTTTTTTAAATATAAAAAACTAGGCCATTTAGCCTCCAAGCACTCAGGAATAGAATACCACGGATTGACCAGCAAACATCTGTAAAGACTTTATATGAAAGAGTTTAATAATATTTTTAAAAATCCTTGTCCAATTTTACTATAAAGATCATCATCATCATCATTAACTTTCACATATTAGGCCTAGTGGCCTGTTACGGTCTCTTGCCAGGGTTTTTTGGTCTTTCCAGGTTTCTTCGACCACTTGGAGCATACGGAAGAATCTGTTTAGTGACTCGGCTAGGACTCATCCTGTCCACATGTTCTTTCCATTTTTCCCTATGCTGTTGTATATGCTGTACAACTGGGGTGATTTTCAGTTCTTGCAGGATGTCTTCATTCCGCCGATGATCGAGTGAGGAGTAACCAGAAGTTTGTCTCATGAATCTAATTTCTGCTGCTGTTAGTCTTTTTTCATCTGCCTTCCTGATGGTCCAGGTCTCACTTCCATATGCAAGAACTGGTCTAGCAAGAGTTTGATATACTGTCAGTCTAGTGTGTCATTGTACCTGAGATGGCCTGAAAACTTGATTGATTACTCCTGTAATTTTAATAAATTATTATAAAGTTTTAATCCTGAAATAACATGAAAGGTCTGTCTTTGAATAGTTGACATCGAGGTATGTCAGTAAGATACTGGTGCTCCAAGTAGAGGTTTACTCTTGATATACAGTAGAATGTATTACTGTTAGAATAGAAAGTTCAGTAAATAGAGCTTGCAATGAGAATTGGGAAGCCTCCGTGGGTTAGGCGGTAGCACGCCGGCCTCTCACCGCTGGTTCCGTGGTTGAAATCCTGGTCACTCCATGTGAGATTTGTGCTGGACAAAACGGAGGCAGACAGGTTTTTCTCCGGGTACCTGTCAACATTTTCATTCCAGCAATTCTCTCCATTATCATTTCATTAATTCATCTGTCATTCATTTAATCATTTCCCCAGGGGAGTGTGACAGGCTTCGGCAGCCGGCACAGTTCATATCCTCGCCGCTAGATGGGGGCTTCATTCCATTCCCTGACCCAGTCAGTCGACTGGAAGCAGTCTGTGGATTTTCATTTTCAATGAGAATTGGAAGAAACATACAGCCTTCTTTTGCAATTTTTTGAATGTTAATAGTTTATGAACTGTTGCCAAAAAGATTGAGACTATAACCACTGTAAAAAAATTTGAAAGAATGAAATGTGTGCATTACGTGCATAATATATCGTATCTGTGGTTTTCAATTGATGTAGCAAATGCATTATCCTAGATCGACTAGAACACAGGTTTAATACATGTGATGCCAAGTTAAATATGATTACTGTAGGTTTACTCCCAGTAACCTGGTATGTTCTAGAACATTTTTTTTTTTTTTTTTAAACATGCTTTGAGTTTTATATTCTTTTAGGAGAAAACTATTTAGGCCTACTCTGAACCAACATTCTTCCTCATCAAGGACTTAATTAGTTAATATGCGTAATTCATCATTATTTTTACCAGAGTTCAGAAAAGATGACTCATCAGCATAAAGAATAATCTTTGAATTCACATTGTATCTAAATAATTGATTATAATTTTTAAAAAGCAGTGGACTTAATAATGGACCCTTGAGGATATTTCACCTGTAGCTCATAAGAAAGTTATTTGTTTGATAGGTATGATCTGATGACTTGAAGCTCTTTCTCCTAAAACCCTTAGAAAGCTAGTTTGGTAAATAAGGTCTTCACAAACATCTTTCTCAGTCTTCCTCAAATTAATGTCTGGCTATTTTACTTTCTAGCATGTAGATCATCAATCTGCCTTGCTGAATCCCATGTCCTATCGATGGAAGTTGTCTCATTCTATTCCCATCAAGCATCTGTCTCTACTGTAAACAATTTCTAACACCTCTGTGGTGGCCCTCCTCGGTACCATTACATGTAAGGTACACAAGGCCATACTTTGCAGTATGTTACTGGTAGAGGTGCTAGTTCTGTTTTCTAGGTGTCCATATTTTTCATGATTAACAAAGTGTAGTGAGCAACTGTTTTTAGAGAGTAACATTTGATAGAGACTGTTCCTAATATCTCAAAAACTGCAAAACTATTGAACTGTTATGACCCGCATTCAAATCCTTGCATGTCCAGGACTTGACCTAGCTTATTCTCAGTATTTAACGTCAACACCACATCTCAAAGACTTATAGTTTCTTGATGTCTTTTGTTGAGTGTTTGGGCCTATGCACAGTACAATATTCGTGACCAAACAATGGATGAACAAGTCTTCTTGGCTAATTGGCTGTGGTCCAGTGGGGTTTGAATTTCTCAACATTTCACCAGATACTGTGTAAATGATGCTGGCCATGAAAGCTTAAACTGTTACTTATGATTTCATTATCAATTTATGTAGATGGAGGATCATTGTACATCCCCATCTAATTTCATTATGTCACTGGTCTGGATATTTAAATTCCTTTAAAAATACAGTTTGTGTGCATGCATGTAAAGAGGGGCCAGTTGTCTGGTATAACAGTAGCACCATTTTTGGGCTGTCTTTAAGTAATGAAGGGAGTAAATTTTAAGTCTTAAGGGATGCTGGGACTGAGTTTTTGGTGAAAAAAGTAAAAATTATCGATTTTTCAATTTGTGCATATTATTGTACGCCGGACTCCTACGGATCATTTGGCGGTGGTATTTTTCGGGTTCCGCCATTTTTAAAGTACTAGCGTGACATTTAAATGTCCGATTGAGTGCTGGGGAAAAGCCCCCATCCACTAGCTTCAACGCAACAGATACCGCTCTCACCAATGCTCATCTTCAAATTGCCTCCAGAGCTGCTATCTAGTGAGTTGACGAGGTAACATTACTACGGTAACTATAGCAATGCCAATTACGTAAGAAGGAAGGGACTACCTACAAGTCTGGAGCATTTTAAGTAATAGGTTAGCCTTCAACCATGTTTTATTTACATGATTGTGTTTTTTTTTTCTCTCTCATAAATACATTTTCAGGTATTTAAAATGTTCCAGCTGAACCAATTTGGTTTCAAATTCCATGAGAATTTCATGGGTTGTTAACACCTATATTGTCTTGATATTAACAGAAGGAATTTTTTATAATGTTGATACTTTAAAAGATAAGTAGCCTTCAAAGGGGTATTTTTTTAGCATAATTTGAGAAAAACATAAACAAATAAAACATATTTTTTCGTCACATTCCTGGACTACATAATTATGCAGACTTTCTCTCTGTTAAAATTCTTTCCATACCTGTATGTGCCTGTACACCAGTTTTCAATGTGATATTTGAAGTAACTGTTCGGCTGGAGCATTTTTTATGCTTATCGATTTTTAAAATTTTTAAATTGTAAGTGTAATTTCTCAGAAAGTTCTGTTGCTATTTTCCTGAAAATTGGTATATGGCCTTATTTCACCATCACGGGACACAAACCGAATTTCATTAAATTCTATCAATAATTACAGTACTATTTTTCATAAATTCAGTCCCAGCCTCCCTTTGCAGAGTGCCGATGTAGAGCTGCAGGGAAGTAGAGAGAATGAGCACAGTGCACATGATGGTGATCTGACATAATTGGCAATAGTTGCTGTGTAAGACCCGTCTACACATGTAATCAGGCTAAGTTTGACACAAACCTTATGGTATTCAATTGATTCCCATGGCATGCAGCCAAGGGAGTGAAGTCTTGAATTATTCTCCCTATAGTTGTTTCGGTGTTTAAGGTTGTTTACCATTAGAAAAATGAACATAAAAACTTATGGCCTAGAAATTTATAATAGAAAAATCAAGTTAACTACTTTAATTTATTATATTAGTGCCTTTGACCTTCATGTTCAGTCTGAATTTAGTTTAGAGTCAAACAAAAGCAAATATGCACAATAAATGGATTTAAAGTTTTGTCAGTTTTTGCTAAAACTGGAATATCTTCTAAACTAGAAGAAGGGAATTGTTACCTTTTCATATGCATGCACACAATTGATTGGTGTTTATGTCATTAGTATCAGGGTTTGTATGCAAGAAAAACTCCTTTTCATGCTATAGAAAATGTTATAAGCTAAGACATGTCCAGTCAAACCCATGTTTTTAGAGTTTTGCCTTTAAATCATGAAAATGGCAGGATTATCTTCTGTCAACCATATTTCAGAGTCTCTTGTGATACTGATTATTTTCCCTGGACTTGTTTATATTTTAGCTCTGGTTTTGACTGGCTATTGATGACAGAATGCTCTTCTTGCCACCATGTTGGTTTTGCCCTAATTTCCCCCAGGGGTGAATCAGGAATTGGGAAGGAGGTAGCCAGGCCTGCTTGTTAGATATAATCCCAGTCATTTGCCCAGCACTGGGAAATTACTGAAAACAACTTGTAAGACAGCCAAGAGTGGAATTGAATCGGCACATGCTAAAAGGACCTCAGTCACAAGAAATGGCAAACAAAGTTAAGCATGAAAATCACATGATATAGGATAGCCTCAACCATCTATGTTAAAAGGGATTGAGTCACATGTGTGGGATACCTAATATTAGCTAGGGAAATTCTTAACGTATGCTAAAAGGTTCTTAGTCCATTGCTTAGACACAGTTTTTTTCGCGTTTCTCAAAACTAGGCTGCTTGGGCTGAGGCCCTTTTAGCATGTGCCGATTCAATTACAATATTGACCCTCATTTCAGTAGGTTAATCTATACAGGGAAGGAAACAGCCATGATTTATGGGTAAGCCAGTATCCCAACACTTCACCATGAGTTGGGAAACCAAGGAAAACTGTTTTGAATATGACCAATGGAATGATTTGAACTCGCCTATTTCTCCAAATCTAGCCTTCAACAGATGATATTTTGACTGCTGCAGGGGAAGTAATACCTTCTTCAACCAATTTGGATGCAATTATGCAATATAGAACCAACTCCAAATACAAGGTTTTGAGCTGGAACTGTTTTGATCATCATCATCATCATCATCTAGTACAGTTTCCAGCCCCAGGCTGGGTCTGTTTGGAACATAAGCCTCGCCACTTAGTTCTTTCTTCCCACCACCTCTCCGCTGTCACTCTGGTCCAGTCCTCGCCTCTCTTCTTGACACATTCCTCCACTCCTTTCAGCAAAAATATGTAGATAACTACCAGTGAGTCTTCATAAGTTCACCAACATTCTAAGGTGAAATCATGAGTAACATCAATGCCATCAACATCATCTGTAATGTCAGGATCTGAAATGAGATGTTCATAAAACTGTTTTGATATAACCCTAAAATTAATTATTAGACTATTAGGATTCTATAATGTTCTCAAAGATAAATTATTCAGGTCTCATAAGTAATTGACCCATACAAAGTAAAGATTCAGAACTGGAGTTGGTTCTATGTTGCTTATTATGACACTGGATATTGGCAACTGGTTCCTATGTATGTGTTTGGAATGGAGAAGAAATTAGACAACTTACACCTAATTTAAACACAAATGCATGTGTTAATGATATCATTAATAAATCTTAACATTCATGGATTTATCATGATTTAAAGAAATGCAAAAATATGTAGATAACTACCAGTGAGTCTTCATAAGTTCACCAACATTCTAAGGTGAAATCATGAGTAACATCAATGCCATCAACATCATCTGTAATGTCAGGATCTGAAATGAGATGTTCATAAAACTGTTTTGGCATCACTTGGTATGAGATGGAATATTGACCTGAGGTCTTGCCACTTTGGTATTGACAAATTTACTATTTCGCCATCAAGATGCTGTTAGGTCTGGAGAAGATTTAAGATACATGGTGTTCTTGATCTCTATTTTAATGGAGTTTTCATCAAAGTCTTGTGTTAAAGGACAAATGACCTTGCTGTTCTGCCCCTTAAAACAACAATAACAACAACAACAAAGTCTGTGTTCATGATTATTGAATAAGGTGTAATAATTGAATATTGTGTAATTTGTATTTGATGCAAATGCAACCAATTAATTTTGACTTTATTATAATACTCTTATATTACCAGAAGACTACCAGTAAGTAGAAACCTGTTTAGTTAAACAAAACAAGCATATATACTTGTCACAGGGAATTGGTTCAAAATTCCAAAACACTACAACATAGATTCTACATTTGGTGGTTGGTTTACATCCTTCTGGAGTGCAGCACATTACAGATAGGAGTTGGTTCTATTTCACATAACAAACTACATACATTCAGTACCTATTTCGCAATCAAAATCCAAAAATGGTGGCTGGTTCTATATTGAGTAACTGTGTCCAATTTTGTAACAGATTTCAATTCTATGAACACAACTTGTTTTTATAGAAACTGCAATTTACAGTGAATGCCGAATACATGTGAATGCATAAAAAACTGACTGTTTTAATGCATTTGGCTATTTTTTTTAAACTTGATGTTTACTATGTCTCTTTATCATTTTACTGATATAATCACACATTTCATTCACCATCTCCCCATGGTTTATGCGTTGTGCACGAGTGCAAATTATTTTAATAAAGATAGTCACTAGTAAGTTAATATCAATTTTAATCAAGGATACTTTTTTTAGTATTAATACATATGACTAGAGTATTCTTGATTTATTATTCAAAATTTAAACTTTGGCAACACTGGTGAGAAATTTTAATATTTGCTCCTTTGATATGAAAATTGTTTTATTAATTTCATAAGAGAATATGATGAAACGTATAAACCAACAATAAAATAAAGTACCGTAAATGAAGATAGAAAACCAAATTTTCTATCAACAATACAAAAACCTAACATTAATAAATTCAACTAAAGAGAACACACTCTGTATCAACAATACAATATCACCAACATTCAGTAATAAAGAGGTGAACATCCATAAAAAATACATGAACAGCACATTTATTAAACACAGCAAAGAACAATAATAAGAAATTTAATAACAGTAATGAACCAATCAAATGAACCCTATAAAATTCAGTATGGTCAACAGAGCTTTAGTTGATCTCATAGCTCTTAGTGTGTTTGTATTCTTAAAAATATCTCAAAATATTCTTTGTCTGAAATCTTCAAATATGTTAGATGTAACAAAATTCCCTTACACCCATGTGGTGGTATTTTCATTCACTTTATTGGTTTTGATAATTGCAGCATACTTTCATGAAACTTGTTTAATTTTCTTTAACTGCCTTTCATTATTTTCCTCCCCATAAGTTTGCTGCCTAGATCCTAGACCTCGTCGGCCTCTGCCTAAATATGGCCCTGGTAGAGATTAATGTAAATACTTTGCATGTGATGTGACTCTTCTAAACTCTCATTCTTATATTATGTTTCCTACTGTACCATATTGATTTGAATTTATTCATTCCAAGACCAGTGGTTTGTGTGCTCTCACATAATATACTTGCCCTTTTTTATGTTGATTTATTGTTTTATCCATAGTTGTATACAATTTGAATGAAGTTAACCTTGCATGTGGAATGAAGGTTTGATGTCTGCCAATGTAAAGCAGTGAGTAGCCTCCATTGTGGAGCCCAGTTCATGGTGGTGTTCTGGTAGAGCTTAAATTAAATGGCTTTTGAGGGTGAGAATTTGTGATTCATAATAGGGGAAAAGTCTCATTTTGAATACATTATTGGTAAACAGTTTTATATGATGTATTTGTCTTTGCAGGCTAATCCTTATAATTGCTCTATAATCTTAAGACATGGTATGAACAGCTGTATAATAATAGATATGTTGTTACAGCAAACATATTTGAGGATTTCAGACAAAGAATATTTTGAGAAATTTTAAGTTTACAAACACACTAAGTGCTATGAGATCAAAAGTTAAAAGTTCAAAACCTAATTACATGAAACATATACATAAAAACTCAGCAATTGCAATTGCTGAGTTTTAATTCACTGGCCATGAAAGCCAATATACCATATACATAAAACAAATTGGCATTAACTTCAAAATATATTTATCACAGAATTTGACCATTAACTTAAAAATATATTCTGCTTAATATTTACATTATTGTTATTGTTTAACCACTTTCTTAGGTACTTCCTTTACTAATTTGTTTTGCTTCATTTAGGAGCTAGGGATATCTTTTGTCTTAAGCCATCGTACTTTTGTGCATTCAATTTATCTGATAACCTGTGTTGTTGCGGTATCTTAGTGGTGTAGCTGTTATTATTTGGATCTAGGATTAAGACTTGCTATGAGGTAACATCCCATTACTTGCCTGGAGTGAGTGTGGAAAGCCATATTCAGGATGGCACTGAGAATATGTAGCTACCCATCTTCACAGGATAGTGAAAGTATTAATGGGATGTTTTGAAACCATATGTCCCTATGTTGCCTGTCTACAGTGCTAAGTATATAGTGAATTGTGCATTAATCTGCTATTTTATATGTGAAATAAGGAGCTCACTCAAAAAAAAAAAGAAAAACAAACAAAACAAAAGAAAAATACATTAGCTAACAAGAGTATTTAATCATTTTTTTGTGTTTAGCCAGGAATTACCTTCAATGTTTCCTGGTTGGCACCATGGTTACTTATATTAGAACAGCACTGTACATAACTTCATAAAAGCTTTATCTGGCATGGGTGAGCACTGGCAGTGGCCTGCATTTCAGTAATGTTTTCTTGTGGAGCCCCCTAGCAACCTATCATGGAAATGTGTTATACAAATATATACATGTTTGCGTTTGTTATAAAGCAGCTCAAATCTGAGAAGAACGTTCATTCTGTTATTGATATTCATATTTCCTGGAATAGAAAATTATCCTGTCAGTCTTGTTGATGATATATTGATTTATAAAATTATAAGGGAGCTGCTGGAGCTTAGAGAAATAAAAAGAGAATTATTGAAGTACACCTGTGGGAAGAGCAGTTTTAAGACAAGGATGCAATGTGTTGGTGTTTTGCGTTTTTGGTATTCTGAAGTAAAAGTGGGGGGAAAATAAACCTGTGGCTCTGCAACCCATTGAGGGGTCCTGGCCTAACAAGAGATCACTGCTCAGCTATATGGGCTGCAGATTGTGAGCCAGCGCATCGTGTCTCCTCGGCTGTTAATCTTGACTTTCTTGCCTCTCAGATTAGACAGCTACTCAATTGTCATTGCAAGGCTGAGTGCACCCCATTCCAGCTTTCTAGTCAGTTCTAAAATCTCGGATGGAGCTGAGAATGAAACCTGAACCTTCTAGATAAGAAGCAAGTGTGCTACCCCTACAGTATGGAGCCTACCTGATATTCTGCATTGCCGTAATCTAATTAAAGATAATACAGTAAAAATGAGCGGAATTATAAAATTGAAATAATTGTGTCACGTAGCTAATGTTTTACAACATTGCTTCTCTTTGAGAGGGCAAATCCAAATTATTTACCTTAGTGGTTTAGAGTTGGTCTTCGAAATCCAAGGCAGTGGGTTTGATTCCTCTTAGTCTGATGGCAATTTAGGGTGGTTATATGAAGCAACCTCATGTTGGTAGATTTACCATCATGTTAAAGAACTGCTCCAGGGTGAAATTCTGCCATATCTCTAAAGCCACTGCTTTAAATGAAATGCTATACTCATAACATTATTACATCATTTTCCAAACTGACAATATGTATGCTCACCAATTACCTGGGTAGAATAACCTAATTTTTTGTTGTTGTTGGTTGGTTCCTTAGTTTAGGAGCTGCGAAAAACACGGTCTTTTAGCCCCGTGTACTTTGGGTGTGTGTAGAATCTGTCTGATAACCGGTGTTAATTGTGATGGCTGTATTAGTGTGTGTTATCTGTTTTAATTCATGTAATAATAATAATAGTAATAATATCGTATGGCCTCTGTGCCGGGTGCAAGCTTGGTAATTTGACACCCAAAGGGTAGCTTGCATGTCGAATTTCGTTGTTCCTTGAATCGCTATGAAAGTCAAGGAGGTTAGATATCTAGGCTCCTTGAACACTATAGCGCTTTCTAGTAGAGAAATGAGGAACTTTGTGTTGGCAGAAACTCCCGAGATTAATTTTGCCATTATGAACATGGCCTACTGAATTCAAATGGGTTCTTTGACATGCCAACATCGTATGACATGCGTGTCGTATTTTTTCCGCATTTCAAAAATCACTTACCACGGCCAGGAGCGAACCTGCAATCTTGGGGTTGGTAGACCGATACGCTATCCACTCGCCCACCGTGGCAAGTAAGGACTGCAGACAATAATCTCAAGTGGTTCCTACTTTTGCTTCCAAATGCTACCGTCCATGACACCTAGCTTGCGGACTTGGCTACTAGATGGCATCATATCGTCCTTTATCATATTGCTTCATTTAGAACAGTGGTTCTTAACCGGTGGTCCGCGGGAGAAAAGGGTCCACCAGCACGTATAAAAAAGTGGCCAATAAATGGGGATTTCGAAAAAGATGTGCGTTGAACGAGAATCGTCCGAATGTATTCGCCGCGATGACTATCAGGTTTTGAATTGAAATATCTTTAAAATAAGTGTTATTGAGGAAGGGTTACAACTGATAAGGTGTATTGGGGGGGAGGAGGGGTGGTCCGTACATGATTCAATTTCACGCTGAGTGGTCCGCAGACTTCTACGGGTTCAGAACCACTGATTTAGAAGCTAGGGACATCTTTGTCATCTTACCCGAGTACTTGGGGTGCGTGAATTCATTCTGATAAGTTGATTAAGGCTTTTATGGCTCAGAATAGTAGACATTACAATGTATTACATTTGGTCATTTGTAAGAGATTTGACACTTAGGGCTAACTTGAGAGTACTCATACTTTTGGATGACAAATAACTTTTTTGCTGATAATCAAGATTTGTGTGTTTTAATGAGCAACATTCAAGAATGTATTGGCAATGTTTATCCTGAAATGCATAACCTTTCAAACAAGTCACCTTCGCGTTTCAAGGATGGGCAAATTTATCGTCCATGAATGAACAAGGTATGAAAGTTATTGACTTGGTTCTCTCAAAATATGAAAGTTAAATTACTCGTCGGTAGATGCAGTAGTGGATCCTGAATTTATAAATTCTTCACTTCCTATTGCCTTGCCACTCACAAAATGATTTTGTAAATGGGGGCTCATAATGTATTATTATGTAACCTAAACCCACCAAAGCTATGCAAATGAAAACATTGAATTTATTTTTTATATTGCTGCTACTATTATAAATGGCTGTAGAACTGGAAAAACTGTTTTAATACCAATAATCCCAAAGATTCAATCAGATTTGGCATTTTATTTCAAACAAGTTCAGTTCCCAATAACAGTTTGCTTTGGCAAGACACTAGGTATATACTCTAAATGTGGCTGGAGATGACCTAAGCGGAGAATATTTTCTTGTGGACAATTTTACTTGTCCCTCTTGTGTGTTACATTCAAATTAAATCTTTTGGAGTCAACAGCAGGACAAAAAATAACTACAGTGATGATGTTTACAAGTAAATTTGTTGGTCATAGGGATATCACTGTAAGTATGAAGCTGCTTCTAAGGTTCTGTGATCCATGATAATATTGTAGGGCCTATTGAAGTTGGTAATTCATTTCTTTTTTTGAAAATAAAAATAACTATGCTGTAAATAAAACAGAACGATATTTCTTATAAAACATTTAGTAAAATTAGTTCAGTTTGGTAAAATGTATTTTGAGTCAAATTTTATTAATTTTAGAACATTTTAAGAAAATATTTGGTCAATAACATTGGCTCCCTATTTATAAAATATTTTTTAAAAAATTGCGCCTTTAATTTTATAAGGTCGGCACTCTACCATTTATTATGGAACTAGTGAATACCTTCAATTACTATTATGGTTTAATGTTTACATCCATATATCCAGGATATGACTGTGCATATCAATCTACTGTCATTGGTATATATTATTTGTATCTTCGTATGCTGGACTTCATTTCATATGAAATGTATCTTTATAGAACTGAGACCTTTTCTCAAATGTTGATATAGTAGAACAATTCTTTCCTGCTGGAGTTTGCTGAATTTTGACTGTTTTATTGTTGTTTATTAATGGTAAATCATATTTAAAACCTTCTTTCCTCTGGATTGCTTTAAGGCAGATATTTGTGTTTTTCAGGCAGCTACTTGAGCAGTTTTCTTCAGAATACCTTGAAGTCCAATCAGGTAGAAATCAACACAGACAGTCGCACCTTACGTCCCATTGCCAAGCTGAAAGAGCCTCGTGATTTATTTGCCTTACCTAAAGAATTAGACTGTCCTCAGCAAGCAGCTCGCTGGCCTTCAGAATGTCAGGTATGTAAATGTGTTTCTTTGGAGACCTACTTGCCAGTTGCACGTTATGTCCCATTGCCAATCTGAAAGAACCTCGAAGAATTCAGCAATGTATTGCGATCGATTCGTGGTGGGCACATCCTGTGTTGATTTTTGTCCACATTTGAGGTCACAGCAACCTAAAAGTGTCATCATCGTATTGCAGCCAAACACTTGTTCTGTATGTTCAATTGCAGCAGCACACTACCACTCTCTCATGTTGCAATTTACATTTTAATGAGTGCAACAATCTACTTTTAATCATCAGTGAATGACCTAAATCATTCACTTCTGAAGATAATCAAATTTTGATAGAAATAATGCAATGTCTTGTACGAAACTCCTATTATTCCAAGTTTTGAGATGATAATTAAATTGATTATTGAGATATTGTATCTAGGTTTAAAAATTACACATTGCCACCGTTTTGTGTGCATGATGCTCATAAACATGTGACATGGCAAGTAAAGTATCTGCCAACCAGAAAGCCATGTTTCTTAACCATTAATAAATTGGGTCATAATTTATCGGTTTTAACTTTTGAAACTTTGAGTTCAGGAATGACATCATGATAATGATGATGATGACAATGACAGTGATGATATTGGGGCAGATGATCTCGCTGTTCCGCCCCTTAAAACCTCAATAACTAACTAGTGATGATGACATCTGACAGTGAAAACCAGAACTGTATTGGGCAAACTGTGGCTGAGATTTAATTAATGTTGTTTTGCAATTACCGAATGTGATACGAGAGATCTTTTATGAGCTGACATCATACGACTCGGAGTGATGTGGATTTTTGCTGCCCTTCTAAAATCTATCTTCCTTGGCCAGGAATCGAACCTGCGGTCGGCACTCTACCACTGACCCACAGAGGAAGCAAGTTACGAATGATGTCTTGATACCAAATGTTATGCTTACCTCTATATTAGTTATTAGTTTTCATGTTTATACAATGACAGCTATGCATAATATGAATTCTGATAGCAAGTACTCCTTTCTCTTGCCAGCCTTCAAGACCATTGCTTTATCAGCTCCTGAGTTTTGACAGTTGCAATGACCGATAAGTATGAGCACCAGGTGGAAACTATGCAGGTCTGTTACAGGTCAGGAAAGTCAGGGATAAGTCAGTGAAAAAAATTCCGGTAATGGAAGTCGGGGAAATTTCAGGGAAATTTTCTGCAAGGTCAGGGAACTTTTTAATTTTTTAAAATAAAAGCGTGAATCTGTCAATTTGCCTGCAGCGCGAAGCTCCTTCGCTTTGTCGGGTTAGGGCTGCAAAATGCTAAAATTGTAAAATAGAGGAGAGAGAGCAAGAAAGGAACACATTGCGGTAGCCCTGCTGCTCTCGATACTTTGTCTTGTCGTTTGTCCCCACTACACTCTTTCCTCCACTTTCCCTTGCCCAAGTCGGTTTCGCTTCGTGTACCTTCGGCATAGCACCTATGCTTGATCTACTAATACAGAGATGATAGTCGAAAATCAGCTCGAACGTTCTCTCATAGGCCTACGACAAGTGTACGATGGTGTTCAATCCGAGGGAGAGTTAGGTAAAGTGACTGTCACCAAAGAAATGCTCGTTTAGGCGAGGCATACTTGTTCAGAATATAAAAATGCGCCTAAGGAGAGGGCCGCCGAAAAGAAAACGAGGCCAAAGAAAAACAGAAGAGAGCAATTGTAGACGAGGTAAAAGAGTTGCAAACCAAAAGAGTCAAATTGATGTTAGAAAAAGAAGCCGAACTAAATGATATTGAAGAACGTTTAAAAGTGCTAAACAGCGGGTACTTGTAGAGAGTTATTCAAATAGATGTATGCAACAAAAGTTTTAAAGCTAGTGTGTTAGCTTTTCAAAATTTGATCGTACTTACTTTGGCTAAGAATGTAGCAAAAAGGTGTATACTCCGAGCCAAATGCGTGGATTTCCTGTTTTAGCCCATCGATTTCTTTACCAGTATCAGTCACTAAATTTTGTGTTTTCGATGTCTATATTTTTTCTCAGTATTGTTTATGTATTTTAAGTGTTAGTAATTATAGCAATAAGATCTTAGGGACACAAAACATGTGTCACGATGTATGTTCATTCTAGTGTACGTCAGGCGTCCATTAAAGCTTTTGAGTTTCAAACCATTCTTTTTGTTCTTCAATTTTGATCAGTATAGGGTAAGGTATCAACGAATCCATGCCATACCAGACTTAGTGTCACCTAGATCGCGTATGGATTTTGTAATCCAGTGATGTCAGTCATGGTGCAGTCGTAAGACGTAAAAGATTACAAAGTGTTAAATGTCTTTCTGTGTTGTCTGTGGGTCCGTGCAATACTTGTTTGCTTCCTAGACAGTGAAAAGGGCTTTTGCAGTCAATCGATGTAAATAAGTCCAATAGTCTTTTAGTCCAATTAAATGGTTTCATTGTGCCATTTTTTTGATTACCTATTTTTAATTTCTCTCTTACCTTAGCAATAATTTTGAAAGAATCCGTGCCATGTATGTTACTTACCCATCGTATTATTTGACTATTAGGCCATAGTTTTTAAGTCATTAGTTAGGCTATAACAATTGCAATAAATTTTTGAATGTAAGAAGTTTCATTGTGAACTGAGTGTACTGACAAAGTAAAGAAGTTAAAAATTATGTTCCTTGAATCCATTTTTTTTAAATTTATTTGTCGTGTTATCTTTTTAGATTAATTTATTAAAAAAGTCACATGAAGCCAGTTTTTTCCATGCCTTCTGAAGTGTGACACGGCATCTAAAACTGGGCTAATTCTTAAAATTAGCTTTTTGTTAAAATTCTTTCTTTAAGACTTTTCTTTACAATCTCTGAAAAGAAACTCTTTTTCTGTATGAGATAGCTTACATATCTCGTGTAATACAGTAGCTGGAAGAAATGTTAGCATGGACGTGTATTTCAAGAAAAATAAAAAAAATTATCACCAAATGTCGTGCGATTCGAAGATGTAAATCAGTAACTATCGTTTGATCAATTCGACGGGTTTCATTTTTAAAATATGTTCATACGATGATCATAATAAAGTATTGGTGGTCAGGGAAAAGTCAGGGAAAATGCAAATCTTGGTCTTGTAACAACCCTGTATGTACCACAAGATCTTAAAAATAATATTTAAAAACAAAAGTAAGGCCATATTTTACCACGTCACGTTAACTGTCTGTTGTTGCTTATTTTAAGGGCTTTGTCATTACGGTCATATAGCCCTGTGTATTTTTGGATGTGTGCGTTGAATTTTTGTGATAACCTGTGTCATTGTGATGGCTGTACTAGTGTGTGTGTAATTGTAAATTGGTAATAGGATTGGGAAGGAGGTGGCTGTGGCCTTAAGTCAGGAACCATCCCAGCATTTGCCTGGAGTAGAAGTGGAGGAAACCGCGGTAAACCACTTTTAGTATGGCAAAGGTGAAAATCAAACCCTCCTATTTTCAGTTTTGCATCACGAGGCTGAGTGTACCCTGTTCCAGAATTAATATTTCTTGACAGAGTCGGGAATCGAACCCGGACCTCCGGGGCAACAATCAAGAACGCTAGCCATAATACCACAAGGTGATCAGTTAATTGTCTGTGGTCTTGAATTTGGATCAAAGTCTTTCAGGTATTGTTACTTTTTCTGAATTATTGTATTTCTTCCTCTCCCCTCCCAACCTCTGCTGATTGAAGTTAAATTGATGATGGTGGTGACGATGTTTATCCATGAGGAAATGTTTTAAAATATTCCATTTCGAGTTGTGTTTTATGTTTTACCCTCAGGTTCTTCAAGACAGAGTTCACCACATTGAATATATACCTCCTGTACCTGAACAGTATTATCGTCCCAGTGGACGAGAAGTGCAACCTAAACCAATTGGAGAAGAGCAGGGCGAAGTTGTCTTCCAGTATTATCCAATGAGTGCAGTTAACTATGTGAGTTTAAGATTCTCTTCCTTCTTTCAAGGTATAAGTTGCATCGTGCTTCAGTTGTCAACAAAGTAATGGAGTTAGACACTGTACACAAAAGCTGAAGCCTTATTGATGGCACCATGCCGTGGCGTGAAGAGTATGCTCTGTTGTAATGTGAGGTGCACACAAAATTATCAGTCTCAAACTTCAGCGTGTATTTCACCCTTTCAAGTACAAGGTTTGGTCAATCTATACTCCCCAGAATTAAATCTAAGTATTTATTCGGTCACGTTAACCAAATAGAAGAATTTGGAAAAGATGGTATTTCAGTTATTTCTGGTCAAGTCTGTGATTGTGATACAGCTACCTTATGCAGTTAAATTTCAGGTAGTTACCTGCTCATTTAAATATAAACACACCTTTATATAGCTTATGTATTTAAGAAGCCTTATATTATTATTATTATTTACTTTATTGGCCACATTGGACCACTTGAGTCTTCCATGTACACTTTTTCTTTGAAGGTTGTATTGTTTGATTCTTCTTATCGGCCCAGTACTTCTTCATTCGTTCTGATTGCAGTGTTCTTAATTCGTCTGAAATCTCTACAGGCCATCTTTGCATCATTTCTGCTGAAAATTTGTGATTCTTAAGAAGGGTGGTAATTTTATTCTTGTTCTCTGCATCTGTAATTTCGAGTCCAACTGTTTTGAGATCCTCTTGAATTTCTTTGATCCAATGCCCTCCAATCTTCTTTCCCAGATTTCTCATCATTAGTTGTAGTAAAATCCTGTTTTCTGGTAATCGTAGGATGTGAAAGAAATAAAGAGATTATTTTCTTTCTCATCGTGCTGGTGACTGGGGCAATCTCTCGATAGACTGTTTCATTGAAGAGGATTCTCCATACTCCTTCAACCTGGTACTTTTTATTTATGCAGGTTCTGATAATTCTTCTTTCAGTTTTGAGGAGCTGATCAGTTTTCTTTCATTTTTAATTTGGAACAAGGTTTCACAAGCATAAGTGGCTTCGGGCAAAGTTACAGTTTTGTAGTGTTGGATCTTAGTGCCTATTGACAAGCATTTTTTGTTATGAGTTGACCAGGTTAGAAATTGTGCTATTTTCATTTTGTTGGTTCTATTTATCCATGTTGTTTTTTCGCTTAAGTTATGCATAATGATTTCTCCAAGGTATTTAAATTGTAGAACTATGTTAATTTTTTGATCATTTATGATACTTCCTTTATGTCAAGAGGTTTCATTGGCATGATCTCAGTTTTCTCAGAAGATATTTGCAATCCTATTTTTAATGCAATTTTCTGGAGACTGGTGATCTGAGCACTAACTTCTTCCATGTCAAGGGCTAAGAGAGCTAAATGATCTGCAAACCCTAAGCAGTTTGTTCTTATTGAATATACACTGAGTAACAAAAAAAATTCACCCACCAAGAAGGAATTAGATTGACATGAAATGAATCCTGTGGAAAATGGATCCATATTATATTGACTTACATTAAATTACTGTAATGTAAATTCATGGTCCACCCAGTCAATACATAAAAATGGTTTATCATCATGTTGGATAAGTTTTCATTTCAATTCATTCAACACAGTATATACAGGCACTGACTATTTGGTTTTCTACATTTGTAGATATTACTGCTTATTTGTTCACATTTGTAGTTTGTTGTTGGGACTTGTCACTTAAGTGTTTCATAGTAATATTCACTTGACTTAAAATACCAAAACACATTCGGATAAAATTAGCATATATCGACTTTGCAATACACTTAGAAATTTACTTATTCAGTGTTTATAATTCTATTCCAGGTGTTTCTATTTGGGTGTTTCTCAGCAGTAGTAGCATAGCCTTTGTAGAGGGAGGGTGATTGTTTATGAGTGGATTTGTAATTTTCTAGCCTGGCAGCCTTGTTGGTATTAATTTTAAAAATTATTGTTTGATAGGATCTTAGTGTTTTGTTTGCCCTGTGTACTTGAGTGAGTGTGTGTGTGTGTATATATATATAGATAGATAGATAGATAGAATGTCTGATAACCTGTGTTATTGTGGTGTCTGTAGTAGTGTGTGTATTGTATACGTAATCCAGGTGAGGATTGGAAATTAGGTGGACTTGGCCTTAAATTAGAACCATCCTGATATTTGCCTGGATTATAGGTGAGAGGAGAAATAGAGCAGGTGAAAAGATTTTGCTACTGAGGTGGTCAGTAATGAACAGGAGAGGATGTCGAAAACAGGATCAAAAAGGCAAAAGGAGCCTTTGCCCAGCTGCGACCAGTGTTGAAGTCCCGTGAATTGTTACTGAGGGCGAAGCTGAAGATCTTTGACTCAAACGTGAAGTTTGTCCTCTTCTACGGGTGTGAGATGTGGAAGGTAACAAAAGAGATTACATGGAAGGTCCCGACTTTCATCAATAGATGTTTGAGAACTATACTGGGAATATGGTGGCCAAAGGTTATCTCCAATGAAGAACTCTGGCAGGAAACCCAACAATGGAAGGCTTGTATTGTTGTTTGAGTCTTCAGCCTTTCGACTGGTTTGATGCAGCTATCCATGCTTCTCTGTCTTGAACTAATTGTTTCATCTCTACATAGCTACCACACCCTACATACGAGGCAATCTAACATATTCTAACCTTGGTCTACCCCTACAGTTCTTATCCTTGACCCTTCCTTCTATAACTAAGTTTGCTATTCCTGGGTGTCTTAGTATGTGTCCTACCAACCTATCTCTTCTCTTCGTTAACAGTCGCCATGAACATCTCTCTACTCCCACTCGTCTTAATACTTCTTCATTCGTAATCCTATCTACCCATCCGATCTTCATCGTTCTCCTGTAACACCACATTTCAAACGCTTCAATTCTCCTCTTTTCTGCTGCTCCAACAGTCCAAGTTTCACTTCCATAGAATGCCATGCTCCAGACAAAGGCCTTCAAAAATTCCTTCCTAATACTGTATCCATGTGAGTAATTTCCATGGAAAACATGCTTCTGCCTCCAGCTAGCATCAGTTCTCAGGCGTGTACCGTCCACCCACTGAGCAGTTGCATATTTTTCATCTGAGACTAAAAGGTATCAACTCTACAATGATAAAGCACAACTCTATTCTAAAGACTTTAATTCAGTTCTAAATCATGGCTTCAAACACATAAAAACACAATCCCAACAATATCATACAAAACAAAGCAAAATTACTCCTACAATCCACTAATTATTCACACTTTATCCTTGCAAATCCAGATGATTATTCATACATTTACCCTGAGATTAACATCAAAATTCATCTCAAGTGCTCTGATGCACATGTAATTTACACAAAAACTGTACTTATATTTTTATGTCACCTGCTGTGACCTCTTTCATTTTACAATCTTAATTGTTTACTCTCAACATCTTAATTTACATTATGTGTGCCTTTGTGTTTTGTTTCTCTCTTCCCACCAAAATGCTTTACCATGCATTAGCCAATCTACTTGCAACTCCACAATTATATGTAAATATACCCCTACAGTTCCACTGTATGCCGTTGCGATTCAACTTCAAACTTCCGTTACCGCTGTGTTGGATGGTAAATTATGCTACCCTTGCGCGGGCATAGCCTGTGGCATCTAGTGTTGACATCCAGAGCTAAGCAATACTGTCAGTAAAAAAAATGTAACTTCCAACAATTCATAAGTTTTCCAAGTATTACGTTATAAGAACGATCCTTAATTAACAATGTGTTTCAAACCACACAAATTCATTATACAATAGAACAATGACTCTTTTCGTTACAAACAGGGTTTCATAGTCAGTCCCTTCTAAATGTCAACCTTCACGGATCGTTTAAAACTCTGCCCCTTGGAGCGACTCGTATACAATGGAACGGAGTTGAGCGGTCACAACACGTGCGCCGTCCTTCCTGACTCCTTCTTTTATCTCCCAGCAGTAACACGATTCTAAATACAATTGTGCAGTCTCAATGACCCACATATCCCATATGATTTAAACTGAATGGTATGCAATTTAGGTTATGGGCGAGTTTAAACATTTATTCCTAACCTTAGGATATTAATAACTGGCCTCAATAGGTCCATTTCATTATATGAAGGAGCAAGATTCATCAAACACTGGTCGAACTGGCTAGCCGGTATCTTATTAACTGCTACGGTCAGGCACATGCTGCCGCCAATTAGATTCGCTTCCCATGAGCTGAATCATTTCAATAACTAGTTCTCGGTCGATCAGGTATCATGCAGAGGTTTCCATTGTTGTCCTCCCATACACCACAGGATTAGAACCCGGAACATTCCATATCCATCCTCAGAGTTAGGGTACATCACTAAATACACTCTGGCAAATAATAAATACTCTGTACGCCCTAGGCTATACGAGATATTATACGTCGAATAGATTTCCTGGCTTCCCTGACCATTATGCTATGATCTCGTCCTTTAATTAGTAAGATAAATCTATCAATTACTCTACAAGCTTATTCACTAGCTGCAAATTCAATTCACTATTAAACTCTTCCATCCCCTAGATTATTGCATATTTTATTCCCATTATTACAATATATTCTGATATTAACTTGCTTTTCTTAGTCCTTCATGTGACTTTACTGCTTGGATAGATAAATATTCCAATGAGCATATATATTTTGCTTACAACATTTTTCCCTGATTTGAATTCATTTATTCTTTTCATTATTATTATTATTATTATTATTATTATTATTATTATTATTACTGACATGAATTACCATAACCCGACACAACGTAACCCTTTTAATAACCGAACATCCGCGTTCGTTACGTTAAGTTTTTATATAACTGATTTGCCATTTTACAATAGTGGTAACGATTTATCCACTCAATGAAGTGCCAAAACCATCTCAACTTTACTAAAATCAACACAACAATACTAATTTGAGGCTCTACCTCCTAAAATTGACTCTTATTGGCATATTTTATAATTTTGAAATCACACAACACACAGTGGACTACAACTGCTACAAAATCATAGTTTTTTTTTTTTGGTACTTACATCGGCTATTCAGGTGGCTCCAACCACTCATTTATTCCAGTAATGCCTGCCATTTGCATAATTAGCAAGGCATTCTTACACTGATAACACACATTTTATATAACCTTGGCCTCACAAGACACACGGCACTTTTCCTTTCCATATTGAAGCTATTGCTTCCTTATACACATAACACTTTTTAGCACTTGTTACAATATTAATTTTAAAGATATTTAACAGATCATCACTACACTCACACGTCACTATTTACATTTCTTACTGGTTGAATTTTCCTGGCACGATATCAGAAATGCAGGCGTTGAATGACTCCTCCTCGCTGCTGTCCGCATCCTGATTGAAAGTCTCGATTATCTGCTTACGGATTCCTATCGATTCACCCAACTGTCTATCAATCTCTATCCCTCAATGAACTTCCTGCTTTCGGATAAATATGCTTGCATATCGTCCTGAGCGTTTTTTATATTGGTATTCTTATGAAATTTCACCCATCGCATAATAAAGTTTATCTCTGCGCAGTCCGGCATACTAAGATATGTATAACCAAGAGTTTACATACTGCGCTCAACCATTTTACATTGCACTGGTACAAATTATCACTCTCAATTGTCCTAGCTTGTATATTACACGGTACCTTTCCTACGTGCACAAAAACAATCGCTCGTAATGCCGACTATACAAATATGGTGCGACTGTCCTTAATAAATGGTATTAATAAATGTTTTACTGCGCGGCTCTTCATGTTGAAGTCCGAGCATCCCTTCTCGACTTCGGTAACGCGCACTTCGCATTAGACTGCGGTTCAACTGATTATACAGGGTGGGGCAGCATAACTTCCTTTTTTCAAACCTTAATAAAACACATTGTACGAATCAGAAAATTTTTATTTTTTAATATAATGTAGGTACAAATATCAAGTTTTGTTTTACTTGGTTTTGAAGATCAAATCAGGTAGGTGATGTCCCCCATTCTCTACACACTGGGTGAACCGATTTCTGGCGTTTGTCATAATTCTTACCAGCATAGCAGGCGTTATGTTGGCAAGTTCTTCCTGGATGTTGTTCTTCAAATCTTGTAGGGTCATTGGTCGGTTTACATAAACACGGGATTTCAAAAAACCCCATAGAAAAAAATCACAAGGGGTCAAATCGGGGGATCGGGCCGGCCATTCCAAGTCGGTAATTGAGATTAGGCGCCCTGGGAAGTGTTCCCTCAAAACGGCCATCGATGCTCTTGAAGTGTGTGCCGTTGCACCGTCTTGTTGAAACCAAACGTCCCCTAAGTCCAACTCATCCAGTTGTGGAAAAAAAAATTCCTGTAACATGTTTACATACCGGTCCGAATTCACTGTCACTGTGACTTCATTTTCCTCAAAGAACCAGGGACCAATTATTCCACCTGAGGAAATTGCACACCACACTGTGAGTTTTGGTGAATGCAAAGGCCTTGGATTCAATTCTCGAGGATTGGTAGCAGCCCAGTAGCGCATGTTTTGTTTGTTGACGGATCCACACAAATGAAAATGGGCTTCATCACTAAAAAACACAATAGCGTCCTCAGGCACGACTTCCAGAAACACCTCACACGCGTTCCTCCGAGAATTGAAGTCGCGTTCAGAAAGTTCCTGCACAATCGCCATCTTGAATGGATGAAAATGAAGATCATCATGAAGAATTCTCCTCACAGAACGATTAGAAAGTCCAAGGGCAGACGAATGTTTGCGCGCAGAACGCCGTGGTGATCGCAAAATTGAAGCTCTCACTGCCTCAATGTTATCAGGTGATCTAATGGGCCGTGGGACTCCAGTTCTACGTCTTGTTGCACTTGCAGTTTGTCTGAACGTAGTGACCACGTAACAATTGATTTCCGGTCTGGGACAGGCGCCAATGGGGCTAAATTAAAGCGATTCCGAAAGGCACGCTGGGTTGCATCACAGAACAACCGCTCGAAAAGTAGGCCTCAAGGGCAAACGCACGCTCCACACTGTTCCAACGCATGATGGCGACTGAACTGTGTCAGTACAAAACTTTACAGACCCGCCTATTGGACGAGACCACTAGCGCTCCGGTACTACATCACACTACTAAATGGGGCGCAATTGAAAAAAGGAAGTTGTGCTGCCCCACCCTGTATTACTCGTTGTTACTTAATGACTTAATGCATGATTATATGTTGCTGCACTTAGAATGTTAAAGTCCGCGCCTTTCTTCTCTGGGCTAGAGTGACGTGCTCTCTGCTCGCAAGTATGGTTCGACTGACCGCACTGACTCCATCTGTCTCCACTAACTAACTGCCTCTGTCCTGGGTCCACTCCCTTATATCCGTTTGAAGAGAAAAAGTAGACCGAGAATTCCCCTGCAGCGTCAAATTCTCTCACAGTAAGATTCAGGTCTTGAAATAACGTTTATATTGTTCCTTTTCCCTCGCTGGTCACATAGCTGTATGCGTGCTCGAGGATCGATCGGCCAATTAATTAATATTAATTGCCTTTGCCATGGCGTGGGCACGCCGCGTCACCTAAAAACCCCCGGCGACCTAGTCAGATCTCGCCGCTAACACCAAATATACAGTGTCACTGCGTGTTCCATCAAATATGCCTCGATTTCAATGTTTAATGGCTTGATAATTAGCCTCCCGGCTAAACATTCACATAGGTGAAAACCTCATGTCACTGTGTTGCTCCAATCACGAGTAATCATTAAATTACGCTGGGATCTTCCCACTCCACCAGTCTTTCTATTCTGAAACGGGGAAGAACTTGGCAATTATTTTTCCTGCTGACCTGCTCCAGACGACTTAAGTAGGTCACAAAGAGTGACAAGGCTCCAAGAATCTCCTCCCCCTTTTCTAGGGTCATTAGGCAAACGTCAAGCGCTCCAACTTCTGTGCTCAAGTCCAGAATAGTATGCTCCATACAGCCCAATAATGCCGTATCCTACTAATATTCCCTGCATTATATTAATAAATAATGTCAGCATTAGTTCATATCACAACAGTGATTTAATATGTATATTCTCTAGGGGTTTTTATAACTTAAACTCCCTCAGAAGATCTCGTGTTCGTTCCTTGCTGAAACCATTCTGAGCTCAACTATCTCTGAGATCCACGTTCGACACCAGTCAGCCTAACCCCGTTGGGTTCATATTCCCCTTGCAAAACTTATAGAAGTCAATTGCAAGTGACCTTCTGTAAGTCACCGGCTGACTGTCTCCACCGTCTGTGTTTACTCTAGGCGGTCCTTCACCTCATCTGCCTGCGGGTGAGTCTGTCTGCTTCCCCCTTCCACTCTGAGCTCAGCCTTTAGACATGCATTCTCTCGACGGAGGGTTTCATTCAATGCTTCAACCTCCCTAGCGGCTTCGACCATGTCTTTGTAAAGCAGTTGGAGACACTGGCATTCTGGCTGTCCGCTCCCTTCACTGGGCGAGCTGCTTGTCTCTCGTTCCGTCTCGCTGCGTGAACCTTCAAGCCTGACTGCCTGGCCGACTTTGCTGTCCACGTTCACTTGGGTGTGTGCTGCCTTGGCTTCTCTGGTAACAACGGAATGGGTCGTTGTCTCATTAAAAAGGGATTTGGCTTTACCCTTTGGCACAAATCGCATGTCCTAATAGCATTTCTTACAGTTTCTCTTCACTGTGGCCAAGTGAATGCTTCTTTCAGTAGAGCAGTTATTTTGTCTATACCGGGATGTCCAAACGCTCTGTGTGCTTGCCACACCAATCTCCTCTGCAAAGATGCAGGAATAACAATTCTTTGACGGGTATGCTCTACATCATCCCACTTGTGTAGCATCTGATTGTACCATACATTGTCTGTTGATAATGCCTCTGCCTCTCTGTATATCGCAGTTCCCCTTGCTAAGCGTCCCTCGAAGTAATCAATCAACATTTTCAACCACGGATCTTCACGTTGTAGGTTGGTAAGATTCTTCAAGTCATCCAAGGTCTTCTGATCTCGATTTTCAATCTGGACAGCTAGAGTTTCCTCTTCTCTTGGGTATCGGCTTAATATGTCCGGTATTACGTTCTCTTTCCCTGGACAGTATTCTATTTCCACATTGAACTGTTGAATATACAGGGACCATCTTGTCAACCTCTGGCTAGACAAATCCGTCTTTAACAAAAATGTTAAAGCTTTATGGTCTGTTCTAAGTACGATTTGAAAGCCATAGATGAGTTTGCTCCAGTACTGCAATGCGTACAGGATTGCGAGCAACTCTATCTCTGTGATCGTATAATTTTTCTCATGGGCCTTCAACCTCCTACTTATAATGGCAATAAAAACTTTATTCTCGGGCTTATCAACATTTTCTTGGAACAGCATCGCTCCTATCCCAACAAGTGATGCATCCGTCTGTATTATGAACTTCTGGGTATAATCAGGGTATCCCAGCTTCACATATTCCAAAAGCATTTGCTTTGACCTCACGAATGCTTCTTGACATTGCTCCGTCCAATTCCACCTGCCGCCTTTCTTCAATAGATCCTGCAGGGGTGCCACAGTCGTAGTATAGTTTGGGCAGTGGTTCGAAAAGAATCCAATTACTCCCAAATACTGTCGGACGTGCTTTACTTTCGTGGGTCGAGGAAAATTTCGAATTACATCTAATTTCTCTGGGTTTGGTTTAACTCCATTTTCATCGATAACGTGCCCTAGGAATTTAACTTCCCTCTGACAGAAGTGCGATTTCTTGATATTAACCTTAAAATTAGCTTCTCGAAGGTTATCCAGCAACTTCTTCAGGTCTCTCATGTGCTCCTCCAGAGATTCTGATGTGAGTAGAATGTCGTCTACGTATCTGATGGTACTCTCTTTAACATCATCTGATAGATTGCGATCTAACGCCCTTATCAGAGCTGAACCAGCTGTTTTCAAACCAAACGGTAGCCTTAAAAAGTATATGTATGTTGATCAAACATAAATCCTGTCAACAGACTAGTTTTCTTCTCCAATTCAAGATGGTGAAAGCTCGATGTAATATCTAAATTTGTAAATATGGTCTTCCCTTTGAATTTTCTGAGGATTTCCTTAATAGGTGGCACTTGGTCGAATTCTGGTATTACCTTCATATTTAAGTGCCTCAGATCCAGGCATACTCTGACAGTCCCGTCTGTCTTAGGTACGATTACCAATGGGCTTACATACGGCGTAGGTGTTTTCTCAATAACACCGGCCTCCAACATCTCCTGAATTGCTTCTTTGACCTTAGCATAGTGCTTTTCGGCTATAGGGTACGGTTTCTGCCTAAATGGTGTCCAGTCGCTAACTTGGAAAGCATAAGTGAAGTTCCCCTTATACGACCAGGTCTCGAGTCAAAGACTTCCTTCTGTTCCAATAATAATTTCTTTAAATTTTCTTTATCTCTTGGACCAATTTTTGCTTCTTCTAGTTTTTCCGAAATATGTTCTTCCAGTTCGGGTTCCAGATCTTCCTCCATGTCTGCGGCTAGTGTTTTCAGTTCATCTTCTAACTGCTCAATAGCTAACACTTCTTCCTCAGCCACGTCTCTGTATGTATGCCATACTTGTTCATCTGTCCCTGGTTCATTCTGATTGAGTGAGACCTCTAAGCCTTCGGCTTCCTCGTTCACACGGAACATAACTCTGTCCTGTGATAGGTCTATTACCACTCTGTATTCCCTTATAAACTCTGCCCCAATAATAAGGTTAAAAGGCAATTTGTTTACTAGTAGAAAACTCTGTGAAAAAATAGAGCCTCCTATCTGTAAATCTAGGAATACCTGTTATTTGCATATCATCGTTCTGTCTGGAATGACACCTTTTATTTTGACACTTGAGATAGGTATTTTCAAAACATTTTCTCTCTGCGCTATCTCATTATACAAAGCTTGTGTCATAAGACACACCGTTGAACCCGTGTCTAACAGACTTCTTATCTTCAACCCTGCCACTCTTACTAATATAATGGGCAATTCTCGTTTGATCATGACCTGTGATCCTCCTGTATCCTCGATTAATTCTTCTGGTTTGGCTATCCAATTAATGATGTTGACCGCCTTCCATCCATCATTCTCAAATTCTTCTAATTTTGGTTTTTTTTTTTTTCTACAGCGCCCGTCCTCTTAGAGTTTCTTCTCTCCTGTTCACTGCGCTGTAACTCCAAACTTTTGGCTCCGTCTCCATATCTGTCTGGTGACGTCCTATTTTGCATAGCTTCTTGCCAGCAGACTTGTTGCTTCTGGGGTTCTTCTCCCCTTTCATTGAGGTATTGCAATGAAGCGTGATAACGTTCCTCTACCTCGTCATCAAAGTTCCGTCTTCTTTCCTGGGGTCTCCAATTCCTATTGTTGCCTTCTTGGCCATTGTTACCTCCATTATTTTGGTACGGTCTACCCCTTGTATTCTGTTGATTCCAAGAATTTCGGCCTCCTCTTCCTCTACCAGCATTCCCTTTGTACTTCGGTTGCCATCTTCTGGGTTCATGTTCCCATTGACGTCCGTTGGAATCTAACGTTTCAGTGCTAGTAGCTTTGTTATTCTTCGGAGCCTGGTACTGGTCAGTCTGCGTGTAGGTCACGTGTACCTGTTCCACGGTTCGATTCTGACGCATAGTATTGGATGTCGTGAGGTCCAGTTGCCTAAGAACTGCCTCCATTTCCATTGTGGTTTTTGCATTTGCCGAAATCAGCAGCCTTTGGATTTCATAAGGAAGCTGTTTGTCAATAGCAATACATAGCTCCAGCTCGCTAGGTTTTTGGTCAAATTCCTTGAACCGACACATTTGAGATATGAAGAATTCTGCGTACTTCGTTGGATTGTTGGTGCTGTATCTTTTCGAATACAAATCCAATCGTAAATTCTGTTGGGTCATGGGATCCCAGTATCGAAGGTATAACGGAAACTGCGAAACCATAACGCACATTCTCCCTCCGTTAATTTCTCTATGGCTCGTAGCCTGCGCTCTTGTGGTATCCGCGCATCGTTTAAATATTCAGACACTTCTTTCAACCAATACTTCGGTGTCATATTACAATGGCTACCTGAGAATTTTCTTGGTTTCTCTTCGCTTGCTCTAATTACGTTTATAACTTGGGTGTGGATAGCATTTTCGTGCGGCGTAGAGGCTGCAACCGGTGCACCTGGGGTCATATAAGTACTTTCACCTGGGCCTGTAGCATTCCTTATTTTAGGTTGGGTTTCTAAATCTGCCCACCTGGTTTTCCTCATATCTTCCACTCTGCCTTCACTTGGCTTAGGATCTTTCATTAGGATTTCCTCCTGTGCGATTATCCTAATCTCCGTTTGATTGTGGCGCATTTCTGCTCTTTCCAATTGAGTAATTACCTCCTTTTCTATTCTGCTAAGCCTATCTCTATTTTCTTCTGCCACTTGAAATATTTTCTTCTTATCTTCCTTCAGGCTTTGCTTGATATGGGAAATTACATCCTCTACATCTACCTTTATTTGAGCAAGGGTCTTGTCGCTTGCCTCTGTCTTTTGGCCTTCTCTCACTTCGAGTTCTTCTCTCAACCCTTTAATTTCCTCTTGGATATGTCCATTGACCTTTGATATTTCATTTCGGACCTTAACGATTTCCCCTCTGTTCTCATCTTGCCTTCTGTTAACGATAACAATGTCACTTTGAATTTGGTCCAGTTCTTGATGAACTTTGCTCATCTGACCCTTTATGTTGCCTACCAGCTCTTTACTTTCATTAGCGATAGCCTTAATCTCTCCTATTTCCTGACATTGATCTAATATGTTCTGGTCCTGCTTCTTTAGATCACCGTTAATAGCTCTAGCATAACCTTTCAACTTTTCGTCCCATTTACTGTCGTTTTCTTCTAATCTCTGATCTACTGTTCTAGTAAATTCTGAAAACTGTTTCGCTTGGCGTTCGAGATTCGCCTAATTTTGGATTTGAATATCCTTAATGTCATTAGACAGCGCATCTAACCTACTGTTCGTTTCATCCTGCGCGTGCTTACATGCCTGTAAATTACTTTCAAGTTTGGCTTCTATCGCCTCGAAACGCTTATCGGTCTTAACCTGCATTTCTGATATAATGCTTACAACCGTTTCTGTTACCTCGGTCTTAATTGTTTCTTGCATTTGACCTAGCTTATTTATTTCTGCCTTATTTACATCCAATCGGTTGTTTATTTCAACCTGATTAGCATCTAAACGGTTACTCAATTCAACCTGATTATTGTTCATTGCAACCTGATTTGCATTAATTGCCAACTGATTAGCATCTAAACGATTACTCAATTCAATCTGGTTATTATTCATTGCAACCTGATTTGCATTAATTGCCTCCTGATTGGCATCTAAACGACTGTTTATTTCATCCTGGAAAGCCTTGGCTTCCAGCTTATTCTGTTCATTAACATTGTCAAAATACAGTTTTAACTCTGCAATCCCCTGCAAAATTCCCTCCGTACCAGCCATTCTTACAACAATACACTTTGAGATACAGGCAGGCTTCCTGGATACATGTGTGGATTTGTTTTGAAGAGAGATACAAGACACTGTACACATATTGTAAGATTGTACTAAAACTTTGGATTTTTGGATAAATTGTGGATTGGGTGCGTAGCGCTCATACCCTTGGGTAATTCTCTTCTCAATAGAGAGATTCTGCGTTACTTCAAAAGCCTACTGAACTCAAAAATCACTCAAACGCAGTTTGAGGCAAAAAATAATAATTATTATGGTTTTCCCCATGAAATACCATAAAAAATCTATGGGGTTTCCCTAAATCCCATAAGCTCCACAAACCTGGGCGCCATGATAAATAAAATACACCTCTGCACCTATGGTGACCTTTATTTTAAACTGGCTCACATATCAGCACCATGATAAATAAGTAGTAGTAGGTCATGATAAATAAAATGGATAGACCATGCTTTAAAAATGAAGGTCAGGTCTTGCAATGCCAAGATATACATATTGCACTAATGAGGCGATTCCACGATAGAATAATACCGCCCCATGTTACCTGGATCATGGTAAGTATAAGGTGTTTATCAAAATTTATATGTTTGTATCGGAGCTTAGCTAAGGTAGGTGCGGTCATTCCCCTAATTCATTTTATTCGTTAATTTAATAGAGTTGTTTACATTAGATCTTGACCGACTTAAGTTGTACCTATAGCTCAAATCACTGTACAGGACATCAATCTCCATGTACCCATGTGAGTAATTTCCATGGAAAACATGCTTCTGCCTCCAGCTAGCATCAGTTCTCAGGCATGTACCGTCCACCCACTGAGCAGTTGCATATTTTTCATCTGAGACTAAAAGGTATCAACTCTACAATGATAAAGCACAACTCTATTCTAAAGACTTTAATTCAGTTCTAAATCATGGCTTCAAACACATAAAAACACAATCCCAACAATATCATACAAAACAAAGCAAAATTACTCCTACAATCCACTAATTATTCACACTTTATCCTTGCAAATCCAGATGATTATTCATACATTTACCCTGAGATTAACATCAAAATTCATCTCAAGTGCTCTGATGCACATGTAATTTACACAAAAACTGTACTTATATTTTTATGCACCTGCTGTGACCTCTTTCATTTTACAATCTTAATTGTTTACTCTCAACATCTTAATTTACATTATGTGTGCCTTTGTGTTTTGTTTCTCTCTTCCCACCAAAATGCTTTACCATGCATTAGCCAATCTACTTGCAACTCCACAATTATATGTAAATATACCCCTACAGTTCCACTGTATGCCGTTGCGATTCAACTTCAAACTTCTGTTACCTCTGTGTCGGATGGTAAATTATGCTACCCTTGCGCGGGCATAGCCTGTGGCATCTAGTGTTGACATCCAGAGCTAAGCAATACTGTCAGTAAAAAAAATGTAACTTCCAACAATTCATAAGTTTTCCAAGTATTACGTTATAAGAACGATCCTTAATTAACAATGTGTTTCAAACCACACAAATTCATTATACAATAGAACAATGACTCTTTTCGTTACAAACAGGGTTTCATAGTCAGTCCCTTCTAAATGTCAACCTTCACGGATCGTTTAAAACTCTGCCCCTTGGAGCGACTCGTATACAATGGAACGGAGTTGAGCGGTCACAACACGTGCGCCGTCCTTCCTGACTCCTTCTTTTATCTCCCAGCAGTAACACGATTCTAAATACAATTGTGCAGTCTCAATGACCCACATATCCCATATGATTTAAACTGAATGGTATGCAATTTAGGTTATGGGCGAGTTTAAACATTTATTCCTAACCTTAGGATATTAATAACTGGCCTCAATAGATCCATTTCATTATATGAAGGAGCAAGATTCATCAAACACTGGTCGAACTGGCTAGCCGGTATCTTATTAACTGCTACGGTCAGGCACATGCTGCCGCCAATTAGATTCGCTTCCCATGAGCTGAATCATTTCAATAACTAGTTCTCGGTCGATCAGGTATCATGCAGAGGTTTCCATTGTTGTCCTCCCATACACCACAGGATTAGAACCCGGAACATTCCATATCCATCCTCAGAGTTAGGGTACATCACTAAATACACTCTGGCAAATAATAAATATCTCTGTACGCCCTAGGCTATACGAGATATTATACGTCGAATAGATTTCCTGGCTTCCCTGACCATTTTACTATGATCTCGTCCTTTAATTAGTAAGATAAATCTATCAATTACTCTACAAGCTTATTCACTAGCTGCAAATTCAATTCACTATTAAACTCTTCCATCCCCTAGATTATTGCATATTTTATTCCTATTATTACAATATATTCTGATATTAACTTGCTTTTCTTAGTCCTTCATGTGACTTTACTGCTTGGATAGATAAATATTCCAATGAGCATATATATTTTGCTTACAACATTTTTCCCTGATTTGAATTCATTTATTCTTTTCATTATTATTATTATTATTATTATTATTATTATTATTATTATTATTATTATTACTGACATGAATTACCATAACCTGACACAACGTAACCTTTTTAATAACCGAACATCCGTGTTCGTTACGTTAAGTTTTTATATAACTGATTTGCCATTTTACAATAGTGGTAACGATTTATCCACTCAATGATGTGCCAAAACCATCTCAACTTTACTAAAATCAACACAACAATACTAATTTGAGGCTCTACCTCCTAAAATTGACTCTTATTGGCATATTTTATAGTTTTGAAATCACACAACACACAGTGGACTACAACTGCTACAAAATCATAGTTTTTTTTTTTGGTTACTTACATCGGCTAGTCAGGTGGCTCCAACCACTCATTTATTCCAGTAATGCCTGCCATTTGCATAATTAGCAAGGCATTCTTACACTGATAACACACATTTTATATAACCTTGGCCTCACAAGACACACGGCACTTTTCCTTTCCATATTGAAGCTATTGCTTCCTTATACACATAACACTTTATAGCACTTGTTACAATATTAATTTTAAAGATATTTAACAGATCATCACTACACTCACATGTCACTATTTACATTTCTTACTGGTTGAATTTTCCTGGCACGATATCAGAAATGCAGGCGTTGAATGACTCCTCCTCGCTGCTGATCCGCATCCTGATTGAAAGTCTCGATTATCTGCTTACGGATTCCTATCGATTCACCCAACTGTCTATCAATCTCTATCCTTCAATTAACTTCCTGCTTTCGGATAAATATGCTTGCATATCGTCCTGAGCGTTTTTTATATTGGTATTCTTACGAAATTTCACCCATCGCATAATAAAGTTTATCTCTGCGCAGTCCGGCATACTAAGATATGTATAACCAAGAGTTTACATACTGCGCTCAACCATTTTACATTGCACTGGTACAAATTATCACTCTCAATTGTCCTAGCTTGTATATTACACGGTACCTTTCCTACGTGCACAAAAACAATCGCTCGTAATGCCGACTATACAAATATGGTGCGAATGTCCTTAATAAATGGTATTTATAAATGTTTTACTGCGCGGCTCTTCATGTTGAAGTCCGAGCATCCCTTCTCGACTTCGGTAACGCGCACTTCGCATTGGACTGCGGTTCAACTGATTATATTACTCGTTATTACTTCATGACTTAATGCATGATTTTATGTTGCTGCACTTAGAATGTTAAAGTCCGCGCCTTTCTTTTCTGGGCTAGAGTGACGTGCTCTCTGCTCGCAAGTATGGTTCGACTGACCGCACTGACTCCATCTGTCTCCACTAATTAACTGCCTCTGTCCTGGGTCCTCTCCCTTATATCCGTTTGAAGAGAAAAAGTAGACCGAGAATTCCCCTGCAGCGTCAAATTCTCTCACAGTATGATTCTGGTCTTGAAATAACGTTTATATTGTTCCTTTTCCCTCGCTGGTCACATAGCTGTATGCGTGCTCGAGGATCGATCGGCCAATTAATTAATATTAATTGCCTTTGCCATGGCGTGGGCACGCCGCGTCACCTAAAAATCCCCGGCGACCTAGTCAGATCTCGCCGCTAACACCAAATATACTGTGTCACTGTGTGTTCCATCAAATATGCCTCGATTTCAATGGCTTGATAATTAGCCTCCCGGCTTAACATTCACATAGGTGAAAACCTCATGTCACTGCGTTGCTCCAATCACGAGTAATCATTAAATTACGCTGGGATCTTCCCACTCCACCAGTCTTTCTATTCTGAAACGGGGAAGAACTTGGCAATTATTTTTCCTGCTGATCTGCTCCAGACGACTTAAGTAGGTCACAAAGAGTGACAAGGCTCCAAGAATCTCCTGCCCCTTTTCTAGGGTCATTAGGCAAACGTCAAGCGCTCCAACTTCTGTGCTCAAGTCCAGAATAGTATGCTCCATACAGCCCAATAATGCCGTATCCTACTAATATTCCCTGCATTATATTAATAAATAATGTCAGCATTAGTTCATATCACAACAGTGATTTAATATGTATATTCTCTAGGGGTTTTTATAACTTAAACTCCCTCAGAAGATCTCGTGTTCGTTCCTTGCTGGAACCTTCATTCTGAGCTCAACTATCTCTGAGATCCACGTTCGACACCAGTCAGCCTAACCCCGTTGGGTTCATATTCCCCTTGCAAAACTTATAGAAGTCAATTGCAAGTGACCTTCTGTAGAAATGCTTTCCTTGCCTGTGCTAACCTACTTTTTACATCCTCTTTGCTTCGTCAATCACTGGTTATTTTGTTTCCTAAGTAACAGAAGTCTCCTACTTCCTGTAGCTTTTCTCCTACCAATTCGACATCCATAGGGGTTTCTGATTACTTTCGACTGCATTCCAATATTTTTGTTTTACACTTATTAATTTTCATCAGGAATTATTTCCTCAAGACAGAACCCATACCATTTAAAAACTCATTCAAATAATGACGATGTCATCAGCAAATCTCAGTGTTGAAATTATTTCTCCTTGAATCCTTACTCCTACTTTGAATTTTTCTCCAATTTCCTTCAGTGCTTGTTCAATGTATTGATTGAAAAGTATTGGTGGTGAGTTGCAGCCTTGCCTTACACCATTCTGAATACCAACTTCTCTCTCATGTCCTTCCACTCGAATAACTGCTGCCTGGTTTCTGTATAGATTGTAGAGCACCCTCCTCTCCCTGTATTTTATTCCATTCATTTTCAAAATGTCAAACAACTTACTTCAATCAACTTTATCAAAAGCCCTTTCTTAGTCTACAAATGCCATGAACGTTCTCTTATCCTTCCTTACTCTAGCTTCCAAATTAAGCCTAAGACTTAGTACAGCTTCACTTGTTCCTACGTTTCTCCTGAAGCCAAACTGGTCTTCACCCAACTCTCTATCTGTCTTTCCATCCTCTTGTAAATTATTCTAGTCAGGATCTTTGAAGCATGAGTGATCAAGCTGATTGTACGCAAATCTTCACATCTGTCAGCTCCTGTTTTCTGTGGTATAGGGATGATAACATTCTTCCTGAAATCAGGCTTAGGTGGTTATAACGGAGAGGAAATGTTGATGGATTGGCCATTTGCTCAGAAGAGGTCCACAGCACATCCCAAAGCAGATGCTGGACTGGAACCCACAAGGAAAAAGGTGAAGGGGGAGACCAAGAACAACCTGGAGAAGAACCATGGAATCTGAGGTGGCAGCCGTGGGGAGGTCCTGGACAAACATCAAGGAAACAGCAGCGAACAGGGTCAGATGGAGAACTCTAGTGTGTGCCGTATGCTCCACTTTGGAGTAATAGGAATTAGTCATGAAGTGGGATACCACAGAAAACCACTTCCAGAATGGCTGAGATGGGAATCAAATCCACCTCTTCTCAGTTTTGCCTCACAAGGCTTAGTGTACCCAGTTCCAGACCTCAAACAAGAATTGAAGTTCTTGGCAGAGTTGGAAATTGAACCCGAACCTCCGGGGCGACAGCCGCTATGCCACGAGGTGGTTTCTCCGAGAAGATATTGCAGTTGTATGGTATCAAAATTATGATCTTCTCCAACTACAAGATGAAGAAAAAATATGTAATAATTAATTAATTAATTAATTAATTAATTAAAATGTCAAGTAAACACAGTGCTTCATACATTAAGGTGGAGTTACCCTTCTCCTTTGATCCCGAGGTAAAGAAATAGGAGCGAGGAATATTGCTGAAATCCATAGCTTGTGTCTGACCAGGATATTACTGGCAAAGCTTTCAGCCACTGCATGCGAGATCAATTTGGCTGGTACAGAGCAGTGGTGTAACTAGGATTTGCTTCTGGAGGGGCTCAAACTTATAATAGCCGATGATGCGGTGGCTGCTGATCTTGTCATCTGCTTTATAAGTGAGAGTGGGTTAGGGCCAGCAACTAATTTTTCCAGTGTACATTGACTCAAAGACTTATTTTTTTATTGAATTATGTTTTTTGTTTGTTTATTCAGTAATTTTTGTTTATTATTATAATTAATAGTCTTATTTGATTTTTTTATTGTATTAATTTTCGATTTTTTCTTATTCAGATGTCTACCTCTAAATTATTAATTTAATTCCAAAATTGTATACTTTAATCTGTGTTAAGAGGGCAGATGACCTCGTAGTTACGGCTTTAAAACCTCAATAACTAACTTCTGAAGGGGCATGAGCAGAATCAAATTTACATAGGATGGGGAATCGTGGGCAAAATGAGATATAATCAATGAAAACAAAACCTCATGTTTTCATGTTTGTTTTCGATAGCACCAGATACATTTTATTTGCTGGAAATTGAATGGTTTTGCACAAGTTTTAAGTTTAGGTATGGTAACACTAAAAGTTTCATGTGAGTAAAGAGAAATTTTCTTGAATTAGTAAATATAAACATACATAATCCAGTCATTTGTCATCAATCCGAAGATTGGTTTTATTTAAAATAAAAATTTCATCGAATTATGTATTTTATTAATTGCCTTGGGGGGAGGGAATCAATCCCCCTAATGTCACCTCCTCTCCTAGTTATGCCACTGGTCCAGAGCCTTCCTGTACAGTACACCATGAGAAAATAGCCCATACATATACTTATGTTGATCGACCTCTTAGGTATGCTGTTGTGGCATACTTAAGCAGAGCTATAATTTCTTTGTATTCTAAAATTTTAATTGGGAAATCTAGAGGTTAAACCAATTCACCCACCAATTATCTTTTAAATAATATAAAGATGATGATGATGATGATATGATTTCTTTAAAATGCAGAATCCTAAAATAGGCCAAAATGTTTACTACTAAAATCTAGCATCCCTCATTATTAGCCATGTCTTGATATTTGTTGTTGTTGATGATGATTATGATGATGATGTAAACAAGGATCAGCTTCAAGAGAGAGATTAATTTTACCTCAATTGAATTCTATCCATTGTACAAAGAGTAGAAAATTTAATATATTTTATAATTAATGTCTCCATGTAAATTGATTATAATAATTTAGTGATTTGCTGATTGTATCTATGAATATGGAAAATTTCTTTTCTAGTATTTTTAAGGCTGTACTTTCCTTCAGTTTAGCCGTTCGAGTGTTGGTGGCAGCAAGTACTTTGTGGATGCAAGCCTGTCTGATAACCCAGAAGAGTTACGTTTTGAGTCCCGTTTTGAATCAGGAAATCTTGCCAAAGTAGTTAAGTTAACAGAAACTTATTATGAACTTTACCTTCGGACAGATTTGTATACTAATAAGCATATGCAGTGGTTCTATTTTAGAGTGGAAAATACTCGCACCAACATAAAATATAGGTGAGTTGAATGATATAATACTAAGATGTCTTTCATTAATTGTAGTAAAGCCCAAATAATCACTAGATGAATAGCCTATGTCATACAGAAATACTACCCTTGTTTATTTCATAGTTTCATCTTAACTGCAAATGAAATTGCACTGCCTAACAAGAAGTTAAGCTCAGTTTATTCACAGATCATGAATTATTGTGGAAAAATATTTATAAAGAAAGATCCTTTCTTTCAGATGTTGGGAGGGGCAAATGGTTTCTTAATGTACATAAAATCTTTCAATATTCTTTTCACATTTTAAGTTATGCTTAAGCTATTTGGGGTCATCCATAAAATATGTTCGCTCGAATGGGTGGGCATGGCCCTCGCCCACCATTCATTGATAGAGAGTACATAGCAAACATGACAGAAATGAAAAAAGAATGTGACATAGTTTTTAGTAGCCAAACTCACACCAACATGTAGAATCCTGTATAAATGTGATAATAATTTTCCCTTAAATAATTTTCCCTTAAATTATTCTCCCACTTGAACATTGTGGTAGGATAAGTAAATTAAAAATGTAAAAAGAAATAAAAAACATTAATTAAAATTAACATGACCATTCTCACTATTTCTTTTATTACTTGATATGTAGGAACAACCAATAAAGGTAGCTAGCTACATGTGCTGGGGCACACGGCCATGGAGAAAAGTTGTTTCAAATCCCATTGTTGGCTATCCTTGCAATGGTTCCCATTTTGAGCTCCTGGCAAATGGTGGGACAGTACCTTGTCAAAGGCCAACTCCTTGATCTGCGTGCATTGAAGTTGGCATCAGTAATGGTATCTGGCCACTCATCTAGAAACTCATCTCTCCTCATCCCCAACCCTGTAGAAACAGGAATAATGAGTAGACATACAATACTTAATTTATTAGAGACAAATGTATGGAATATTCCACTCCGGCATCATTGTGAAGGGTTAATTAACCGATGAGTGCTTACAATAAATTGAAGTAATAGTCATGGAATGATTTATCATGATTACAGTAAGTTAATCTTTTCCAACCACAATGTACAAGTAGGGGATTGTACTACAAAATGATGGTCTATTTTAAGGAGAATCAACCATTTTGATGCTTTCTGGATTCTAGTTGAAGTGAGCCTGGTATCTGAAATTTGTCCCTTAGTCTCTTCTATCATGTCTATCTTTTGTGTATGCAGAACATGGAAATCTGGAAATATGAAAAGTTGTAGGTCATTAAAGCTTTTGTGAAAAATTGAAGAAGTTCTAGTCCTTCAGCTGGAGCTAGGGATTACAGTGTTTCGTCGGTCCAAATAGTAGTTTGCTTTCATTCCTTGGAGCAAATTTGGGAAGATATCTGTAAAGCAATATATTATTAGATATAGCAATATGTACACAGTGTCCCATTGAGTTCCATCTCTTGTTAGTGAAAGGCCAATTGGTAGGGACAAGGAAGGCTATATCACAACACAACTAAAAATGCCTCTCTCCAGTCCTTAGGGAACTCATCATCATCTTCATTTCCCCTTTTCCAGTTGACACTGGGTGGGGGCAAATATGGTTCCTCTCCACTTTGTTCTGTCGTTCCACCATTCCTCTTCCGACACAGTGTTCCAATCCAGGTTCCGTTTTCTACTGTTCTCCACCGAGTCTATCCAACGCATTCTTGGTCTTCCTCGTCCTCTCTTCCCTGTCATCCGTCCTTCCAGTGCTCGTCTTGGTAGCCTTACTTCATTCATCCGTTTGACATGTCCAAACCATCTCAATCTGTTTTGCTCCAGTTTGTCATTTAGTTTCTGTACTCCCAGTTCTTTCCGTATATCTTCATTTCTCACTCCTCGTTTTCTGGACCATCTTCTCAGGAATCTCATCTCAGCTGCTTGTACTCTGCTCTCATCCCTCTTAGTCATTGTCAAGTTTCTGCTGCATATGTCATTATAGGAACATAATATGCTTTGTACATAACTTCTTTAGCCTTAATTGGCATATCCTTGTTCCATACTAGTCCCCGTACCTGTTGGTAGAAAGCACTTCCGAGTTGTATTCTTCTGCTAATTTCCAAATCTAGTCTTCCATCTTCAGTCAGTTCACTTCCCAAGTATTTGAAGTGTTTCACTACTTCCAATTCCTTATCTCCTACTTTGATTACTCCTTTTCCTTCTTTCTTATCTCTACTCATCACCACTGTTTTACTCTTCTCCACATTTATCTTCAATCCCCCTTGCTCAATCTTTTCATTTATTACGTCTAACTGTTCTTGTACCTCCATCTCATCCTCACCCAAGATCACAACGTCTTCTGAAAACAACATTACCTTCATCTTCATCTTCTTTCATTGCTGCCTTGATGATGTCATCCATCACCATTACGAACAATAATGGTGACAACACACTTCCTTGCTTTAGTCCAGTGTCAATTTTATCATTTCAAATGATCTTGTCGACTTCGTCGTTATGCTTGAGTCTTAAGTTATGCGTTACGGAGACGGAAGTGACGTCATGCAGCCGCGCGGGAAGCGAGTGCGTGACGTCATGCAGCCACGTGGGATGCAGAAGCAAATGGTTAATGGAGTCTGTTGAAAGGGTCCTGGGGCACCGAGCGACCTGGGGCTTTGAGCGAAGCGAAAAGAATACAGGGTGACTCCTAAAGAGGTGTACAAGATGTCACACAAGAATACAGGGTGACTTCTAAAAAGATATACAAGATGCCAGATAAGAATACAGGGTGCCTCCTAAAGAGGTGTGCAGGATGTCAGAGCAAATTACAGGGTGACACTTAACGAGGTGTACAGTATGTTAGATTCAATTCAAATACAGGGTGACCCTTAAAGAGGTTTGCAAGATATCAGATTCAAATAATGGGTGATTCTTAAAGAGTTGTAAAAGATGTCAGACTCAAATACAGGGTGACCCTTAACCCCTCAAGCGTGATATTGTGAAACTCTGGGCTGCACCCACAACGTGCATTATTTCTAGCCTACTCCCAATGGTAAGCGCGGTGTCATATGCATTTCGCTATAATTTCCAAACGCACTGGCAAAAGTTTTCAAAAAACACACCCAATAAGAACAACATATAACATAATATTATAAACTATTATTAACCTGGTTATCCCTGGTCAGCGGCACGTCAATACTGGGACAATATCACAGTCGCCTAATGTGTTCGTATTTCTTGGCGTTCTATCAAGGATTACATGTCAGCATCACTATCTTCACTGGAAGTTATAGCGAACTCATCCTCTATATCGCTGTCACACTCTGAATCACTTTCGTATGCACTAATATCGAGCAAATTAGCTATTTCTTTGTCATCAATGTGCCACGACCTGCCATGTTTACAAGCAAACTCACGGTCCGCAAAAGCGGGAACACGTGTGCAGAGATCTGAAAAATAAATGACTGTGAAGATATGCGACACCTCCTGGCAATAATAAGTAGCTCGAAGTGTAGCCAAAAGTTGCCTCTTCCTGCCATCTTACGACCAAATAAATAACTATTACGAAGTCCACGTAGCGGGCCTTTCAAATTCGACGGCGCACCCTTGCGCCGTACACGCTGTGAACGTAGCAGGCTAGTGGGCGCACCGTTGCGCCGTACACGCTAAGGGGGTTAAAGAGGTGCCTGTGCGGGAAGCCTAAGTTAATGGGTAATGGAGTCTATTGAAAGAGTCCTGGGGTTTCGAGCGAAGCGAGAAGCCCTCCTGAGCCTTTCTAACATGTGTAGCATTTGTAGCATGTGTCATTTGAAATGATATAACGTCTAGTCTTTCAGACTGACAGTAATTTTTTAAACCATTCCGATGTCCCGACTCTAGTCTCCACACTACTGTAGCACTCCATGCACATTCCTTTTATCATGTCTCTCAGTTCATTGCCTATCCCCCTATTTGTTAAGCTTTCCCAAACTTTTGTTCTAGGGATGCTATCATAGGCCTTTTCTAGATCAATAACTGTTTTCCCAAATTCACAAGATGTTTCATGCATTACATTAACCTCTCTCATGAGTTTGGTGTTGGGAAGGGTATTTGGTCATTATATCAAATGCCACATAGAAACTCATCTCTCCTCATCCCCCTCATGCCCGCATTAGGTATGGAATCTATTTACAAAACTACAGGAAATCTATTTCCAAACCTACAGGAAATTAAAAGAATGCTTTATTTAGAAAATTATCTTTTAGTGTGATTAGTTGTGAAAATATACCCCCTCTCCCATTCAGTTTTGTGTTAACAGGTTTTCTATTGTAAATCTTTCCAAAGATGAGAGTCTTTACAACGAAGGCATGAGGCCCCTCCTTTATTCAACGAAAGATGCAAGACTAAATAATGTTGGTTGGAGGAGATGTGGGGACAACATTTCTTACTATAAAAATGATAATCAGTGAGTAAATAATTGTTTTAAATTTTCATGGGAAAAAGTTGTAGTTCATTAAGATGTGTATTGCATTTTTCAGTTTTGTTTTCTTGGAGGGATTAATTTTTTTATATACCTACCTCAACAAAAGTTTGAAATAATCATGTGAAGTATATTCAGAGGATCCACTTGGTTCTGTGTCTGTTCATCAATATTAGTGTTCAGCACTGTTGCACTTTGTAGTGGTGTCCAAACAATGATGCACGAGATGTGTCACCATTCACAAAATAATTGAGCTCATGTCTGCATCAACATATTATCTTGTAGATCAATGGAACATTTTGACATGGTCCAGATAGTGCCTCGGCTTGCATATCCATAGGCGTACCAGGAATCTGATGATTGGATAAATACTAGTTCAGACTATATGATATTTCTAAGGTAGGGGAGACTGTTGTACCAGGAGTATAATGTACCTTGGATCACCGTTTTGTTTCAAAGTATGTGCTGCTACGTAGGAGAAAATAATCATAGTAGTATATGTACAACCCACCAGAGAGCAGTTATAACCTGTGTCTGATTTGCTTGCAAGTTCGTAGAGCAGCTGAATTTCGAAACAAAATTTTGTGAGAATAAAGTAAGAGTTTTGGTTTTCAGTTATCGTCTTCCTAGTGCAAATTGACAACGAACTATGAACACATACAAATGCCTCTAGATTCTTTGTTGTCTGGCGAGTATATCTACATGTTATATTGTTGGTTTAAACATAACCTGTAGGTTAGCCCGCCTTTTTTTATTCCAAAGAGCTCCCTCATGTACCTCGGATCACAATTTCATCTTGTACCTTGAATCACTGCTCCAAGGTACACGATGTTCATACTCTTTGATATTTTGTTTTAGGCAACGATGTCAAGAAGTAAATCTGGCAATAAACGGCCTCCTGTTGATTCTGAGGCAACGCGGAACGCTGTTGAAGCTGTCCGTGCACCGCCAGATAAACAAATATCAATTAGAGAAGCATGCAAGGTGTATAAAGTGAAATTGCCTACACTGATACGCCATTTGAAATCTTTCATGGCTTCAGGAAATTACAAACATGGCAACAAATGAGAAAAATCCTATGCCTGTAAGTAGCCCTTTACTAACACCAGAACAAATTCAACCATTTCCAAAGGCCACACAGCAAGGAAGGATAAGAAAAAGGGAAGGAAACCAGGCAGCACCAGGATTGTAACAGACACTCCTGAAAAGGTAGAAATCCGGAAACAAAAGTTAAAGAAGAGTTTAAAAATGGAGCCTAAAGTGTTGTCAAACCAACAAAAACCTCGGAAACGTAAGGTCATTAAGCAATTAATCTTTGACAGTGACTCTGACTTGGATGATGTAGATAAAACTACAGTAGATTCAACAGATGACTAGAATGGAGCTACACTGTTGGAGTTTCTAAATCAAGAAGTAACTGAGGCAAACGATGAACTACAGTTCGAGAGAAAAACCATTTCAATTTACAAAAAAAAGAGCAACCGAACATTTTGTTGTGGAAATAGTTTCGCAAGATCTTCATGGGTTCAAATTTCAGATAAAGTTCTATAGGTCTAAACATATTGGAGGAAGCAGTAAATTTGTTTGCGAATCTGAAGTTGTGTTTGACGTTAATGAATTAGATATATTAGCTAAATTTCCTAAACCAGTTGAATCAACAGGTTCTGCTCGAGTAGCTGGACAGTTATGGTTTCAGGTAGATTTTTCGAACTACAATGTAAAATAAACTGATTTTGTTTACACAACAAGTCAAATGCCCTAGTATTGTAATGCAGTGATGCATGTTCACAATTGCAATCATATAAAACGTAAAACTATTGTGATGTGCAGTGTACAAAATGTGTGATCCAAGGTACAAGACTTTATGATCCAAGGTACACGATGGTCTTGTACCTTGGAACACTTGTACATCTTAAAGAAAAAAGAGGTTTAAAAATGTAATATTTCAATGATTAGGTTCAAATGGATTTATTGTGATAGATAATTGTGTGTTTGATATGTGAGGTTTGTGAGACAAATAAACTAAAAAAAAGAGGCTGCCATTTTAAAGATCTTTTGAAAAGTGATCCAAGGTACAACAGACTCCCCTAAGTACAGAGATACTGTCGGTCGGTTAACTTTGGATTATACCACAACTTCAAAATCACTACCATCAGATCTCAGTTCACAGTGCTAGAACACTATTGCACTTGACTATACTTGAACTATGGGAATGTATGAATCTGATCAAAATGCTTCAGGCTGGTGTCCATTCTAGAAACCCTGTCAGCCATTTTCTACTGTGCAAAGGGAATGGAGTTCTCAGAACAGATTACTCATGTGTTGAAAATAGCAAAGTACGTCATACACTTGGCTAGACCTCTCTGAATACCATTCTGGGAACCTAGAATGGCCCCAGTTGGTCCTAGAAGTCATAGTGAGGTCTTACTGATAGACTGGCTGGGAGTTGGCTCATCATCATAGACAACGGTGGAAAAATACATCACTCTCAAGTAATGGAGTTATACTTTTAAAGCAACCAAGTTGTTCATATGAACTGGCCTCTCCACATTCCTCAGACATACTACTGTACTGTATTTCTCAGCATCCCATCCCAGCTGCTGATAACTAGGGAGCAGATTTTTAGTGCTAAAAATGTGAAAAATATTTGTTTTTTATGTGCTAAAAAAATACAAAATGTTTGATAAAAATTTGAAAAATATTTTGCTTTAAATATCACATAACCACTCTCTTTCAAAAGGTGAATAAGCATAAAGTAATAAAATATGGTTGTACTAAACTTGCTTTAAAGGTAAATGGATGTCTGTGCACAGAAAATTACAGTTTGGTACCTATAGTACTGTAAAATCACTTTTGATGAGTCAGAGTAGATATTACTGACTTGGTTAGCTCAGTGATAAGGGCTACAGTCTACTAATCTGGACTCGTGAGATGTCGTGAGTTCAAACCACACCATCGGCTGTTATGATTTTCCGTGGTTTCTCATTTTACTTGCAGGCAAATGTCGGAACAGTACCTTCTTTACAGGCCATTCCCAATTCCGGCCCCTTCCTATCCTTTCCTCATATTTAACTTTCCATTTGGAGAGGAGTCAATGTGTTTGTTGTGTTATTCCAATAACTTCGATAGTACTTGAATTTAAAGGTACCATTTGCTTGTAGTAAAAGTAGAGAAACCCAGAAGTCCACATCTAAAATCGCTTCTTCTTCTTCTTCTCGGTTGTGCCTTTGAGGTTGAGTGAATCCTGTTCCAGACAGTTCGGCAGACCAGAATTAAATTTGTTGAAAACTTTTCCTGAAAATAAAATTTTAGGCATGATTGTATATAAATGGGTCATCGCATTCCTCGATTGAACAGCCCTTTGAGGTCAGATTTTGATTGCTATTCATAGGTACATTCATATACAATCATGCGTATGATTTTGTTATGAGTAAAATTGACATCTCCAATGCTTATTGTTTCTGTTTTGCAGCTAAAGTTTGTACTAGTAGATTCAGTACAGTGTATCCTTTATTTATATGTTCATTTTGTAGAATTTCTTTGTATGCCTATGGGTACATTCCTTCTGAGCTAAAGGAACCATTAGAACCTATTTGAGATTTTTAATTCAAGTGTTCAGTGCTACAAAAAACAATTGTACTGATTTTTTATATTATTATCATTCATTGTTATTATTTTCGGTTACCAATGTGCGAGTAAAGATCATGAAGTAAAATTAGTGTTATTCCAAGCTTTTGTTGAGATGTGTCCTGTATATCATTTTACTTCTGAGGCTTTCATGGCTGTAGTTTGCAATGGAAAGGAATTTCCTAATGATATACTGCATGTTTTGGATCACCTTATAGAGAATAGCCAAACAATCAGATTCTAAAGTTTACAATATATGCCAATCAATACTTGAATTAAAACAATTCTATTATATATTACCGGTATAGTACATGTTTCGATTTGACATTAAGGTCTTCCTTATCCCAACTAAGAATAAAATTACTAATGATGTACTCAAGTCTAATGATTGTTTGATATGAAAAATGTTATGTGATAAATTGTAATTAAAAGAATGGAATAAAATAATACAATGGATATCCTTACAATGTAATTAAATGTAAATAAAGTATAATATTGGGCTTCACATTAAAATTTTAAGATACAGATAGAATATCAAGAAACTTTGTAATAACAAGTGTAAATACAATATTGTGCTTTGTATTAAAAATTCAAGAAATTAATTTAGAAAATTAAATATTTTAGAAATAACAAGTGCAGAATATCAACAAATATGTTAACTGAGTTGCCTGAAATGAGTAAAATTAAATCTTCTTCTGAAATTTGGTGTGTGAATTTTGCTTTCTGGTGCCAACCAGTTGGTGCGTTGTTTGAATTGTCAACCGTGTTTTATAGTTGAGTGTCAGTCTTGTACAGTAACATCTGTCTACAAACCACCTAATGTCGCCTTTAATTTTGAGGAGTCAGCTAATTTCCAATCTCAGCGGATTAAAATTGTTATTGGGGACTTCAATTGTCACAGTACTGCATGGGGATATCTTCATACCAATGCAAACTGAGAGGAATTGGAGAACTGGTCGGAAAGCACTGAAATAAAACTCGTCCATGATCCAAAACTACCACCTTCTTTCAACAGTGGAAGATTTAAGCATGGATACAATCCAGACAGCATCTTTGTCAGTAATAAGATCGCTGAACAAACTATAAAGTATGTTGAAGACCCAATACCAGACACACAACACCAGTCACTTTTCCCCGCTCATATCCGTCCTGGTGACTGGCGTTGCATTTATAGACCTTAGTGCAGCTTATGATACCATCAATCATAAGAGACTGGTGTCTTTTTGACTCATAGAGTCACCCATTTTTCCGTATTGACTTACTATAATAATCAAAAGGTTTCCTAGTTCCGCCTCGTCAATACATTATATTCAAAATTTTGTGATGTAATCACATGTCACAAGCTACATAGGTACATGTTTCGATGCCTATATGCATTGACATCTTCATCAGCCTCACAGTGTATTGGCAGCACTTAAAAATCACTTTGTAATACAGTAATAAAATCAACCTGGGGAGGTCTATAAATATGTAGACCTGGACAAAGGGAGTGTGATGTGATGATACTAACCAACAAAATCAGTAATACAAGGATTCAGCAGAAGAGAATCCTCATAACCTCTCCACTCCAACTCCCAACACTGACCTGCACGTGGTGTCCCCTGCTAAGCTGAGCAACCCAGTGGAAGGTTGGGTAATCAATCCCAGCGGGAAACTGGGTCAGTGAACAGACTAGTGTTGGGGGGGGGGGGGGGGGGACGACTGAGAATTCTTTTCTCAGTTCTTTCACCTTTCTGAATAACATTCAGGATTGTAATTCGAGGATTTATCCTCCCCTCAAGGTGAAACCTTAGATAGTCGACCATGAAAAGTCATTTGAAGAATAATTCCGCCGTCTGTAATGATAGATTACAGAAAAGACAGCATTCGGATACGGTGGGCTGTCATGCGGAAGATAATGACGAATCGGAGCGTCTGAAAACTCATCAAGTAGCAAACAAACAAATACTACGGAAAATCAAATCTAAACAAGTCTCATTCTTTTCTACACATAATGTTAACTCTCTGGTTCAAACTGGAAAATTGAAGATCATCACAGATATCATGAGAAGTCATAAAATTCTAATTATGGCCCTTCAGGAAATTAGAAATAGTGATCAAGGCCATCTGGAATCACAAGGATATAGACTATATAAAGGAATTCCAGGGAAACGAGTTATGAAAAATTGTCCACAATTTGGTAACGGATTCTTAATAGATCTCAGAATCATTGACTCGATGACAGAATTTAAATCTCAATCCTCCAGACTTACGACCCTAACTTTGAAATCGGCAAATAAAACATATACAATTATTAATGCACATGCTCCTACTAATCAAAAAAACAACACCATTAAGGACAGAGAAGAAGTACAAAAATTCTGGGATCTTTTGGATCAAACTTTAATAAACATCCCTTCATCAAACATCAAAATTCTCCTTGGTGATTTCAATGCGCAACTTGGACAAGAAAGAAGATACAGAGATATAATTGGAAAATGGACAGCACATAAACGAACCACTAAAAATGGTCAAAGATTAGTCGAAATTTGTAGAAACCACAAATTAATCTCTAAATCAACATGTTTTAAAAGACAGCCCCATAAATTGAAAACTTGGAAACATCCTGACTTCAGAAGGGGTGAATGGCAGTTGGATCATGTCTGCATGGATAAATTTCACCATCGCGAAATTCACAATGTCAAGGTTCTAAGGGGAGTTGACTCAGGATCAGACCACTATGTGGTAAAGATAAAAATAAAATTAACTCCAATGGCCAAGAAAAAACCTAATAATAACAATAGGAGGAAATTTGATCCATCTACCTTAATAAAAAATATAGAGTACTGTGAAAGAACAGGAGAAGAATCTCTCAACACTAAAACATTGGACGAATTAATCACTAAATTAAAATCAATAGCAGAGGAGTTAGCACCAATAAATCCAAGGAAAAAACATGAATGGTGGAATGTAGATTGTGATCAAGCAATAGAGCAGTGGCGGCCGGTAATAAGGTTGCAGTGTTGCACAACGACCAGATTAATTCATGAAAAACAATTAATACCGCGATAATATTTTTAGTATTAAAAGCTGTATATTTCCTGTTATATGTATAGAAATTCATAATTCTGTTCTTTAATAATTCAGGAAATCTCATAGTAAGTTACAGTACTGTGAACTGACTGAGAAAGCGAGGCGCGCCAGCCGTCTAAGAGCGCTCGTCCGCTTGGTCGTTGCCAGCCCCGAGCACCGACCAGATCTCAACAGTGAAGGGTATGGCAGAGATGCTAGATCGGGTAAGCCCTATCCCAACAGTTAACACGGCTAGTCGTTGCCAGCTCATTGCAACCAGGAAGCCGAGGCGCGACCGGAGACATCCGAGATGCTCCGTCAACTGCCGATACTATGTTTTGCAATGTTGGGCGTACTTGTGATACTCACCCTCGTATATAACTTACATTGTTTTGTTCTCATGAAGGTTTTCATGTAGACTAACTTATATTCCATTTAATCCGATGAAAATGTGATGTCTCTGAACTGCGGCATTCGTTATGAATGAGGTACCGGTACATCCGTTTTACCGCGCAATTGAATACAGTTTTCTCCGATATCAAGCAGTCCTATCACCTCATGGGCGTCCGCAGGAGGGGGGGGGGTGGCACAAGGAGGCGCCGTGCCCCCTCCCCCTGAAATTGTTCATTGTCACACCAGTTTGTTTCATAAATTGAAGTTACTGATGGTTAACTGATTTACATGTAGGGATAATTCCACAGTTTTATTTAACTTAGAAATTTTGGATTATTTGAGAATATCTTCAGTTATTTAGAAAATCGCCGAACTGGATTAACATTGCCATTACCATTTTAATGAACTGCTTGATTTTTACTTTTGTCGGTAGGCCTACATGGTGATACAACTACTTTTGCCTGTTTAAAATAAATGATTTATCACGATGATTCACAAAGAACTCCTATGGACAAAAACTCTGAACTAAAAAAAATATTCCTCCCATTCATGCCATAAAGATCATGTACCCAACGGTTTAAGAGCAGCCAAATAATGAATATCACGAAGCAAGTAAGAAATGAAACGAAAATTGCGCGGGGGTGTAGTCTCAATAACACGTAGTGACGAGGTAATGAAATGAAAAACATATTACTCCCCCACCCTTGAAAAAATCCTGTGGGTGCCCATGTCCCAACTTAACCCCCCCCCCTTAATGAAAATAGCGCAACACCCAGAACAATTATCCATCAGCCGCCACTGCAATAGAGAAAAGACACCAAGCATGGATAAAACATCAAGCTCTAAAGTCAGAAGAATCAAATTTAGAACTAACTATACAAAGAAAAGTAACCCATAAAATCATCAGACAAACGAAACGTAATCATCTTAAAAATACACTGGAAAAGATAGAAGACGATTTCAAGAAAAAGCAATCTCGAGATTATTACAAAACATTTGGTAAATATCTAAAAAAATTTGAAGCTCCAACATTAATGTTGAAAAATCAAACAGGAAAGTTAGCACATTCTAACCAAGAAAATACAGAGATCCTTGCAGAAACATTCGAGAAACTGTTAAATTGTGATGATCCACTGGAAACCCTTCAAGTAAACACTGATACACCTATTTTAACTTCACCTGATTTAATAAATCCTCCAAACATTAATGAAGTAGAACTCGCAATTAAAGAACAAAAAAATTACAAAACTTGTGGCGAAGACTTAGTCTTTGCTGAAATCTGGAAAAATGCTGGTAAACCTGCGATTATAAATCTTCATCAACATCTAGTTAAAATGTGGATTACTGAAGAAATTCCTGCGCACTAGACCACAGGAATAATCCATCCATTATTTAAGAAAGGAGACAAAACGAACCCAGATTACTACAGAGGAATTACCCTTCTGGACTGCACATATAAAATTTTCTCTCGTATAATTTACAACAGGATCAAAAACATTCTGGAACCACAACTTGGAGAATATCAAGGAGGATTTCACCCTTACAGAAGTTGTCCAGACCAAATCCTTAGCCTGAAATTAATAATGGAATATTACAAAAACAGAAATAAGCAACTCTTTATCTCTTTTATAGATTTCAAGAAAGCCTATGATAGTATTCATAGACTGACACTGCTAAAAATCCTCAGATCATACGGTCTCCATCCTAAATTGATAAAAATCATTCAATTAACATTAACAAACACAAATTCGAAAGTTAAATTTAGGGGAGAAATATCAACAGCTTTCACAGTAAAAACTGGTCTCAGACAAGGTGATGGATTATCCCCTCTGCTTTTCAATGTGGCTCTTGATTATATCATGAAAGTTTGGCAAAAGGAAAACCCTCCTAAGATCAAAATTGGAACAAAACCATCAATAAAAATAAACTGCTTAGGATTTGCAGACGACTTGGCTCTTTTAGCACTAGACAAGGAAGAGGTTTGTACTCAGATCACTAGTCTCCAAGAAATTGCTCAAGGGATAGGATTACAGATATCCTTTGAAAAAACTGAGATCATGCCTATGAAACCCTTAGATATAAATGAAGTCTATATAAATGATCATAAAATTAACCTAGTTCCTCAATTTAAGTATCTTGGAGAAATTATAACACATAACTTAAACGAAAAAGTAACTTGGATAAATAGAACAAATAAAATGAAAAAGGCACAATCTCTAACCTGGTCAACATATAATAAAAAATGCCTATCAATAGCTACTAAGATCCAACAATATAAAACTGTAACTCTCCCTGAAGCCACTTATGCTTGTGAAACACTGTTCCAAATTAAAAATGAACAAAGAACTGATCAGCTCCTCAAAACGGAAAGAAGAATCATTAGAACGTGCATAAATAAAAAGTATCAGGTTGAGGGAGTCTGGAGGATTCTCCCAAATGAAACTGTCTATCGTGAGATTGATCCAATCACCAGCACAATGAAGAAGAAAAGAATTTCATATTTTTTTCACATCTTACGGCTTCCAGAAAACAGAATTGTACGCCAACTGGTGATGAGAAATCTAGGAAAGAAAACTGGAGGAAAATGGATCCAAGAAATCCAACAAGATCTCAAAGCAGTTGGACTCAAGATAACAGATGCCGAGGAGAAAAATAAAATTAACACCATTCTTAAAACTCACAAATTTTCTGCAGAAATGACACACAGAAAGCCTATGGAGATTTCAGATGAGTTGAGAAAATCCCGATCTGAAAGAATGAAAAAGTACTGGAAAGAGCGCAAGAACCAAGCAGTACTACCTTCAAAGAAGAAGTGATTGTGGAACGACTCAAGTGGTCCAATGTGACCAATCAAGATTAATAATAATAATAATAAAATGTTGACACAAAAACACACTCAAATCACTTATACACTGAAACACTTTAAAACACTTTAAAAGTGTTCTTATAAAGATAAACCAAAAAAAAAATGGTAGGTACACATTGCAAATTTCTTGATGGTTTAATTGTCTCTCTTGAGGTTTTCAGAGTTCAGTTCATGATGTTGTCTCCGAAATTGGTCAAAGGTTTCCATTCCCAACTGGAAATAAATGATGCTAGGCGTAAGAAAATATGAAATAATACAAAGAAATTTGGAAAAGTATCCTTAAATATTTGTAAACCTTTTGCGGCAAGAGTCAAACAGAGTCATGCTGTGCTGGATGGAGACTGTGCTACACTGAGTAGGCATACTGCCGCGGAAGTGGCCAGCGAGACCGTACGAGGTAGGGGAAGAGAGGGGTAAACTAAAGTAGTGGGGTGAGCTAACTATGGCCTACTGTGCGGCGAGAACTGATGTAAAGGGGGTGGGGGAAGGGTATAGTACATTGGAAAACAATTCAACTATTATGGACAATTTCTAGGGTGGTTTGTATTTCATTCTATAATTACTTAATGTTTCATGAAGTACGTTATTGTTTTCAAAATTTATCTCATTAAGATTAGTTAAGGGAGCTGTTCTTTGGATTGAATCTATTTCAGTTAAGGGAGCTGTTCTTTGGATTGAATCTATTTCAATTTCTTCCAAAATGTTCATTTTAGTTCCCTTACATACATAATGTAGGATTTCCGTGTCATTGTTGATGTCTGTGAAAGCATGTCTGAAATCTTTCATGTGTTTTGCCATGGCGGAAAATTTGTTGTACTTAATTGCATTAAAATGCTCACCATATCTTGTTGTAAACGCTCTCCCCGTTTGTCCACAATAATTAGCATCACATTTTGAACATTTTAGCATATATATATATACCTGACTTGATGAATTTATTTGTATGGTTTAATTTTTTAGTATTAAAGAAAATATTAGCGTTGGTGTTGTTTTGTAGGCTATTTTTAGTCCACACTTTTTAAAAACGTTTGATATACTATATGTTTTGGCATTGAAGTAAGTAAAAGCCGCATATTTAGGCTGTTCTTTTTGCTCCGGTGTTAGGCGGGTGATTGGTTTGTTTTTGATCCTGCTAATGATATTGTTGACAAACAGCGATGTGAAACCATTAACCTTGGCAATCTGTTTAATAGTTTTTATTTCTTTCTTTAATTCTGTTTTGTCTAAGAGAAGTGAAAAAGCTCTGTTGACCATACTGTAAAAAGCGGCTTTCTTTCGGATGCCCGGATGGTTTGAATCTTTTCTAATAGTCATGTGGGTTTGGGCTGGCTTTCTGAACACTTTATAAGCTAATCTGTTGTTTTCTAAGTGAACTGTAGTGTCAAGGAAATTAATTTTACCGTTGACCGCTGATTCTGAGGTGAACTGTGTGTTTTTATCCAAACTGTTTAATTTTAGTAAAGTTCTTCTATGCTCAAAACATTATCGTCGATTATAACAAATATGTCATCATCGTATCTACCCCAATATTGTATGCCTTAAATTTTGCCTACTATTTCTTCGTGTTCAAGATGGTCGAGATATATATTGGCCACTAGCCCAGATAACGGAGATCCCATTGAGAGGCCCTCTTTTTGTTTAAACACTTTGTTGTTAAAGGTGAAAAAATTGTTCGTAAGCGTGAATTCCAAAAGCGTTATAAACTCGTTGATTTCTACTTCTGATAATATGCTGTTGCTGGCTAAATTTTGTTTGATGACCTTGAGGGATGGTTTGATTGGAATGTTTGTGAACATATCTTTCACATCTACGCTATGCATAGAGTGATTGTTCGATAAAGATAGTTTCATCGTTTCTTCACAGAACATGAGCGTGTTTTTCAGGGATTTATTTGCTTTGAAGATATAATGTTTTTCAAAGTATTTCTGACAAAATTTGGCGGTTCTATAAAGGGGGCTATTTCTAAAGTTAATGACTGGCCTTATTGGAATTCCTTCCTTACGAATTTTGGGGAGGGCTCTCAAGGTTGGTAGTCCTGGATTCATAATAGTTAAATTACTTGTCTGTTTCTCATTGATGATGAACATGGAGTTCTTCAAAATATTTTCAGTTTTCTCTATGGATTGGGTGGGATCTTTTTTGACCTCCTCAAAACTAGAGCTATTAAGGAAATTACATGTATTGTTGACATATAATTCCTTATCCATCAGCACGACCGTGTTACCCTTATCCTCTTTAGTAACAAATACGTCATTATTATTTATTTTCTTTTTTAATTTTATGAGTTTGTTATGATTTGAAAAATCAGTTCTCGCCGCACAGTAGGTCATAGTTGGCTCACTCCACTCTTTTAGTTTACCCCTTTCTTCCCCTACCTCGTACGGTCTCACTGGCCACTTCCGCAGCAGTATGCCTACTCGGTGTTCTCACTTAATTTGATCATTCAACATATAGTGTCACTAGTGTTCAAGAAGTTAAACATGAAAGTAGCATTAAAAACCAATACCAGTAACAGTAAATTATTCTTCAACTCCAACGAGGTTCACGAGTCAAATAAATTTAGTAAATCAGGTGTTTACCAATTAACATGCAGCAACTGTAATGTCAACTACATTGGTCAAACTGGCCGTAGTTTTATTATAAGATACGGGGAACATTATAACGCCATAAAACACCGTAAATTTTCAGCGATGGCTAATCATATGAAAGAAACAGGCCACTCTTTCACCAATATTGAAAAAGACGTCGAAATATTACATTATGCCACAGAGGGCATTTTCTTAAATGCACTGGAGGCCTTGGAAATTAATACGGCACAAAGAACTTCAAACATGGCAAATTTGAATGACATCAACTTCGACGTTAATATTTTGTTCGACACTCTGGCCGACTATATCAATTTAAATAAATCTAAACACAGAAGGAAACCACCATAACTTTGTATTAAGTTTTCTTCACCTTTTACTTTTTTTTTTTTTTTTAATAAATTTCTTTTCTATCCTCCCCCTTTTTGTTTGTTTTGTTTGTTTAACCCTTTTGCCTCTTACAATGTTTTCATTTACGGTGTCATTAACCTTCGCGGGAGCTTAACCTCGCTACTTCCTGCTCACGTTACTGTACGCGTCACAGTTGACATCGCTCACCGTGTGTGCTTGCTACCCAGTATAACTCTCTTTAATCAGTTGCCTCCACTCTATGGCATGTTCAGCACATACATTCAGCATAATTAAGAAAATCACGTAAGTTTTATGAAGTATTACTTTTTGAGGCCCTTCTCTTATTGGGATTTTAATATTTTTAATTTTCTTCTAATTTTTCCGTTTTTATTTCTCTTTTTCACAGTTCCTCTACTATATCTATGATTCTGGCTTGTTATAATGGCCCATTCTTCCCACTTATATTTGGAAAATGATACACCTGAATAAGGGCTGCCGAAGTATTCATGATTTGTGATATTTTATACAACAACACACATTTTCAAGATTTTATAACCATCAAGAATTTTAATTGACTACAGTTTGGACACAAAAGAAGCATTTTTGGGATCATGACATTAAGCAACTGCTTCAAGAAGAGACAGTGAATTTTAAATGCCATTGTTTATATAGTTTTTATTGAACTGTGACAAATTATCTTAACTTTCAGTGTTTTTAATGTTTTTATTTCTGTTTTGCTATATGGTGTTTTTATATCAAGCCCCTATGTTTTCACGCTTCATTCATTTCATTGTCATTTCATGCCATCTTCCCCATTTTAACATGTTTTCGTGCAATGGAGCAATTTTATGAATGTTGGGCCCGTCACTTTTAAGCTGATGAAGAGATCATTTTAGGATCTCGAAACATGTCCTTGTAATTTAGAATATATGTGATCTATGATTACATTTTAATAAAAAGCAATGACTAGGCTGACCTGAAGTATAAGGATAATTATTTATCTTTTCACTTAATCTTGTCAATATGGAACAATGTCAATTGTTAACGACCTTGAAGTTAACATTTCTGAAAATACTCAGTGTAGCACAGTCTCCATCCAGCACAGCACGACTCTGTTTGACTCTTGCCGCAAATTATGTAAGTTTTACAAATATTTAAGGATACTTTTCCAAATTTCTTTGTATTATTTCATATTTTCTTACGCCTAGCGTCATTTATTTCCAGTTGGGAATGGAAACCTTTGACCAATTTCGGAGACAATATCATGAACTGAACTCTGAAAACCTCAAGAGAGACAATTAAACCTTCAAGAGTTTTGTAATGTGTACCTACCATTTTTTTTTTTTAAACTTTTTAATGCACTCGCATTAAGGAACATAATAGATGTATCAGGCTCATTCAACCTGATAAATCAGCTGTTGCCGATCATGCATTAACACCCGGCCATGATGTCATGTTCCAAGGAGTGGATGTTCTTGCCCGTATAAAGCAATATCGTCCCAGAATCATCAGGGAGGCGGTTGAAATACGTAAACACCCAGATAATTTCAACCGCGACACCGGCTACAATCTTAGTGAATCCTGGCTACCTATTATCAGAACCCTGAGAAAGTAATTCACTGCTGCTTTCCGTTGTCCCTAACATGGGGCTATAATGGCGTCCATCTTTGGGCACCTTCTATATGTTCTTTGTTGCTTTCTCTTAGCAATCATTGTCGTATTCCAGATTATTCCTGACGAAGAAAGGCATGGTTTCTTTCGAAACGCGTCGAATTTTAATATAATAAACACGGCATAAGCCCAAAATTCAACATTATGAATAGTAACACGGGCCGTGAAAGTCTAAATGACAATAACTTTTAAAGTGTTTTAAAGTGTTTCAGTGTATAAGTGATTTGAGTGTGTTTTTATGTCAACATTTTATTACAGTAATTAAAAAGTGATTTTTAAGTGCTGTCAATACACGGTAAGGCTGATGATGATGCCAATGCATATAGGCATCGAAACATGTACCTATGTAGATTGTGACATGTGATTACATCACAAAATTTTGAATATAATGTATTGACGAGGCGGAACTAGAAAACCTTTTGATTATTAGAGACTGGTATGTAAAATGTACCAAACCAAAAGGGACTACGGTTTAACAAAATTTGTTGAATGCATCCTACAAAATTGACGCTTCTACGTCTCTCTCCAAAATAAGGACAGCCGTTGGAGAACTCAAAAGAATGGATTGCCTCAAGGCAGTGTTCTTGCACCATTGCTCTATAATATCTACACTAACGACCAACCGATTCACGCCGAAGTCAAGCAGTTTATCTATGCTGATGACACAGCAGTGGCAGCACGGGAAAACATTTGAAGAGGTTGAAGAAAATCTGGCGAGATCTCTCGAAGAACTTGATACATTCTTCGAGAACAATCATCTGAGACCCAACCCCAGCAAAACTCAAGTTTGTGCCTTTCATCTACGTAACAAAGAAGCCAGCAGGAAGCTGTGTGTGGAATGGAGAGGATCAGTTCTTGAACACTGTTAAACACCAAAGTATCTTGGTGTGAAACTGGACAGAACATTATATTTTAAACAACACTGTCAGAATACCAAACATAAGGTGTGTGCTAGGCACATCTTGGGGTGCACACCCTCATGTCCTATGCACATCTGCTCTGGCCCTCTGCCTATCAGCTGCAGAATATGCATCCCCCGTATGGAGAAACTCTGCATATGCTAAACAAGTAGATGTTGCTGTGAACGAGACCAGTCATATAATTACAGGGTGTTTGAGACCAAAACCAACGGAAAAACTCGACCCTATCGCAGGAATCGCTCCTCCTCTCATAAGAAGGCAAGTAGCTGCAGAAGTTGAACGTTGGAAGCAAACAACCGATCCATGTCACCCCCTTTATGGTCATCAAATACAGTCCGTTCGACTCAGGTCAAGGAAGAATTTTTTAAGAACAACTGCACCCCTTGTTGATACGGCAGGAAAACGAAGGCGTGAACTGTGGGAACAACAAGTGTCTAATCCATCCATGAGTCTAATGGAAGAACCTTCTGCAGGTTTTCACCTTCGCTATCCCATCTGGAAAACCCTCAACCAACTTCACACAAGTGTTTCGAAATGCAAATCCAACCTTGTGAAGTGGGGCTACGCACAAGGAGAAATGGTCTGTGATTGTGGACTACTACAGGATGAAGAAAGAGCACCTTCTGGTTTGCCAGAATTTACCTTCTGGTTTGCCAGAATTTACCATCACCGTGCACAAAAGAAGATGTTTTGCAGGCCAATGATAAAGCTGTTCTTGTAGCTGAACATTGGATGAACATTATTTAACAATGTATCTGGATATGGAAATATAATATATTTCTAAATTATTTAATTTTCTAAATTAATTTCTTGAATATTTAATACAAAGCACAATATTTTAATTACACTTGTTATTACAAAGTTTTTTGTTTTTCTATCTATATTTTAAAATTTTAATGTGATGCCCAATATTATACAGGGCGCCCGAGAATGTTCTCCGCAGTGGGTACGTGCAGCTGTGAGTGGTTGAGTCATGAGTTTTAGTTGGCTGCACTGCACTGTGTCCTTCAAAGCGGGACTTCCCCGTGTGAGCTGTCGATGCGCATCGCGATAAGCACGCGAGCCTGCAGGTCTTCAGCGTGTATTACAGTCAGCGAGCGTTCGGATAGATTATTATTGGAAGAGTGCAACAGTATACAGGCGGTAATGTTTACTACTGAAGAGAGAGTTTTTTTTTTTTTTTTGTGGAATACGTTTTTCGCGAAGGCGATCGGTTTACAGAAAATGTAAAATTAAGATTTCAGGCGCGGTTTCCTAATTCAAAGTGTCCAAACCGTGATACCATTCGAGATTTGGTAAGTAAATTTCGTGTGACTGGCTCAGTTCACGATGTACCGGGAACAGGCAGGCCTACGCTTTTAACAGACGAAAAACTTGATGAAATCTCCGATATAATGCTGTGAAGCCCGAGTAAATCAACATGAAAATTCGCTCAACAAACAGGAATCTCCAAGTCGACAGCACATAAAGCTGTAAGAGACAAGCTTCAGTTGTTCCCTTATAGTGGGCGATGTATGGAAGATAGACATATGCTCTCGCGGACCTTTTTGTAGAACTTTTCATGCTGAACAATTCTTACACTCATACTATTTAGATATTTTTAACGGTTTGCTCAGCGTAAGCTTACAAAGCGCTCGGACGCCAGGTTTTTTATCGACTATTCCACTAAAATCGTTACTGCTCGGCTTCCTTTGATCATAAATAAATTATTTTCTACAGAAATCATACTCGATATATCCTTTACAGAATGGTGGAAACCGCATCAAAATCTATCCAGTGGTTCTTGAGTTTACCAGTAACATCCAAGAAACGGGGACTTTGTTTTATACTAGGTAGAGATGATGCAAGCGGCAGCCGTGCTACCAACGTAACTGTTGTAGCTAGCTCTCGCAGACGCATGTAGGCGCTGCAGAGAATATTCCCGGACTCACTGTATTTTATTTACATTTAATTACATTGTAAGGATATCCATTTTATTATTTTATTTCTTTCTTTTAATTCCAATTTATCACATAAAATTTTTCATATCAAACAATCGTTTGACTTAAGTACTCATACATCTTCATTGAGCTGTGGAAGACCTATATGTACTATAATATATAATAGATATACTTTTAATTCAAGTATTGATTGGCGTATATTTTAAACTTTACAATAATCATCTATCAGTACGGATATCAATAAACATTGTACTATTAATGGCAAATGTATTTGCATTCTATAAACAATCGGATAGAAACAAAAATAAAAGGCAAATACAATGATCCAGAGAGAGAGAGGTCAAAGGAAAAAATGCATTAAAAGGACAAGAGCAACCTTCAAAGCCAGACCACTGCTTTTTTCAAAGGTTGACATTTCATGTCATCAATCCAATTGCTATTCAATACTGTTGTTGGTCTATTGATTTTATGTTCGCTTTTCTTATATAGACTTTTAGAGAATACAGTAGATACATAAGAATATATTTCAGCCGAAAGGCCATAAAATTTCATACACAAGTTGTGATATAACACAGAATGCTCTATGCTTTACTCTAGTTGTTTAGCATCTTAGTTCTCTTTTGGCATTTCACAAAGTGGCAGAGGGTCATCTGGGTCATGGAATTTTGACTTCTTCCACATCTTATGATGCTAATCTAGTAATACAGTAGATTATTTTTGTAGATATAATGGAAGCATACATTAGAATGAACTTGTAATTGATTGTTTCAGGAATGGTGAAGAGGACCAAGCCCCTAGTTTTACACTAACATTCAATTTAGAGTTTCCACATGAGAATGATCTAGTATACCTAGCTCACTGTTATCCCTACACGTATACTGATCTGCAAGATTATCTCATAAGGCTACAGGTAAGAAATGTTTGTTGCTCAAACTTCTCTCTTGTGTACTTGGGTGTGTATGAAATCTGTCTGAAAATCTATTTGTATTTGGGACTCCGATTGTGAAGGAGGTAGCCATGTTCTTAAGTTCCCAGCATTATATCATAATAAATAGCCTAATATTATTTTATTTTCGATGTTACAGTTCTGAACCGTCTGACTACCAAAAATTACAGACAAACTGTTGAAGATTGTCTCATGAAAATCTTACAATTTTGTATGATTTGGCATTGCTTGCTTGTATATTTAGCCATTATTTTGGAATAGTCATTCGCTGGGAAACTAAATACTAGATAGGGGAATCGTATGCTTACGATCAGGGTATTTAAACAACCATATGAGTTGACATTTACCAAGCAGTAAGGACTGTCTTTGAATCTGCATTTTGTTAAGGACCTACATATGGCAGCTTGAAATAATTTCAGGTAGTAAAAAAATAACCACCCCTACTGCAAGAAAAAATTAAGGTAATCAAAAAATCGGTTGGTAACAAAAGAGTTGATGTGACAAAAGGAAATACCGTACCTCAGATTGTAACTTGGGCAATTGATTTGCAAATAATTTCAAAAAATGTGTAGACATTAACCATTATGAATATGGTATGAAATATTATCCGTGTTGACTGATATTAATCTCCAATTATAAAATCCGTCTTGTCAAACACTACATCATCATCATCATCATCAATGTCCCACTCCAGTCGCCCGGGTGTGGTTTCAAACACTACAAAGTTTAATAATTAAATTAGAACTTTCATGTTTCGGTATGCAATGATACCTTCGTCAGCATAGATTAAATAAAAAGAATCTTAAAATCTATGTTAGCAAATTCAGAGAGAAAATGGATATCCTTACAAAAGCATTAGAATGTAAATAAATGAAAGTTCAAAAGAAATATATTTAAAATCATCATTGCTGGAATTGTATAAGAGTCTTCCACTCCCACAGTTTGATCCGTTGCATAAATGTGCTTTTTAGCTCTCAGCACTACTCGTCTGTGTGGAGAAGATCCAAATTAACTGATGAGCATTTGAAGTCGCTGCTGGTAATTTCCATTAGAAAACTTGTTCCACAACAGCAAACAATAGTCAGTGGAAAGTTACAGCTGCATAAACCTCATTTATCATAGTAGTCTAATAATAATAATACCGGGTGAGTTAGCCGAGGTCGTTACGGCATGACTGCTGGCAGTCGCTCACATCCGGGAGGCGAGGTGGTTCGAATCCCCAGCCGGCAACCTTGAAGATGGTCTTCTGTGGTTTCCCATCTTCCTTCCAGGCAAATACCGGGGTTGGTCCCTAACTATAGGCCACAGCCGCTACATTCCAACTCCTTGTCCTTACATGCAAACTTTCCTCCCCAGACAACACTCCACACGCGACGGTACGTGTAGCTCACCCATTGGATGTCCGCCTCGAAGCAGCTACAAACCTGGTGAGCCGAACATGTCCTCGGACACTCCCGGCACTAAAAGCCATATGCTTAAAAAAAAAATTCCATATACCGTATACAAAAAAATGAAAGTTCGTCTGTTTTTTTCTGAATTTCCACGGAAATTTGCGTTATTAACACGTTTCAGACTGTTTTGTGGCCATTACGTGCAAAAACTTTTTTTTTCTGTCTCTATGTCTGTCTGTCTTCTGTCTGTGTACAAGTTTGTACGCTTTTAACTCGTGAACTGCTGTGTGGATCTCGTAACTTTTGGTACAGATATCCGTCCGTGGTACGACACTAATCATTGATGTAACTCTTCACCGTACTTTTCATAAAAGTGTGGCTATTGGGGAAAACTTTTCAAAATACATGCTAAAATAGGCAAAATATAAAAATTATCCAAGATGGATGTCGAAAGCTTATTTTAAGCCACTCAATGTGAGACACAAAGCTTGGAAGTCCATATGGGGTCTCTGAAAACCACATTTTAAGGCCCTAAATTGGACAATGTCTGTGATATTCCCAGGAAACTAAATTCGCTGTGGCAAACTGATGAAGTAATGACAAGCCCCTAATCATTGCAACAGTAGCTCAATTGATAACGTCTGGCTATTAATACTGAAGAACGGGTACTTCTACTAGTATATTGAATAATTTTAAAAAGTTAACATTGTCAATATGGACCCAAATAGCATGATTAATTACAAAAATGTATGATGAGATAACACAAATGAAAGTTCTAATGATAACTATGAGGAAAATTATTGTAGAATATGTATAACTCTTTCTATTTTTTATTTTTTCTAAGTTTTACAATTGTGTTAATGCAATTTCCCTCTCATGGGAGAGTTATACATAGGTAAGAGCATGAATTATCTTCTTAAAATGTAACTCTGAACCACTTTTATGTCTCTTCCAGAACAACCCATTGAAATCAACATATTGTAAGTTACGATTACTTTGCCGATCACTTGCAGGCAATAACATATACTATCTCACAATTACTGCTCCTTCAAGTGGTGAAGAATCTAAAGTAAGTAAATATTTGTTTGTATGATGTAGTTTTTCATTTTCAGATACAAAATAGGAGAGAAAAGTAGACGAACAAAAATAACTATTAACAAAACCAAGCCATGTCAAATTTTTGCTCACTTTATCAGGGACAATGAACCTGTACATTGTCTTGTTGTAAAAGAAGGTCCATAAGAGTCCTGTAGGTGCAGAAATGGGCACAAATGATATGCTAGCATGTCCCTATGTCATTGACCAGTAAGAGTCCTTTGCAAATATAAACATCCTAATTCATCCACATAAATATTCCCCAGATGATGATACCCCATCCATTGGCCTGAACTGTACCCTGCGGGCAAGGGAGATTCATCATCTCATATGCTTTGCAACACACTTATATGCGTACCCTAGTGAGATGGTGACTTGTATATCCCAAAGTAAGGAGATGGTTTTGGGTGGTATGTCTGTTCACTATCCATGCTAGCCAACAATGACTCCTGCCATGCCACGTCAGTTGAGCCAGGTGGCAGTGTTTTTTTTCTCTTCAGATCCACATGGTTGCTCGTGGAAGGACTCATAACTTTGAAGATAGCGTCCCCCTTAGAACTAGTATTTGTAGTTTTAAGACACGATATTTGCAGACTTTTGAGGTGTCATCTTACTGTTAAAAACTGATCTTAGTTCTAACTCTGTGTTAGGCTCAAAACCTGTTAATTAGGACCAATCAATGAACTGATTTCTCAGTGATGAGCAAGGTTTGGTTTTAATAATGGAAGCAAACTGAGACAGTCATGCAATTACTGTATTTCAAGGAAGAAGACAAGTCTCGAGTAGGACAAGGCTTCTAATTAGCCTATCCTCAGACTTGTAAAATATTTGCATTTTAAAAACGTTCATCATTAAATATATTTTAAATATACTGTAGTATTTAATTTTAATTTTGAAATAATTCTTTAAATAAAACTTCTTGATTTTTACTGAGATTATGGGGTTCTTTCTAGAAAAAGAAAGCGATTGTCATCACTGCTCGAGTACATCCTGGGGAAACACCATCTTCTTGGATGATGAAGGGATTCATAGATTTTTTGACTGGAGAGAGTGAACAAGCTAAGGTTAGTAATCACTAATCAGTAATCATCTTCAGTGATATTTATCAAGCTTACCAAGATTAAGTCACGCTTCCTTTTTATTTTTACCATTCCTAGCTTGATAATGTTGTCAGTGCTAATTACATTTTGTAGGTATATAGATCAGCTTGTAATGCTTACAACTCCCTCCCTTCCCATACACAGTTTGGTTCTGTAGTTGTGAATTCTGAATGAGAATGAAGAAAAGAAAAGTTTATAGAAATATTTTGACTTTTTTACCAACAGCCACATGTAGTGTGAAAGGCAAGCCTCCTGTAGAGAGCACAATATACTTTATTGTCTTTATTGCCTTCTTAACCTTTAAAATGAGTGGAGTTGTTTGCTTGAAAATCTAATTACCTAAATCATTTTACATGAGCTGATGTCCTCTAAGCAATAATATCAACAACTCAACACCACCATGGTATTTGTGGCCATATTATTAGGTGCATCTAGATTTTTTAATGCCTATACTAATACTACTAAGTTTCTTTCATTGTGCCTAAATGGTGGGATTTAATTTCTGTTGTTGTTGTTTCATTTGAGGGGCTTGGGCATCGTGGTAATTTAGCCCCATGTACTTGGGTGTGTGTAAAATTTGTCTGATAACCTGTGTTATTGTAATGGCTGTAGTAGTGTATGTATTTGTAATTCAGGTGAGGATTGCAAAGGAGGCAGCCATGGCATGAAGTTGGGAACCATCCTGGCATTTGCCTGGAGTAGATGTGGAAAACCACTTCTAGGATGGCTGAGGTGGGAATCGAACCCACCTCTTCTCAGTTTTGGCTCACAAGGTCGAGTGTGCCCAGTTCCAACCCTCAGATCAGAATTACATTTCTTGGCAGAGCTGGGAATCGAACAATGTCCGGGACGACAGATTTAATTTCTCTGAACATCAGTGATTATTAATAAATGATAATACAGTACACTAATAACATTCATAATCATACACTGAGTATTGTTTTCAAATATATTCAATCGAAATTTACTTTTTTCAGACGACCAACATGATTGTACCCAATTGTAATGGGTGTTTCCCTAATCCTGAAATAAATTGGCATGAGAAATTTAGACAGTCCTGTCCATTCAGAATCAGAATCAATTTATTTGGTGTTAAACACTAGTGCAATAGCCATCGTCAGGTTAATAATACAAAACAATAAAATCAAACAATCCTACATTACTTAGCCTACTTATAACAGTATATACAAACAGCTTATTATCGTTATAACAAAAAGTAACCTACTTCTATTGTACTAAGTATTACACCAATCTGCTTCCATACATTCTTCCAGTGAATACCATGGATTCACCAGCAACCACTTTTGCAGCTGTTTCTTAAAGATTTTGGTTGGTAGTTGTTGGAAAGACAAACTCAGTTTGTTAAAAAAAATTATGCCAAGAATTTCATGACTGTTCTGTGTTTTTGAAAGCAGACACCATGGTACCTCTATCTGGTGTGAGTTTCTTGTGCTGTATGAGTGAACTGTTACCCGTCTGCCTGGCAATTCATGTGGATGTTTATTTTTCATATACATGAGGATATTTAAAACAAAAAGATTTATAACTGTTAGTTTGGAAGATTCAATAAATAAAGGTCTACAGGGTGTGTTAGGAGGAGCATTTGCAATAATACGGATTGCCTTTTCCTGTAATTTTAAGATATTTACAATGTGTGCACTATTTCCAAAAAATATTAATCCATATCTAAAGAGACTTTGAAAGAAAGCAAAATAGGCTGTGTGTAAATATGTCGTAGGAACCTCATTTTTAAATGACGGAGTAGATACACCACCCTTACAAGTTTATTCGATAGGTTATGAATGTGAGGTTCCCATGTTAATTTTGAGTCAAAATTCATTCCTAGTAGCTTAGCTTCTTTAATATCATTACTTCTGTTTTTAAGACTAAATATTAAATTTTGAGTTTTAGTTTCATTTAAGTGGAATCCATTCTCACTGAACCATTTCCTAGCTTCTAGCAAGCACTGACTTGATAAATTTTGTAGATTTAGGCCGTTTGGCACATGGACGAAATATCGAAATACGCTATGTGGATAAAAATGACACTATTGCTCCCTCAGGAGTTCGGCACAGCCAAACTTTTCCGAAGTGCTCCTATTATTTTCCTACAGTATTATGTGGCAAAAGACAACACTATTGCTCTCTACTTTCTTAACAGGCAATGAGATATAGACAGTCTTTTATTTCACTTACTCTTTCGTTAGTAAATTACATTTGTCAGTAGTTATTAAATAGCCATTTCCATGTTCATTATTATCATTATCATTAAGGGAAAATGACCTGGATGTTACGGCATTATACTACTGTACTTTTCACCACCACAAAATGTTATATTTTTAAAATAATTTTTTCTATTAGTTTGTAAGTTTGATGTGTGAGTTCAGTAATAGTATTCACTATCATCCATAAAATATATAAATCCACATGGTGAAGCCAAGTGCTACTGCTAGTCCATTATATTTTATAAACAGTCTCTTACTTCTGTTCTGCAATTATATCATACTGTAAAACAATAATACTGTACCAGTCTATAACACAGCCTTCGATCTACTCTTATTATTCCCCGTATTTTAACTGATCCTTGTCTGTCAAGAATATGCTCTCCTACAACACACACATAAGTTTATTTCACAAAACCATCAATCTCTAACATTATTCAGCCCATTGACCATTGATAAATAAATTGAGTCATATTACAGAGCAAGCCCTCCAACGACAATGGATTGTAAAAAGATTCAGATGCATCTAATAATATGGTCATGGACTGTAAATGAAGTTCTGTGACTTTCTTGACTCTGCCACCACACACTGTCAGCCAGTGTTAAAACTACAGGCTATGTATTTTTAGAATATTATGTATTGCTTTCCAGATAGTGGATGTTTTTAAATACAAGTGAGTGAAAAATTATGAACTTCCTTGTGACCCCTACCAAATCCTTGCAAATTTCCACACAGTTGAGATGACCATTTTGTCAGAGTGACTATCACTCCAGATCAAGAGTCCATGTAAGTATGAGAAATAATTTTCAAAGTTATTCTTTTTAACAGAATTTAAGGTTTTTGTTTCTTTAGAAAAAGAAATCTGTGTAGTGAATAATGTTACAATTTAGTAAGTGTTTTGTAGGATTGTGAATTTATAAAAATAATGGAATGTGTGCAATAATATAATTTTCCCTATCTACTAAAGAACATCAACAAAATAGTTCTTGTAACATGAAAGTGAAATTTGCAACAACACAGTAAATTTGAGTTAAATGGCCTTCTATACCCAAGATCGCGGGTTCAAACCCGGCCGAAGTCATCGGATATTTTAAGAGCGTTAAAAATCCTTCAGTAGGCCTTCCTTCAGAGGGGAAGTAAAGCCGGCAGGTCCATGTCATAGATTTATGGCATGTAAAAGAACCTTCCACTTACTACACTTATGTGAAGCTAAATTTGTAGATTAGATTTGGGCTGTGGCAACACAGTCATGTAGCCCCATGTACATTGGGTGTATGTCGAATCTGTCTGATTACCAGTGTTAATTGTGATAGCTGTATTAATGTGCGTTATCTGTAATTGCTCATCAGTTTATATCTTTCTTACAACATGCTATGACAACATGACATACAGTGATGTGCATTTGTACTCCAAATGGTAATATTGAAATCAGTCCCCAAGAGAATATTCCAAGGAGACTACTTGAGCTCAATACGTTTATGTCTTGCAATGAACCTACTATCGAACCAACTCGAACAAAATATGGTTTTAGCATCAAGAAGAGCTTAAGGGACCTTGCAAAGGGACCTGAAGCTACTTGCTGCTACCAATACACAGCTAGATTTTCTGTTGAAGATAGTGGAAATCTTCTTACAGGATGTGTAAATGGAATTTGGACTGGAGAAATATAGAATGCTCTAGTTTCAGAAAAGTGTGTATGTAACAGCTCAGATTCAGCAGATTACAACAATGCTTGCTAACAAGACCTACTGTAACCTTTATGCATCTGATATAGCATAAATATTACAGATATATTCAGCAAATATGTTCATGTTGTACAAGGAAGAAGGTGCAGCATCAAGCGAACTGAGGATCACAAAGGAGCACTCAGAACGTGACTTTTCGCAACTTTCTCCATAGAGCGAACAATAGCGCGCGACTTGCAGCCACAGCACATGGCAGCCAGATGTGATTAGACAAGGGAACGAGGACGTTCAACCCTGAGAAGGGAGGGTGCAGATTCAACAGCAATCTGCAGATTAAGCTCCGCCCATTTAGGAAAATTAAGAGAAATAATTAACGTACAAAATTATAAGTAACAGCATTGGAAAGGAGATGATTTTAGCCTCAAGAATATCATTTTAAAAGTCCAGAAATTTCAATATTTGAATTAATTCAGCACAAGAACTGGAGGGGGAGAAATTTCGAATGAACCGATCAGAAATTGTGGGCGGATGGACGCCGCAAATTCACGCGAATTCACTGGTCAATTGAAATTACCACGGAGCTAATTAGCAGCCGAACGCCCGATCTAATTTCGAATTCAAACCAAGTTTTGAGACATTGGGAACAAGAGCCGTCGAATGAACCAGGTTATATTGTCATACGATTGTTGTTCTAGATTTTAATTTTGAAAATGCCCCACTCCTGAGGAACTCCGAGCAAGACCTTTATATAGCCTGATGAAAGTCAGTAGAGTCAGTCGATTACTCATCGCCTGAGTGGCGAGAGCTTGCGCCAGTCTGCACCCCGAATTCAGCGCAGATAATTGATAAGTATAAAAACAGTCGATTACTCATCGCCCGAGCGGCGAGAGCTTGCCCGTATTATTGCCGAAAATTTTATAAGTATAAAGACAGTCGATTTTGTAACGCCTCAGTGGCGACAGCTCATGTTGGTCTGCGACCTGATTGAGCGTGAAATTTATAAGTAAAGAAACAGTCGATTTTGTAGCATCGCATTATAGCTATTCGCTTGTGCGAACATCAGTGTTTTGGCAGTAACATTCAATTATATCACAGTGTTGAGATATGCTAATTTGTTCGGGACCAAACCAGTGCGATTTGAAGTCCGCAATTTAGGAGATGGCCACCCTTGCTATATAAGTTAAGTCAGTGGCGTAGGAGCTAGATTGACTATTGGCCGAATTGAGTAAGTCATGCCTAGTTATAGATTGTAGAAGGCGCTCCGCTAAAGCAAAACAGTGCATAATTGTGTGAAAATTTCATGGTGGACCCTATCATCATCATCATCATCATTATCTTACACAGTTTCCGGCCACTGGTCGGGTCTGTTTGGAACACAAGCCTCTCCAACGTCTTCTGTCTTCCCACCATCTCTCAGCCTCCACCCTTGTCCAGTCTTCTCCTATATTCTTCACGCTTTCTTCCACCCCCTTCAGCCACCTGTCTCTCGGTCTCTTTCCTTCCCACTTCGTCTCGTGTATCCTCCTGGGTATCCTCTTCTCCTCCATTCATTTTACATGTCCATACCATCAAAGTCTAGATTTCTCTATACCATCCTGTAATGGTTCCTCCTTCATTAATTCTCTGGTCCTCTCATTTCTTATTCTGTCCATCTTTGTAGCTCCAATACTGCTTCTCAAGAACCTCATCTCACTGGCCTGTATTTTGCTCTTCTCCCTTCCTTTCATTACCCAGGTCTCCGAGGGATACCTCAGGATAGGGACAGAGTACGTCCGATATATGATCTTTTTGCTGTTCAGAGGGACATCCTTGCTCCATAACATGCTTCTCACACTCCTCCGGAATGCTTCTGCCTGTCTCCCCTGCTCATTTATTTCTCTATAGTTTTTTTCCATCATCTTGTATCAGGCTTCCCATATACTTGAAACTCTCCACTTTCTTCAGCTGTTCCCCACCAATTGTTATTCCCGTTGTGGTTCTTTCCTTCTTCCTTGTTGTGATCACCATCTCACTCATATTTATGCTAAATTTCATCCCATATCCTTGTATTATTCCTTCCCACACGTCCAACTGTTCCTGTACCTCCTCCTCCTTGTTTCCCCAAATCATCAAATCGTCTGCAAACACCATTGCTTTCATCTTTCCTTCCCCAATTACTTGTGCCACTCGGGTCATTATGTCATCCATCACCACAATGAAAAGTAACGGTGACAGTGCACTTCCTTGTTTCAGGCCGTTTCTCTGTTCCAACTAGTCCGATCTCTCTCCTCCCACTTTCACACACCTCACGCTTCCCTTGTACATCTAGAGGGGCGTGGTGGCGTAGCGGTCAAGCTGTATGCCTCTCACCAAGGCGGACCGGGTTCGATTCCCGGTCAATGCATGTGAGATTTTCGATGTGAAATGCCATGTCCTGTGGTTCGGATTCCACGTAAAACTGAGGTCCCGTGGCTTATGATCGCGAGATTAATGGTCACGTTAAACTACAAGCTTCCTTCCTTCCTTGTACATCTCCTTTATCCTCCTTATAGTCCATTTTTCTACTCTTCTATCCTCCAGGGACTTCCATACTTTACTTCTGCATACACTGTCATATGCTTTCTCAATGTCCAGGAAGGCCATCAGTAGATCTGTTCCATACTCATAATGCTGTTCTTGTAACTGCCTTACAGCAAAAATCAAATCCACTGTGGACCTTCCTGCTCTGAAGCCATGTTGTTCTTCCGTCATCCCTCCTTCTATCCTTGTCCTAATCCCTCCTTCTATCCTTGTCCTAATTCTCCTTTCCAAAACTTTCTCAAAAATCTTTGCACAATGACTCATCAGTGTTATTCCCCGATAGTTTCTGCATTCTGTTCTACTACCTTTCTTGAAGATCGGGACAATTATTCCCTTTTTCCAGTCCTCTGGGGTCTTCCTTTCCATCCATTTGTCTTCATCACTCGGTACAGCCATTGTATCCCCACCTCTCCTGCTGCTCTCACCATCTCCACACTCAACTCATCCACACCCGGTGCCTTCCCTCCTTTCATTTTCCACACTGCATCTTCCACTTCTTTCCATGTTAAGTCCTTTTCTGTTTGCAGTCCATCTTCCTCTTCCCCGATTTCTTCCTCCTCGCCGTGGTTTCCATTTGGGTTCATAAGTTCTTCAAAATATTCTTTCCACATTTTCTTCAGTTCTTTACTATTTTCTATCTCTTGTCCCCTTTTGTTCACCATTCTAACATAATCCGTAGGATCCTTTCGCCTCTTATTTTTTACCATCCCATACAGGATTTTTTTTTAACCTTCACTATCCTCCTTCATCATCTTTGTCCACTCTTCCATCCACTTTCTTCTCTCCTAGCCACTACTCTCTTTGCCTCCTTCTTTCTTTCCTGGTACACTTCCCTTGTCTCTACCGTCCTATTTTGATACCACCTCCTAAAGGCTCTATTCTTTTCCCTTGCTATATCTTTTGTCTTCTCATTCCACCATGGTGTTTCCTTCCACCTCTTCTTACTACTTGTCCTCCCACATACTGCTTCTGCTGCACCTACTAGTGTCTTTTTAAATCTAGCCCATTCTTCTTCCACCCCTCTTTCTTCATCTGTTGGAATTCCTTCCTTTACCATTTTGAGGTACTCGACCCTTCTATCTCCTCCTTTCAGTTTCCATATCCTTATACGTCTTTCCTGGTTCTCAGTCCCTTTCTTCTCCTTAGTCCCTCTCAGGTTCATTACCAGCATTTGATGGTCGCTATCCAAGTTCTCCGATGGTATAACCTTGATGTCCGTGATGTTCTTATTTAATTCTTTCTCATACAGTATATAGTCGACCACCGACTTCCTGGTCAAGTCCTCACTGTACCATGTGATTGTGTGGCTCTCTCTTTTCTTGAACCAGGAGTTCCCAACTAGCAGGCTGTTCCTTTGGCAGAATTCCAACAGTCTCTTTCCTTAATTTCTTCTGCCCCAACTCTCTGGTCCAAGCACACTCTCATACCCTTGTCTTTCTCTTCCTACATGGGCATTCAGATCTCCCATAACAATCATATACTTTCCTCCCAGCTGCTTCTGCAATTCCTCTTCAAACTCCTCCTTCTCTTCAGAGGTGCAGCCTACTTGTGGAGCATACACTTGCACTATTTCTACAGTCTCTCCCCTCAGTGCTACTTTCACTTTCATCATCCTATCACTTATTCTCTTCACTTCTTCTTTTAAACCATCTCGTACTCCTACTCCCACTCCATTCCTCTTTCCCTCTTCATTCCCACTCCAGTACAGTCTATAGCCTTTTCTCAGTTCTCTCCTTCCTTCCCCTTTCCACTTTGTTTCTGCCAATCCCAATAAATCCAACTTCCTTCTTTCCATCATATCCACTATCTCCTCCACCTTCCCTGTCAGCATTCTTATGTTTAAAGTTCCAAATCTTAGTCCATGAACACAACTAGGTTGTCATCCATTGTATCCGTCCTGTCTGAGGCCTGTTTCCTTCTTGAAAGCAAAAGTCTTATCCACTACTGGCTTGCTGGGGCTATCTGCACCGCGAATTCACTGCGGATAATTGATAAGTATAAAAACAGTCAATTACTCATCGCCTGAGCGGCGAGAGCTTCCGCCAGTCTGCACCGCAAATTCAGCGCGGATAATTGTTAAGTATAAAAACAGTCGATTACTCATCGCCTGAGCAGCGAGAGCTTGCGCCAGTCTGTAGCCCATATTATTGCTGATCATTTTATAAGTATAAAGACAGTCGATTTTGCATCGCGTCAGTGGCGACAGCTCACGTTGGTCTGCGACCTGATAGAGCGTGAAATTTATAAGTATAGAAACAGTCGATTTTGTAACATCGCATTATAGCTATTCGCGTGTGCGAACATCAATGTTTTGCCAGTAACATTCAGTTATATCACAGTGTCGAGATATGCTAATTTGTTCGGGATCAAACCAGTGCGATTTGAAGTCCGCAATTTTGGAGATAGCCACCCGTGCTATATAAGTTAAGTCAGTGGCGTAGGAGCTAGATTGACTATTGGCCGAATTGAGTAGGTCATGCCTAGCTATAGATTGTAGAAGGCGCTCCGCTAAAGCAAAACTGTGTATAATTGTGTGAAAATTTCATGGTGGACCCTATACTTTTCATAAAAACTGAACAGTGTTAAGATTGCCCTCCCATGTCAAGAACCATGGATCTCAAGAGCCAACGGGAAGAACATCAGCATATAAGGATTAGCAGAATCATCATGAGTAGCTAAGTACCACAGTTTTGGGGTGTGCATGGCATGATGTTCTTTACAACAGGTGTTGAATAGGTCACCAAAATTATAAGCCATTATAATTAGTATGGGGTTACTGGAACAACGGGTCGGAATGATCTGCAGCTTGTATATATATTATTTGTTAGAGTTTAGTTTGTGTTTTTTTTATCAATTGTTAGCGTGGTCATCATCATTTGTGTTTTGTATGATTCAGGGATATTTTGTTTGTATTGAATGCACGATCATGGGAATCATGGGTTTTCAGGTGCATTGGCACGACCATAAACGTAGTATGTCGAGATTGGGGGAAACCATTCAGGATATAACAGGCCAGTTCTATTAATGCCATTTGAGCCTGAGCTCAAAATGAGAGGGACTGATGACCGTTGTCAAGGTAAGAGATAACGAGAGATTGAGGAGAGGGACTGCAGCCGCGCTTGGTAAGTGAGATAAGGTTGAGAGTTAATTTTGGGCCGAGCTCAGAATGCAAATTTAAGGTAAGCGGAGGTACATGCCCGCAGTCTTCGAGATGGTAAGTGATAAGCGGATGGTAAATGCCCGCGATTCTTTGATGAAATAATTATGGTAAGTAATGCTACTCCTTGTGATTTGGAAGAAGTGTCTTGAATGGCTTCTTTACAAACGTAGAGACTCCCGCATTCAGCTCGGTTCCCAATGTGTTGTCAAGGGTAGGAGGCCAGGTATGCTTTGTCCTACTGTGCGGACTGCCTGTGTATTGTTCGAGTGAGGTCATCGACCACTGCTGGTCTTGAGGGTTTGTTTATGTTGAGAAACAGAATGGCTTGTTGTATCGCAGTAATCAGCCACTGGTGCTTGGCCATTTCAATTTGTTATGTCGGGATTTTCCTCTACTCTTCTTTGGGGATTGTTTCAATTCGCTTCAGGAAGCGAAGTTCCAGTTCATTCATGTAAATATTTAAGTTGAGATTTTTGTCATTATGGGGCAGAGGCCACCATAGTTAGAGTAGGTGATGATCCACGATTATATTCTTATGTTTGATATTAATGATTTGTCATTTAAGCTTGAAAGGTCTTGGACCATAGCTTTAGTCATTTATTTTATTTGTGTAATTACTGTAGTTTTAAATGCACATTCGACCTGTAACCGGGAATTGCCATACACCAATCATCACTGGCCTCATGTGAGAATGGGAATGATTGAAAAGGGACTTATCCAACCCACCTGTAAGCCATAACTTCGAAATGAGTGCGCTATTGACTAGTTTGTTTGGACATGATTTAATGTCAAGTGTATTTGAACATTTATTGATTTGCCTGTTCCATTGAACAGATGGATTACATGTTTTGTCATGTATTATTTGTGTCGGCCTATATTTTGAGGAGGCCATTGTTCAACATGTGAGCTTATTTATTTTATTTTCAGTAACGTAAGGGGATTTTTGATTTGTTTTGTAAAGGGGGGATTTAACTTATTTAGGATGTTTCTTTGATGAATAAATATTGTTGTTTTAAGATATCTCTGGCATATTAATTTTAGTGTAAGCTTCCCGTGATCCTTCATATAAAATCCCAGGATGTTGAGTGTAAGTTTAGAGCCACGCGGACAGAGCACCCCTCCCCCCGAAATAAGAGTCTGCATCCTGGAGGACCTGAAGGGTACACTGCAAGTATCTGGGAATGAAGCACCAATAATGAGGATGATTGTTGTGGTCAGAGGTGGAACAGTGAGGTCTTCTGCCCCTAGGAATGAAGCAAGCCAGACACATGAAGCAAGATTTGACAAAAGAATTTTTCAGAAATATTTTCATTTCTACCACCAGCCTTAACAGTAGGCCTATAGTAAAATCTTGTTGGAGGCAATCAACACTTATGCTATCCCAGTACTCAGTTACTTCATGATTTAAGTGGAGTAAAACTGGCATTGAAGGCTTAGATCAGAAAGTTAGAATACTTCTGACAAAATCATTAAAGCACCATCCAAGGACATAGGTGGAACTGGTCATGCTAATGAGACATACAGGCAGGTGAGGTGTTGTTGATCTATGGGCTAAGAAAATACTTCTGTTGTGAATCAAACCATTCATGTTACAAAAGCCAGTTGTGCAGTGATATTGGTAGGTTCAATGATTGGTTGTCAAAGCTACTGCAGAGAAGAAATCCCAACACATCATGTCGACAAGCTAGCTTAGAACATTTGGTTGATTTCTGGGCTGATGTTTTCTGAAACAGAAGGCTTTTTGTTGGTTGTTCAGGATCAGATTGTCTCTGCAAGGAACTACCTCAAATTCCTAATCAAAGACTCTTCTGCAAGATGATGGTTTTTGATATGGCTGTCCAACATCTGATATTATTCACCATATCACATCAATGCAAGCATAGAATACAGTATAATAAGGGACATGGCTTTGTTGCTAAGATAATTCATCAATAACTGGCTCTATATTTTCAGCAGTTGCAACAAGAGAAAGTGCTATACTATAAATATGTTCCAGAAGGTACTCTGGGAAATGACAGCCATAGGTTGACTTGTTGCATCAGTTGACAGACCAGTCAGCCGTTCACATCAGACCTGATCTGGTTGTTGTTGTTGTTGTTGTTATTGACAAACACGTACAGCATGTCACCTTCATAAATGTGACAGTCCCAAACAGTAGCAACATGCAACGAAAAATCAAGGCAATAAGCTGTCAAAACTGATCAGGAAAAAATGACTCATGGCATGTCGGATAGTGCCTATCATAATTTCCAGTACTGGTATGATTCTGAACAACTTGCAGGACAACTTTGACCTAGGCCTTTTTAAACTAATTCAGATGGCTGTGATACTCTTTGTTTGTCTTGGATCGTAAGTTGTTTTTGGGTAATAAAGCCGAAAAAAGTGAGCAGTCACTAATATGGTTTGAAGAAATTTATCTTATGATGAAGTTAATATCTGGGATATGTTAATGTTTTTCCAGCAATTATTCTGACGATGTGTAGGTGCAAACACCAAATAAATAATTATGATGATGATGATGATGATGATAAGTACTTTATTACTGTGTTCACACTAAAAGGAGTGGTTTCATTAGCTATATTTTGAAAATGTTACACACATGACAGAAATAAGGAAAAGAAGAACAATGAGTAGTGCACATAAAGGTTTACTTTGCATCTTGTTTTGTTACAAAAAATATATAAATGTCTTTCGTTAAAAAAAAATGTTCAAACATTCTGATAAAATAAAAATATATGTAGGCTACAGTATGCTGAGTGTCCAAAATCATTGTTTAAGATGCTGTATATTGTGCCAGGGAACTTTTGATGGACTGTGTATTCTGCTGTTGCTGTAAATATTTTGTATGATTATTTAAATTCTGCTTATTTTGTCAGGAACTGCGGGAAAAATTTATCTTCAAGCTTGTTCCAATGCTGAATCCAGATGGTGTTATTGTTGGTAACAACCGATGCTCACTGACTGGCCGAGATCTGAACCGACAATATCGCACTGTAATCCGTGAGACTTACCCTTCTGTGTGGCACACTAAACTAATGATTAGAAGGTAAGCAAATGTTATATCAAGAATTGTAGAATATCTTATTTGTAGTTTTTCCAGGAACTGGGAATAGTTTTTGAAAGATTTTTACTGAGTGGTGGTAATTGTTGTTTCAAGGGACAGTACTGATTTAGTTCGGTAGAAGAATTCATATAACTTTAAAGGAATTGTACAAATGGTTTTTTTGGTTCATGAAATGTGTGTTTATAAACAGTATAATGCTTCTATATGAAAATTATTACGCTGACGGTATATTATTGAAGTCATTTTAACTTAAAGATATTTTTCATAATTTTGCATTAAATTTCATGATTATATTAAAATTTTCCTCATTTCTTAATTTTGTGAATATTATACTGTAATACTGTAGGTCAGCTGGGTAGCACTGTAAGTAATGCACTTGCATCCTGTGTCTACAGGATCAACTCCTCACACAAGCAGTTAATGTATGTTGAAGTGATAGAAGACATTTTTCAGTGTTGCCTAGTTCTAATAAAGAAAGTTTTTCAGTCGATCAACACAAATTTTTGTGCCCATTTACACTAGGCGAGAAAGCAAGTATTTACTGTATATGCTGTAACATGAAAAACACTACAAAAGATATTTATCACAAAATAACATGCTTTTATGTACAAAAAGTACTTCTGTACTGTACTTAAAATAGATGACATGTGTTAATATGCAAGAAATTCATATCACTTAATTTACTGTCACCTTTAAGAATCCTGTCATTGGGGAACAATCTGGTACCTATGAAGCTCTAAAACCACAAAAGTTAAAAGGGTTGTTTAACCCATATTATCATTTATAATAATATTGTAATAATAATCATCATAATCATCACTCCAATAACCATAATATTAATCATATTCCAGGCAATAATATTTACCATATAATACTGTAAAAGAAAATATTTTAACATCGTGGGATGTGCTTTGCAAGGTATATCATATTATTAGCTTCATAAACTGCCTTTAAGTGGTGATAAATGATGATGATATTATTAATATTCACCCTTCTTTAAATTGATTAATGATTACTATCCGCCTCGTTGTGTAGTGGCTAGCATTCTTGGCTGTCATCATGGAGGCCCGGGTTTGATTCCCAGCTCTGCCAAGAAATTTAATTCTGGTCTGAAGGTTGAAACGGGGTACACTCAGCCTCGTGAGGCAAAACTGAGAAGAGGTGGCTTCTATTTCGACATCAGTCATCCTGGAAGTGGTTTTCCATGGTTTCCCATTTCTACTCCAGGCAAATGCTGGTTTGGTACATAATTTAAGACATCGGCCGCATCCTACCCAAATCCTACATCAATTACAATTGCACACACTAGTACAGACGTCACAGTGACACAGGTTATCAGACAAATTCTTCACACACCCAAGTACAGGGGGCTACATGACCTTTATGTCGCAAAGCCCCTAAATAATCAGCTACAACTAATGATTCAAGTGCCATATATTCATTTATGAAATTTGAAGTGATGTTAAAAAATTATACGTATGTCAGTGGATTTTTAGCCTACTTTTCACATTTTGCAAAAATGAGGAAAAAGTAGTCTTATGAGATCGATCCGGGAAAATGTCTGTCTGTCTGTCCTTCTGTCTGTCTGTCTGTCTGTGTGTGTGTCCCCCCTATCAACTCCTAAACGACTGCAGCAATCGAATCCAAATTTGGTATGAGTCAGGATCTAAACCGGGACATCTCAATGTCATACTCGAAAATGATGTCAGTGCTACCAACTGTTGAACAATCGTAATTGAAATTTCAGCTCCATGTTGGATATCTTGGAATATATACATGGGCACTATTCCAAAATTGGCACATATATAGATAATAATACTTCAGTTTAATTTTCAGGGGGCCATACATGACAGTGTTGCCAAAATGATTCTATGCCTACTGATAGGTCCAATGTTTAAATGCTTATAACTCTTACACTATCAATTGGATTCTGACCAAATTTCGTATGTACTATGTGTACATAAACTGATATGACTGAGCGTATTCTTAAGAGCAACCAGGGCTGCCAACTGTCAATAAATGCTCTATTTTTTTAAAATCCAAATACCAATATATCAGAAAGTATGCGAGCCAACAGCCTTAACCTTCGCACACGTATAGTGCCTGACATTCTAGATTAATTTGGAGCAATTAATGTATGTCAGTGCTACCAACATGATTCTAAGCCTGCTGATAGGACCAATTTTTAAATACATTTAACTTCTATACTATCAATTGGATTTCAACCAAATTTCGTATGTGCTATGTGTACCACAACGCCGGCCCCGTGGTGTTGGGGTAGCGCGCTTGCCTCTCACCCGGAGGCCCCGGGTTCGATCCCCGGCTCCGTCAGGGATTTAAAAACTGACGTGAGGGTTGGAACGGGGTGCACTCAGCCTCGTGAGGACAATTGAGTAGCTGTCTGACAGTGAGACAGTGCCTCGGTCACGAAAACCAAGATTAACGGCCGAGGGGACCCGACGCGCTGACTACGCGTCACCCCAAAATCTGCAGGCCAATTGGCTGGGCAGCGGTCGCTTGGTAGGCCTAGGCCCTTCAAGGGCTGTAGTTCCACGGGGTTAGTTACGTGTACTACAACATATATGACTATGCGTATTGTTAAGAGCAATCAGGGCTGCCAAATGTTAATAAATGCTGTTTATATTTTTTACCCTAATATCAATATAGGCTATCAGAAAGTATGCAAGCCAACAGCTCTAAACTTTGCGCACATATAGTACCTGCCATTCTAGTTTAATTTGGAGCAACTAATGTATGTCAGTGCTACCAACATGATTCTAAGCCTGCTGATAGGTCCAATTTAAAAATACCAGTAACTTCTACAGGGTCTTTCATATAAAGCAGGGGTCTCCAAACTTTCCAGCCTTAGGGCCATACTGATTACTCCAGTAAGTTCCGAGGGCCAAAACCATATTATCATTGTTGCCGGTGGTAAAAAGTGAAATAGTCCACTGATGAAAAAAAAGTCCGAAAAAGTACGCAACGTTGAAAAAAGGCTGCAAATCAGACTAAAGTCCGCAAAACGGCAACACTGCATATTATTAATTTTCCTGTCATTATCTGTAATTTCTAGATTAGTCGTAGAGTACGAGCCATGAGGAGTAACGTGACACGACATCTGGTGGACACAAGCGGAAATAGGTAGTACCTTCTATCGCTAACAGATGGCGCTAATAGCACGTACAGAGTAATCTCGTTGGTTCGAGAGAGTTCTGGTGTCTTCCACTCACTTCTAGATGGCAGTAATTGGAATATATAAGAAGGCTAGTTGCGCAACCACAAGTCAGTTCCTATGACACTGTTGTGAAATAAAATAGTGCGTACCTCCTTAAAACGTGTTTGTGCGTGTTTAAGTTTAAGACATCTTTGTAACAGTATTTTGATTTGAATTGTTGCTTTTGTGTGTGATTTAGTAGTATGGAAAAGAAGCGAAAAATTGATAGTGAATGCAGAAAATTCAAAGATGAGTGGAACATTCAGTATTTCGTAATTGAGTCCAGTAACAAGGCGCTATGTTTGACTTGCAATGAAAGCCTAGCCGTTCTCAAGGAATATAACATTAAACGTCATTATGAAACAAAACATTTTCAAAATTACTCAAAATATACAGGAAGTTTGCGGACAGAAAAATTCGAAGCTATGAAGCGCGGATTGAAATCGCAGCAATCTTCATTTACGAAACTCAAAACCGAACAAGAGGCTGCAACTCGTGCCAGCTTTCGTGTGGCTCTTGAAATTGCAAAACGTGGAAAACCATTCACCGATGGAGAAATGATCAAAGAATGCATAATTGCAGCAGCCGAAGAAATGTGTCCTGAAAAGGTAAATTTATTAAAAACTGTCAGTATTTCAGCAAACACTGTGGCTCGAAGGGTAGAAAACATCGCTGAAAATATATCCTCTCAACTGTTCGACAAAAATGGAGATGTTGAGTGGTTTTCTTTGGCCTTGGATGAGTCAACGGATGTGTCAGATACTGCTCAGGTGTTGATTTATATTCGAGGAGTAGACAAAAGCTATGAAGTGCATAAAGAACTTCTTGATATGTATAGTATTCATGGCACAACTACTGGTACAGATATATTTAAAGGAGTTGAAATGGCCATTAATCAAAAGAACCTTCGATGGAAAAACTTGAAATGTATTACAACTGATGGAGGCAAAAACATGAGTGGGAAAGATAAAGGAGTGGTCGCTCTTGTGTCAAAGGCTGTAGAAAATGACGGTGGTTCAAAACCATTAGTCTTACATTGTATCATTCATCAACAGTCTTTGTGCGGAAAATGTTTGGATATGTCTGAAGTTCTGAAACCAGTCATATCAACTGTTAATTTTATGAGATCTTTTGGGCTGAATCACCGACAATTCCGACAATTTATTGAAGAGATTGGAGAAAATGACTTACCTTATCATACTGCCGTACGTTGGCTTAGTTGTGGGAAAGTCCTTCAGCGCTTTTTTGAACTTCGAGCAGTGAACGAAATTTTTTTGAATGAAAAGCATCGCCCTCTTACTGAATTACAAAACAACGCATGGCTGTGGAAGTTAGCATTCTATGTTGATTTGACAAAACATGTGAACGAACTGAATTTGAGATTGCAAGGAGAAAACCAGCATCTTTCTGATTTATACACTAATATCAAATCATTCCGGAAGAAATTGATACTGTTTCAATCACAACTACGAAGTAAATGTTTTTCACATTTTAAAACATGTGAAATATTCAGCCACACCACTGAGACTGAGTTTCCTATCGATTTTGCAATCGAAACTTTGAGTGCTTTGAAAATAAATTTTGATACTCGTTTCTCGGACTTCGATGCCTTTGCGAATCAAATTAAGATTTTTCAGGATCCTTTTGATACTGACATTGAAACCCTAGCCCCGGAACTTCAAATGGAAATGATTGAACTACAGTGCAGTGATATAATTAAGAACAAATATCAAAACTCATCTTTGTTGGAATTTTATAAGAGTCTTCCACTGACACAATTTGATAATTTGCATAAATTTGCTCGTGGGCTGTTTTCTGTTTTTGGTACTACTTATTTGTGTGAGAAGACCTTCTCCAAAATGAAGTACACAAAAAATGTTTACAGATCTAAATTAACTGATGAGCATCTTAAATCTCTTTTAATAATTGGTACAAGTAAAATTAGTCCTCAACTACAAACTGTTGTCAGTGGAAAATCTCAATTACATAAATCTCATTAGTATTTCATATGTCTGCATGTTATACATGTCTTTACTCATTACAATTCTGTGTTTCTTTATCCAACTTATCACAAAAACAATAACAATAAGCCTACAACAATGTTATGAGTAGTTAGCCCATGACCATATCAATGTAGATGTCATATTAATAATTATTTAACATAAAATTAGAATACTTCAGTAAACTAAATTTAATTTGCTATAAAAAAATATGTTCTCTAAAAGGAGTTTTCAAGTATGCTAGCTCTCCGCGGGCCGGACAAAATCTGTCCGCGGGCCGGATGTGGCCCTCGGGCCGTGGTTTGGAGACCCCTGATATAAAGTAAGAACGGTGAGCGGCTGTTTTGTCATTCGCTGCTGAAGCCAGCTTGGCCGAGCTTGTGACGCACCACGGCCCCCTGCTGTAGTATTGAAAGCGCGCGTATAGTACAAACTTGATCTTGCAATAAGCGTGCAGGTGTTGTCAGTCGCCAGTCTGAACCTCAGCTGCTAACATGTTGAGACAGTTATCATTGCAACATCGTATTTTTGTATGTAAAATTTATTTTAATTACGATTCGGCTCGGCGGGTACGTGATGCATTTGTTCAGCAATTTCCTGATGAAGTGCCACCTTCACTAGCACAGATTCACGTAATTGTAAATAACTTTGACACTACTGGTCCAGTGCCCAATAATAAACACAAAATAAAAAATCAGAAAAAATACAGTGGCATGACTCACTCGCGTCAGCCAAAATGTGGTTACCAGATACAATGCCTGTATAACCCAGGAAGGACGACACTTCCAGCAACATTTATAAGGTAATATTTCATAGAGGATTGTACACACGCTTAGAGCAGGGGGCCATGGCTCGCTACAAGCTCGGTCAAGACCACCACACTAGCGGATAACAAACCCGCCGGTTGGCGTTCTTACTTTATATGAAAGACCCTGTATACTAACAATTTCATCCAAAATTGGCACAAGAATAGATGATAATATTTCAAATTATTTCTGACCAACTCATGCATGACATTGTTGCCAACATCATTTTACGCACGCTGATAAGTCCAATGTTTAACTGCATGTTAAGTCCTTGCTATCCATTGGACTTTAACCAATGTTTGTATTCTGTACCTTAAGAGATGGAACTAAGAATATATCCAGTCACCAGGGCTGCCAACTGTAGTGCTCTATCAGGCTACATAATGCCAGGTATATTTTGAACTAATTAGAAATGTAGATATTACTAACTTTATTTCGTCATTATTCTAGATAGTCTAAGTCCATATAGATTAATCATTGGCATGAATCTTAAATTTTAAGAAATGTAGGCTCTTTAGTTCGTCACGGAACTTCTTTTTTTTTTAAATTTTATTTCAGACTGATGGAGGAATGTGGTGTTGAGATGTACTGTGACCTCCATGCACATTCCCGAAAGCACAATGTGTTCGTCTATGGCTGTGAAAATAAACGCATTGGAGATAAACGTCTGCAGGAGCAAGTGTTCCCACTTATGTTACATAAGAATGCTGCTGACAAGGTACTTACAGTGCCATGTATATCAATAGGCCAGTCAAAAGTGACAATAAATTCGCAAAACATGATGTATCTCTGATGTTTTAGAATGTTCTTTGGACCTATTAGGGCTATGTATACCCAAGTTTGCAACTCTCAAAACGTTGTGGAAAAATTTTTACACCAAAAACCACAAAATTTTTGAACTTTTTTCAGATTCTGCTCTATATCTCCCAATCCATGCATTCTTCGTCGAAAGCTACTCTATACATTTGTTAAGAGCATAAAATGTTTGACAAATTAAGCCCAACCAGAGCTCTCTAGGTCAATGGGTTACCGAATTACGACACTTTGAAAATAGGCCAGTTTTTCCAAAAATTGAAAATTTTAGATTTAGACCTCTTTGGACCGAATCTGCATCGAAACCATTGATCCTACTAGTAGAACTTGTAGAATATAATTTGTAGGCCATTTAATTTGCTTTAAATTAAGCGCAGAGCAGCGTCTGAAAGCCTCGTAGTTCTCTCCAAATCTCAAAACAACCCATATAAGGTAAAATCGCATTTTTCCAGAAATGTTCCATAATATTTCCTATCCTTTGTTTTTTGTTTTGGTAATGAAAAAGAAGGCACATAATCATTTAAACAAACAGTGAAATGTATTTTATTATAATACTAATATAATATTATATAATATAATAAAATAATAATAAAATAAACATAAGGAATCAAAATTACAGTAACTTAATCAATCAGTCAATCAAATTAGACACATAGTCAAACTCGTCGCCTTGTTTTTGATGGCCCTGGGCCGTCACTTTCGTTGCTCTCCTCAATAGGTAGGTCTTCCACTATTGGTGGCTTGTCGTCTTCGTCCCCTGTACGTAGGTACTCCAGTATTGGTGGATCGTCAAGGTTGTCTTGAGGCTCGTCGTCGTCGTCCTCTTCAATGATGATAAGGGCAGCGTTCTAGCACGTTTCCCAAGAGCAGGTAGCACACATCACAGAACATCTGAGCCCTGCTTTCAGGCAAGTGCAGCCACCTCTGCACCCCTTCTTGCATCTGCAAGAGAAGAGTTTTAGGAGCTCTGCGGGGGCAGGAACTTGCCAACTGGCAATGGGGAAGAGTCCAGCCGAGGTCAATTCCCAACCCCATTCGGTGGCCTCTTTCTCCACCCCCAACCACTTTTGCACCTGGTGATATGTGCGGTAGTGGTGAAACTACGTAGCCTCCATGGTTGGGGGCAAAAGGGCCAGATTCGCTTTGGCGTTGGCTGCTGTCTTCACAAAAGTACTGAAGCGTACATCGTTGAGGGTGTCTGTCGTTTGGTCTCCTCCATGTTGGGCAACTAGGCACTTGTCACCGGCTGCTGCGACTTGTTGGTGTGTGGCATCTGTCTCGAGGAATACTCTTGCTTGGTCCACTAGGGCTTGATTTTGTCTGAAGTGTCCCCACATTTTCATCTTCCCCTGTCAGAAGAGGGCAGAGGTGGTGTCGCACCCAGTAAATGCGTGGATGAAAAGTTCAAATCCAGGTGGTAGCTCCACTTCCCCTTGGTTGAATGAGCTGGTGGAGAATTGGACGCAACCCGCCCCACCTGTGCCACTCTTCTGGAACTATACGTTCGTTTTAGTGGATCCTAGACCGCAGAGGAGCACAAGCAAGTCCACATCCTCTCCAAAGAAGATGACGTGGTCATTGGAGGTACGTTTTTCCAGAGCAGTCACGACGATATCGCGGTCTGCGTCTTCTTTTGATATTCTTGTCTCAATCCCCTCGAGAGCAAAAGCAGAACAGAAATGCTCAATGAGACGAACCTTGTTTTTGTCATTCGAGAGCATCTTCTCTTGGGGGACTGTGATGGTCGATGCGTCAAACACAATTTCCGCTGATGCTGCAGAATTCCGTCGTGATCGCTCTGCAAATTTGGTGCTCTTTTGGGCGCCATCCTCAGGATACCCTTCGAAGACTACACACACATTTCTCCCAAAATGGTTAAATATGTAGTTTAAGTAGCTTGCTTTGATAGCCCGTACCGAATCATTCCGATGCCACACGTCTTTATGGAGGAGGTATCCTCCATCGATGACAGCGTAAGAAGCTGATTTTGTGCCTTTGCGCATCCCTTTGTCGGAAATAGGGCCATTGGAAATGGAGCGAGCTCATATGTGAAGTGGACCTTCAACTGAAGGTCTGACTGTTTCATGATACACATGCGCTAGAAGATGGTGAGTGGCTCGACATCGACTCTCTTCTTGTGGATCTTGATAGAGGTGGTAGGCGTTGCCAAAGAGAGGACTTTTTCTTTCCTAGAGAAACTAACATTCCCAAACGTTTTTCCAATAATTCGGTTCACCCCTTTCAGTCCTTCTCGGGCAGTGTGGCAATTTATGTGGGGGCCACCTACAGTGCCACTGCTGATAGATACGAGTTTATCTATTGATGGGAATGGTGGATGGTTATTGAACCAGGCTTTCAGTTTTTTCACGTCAGAGGTATCTCGTGCAAATTTGCGTAGGTCGCATTTCGACATGCTGTTCACTTGTTGTGGAGGAAATATCCCAATACCCTTCTACCTCATCACATATATTCAGCATATATACCATCCCGCCCGTCCAACGAGAGAGCATACTTGCAGAGATACCTCTGCAATGGGTTAGGCCACCCTGGCTCTTCATTGAACGCATGAATACCTGTTCAATTGTCAAGTCAGTCCACAGACCTGACCAAAATTTGTCGGATCTGCGGCTGGTGAAGCATCCTTTCGTGAACAATTGATATTTGGTTGGGTCCATCTGGTCTTGCAGAGTGCTCATATCTTATAAATATAAACGAGCACTTTTCGCATAGAAGAAGTGTCCAGACGAGTGAAAGAATGGGAGCATTTGGCTGATTATTTGCAGGTGAAGGTTCCAATCTCCCATCCTTTCAGCTTGAATGAATTGCTTCATAAGTAAGGTCATTCGATAGTAGACTACCCAAAGTTTTGCGGTCAGGTCTTCTTCTTCAAGTTTTTAGAGGGCGCTTTTGAATTTGGCAGTTACAATTTGTACATTTTCATTGTCTTCTGCAAACAGAATTTGTGACCTTTCAGTGCCAAGCAAGAGCCTCTCTGTTTCACGGGAGGTCATAGCTGCACTGAAAAAAGAATATGAATTATAAATTAGTTTGAAAAGTATAATTAATTAATTAATTAAATTTTAAAAATTTCATGGCGTGTTCCCCCCTGGAGCGCGGGCCCCTGAGCGGTCGCCCTCCCGTAGATTCATAACAAACACGGTTTGCATGTTTAAATCTCACTTCATGCAACAAAATGTGGTTTGGTACATCATCATCTTGAGCAGTTTCCAACCGCTGGTCGGGTCTGCTTGGAACATAAGCCTCTCCATCGTTTCCTGTCCATCCACCATCTCTCGTCATTTACTGTGTCCCAGCACACTCCCCTTTCCTCCACACTCTTCTTAACCCCCTTTGTCCATCTGTCCCTTGGTCTTCCCCTTGGCCTCCTTCCCGTCATTTCCATTCCAAACATCTTCTTCGGTATCCTCTCCTCTTCCATCCTCCTCACATGTCCATACCATTGTAGCCTAGATCGCTCTATTCTATTTTGCAATGGTTCCTCTCTTACCATCTCCCTGACTCTCTCATTCCTTACTCTGTCCATTCTTGTCACTCCTACCCTACTCCTCTGGAACTTCATCTCCACTGCTCGTATTTTATTCTTGTCCCTTTCCTTCATCACCCATGTTTCTGAACCATATGTCAAAATTGGCACAAAGTAGGTCTTGTAGATGATTCCTTTACATTTTTGTGGTACATCTTTATTCCATATCATCCCCCTAACACTCTTGAAAAATCCATCTGCGCACCTTCCCCTCTCATTTATTTCCATCCTATTGCCTCCCTTTTCTTCAATTATGCTTCCCAAGTACTTGAAGTATTCTACTTTCTGCAACTGCTGTCCTCCAAGTGTTATGCCCATATCCAGTCTGTTCTTCTTCCTCGTTGTGATGACCACTTCACTCTTTTGTGCTGAGAACTTCATCCCATATGATAACACTACCTTCTCCCACTCATCTAATTGCTCTTGTACTTCTTCCTCATCCTCTCCCCATACCAGAAGGTCATCAGCAAACAACATTGCCTTCATTTTCCTTTCCCCAATGCTATTTACCACTTTTCGTATGATTTCATCCATCACCACTATAAATAACAGGGGTGAGAGGGCACTTCCCTGTTTCAGACCACTCTCCAGTTGAAACCATTCCATTCTCTCTCTTCCCACCTTTACACAGCTTTTGCTTCCCTCATACATTGCTTTCACTCTTGCCACTGTCTCCTTGTTCACTGCTTTTCCTCTCATTGCTTCCCATACCTTGTTTCTATTAATACTATCATATGCTTTCTCAATATCCAAGAAGGTCATCACCAGATCTTTCCCATATTCATAATGGTGTTCTTGTAGCTGTCTTACTGCAAAGATGAGGTCAACTGTTGACCTTCCTGGCCTGAATCCATACTGTTCTTCCCTCAGCCCATCTTCAACTTCTGTCCGAATTCTTCTCTCCAGTACCTTCTCAAATATTTTGGCGCAGTGGCACATGAGTGTAATTCCCCTGTAGTTCTTGCATTCCTTCCTACTTCCCTTTTTAAATATGGGTATTATTATCCCTCTTTTCCAGTCCTCTGGTATTTTCTTCTCCCTCCATATCACTTTCATTACTCGAAAGAGCCACTGTGTTCCTATCACCCCTGCTGCTCTCACCATCTCCACACTCACTTCGTCTATTCCCGGTGCCTTTCCCCCTTTCATCTTCTTTAATGCTTCCTCCACTTCTTTCCATGTCAATTCCTTCTCAGAAATGTCTTGGTCACTGTCTGTCTCTTCCTCCACAATGTCCACTACGCTGGTTTTAGTTGGATTTAGGAGTTCCTTGAAGTATTCTCTCCAGATAACCTTTACTTCTTCCATATTTTCGACCTCCTTTCCATTCCTGTCCACCATTCTGACATTTTCCCCTGTATCTCTTCTCTTTGCCTTTATCATTCCATACAACACTTTCTTACTGCCATCACAGTCCTCCTCCATCATTTCTGTCCATTTCTCCAGCCATTTCTTTTTCTCTTCCTTCACTACTTCTCCTGCTTCTTTCTTCCGCTCTTGGTATTCTTCTCTTGTTCTGTCTGTCCTCTGTTGGAACCATTTCCTGAATGCTTCATTTTTCTTTTTCACTGCTTCCTTAGTTCTGGGGTTCCACCATGGTGTTTCCTTCCACCTTTTCTTTCCACTAGTTCTGCCACACACGACATCCGCTGCTTCTACCAACACGTCCTTGAACCTATTCCATTCTTCTTCACCTGTTTTCGGATCATCCTTCGGTAATTTGTTCCTCACTAATATCTGGAACTTCTCCTTATTTCCATCCTCCTTCAGCTTCCATGTCCTTATTCTTCTTTCTTGGTTCTCAGTTCTCCTCTTTTCCTTCAGTCCTCTCACCTTGGCGACCAGCAGACGGTGGTCACTGTCCAGGGCTTCTGAAGGTATTACCCTTATATCCGTGATACTCTTCTTTGTCTCCTTCCCGCATAGAATATAGTCCACCACTGATTTCCTAGTCAAATCCCTGCTGTACCAAGTAATTTTATGGCTCTCTCTCTTCTTGTACCATGTGTTTCCAACCATTAGCCCATTTATCTTGCACAGTTCCAACAATCTCTCTCCTTCCTTATTCCTGTTTCCCCATCCTTCACCACCAATCACTTCCTCAAAACCTCTTCTATCAGTTCCGACATGGGCATTTAGGTCTCCCATGACTATCAGGTCTCTCCCCACTAACTGCTTCTGCAACTCCTCTTCAAACTCGTCCTTCTCGCCTTCTGTGCATCCCACCTGTGGTGCATAGACTTGCAGAATGTCCAGGTTTCTACCTTTCACAGTGATTCTGGCTCTAATTATTCTATCACTTACCCTCTTTACTTCCTCCCTCAGCCCTTCTCTCACCACCATTCCCACTCCATTTCTCTTCCCCTCCTCATTTCCTATCCAGTATAGCTGCAAGCCATTTCTCAGTTCTTTTCTTCCTTCCCCTCTCCATCTGGTCTCTGCCAGTCCGAGTACATCCAGTTTTCTCCTCTCCATCATATCCACAACCTCCTCCGCTCTTCCCGTCAATGAAGTTATATTCAAAGTTCCGATTCGTAGTCCATTTCCATAGCCAGGTCTGCTTCCTTTAGATCTGTCCTTTCCGAGGCCCGTTCCCGTTTTAAAAGCAGTTTCATATCCACTACTGGCTTGCTAGGCCTAACGTAGCTTCACCATAACCCTGGCGAGGGGCCTGTTTTTGGTCCGCGAGAGGTATTTTATTTCCCTCAAACCCTCCGGACAAGTCCGGCGAGCCCCCCTATCCGCCACCTGGGACGCGCCCGATAGAGGAACAGGCAAACCCCCACGCAATTTTTCCAGAAATGGTTAGGTACATTTCTGGAAAATTGCGATTATTTTCTTATACGTTTTATTTTATTTTAAATTTTTAGAGAACTACGAGCCATACAGACACCGCTCTGCACTTAATTTAAAGCTAATTCAATTGCCTACAACTTATATTCTACACGTTCTACTCGTAGGATCAACGGTTTCGGCACAGTTTTGGTCCAAAGAAGGTCTAAAACTAAAATGTTCAATTTTTGGAAAACCTGGCCTATTTTCAAAGTGCCGTAATTCAGTAACCAATTGACCTACAGAGCTCCCGTTGGGCATAAATTCTCATGCATTTAATGCTCTTAACAAATGTATAGAATAGCTTTCGACGAAGAATGCATGGATTAGGAGATATAGAGCAGAATCTGAAAAGTCCAAACATTTCGCGGTTTTTGGTGTGTAAAAACCTTTCCACAACTTTTTGAGAGTTGCAAACTTGGGTATACATAGCCCTAATGGTTCCAAAAAACATACTAAAAAATCAGAGATACATCATGTTTTGCGAATTTAGCCATTTTTTGTGTGACTTTTGACTGGCCTTCAATGGAATCTCAAAGATGTAATCCTAATTCCTTTAACTCTTCACTTTCTTACCCATTGTTAAGTAGCTGTATTAGTTTCGATTAATATAATGCACATACAGTATCCCGCCGGCCCCGTGGTGTTGGGGTAGCGCGCCTGCCTCTCACCCGGAGGCCCCGGGTTCGATCCCCGGCTCCGTCGGGGATTTTAAAACTGACGTGAGGGTTGGAACGGGGTGCACTCAGCCTCGTGAGGACAATTGAGTAGCTGTCTGACAGTGAGACAGCGCCCCGATCACGAATACCAAGATTAACGGCTGAGGGGACCCAACGCGCTGATCACGCGTCACCCCAATATCTGCAGGCCAAATGGCTGGGCAGCGGTCGCTCGGTCGGCCTTAGCCCATCATGGGCTGGATAGTGCCAGGGGTTGACTTTTTTTTGGACATACAGTATCCCACAGAGTTTGAGCGGGTATATAGAGGTTCTTCAAAGCAAATCTGTGAGACCCCAGCAAACATTATTGCTTTCATTGCACTAGGCATGAATCCAGAGGGGGCTAAGCATGGGCAGTCTTTCCTTAACTTTTTCCCGTCCACATTTTCAGGTTGCCTATCCCCAGGTTTTACCCTATTATTTAGAAAGAAATGAACCTAAGTGCATTGTTTCAGAAAAACATAATGAAAACGACTGACCATAGTATATTCAAATTTTCAACAATACTAGAAAACATATCATCACATCCATATCTCCCTTCTTGGGGACCTAAGGTTGTTGGTTCAAACTTCCACCCCCCTCTCTTAGTGATACTGGAGGAAGCATCCTACTCGACACAGAGGTAGGCTGCATTTGTCACATTCCCATGTTGTTTGAATTCCTCTTCCTGATGCTGCTTTTCTTCCAACAGATGTACAATATGCACACACTTTCTTTCTTCCAGTTATCTTAGTAATTTTGTGGAGATTTTTGGGAGAAAGCGTTGACAACGGTAATGATCGTTTGCGACCAAGACGCTTCTTTGATGAAAAATTATTTATCATCTGCCTGTAGAGAGCAAGTCTAAAGTTTCTTTGTGTGTGACCATGTCTGGAAGGAGCTGGTTGATTAGTGTAATTGTAAGATATGAAACTATTCACTATTGCAGTGTTCATAGAAAATCCAAATATGTATCTCCACCATTTGACTGTTTTCCTTCCCAAAGTATTGTAAGATCTTTTTTGATCTGACCTATCTACACCCCCCATGTACTTTGTGTATCTGTCAATTGTCAAAGGGCATGGCACAGTAATTTGTTCATTTCCTTTCCCTGTTTTTCTTTTTACTTCAACTGTGATATTTGGATCACAGTTTGAGGAAACGGCACATATATCCCTGTTATCATGCCAAACCAAAGCTGTCACATCACCTACTTGAACTATTTTACTTTCTCCCCTTTTTAGCTTCAGAGATTTAGGATTTTTTAGTTCAGCTGGCCAGTCCTTACGATTGGGTCTTGTAGTTGAGCATGCATATACTCCATTGTCATATAAGTGTTGAATGAGCCCTACGGATGAGATGAAATTGTCAAAGTAAACATGATGGTTTGACCCTAACCTATCATATAACAAATTCATGACAACCTGGTTTCCCAACAGCATGTCCTTGTTTCTGGGTTCCTTTTTGCCACGATAGATATTACTTTTGAGAACATAGCCTTTTGGAGTGGCAAGAATCCACGCTTTAAAACCCCACTTCACCGGTTTGTCTTTTATGTACTGTTTCATGACATTGCGTCCTTTGAAAGGGATCATTGCTCCATCAATAGCTAATTCTCTGCCTGGGTTGTACTTCTCCTGGAAGCTGTCCATTATTTGCAAGAGTGGAAGAACCCTTTGAAGCATGTCATACGAGGGATCATCTCTAGCTTTTAGCTGTCTGACGTCCACAATATGAAAATATTTTGTGAGAATCTTGTATCTCCTAAAAGTCATACAGTTTTTTATCACAGGGCACTCAATGTCTTGACTTAACCAATAATCGCTTGTTTCTGGAAGTGGAAATATTCCCATGTACAGGGTCCGGCAAAAAAAACTCCCCGGTTTGAGCAAGCCACCGCGTGAGTTGTAGTGGGGATAGAGATATGGAGGGGGTATTGTTCCGTAGCGGTGTACGTGCCATTTTCAGTGTTCGCCATGGCTTGGCTTGGTGAGCATCGGGCGTTTGTTGTGGAGGAGTTTATTAAAAATGGCGGTTCTGTGATTTCTACTCAACGAGCGTTTCGGATTCGAACTTGGCCGATGTGATAGTGTCCTGACGCGAAAACGATTAGACTGTGGGTGTCAAACTTTAGGCAAACAGGGTCAGCACTAAAAAGAAAGCCAACTGGCCGACCTCATACTGCAATAACACCGGAGAATATGGCGCGAGTGAGAACATCCATCCAACAGTCTCCAAAGCGTTCAGCGGTTAAACATGCAGCTGCCCTGGGATTGTCAGAAAGGAGTGTAAGGAGAATTCTGCATAAAGAACTTCATCTGCATCCCTACAAAATAATGGTTGCCCAAAAGTTGTTTGAAGCAGATTATGAAACTCGCAGGGCTGCATGTGATGACATTTTGCAGAACATTCCCCCAGATGCTGTCTTCATTTCTTCTGATGAAGCCCACTTCCACTTGTGTGGAACTGTTAACAAACAGAATTTCCGCTACTGGGCTGCAGAAAATCCTGCGGAACTCCACCAACAACCACTACACAGCCCAAAAGTCACAGTTTGGTGCGCCGTTGCGGAATTTGGTGTGTGGGGACGGTACTTTTTTGAAGAAGATGGACAAACAGTAACGGTCAATGCCGATCGCTATTGTCACATGATAGAGACATTTCTCCGACCCAAGATCGACCAGTTTGTTTTAGACCATGAGGAAGAAGAAGTTTGGTTCCAACAGGACGGAGCCACAGCTCACACTGCTCGGCGGTCCATGGGAATGTTAAGAGAGTTGTTCCCTGGACGTCTTGTTTCTTCAAGAGGAGACATTTCCTGGCCCCCAAGGTCACCCGACTTATCACCTTGTGATTTCTTTCTGTGGGGCTACCTAAAGGCTGAAGTGTACAAACATCGCCCCAGAACTCTGCAAGAACTAAAAGATGCCATTAGGCAGGAAGTGGCAGCCATTCCAAGGGAAGTTACACGAAGAACTATGGACAACTTCAGGGAAAGACTTCGTGAATGTCTTAACAATGGGGGACATCATTTATCGGACATAATTTTCAAAACCAAATAAAGTGTACTAAGTGATGTCAAATGGCATCATATAGGCTATTCACAAATATAAGTAATTGTTCTGTATGTTTCTTATTCTTTTTGCAAATGCCTATTGAAATCAGGGAGTTTTTTTTGCCGGACCCTGTATATAAGTACTCCGATGTAAGCTTTTATTTCCTGTAAGCAAGTGTCTTCCCATCCGGTATCTATTTTACCTGAATGTGTCTGCTTGAATGGTGCATTGATATTTGTGTACTTAGCAATGTCATTGAATAGTGTGTCCCCTCCTAGCATATGCAAAAAATAATCTATTTCTTGCGATCCACTTTCCAAATTATGGACAGGTCCAACATCACCAACAAAGTCATTTGGAGAAACGAAACGAAATGTCTGTGTTACCTGAAATGCCGGGGCATCGTCGTCAGGTCCGATATCTTGGTCTCCGTTTTCACTTACATCACTATTATCATTGAAATTATCATCGTTAATATGTTCTTTACTGACAAAAAACTCACTTTCACCACTACTAATCGATTCTGCGTCACTTTCTTCCCCTATATAGAGCTCGGTTTCAATATCTGCATTACTCAATCCTGCCATGTTTGCGAACGAAACACCTGATCAGTGTGCGCGGAAGTACTATATAGATTTACGCTATTGTTTTGTTTTCACTGCCTTGTGGATTGTACTGCACGTTCGTAAATGCTTAATAAACACTTTAGAGTAGAGAAAACTACAAAACGGGCGCATAGATGGCAGACGTGTGCAGATAATGTGACCGGGCGCTTTCGGGCGCTAAGGGCGGGATAGGGTTAAAGAACTATGATGGAACAAACAAAAATCAACACATCAGCCTTTTCATAAAATTTTGGATCAAATATTATCAAATTTATGTGTATGTCCTATTTCAAAGAATTAAAAGACAAATTCTAAGAAATAAAACATACCTATGAGATCAATCGTGGACGTTGTCGTAGTTTACTTGTTGGAAACTTTAAGATCCTCAGTACCTATACATTCAGCAATGTATCATACTTCTCCAAATGTCTTCTTAATATTTTCGGCATAACACTTGATATGGGTAAGTCTTTCTTTCTTGATTAATCATACCATACCTCTTTATTGGTTAATTTAATATATAAAAAAAGGGATTTCTTTTTATAGTGACTTGGTAAGCGCCTCATTTCATATTCAAATGTATTTCTGTATTGGCATTTAACAACGTTTTATCCTGTTGACAAGACTCAAACATCTAGAATCCTTTGCCAATTCTTATTTTTCTACAAGATTTTCCTGTTTTTAAATTAGACAAAGAAAAGAGATCTCTTCATTTTCTCTTAGTTTTTCTTGTCATAATGTCATCCAATTTTAATTGTTAAAGAGTTTCTTGTTTCTTTGTTTAGGTGTTGTATAAGTCTCAAGCCAATTTAAATATAACTTAGATGTGGTTATATATACAATAGTTAATTTATTTTATTAATTTATTATAATTAGTTATGTTTCATTTTGTTTTGTTATTTCTAAGTTATAATTTTATATAATTTTCAGCTGATGAAGAACCCAATGTAGGTTTGAAATATGTTCACAGATTTTTAGTTAAGATTTTGTGATAAATGTATTGATAGGTGTTCTATATCAATTTGTAAGATTCACTGACATGAATGTTGATGAATATTCATTTAAATCATTTCAGTTCTCATTTGAGAATTGCAAGTTCCGAATTCAACGTTCTAAAGAAGGCACTGGGCGTGTTGTCGTCTGGATGATGGGTGTGGCAAACAGCTACACAATGGAGGCATCATTTGGAGGTTCATCACTTGGCAGCCGGTGTAATACCCATTTCCACACCCAGGATTATGAGCAAATGGGACGGTATTTCTGTGAGACACTGCTTGACTACTGTGATCAAGAGCCTAGCAAGGTATGAATCTCATTCTTATACAATAGATATTTGAGAGTTTTGTAATATTATGTTACATATTATAAGGAATTCTGAAAAGTGGACGAGCGGTTAAAAATCTTAGAAGTAGCTGGTTAAACTAATAATTTTTTGTCCACAGCAGTAAATAGAAAAATAATTCTTTGATCTTAATTCCTGCTAAAACAAAAAATCACACGTTACTTAATCTAAACTAATACACGAAACATAAATTACTTGTTATGTGCTGAATGAAAACACATGTCTAGCCACATTTCCAGGTTTTCTGGTGATGCATTAGTCCTCCAATCCATAAAGGTATTTACATACAAGTAAGTTGCACGTCACTATCAATATTTGAACACCCACAATACATTCGCATAACACTGAGCAAATTGAACGTGGTCTTATTATTATTCGGTAATATATATCATGCAGTGAAAATTTCACTGTTTTGGAGACTTTCTTTTACAATGATTGCAGATTTACAATACATAACCAGAACATTACAACTAATTTTAAGATGCTGCTAAAAATCAACTGTGGTTACTAAACACAACACAGATTTTAGACTATTTGCAGGAGCACTTACTGTCGACCAAAGTATTATGTGCACTCGAGTTTGAAGGTTGTTTGTGAAGTAACCAATAGACCTACATAAAATCCAATAATATCATCATTTTCATCGTTCTATTTTACGTTATGTCATGTAGGTTTGGAATTTTTAATTTATATTCTAATATTTTTTATCGCAGTTGGAACGCAAAAAGTGCACGTTTTTAAGCGTGTTTCATCCACGCGTCACATTTAAGAATTATTATATCAAAAACCCGTCATCAGATCGAACCCAAATTTTAATACAATATACATTGGAATGTTGTATAACTGGTTTATTAATTTCAAAATTGTGTGTGTCCAAGAAACAAAGTTGTTATCATTTTTGTAAGGTAACTTTTTCTCGGCTCGGGGTGGTTGGAAAATGTAGTTCTTGGTTGCATTGTAATTCTTATACATAGAAAAGTTATGCTGTATGACTGTGAAATACGTAAATTAATTCACTTATTTTATATCGGTTTGTATTTCTACGGGGATATAACACATGTTTCACTAGCTAGCCGCTCTGGCAAAAGCTATACAGCGTTGCCGAAATGGTGCCCACCCGCATCATGGCACGTCTCGCTCCGAAGTGATGGGCACCATATCAGCAACGCTGTACGGCTTTTCTTGGATCGGCTAGCGGGAGAACCATGTGTTATTTCCTCGTACAAATACAAACCGATATAAAATAAGTGAATTAATTTACGTATTTCACAGTCATACAGCATAACTATTTGATGTATAAAGATTACAACGCAACCAAGAATTACATTTTCCAACCACCCCGAGCCGAGAAAAAGTTACTTTACAACAATGATAACAACTTTGTTTCTTGGACACACAAAATTGTGAAATTAATAAACCAGTTATACAACATTCCAATGTATATTGTGTTAAAATTTGGATTCGATCTGATGACGGGCTTTTGAGATAATAAATCTTAAATGTGACGCATGGTTGAAACACGCTTAAAAACGTGCACTTTTTGTGTTCCAACTGCGATAAAAAATATTAAAATATAAATTAAAAAATCCAAACCTACATGAACTAACGTAAAATAGAACGACGAAAATGTTGATGGTATTGGATTTTATGTAGGTCTATTAGTTACTTAACAAACAATCTTCAAACTCGAGTACACATAATACTTTGGTCGACAGTAGGCAGTGTTTGACTTTAAATCTCAGCAACTTGGTTTCATGGAGACATCCTAGATTTTGGAACTGTATATCGTTTTCTCCTTCTTTTTCTAGGCTGGTTGGTAAACCTCATACTGTCTTGAATTTGTGAGGAAACTGTGCTGTTGGTGTGGATCATGCACTGTTCAGCAAGAAAACCATGTTCCAAGTTAACAGAGATCTTTGGCACTGTTTAGCAATAATCTCAGTTTTGAGTTTGCAGGAATAGTGGGGTGACTAAGCTGAAAAACGTTTCACATCTGGCAACCAATGCGCCCTTTTGGATTCAGATAGTACATGGGTAGACGAGTCTGAAAAGCCCGGGACTCAAATTTTTCTGGCTCTCTAGCGGTGTTGGTGATGTAATCAATATGGCCGCCAAAAGTTTGAGACACGCTTCTAAATTCCCCGTTATAGCTCTGTTTTCCTTTTTGATATTAACATAATAGTTAGTGATTATGAATCAGGAGAAAACGCACTTTCCAACGGTATATTTGATTTCATTGTTTAGGTTCATTATATTTTTTTTAAAGTATTTGAAATTTTATAATTTATTTTGATTTTGATTTTTTCAACGCATTTTGCTAAATAACTTGAAATCCGTTACATGTAGCTGAAAACGTGTCCTATACTTTTTTGTTCATCAAGGAATTACCTTTCCAACGGTACATATTACCTCTGGTTTATCGTAAACAGTTGCTAAAAATCTGCCAAAACAATGTAGCGTTGCACGAGTCGTTATCGTAACTATGCAATTTATATAGGCCCCGAAAAGTAATAGAGCGTCTTAATAACTATTTAACTATTAGCAAATAATTACTGTATTATAATGTATAATAATAATAATAATAATAAAAAGAAAATACCTTCTCAAAACGTGAAAAATGTAATAATACATAAGATTTCATTCAGTAATACTAAATGTGTATTTCTTTTTCAGACAGACGTTGTGTGGGGAACTTCAACATGTAAAGAAGTTATTGCTTTCATGTATGTAATAGAAATTACTCAATCATGTCAAGGAAGAGGAAACATGAATTGGTTGATGCTACAACTGACCCAGTGGTGGCTCCGTTTGTATGGGACCTGTGTTGGTTATGCCATAAGAATGCAAAAGAACGCTTAATCATCTCAAAATATGAAGGGTATATATCAATGGCGAAGAATCTTGAAATTTTTGCTGATCATGGTCAGAAGTTTGGACCAGTTGAACAATGGACTTGGTCTTTCTCAGACATTAGTCAAAAAGCGGAAAGACTATCTGCTGAAAAAAGAACAGAAAGGACGTCCTCATTGCTCAGATCAAACTCCATCTAGATCAAAGTTAACAGTTCTGTTATGCTTAATGCTATTGTCTCTAATAAGTTGGGCAATTGACAAGCCTGCATTATGTCCAGGTATTTCTGTTGGGACATCCGAGTCAATATTGGGACCCTCTAATAACATACGTACAAAATACAAAAGAACATCATGTACAGATGTGGAAGCAGTGAATGCATTCTTATAGGATCCTTCAAATTTAGGAAAATCTTGGAAGAGTTGTCTTCGTAATATACCCACTGCCGTCCTAGACACATACCATCACTGAAGTCGTTAAATGCACAGGCGTCGCGTATAGCATCGCCAACATCCCCTTCGAAACTGAACATAATTTCACGTCCTGATTTATCTGCTCTCAGACCAGGTACAAATGCTAATAATTGTTCCTTGAGACGTGTTCTATTGATATTTTTTCCGTCAGTTTGCATTCCCATCTGAATCATGCGCTGAGGCATTAATTTTGTAAGATAAGAAAGTTTGAACACTGGTGAAGTACTGCTAGATAAGTGCAAATCCTGCATGTATTGAAACAATTCCGTTACAACTGTATCATAAACAACTGCTTTAGGATTATGGTAATCTTCTCTTCAAGAACGTTCAGCAGCACTTGAACATGTTAGAAAACGAGTATAGCATAGTTTGTGGTATTTGGCTTCTAATGCTACCAAATCTGTTGACGATAACTTCTTTAACAGTTTTTCGTCTCGTAATTGTAGAGCATAACTATGAATTTATTGTCGGCCCAATACTCAGCGTGGATGCAGTCACAAGCTTCTCTCTACCTTTTCCTTCATCACAAAACAGACAAACTTTTTTTTTACATCTGAACAAAATAATGATGATCTTGTTGTTAACTTTGATCTAGATGGAGTTTGATCTGAGCAATGAGGACATCCTTTCTGTTCTTTTTTTCAGCAGATAGTCTTTCCGCTTTTTGACTATCGTATTTATTTTTGAAAGATTCATGATATTTTGCTCCATGGGCTACTAAAGTCTGTGAAAGACCACTCCCATCGTTCAACTGGTCCAAACTTCTTTCCATGATCAGCAAAAATTTCAAGATTCTTCGCCATTGATATATACCCTTCATATTTTTGGATGATTAAGCATTCTTTTGAATTCTTCCGGCATAACAAACACAGGTCCCATACAAACGGAGCCACCACTGGTTCAGTTGTAGCATCAACCAATTCATGTTTCCTCTTCCTTGACATGATTGAGTAATTTCTATTACATACACGAAAGCAATAACTTCTTTACATGTTGAACTTCTCACACAACGTCTGCCTGAAAAAGAAATACCCATTTAGTATTACTGAATGAAATCTTATGTATTATTACATTTTTCACGTGTTTAGAAGGTATTTTATTATTATTATTATTATACATTATAATACAGTAATTATTTGCTAGTTAAATAGTTTTCAGTCGGTCAATCTCATGTAATCTCATGTAATTTATTTCAGGATTAGGGCATAACCCATCTCTTTTGGGTACATTCGTGTTGACCGACTGAAAAGCACTAAACTCTAGTTTACTAAGGCAACACTGAAAATATGGCTTCAAACACCACAAAGTTAAATAGTTATTAAGACGCTCTATTACTTTTCGGGGCCTATATAAATTGCATAGTTACGATAACAACTCGTGCAATGCTACATTGTTTTGGCAGATTTTTAGCAACTGGTTACGATAAACCAGAGGTAATATATGCCGTTGGAAAGGTAATTCCTTGATGAACAAAAAAGTATAGGACACGTTTTAAGCTAAATGTAACGGATTTCAAGTTATTTAGCAAAATGCGTTGAAAAAATCAAAATATAACAGCTTAGGCTTTCACGGCCGGAGTTCATAATTAAGTACAAGTTTTTCGGACTTGTAGGCCGAGGTCCAGACAGGATATCTCCCGACGTTTCACCGGAAACTGCGTCCGGCATTATCAAGGGTTCCGCTCCTTTCCTTGGTCAGCAGTGGAATGAGGAAGAGGCTTGAAATAATGGGTAACGGTTTGTAGTGGGGTATTGTTGTTTGAATATGACTGTGGTAGGGTGGATCTTGGTGATGAACTAACGGCTGGAAGGTAGTTTTTGGATCAACAAATTAGCATGGTGAGCCGAGCGTTCTCTTCGCATTCCGGCTGGATCGTCTGGTCTCACGTAGATGTTGCGGGGTGCGGTGTGTGCTCCGGCTTCGGCGACCGAGCTTGTGAGGGTCAGGTGTTCCCTGGGCGACTGCCGGGCTGTAGCGGGAAGGTTCTTCAGGTTGACGTGTGAGTGATTTCTTGGCCTTGGTGTTCCCAAGGGCCGGGATCCATGTATTACGCACATGTTCAATTTCTTCCTTCCGATTGAAATTGTTGGGGTGTTTGAAGATTTCTATGGCTTCCCGTTGCAGCCTGGCGTGGTAGTGTGTGGTCGTGGAGAGTGTCTCCGTGTCTCCGTACTGTACATCTTGACCGGGCAAGAGAGAATGCTCAGCGACTGACGATTTCTCAGTTTGACCCAGGCGGCTGTGTCTATTATGTTCCTTGAGTCTGGTGGTCACTCTTCTCTTCGTCGTTCCTATGTACACCTTCCCACAGGAACACGGGATTCTGTAGACACCTGCAGTGGAGTGTGGGTGGCACTTGTCTTTAGCGGATCGCAGCAAGTCCCGGATTTTGGCGGTGGGTTTATAAACCGTCTTCACCCCATAGGTCTTCAGTAATTTGCCTATCCTGTCCGTCACCTTCTTCACGTACGGCAGGAATGGGGTGGCCACCGGAGTTTCCTCAGAAACTTTCCTCGTGCTCCGGCGCCTGGGATGAGAGGCTCGCTCTAGCCGGAGCACGCACCGCACCCCGCAACATGTACGTGAGACCAGACGATCCAGCCGGAATGCGAAGAGAACGCTCGGCTCACCATGCTAATTTGTTGATCCAAAAACTACCTTCCTGCCGTTAGTTCATCGCCAAGATCCACCCAACCACAGTCATATTCAAACAACAATACCCCACTACAAACCGTTACCCATTATTTCAAGCCTCTTCCTCATTCCACTGCTGACCAAGGAAAGGAGCGGAACCCTTGATAGTGCCGGACGCAGTTTCCGGTGAAACGTCGGGAGATATCCTGTCTGGACCACGGCCTACAAGCCCGAAAAACTTGTACTTAATTAAAATCAAAATAATTTATAAAATTTCAAATATTTTTTTAAAAATATTGTGAACCTAAACAATGAAATCAAATATACCGTTGGAAAGCGTGTTTTCTCCTGATTCATAATCACTAACTATTATGTTAATATCAAAAAGGAAAACAGAGCTATAACGGGGAATGTAGAAGTGTGTCTCAAACTTTTGGCGGCCATATTGATTACGTCACCAACACCGCTAGAGGGCCAGAAAAATTTGTGTCCAGGGCTTTTCAGACTCGTCTACCCATGTACTATCTGAATCCAAAAGGGCGCATTGGTAGCCAGATGTGAAATATTTTGGCATAATTTTCAGCTTAGTCACCCCACTAGAATATTCAATGCCAATTAGTGATAATATTACTGTGATATTACCACCACATGTGTTTGGTGTCCATTAGTGAGAATCTTGTGAGAGTGTTCAACACTACTTACCAAGAATCTCACTTTGCCTAGTTCATTAGAATATTCAGCTCTAGGAGGAGGTAGAATTATTATCTAACCATTATGATAAGTAATTGTTGTAACTTTGGTAGTTTTATATTTTACTTTTAACAAGTATGCGGTTCTATACATGTAAGGTGCTGCCACCTGCCCTTTATGCTTCAGTTTGTCTAAAACCGGCGCCATGTTCGCACATGTTTAGTTTGCGCGGTTCCGCTATTGCCATCCATGTTCATCAGTTCGTTATTATTATTAAATTCACATCAGTTCGCTTTGCTTATATATCTCTGGTTTCCTCATATCCTCTTACAGGTTATGGGCCCAGATGCGCGAGACTAAACGCGTAAATAACAAATCGTAATTATTATTAAAAACATGCCAGAAGTTAACCTCAAAAATGAACGCCGGAAGTATTGGGAGAATTGAACCCCTCGGTAAGGACAATTTCGACACGTGGGCCGTGCAGATGCAGGCTATCCTCATTACGGGCGATTTGTGGGAATTAGTCGGCGGGAATTCTACGAAACCAGAACCAGCGGCTGGAAATTCAAACGCGGCGGCAATTCAAGAGTGGGACAAGAAGGATCAAAAGGCTCGGTCGCTGATCATTTTGTCGATGTCGCCAAGTGAAATAAAGCAAGTCAAGAATTGTGTCAAGGCACGTGATACATGGCAACGACTGAAACAGATCTACCAATCCCAGGGACCGACTCGGAAGGCGACCTTACTGGAAAGGCTAACCTTACAAAAATTGGCGGACGATGGCGACGTGCGTGACCATCTGAACGATTTCTTCGACACCGTGGACAAATTGGGAGATATGAACATCACGAACAATCCGGAATTGTTGACAGTTATGTGTTTATACAGTCTGCCGGCACGGTTCGAGAACTTTAGGTGTGCAATAGAGTCACGTGACAACCTACCGACTCCCGAGGCTCTTCGGACCAAAATCATCGATGAGGATGACACACGAAAATCGAGCACACAAGGTGAAATAGTGGGAGCTATGTTCGTCAAGAAGAAGACTGGTCCAGGTAACGAGAACTATAAGAAACAAACACCCTAATCTGAGTTCCGGTGCTACGTGTGCAAAAAGCAAGGTCATCGAGCCAGCCAGTGCAGAATTAAACAAAGAGATCCATCGAAGAACAAAGGTAAAGACAGTTCTAATACTCAATCTGCAAATTTCACTCGAGAACTATGCTTACAGGCGACGACAACTCAGAGCAGTGGCGTACGCAGAATATGGTGTCTCGACAGTGGCGCCACTTCACATATCTGTGGCGACCCTGCGATTTTTTCGAAGATCGACGAGTCACGAAGGGGTGTGGTGAAATTGGCTGATGATTCAACGGCAGAGATCGTGGGAAAAGGCAGTATTCGCTTATCTACACGCATTGCGAACGAAGAGATAGATGTCTCTCTCTCAGATGTTTCTCACGTTCCAGACCTCAGGACAAACTTGCTGTCGGTGGGAAAGATCACCGATCGCGGCCACGAGGTGATTTTTGACAAGGAAGGTGCAGTCGTCATGAACGAAAAAGGAGAAGTCTTGATGCGAGCTGAGAGGAAGAATAACCTATATTACATGAGTGAGATGAATGTTTAGAGGAATTCCTAGATGAGCTGGAAAAGTGTATAGAAGACAAAGAGGTTATAATATTGGGAGATATGAATGCACATGTGGGAACAGATAGGCAGGGAAAAGAAGAGATAATTGGCCCGTTTAGTTATGGAAATCAGGATGAAGAAGGGGATCTGTTAATAGATTTCTGTAGAAGGAATGGATTAATTGTTAGAAATACATAGTTTAGGAAAAAGAACTCTCAAAAAATAACTAGGTATGGTTGGGGAGACAGAAAGACAAAGACAATGATTGATCTTATCCTGGTGGAAAAGGATAAACGAAGACAACTGGTAGATGTGACGGCTATGCCAAGAGGAGATTTTGAAGGAGACCATAAAGTGGTGATAGCCAAATTAAGGCTGGGAAAAATCACAAACCTTTTGGAAAAGTGGGAAAGAAAAATAAAGGTGTGGAAGCTAAAAGGGTGGGAGACAATGGACAAGTTCCAAGAGGATTTAAAAAAGGAAGTTCCCAAAGATGAAGCAAAAAGTGTATAAGAGGAATGGGCATGTTTTAGGAATGGTTTTGTGAAGTGTGCAGTAAACACCTGTGGAAGATTATCAGGGAAGAAAAAGGAAAGGGATACTCCTTGGTGGAACGACAGGGTAAAGGAAGCTGTTAAAGAAAAGCAAGTGGCATGGAGGAAGTGGATAGGCAGTAAAAATGCAGAGAAATTACAAAAATATAGAGAAGCAAAGAAGGCATTGTACAAGAAGAAAAACGGAAAAGTTGGGAAAGATTCACAGAAACTTTGAAGGAGGATATCCAAGGAAGTAAGAAGGTGCTATATGGATTCGTTAAAAACAGTGTAAAAGGTAGGGAAAATACAAAATTTGTAAAAACTGAAGCAGGGCAGATATTGTATCAAAGAGATGATATATTAAATAGATGGGAAGAATACTTTTCAAAGCTACTAAATGTGAAATACATTGAACTGGAAGATGAAAGGGAACAAGAAGAAACAATGGAGGAAGAAGAAGAACAACAACAACAAGAAAAGGAGATAACTATGCTAGAAATAGAGGAAGCCATACAGAAGATGAAGAGTGGTAAAGCAGCAGGAGTGGATGAGGTGACCACGGAAATGATAAAAGCAGCGGGACCAAAGGATACAGTGGCTGTATAGACTATTTAGAATAATTTGGAAGAAGAAAGAAATTCCAGAAGAATGGGGAAAGGGTTTAATTGTCCCGATTTTTAAGAAAGGTGACAAAAAGGAATGTAATAACTACAGAGGGATCACTCTTATTGCTCATGTAGCTAAGATCTTTGAGAGAGTATTGGAAGGCAGACTGAGGAGGAAGATAGAAGGAGAGTTGGAAGAAGAACAGTATGGTTTTAGGAAAGACAGATCAACATTTGACCTAATCTTTACATTAAGGCAAATGATGGAGAAAAGATGGGAATTTGGAAAAGATGATGATGATGATAATTGTTGTTTTAAGGGGCCTAACATCTAGGAATTTGGAAAAGACATGGTGATGACATTTATTGATATTGAGAAAGCATATGACAGTGTGCCTAGACAGGTGGTTTGGGATGTATTAAGAATAAGAAGAGTTATCAGAGCAGAAGTCCAAATGTTAAAAGCTATGTACAAAAATTGTGTCAGTAGCGTGAAGACCAGTATAGGAGAAACAGAATGGTTTAAAGTGGAAACGGGTCTCCGACAGGGAAGTGTATTGTCCCCATTACTATTCATCATAGTCATGGATGAAATCCACAAGAATGTCAAACAGTGATTGGGACAAGAAGCAACAAAGGCCATGCTGTTTGCAGATGATATAGTTATATGGGGTGAGGATGAAAAGGATGTACAAAAACAACTAGATGTATGGAACCAAGAGATAGAGAAATTTGGGATGAAAGTAAGCACAGAGAAGATCAAGATAATGGTAATGTCAAGAGGAAGGAAGAAAGGAAGAGGAAAGATAGAATTGAATGGCAACATTCTAGAAGTCGTTAAAATTTTCAAGTATTTGGGAAGTGTGATCGCAGAAGATGGAAAGATTAACTGAGGAAATTGGAAAGAGAATACAAAAAGCGAACAGTTTTTACCAGAGTGTAAGGGGTATTGTGTGGGACCGAGATGTCCCAAAGGAATGCAAAAAAGTATTATATTCAACCTACTACAGACCCATACTAACATACGCAGCTGGAGCGTGGACTACTACAAAAAGAGAGGAGAGTAGAATACAAGCCGCAGAGATGAAATTCCTAAGAGGTATAGAGGGCGGAAGCAGTGAATACTGCAAATTACATCTGTAATCGCCTGCCATCAAAAAGTATCGGAGGCAAAACACCGTACGAATTGTGGACGGGAGAGATTCCTAACATCTCGCAATTCAGTGTGAGGGCAAGAAGAGATAGAGTTAGAAATGAAGAGATTAGAGAAAGGACAGGAATATTGAAGCTGCAGGACAGGATCGAAACAACAAAGTTAAAGTGGTATGGACATATGATGAGAATGGGAGAGGAGAGAGTACCAAAGAAAACTTTCTGTGGAAAGATGACAGGGAAGAGACCACGAGGAAGGCCCCGGAAGAGATGGGCAGATACAGTGTGGGAGTGTGTAGAAAAGAAGGGAGGAAAACCCGAAGAGGTACTAAAATCAGGAGAGGAGTGGTGGAGAGACAGGCAACGATGGAGGTCCTTAATTCACAACCCGACCCAGGAAGCTGGAAACGGGAAATGACGATGATGATGATGATGACATCAGTGAGAGTCAAGAACATGCAAATATGGCTGCATCGCCCAAAATAATTGATCTAAAATTGCTACACCGTCGGCTCGGACATGTCAACGTGGGCGACATCTTGGTAGATGTGAGAAAAGGGAGGATTTCTGGCGTTGAGCTGAGAAATCCATCGACGACTCTGGACTGTAGAGTCTGCCTCGAGGGGAAGATGTCCAGGACGCAGTTTCCAAAGAAATCCGATCGACGGACGGAGCTACTCGATTTGATCCACACGGACGTGTGTGGACCAATGCCGATCCATCTATGCGAGGTTCAAGGTACCTCTTGGAATTCATCGACGATCACTCTCATTGGTGTGAAGTGTGATTTCTGAAGGCAAAATCAGAGGTCTACGAAGCTTCCGTCGAGTACGTTACCAGGATGGAGAATCAGAAAGGAAAACTAGTAAAGGTGATCCAGTCTGACAACGGCAGGGAATACCTGAATCGAGAGTTCGACAACTACCTGAAGAAGCGCGGAATCACAAGACGCCTCACAGTCCCTCACAACCCCGAACAAAACGGGAAGTTGGAGAGGATGAATAGGACTTTGATGGAGACTGTCAGGTGCATGTTGTTCGACGCTGGATTACTTCACCGCTTCTGGGCGGAAGCAGTGAATACTGCAAATTACATCCGTAATCGCCTGCCATCAAAAAGTATCGGAGGCAAAACACCGTACGAATTGTGGACAGGAGAGATTCCTGACATCTCGCAATTCAGAACGTTTGGAAGCAAGGTTTACTTCCTGGACAGGGATCCCAGAAGAGGGAAACTGGATCAACGAGGCAGAGAAGGCGTGTTCTTGGGTTACTCCGAAGAAACCAAGGGCTTTCGCATATACTCCCCTGACAAAGACAAAGTTTTGATTAGCCGAGATGTAAAATTCTTCGAGAATGAAAAGCCACTGGAAGAGACTAGGATGGAGCGCCCGGAATCCTCGAAGCAAGATACTTTTTGGGAGCTGTTCTTTGCAGAACCACCGCCACAATCATCAAGAGAAAAAGATCAACCAGCTGTCATGGAGGAACCAGTCTCTCAACCCGAAATCGGAGAAGATGATGAACCTTTCCTCGGTTTCGATGTGACGCCAGTAGATGATCATGATAGAACGACTGTCGAAACATCCGATACTACGCTTCAATTGATACAAGGACATGGTCGACCCCAGATTCTGCGAATTGGAAAAAGGGGAAGACCGTAGAAATTTTTTCAAACAAATCTCCATGGAGGAGCAAGAAGAAGACGTGGAGATTTTTCTAGCAGAGATTCCATTCAAGGAGGAAATAACAGGACCAAACTCTAACGAGTGGCATGGTGCCATGGTCATGGAAATGGAATCTATCTTGAGAAACAGTACATGGGTGCTGGTGGATCCTCCCCGTGATGCCAAAGTCATCGGATGCCGGATGGTGCTGCGCGACAAACTAAAACCTGATGGAACACATGAGAAGAGAAAGGCCAGGCTGGTGGCTCAAGGTTTCAACCAGGAGTATGGAATCAACTACTTTGACACGTTCGCACCGGTGGCGCGAATGGAATCAATTCGATTGATGGTTTGTCTTGCTGCCAAGCTCGGTGTAAAAATCAGACAGTACGATATCACAACGGCTTATCTGTATGGTGACCTAGATGAGGAAATATTCATGAAACAACCGAAGAACTTCAGGGAGATGTTAGAGAGCATTGCGATGTCTGGAACTGACGACGAAACCAAGGAGAAGGCCAAGAACATGCTTCACCAGTTGCAGGGAGGCGACAAGGTCTGCTTACTACAAAAATCACTGTACGGATTGAAACAGGCCGGTAGAAACTGGTATGCCAAGCTGCATGAGGTCTTGAGGAAGTGCGGTGCCAAACGAACCGCATCGGATCCGTGTCTATTCCAAATTGGTTCCGGAAATAACATAACTTTGATTGCCGTTTACGTTGACGACATGATGGTGCTGTCAAAATGCAAAAATACGATCGCCGAGATTTCCAGAGTCCTGAGTGAAAATTTCAAGGTCAAGGACTTAGGATTGGCCAAACACTTCCTAGGCATCGAACTAATCAAGGAGACCGGATGTATAGCCATGCAACAGCAAGGTTACATTGAAGAGCTTCTCCAACGCTACGAGATGGCCGACTGCAACCCTGTAGTCACACCACTCGACCCTGAAACGAAATTGAGCAAAAATGAGAATCCCAGTACTGACGAGTTGAAGTTGCCTTACCGCGAATTGGTAGGCGCACTGACATACCTGTCGACAACTACACGCCCGGACATTTCGTTCGCTGTCAGCTACCGGGGACAGTTCGACAATTGCTTCGGAGTCGAACATTGGAAAGCTGACAGGAAAGTGCTGCGGTACTTGAAGGGGACGTCGAACATCGGGCTGATCTACGAAGCAGACACCGAACCGATCCAAGGATTCGTCGACGCCGACTAGGGAAGCTGCCAAGAAGATAGGAGGTCCTACACGGGGTACGTGTTCCTTCTCGGTGGATGCCCTATATCGTGGGACTCAAGAAAACAAAGAACCGTGGCCCTTAGCACCACTGAGGCCGAGTACATGGCGTTGTCAGAGTGCGCCAAGGAAGCTGTGTACTTACGTCGATTTCTGCTCAAGTTAGGCTTCAAAGACTTAGCCACTGTGTTCATCTTTTGTGATAATCAAAGTGCAATTAATTTGGCAAAGAATGCAACGTATCACAGTAGAAGCAAACATATTGATATCAAACATCACTTTGTTCGCGAAGTCTTTGAGTGTAAATTTTTTGTTTTGAAGTATATCTCTACGAACGATCAAGTTGCTGACTTTCTCACTAAGAGTTTAAGTCGAATGAAACATGAACGTTGCTTGAAGTTTGCTGGTTTGGAGAGTGTAAAGATTGTATGAACCTCTACTTGAGGGGAAGTGTTGTAACTTTGGTAGTTTTATATTTTACTTTTAACAAGTATGCGGTTCTATACATGTAAGGTGCTGCCACCTGCCCTTTATGCTTCAGTTTGTCTAAAACCCGCGCCATGTTCGCACATGTTTAGTTTGCGCGGTTCCACTATTGCCATCCATGAACATCAGTTCGTTATTATTATTAAACTCACATCAGTTCGCTTTGCTTATATATCTCTGGTTTCCTCATATCCTCTTACAGTAATAATCAGTATGATGGACCAAATTCTAGCACATCATATCTTTCAAACATTTTAATAATCTTTCTATTACCTGTTGAGGACGTGTATGTCCATGCTATATATGTTCCATGATCTACTGTATATACATTATCTCTCTGACCCATGGTTAGCAGCTGGTATGCACCGAGACTTGTGGTTTAGTTTTGGGTAGCAGGGAGGAACAATTCTAGTAGGGGGTCATTAGCAGCATGAGGGGGATACAAATGTATGCACCACTTTATAAACAGAATAGTAACATTTCCAGAGTAGCCACCATCATTGACCGAACTGTTTGGCTCCTTACCATTGCTGAAATTGGGAGACTGATATTCTCAACCAATACTTTCACTATACTTTACTATGAGGAAAATATAATTAAATATCGAATGGTATGAATACATTAAATTTATTAATCACACCAATAGTCAATAAATGAAGTCTCTATAAATTATTATTGGACTAGTTTTGACTACATTGTGGTCTTCATCAGCAAATACGTACATGGTTTTAGGAAACATGTTATTGACAAAGCTGCGAGAATGTAATCAATGACGACTTATGTTAGGGTGTGTCGCCGTCTGTGAGTGTAAACCAATCTTATTTCGTGGTGAAAGTAATCTTAACTCTCCATAAAACCAAAGAAACTTAAATATCTAATGGTATGAATAAATGTATTAATCACACCAATAGTCAATAAATGAGGTCTCTATAAATTATTATTTTTAAAATTAAAAAGGAGGTCTATTCCAATTTACAGGGTATCAACCCATTAGCTTATATTTAGCTTACCTTTTCTTAAAAATATATTTAGGTTATGATGCACAAGAGTTTTTGATACATTAAGGAGTAGTTTAAATCTACTAAATACACACATCAAAAAAAGTTTTGCATCACCTCGGTTCCCAGATCTCCGGCATATAGACGTTGACTGTGTATATTGTATCAAAGATACAGTCCCTTTGACTGTTCATAGATGTCACTAAAACTGCTCAAAGATGTAAACAACCATGCATGAGCAGGGCCTATTAGACGGAGGGGGTACGACAGCCGATCAATTCCAGTCATTCCACCAGGACGAAGGTACGCTGCTCATGTTGTCTGTAGTTCTACCATGCCTAGAAGGTCAATACCGCAGTTCGATCGCGTCCGCATTGTTACTTTGTGTCAAGAAGGGCTCTCAACAAGGGAAGTTTCCAGGCGTCTCAGAGTGAACCAAAGCGATGTTGTTCGGACATGGAGGAGGTACAGAGATACAGGAACTGTCGATGACAGGCCTCGCTCAGGCCGCCCAAGGGCTACTACTGTAGTGGATGACCGCTACTTACGGATTGCCGCTCGGAGGAACCCTGACAGCAATGCCACCATGTTGAATAATGCGTTTCGTTCAGCCACAGGACGTCGTGTTTCAACTCAAACTGTGCGCAATAGGCTGCATGATGCGCAACTTCACTCCCGACGTCCATGGCGAGGTCCAGCTTTGCAACCCCGACACCATGCAGCGCGGTACAGATGGGCCCAACAACATGCTGAATGGACCCCACAGAATTGGCATCACGTTCTCTTCACCGATGAGTGTCGCATATGCCTTCAACCAGACAATCGTCGGAGACGTGTTTGGAGGCACCCTGGTCAGGCTGAACGTCTTAGACACACTGTCCAGCGAGTGCAGCAAGGTGGTGGTTCCCTGATGTTTTGGGGTGGCATTATGTGGGGCCGATGTACGCCACTGGTGGTCATGGAAGGCTCCGAAACGGCTTTACGATACCTGAATGACATCCTCCGACCCATAGTGCACCCATATCGGCAGAATATTGGAGAGGCATTTGTCTTCATGGACGACAATTCTCGACCTCATCGTGCACATCTTGTGAATGCGTTCCTTCAAGATAACGACATCGCTCGACTACAGTGGCCAGCATGTTCGCCAGACATGAACCCTATCGAACATGCCTGGGATATGTTGAAAAGGGCTGTTTATGGACGTCTTGACCCACCAACCACTCTGAGAGATTTACGCCGAATTGTCGTTGAGGAGTGGGACAATTTGGACCAACAGTGTCTTGATGAACTTGTGGATAGTATGCCACGACGAATACAGGCATGCATCAATGCAAGAGGACGTGCTACTGGGTATTAGAGGTAGTGGTGTGTACTGCAATCTGGACCACAAATGCTGAAAGTCTAGCTGTATGATGGTACAACATGCAATGTGTGGGTCTCATGAGCAATAAAACGAGCTGAAATGTTGTTTGTGTTGATCTCTATTCCCTTTGTATTTAAAGGTTCCGGAACTCTTGGAACCGAGGTGATGCAAAACTTTTTTTGATGTGTGTATAATAATATTAATGAAGGTAAATCATCATCATCATCATCATCATCAAATTCCAGCTCCAGTCGCCCGGGTGCTGTTAACGAGCCCTCGCCACCTTTTCCTGTCCATGAATAGTTGGTCTTCATGGGTCCTTCTCCAGTCTAGCCCTTTGTCTTCAAGATCATCCTTGATTTGGTCCAACCATTTCTTCTTTGGTCTTCCTACTGGTCTTTTTCCTGGGATAATCTTGTTGAAATAAGCTTTTGGTGTTCTCTCATCTCCCATTCTTTGAAGATGCCCATACCATCCTAATCGTTGCTTCTGCAAATATTTTGTAGCACTGATATCTATGCCAGCCTCTGTCCTGTTTGTTTCGTTCCTTACTTTGTCTCTCCTTGTCCTTTAAAGCATTGTTCTTATAAACTTCATTTCGGATGCCTGAATCCTACTTTCTTCTCTTCTGGACAGGGTGCAAGTTTCTACTCCGGAAGTAAATAATTTTACATAATTGACTCTAGCACTGTAATCCTTTTATCAGGCACTTCATTTTCTAGGAAATAAATAAGGCATAGGTTCATTTGAATTATATAATGTTAATTTATAAAATATTTATTGTGAAGGAATTATTATAAATGACTTTTATTGATCTAGAAAAGGCCTATGATAGCATCCCTAGAACAAAAGTTTGGGAAAGCTTAACAAATAGGGGGATATGCAAGGCTCTGAGAGACATGATAAAAGGAATGTGCATGGAGTGCTAGAGTAGTGTGAAGACTAGAGTCGGGATATCGGAATGGTTTAAAATTGACACTGGACTAAAGCAAGGAAGTGTGTTGTCACCATTATTGTTCGTAATGGTGATGGATGGCATCATGAAGGCAGCAATGAAAGAATATAGTAGGGCAAAGATGAAGGTAATGTTGTTTGCAGACGACGTTGTGATCTGGGGCGAGGATGAGATGGAGGTACAGGAACAGTTAGACGTAATAAATGAAAAGATTGAGCATTGGGGATTGAAGATAAATGTGTAGAAGAGTAAAACAGTGGTGATGAGTAGAAATAAGAAAGAAAAAAGGAAGCTTGTAGTTTAACGTGACCGTTAATCTCGCGATCATAAGCCACAGGACCTCCGTTTTACGTGGAATCCGAACCACAGGACATGGCATTTCACATCGAAAAGGAAGGAAAAGGAGTAATCAAAGTAGAAGATAAGGAATTGGAAGTGGTGAAACACTTCAAATACTTGGGAAGCGAACTGACTGAAGATGGAAGACTAGTTATGGAAATTAGCAGAAGAATACAACTCTGGAGTGCTTTTTACAAACAGGTACGGGGACTAGTATGAAACAAGGATATACCAATTAAGGCTAAAGAAGTTATGTACAAAGCATATTATGTTCCTATAATATATCCTGGTGCTGACATAAACTCTGACCACAATCTGGTTGTAATGAAATGCAGATTAAAGTTGAAGAAACTGAAGAAAAGTCAAAAGCCAAAAAGGTGGGCAATAGATAGACTGAAAGAGAAGGATGTAAACGAAAGATTCAAGAAGAGTATAAAGGAAGGACTAATGAAAAACCCTAAACAAACTTCAATTGCAGACGAATGGGCACTTTTGAGGAATGAAATAACAAAATCCGCAGAAGAAAACATTGGTAGGAAAGAGAGAATAGGTAGAAAACCGTGGATCTCTCAGGATATACTCGAATTGATGGATGAAAGGCGGAAGCACAAGAATGTAAGAGATGAAAAGGGGAAAGCAGAATACAGACGTCTGAGAAATGAGGTTAACAAGAAGTGCAAGGAAGCGAAAGAAGAATGGTTGAAAGAGAAATGTGCTGGTATAGAAAATTGTCTGAAATTAGGAAAAGTAGACACAGCTTATCGAAGGATTAAGAATACTTTTGGGGAAAAGAAGACTAAGTGCTGTAATATTAAGGACACAAATGGAAAGCCTCTAACAGATAGGGAAGAAAAGGTTGAGAGATGGAAAGCTTACATAGAGAGTTTGTATAAGGGAAAGGAGATTGAGAATCATGTAATGGAAAGAGAGGAGGAAATTGATGAGGATGCGAAAGGAGATTTAATATTGAGATCAGAATTTGATAGAGCTTTGGAAGACTTAAGCAGGAACAAAGCACCAGGCATAGATGATATACCGATTGAGTTGCTACGCTGCATAGGAGAGGAAGGTCTGATCAGGTTATTTCACTTGGTGTGTAGGATTTATGAGTCAGGTGAGGTACCCCCTGATTTCAAGAAGAATGTAATCATCCCTATACCAAAGAAAGTGGGAGCTGACAGATGTGAAGATTACCGTACAATCAGCTTGATTACTCATGCTTCAAAGATCCTGTCTAGAATAATTTACAAGAGGATTGAGAGCCAGATAGAAACGGAGTTGGGTGAAGACCAGTTTGGTTTCAGGAGAAATGTAGGAACAAGGGAAGCTGTACTAAGTCTTAGGCTGATTTTGGAAGGTAGAATAAGGAAAGATAAGAGAACGTTCATGGCTTTTGTAGACTTAGAAAAGGCTTTTGATAACGTTGATTGGACTAAATTGTTTGACATTTTGAAATCGATTGGAATAAAGTACAGGGATAGGAGGGTGATATACAATCTATACAGAAACCAGACAGCAGTCATTCGAGTTGAAGGACATGAGAGAGAAGCTGGTATTCAGAAAGGTGTAAGGCAAGGCTGCAACTTATCACCCATACTTTTCAATCTTTACATTGAACAAGCAATGAAGGAAATTAGAGAAAAATTTCAAGTGGGAGTGAAGATTCAAGGAGAAATAATTTCAACTCTGAGATTTGGTGATGACATCGTCATCTTGGCCAACAAGCCTGAGGATTTGAATGAGTTTTTGAATGGTATGGACTCCGTCTTACGGAAAGAATTCATGATGAAAATTAATAAATGTAAAACAAAAATACTGGAATGCAGCCGAAATAAATCAGAAACCTCTATGGAGATCAAATTGGCAGGTGAAAAGCTGAAGGAAGTAGGAGATTTCTGTTACTTAGGAAGCAGAATAACCAGTGATGGACGAAGCAAAGAGGATATAAAAAGTAGGTTGGCTCAGGCAAGAAAAGCATTTCTACAAAAAAGGAATCTGCTGACATCGAATATAGATTTAGGTATTAGGAAGTCATTTTTGAAAGCCTTTGTCTGGAGCGTGGCGCTCTATGGAAGTGAAACTTGGACTATTGGTGCAGCAGAAAAGAGGAGAATTGAAGCATTTGAAATGTGGTGTTACAGGAGAATGATGAAGATCAGATGGGTAGATAGGGTTACAAACAAAGAGGTATTAGGACGAGTGGGAGAGGAGAGATGTTTCTGGCGACTGCTAATGAAGAGAAGAGATAGGTTGGTAGGACACATACTAAGACACCCAGGAATAGCAAGCTTAGTTATGGAAGGAAGGGTCGAGGACAAGAACTGTAGGGGTAGACCAAGGTTAGAATATGTTAAACAGATTGCCTCGGATGTAGGGTGTGGTAGCTATGTTGAGATGAAACGATTAGCTCAGAACAGGGAGGCATGGAGAGCTGCATCAAACCAGTCAAAAGACTGAAGACTCAAACACAAACACATAATGACATATGCAGCAGAAACTTGGAAAATGACTAAGAGGGATGAGAGCAGAGTACAAGCAGCAGAGATGAGATTCCTGAGAAGTATGGTCCAGAAAACGAGGAGGGACAGAGTGAGAAATGAAGATATACAGAAAGAACTGGGAGTACAGAAACTAAATGACAAACTGGAGCAAAACAGATTGAGATGGTTTGGACAAGTCAAACGGATGAATGAAGTAAGGCTACCAAGACGAGCACTGGAATGACGGATGACGGGGAAGAGAGGATGAGGAAGACCAAGAATGCAGTGGATGGACTCGGTGGAGAATAGTATTAGAAAACTGAACCTGGATTGGAACACTGGAACACTGTGTCGGAAGAGGAATGGTGGAACGACAGAACAAAGTGGAGAGGAACCATATTTGCCCCACCCAGTGTCAACTGGAAAAGGGGAAATGAAGATGATGGTGAGTATAAAATTTAAAAAAGAAATATTTAAGTGTAAAGAATTTATATAATGTATAATAAATTTTTCCTGTAGGGGTAGAAGTTTCTGATTTTTAAAAAAGTCTTTTTTTTTTCTTCTTTTTTTCTCCACCATCTGGGATGTGGAGGTGACCTCAAGGGGAATTGAGGTCTGTAAATTATCTTCTCCTAAATAGATCTGTATTTATTTTGATTTATACAAATAACCTATTATTTTATAAATGTATTAAAAATGTAGGGACAATAATATTTATTAATATTAAAATTTCCTTGAAGAGGTTGAAGTATCCGATTTTAAATGAAGGTTTTGTTTTGCCCCCTCCGCATCTTCTGGGATGTAGAGGTTACCTCGAGGGGGAATTGAGGTCTGTAAATTATCTTCTCCTCAAAAGATCAAATTTAGATTTATCTAAATTTTTGATTATTCATATAAATAAATTTTATTTTATAAATAATTCATTTAAATATTGGGTCATTCATTAATTTATAGGAGATTTTTTTAATAAGAAGAATTTTTTTAAAGAAAAGTGTATGGGAATTTTTTTATTATTAAAGGATTTTTTTAAAATCAATATTCTTAAAAATAATGAATTCTATCAAAGATGTCATTAATTGCAAATGTCCGTAAAAGAATTACATAAAATAACTAATAAGAAATCAAATCTGTTATCATTATTTAAAGATAATTCTCTAATAAAATTAATATTGATGTGCAAAACAAATTAAGGGTATAAATTGAAAAAATGAAATTTTCTTGAAAAGGATTTTTAAAAATATCCTTCTATAAAATGTTATAGTAGCCAACTTTATCAATCTCCAAAACACTTTTTTTTATTTTATAGCTGAAGTCTTCAGAGGGTAATTAACCTGAAGATAAGAAAAGCATGAAAAGGAAAATCCTGAAATTTCTGCTATGTAGCTAATGTTCGACACATGTTTCTATGCATATTAAAATGTGATATGTCTATTCCAAGTTCTTCGAACCATTTAACTTGTCTGGTAATTTAGGTGAAAAGTGCTACATTAGTGTACTCCAGTTGCTATGTAATAATTATTATTATATTTGAACTAGCCTAATATTCTCAAGCAAATCATGAAAAATTCTATGTGAAACACAACATCTGGTGACTTCTTGTGTGTGATGTTGGACAGAATTCATACCGGTACATCCAAAGAAACAAGGTGACCATGGCTTATTTATCTAACTGTACATGAGATCACCTTGTTGCTGTTGGTTAATTTTAGAGACAGGAACATCTTGGTTATCATCCTCGTGTACTTCTGATAACAAGTATTATTGTGGAGTCATTAATAAGATAATTTTTATGGTTTAGAATCGTTTTAGTATCCTAAGGTTTGAAATAAGGTACCATCCCAGCATTTGTTTGATGTTTGTATGGAGAAATTCTGCAGAAAATCAGTCTCATGATGTTCACTATGGGCAAAGAAATTTGATCCTGCATGTTATTATGCCCTTCCTACAGTCAAGATAGTGCACAGAAACAAAAATAGTAACTGTAGGCAGATCCAATGTGCTTCTCAGTCACATCTGCCATTGACTACTGTATTTTATGACTATCTGTCACTACTACAGTCACTGCACAAAGACAGATCTTCTGTTCAAGTAAACTATTTAAGTTACGGTTTTCTCCAACTGAAAAGGAAGGCAGTTGACCATGATGTTCCACCCCTTACAACAATGATCCCCACCACTTTGTCAGCTAAAAAGACAAGGTACATTCACAGCCATTTAGTGTCTTCTTCTTCTTCTTCTTCATTTCCAGTTTCCTGGGTCGGGTTGCGAATCAAGGACCTCCACAGTTGTCTATCCCTCCAGCATTCATTTCCTTCTTTCAATACTTCTTTTTCTTTTACTCCTCTTTTCTCTATCCTTTCATTCACCGTATCTATCCACCTCTTTCTGGGCCTTCCTCGTGGTCTTCTTCCTGGTATTTTCTCCATAAATATTCTTTTTGGTACTCTATATTCTTCCATTCTCATCATATGTCCGTACCACTTCAGCTTACTGTGGTCTCTATCTTGTCTTGCAGTTTTGGGAACCCAGTTCTCTCCCTAATGTCCATATTTCTGATTTTATCCCTCCATAGTGTAGTTATACTTATTGTGCATTTTTATGGAATGGAGAAAGTTCACAATATACATTATAGCCACTGAAGATCGCAATCCCCTATATTTCAATCACCAGATGCCACTGCTATTCGGTGCCATTTAGCAGATATCTCACTGTCCTAAGTTTGTGGGAAAGTTCAGTGCTGCTCTCATATTGTTTACCGAAAAATTTGCTCTCCAAACTTTGCGAGAATATATTAGTGTCAGTAGAAGGTGAGAAACACATGGCCATGAAGAAAATAATGCTATATTTCAGAAAACATTCAAGTGTGAAATTTTGCAGAAAGAGTTGAATCACAAATTTTAGTGAACACAATAATACGATCCCATTTATTACAAACTATAGTACTTCATAAATCCAAAAAACTATGGTTCACTCATTTTTTATAATAAAAGGAATAAATAATCTTGAAATTCCAGGTTCTTTACATTATTATGTAATGAATTCTATTGAAATTTCACAATAATATGGCATGACCCCCAAAAACCTACAACTTAATCTCGTTTAGTAGACTTCCTTGGCCGAAGCTAATGCTATTAAGTGCAGTGTCATAGGCTGTTTTGCTGCATCTGGAGTTTCTTAAATGCTGACATTTTGTCATTGTTGTAGATATGGTAGAATGGTTGACAGGTGCTTTAGTGTCCGACTGCGCAGGGAACTTGTGGCAGACTGGAGCAGTTTCTGTGCTTATAGTTGACGATTTAATGTCAATTTCCTTTCGGTCAAAAGACCTATAGAGCTCTATCTATAGAAAATTTTCCCTTACAGCACTTGTTCGGGAGGTTGGGTGATAAGCTATTTAAATTTTAAATGGTCAGAGTGTGACAAGGCACAGGAAACTATAAGAATAGGTACTGTGGATCAGCGTTTCCCAAACTGTGGTACGCAGTGATGTTACGAAAGATATAAAATTATTAGATACATTACGAAAAATATAAAATTTAAAAATATAAAAACATTGATATGTTGCCAAAGGCCAATAATATTCAAGGCCAAAGATAAGGAGCAGTTTTATGAATTGAATTGTGATTCAGAACTAAGGCAAACCTTTTCAAAAATGGCTCTTGTGAACTTTTGGGTTGAGAAGCGTGCAGACATAGCTGACATAGCTGCCTTTCACTACTTCGTACTTGTGTGAGACTGCATTTACTTCACTTGTTTATCTTCTGAATAAATAGCGGAATAGGCTCCTTACAGTGGAGAACTATCTTCGTTTGAGACTCAGCAATCTTAAACCAGACATTCGTAAGTAGGCTTCGAATCTTCAAGCTCACCCTTCACATTGAAGTTGTTAGTTGAACTTTGGTTTTTATGTTTAATTATTTAGAGTTTTTTATTAATATCATTTGTACAGTGTCATTTCTGAATGTTTGAATTAAATACTTATTGCAATAAATAATAAAACAACTGGACACTCCTTTTATTATTTCAGCGTTAACTCTAACAAACACAATTTACAAACCATATTTTGGTCTGCTACTTAGTGATGGTGGGTTATAGTTACTATATCTCCCAACATTAGGTGGTATGCTAGAGATTCTCATCTCTTAAAGTGGTACACAAACAAAAACGTTTAGAAAACACTGCTGTAGATGAAGGTATTGACTCCAACTAAACACAGTTATTATACATGAACAATGTTGCATCAACCATCTGAGATACGATTACTGCTGAGGAAAGCTGCACAGTAGTATATTTATCCTAGTGTTTGTAGGCTAGTTGATAAAAGAGGGTACTGCTGCTCCAGTGTAAGCAACACTTAGTTCCTAACTCGGTCTTCGGCAATTGTATCTTAAATGGTAATGCTGTGATTGACTTGACGATATACAAGGGACCCAGCAAGCTATTCATCTCATTCTATGTCCACTTGTCTGCATGCATCATTCCCTTAAATATGTTCACCCAGTCTATTTCTGCTGCCAGAACCTACATGATATTCTTCTTTCTCTCTTTCAAAGATTATTTGACCCCTTCCCCCTATACTATGCAAGACTGTGTTAGTCCAGTCTCCGTCCAGTCTCCCCCCTCGTTCATTCAGCAGCTAATTCTTCTCTTTTACAATTAAGTTATATAGACTTCTACAGACACCAAAGTAACTCAGGTTGTCAGCACCCAAGGCTGATGATGGGAGATGTCCCTAGTCCCTACACATAGCAAGAACACCTATACTGCAATAACTCTTAGTGTGGGAAATAGTATAATACTTAACTTTCTATCCTTTATCCGTTTAAGGGTTAATTTTTAAGTTTAATGACTCCATATGATATTTAATTGCATTGTCTGTGTGGGTGTATCCAGTCATGGCAGGTGGCATTTTACTTTGGGAGTGCAAATTTCAATATTTTTCAGCATAGACTGTTGTAAATAGCCTTTACATTTGAATGTGGTGCAATTACACAGAGTGGTCGGAAACAACATGGACCCAGTATATGAGTGATAGAGGATTGGTCATACTAATAAATAATTTGAATGCCTGTGTACCGTACATTTTTAAAATTATTACGTGATTATATTCTTCTTCTTGGTGTGCCATCTTCTAACAAAGATTGGCGATCATCATGGCTATTTGATACTTGGATACTGTCACACAGAAAAGTTCACCTGTTGTTGTCTGGTACCAATCCTTGAGGTTCTTAAACCAAGAAGTTCTTCGTCAGCCAGGTCCCTGATATCCTACAATTTTTCCCTACATTACCAGTTGTAGGACCCTGTAGGCTACTTTTCATTCCACATCACGTGTCCAAAATATTCAAGCTTCCATCTTTTAATGGGTAGCAGTACTTCTGTACTTTAACTTAGCCTATTCAACCCCTCAGTATTTTCCACTTTTTCTGTCCACGAGATGCAAAGCATTCGCTGGTAGATCCACATTTCAAAGGCTCCCAGTTTCTTGCACAGGGCCTGCATGTAAGTCTACTCTTCCATACCATACAATAATATAAGAAACACATATCCTTGAACCATTCTCAGCCTAAAGTCCAGGTTAAAGATGTGGTTAGAGACCAAGTTCTTTAATTTTAACAAATGTACTTCTCGCATGGTCAATCCTGATCTTGATCTCTTGGCTGTCCATTCAATTTGGTGATGATATAAAAATGCTAAATTATAAAGTAATTTACTCAATTTTCTCATAATAAAGTGGGTAGCATTAGGGTGTCCCTTATTTTTCAAAGTTTTAATTTTGCAATGCATAGGTTATTGTTTTATTCATTTGGGCCTAAAACACCCGAAAATATTTTTTTCCCTTATTTGGAACAGTGCAACCCGTGCCGACTCGCGCCCAAACATGTCCATACAAGTTGCGTCGCAAGAATGGCGCGTTCTCATTGTTATTGTCACTTAGTTTTCGCTGATCGGGTAGTTAGCGCGGATTGTTTTATATTTCGAAGATGTCAGTGGAGCTAAGGAGCAATAAAAAAAGTAATATCTTGGTTGGTGAAGTATATCACCAAATAACGGGCGCAAAATTACCATCTAATCGTCAAGTTCTCGCAGTTCTACCTATATTTTTCAACATCCGTGAGGTTAAGTTGACTGTTAGTGAAAGCGCAAATCTTGTCAATCGGGAGTGCAATATATTCTGGGAAAAGGCTAGAATACCTACCAGAGCTGTGCCTAATTGTGTTAAAAAGTTAGTGGATCTTTATCAGCTCTGGCGAGAACTGCAAAAAAATAGCAAGAATATTCAGGATTTACAAGGCGCCGCGAGGAGAACTTTCAACTTGAATTAGATAATTTATTCGATATTGCACATGCTGATGCTTTTGAAGGAATAAAAATCGAAAAATTGGTCAAGGATCACATTGAAGTACAAATTTATGTACAAATTCCTATACTCAATGACTCAGTGCGGCGTGAGCGCCGTATAACGGCAAAGTGCCTGGCGGGAGACAGACGCGCAACGCGGGCCAGCGGGCAAGCGAGGGTCCCCGTCGCATATAAAACAAACTCTCTGTAGAAGCACTTGGTCTTAGTTTTGACAATTACCCGATCAACAAATCTTCTATTCAATGCAGTCGAACACAAATGAGAAAAGATAGAGCGGAATCCATTAAGTCCGATTTTCAGAATAACGTGCCCGAAGTAGTTACTGTTCATTGGGATGGAAAATTGTTACCTGCTCTGGACGTAAGAAGTTCTAAAGAAGAACGCCTACCAATTATTATTTCATAGGATGAAGAAGAACAACTTCTTGCTGTACCGAAGTTAGACAACTCTTCCGGCAAAGAGCAAGCGAAAGCAGTATCAAATGCTCTTCATGACTGGAACCTGGATGATAAGGTACAAATAATGTGCTGTGATACAACAGCATCTAATACAGGACGCTTGAACGGAGCTTGTGTGCTTTTAGAGCCAAAACTAGAAAGAGAGTTGTTACTCTCTCCTTGCCGCCATCAAATTTACGAACTGGTGCTCAAAAGTGTGTTTGAATCAAAGATCCAACAAATCACTAGCAGTCCTGATATTCCGCTGTTCAAAAAGTTTAGAGACAACTGGAAGAATATTAATCCTAGTGCCATCAAACCATGCACTGATTTTGTTCAACAACATCTCTGTGAGGCAAATGTTATTGAATTGGTGACTTTTTTAACAATGAGCGGTCAAAATCTACTGTACAAGATGATTATCGCGAGCTCATTGACCTCGCTATTGTTTTTCTGGGTGGAGACATTAAAAATAAAATAAAAATCAGACCTCCCGGTGCAATGCATCAAGCACGATGGACGGCAAGAGCTATTTACTCCTTAAAAAATGGTGTTTACTGCAGTCCCAGTTTAAAATGAGCGCTAAGGACAAACAAGCTTTACAAGATGTTTGTTTATTCTTTGTGGCAGTTTACGTGATGTAGTTCGGCGATAAAAGCCCCGAATCAAGATATTTGTTTCTTTTAAGACCTTAAGAGATTACGAGAAAGTTGACAAGTTGATTTCCAGTGCGGCTATAAACAAGTTCTGTCGACACTTGTGGTACTTGTCAGAGGAAATAGCCATTCTTTCAATTTTTGATGATGAAGTTGATGAGCAGGCCAAAGGAAACATTGTAGAAAACTTACAAAAAGAATGCTTTGGTGATTCCGGAAAGAGATATGTTCCATCGAAAGAATAGATGTCTGGCTCTATATGGTACGTAGTAGACTAGTAGTGTGTTATCTGGTATTTAATTTAGAACTGATTTGTTTTATTTATAGGCACTACAAGTATTTTTTATCTTGTTTCAGGGAAATCTTTGAGTGATTTTGTTTCTGTCAAAAGTAAAGATTTATTTTCACGACTGAAACTTGACAGTGGTTTCCTTCAAGAAATTGTGTCTTCATGGAGAGACAACGTGGCGTTTGTAGAAGCTAAAAAGAAGGTTTCTACCTTAAAAGCAGTTAATGACACACCTGAAAGAGCTGTTAAACTAATGACAGACTTTCATGGTTTGATTACCGCAGTTAAAGAACAGTTCTTATTACATTGTGTGCAAGAACATAGAAAATTTTCCCAGACTGTAAAAAAGAGACTTTGAAGAGGAAATATCCAAAAGAATGACTATAAAAATTGTATCTTTTTTGTTACTTACAAGAAGAGTATTATATAAATTTCGGTTTTTATTTATATTTCTCTAAAATAATTGTTTTGTGCGATCATCTACAACTACATTTAGCAGACACTTTAAGCAGCTATTTTCTAAAATTTTAGGCCCCGTCGGCACGTGTTAAAATTAATGTAGGAAGTTGAAATTCTGTACTTGGGTAACTAATAGACTAATAAACACAATAACGGGGTATGCGTTTTAATAAATGAAAAACAAATTTTTTGCCCTTTTAAAGGACACCCTAGTGTGCATGGGCGAATATGTGAATAGTAACCCACTGTTACTGGGTATATCTTTCTATGCTTTCAGAATCACATTACTGATGCTTATTCTGAAGAATAGCCCTGTTGTGCTTCATTTTGAAGCATTACAGATAAATTTGGGTAGGCCTATTATATTTACCATTTTGACATATTTTAGATTTGATATAAGTATTACAGTAACTAGATTTTAATTAAGCTAAAATTGGATATAACTGTTGGTTGGTTCCTCAGTTTAGGGGCTGCAACAACGCGGTCATGTAGCCCCATGTACTTTGGGTGTGTGTAGAATCTGTCTGATAATCGGTGTTAATTGTGATGACTGTATTAGTGTTTTTTATCTGTTTTCAATTCAAGTGAGGACTGCAGACAATGAATTTTTTCAAGTAGTTCCTACTATTGCCACCAAACGCCACCGTCAACGACTACTAGTTCAGAACTTGATTACCAGATGCCACCGCAGTCGGCTCCTGGCGACGAATGTCGGAACCTAAGAGCATTTGTCGAATGTTTAACCTATATTATAATTTAGCTCCACACAGGTGTAATTAGTGGAAGGTTCTTTAACATGCCATAAATCTATGACAAGATATAACTGTGAAATGAATGATATTTTGGGCCATTATTCTCAAATAACTTAATTTGAACTTGTGATTTTGATCTAGTTTGTTTAATTCTTTTGCCCACCTCATAGCGCAGTGACTAGCTTTCTTGGCTGTCGCCATGGAAGTGTGGGTTTGATTCCCAGCTCCGTCAAGAAATGTAACTCTGGTCTAAGGGCTAGAATGGGGTTCACTCAGCCTCATGAACCAGAACCAAGAAGAAGTGGGTTCAATCAAACCTCAGCCATCCTAGAAGTGGTTTTCTATGGTTCCCCACTTCTACTCCGGGAGAATGCTAAGATGGTACCTAAGTTACGGCCATGACCACCTCCTACACAAAAGCTAGCTTTAATTATACACACACATACACTAATACAGCCATCACAATGACTCGGGCTATCAGACAGATTACACACGTACGTGGGGCTACATGACCACGATGTCACAAAACCCCTAAATGAATCTTTCTTTGATTTGGTTGATTGGTCTTAATGGTGTATGGCATGGTATTCTTTATGTGAATATTCAAGTTCAATAAATATGACCTGTTTGGACCAAAACATGGGTGTGATTTAGATGTCCGCTCTACAAGGAATTATTGTATAACGTAATTTCTACGTTTCTGAAAATTCCTAGTGTTGTTTGGAGATATGGTAGAAGACTACTCGTCCTGCGGCATAGCTGTGCTTGTTAAATCGTACATCACAGCTACGAGGGCAGCTGCGGTAAGTCCAGAGATCGCAGGATCGAGTCCGGTGATGGTAGTGGTTTTTCCCTGGATTTTTCCCTACTTTCTCCAGGCAAATGTCGGGATACCGTAGTACATTACTTCAAGTCCCAGGGCACCTACTTCATCCCTGCCCCTAATACAGTTACACACACCACTACAGTCATCACAGAAATACAGGCTATCAGACTATTTCACCACACACCCTACTACATAGGGCTTATGACCAAGATGTCCCAAACCCCTACTGAATTAACAACAGAAGACTGCTCATAATGTATAGATTAAGGCCAAGTTAGGAAAAAGCACATTGATGTAGCCATGCGTATGAATGGCTTTGATGGTGGTGTTATGTGATGCAAATGGATGAATATGGTATATATTAAACTAATCCCTCAGTATGCCTTCCTTCGGAGGGAAAGTAAAGCTGGTGGGCCCATGTCATAGATTTATGGCATGTTAAAGAACCTTCCACTAAGGCTGTGTTCCAAAGCTTCATTTTCAGCCGTAGTGAACTAGATAGTCGACTAATATTCCGGATGTGACGTCACAAGTCATGATCCAAAGGTGCTTAGCACTGTAACGTTAATTATCCCTTACGTTGAGCGGCATTTGTAACGGTTTCGCTTGCCCACACGTTGAGCGACAAATGTAGCAGTTATTCACTTTGCTCCACGTTGAGCGTACAAGTGTAACGTTAATTATTGCCCCCTGTTGGTAGCAACATGTGTAACGGTTTGTCAGCCCCTAACTGTTGGGAGATAAATGTAACTGTTTACCTTTGCCTAAGCTATGTTGTTTTAATGGGCGCCAAGACCTCAACGCAATGTTGAAATCTAAATTTGTATTTAACAACGTCTAGCTCTGGCAGAACACCTTCAAGACTCTATTCACTCAGATCGTGGTATGATTTGATCATTAACCCAACAAACAATTGTATCAGGAGAAGGAATTGGTCTATATCTAATGCTACCTACTGTAACGTGTTTTTCGAGGGTTTTTTATGCAACTGGCATAAGTCAGTAGGAAGCCATTCTATATTTATTTACGCGGCAAATTGTTCAGCCAAGATAATTTTTCATGTTAATTTATTATTATTATTAATTTATTATAATTATTATTAAGATATTTTCGGAGCATTTTATAAAAATTATAAGCATACAGATAGGTTTTCTATGTCTTAGAAAACGCTAACAAGCAAATTATTACGAACGACGATATCATAGAAAATTATGCGATTACGGAATTTTACGGAGTTTTCGTCAGTTAGGGTATATTGAGAGACGTGACTCACTGGGAATTCTAATACAAGCTGATTCCTGTCGAGGAGCATGACGCAATCCTGGGTCGCAAGGTCTAGAAGAGGCGAATTGTTGAAACGGAACCCTGTCGCCGAGTGTAATGACCCGGAGGAGGAGAAGATCGCGTGGTGGTTCAGCCAATCAGGGGAGACGACGTAAGCTAGTTGGGACTGAAGAGTGGGGAGCCGGCATGTGGATATAACGTTCGACGCGCCGTGAAACGAGGACAATCTGTAAAATACTTGACGAGTATGGATGCGCGTGCGAGTGGCTCCGATGTTCGGTGGAGTTAAGGACAATCTGTGTAGAACTTGCAGTGTACGGTCGCAAGTGCGTGACGCTCCGATGTTCAGTGGAGTTAGCGACGAACTTTTGTAAAACGTAACCAGTGCGGTTTTACGAGAGTTTGGGTCCGAGGTACGGACCATAGAATTATCTAATCTACCAGAATATCATCAAATTTCGACGGAGATGACGACGTCCAGGAGACTGTGGGAAGCACACAGCATCATCAAGAACGAGGGAAATGCTTTGGCAATTTCCAGGGGTAAGCGCTAATGACGCAGAAATACGCAATCTCTCATTTTTCTTTGTTTTATATTTCATAATTCAGTAACTTCATAGCTTGGAAATAAGAGTAAAATCAATTTATCAGACTCCGTTTTCACGTAATTTTCTATCGGTAATATTCAAATCACAACGCTCCAATTTAAATTTTAAACTTATTATTATTATTAATTTTGCTATACTTGTTTTATATAATAAATTCATTTCTTTTACAATGCAATCTTTGCTTTCAGTAGGTAGCATTAGATATAGACCAATTCCTTCTCCTGATACAATTGTTTGTTGGGTTAATGATCAAATCATACCACGATCTGAGTGAATAGAGTCTTGAATGTGTTCTGCCAGAGCTAGACGTTGTTAAATACAAATTTAGATTTCAACATTGCATTGAGGTCTTGGCGCCCATTAAAACAACATAGCTTAGGCAAAGGTAAACAGTTACATTTATCTCCCAACAGTGTGGACTAGCGAAACCGTTTCATTTGTCGCTACCAACATGGGGCACTAATAACTGCTACACTACTGAAAGCAAAGATTACATTGTAAAAGAAATGAATTTATTATATAAAACAAGAATAGCAAAATTAATAATAATAATAAGTTTAAAATTTAAATTGGAGCGTTGCGATTTTAATATTACCGATAGAAAATTACGTGAAAACGGAGTCTGATAAATTATTGATTTTACTCTTATTCCCAAGCTATGAAGTTACTGAAATATGAAATATAAAACAAAGAGAAATGAGAGATTGCGTATTTCTGCGTCATTCGCGCTTACCACTGGAAATGGCCGAAGCCTTTCCCTCGTACTGGATGATGCTGTGAGCTTCCCACAGTCTCCTGGACGTCGTCATCTTTGTCGATATTTGATGATATTCTGGTAGATTAGATAATTCTATGGTCCGTACATCGGACCCAAACACTCGTACAACCACGCTGGTTAAGTTTTACAAAAGTTAGTCCTCCACTCCACGGAACATCGGAGCGACTCCCGCATGCAACCGTACTCGTTAAGTTCTACACAGATAGTCCTCGTTCCACGGCGCGCTGAACGATATATGCACCCGCCGCATCCCCACTCCAGTCCCGACTTCTAGCTTGCGTGGTCTCCACTGATTGGCTGAGCACGCCGCTATACTCCCCTCCTCTGGCTCATTACACTCGGCGGGAGGGTTCCGTTCCAATTATCCGCCTTTTCTTGACGCTGCAACCCCGCTTGCGTAATACTTCTTGACAAGAATCAGCCCGTATCTGAATTTCCAGTGAGTCATGTCTCTCAAAATACCCTAACTGACAAAACTCCGTAAAATTCCGTAATCACATACTTTTCTATGATATTGTCGTTCGTAATAATTTGCTTGATAGCGTTTTCTAAGACATAGAAAACCTATCTCTATGCTTATAATTTTTATAAAATGCTCCGAAAAATACCTTAATAATAATTATAATAAATTAATAATAATAATAAATTAACATGAAAAATTCTCTTGGCTGAACAATTTGCCGCGTAAATAAATATAGAATGGCTTCCTACTGATTTATGCCATTGGCATAAAACCCCTCGAAAAACACATTACAGCACATAGCAATAAAGTCTGTAGTAGCTAGTGAACAAAAGTGCATGCTTGATTTGTCGACTTGTACAAAAAAGTTATGGAAATTGTAGGTTGTCTTTGGTCTTAATTATAATAATTTTGTTAATGCAGCCAATGGCCATGTACTTTTCTTTTCAGGATGGGTCAGGGAAGGGATATTGGAAGGAAACCGGCTGTGGACCTATTGAAAGGAACCGTCCCGGCATTTGCCTGGTGGTGAAAATGGGAAACCACGAAAACCATTTTCAGGACGCCCGAGGTGGGATTCAAACCCATGCTCTCCCGATGCCAGCGAGGCACGAGGTAGCGCCTTAGCGCTCTCGGCCACCGCGGCCGGTGAATCCTCTTTGCTTGGGACTTGGCCTATACTCTTTGCCAATTTCTCAACCGTGTTTCAACCCACGTGCTCTGTTGTTCTGTTTATTTAATTTATTATAAATGGATAGTTCTTTTGAAAACTCTCTTCCCATGGAAAGCAGAAATGGTGCTGAATTTAAATGCTTGGTTTTTCGGAAATCACGACCGAGGATTGAAACGACATTCTCGATTCATGCTCTCTAGCACACAATAAGGGCCTCATCTAAAGATTTCAACTTGCTGCTGCCTTATTAACATGATTGCCCTACTTCTCTTCCCCCTGAACTGAATTCGCTTAATCAGCCAAACACAAACCATAATTAAGGCTCGGCTAAAAAGAGATGCCAGGCGCATCCAGGATGGTATTCAAAGCAATCCAAAGAATTGTATCGTTATTTTAAAACAGCTGATATCTTAAATTTGAACCTTCGATCGAGATTTGAACACTCCGCACTTGTCATGAAAGCGCAAAGAGCTTACAAGGAGTAGCAGATCACCGCCATCTTGAGTGTTGGTTTGGTACTAGCATGTAAGTCCAGTGGGTTTCAGAACAAAAGTCTATGAAGGAGGCTGTGATCAAGCACACATGTCCCAAAGCTCCGTAGCAGACAACTTGAGCTTTGGGACACAGCCTCACTACACTTGTGTGAAGCTAATATTTGTAGTTTAGATTTGATAATACTATATTAGTTCCAATGTTTGCCGCCAGGTGCTGGTTGTGATGGCCAAGTTCGCAGCAAGGTGTCGTAGACGGTAGCATTTGGTAGCAAAAGTACGAACTACTTGAAAATTGATCCTGTGCAGTCTTTACCTGAATCACAGATAACACACACTAATGCAGCCATCACATTAACTCCGGTTATCAGACAAATTTTACACACACCCAAAGTACACGGGGCTACATGACCGCATTGTCGCAGCCCCTAAACTAAGGAACCAACCAACCTATCTAATAAACTCTGGTGTAGACAATGGTTAGACTCAATATTTGAACAATTACCAGGTGTATGAGTGGTGGAATCAGATCAAGCTACAATGCTAGCTAGGGGCAGATGACCTCGTAGTTCCGACCCTTAAAACAACAATAACTAACTAACTATCAATGCTAGCTGGAAATAGATGATTGCTTGCATAGTTCAAATTCTGCAAAAAGAAAGGGAAAAAAATGCAAAAAGAAACCAGGCAAACATTATCAAGCTAGGAAGAGAAAAAAAGTTCATCTTCTTTTCTATTTTTCCCCTCCTAGTTTGATATGTATCAATACATTTGTTTTCAGTTAATACCCACAAATAAAGTGACTGTTAATGAGATTTAAAATTGCTGTAGTAAATACTCAGTGATATGGCTGCTATTTAATTCATTATGCACATTATGCACATTTGATATTGTACATTTTATGTCGTCATCAGCAGTGGCGGTTCTAGAAGCTTAAATCGGGGGGGGGGCAGACATTTTCCCGGATCGATCTCATTAGTCTACTTTTTCCTCATTTTTGCAAAATGAGAAAAGTAGGCTAAAAACTATCATTGGTAAAAAAATAGCATATTTCACTGTCACATAAATTTATTCTTCTGTTTCTATTCTGGGCAAACTGGTTCACTATATCAGAAGGGTCGTGAAGTAATTTTCCACTTAATTCTCTTTCAATTGAAATAATTGCGAGATTGGAAAGCCTCTTTGTTGCCATTGTTGCTCTTAAATAGGATTTTATTTGTTTTACGACAGAGAAACTGCGCTCAGCAGAAGCAGATGACACAGGAAGAGAGAGTCAGCATCAACTTGAAAAATAATAGTAGCTATGGAAAAGCAACTTCCGTTTTCAGAAGTTCAGAAAAAAAGAATGAGGAAGTGTTTGAATATTTGCCTCTAAATACATTCTTAGCTAAACTGATTTCAGTCTGTAGCACCTTACGGTCTGTGAAGATTAGATTATACTTTTCACAGAACGTGAGAATATATATATTCAAAATTTGAAAAGTTTTCACTTCTTGGGTTACAGGCATCCATTGCATTGCACACAAAATCATTTTCAGTAAATCTACGCTGTAACTCTTCTACCATGTTGTCTAATATTTCAAAAAGATTTATTTTACATGTCTCTGATAATGTGACATTTTCCTCTTCTTTCTCCGCAGAGACTGGCATTAATAAAACATAGTCTGAAAAGTTCTTTGGAATACTTGAGACTCGAGATTCCTTTAAACTTTCACGCCTAACGACTGAACAGAGTCACATGTAACCGCCCATAGTTCCTTAATTTCGTTTTTCTTGCAACGATTTTACAAGACCATAGATCAATCTATGTGCCCCTCCGAAGTCCACATGTTTTTGTTGTAAGAACATAGAGGCTCCATTGGCAAGCTCGAGAATATCAGAAAAGATTTGTAACACAAACATCACCTTCACTTTACAAAGCTGTTTCAACAAACCTTTTGCTTCTGCTGCCTCTTTCTTGCTAACTGACTTTGAAAAATACTCCAGAGCTGCTTTAACTGAAGCAAATCGTTTCTGAAAATACATTACTCCTCTATATTTACATACCCATAACATGTCACTTTGAAGAGGTATCTCTAAAACACGTTCTCCTGGATGAAGATCACTCTGTATCTCAACAAACTTTTGGTGTCTTACAGTAGATGCAGACTGAAAAGCATAAATTGCTTCCAGTAAACCAAAAGTGTCCCCTACCACGTCTACAAACTGGCTTTGAAACGTCCACCAAAACTAAATCTAAGCGATGTGCATAACAATGCACGTAAACTTACGGGTTATTGACCTTCTGTCGCAATAAACGCTGCACACCGTTTATCTTCCCTGACAGAACCGCGGCTCCATCATATGCTTGTCCAATGCCCTTACATGGATCGAAATCCACTGAAACAAGGTACTCTAAAGCTGAATTAGCTATACTTTCAGCATTCAGTTGAGACAAATGTATAAAACCAATGAAACGTTCCTCTATAGAATTTTGTCCTACATATCTGACACATACGGACATCTGTTCCACTTTACTAACAACTCTAACTTCGTCCAGGATTAAGGAAACATAACTATTGTTATATTTTTCGTCTCTCCTCCAATATATTCAACTATTATATTAGCTGAGATATCAAGAAATTCATTTTGAGAATCTTTAGATGAGTAAGTTGCATTCTTTGATAGACTGTTCACTTGTGCATTCACTTTCTAGTTTAATTACATTTAAAATTTCATCAAAATTCCCTTTATTATTAACACTGTCATCATCCGAAACTGTTTGGCGATGACCTCTAAGCCCAATGTCTTGCCGAGCACAAAGTAATGCGACTCGGGCCATTGTTGCCACAGCTGAGCGGTTACGCAATATAACCAGAGGTTTCTCGCTTAGCTTCGAAATCACTGTGCTGCTATGTTCACTTACCAGAAAACTGTTTCACTTTACTATTGAAGATTTATAGCATTCACTATCAGCATGCTTTGCACGTTTTTCTCATATTCTTTTCCAATTGCAAAATCCAGTTTTACTGAAAACATGTTCAGCATTGCTTGAATCAGATTGAACGAAATGACGACACAGAAAACAGCATCTTTGTTCTCAGAGTATTCAATAAATGTATACCTATCAAACCATTTACTGTTTAAACTTCTGTTCTTATTGTATAGTAACGTTTGTTTATAAACTGATTTATGGGGTTGGCATGGATCATCATAGATCGCTGCACTGATATAAAATGGTACTGGTTCGTCTATATTAGAAACAGTTGCACTCACATTTTTGTCACAGAGTTGGGGAGATATCGATGCACTTGTATCGCATGGAGGTTTCTCTACATTGGAAACTTCTGAACTTGCATGTCATAAAGTTGGGAAAAGAGTTTAATACTCTTGGTGTATGCACTACGTATTTTACAAATATTATATTTATACACGATTTCAATTGTGTGTTTAAATTACATATAATAAAATAAATAAATTTTGAAATTGAAAGAAAAATTAACTTAATTAAATGCATTAATTTGTTTTATATCAGATAAATTATATCTGTAAATTATCAATTTATTTAGTAACCAAGGAATTTTAAAATAATTATTTCACTAAAACTGCCCCCCCCCCCCCGGCCCAGGGCTAGAACCGCCTCTGGTCATCAGCTTTAACTTGTACATTTTAAGTACATCATTGGTGAACAGAATGGGAAGCTGTGCCCATTTCCATAGTGGAATAATGGGAATACATGTAGCAAAGCAACAATGAACACTACAATAAACCCAACTAACACAATTTTTACAATGAAGGATAATGAGAGTCCACCTATTAACCATGTGAGGCTGGTCAGAGTGTTGTACAAAAGTGATGAAATTTGGCAGCATATTTTGTGTCAGTTTTCACTCAGCTGTGTAATGACCAAAGTACAATATATATTGTGATGTCAGACTTCAACTCAGATGGTATTACTGTAATTTGTAATCTGCCCTACAGTGTTTTTAAGTATTGATATGAGAAAAGAAAACAACCCTCCACATTCTCCAATTTATACATTTATTTCATTAATTGATTTATTGATTGATTTATTTATTTGATCAATTAATTATTTATTTATTCATTTATTTATTCATTTATTCATTCATTCATTTATTCATTTATTTGTTTGTTTGTTTGTTTGTTTGTTTGTTTGTTTGTTTTGAATGCCTGCTCATGGAGCTTGGAATAGCATCTCTTCCCATGTCTGTCTCTCTCTTTCATGCTTCCATTGCGAGTTAACTTCATTGGTAAGACTGGAACTGCTTTTGTATTCACTCTACTTTTCACTTTTGTATTCACCTTGAGCTGAGCTTGTATTAGTAGAATAGTTCTGAGATTTAGTTAATAGTAGGTAAAGCTTTGATTAAATCTATGTTTTACAAAGACTGATCAAAAAACAGGAAACTAGGTTCTTTTCACCACTTCTTTTATGGTTACACTAGCCCTCAGCTCCATTTACATTGAATTAGAAATCTTATTTGAAAACTTATACCAGACATCTCAACTAAGAGAGTTGCTGAGCACCTTTTCTCCAGCATTTCTGAAGATATTTTAATTGAGTTAAATGTGGAGGTATTTGGGAAAATAAAGACCATTTGTTAGTTGCACCATGAAAGTTTAAAGGATAAACATATTTGCATTTGTCATTGCAATGGGAATCTTGTTTTAAGTTTTATTTTTTTGGTGGAGTGACCTCAGATTGGTCTATTGCAATATTAATTCAAGGATATTATTTTACAGTGACAGTGCAATAAGAGTAATCATTTTTATCTGAAACAGCTGAATAAGACTATTCTCCCAGTTTCCTTGGACTTATAGCACTGTGCCTAGCCATACTACCAACAAGTAGCTCTCAGATGCTATTTCAGTGAAGAACTATTTATTACTCTTGCTGCACAGTAACCTTTGATCAATATCCTTGAATTGAGATTGCAATAGTCTAATTAGAGGCCGTTCTATAGACTTGTCAAAATAATAAACAATGTTATGGGTGTTATGTCCCTTTGGACTACAGCAGCTTTATATGTATCGGTGTGCCAGAATTTTGCCCTAAGGAGGATCTTAAATGTGCCAGTAAATCTACTGACATGGCTCTCTCACATTTAAGCATCCTTAAATGCCAATTTCAACCCCACAATCTTGGGCATAATTGGCAAGAACACTGTTGTTGTTATGATTTTAACAAGTCTATAGAATGACCTCAGTCTATTGCAATATCAATTCAAGCATATTGATCAAAGGTAACTGTGCAGCAAGATTAATAAATAGAAACAACAGATTTCAGTACAGACTTTAAACAATCAAGGGGTAAATTATCAAGTGTGTACTCAAAGAACTTGTTTTTTTTTTTTTGAATTTCTGATTTTTGTAGTTGACGTACAGTATTTTTGTTTAATATAATAATACTTAGTTTTATTTTATATTTTTTGTTTTATTTATGTTAGGCACTGTTATATTTAGGCATCCACCTTTAAATTTTAAATAACCAGAATTTGTATAATTGTATATGTGTTAAGAGGGACAGATGACTTCACTGTTCCACCCCTTAAAACAACAATAACTAACGATAACTAACTTTCAAGGTTAAGTTAGCACTGTCTATAACTTATGGATAGTAGCAGTGATGTCAGGCTGCATATCCAGATGGAGTTAATTCAACACAAGAAGTTTCATAAAATCAGAGGAGCGAATCGGAAGTTAATCGGGGAAGACACAGAGGTAGACAGTGACAATTCTAATAATCTCAAACCCTCACAGAGACACTTACAAACACAAAGTAAAGAACAATACAATTTGACTTAGTGAAATGTGGATGTTTCCCAACACATCAACAGTGCTTTATTCCGATTCTTTCACGACCCAGAACACTACAGTAGACATGATTTCACAGCAAAAGGACCATTATTAAGCAGTAATTTTATTTTGCTTATCAGTAGAGTGCACAATCGGTGATCTGGTTCGGAAAATACTTGAGTATTTGAGATGTGGGTCTGGAGATGAATGTTAAGGAATAAATGGATTTAAAGGGGAACAAACAAAAGTATCCTGAATGAAATCCAAGGGCAGAGAGAACTGAAGCTCACGATACAGAGAAGAAAAGCTAAATTCACTTGCCACAACTTGCGACATAATACCAATCTGCTGGAAGGGAAAATCTTGGGGAGGAAAGGCCAAAGACGACCGAAAAAAGAATTCCTTCGAAACTTGGCATATAATCTTCATTATGATCCTTATTATGAAATAAAATGAGGAGCTGAAGACAGAGCTGCTTCTATGTGGACACCCATGGGGTGAGCTACAAGTACCGTTGCGTGTGGAGTGTTGTCTGGGGAGGAAAGTGTGAATGTAAGGTAGCGGCTGTGGCCTCTGCTACCGCACGATATGAATATTGTTGGCCAAACGCTCACAACACACAGACGGAACTGCTTTACTAAATACTTCTTCCCATACAAATTGTTCCCGGCACATTAATCGTACAGAGTGTGTGTGGCACCAACCTGTTGGACACGCATGTTTAGTATGCACCTAATTGCTTTGACCCCGCAGATTTCTTAGATCTCAAATATCCCTCTTCACTTACGGGCATTGCTGTTGGAATCTGTCTTGTTTAAATTTGAAAGAGTTTTAAAGCAATGCTATCAGCTCAGTTCCTGTAAATTCAAAATACAGTATTTCATTTTACGTTCTCTCTGTGGAGGCCTTGTTCATATAACTTGGAGTCTGTATTCCTTCATTAATGCCAAAGTACTAGCTGAGAATAATAAGAGATCTGTTGTTTTATGGTTGCTTGCATCAGTAGGACTCGTATGATGTTCTTCATCTTTAATTTGATTAATACTTTCTAAGAGAGAACAAGGGGCCATTTCATTGCAAGTGTTGCTAATGTTGTCCTTACTAAACAGTAATGTACTACAAACGATGAATCGCTGTATAAAAATTCTAATGTTTTAGGTCAGGCCATTATGGTCTTTGCTGCACTCACATATCATGCATGTTACTTGTTGATTATACAGTAGTTGGATCTTTTCATCAAATACGTCACTGTGATACCATATTCTTCAAATGGTATAAATGAGCATATGAATGATCATTTGCATCTAGATAGCTGACATGATAAGGTTGCAATTTGTATATTTAAATCAGTGCTGTTAATGTGCGTATATACACATCAAAGTTGTTCTGGAATGCAAAACATTTCATAAAGAACCATGACTGAAAATCGGAAGAAGTCCAATAAAATTTACAAACCATTCTTGACAGCTCAAAATCTTTTCTCTTTATTCTGAAATAGATGAGATATGGAAACAAAGATTTCTAGGGGATTTGGTCTCCACAACATTAGAGGGTATATAGGTATAACATAACTGGAAGCAGTTAACACCTGTGTCTCTTTACTGCAAATGGTCCATGATATTAGTGCCTATTGGTTAAGGACATCCCTGACACCTGTGACTGAGAGATCTGGGGAACTTTAAAATTACTTAGCGGAGGTAATTACAAGCCTGGCCAGCTCTGGGCTCAGTAGATGAGTGGGTTCGAATCCCACTATCAGCTGTCCTTGAAATATTTTTTTGTGGTTTCCCAATTAACTCCAGGCAAAGCCGGAATGGTACCTTCTAATACTGTACATAACAGCTGCTTCCTTCCCAACTCCTTGCCCAGTTTCATTCATCTGCAGTCATGAGGTTGGCGTCAGGAATGGCATCTGGTTATAAAAACCATCTGCCGCATAGAAATCTTATCTCACCTGTAGAAATGGGAATAGACAACAATGCATTCATATCAATTGCTACATTTGTCCATCTATGTATTGTATTTCCTATAAACCTTATTTCATTTAGACTGATTACATTATTTCTCTATACATATTTCTCTTCTATTTTATTCTAGATTTCTCAACACTCTCTAGGAGCGGTTAAGGACGAAGATTATGAATCGGCTTTTGCAAGAGGGCTCAAATGCAGATGAACCAACGAACATCATTCTCTCAGATTATTCCAGGTATTTATTCCCCTGTTTCTTTGTACTGTTTGTCAAATATACAGTAAAAATGTATTTTACAATATGAAATGAGCTGCTTTCTGTAGGAAAATATGAAGGAACCATCTACGAGGATGGCTAGCTCCATACATAGTAGGTGGACAGGCTTCATTCTATAATTTTCTGGTCAGTTATTTTTTTCAATGTGGCTTTCAAGTCCATTCTTATCAGAGTTTCTATGATAGAGAAAATTAGTTCATTTGGCTGCGATGTTCTTGTTTGAACTACCAACACAACTTAAAAATTAGAAATCAGTCATCCTTTCTATACTAATGAATGTTTCAGTCTAATTACCTTATTTTAATTATATAAAAAAAAGAAAATTGTATGGTAATCTTTCATGGCCACTGCATACACAGGAGATTTTCTTATAAATCCTTTCCTTCTTCGTAGCCCAGTCGACAGGTAGTTTCAGATAGAAAAAGGTCGGAATTTAATGGAACTTTGGGATGTTGTTCAGGGATGGTTAATGAACATTTTCTCAAGTTTTGGACCTCGAGGACCATGTGCGAAAATAGGAGGGGGGAGGAAACTGCAAAAGTTTCGACCTTCCTCGGGTTTTTCCTCAATAACTTTTTTCCCTTACGTCCTACCGCAAAAGCATTCTTATACGTTTTTGTAGAACGTTAAATTTCCTACGATTTTGATTATTCAAATATGTTTATATGTCAATTTGTTTCCTAGATATGGCGCTTTGTACAAAATGTCATTTTTCAAAATTCGCAAAAAAAAACAAACCAAAATTGCAGAATTCCACCGTATTCTTTCTGTTATACCCAAATTATGATGAAATGTTGTTGTAATTGTGGTTCCTGGTTACAATCACCAACTTTAGAAAAACCCACCCCCACCCCACCCTCCGCTCCCCCCTTCCCCCACTCAACCCCAATTCACAAAAGCTAATTTTCTTCTCTGATGAGAGCCAACCATATTCACAGCATGTTGTTATTGATATTAGTTACTTTTCGGATCGACCTCCCCCCAACCTCTCCCCCCCCCCCCCCCCCCTTTCCCTTCCCCCCTCCTCCCACTATATAATTATCCCAGGGCAGGTAAAAAAAAGATGTAGTCCTTTCGTGGAAAGAATTGATGTAATTAATAATATTAAGGTATTCACAAGGCATACTTTGTATGGAATAGAGATATTATTATTGAAAGGAACTCATATGTAAATGTACATATCATCGTAGGTACTCATTTGTACTCATTACAGTTCCTGTCGGGATTTCTTAGCCATTGGTTCTGCTTCTTCGTGCTTATCGACCTTCTGAGTGATCAGGCTATTAATGAAGTCCTCGCTGTCGTCGACTATATCTGGTGAGTTCTCCTTGTTCAAATCAGTTACGGGGACATTATCGCAGGAGTGGCCTGTGCAGTGCTTGCACATTGCTGAGCACCTAAGACCTGCTTTCTTGCACTGTCACTGTCAATGTCGCCTCCATAAACTCCTACCAGGAAGTTTTCTCCAGCGTCGCTGATCTGCTGAGGACTAGCGTTTGGTGTGAGAAACGGAGCCACTGCTGCAGAGAGGGAGGTATTCTTCATGTAGGTGCTGCAAATTTTGTTCTTCCCCAATCCATGCGGTGCTGACGTGGTATCACAACCACTCACTGCGTGGAGGAAAAGTTATGTCCATGGGGGGAAAGGAGCAGGAACTTGGCGAGTAGAGGACACTGGGACCACTGCCTCTTCCACTTGCTGTCAACAGAATAAGTATGTCCACATCTTCAGCAGTAATGATGACGCTGTCGAATTCGCTGGCCTTGGATATGGCGGTGTTGACGATCATCACGTCGACGTCCTCATATGCCTGCTTCACTTCGATGCTAGCATCCGCCATTCGTGTCATCAACATCGAAATGAATGCACTACAGATTATTCACACGATCAGTGGCGAAGGCTAAATTGCAATTAGCCCGCCTACCACGAACAAGGGACGCTGCCAAGAACCACTCCCTCCGCACTTACTAGCAAGTACAGACGTGGTTAGGCAATGAACTTCTCCGATCAGTTTGAGGCTGGAGCCTAACCAAGCGAGGGGTACTACCAATACCCACAACCAGAAATGTTGTGCCGGATAACATCCTCCAGATTGTTTCCTGCAAGTGCAGCAAAGGCTGTAGGACCGGAGCTTGCAGCTGCAAGAAAGAAGGTCTTAGGTGCTCAGCAATGTGCAAGCACTGCACAGGCCACTCCTGCGATAATGTCCCCGCAACTGATTTGAATGAGGAGGACTCACCAGACATAGTCCTTGAAATGGTTTTCCGTGGTTTCCCATTTTCAACACCAGGCAAATGCTGGGACAGTACCTTCTGACAGGCCACGGCCGATTCCTTCCACATCCTTGCCCAGTTTCATTCATCTTCATCCATTCCATCTCTCATCCCGACGCGCAGGTCGCCCACGGGCGTCGCCTAGAAAGACCTGCACTCGGCCTCTAAGGAGGCTACACGACAAAAAAAAAACAAAACAGACATAGTCGACGAATGCAATGATGGCGAGCACGTCATTAATAGCCTGATCACTCAGGAGGTCGACGAGCACTTATAAGCAGAGCCAACTAAGAAATCCCAACAGGAACTGTAATGAGTACAAATGAGTACCTACTATGATATGTACATGTATATGTGAGTACCTTTCAATAATAATATCTCTATTCCACATAATGTATGCCTTGTGAATACCTTAATATTATTAATTACATTAATTCTTTCCATGAGAGGACTACGTCTTTTTTTTTTACCTGCCCTGGGATAATGTCGTGGGAGGGGAGGGAGGGAGGTTGATCCGAAAAGTAACTATTTCAATAACAACATGATGTGAATATGGTTGGCTTTCATCAGAGAAGAAAATTAGCTTTTGTGAATTGGGGTTGAGTGGGGGAAGGGGGGGGAGCGGGGGTGGGGTGGGGGTGGGGGTTTCCAAAGTTGGTGATTGTAACCAGGAACCATAATTACAACAACATTTCATCATAATTTGGGTATAACAGAAAAAATAAGGTGGAAATTTGCATTTTTGGGCATTTTTCAGCGAATTTTGAAAAATGTCATTTTTTTCCCGAAGCGCCATATCTCGGTAACGAATTGACAGACATGTTTGAACAGCCAAAATTGTAGGAAATGTAACGCTCTACAAAAACGCTTAAGAATGCTTTTGCGGTAGGGCGCAAGGGAAAAAAGTTATTGAGGAAAAACCGGAGGAAGGTTGAAATCTTCGCAGTTTCCTCCCACCTCCCCTTTCGCACAGGGTCCTCGAGGTCCAAAACTTGAGAAAATATTAATTAACCATCCATGAACAACATCCCAAAATTTCATTAAATTCCGACCTTATTCCACCTAACCCCACTTCTTCCAACCTGTCGACTGGACTATCTATATGAAACAAATATTGTAGAGAAGTAGGACCAAGCAAGGACACAATCAACAGGAATTCCAACTTGCCAATTCAATATAATGATGACCATTTTTCATCTTTCTTCAGGTAACTCTGAACTATTTAAATAATTAATTTCAAATAATTATGACTGTATTTAATGTTGAGCCTATTTTGCACATTGTGTGCTGTTTCAATAATAATAATTTAATGTTGAGTGACAGAATATAACAATGCCGTACATTGTAGTGTTGTTTTACGTGTTACTAGGGGCAGATGACCTCGTAGTTCCGCCCCTTTAAACAACAATCACTAACTACGTGTTGGTATATTAACTATGTATAATTCATACTTGTATGCTATGCTCATCTGTAGTATCCAAAGATAATTTATAGAAAGTATTAATAAACATTTAATATGAAGATTAACCAAATTAGAAGTGATTCTGCTAGCTGCTGGAATTTTTGTCTACATTTTGTATATTTTGACATGTGAGTTTTTCCTCTTTTTCTGGGACCATTATCATTTAACCATAAATTTTTATTCCATTTTTGTAAACTGTGCGCTCTAGATTCCACATACCAAGATCAAGGGAATTCAACTACTTTCTCCCTCCCATCAATCTGAATTACGAAATGGAGAGGACTCCAAGACTGAAGAAACCTTCCTCGATGAAGATGGTCTTAAAATATTTCCAGGGCTCTTTTCTGTGAAAGCCTCCTGTTCTTTGTTCTCTCATCTCCTTTGTTTGACAATGTAGTTTCCATTTTCTAAAACAGTCGGATCAAGCATTTACTATTTTATGTACCTTTTGTGGATTTAAGGCAATATTTTGACTGATACCACAAATTTATGGTAAACCGGTGAATGATGGGTATTGGATATTATATTAAGGAAAAGGTAGTAGATGTTTTATAAATGTCCAATCGTAGTTCTTCTAACAACATACAGTACTGTAAGATAGCTTGGAAGATAGCCTCCATTTGTGGTGTACAGATATTAAAAAGTCCATTGAAAGTTTTGTTATTATATAGAATAAAACTTATATTGCCAGTTTTATGGTATCTTAGTTTAGTAAATTACTACAATGACTTACAAATGGGTAGCTGGCTGGGCTCACATTTGCTTACAATGGAGCAGTTGTTTGATCCAGACATCTCATGGACAAACAGCTTCCCATTTGAAAACCAGGCACATTCAGGCAAGAAATTGCAAAAAAAAAAAAAACAACAATGTCATATATGTCTATGGAAGAAGTTTTTTCATCTTCAATACTGAAAAGGTGTTTCTATGTGTATTCACCCTCGAATTCAACTTTCCATGGTACCATCTGCCGTGGTACCAAATGCCCTATGCCCTAATCCACTCCTAAGTCAATATTCTCGTCTTTATTCTTGTTTCACCAATACTAGTAATTAAACTATATGGCAAACATATTGTATAAGCAACAGATGATAGCTCTTCCTACATGAGATCTTCTATCTCATGCTTGAAACAGGCACAAGTGAATGTTCTTTTTAACACTCGTGAAATGCAATTCAACTCATGCAAGTGTACTCAAATGCACTCGGATCAAGTTCACTCCATGTCAAGTCTGCTTAGACAAGATCCTTCTCCCTTTGATTGCTAGTCTGCAGTTAAATGAGTCTGTTGTTGGTGTAGGGCTATAGCTTGTCTAACGTACTTGTTTCTTTCTTTCTTTCTGTCTTTCTTTCTTTCTTTCTTTCTTCCTTTCTTTCACACTGTAACATGTACAATGTGAACCATTTTTAGTGGATCCATATTGACTTTCTGCCCTGCCAACACTAAAGGAATACTAATAATTTTCGGTGATTCATCCATATACATTTGTAACTACAATAAAACACACATTATTTTGGATCCATGTTCAGTGAAAGTGACATGTAACCCTTAACATTTACTAAATACACCATCATCATCATCATCATCATTTCCCCTTATCCAGATCCTGCCGGGTCGGGGTATTTATGGCACTTCTCCACTTTCCTCTTTCCTTCCACAATTCTTCTTCCACGATCTTGTCCCAGTCCAGATTTCTTTTTCTCAAGCTGTTCTTCACTGAATCGATCCACCTTGTTCTAGGTCTTCCCCTTGCTCTCTTACCCTTGCACTTGGCCTCCAGCATCTGTCTTGGTATTCTATTTTCCTCCATCCTCTTTACATGTCCAAACCACCTTAGTTTATTCTTCTCAATTCTCTCATTTAGTTTTCCCATCCCAACTTCCTTCCTAACATCTTCATTCCTCACTCTGTCTTTCCTTGTCTTACCTATCATACTTAGGAATTTCATTTCACTGGCTTGGATTCTACTCTCTTGCCTGCTCGTCAGGGTCCAAGTCTCAGCTGCATAAGTTAATATGGGTACATAGTACATTTTATACATTACCTCCTTGCTTTTCCTTGGTACTTCCTTATCCCAAACGAGTTTTCTTACACTTTGATAGAATGCATTGCTCTTCTGTACCCTCCTGCCAATCTCCATGTCCAACCTACCAGTTTGCATCAATTCACTTCCTAGGTATTTGAACGTGTCCACAATTTCCAAACTCTGACTTCCAATTTTCACAGTGCCCTTTCCTTGTCTTTCCCCTCTTGTCATCACCATGGTCTTGCTTTTCTCTATACTGATTTTCAGGCCATACTTCTGAATATTTCCATTCAGTGCATCTAGTTGTTTTTGCACTTCTTCGGTGTTCCTTCCCCAGACCACTATTGTCTGCAAATAATAGTAACTTCATTTCTTTATGTCCATATGCTTCCTTTGTTTCCTTTGTAATGGTTTCGCTAGCCCACACTGTTGGGAGAGAAATGTAACTGTTTACCTTTGCCTAAGCTATGTTGTTTTAATGGGCGCCAAGACCTCAATGCAATGTTGAAATCTAAATTTGTATTTAACAACGTCTAGCTCTGGCAGAACACATTCAAGACTCTATTCACTCAGATCGTGGTATGATTTGATCATTAACCCAACAAACAATTGTATCAGGAGAAGGAATTGGTCTATATCTAATGCTACCTACTGAAAGCAAAGATTGCATTGTAAAAGAAATGAATTTATTATATAAAACAAGTATAGCAAAATTAATAATAATAATAAGTTTAAAATTTAAATTGGAGCGTTGTGATTTGAATATTACCGATAGAAAATTACGTGAAAACGGAGTCTGATAAATTGATTTTACTCTTATTTCCAAGCTATGAAGTTACTGAATTATGAAATATAAAACAAAGAAAAATGAGAGATTGCGTATTTCTGCGTCATTAGCGCTTACCCCTGGAAATTGCCAAAGCATTTCCCTCGTTCTTGATGATGCTGTGTGCTTCCCACAGTCTCCTGGACGTCGTCATCTCCGTCGAAATTTGATGATATTCTGGTAGATTAGATAATTCTATGGTCCGTACATCGGACCCAAACTCTCGTAAAACCGCACTGGTTACGTTTTACAAAAGTTCGTCGCTAACTCCACTGAACATCGGAGCGTCACTCACTTGCGACCGTACACTGCAAGTTCTACACAGATTGTCCTTAACTCCACCGAACATCGGAGCCACTCGCACGCGCATCCATACTCGTCAAGTATTTCACAGATAGTCCTTGTCTCACGGCGCGTCGAACGATATATTCACCTGTCGGTTCCCCCACTCCGGAGCAGTCTCCTAGCTTACGTTGTCTCCCCTGATTGGCTGAACCACCACGCGATCTTCTCCTCCTCCGGGTCATTACACTCGGCGACAGAGTTCCGTTTCAACAATTCGCCTCTTCTTGACGATGCGACCCAAGATTGCGTCATGCTCCTCGACAGGAATCAGCTTGTATTAGAATTCCCAGTGAGTCACGTCTCTCAATATACCCTAACTGACGAAAACTCCGTAAAATTCCGTAATCGCATAATTTTCTATGATATCGTCGTTCGTAATAATTTGCTTGTTAGCGTTTTCTAAGACATAGAAAACCTATCTGTATGCTTATAATTTTTTATAAAATGCTCCGAAAATATCTTAATAATAATTATAATAAATTAATAATAATAATAAATTAACATGAAAAATTATCTTGGCTGAACAATTTGCCGCGTAAATAAATATAGAATGGCTTCCTACTGACTTATGCCAGTTGCATAAAAAACCCTCGAAAAACACGTTACATATTCGCCTCGGATCATCGGATGATTTACCGTGACGACGGTCCATTATCCGATTATCCCAGACACGTTAATAAACCCCATCCAAAATACATATTACATAAATGAAATCACCCTAAATTACAGATATATACACTCATAATTTTTCTTCACGCACTTTGCGTCAAAGTTTGTTGTCACTATGGATTGCACTTTGCAACCAGTCCAATGTTTTACATATAGAATAGTGTTCCATGGATATTCCCGCCTCTCAAATTGCTCTATGTTGGAGAAATAGACATAATTAATGTGTGAGCACTATGTATTTATGATGTCATATCACACGCATTGAAGGTGTTCTGATATATTTATATCATCATTGAACTTCCTAATTTCACTGGAGGTCCCTTCCTTATGGTGAAATTTAATCTCACTTATCACTGAGCACACGATTGTGGCAGCGCCTCGTGACCATAATACTTAATCTCTCTTTGAAGTAGATTAAATTAATATTGACTTCTGAAAAAAAAAACAGTAAATGCGCATTACATATAACACCAAATATTTCTGTGCCGTAATCGCCCTGTCTTCTTAAGTTCCCGTAGACCATATTCTACTTAATACTAGTTCTCAACACAGACCATTTCTCCTGACACAAATAATACCTTTGTACAAATTACCTTAAATTACACACTTACAAATCTTACATGGCGAGGCCGTAAACAGAAATCACGTGTGCTGATATGTATGAGTTTCATGAAGGACTGTCTCGCATTCTGATGGCCCATCTTTTATCTCGTGGACGCCTTAAGCTAACAAGCCCTATACAAGCGCTCCCCCATCTCTTGGAGATAAATGGGAACCCATCAGCGCTGCCAAAATGGCCTTGGTGCATCGAGACAATTTAGTGCTCAACAGCATCCGACAATCCCGTCATATTTCCCTGTACCTTAAAAACTCTCATTTACTTACATACTACCCCCCTGTGTGACTTCCGATACGCCTGCCTTAAGACCAGATCCTCCACGCACCAGATACCACACTTACTCATTTGATAGGCTGGCTCGCCAGCTAAACACACTCACTTTATGACACATATTTTCGTAGACTATGTATATTATACGTCCCGTATAATCTGTTTCCCTCACTATTCTCCAGCACATATGCTGTTTTGCCAATACGTTTGGAAACTATAAATGTTTCTGCGTCACCTGCTTCCAACCTTGCAAGTGGCTCCCTTAACTTAACGTCCTCACGTTGCTCCACTAGCATATTTCTCAGTGTCTGTAACGATGCCCTGTTGCTACTGTCCACACATGCACATATTAAAATACCGTCCTCTGCTTTAACCACAGGATAATCCCTACATAAATTAGTGTCCCTCGATAGCATGTCTGCAAGAATGTTATCTTTACCTTTAATATATTTTACTGTGAATTCGTATTCCTGCAGAGCAAGAATCCACCTACTAACTCTGTTAGAACTGAGTTTACAAGTTCTCATATACAGTAATGCATGGTGATCTGTGTGGATCTCAAATTTTCCCCTACTAAATACATTCTAAATTTCCCTAAACTGAAAACAATACCTAAAAGCTCTAACTCAGTAATCGTGTATCTTTTCTCTGCTGCTGTCAGTCCTCGCGAGGCTAAAGATACAATGCACAGATTACCCTCATCATCCTTCTGACATAATACTCCAGCAATGCCTATATGTGAAGCATCTGTCATAACCACATATTCCTTATCTTTTAACGGATATTTCAGCACTACAGCTTTCTCAAAACCTTCCTTCAGCGCTCTAAAAGCCTGTTCATGCTTGGACTCCCATCTCCACCGAGTCCCACTTTTAAGCAATTCCCTGAATGGTTCTACCAACCCTGAGTATTTAAGAACGAACCTCCTGAAAAAGTTGCAAATTCCCAGGTAAGTTTTTAACTGTTTAACATTCTGTGGCACCTCTGCGTTAAGTATCTTATTAACCCTACTTTCTTCTGGTGTTACACCTCTACTCGACACTCTATGACCTAAAAATGTCACTTCTGACTGACAGAATGACGACTTAGACAGCTTCAAAGTGAACCCTGCCTGATCTAACTTCTGAAAAACTATATTTAAATGATGTAGATGCTCCTCAAAACTGCGTGAACTAATTACCATATCATCTATGTAAATGGTTACAAACTCTCCTGTGTCATCCCCTAATGCGATGTTTAAAGCCCTAATTAAAGCTGCTGAACTACTCTTTAACCCATAAGGTGTTCTACAAAATTGATAAAGGTTATATTTATGACTAAAAGCTGTAAATGGTCTATCTTCGTACATAAGTGGCACTTGCCAAAAACTGGAACTCAAATCTACACAAGTGAAATACTTCTTCCCCTCAAATGTTTGCATTAATTCCTCTATTGACATAGATTTCAGCTGATCTGAACTAATTCTACTGTTAACCAAACGAGCGTCTAAACAAATACGAACAGTGCCGTCGGTCTTGGGTACCGTGATCAAAGAATTAACATATGGACTGTTAGAGTGCTCAATAATCCCATCTTCAAGCATCTGGTTAATTTGTGCCTCAACTGCACTCTGATAAGCGAAAGGTACAGGATATCTATGTCCTGTGAATACTGACCTATCAATAACGTTCAATGAATGTGTATAGCAATTGGTCATACCAATGCGATCCTCAAAAACTCTCCTATTACACCATAACACATCATAGAGCCGAACACATTGTTCCACCTCTATATCTCCCTGAAATGCAGCATCACGTAACGAGTCCTCTAGACTTCCGTTCGTAATCACACTGCCTACAAAACATGGAGAACCCCGCTCTACGGCTGGCGATATCTCATTTAAAGTACAAATCACACCTACAATACTACTCCTCTGAATATGGTCATTGAACGCTACTTCTACTTCAGAATCTCCCCATTTAAATTTCAAACTCCCTACATCATAACATAAGTTACCAGACACTCTACTTAGCCACTCTGAACCCAAGATAACACTGAATACTAAATTTGGAATTACAAGGCAAATCTGCTTCTCTACATGATTATTAATTTTAATGTCTACTAAAACTTGCTTAGAAATTACTTTAGACCTCTTCCCAACAGCTGTGATAACAAAAGTGCTTTTAATTGGCATCTCCTCAAAATTTACTCCAGTTCCTTTCATTTTATCATAAAATGCACTACTTATGCAACTCTTCATACAACCACTATCAATTAAAACATCTGTGTACGCCTCGGACACGTTAAATTTAACTATGGGGCTCTTACTAACCACTTCCTGAATAATACCTTCATCATTTAGTTCATGTAATAATTCATTTCTTACATTTAGGTCATAGGGTTCCTGTATAATTGTATGGACAGGGCATGCTACAGACTGAGATTCTGACCTTACTTCGCAGCCTGGTTCGCGTTTAAAGAACCGCTACAGCTGGCCGTAGTACTACTAACTACTAAACTAGTCTGGTTGTTCTGGGCTGTGTTGTCATTGTTTGGCTGTATATTACTACCACTAGGCTGTCCTCTTCCTTGACCCCTATTCTGGTTGTAATTATTGTCATTATAATTTCTCCCTTGATTTCCCCTGAAATCATTGTTTCTCCCTTGATTTCCCCTGTAATCATTGTTCCTCCCTTGATTTCCCCTGAAATCATTGTTCCTCCCTTGATACTGATTACCATAGCCATTTCCTCTGTTCTGATTTAGCTGATTATTATTATTTCTATTTTGAGCGTTGGCCCCTTCGCCACCGTTCCCTTGAACTTCTTGATGCCTGGCTTCATTAGGTCTATTATTATTATTACCCTGGTTCCGATTGAAATTGTCATCATAACCCCCTCTCCCTAGTGCATCAAATGTGCTTAACAAATTTTCTACTTGTGATATAGTCTTTACATTCTGGATACAAGCAGCCTCCTTGATCCTATAGGGAAAGTGCCTAAGTAGCAACCTTACCACATCACTTTCCTCCTTCAAGCCATCCAGATATTTACACAATAATACCTGCCCTAAAAAGTATTCGGTCATGGTGGAGCTTCCTTTAGGGTTATATTTACCACACACTACTCCCTCACGATGCTGCGACTGAATAACCTCATTCCAGAACTTTTCACAGAATTTCATTTTAAAATCATTGATATCAGTAAACTTGTCTCTGTAGACAGCAAACCAATTCCTCGTTTCCCCCACAAACACTTGTTCTAAAATTTCAACTACCTGGCACCACTCAATACTACCATTTTCCAACCTTTCCCCGAATTTATTTTCTATAGTGTTCATGAACTCCATTGGGCACCCCTGTCGATTGCTGAACTTACCCAGTTCTACCTCCCTGTGTGTGCTATTCACAAAAACTGGCCTATTCTGACTATTTTCTTGCCTGATCCTAGCTTTTAATTTTAACTCTAATTCTGCGATTTTCTCCTCAGCCTTCCTCTCAATACTGTTTACTGTTAATTTAATGTTTCCTTCTGATTCTTCTACTTTATCATATAGCTTTGCTTGTTTCTCCTCAATCTTGCTAATGCTTTCCCTATTACTCTCTCTTAAATCATTTACTTCTGCAACTATTTGTGAGTGGACTTTCTCCATTCTACCCCCCAGCTGTTCCTTAACCTCTTTAGTAGCTACCTGAATTTTGTCAATTTCTCCCCCCAATTGCTTTTTGACCTGCTGTGTTTCCAGTTGCACTAGTTCTTTTAAATTTTCAGCCTGTGTACTGATTCTAATTTCCAACTCCTCCTGTACTTTTCCTAATTTTCTGTCTACATCTGCAATAATCTCTTTAGCCTTTTCTTCCATCACCCCCCTGATCTCACCTCTAATCAGTTCGAATTTGTCACTCATTTCCCTACTGTTTTGTTCTAATTTAGCATTTAAAGTTTCAGTACTCTCTCTATTTTCCTTACTGTTTTGTTCTAATCTTGCATTATTCTGTTCTAATTTTGCATTTAACGCTTCTGTACTTTCTTTATTTTCCCTACTGTTTTGTTCTAATTTTGCATTATTCTGTTCTAATTCTGCATTTAAAGCTTCTGTACTTTCTTTATTTTCCCTACTGTTTTGTTCTAATTTTGCATTATTCTGTTCTAATTTTGCATTTAAAGCATCACTACTAACTTTGTTCTGATACATGAACTCGAGAAGTAAAGTTTTTAATTCTGGTTGGCCGCCTACACTCCCTGTTTCAGTATCGGGATTTACCTCCGCTACCCCGGTACTACCATCACTCGACATACTGCTCGTATCATCATTCTCCAGTTGATGACCACTACGTAACCTCATCTGTCTTTCTTTCTCATCCCCCATAATGATATACACTGATAAAGACAAATAACCCCCAAAATACAGGCACAGAAATATATACCCTTCTCCTTCCACAAATGTTATTAGGTTTTCAGCCCCAAGTTGTCGGCGACAATTGTAGCAGTTATTAGTGCCCCATGTTGGTAGCGACAAATGAAACGGTTTCGCTAGTCCACACTGTTGGGAGATAAATGTAACTGTTTACCTTTGCCTAAGCTATGTTGTTTTAATGGGCGCCAAGACCTCAATGCAATGTTGAAATCTAAATTTGTATTTAACAACGTCTAGCTCTGGCAGAACACATTCAAGACTCTATTCACTCAGATCGTGGTATGATTTGATCATTAACCCAACAAACAATTGTATCAGGAGAAGGAATTGGTCTATATCTAATGCTACCTACTGAAAGCAAAGATTGCATTGTAAAAGAAATGAATTTATTATATAAAACAAGTATAGCAAAATTAATAATAATAATAAGTTTAAAATTTAAATTGGAGCGTTGTGATTTGAATATTACCGATAGAAAATTACGTGAAAACGGAGTCTGATAAATTGATTTTACTCTTATTTCCAAGCTATGAAGTTACTGAATTATGAAATATAAAACAAAGAAAAATGAGAGATTGCGTATTTCTGCGTCATTAGCGCTTACCCCTGGAAATTGCCAAAGCATTTCCCTCGTTCTTGATGATGCTGTGTGCTTCCCACAGTCTCCTGGACGTCGTCATCTCCGTCGAAATTTGATGATATTCTGGTAGATTAGATAATTCTATGGTCCGTACATCGGACCCAAACTCTCGTAAAACCGCACTGGTTACGTTTTACAAAAGTTCGTCGCTAACTCCACTGAACATCGGAGCGTCACGCACTTGCGACCGTACACTGCAAGTTCTACACAGATTGTCCTTAACTCCACCGAACATCGGAGCCACTCGCACGCGCATCCATACTCGTCAAGTATTTCACAGATAGTCCTTGTCTCACGGCGCGTCGAACGATATATTCACCTGTCGGTTCCCCCACTCCGGAGCAGTCTCCTAGCTTACGTTGTCTCCCCTGATTGGCTGAACCACCACGCGATCTTCTCCTCCTCCGGGTCATTACACTCGGCGACAGGGTTCCGTTTCAACAATTCGCCTCTTCTTGACGATGCGACCCAAGATTGCGTCATGCTCCTCGACAGGAATCAGCTTGTATTAGAATTCCCAGTGAGTCACGTCTCTCAATATACCCTAACTGACGAAAACTCCGTAAAATTCCGTAATCGCATAATTTTCTATGATATCGTCGTTCGTAATAATTTGCTTGTTAGCGTTTTCTAAGACATAGAAAACCTATCTGTATGCTTATAATTTTTTATAAAATGCTCCGAAAATATCTTAATAATAATTATAATAAATTAATAATAATAATAAATTAACATGAAAAATTATCTTAGCTGAACAATTTGCCGCGTAAATAAATATAGAATGGCTTCCTACTGACTTATGCCAGTTGCATAAAAAACCCTCGAAAAACACGTTACACCTTTACAATTTCATCCATTACCATTATGAATAAAAGAGGTGACAGCACACTCCCCTGTCTTAGTCCAGTCTTGTTCCTAAACCAATCTGTCTTTCCAACTGGGGTCAGTACCCTGCTAACACCGATTTCAATTAAATTCAGTTCTAAAGTTTCTGAGGACCAGTGTCAATTACAAAGGAATTGATTAAACATGTTTTGGTAATGTCATAATTGTTTTTTGTATAGGTATTATACAGAATTCTACAAATATGAAATGGGAAAAGTAGTTACATTATTAGTTTCAGTCAAGAATCTCCTTATTACTCTTTCACCTTAAGAAGTAGGGTAACCATTATTTTGCTGTAGGCTAGACCAGATAACACTTGGCAATATAGAGAAAATCTGTATAACTTTGTTTACTTAATAAAATTTGGTACATTGTAGTTATGTTGACCTTCCTCTTAAACTTTTACTACAGGCATTGTTTCATTTTGCATAATTTGCATGACCTGATACATCTATTTTGTGATTCTACTGTAGTATAAATCATTTCATTACAAACACATTTTTGAAATTTAGGCCAGGATATAAAGATGAGACTTTTTTAATGGTGAATGTTACTAATATATTTTGAATTAATTCTCCCTGAGAGTATTATTGGAAATTAAAAAATGTTTTTTATGTGTAGAAAGAGAAGTTTAATTCATGACTTCATTATGAAAACATTGTGTAAATTTGGCTACCTTTGACTAAGTTTTCATGTTATACAGGGTGATTCACCTAAAACTTGCACTGTAAATATTTCTGAAATGGAAGGTGATATTGATATGCGGTTTTAACCTAATGAAATTGTAACCAAGGGCTCGTATTTGTAGCTGATACACTGATATTTATAATTTTTAGAAAGTGGTTTTATTTACAACAATTACAATTTTTTAAATGGAACAATACCCATTGACATTAAAAAAATAAAAGTAGAACAAATTAGAATACCAATGGTGTTTTGTGCACGATTCTAGTGCAAGTAGTTTACGAGATATTGATTGTTATTCGAAAATTGTACGCACTAACAACCAAGTGCTTAGTGGCGAGGTTACGATGTTGTTATGTTTGTTGAGGTTGTGGTTTGTGTACACTGAGTGCACTGCGACTTTCCAGTCAGTTATTGTGTGATACTTCAAGTAGTAGGACGTGCTTGCAGGATGAGATTTACCATTGCAGAAAAAGCCGACATGCTCATGGTTTATGGCGAATGTAGGAAGAATGCCGTTCGTTCTTGTACCGTGTACGCGGAAACATATCCCATTAGACGTCAACCATCTCGGCAATTATTTGTGAACCTTTTCAATCAATTACGTGAAAGTGGTAGTATAACGCCTAGAAAATGTAACAGAGACAAACAAGTGACTGGAGAAGAGGGACAAATTAAGGTTCTGGCTGCTGTTGCAGTAGATCCACAAATTAGTTCCCGTGCAATTGCACATGGAAGCGGCATGAGTCAGGCAAGTGTACTACGCATTCTCCATCGTCATAAGTTCATTCCGTATCACATCTCTCTCCATCAAGTGCTGCATGGTATTGATTTTGAGAATCGTGTTAACTTTTGTACATGGGCATTAAGACGTGATACTCCAGATTCGTCATGTATCTTGTTTACTGATGAAGCAACATTTTCTAATCATGGCCAAGTCAATCTTAGAAACATGCACTATTGATCTGTTGAAAATCCCCGTTGGCTGCGTCAAGTAGAACGACAGCGTCCATGGAGTGTAAACGTCTGGTGTGGAATAGTGAACCATCACATCATAGGTCCCTTTTTCGTAGAAGGAACACTGAATTCGTGCAAGTACCTCAACCTCCTAACAGACCGTCTTCCACAGATGTTAGAAGACGTTCCGCTTCAGACTAGGAGGAACCTGTGGTATCAACATGATGGCTGTCCGGCCCATAGTGCACGAATTACTACAGATTATCTTCACGGATTGTTTCCAAATCGTTGGATTGGACGAAGGGGACCTGTACTTTGGCCGGCCCGTTCACCAGATTTGACTCCTTTAGACTTTTTTCTGTGGGGGAAGCTAAAAGACACTGTCTACAAGGACATACCAACTACACCAGATGATATGAAACGGCGTATTACTACTGCCTGCGCTGAAATTTCCTCTGAAATGCTAGAACGTGTGCAGCAATCTTTACATAGCAGACTGGAAGCTTGTATTGAGGCTGGTGGTCGTCATTTTGAACACAAGCAAGTACACTGTACTTGTCAGAAACCACAGAATTACTTCATTCACATTTGTTTTTCTTTAGTTTGTCCTAGGCATTGTCCCATTGTGTACAAATAATAATATCTCGTAAACTACTTGCACTAGAATCGTGCAAAAGACACCATTGGAATTCTAATGTGTTCTACTTTTATTTTTTTAATGTCAATGAGTATTGTTCCATTTAAAAAATTGTAATTGTTGTAAATAAAACCACTTTCTAAAAATTATAAAAATCAGTGTATCAGCTACAAATACGAGCCCTTGGTTACAACTTCATTAGGTTAAAACCGCATATCAATATCACCTTCCATTTCAGAAATATTTACAGTGCAAGTTTTAGGTGAATCACCCGGTATATCATAAAGTGACGAGTTAATGGGTGTAAGCTTATTCATGATGAAACATGGATTTGTAAAAGAAGCCAAAATTATGCTGTAGATGCTCAAAAATTTTTAATTTTACAATATAAGCATCATGAGAAGCACAGTGATTGGATGCAAATATAATAATATATTGTTGGAGAGCAGCTATATGAAAAAAGAACTGCTCAAAAAATCAAATGAGAAACATCATAGGAGAAGGATTGAAATGGGAAGGAGTCATAGAGAGTCAGCATGAATCAGGGCTGGTAGATATTCTTTTTTCAGTGTAGATGTATTTCTATACAGATTTGATGGTTTGTTTGCATGGGTTGGTACCAAAATATAACTCATTGGTTCTGTGTACAGTATTTGATTAGCTGTTTTGATTTTTCTTGTTGCAATAAAGTATGCTATTTGCATGTTGGTAGATGTTCTGTCCTCAGTTATAAAATGTGATGGAATTTTGCATTTGTTTGTGCGTGTGTATTTGTAATTTTAATAAATGGTGAATTGTTTTTTGGAAGAATTGTGTGTGAGTTTATTTCTTAGTAGTGTACATTCATTTATATTTTCTAGTAGTTATTTGTAATTTGGAAATCATTTACCTCTCCAGTAGATAATAATAGTGTATTTCTTTATACACTGCATATTAATGCAAAGACCAACCACAAGAAAACATTTTATTCTTCATCTAGGAATTAGTTATGATAAAGATGAAGTTTAAAATATTCTCTTGCTTTGAGTTAAAAAGCATGGTAGAAATATCTTCCTTAGATTGCTGGTTGAAAGGATTAGGGATTGATATGTTGTACGAACCTGAAAGTGTTGAACACACAGACTCTTTAAATATAAATGGATAGAACTCGCACACATGTTCAGTTGAATGTTCTCTCCGAGCCAGAGAGTCTCAACAAGAGGGCGCAGGTAAGCTTAACAATGAACCTGTTGCTATAAACTGAAATGATCAAAGAACATACCAGAACTTCTCCTTTCAACAAATTTCTATATTTGTCATTGACAATATTCTTACGTCAAAAACATGAATACATGTACAATAGTTCAGATGGACACATTAGCAAACAAGCTATTCAAAAGGCAAAATTTCAAGAAAGGAAGAAACAAATAACTCGCAGAAAGTGGACTCAAGAGGAGAAAGATCATCACTCTAGAAGGATGAAAGAAATTTGGAAACAAAGGAAATTGAATACAATGGACAATAGCCAACATTGATTCATCATACCCTCCAAATGGGTTATTCGAAAGAAGAAGAAGAAGAAGTTTTGAAACAACAAGCATAAGACTGGTGTGACCTTGACCAGAACTTGGCCACAGCAAGCAAATTCTCTGAAACATCATAGAAATGTGTTAAGCTACCAGTGCTCACAGCAAAACGAAATATATAGATTTAGAAGGTATATTTACACACCAGGTTAAATGATAATAAGTGGATAGCTAGAGATTGACCTAATGGTCAATTGATCTGGGCATGATAATTGAAGTCTAGGGCACCAAGCTGAATGATAATAAGTGGGTAGCTAGAGATACCTAATGGTTAGGGCATGATATTTGATGTCTAGGGCACCAAACTGAATGACAATAAGAGGGTAGCTAGAGATGGACCTATTGGTTAGGGCATGATATTTGAAGTCTAGGGCACCAAGCTGAATGACAATAAGAGGGTAGCTAGAGATTGACCTAATGGTTAGGGCATGGTATTTGAAGTCTAGGGCACCAAACTGAATGACAATAAGAGGGTGGCTAGAGATGGACCTATTGGTTAGGGCATGATATTTGAAGTCTAGGGCACCAAGCTGAATGACAATAAGAGGGTAGCTAGAGATTGACCTAATGGTTAGGGCATGGTATTTGAAGTCTAGGGCACCAAGTTGAATGACAATAAGAGGGTAGCTAGAGATGGACCTATTGGTTAGGGCATGATATTTGAAGTCTAGGGCACCAAGCTGAATGACAATAAGAGGGTAGCTAGAGATTGACCTAATGGTTAGGGCACGGTATTTGAAGTCTAGGGCACCAAACTGAATGACAATAAGAGGGTAACTAGAGATGGACCTATTGGTTAGGGCATGATATTTGAAGTCTAGGGCACCAAACAGAATGATAATAAGTGGGTAGCTAGAGATTGACCTAATGGTTAGGACATGATATTTGAAGTCTAGGGCACCAAGCCGAATGACAATAAGAGGGTAGCTAGAGATTGACCTATTGGTTAGGGCATGGTATTTGAAGTCTAGGGCACAAACTGAATGACAATAAGAGGGTAGCTAGAGATTGATCTATTGGTTAGGGCATGATATTTGACGTCTAGGGCACCAAGCTGAATGACAATAAGAGGGTAGCTAGAGATTGGCCTAATGGTTAGGGCATTGTATTTGAAGTCCAGGGCACCAAACTGAATGACAATAAGAGGGTAGCTGGAGATTGACCTATTGGTTAGGGCATGGCATTTGAAGTCCAAGGCACCAAACTGAATGACAATAAGAGGGTAGCTAGAGATGGACCTATTGGTTAGGGCATGATATTTGAAGTCTAGGGCACCAAGCTGAATGACAATAAGAGGGTAGCTAGAGATTGACCTAATGGTTAGGGCATGGTATTTGAAGTCTAGGGCACCAAGTTGAATGACAATAAGAGGTTAGCTATAGATGGACCTATTGGTTAGGGCATGATATTTGAAGTCTAGGGCACCAAACTGAATGACAATAAGAGGGTAGCTAGAGATTGACCTAATGGTTAGGGCATGGTATTTGAAGTCTAGGGCACCAAACTGAATGACAATAAGAGGGTAGCTAGAGATTGACCTATTTGGTTAGGGCACCAAACTGAATGACAATAAGAGGGTGACTGACCTATTTGTTAGGGCATGATATTTGTAGTCTAGGGCACCAAGCTGAATGACAATACGAGGGTAGCTAGAGATTGACCTAATGGTTAGGGCATGGTATTTGAAGTCTAGGGCACCAAGCTGAATGATAGTTAGTGGGTAGCTAGAGATACCTAATGGTTAGGGCATGATATTTGAAGTCTAGGGCACCAAGCTGAATGACAATAAGAGGGTAGCTAGAGATGGACCTATTGCTTAGGGCATGATATTTGAAGTCTTGGGCACAAAGCTGAATGACAATAAGAGGGTAGCTAGAGATTGACCTATTGGTTAGGACATGATATTTGAAGTCTAGGGCACCAAGCCGAATGACAATAAGAGGGTAGCTAGAGATGGACCTATTGGTTAGGGCATGATATTTGAAGTCTAGGGCACCAAGCTGAATGACAATAAGAGGGTAGCTAGAGATTGACCTAATGGTTAGGGCATGGTATTTGAAGTCTAGGGCACCAAACTGAATGACAATAAGAGGGTAACTAGAGATGGACCTATTGGTTAGGGCATGATATTTGAAGTCTAGGGCACCAAACAGAATGATAATAAGTGGGTAGCTAGAGATTGACCTAATGGTTAGGACATGATATTTGAAGTCTAGGGCACCAAGCCGAATGACAATAAGAGGGTAGCTAGAGATTGACCTATTGGTTAGGGCATGGTATTTGAAGTCTAGGGCACAAACTGAATGACAATAAGAGGGTAGCTAGAGATTGATCTATTGGTTAGGGCATGATATTTGACATCTAGGGCACCAAGCTGAATGACAATAAGAGGGTAGCTAGAGATTGGCCTAATGGTTAGGGCATTGTATTTGAAGTCCAGGGCACCAAACTGAATGACAATAAGAGGGTAGCTGGAGATTGACCTATTGGTTAGGGCATGGCATTTGAAGTCTAAGGCACCAAACTGAATGACAATAAGAGGGTAGCTAGAGATGGACCTATTGGTTAGGGCATGATATTTGAAGTCTAGGGCACCAAGCTGAATGACAATAAGAGGGTAGCTAGAGATTGACCTAATGGTTAGGGCATGGTATTTGAAGTCTAGGGCACCAAGTTGAATGACAATAAGAGGTTAGCTATAGATGGACCTATTGGTTAGGGCATGATATTTGAAGTCTAGGGCACCAAACTGAATGACAATAAGAGGGTAGCTAGAGATTGACCTAATGGTTAGGGCATGGTATTTGAAGTCTAGGGCACCAAACTGAATGACAATAAGAGGGTAGCTAGAGATTGACCTATTTGGTTAGGGCACCAAACTGAATGACAATAAGAGGGTGACTGACCTATTTGTTAGGGCATGATATTTGTAGTCTAGGGCACCAAGCTGAATGACAATACGAGGGTAGCTAGAGATTGACCTAATGGTTAGGGCATGGTATTTGAAGTCTAGGGCACCAAGCTGAATGATAGTTAGTGGGTAGCTAGAGATACCTAATGGTTAGGGCATGATATTTGAAGTCTAGGGCACCAAGCTGAATGACAATAAGAGGGTAGCTAGAGATGGACCTATTGCTTAGGGCATGATATTTGAAGTCTTGGGCACCAAGCTGAATGACAATAAGAGGGTAGCTAGAGATTGACCTATTGGTTAGGACATGATATTTGAAGTCTAGGGCACCAAGCCGAATGACAATAAGAGGGTAGCTAGAGATGGACCTATTGGTTAGGGCATGATATTTGAAGTCTAGGGCACCAAGCTGAATGACAATAAGAGGGTAGCTAGAGATTGACCTGATGGTTAGGCCATGGTAATTGAAGTCTTGGGCACCAAGCTGAATGACAATAAGAGGGTAGCTAGAGATGGACCTATTGGTTAGGGCATGATATTTGAAGTCTAGGGCACCAAACTGAATGACAATAAGAGGGTAGCTAGAGATTGACCTAATGGTTAGGGCATGGTATTTGAAGTCTAGGGCACCAAACTGAATGACAATAAGAGGGTAGCTAGAGATTGACCTATTTGGTTAGGGCACCAAACTGAATGACAATAAGAGGGTGACTGACCTATTTGTTAGGGCATGATATTTGTAGTCTAGGGCACCAAGCTGAATGACAATACGAGGGTAGCTAGAGATTGACCTAATGGTTAGGGCATGGTATTTGAAGTCTAGGGCACCAAGCTGAATGATAGTTAGTGGGTAGCTAGAGATACCTAATGGTTAGGGCATGATATTTGAAGTCTAGGGCACCAAGCTGAATGACAATAAGAGGGTAGCTAGAGATGGACCTATTGCTTAGGGCATGATATTTGAAGTCTTGGGCACCAAGTTGAATGACAATAAGAGGGTAGCTAGAGATTGACCTATTGGTTAGGACATGATATTTGAAGTCTAGGGCACCAAGCCGAATGACAATAAGAGGGTAGCTAGAGATGGACCTATTGGTTAGGGCATGATATTTGAAGTCTAGGGCACCAGGCTGAATGACAATAAGAGGGTAGCTAGAGATTGACCTGATGGTTAGGGCATGATATTTGAAGTCTAGGGCACCAAGCTGAATGACAATAAGAGGGTAGCTAGAGATTGACCTAATGGTTAGGGCATGGTATTTGAAGTCTAGGGCACCAAGCTGATTGATAATAAGTGGGTAGCTAGAGATTGACCTAATGGTTAGGACATGATATTTGAAGTCTAGGGCACCAAACTGAATGACAATAAGTGGGTAGCTAGAGATTGACCTAATGGTTAGGGCATGGTATTTGAAGTCTAGGGCACCAAACTGAATGACAATAAGAGGAGAGCTAGAGATGGACCTATTGGTTAGGGCATGATATTTGAAGTCTAGGGCACCAAGCTGAATGACAATATGAGGGTAGCTAGAGATTGACCTAATGGTTAGGGCATGGTATTTGAAGTCTAGGGCACCAAGCTGAATGACAATAAGAGGGTTGCTAGAGATTGACGTAATGGTTAGGGCATGATATTTGTAGTCTAGGGCACCAAGCTGAATGACAATAAGACGGTAGCTAGAGATTGACCTAATGGTTAGGGCATGGTATTTGAAGTCTAGGGCACCAAACTGAATGACAATAAGAGGGTAACTAGAGATGGACCTAATGGTTAGGGCATGGTATTTGAAGTCTAGGGCACCAAACTGAATGACAATAAGAGGGTAACTAGAGATGGACCTATTGGTTAGGGCATGATATTTGAAGTCTAGGGCACCAAACAGAATGATAATAAGTGGGTAGCTAGAGATTGACCTAATGGTTAGGACATGATATTTGAAGTCTAGGGCACCAAGCCGAATGACAATAAGAGGGTAGCTAGAGATTGACCTATTGGTTAGGGCATGGTATTTGAAGTCTAGGGCACAAACTGAATGACAATAAGAGGGTAACTAGAGATTGATCTATTGGTTAGGGCATGATATTTGACGTCTAGGGCACCAAGCTGAATGACAATAAGAGGGTAGCTAGAGATTGGCCTAATGGTTAGGGCATTGTATTTGAAGTCCAGGGCACCAAACTGAATGACAATAAGAGGGTAGCTGGAGATTGACCTATTGGTTAGGGCATGGCATTTGACGTCTAAGGCACCAAACTGAATGACAATAAGAGGGTAGCTAGAGATGGACCTATTGGTTAGGGCATGATATTTGAAGTCTAGGGCACCAAGCTGAATGACAATAAGAGGGTAGCTAGAGATTGACCTAATGGTTAGGGCATGGTATTTGAAGTCTAGGGCACCAAGTTGAATGACAATAAGAGGTTAGCTATAGATGGACCTATTGGTTAGGGCATGATATTTGAAGTCTAGGGCACCAAACTGAATGACAATAAGAGGGTAGCTAGAGATTGACCTAATGGTTAGGGCATGGTATTTGAAGTCTAGGGCACCAAACTGAATGACAATAAGAGGGTAGCTGGAGATTGACCTATTTGGTTAGGGCACCAAACTGAATGACAATAAGAGGGTGACTGACCTATTTGTTAGGGCATGATATTTGTAGTCTAGGGCACCAAGCTGAATGACAATACGAGGGTAGCTAGAGATTGACCTAATGGTTAGGGCATGGTATTTGAAGTCTAGGGCACCAAGCTGAATGATAGTTAGTGGGTAGCTAGAGATACCTAATGGTTAGGGCATGATATTTGAAGTCTAGGGCACCAAGCTGAATGACAATAAGAGGGTAGCTAGAGATGGACCTATTGCTTAGGGCATGATATTTGAAGTCTTGGGCACAAAGCTGAATGACAATAAGAGGGTAGCTAGAGATTGACCTATTTGTTAGGACATGATATTTGAAGTCTAGGGCACCAAGCCGAATGACAATAAGAGGGTAGCTAGAGATGGACCTATTGGTTAGGGCATGATATTTGAAGTCTAGGGCACCAAGCTGAATGACAATAAGAGGGTAGCTAGAGATTGACCTAATGGTTAGGGCATGATATTTGAAGTCTAGGGCACCAAGCTGAATGACAATAAGAGGGTAGCTAGAGATTGACCTAATGGTTAGGGCATGGTATTTGAAGTCTAGGGCACCAAACTGAATGACAATAAGAGGGTAACTAGAGATGGACCTATTGGTTAGGGCATGATATTTGAAGTCTAGGGCACCAAACAGAATGATAATAAGTGGGTAGCTAGAGATTGACCTAATGGTTAGGACATGATATTTGAAGTCTAGGGCACCAAGCCGAATGACAATAAGAGGGTAGCTAGAGATTGACCTATTGGTTAGGGCATGGTATTTGAAGTCTAGGGCACAAACTGAATGACAATAAGAGGGTAGCTAGAGATTGATCTATTGGTTAGGGCATGATATTTGACGTCTAGGGCACCAAGCTGAATGACAATAAGAGGGTAGCTAGAGATTGGCCTAATGGTTAGGGCATTGTATTTGAAGTCCAGGGCACCAAACTGAATGACAATAAGAGGGTAGCTGGAGATTGACCTATTGGTTAGGGCATGGCATTTGAAGTCTAAGGCACCAAACTGAATGACAATAAGAGGGTAGCTAGAGATGGACCTATTGGTTAGGGCATGATATTTGAAGTCTAGGGCACCAAGCTGAATGACAATAAGAGGGTAGCTAGAGATTGACCTAATGGTTAGGGCATGGTATTTGAAGTCTAGGGCACCAAGTTGAATGACAATAAGAGGTTAGCTATAGATGGACCTATTGGTTAGGGCATGATATTTGAAGTCTAGGGCACCAAACTGAATGACAATAAGAGGGTAGCTAGAGATTGACCTAATGGTTAGGGCATGGTATTTGAAGTCTAGGGCACCAAACTGAATGACAATAAGAGGGTAGCTAGAGATTGACCTATTTGGTTAGGGCACCAAACTGAATGACAATAAGAGGGTGACTGACCTATTTGTTAGGGCATGATATTTGTAGTCTAGGGCACCAAGCTGAATGACAATACGAGGGTAGCTAGAGATTGACCTAATGGTTAGGGCATGGTATTTGAAGTCTAGGGCACCAAGCTGAATGATAGTTAGTGGGTAGCTAGAGATACCTAATGGTTAGGGCATGATATTTGAAGTCTAGGGCACCAAGCTGAATGACAATAAGAGGGTAGCTAGAGATGGACCTATTGCTTAGGGCATGATATTTGAAGTCTTGGGCACCAAGCTGAATGACAATAAGAGGGTAGCTAGAGATTGACCTATTGGTTAGGACATGATATTTGAAGTCTAGGGCACCAAGCCGAATGACAATAAGAGGGTAGCTAGAGATGGACCTATTGGTTAGGGCATGATATTTGAAGTCTAGGGCACCAAGCTGAATGACAATAAGAGGGTAGCTAGAGATTGACCTGATGGTTAGGGCATGGTAATTGAAGTCTTGGGCACCAAGCTGAATGACAATAAGAGGGTAGCTAGAGATGGACCTATTGGTTAGGGCATGATATTTGAAGTCTAGGGCACCAAGCTGAATGACAATAAGAGGGTAGTTAGAGATTGACCTAATGGTTAGGGCATGGTATTTGAAGTCTAGGGCACCAAGCTGATTGATAATAAGTGGGTAGCTAGAGATTGACCTAATGGTTAGGACATGATATTTGAAGTCTAGGGCACCAAACTGAATGACAATAAGTGGGTAGCTAGAGATTGACCTAATGGTTAGGGCATGATATTTGAAGTCTAGGGCACCAAACTGAATGACAATAAGTGGGTAGCTAGAGATTGACCTAATGGTTAGGGCATGGTATTTGAAGTCTAGGGCACCAAACTGAATGACAATAAGAGGAGAGCTAGAGATGGACCTATTGGTTAGGGCATGATATTTGAAGTCTAGGGCACCAAGCTGAATGACAATATGAGGGTAGCTAGAGATTGACCTAATGGTTAGGGCATGGTATTTGAAGTCTAGGGCACCAAGCTGAATGACAATAAGAGGGTTGCTAGAGATTGACGTAATGGTTAGGGCATGATATTTGTAGTCTAGGGCACCAAGCTGAATGATAGTAAGTGGGTAGCTAGAGATACCTAATGGTTAGGGCATGATATTTGAAGTCTTGGGCACCAAGCTGAATGACAATAAGAGGGTAGCTAGAGATTGACCTATTGGTTAGGGCATGATATTTGAAGTCTTGGACACCAAGCTGAATGACAATAAGAGGGTAGCTAGAGATTGACCTAATGGTTAGGGCATGATATTTGAAGTCTTGGGCACCAAGCTGAATGACAATAAGGGGGTAGCTAGAGATTGACCTATTGGTTAGGGCATGGTATTTGAAGTCTAGGGCACCAAACAGAAAATAAGTGGGTAGCTAGAGATTGACCTAATGGTTAGGACATGATATTTGAAGTCTAGGGCACCAAACTGAATGACAATAAGAGGGTAGCTAGAGATTGACCTATTTGTTAGGGCATGATATTTGAAGTCTAGGGCATCAAACTGAATGACAATAAGAGCGTAGCTAGAGATTGACCTAATGGTTAGGGCATGGTATTTGAAGTCTAGGGCACCAAGCTGAATGATAATAAGTGGGTAGCTAGAGATTGACCTAATAGATATGGCATGGTATTTGAAGTCTAGGCCACCAAGTTGAATGATAATGAGTGGGTGGCTAGAGTCATGATGGTCAATTTGTTCAGGGCATGAAATTTGTGAAGTCTAGGGCACCAGGCTGATTGATAAGAAGTGAGTAGCTAGTGATTGATCTAATGGTCAATTGATTAGGGCATGCAATTTGAATTCTGAAGGCACTAGTTGACCACTAATTTGTCAAGAACAAAATGATAGTGATTATGAATGGAATTCTCTTTTATTTCTTCTATGAATAAGCATAATATAGGAACACCAAATCCTGTTTTTAATGACAAGGAAATAAATTTTAGAACTATACACTTACAGTAAAATCTTTGCATTGGTCACTGTTCTTGTACATAAAAGTATTTCATGTTCTACCTTCAGATATTAAACAGGCTGCCTTTTTAGACAAACATTTATATGACAACTGTGCCAGATCAAAGTACTCTGTGTTTTCTCAGGGACAGATGGCCTCGCTGTTCTGCCATTTAAAACTCCAATAACTAACTAAATCAGTGTTTTCTCGATTTATAAAATCCAAGAACAATGTACTGTACTGACTCACTCATCACAAATTATCCGGAACCACTCAACAGATTACTATGAAATTTTAAACATAGCTTTCTCTTATGTCTTAAGTACTTGCTAAGAAAAGATTTTTAAAATGTTCTGCCTGGCCAGCGAAATATGCCAAATATATATATACCGTATATATAAAAGATAACACTCATTATACCCCCAGCCCAAACCCCTTGACATGAAATCATAAAATTTGGTGTGTACAATACTTTCATGGTGTAAGCATCTACCAAGGACGGATTTGTAGAACTTCGAATTTTAAGGAGGTGAAATAGGGATGTTTTTATTTATTTATTTATTTATTTATGAACACCCATTGTTTGAAAGTCTATTTAAAGGAGACATTGTTACTATATTTTCTCAATTTCTTGAATCTATATTTCAGATCTTTAATGGCTAAGAGACCCCTTTCTGCCCTTCCTTCGATGGTGACATTTTTCATGGGTGAACTTCTTCTATATAGTCAATACATTTAAAAAAATTTTTTTTTAAGTACTATAAACAATAAAGGCAAGATTACTTATTCCAAATTATGTGGCTGGATTACTGTATATGCAGTCAAACGCTCTATAGGTTTGAAGTTGAGAGAAATTTAGAATATTACTTTATACTATACCGGTAGCGGCTTCGGTGGCATAGTCGGTAGCATGCTAAACTGCTATGTCCAAGATCGCAGGTTCAAACCCAGCCAAAGTCGGCGGATTTTTTAAGCGTTAAAATCCTTCAGTATGCCTTCCTTCGGAGGGAAAGTAAAGCTGGAGGGCCCATGTCATAGATTTATGGCATGAATAAGAACCTTCCACTAACTACAATTGTGTGAAGCTAAATTTGTAGCAGAGTACTGCAGCGAGGCCCACCGCACCGCACTCCAAGCACATGAACTTTTGAAGCCCAGCCCGTCCAGTGTCGTTCTAAACTAGTGCGGCCGTGTTCTGGCCCATAGCATTGGACTCACCAAACCCACTGTACCCACTGCAGTGGAGGGGCCGGGCCGAATAGGCAGATTACCATTCACAACGCATGCACAACAAAATGCTCGCGTTACACTTCTATTCAGAATTGATAGCAATACTATTGTCACTAAGCTAATGGTATAGTTCAAACTGGATAATCATCATCATCATCATCATCTTGCACAGTTTCCAGCCACTGGCCGGGTCTGTTTGGAACACAAGCCTCTCCAACGTCTTCTGTCTTCCCACCATCTCTCAGCCTCCACCCTTGTCCAGTCTTCTCCTCTCTTCTTCACGCTTTCTTCCACCCCCTTCAGCCACCTGTCTCTCGGTCTTCCCCTCGGTCTCTTTCCTTCCCACTTCGTCTCATGTACTCTCCTGGGTATCCTCTTCTCCTCCATTCGTTTTACATGTCCATACCATCTAAGTCTAGATTTCTCTATACCATCCTGTAATGGTTCCTCCTTCATTAATTCTCTGGTCCTCTCATTTCTTATTCTGTCCATCTTTGTAGCTCCAATACTGCTTCTCAAGAACCTCATCTCACTGGCCTGTATTTTGCTCTTCTCCCTTCCTTTCATAACCCAGGTCTCCGAGGCATACGTCAGGATAGGGACATAGTACGTCCGATATATGATCTTTTTGCTGTTCTGAGGGACATCCTTGCTCCATAACATGCTTCTCACACTCCTCCGAAATGCTTCTGCCTGCCTCCCCCGCTCAGTTATTTCTCTATCGTTTCTTCCATTATCTTGTATCAGGCTTCCCAGATACTTGAAACTCTCCACTTTCTTCAGCTGTTCCCCACCAATTGTTATTCCCGTTGTGGTTCTTTCCTTCTTCCTTGTTGTGATCACCATCTCACTCTTATTTATGCTAAATTTCATCCCATATCCTTGTATTATTCCTTCCCACACGTCCAACTGTTCCTGTACCTCCTCCTCCTTGTTTCCCCAAATCATCAAATCATCTGCAAACACCATTGCTTTCATCTTTCCGTCCCCAATTACTTGTGCCACTCTGGTCATTATGTCATCCATCACCACAATGAAAAGTAACGGTGACAGTGCACTTCCTTGTTTCAGGCCGTTTCTTTGTTCCAACCAGTCAGATCTCTCTCCTCCCACTTTCACACAGCTCACGCTTCCCTTGTACATCTCCTTTATCCTCTTTATAGTCCATTTCTCTACTCCTCTATCCTCCAGGGACTTCCATACTTTGTTTCTGCATACACTGTCATATGCTTTCTCAATGTCCAGGAAGGCCATCAGTAGATCTGTTCCATACTCATAGTGATGTTCTTGTAACTGCCTTACAGCAAAAATCAAATCCACTGTGGACCTTCCTGCTCTGAAGCCATGTTGTTCTTCCCTCATCCCACCTTCTATCCTTGTCCTAATTCTCTTTTCCAAAACTTTCTCGAAGATCTTTGCACAATGACTCATCAGTGTTATTCCCCGATAGTTTCTGCAATCTGTTCTACTACCTTTCTTGAAGATCGGGACAATGATTCCTTTTTTCCAGTCCTCTGGGGTCTTCCTTTCCTTCCATGCTGTCCTCATCACTCGGTACAGCCACTGTATCCCCACCTCTCCTGCTGCTCTCACCATCTCCACACTCAACTCATCCACACCCGGTGCCTTCCCTCCTTTCATCTTGTTCACTGCATCTTCCACTTCTTTCCATGTTAAGTCCTTTTCTGTTTGCAGTTCATCTTCCTCTTCCCCGATTTCTTCCTCCTCACCATCTTTTCCATTTGGGTTCAGAAGTTCTTCAAAATATTCTTTCCACATTTTCTTCAGTTCTTCCCTATTTTCTATCTCTTGTCCCCTTTTGTTCACCATTCTAACATAATCCGTAGGATCCTTCCGCCTCTTATTTTTTACCATCCCATACAGGACCTTTTTTGTACCTTCACTATCCTCCTCCATCATCTTTGTCCACTCTTCCATCCACTTCCTTCTCTCCTCAGCCACCACTCTCTTCGCCTCCTTCTTTCTTTCCTGGTACTCTTCCCTTGTCTCTACCGTCCTATTTTGATACCACCTCCTAAAGGCTCTATTCTTTTCCCTTACAATATCTTTTGTCTTCTCATTCCACCATGGTGTTTCCTTCCACCTCTTCTTACTACTTGTCCTCCCACATACTGCTTCTGCTGCACCCACTAGTGTCTTCTTAAATCTAGCCCATTCCTCTTCCACCCCTCTTTCTTCATCTGTTGGAATTCCTTCCTTTACCATTTTGAGGTACTCGACCCTTCTATCCCCTTCTTTCAGTTTCCATATCCTTATACGTCTTTCCTGGTTCTCAGTCCCTTTCTTCTCCTTACTCCCTCTCAGGTTCATTACCAGTAATCGATGGTCGCTATCCAGGTTCTCCGATGGTATAACCTTGATGTCCGTGATGTTCTTATTTAGTTCTTTCTCATACAGTATATAGTCGACCACCGACTTCCTGGTCAAGTCATCACTGTACCATGTGATTGTGTGGCTCTCTCTTTTCTTAAACCAGGAGTTCCCAACTAGCAGGCTGTTCCTCTGGCAGAAGTCCAACAGTCTCTTTCCTTCCTCATTTCTTCCACCCCAACCCTCTGGTCCTAGAACACTCTCATAACCTTGTCTTTCTCTTCCTACATGGGCATTGAGGTCCCCCATAACAATCATATTTCTTCCTACCAGCTGCTTCTGCAATTCCTCTTCAAACTCCTCCTTCTCTTCAGAAGCGCAGCCTACTTGTGGAGCATACACTTGCACTATTTCTACGGTCTCTCCCCTCAGTGCTACTTTCACTTTCATCATCCTATCACTTATTCTCCTCACTTCTTCTTTTAAACCATCTCGTACTACTACTCCCACTCCATTCCTCTTTCCCTCTTCGTTCCCACTCCAGTACAGTCTATAGCCTTTTCTCAGTACTCTCCTTCCTTCCCCTTTCCACTTTGTTTCTGCCAATCCCAATAAATCCAACTTCCTTCTTTCCATCATATCCACTATCTCCTCCACCTTCCCCGTCAGCGTTCTTAGGTTTAAAGTTCCAAATCTTAGTCCGTGTGTACAGCCGTGTCGTCGTCTATTAAATCTATCCTGTCCGAGGCTCGTTCCATTTTTGAAAGCATTTGGTTTTATCCACTACTGGCTTGCTGGGCCTATCGTAGCTTCACCAGAGCCCCGTTAGCCGTCACTTTTCAG